>OY776114.1:23631821-25030821 GCA_963675035.1 Allygus modestus
AAATTACATACAGAATACCATGTACTTTCTTTAGTGACGGAACTACTAAAACGGCGGTGCGATCATTTGCTACATATATCATCAACGGCAACGCTCGATTTACGCATGACTTATCCCACCCATTTTCTAGGCCAATGGTTGAAATTTCTGGTCGTGAAAAGGAGATTATCTCCGGCAATTTGTAATTTTCGATGCGGCCGGTTGTTTGGAAACACGGAAAATTCAGAATCGAATCGCTCGTACAACGACCGGTACGTTATGGAAGACTATTTATTGTACGGCCCGTCAAATAGCGCTCCTATCCAGTCTTGCAAAGAGAAATGGACGGAAACTTACGAGTTGAAATACGTTTATCACGCTCTGCGAAACGCGTTGTTCCGTTTTGAAGAACACAACGAATCCGTCTGGAATCCTATAAAAGAACTCTCCGAACTCGTATTCGTACGTTACCGTACGAAATTAGGATATTCACCGGGAGCTACAAACGAGGTCGTATTGAAAATCCGCGAACGATTCTATAGATATTTCAACTGTTTCCGACTCTACAGATTCGAAAGGCATATCGGGAACCCGGATAGATCCCCCCCCACCCAATCTCCCTTGACCCCCTCCACTATACGAGTTCCCCTCCACTATACGAGTTTTCTTCGTCAACGCCACGAGATTCAGTCTAGCTGAAGGAAAGCCGTCGCGAGGTTGTTTGTTAGATTCACTCCAGCTCGTTGATCGTTATAATGGCACCGAAGAAATGTGAATCTTGCGGAAAGAAGGCGAAATGTGTGAAGTTAGAGCGCGAGTATAATGAGGGGTTTTACGAGGTGTGTTGCAAATGCCTTTGGATTAATTGTTATTTTTGGAAATTCGGCAACAACATCCAATACGCCTGTGAGCATGAAGCTGCAGCCCACCACAAGGAGACACGAGGAAAATCATCACAGACTCTGGCGACTCAAGAATCGTCGTAGACACTCCAACCAGCAGCTAGCCAACCCCCGCCTCACTCCTGTACGAGCCGGCTATCATCTTCTTTTGAAAACAACAAATATTGGTTTTTTAGTTAAATTGATGTTATTAAATATAATTTTTTGCGTATATAAATTCAATTCACATTGTCCATTTTTTAGATATATTTAAATGTGTGAGATACGCAGATTTCTATTTAATGTTATTATATATAGAATAGTTAGTTATTGTACTTGTTTGTAGCCTTTTAAAATAAATGTCGAAAATGGATTGGTTTTATACCGTGTATATTGTTTTATTTTACAAATAAATCAAATAAAAACTTACGAATATGTCCGATTGACTATATCCAAACGGGCATATTCGTAATGTTTTTAAAAACCAATAATTAATCGAACGGGAAACCGACTGTTTGTCACAACACTTGTATTGTATATCGGATCGGGAATCCGACACGATTCGCGGTTGCATTTACCAACAACTATTTGGTAAGTGAACCACGACATGTCACAACGCGGGATAATCTTTTATCAAAACGACGACACGGGTAACGAATGGATTATGAACGGGCTCGTCCCTCCGCTGGTCATGGAGTTTAACGTGGACACGCTGAAATGGTGTCTAAACCCAATGTCGGACTCGTATCCGGATAAAGTGAGAACATACTCTATGACGAACGATCGTTACCTCTTGAAAACCTGCTGGATCGGTCCATTTGTCAAAATGAGTCTGTGGAACGAATTTCCGTGGCGTGACTGGAAGTTTGGACCCTTGACAAAGTCGATGGAATCGGCGGGACAGATGTTGAGGACCGTGTATAGATATTACGGGACCCACGACATACTTTACGCGGCCGACTTCAATCCGAGTCTCGTTACCGATTTGACAATTCTTAAAGTCGTAGAACACACGGACGCCACGTTCAAAATGGAAACGTCAAACGATCTGAACGATGGAGCGGATCAGACGCAAAAATGCATCATCGTTCGACAGGCCAACAAAGAAACGGAATTCTATAATCCTATTTACGACAAATTCAGTGGCGGCGGTGCGTTTACCAATAATCCGCAGACAGTAACGATAAACACACGCGTCTTGTCCGATACGACGTGCGTAGACGGAATGAATACACTCAAAGACACAATATCCCGGATACCGCCGCAATTCAGAGACCGACTCACCCAATCGTATTTGAACGCCATGCGAGAATACGAAAAGCAACGTTCCACATACGATTTATACAGTGTGCCCGCTACTGTGCCCGCTACTTCCGGCGAGTCATCGTCGGCAAACGTTCAGGAAAACTTAACCGTTGGAGGGGAAGACATAGAAATGACAAATCAAGCCGGTTCTCACGCCCTCCATGAATCAACCCTAACCCCCCACCGTCCGTCAATATTCGATTTTAGCGGCAGAAGTTTGTTTACGGTAACGGAAAGCGGCCCGGAAGAAAATATGCTTCCACCACACCCGTAAAAAATATTGTAAGTACGTTTGAATCGAATACAAGGGAAAAACAAACAAATTCTAGCTTAGTTACGTACAATGTCCGATCCAAACTGGGGTTGCGACGGAGAAATCCTTTTCGCACATTCGTACGGTGGGTTGGAAGACTATACGTTCACCAGTTCTGTGGCAGTAACGCCGGCTTGGCTAGAGTCCGTCAAGGAACACGACGGAACGTTGTGCGAAGCGAACAACACGGTATGGATGAATTTCAAATTGACCAGCGCTTCGGTTTTGGGCTTAGAAGATGGCGATTACGAAGATGGCGGAATCAGTAGACACGTGTCGTTCGCGCGAAAGTATTGTTACCGAGAATTTTGTAAAAAGTTCTGCGGGTATTTCGGCATGACGGCGGTTTTTCACTTTCTCGATCGCTTCTTCTCACCCAGACACAAGTGGAAACTCGACGCGTACGATAAGGCTTACGTATCTTTTGTCGATTCCATATTGCAAGACGTCGGATTTATCGTGTGTATGAAAAGACCGAGAAACGCGGGTGTCGGCGTCACCACGCCCAACCCATCGGCCGGCGCGAACGAAGAGCCATTTACAGAGACGAGGAGACCGACGGTAAACGACAGTGACCGAGAAGACGATTTTCTAAATTTCGAGTCGGGCGAATTCGATTTGTCGAAAGACCGACCCGTCATGATTGGGTCGCCGTATTCGTTTACGTACATGGAAGACGACTACATCGACGACGCCGATGAACTCTTCAAAGTCGGGCGGGGTGGTCGGTCTCGGCCAGGTACCCCCACTTCGGGCCCCCGGTGGTACGACGGTTATGCCGGTAGCCCCGCGGCGGCCGACGTCGTGGCGGAAAATTACCCTATTCATGATCGTTTAGAGTCTTCAATGACCGATCTGGCGGCGGTGGGTCTAGATGACGTAACACCCCAGTCTAAAACGTCCGCTCGTAACGTCAAAAATGAGAAACACAAAATCTTTTTGACTCCTTAACGCGGGCCCGCGAGGAAATAAGTGCATTCGCGATGGAACCCGCGGACTTGGTGTCGGCCGTGGAATTTGACGGCAAAACGGTCGTCGGCGATTTGATCACCGCTCTTGGGGGCGGCGTTCGCGATACGAACGCCTGCGTCGTTTTGGACACGCAACGCGGTGTTTACGTCCCTCGTTGGGTGGACAGGAAAAACGACACTATTTTCATATGCGCCGATACGGTGGAATTAAAATCACTGTACCGCGCGTTGTACAACAGCGATTACGGAATGCAGTTTAGCGAAAACGATCCCGAACCGTGGACGTCTATCGCCGGCGACCAATGGCTGGCGGGGTGGTCGAAACACCCCGACGAGTCCACGGAGCGACAACCGGCGTCAGAGACGCTGCGTTCGCTTTGCCGTTACGTGGGCAGTCGCGATCGTCTGGCCCGGTCCGCTTTTATCATGCCGAACGACCAGTTGGTTCGTTTGCGCCTCGGTGAACCGTTCTCTTTAAAGAAAATAGGCCGCACGCACGGCAAAACCGTATACGCATTCGTCGAGAGGAGCGGCGATAAGAGGGATGTTGGATTCCTCGTCGTTTGGAATAGCTCAATAAAACCACCGTCTCTACACGTGGTCAGAGATATTGACGCTCGCGTGTTCTGCATACTGATTGGTGATTATACTAATGATAGATTTTCGGGCCGCGACAAGGAAGCCGTACACAGAACGTTTTCCCATTACGAGGGAAGGATTTCCAAGAAAGATTTTTCGGCGCGAATCGGACGGGAAGAAGGAAAGAAATAAGAGTTTGTTTATAAAAGATAATTTCTATTGTCATTTCACAAATAATCACCGGGCGTTCCGTCTTTTCTCGCGTACCAACGTCGATCTCGAGGCCTGCAGGTCAGGTTGACCGACACGTCGATATCTGATCGGTGATTGGGGATTGATTTGATGACCTTCCGACTTTTCGCGAAACATCTATGAGCGTGGGCGACGTCGGACGGGCGAATGTTGAACTGGTGCGGGGTGAAATTCCATGCGTTTCTTAGACACTCAAAGCGAACATTATTCCACGGAACGTGCGTGCGAATGTGTGTACAGAGATGAGACAACGCCGACAAAGCCAACTCGTACGATAAGGTGCAAAAGTGAACGCCAACGGCCGGTACGTCGCTGAGATATTTTTCGTCCGCCGCCCTGTCCGCACCGGCATCATCGTGAAAACAGGGGTTGTCGTTTCCGTTGGAGTGTCCAAAACATTCGTACAAGTGGCGATCTGCACCGCGCACGTCCAGAAGGACTGCGCCTACGACTTCCAAAGTTGTCTCGTCCAGTAACGTGTAACCGCCCGATTTTGCGCTTCCGGAACAGATTTCGACACTGATCAACGACCGCTCGAAGAAGGTGGTTGGATTCTTCAACACGATTTTTGACGCGTTACCGAACAATTGATGACGAAGATTGATGCTGTTTTTAGCGCCCCAATTTATGGTCTTCATTTCGCAATTGGCGGGTCCTCGGAACCTCGTGTCCGGCCAGTACATCTTGACCGATTCCAGATGCTCGTCGACGCTGTTCCACCAGTTGAACGACGCTCCGTCTACTCCGTTGTTCATAAACTCTTCCCTGTCGCTTGCCCACACGTGGATCAGTCGGTCGAAATTCTCTCCTTCCGCGTACCCGAGCGGGGTCCATTCAAACACTTTCCGTTTTTTTTTGCGCGACGTAAGGGCGGTATCGATCAAATAATAATGAGGTGCCATTTCTCCTCTGGTCAAATCGAAGTATTGCTCGCACGCGGATAACCATCTGCTGCATTCTCGGCAAGCGTTCGACATTTCTTTTTTTCTCGTTTCTAATCCGAATTCCACGTCGAGAAGAAACGGCGACCATCTGTATACGCCGGGTTTCAAAATTATCTGTTTTAACGGCGTAGCCTTCCACCTGGCTATATTCGCATAGTCTAACTTGGATGGTGTGTACAGCACGTCACCTGTCCATACCGTATCCCCTTCCGAAACCACCATATGCATGGCGTGTTCGTATAGAACCGACCGTTTGAACGAATTCGCTCCAGCCCGCTCCAATACCGGCGGATTCAGAAAAGGTAGTCTCAGAGTGCACGCCCGGGGATACGGGAGATGGTCGGTTGGACTACTGGCGGATGTTACTGGTACACCGCCGAAACATAGTCTGTGTGTTTCCGGTAGCACGTTGTTGTTATTGTACGAGATAACTCCAATTAGTTTTTCTTTGATTTGCGTCAGAACCGTTTTCAAATAATTGCCAAATATGCCCGTTCCCAGTTTTTTTGGTTTTGAATATTCCAAACACATCAATAATCCGGGATATTCGATCGGAATGTGCGACGTGTAATTGGACTTCCATATCGGCACGGCTCCCATGGCTTTGGCTCTTTTTCTCCAATATTCGGATTCGACCGTGTGCATCAAGTAGGTCGAGCCGAATGTCAGTCGCTCGGCGCGAGCAGCGTGATAATCGCTAGAAAGTTCAGTTATCCTCCGTTTCGGTGGAGGTGGTGGCGGTGATTCTGTTGCGCGTTGTCGCGTGTACGACTCTTCAAAACCACAGTCCGTTTCAACGCGGACGGACTCGGCGAAAATATCTTGAATCATAACGTGGTGTACTCGATTCCTGGCCCGCTTTACAGTCCTGAAGACGGCTACGCGTTTTCTGTTGCCGCACGTGTTTGCCAACCGAGATCGAGTGGTTTCTCGTATATACTGTCGCGTCTCGTACGAAGGCGACGGTGTCATTTTGAAATGATTGACGATGTCGTAAGTCCGATTATTGTACGTTACGAAAAAGGGTACTAAAATATTTTGTAATTCGGTCTCGTCCGGCGAAGAACACCAGTTCGAATACCGACCGTTCTTACACAAGCAGCCCGCGCTCTCGTCGATTGGATCCCATTCCTTAGCGAGCGCGTGAAAACACGCTCGTTTCAAACAGAACTTTTTACCCGAACCGACATATGAAAGTTCATAATCATGATTGTCCAATTCGATTATGGTTTGACGGTTGTGAAAAATGATTTGACCCAGCTTCTGATGACGCGTGCAACGTTCGCGACGAATCGCGGTGGAGGTGTGAACGCGATCCCGTGACTGCGGCGTAATCCCGCTTGCTTCTTCAAACGGCAGTTCCGCATTGTAGTGTGTGAGATAGCTGTAATCACAATAAATGGTGTCCCAGTAGAGATCAAAGTGTTTTTTATTGGATTCTCGTGCGTTGAAATATATCCGAGGGGGCGAGAGTATCCAGCCGATTTTGAGATCTCGTTGTCCGCGACTCGCCATCATTTCCCAGGTGGTATGTAAGTGAGTGTTACTGATGGAGCGTGCGAACGGCGATAATATTGTCTCGAAGGCGACTCGCGTCTGGACGAGACCCAAGAGAACGGCAGAGACAAATGTGCGGGGCGGTACCGTTGTGGTCGAGAGATTGGTACGGACGGACGACCCCCCCACCTCTACCGAAACGACTCGTCAATTGTATCCGGACCTGAGGGAATGCGCCGCCGCGGAAAACGTGGCATTGTCCGACGTGACCCCGCTCACCGACACCTCCAAAGACGGACCTGTTGAACAGACGGGCGAAACGACGGAGTCCGAAAACCAATCGAGTAGCGAAGAGTCCAGTTCGTCCGATGACGGTTCCGTCAGTGGTTCCGAGTGAATCTCTCGATATTCGGATCGACAAGGAAAAATCGAGCGTAAAATAAAAATAACAAAAAACAATAGTATCCTCCCGAAAACACCGTGATTAAGGAAAATAAGTATGTCGAGAAAGTTTATAGGGGCTGAGTTTATTCTCGCTCTACCGTTACGTGCACTGTCCTGTGTGACGTCACGTTACTAAAAGGGGCTGCAACGAATCCACAAAAATTCTACTGCGATCTACGGAAAGTTCAAAAGAAGACAATTACATCGTTAAACTCCTTTTCCGTACCCTCGAAAATAACACTTTGCCACCAAAGGGCCACGCGTATCCGAGATGGATTTGTATTCCAACAGGTCGGATAACGTGAGTAGAACCGCCGCGGGTTTACGGCAGAATGCTCTTCGCGGAGCATCGGCCGCATCTAAAAAAAATCGGAGGGGTCGTGGGGCGGGTGTAGGTGGCAGAATAGCCGCCGACAATAGAATGCCCCCGGTACAAAATCAAATGGACAATATCGTTCAAAACATTTTACCGCGCGCTCGATTAAATGGACCAGAAGCCCGGGACTTGGTGGAACCCGGGGGATCGCGGGAAGGCGTCGCGTTAGAAGCACCCGGAATCGGAGTTTTCGGTATGGCGGGAAATCCCCTCGAGGCGGAAGCAGACAGGAGGATACTCAGGACTCTGGACGACATGGAGAACGCCGGAATGACCAGACGGACTGTTTTAGGAAACACGTTCGCCGCCGAAAGCGAAATGACTTCCAACCCGGCAATATGGGAAACGATCGGTGAAAACCTGAAAGACCAACTATCGATAATGGGAAACGCGCGTCGGACCGGCACCGATCCCGGCGCAGTCATGGACACGATCGCAGATCAGGCCGATGAAATTTTAATGGCGCATCAATATCCGAATTTTTTACAAAATTACAGAGCTAACCACGGCCGGCGGCAAACAGACAGGACTCCCATATCGCTTAGCGGTGGGACGGGTGCGGGTGGAGGAGGAACGTGTCAGGCCGCCGCCGGCGGTTCGGGAAACCGAGAAGGGGCCACCGGTTCGACCGACCCGCCACCCACGGGCCTGGAACAAGTGGATCCGGAAAATCCGTGGTTCAGACGCGTCGTGACCGGCGGCTCTTCCAGTCTGGGCGTCGTGCTCGACGAAATCAATATGGCGCGTCTGTGGAACGGCTCCGTGTTCCGTACAACACTCGGCTCGTTGGTGACGAGTTTGGTCCGCCTTTTCACCACGAAATACGAATGGGCCGAAGAGACCGAGGCGGTCAGATTGGTTCACGAAGCGATGGTTTGCGGCTGTACGGTGGCCAACGACCCGCGATTCAATTCGTCCAACATCTGGGACGTGTACCGAATGCGAGCCGGGTTTCTCGTAGGGTTTGTGAATTTCAGAAGCTTGCTGGAACGGATGGAACTGAACGGACGTATCGGGCGCAAGCACAAAACTGATCTGATAATGCTGTACATGCTGTTGTCGTCTTCCGACGTACGCGTTTATCGCGATACGATCGACGCCAACACCCTTTCCTTTTTTGACCCTATCACGAACGATAAACTGCGCACCGCGCCTTTGCTGAATCGGCCGCTCGTCATCGATATACACGTGCAGGAAATGTTTGGAAACATAGCGAAAAGTACAAAAATACTCGAACGCTCAATCAACACGGCAAGCAACAACGCAAAAAGAAAGCGTGAGCCACCGTCCGAAGACGAGATCGTAACTCTTCTAAACACCTCGGTACCGTTGCCGATCTGTGACAGTGACGACGAGATCGAGGGAGAATTTGACTATCAAGAGGATTTTCAAGATACGTCGTTAGAACCGGAAACCGAAAGGGTCGCGTTGCGTGAAATGCTAGTCAACACCATGGTAGTGTCCATGATGGCCGAAGAGTTTAGAGTTTTCGTCGGCGATATGGAAACGGTAGCCGGGGCCGGCGTACGCAAACCACCCTCCACAGTAACGACGGGCGCCGGCAAAACGGTTGCCGCCGGCACCAGTCTGATCGCCGAGGTGGCGGACGGCGTTAGCGACGCCGGAAATGACGAGGGAAACGACGACGATGTCGCCGAGATGCTCGACGCGCTGCCGAAAAGCGCGCGCCACCGTAAGCCCGTGTTCTATCATTTTACAAGATCCGCGACAGGTATAAGTGGAATGTCCAGGTTGTTGAAAAATCCCGTAAAAAAATAATTCGCGATGGAGGTACAGAACGACTTTATATCGTCCAGTGTGAATGCAGATCCGGTCGCCTTGCAACCACCCGCGAAAGCGTGCAATCGCAACGTCGTTTACAAAGAGCGCCCCGTCGCACCGATGGAAATCGTGTACACCGATATTTTTCTCGACGTGTCCGAATACGAGAGGGACAAACGTCTGCTTTTGGAAAACATTTTGGGTCTAACCGAAGCGACGCGTCGGGGCGAGGGTGGTCGAGGCGGGAGGACGGCGGTATTGCTCGTATGTGCGGAGGCGTTATACTCATATTTACGAGACGCCGCGAGGGATAGGGGAGATAACGTCACCGAACCCATACGACTGACGAAAAACGCGGATGTATACGTTTGTGACGTGACGCTACAAAACGCGCCCGAACGCTTTGATCGCTTAGTGACCTTCAACATTGATCCGTTCGAAATCTGCGTGGGTGGACCCTTTGTAGGTGACCAGCGGTATGCCAAATTTAAAAGGGCGTTCAGACACGCCATGACCGCCGGCCGGTCACACGGCGCTGTCCAATTGGTCTTTAGTATTTTTCTGTTGAACGAGCGTGCGATGAAAACGTTCAGCGCGACAAATGACACGGACGTAAAATTGGTGGAGGTACGTTTCCTATTGGTGGACGACAACACAGACGCTGACACAGTGCGCGATATAGTCTGCAACTATTGCACCGACCTGATGCTGTACGTGAACGTGGACATGCAGCCGTTTGAGGTCGACGGTAAGATGCCCGCTTCCGTAGATTTCGCTTTAGACTCCAATCCGTACCATCTGGTCAAACTGGTAACGAGACCCGAATACATGAAAACGTCACCCGAAAACGAATATTTTCGCTTCAAACAGTTTTATCACACGTTCGCGTACGGAAAACAAAGCAAATGGGGTATAGAAGTCGTGGGCGGGCGGGACCCGGCCGCCGAGCGTTCTCAATACATAAATTCCCTGAACGACGCGCTCCACATGGAACTGATGCGGTTGTTCAAATTTCTATGCTTACACGTCCACCAACAGCGGAGCGGGCGGAGAGCTGTGTACCGCAGTCCGTACATCAACGTTCAAGAAGCGATGCGTTCGTACGAAGACGGGACCGCCGTGGATGAAGAAGAATACAGTTTGATGATCGAAGCTCGCGATAAACTATTCAAAGTCTACTACGCCTGTCCGATATTGATGAGCGGAGTCGACGTGAGATCGATAACTCATTCGGGAGATAACGAAGCGAAAACGCGATTGAAACACGACCAACGGAAATTGTTGGCCAAGCTGCGGGTCACCCGGGATCCACCGCCGGAAAACGCCGCCGGTACGTTTTCAGTAGCGGATCAAGTCAGGCTGTACGATACGATGACGTATCCTTACGGCGGGGACGTGAGCGATAAAAACACTCTGGACATAATGCTGACTGATGAAATCGGCCTTTCCGGCTGTATGGTCAAGAGAAACATTCGTCCAAACGGCACAACCGAGGTGAAATACAACGGGTTTATTTCCAGCCTCTTGTATCGGTAAATTCGACTTTTTGTGTTTTTTTATTTTCAGAGGGGAATGTATAAGTGAGATTGCTTTGGTAGGTATAACATAAAAATATGACAGTGCCGAACGACGCCGTCGCGGCTTCCGCGGAAACCGAATCCGCTTTACTCGCCGACCTCGTGTCGAACATGGGCCTGACCGAAAAAGAAGAGGACATGGACCTGACCGAAAAGGAAGAGGATGAGCTACTTCGGGAAGACGACAACAACGGCGAACAACACTCCGCTGTGTCGTCGGATTACGCCATGTTATTGGACGCGCAATTGGTGTTTCACCGTGGACGCGGATCGCTGATCAAGGAGCTCGCATACAGGATGTTGAACAGTCCCATCGTGTCCGGGCTGAACATGATACACGAAGTCGATAACGTGCCTGCACATCTCCTTATCCCCACCGACGACGGTAACGGACATTACGATGTACACACCGGATTGAAGTTGGAAGACGGAGAGTGTCGCTACGACGACAGACACGTGTTGTGCATTTTATCGGGCGCCCGTGTCGTGTTCGTGAAAGGGGCGAACAAGAAAAAGGCGTTAATGAACCTATACGAGCGAGCGAACGATTCCGCCGAGCAGCCACGCTTCCAGAAACCCATTATAGTCAACGTGGACGGTCATACCGCAGACGATGAGGACCGCGCGTTCTGCAAGAGCAGGGGTATCCGCATGGCGACGTTCTCGTTTCCGTTTGTATATAACAACATGCACGTGTTCGAAAAACTGCTATACGACCAAAGAGACAACGCCGCCGGCGCTCACATTCCGGGTGACTTTCTTTACGTCTCCAACGTCCTCTCGAAGGATCCCAGGTACGACCTATCCGGCAAGGGTCGAATTGTCTGCGTTTGCTACAACGATCATTCTCGCGGCGGTGCCGTCACGTCATTTGACAAGAATCAGAGATGTTCTCTTCTGAACATGTCGATACTCGAACACCTGTGGCTCAGACAACAAGACGCGCTGTTTAGGGAATTGGTAAGAAACGATCCACGGAGGAAACGCGCTTGTGATATGTCGTTGGCGAATCGTAACTACGGAGGAGAGGGCCAATTCGGGCCAAAGGAAGACCACCAACAAAACAACCGCACCCCGACTCGTCGGGGACGTCGCGGTCGTCGTCATCGTTCCGGTGGCGAGGTTGACGAGTACTTGCCAAATCGGTTCTTTTCTGTGACCGTAAACTGTGACGATCCCCAACATCATCGTAGTCACGGCGAATACAGTCATCAGGCCGAAAACGGGGTATACGGATACTACGACGGCAGAGAAAGGTACTACGACGATCGAGACTATCTGTACGATGAAGACCGTAGCGGTGAATTTCACGGACAACGCCGTATGACGAGGAGAGTATACGATCCGGAATTCGACTATTTGGAACAACGGGGTTATCCTCGTTACGGAGACGGCTACGCGCAATATCATGTCGACAACATCGACCGCCACTACGACCGACCGAATCAGAAGGCGCGATCAAACGGACGAAAGCGACGGGTCTACGGAAACGGAGTAGAAGAGGAAGTAAACCGTGCGCAATCTTCGCACGAAAAACAGCGAAGAACACAATATCCCGCGTCATATCAGAATGGGATGGGTTTCGCTTCGGACGTTTATCGTAGCCGATGTTAGTTATTGTTACAATAATAAATATATGTTTTAGAAAAAAAAGTTTGTCGTTATTTCACAAAATATCCTTTTCCAGATTGGCCAAACTCTTTCACTTTTTCTACTACGGCCGAAACCGGTGGATTTCTTAGGTTTCGGCCGTGCCTCTCACATGAGGAGCGAGGGGAAAACGCCAAAGTGCGTCGCTCGGGTAGACTGCCGTTTCGTGTTTAACAAATTTTATTACAAAAGAAACACACCGAAAATATTTTTTTTTTCGGTATGCTACCGTAGACATTCTATTTACGGCCATCTCTCTTCGTTCTCGAAAGTGGTTACGGGTGTTGAAAAATTGCCTTTGCGACCGTCCCCTTCGACGTCAGCCGCGAGACTGATCGTTTCCCCCACCACTTTTCGGTTCTGTCAACCCTTTACTCTCGACAACCCCCGACCACCGACCAATAGGATTCGAGTATTTTTCCCGCCAAAAATTTCGGCCAATCAGAGAGCCGGATTTTTTTGTCCGTCGAAAAATATATCTCGACACGCCATAAAAAATGCATATATACGAGGTATCGTTCGCGCGCGACTCTTTAGCTCCTTGCCCATAATAATGACTCCTTCAAGGAAGGAGCAGCGGGGAGGGGCCGGCGCGTCGCTAGTTGGATTTTTTTATTATTATGATTGAAAGAAAAATATTTTTACCACAGAAAAGTTTTGTCCCGGCCGGATTATAATTTCCGGATAAACGCAAAAATACAAAACATTTTTAACGCTCTTCGCGTCGACAGTTTTGGCGCCGTAACGGTGGTGGTGGAGCAAGCGGGAAGCCGTAATTGTCACCACCGTCACTGCGTGTAAAAGTAAATTCTCTCACAAAAAAATTTTGTCCACGGTCAGATTACACTTTCCGACGAACCGCAAAACTACAAACGTACTCAACTCAAAGCGTTTGACGCCGTTACGTCAGTGACTGCCGTTGTCAGAAGAAATCGGTGACCCGATGAGATACGGAGCGTGGGGGTATGGTGGGCGTGGAATATCCCCCCCACATCTACTTTCACTTTCATACCCCACCACTAGCTTCGCCTATATATAGTTGTCTCCGGGACATACAAAGTCAGTTCGGCAGTTTGTTCCAACTCTCGGAAGTCTTAGTCAGTGAAGCATGGAGTGTTCAGTGTTCCAGCGTCCAGAGTGTCAGTTGGGAGAGATAGTAAAATATATTATGGAGAATGAAGATTTCAAGACACGTTTGATGACGTTATTGAAACAGGCACAGGACGAAGACATCAACGGAAAGCAGGCAGCTACCGCTATTACCAGCGAAGAGAAGATAACTAGCAGTGAGATGGAAGTAGAAAACAACAAAGAGCAGATCGTAGAAAAAATCTATGAGCTGAACTTAGAAGCCAATAACGAAAAAGAGGAAACACAACCCATCACCTTCGTTACCTGCGATACTGTTTTGATTAGCAGTGAAATGGAAGTCGAAAACAACAATGAGCAGGTCGTCATCAGTGAAATGGAAGGTGAAAACAACAATGAGCAGATCGTCAGCAGTGAAATGGAAGGCGAAAACAACAATGAGCAGATCGTCAGCAGTGAAATGGAAGGCGAAAACAACAAAGAGCAGATCGTAGAAAAAATCAAAAAAGAGGAAACACAACCCGTCATTTTTGATACCAGCGATACCGCTTTGGTCAGCAGTGAAATGGAAGGCGAAAACAACAATGAGCAGATCGTCAGCAGTGAAATGGAAGGCGAAAACAACAAAGAGCAGATCGTAGCAAAAATCAAAAAAGAGGAAACACAACCCGTCATTTTTGATACCAGCGATACCGCTTTGGTCAGCAGTGAAATGGAAGGCGAAAACAACAATGAGCAGATCGTCAGCAGTGAAATGGAAGGCGAAAACAACAAAGAGCAGATCGTAGCAAAAATCAAAAAAGAGGAAACACAACCTGTCACTTTTGATACCAGCGATACCGCTTTGGTCAGCAGTGAAATGGAAGGCGAAAACAACAATGAGCAGATCGTCAGCAGTGAAATGGAAGGCGAAAACAACAAAGAGCAGATCGTAGCAAAAATCAAAAAAGAGGAAACACAACCTGTCACTTTTGAAACCAGCGATACCGCTTTGGTCAGCAGTGAAATGGAAGTCGAAATCCACGAAGAGCAGATCGTAGAAAAAATAAGCGGTGTTGATCGGATTTCCAGATATGAAATTCGTGATCCGAGGTCGCGCAGCAGAAGTCCGCATAATAATCAAACCACTCGTTTCGGCGACAACGGAGATGTTCAGCTAGCGGACGAAGAGGAAACGCAAAAACAACGGGACGGGCGGAGACGAGGGAGACGCGTACCTAAGGGATTCAGAGATGTGTCGATTGAACTCGAAGGTTACAATAATTTGATGATAACGACTGACTGCACATATTTCGTAGAAATGAATTTTCTACTGTCGTTGTACAAACCGAAAATCTGTGTGTCGGATCCACTCATGTTGACCAGGCTTAGACCGAAAGAGGTAAGCGTCATTCGTATTTCCGGCCCACCACTACTTTCACATTGGATCATAAATTATCTTCAAGAAGAAGGAAAACAGTGCGTTAACGAAAATCGAGAGATTTCGTCAATGACTCACGGCATGTCGTGGGTGACGAAAAACTCCATTTCGGATAGTATCCGTATCTGTAATTTTGACGATTTCATACAACAGTTCACCCGTTATGTGTATCGTGAAAACTGGTGTGAAATGGAAAGCGAAAGAGGCGCAAACAAATTCATCAGGTTGATCACGTACGACCAGACCGTTCGTCATTATCTGACCAAAGTATGCAAATTCAAATATGTCATTCTACCGAAGAGGGAGGAGATCAATTTCGATCCCCGTATCGAAGCCTGCGGCCATCACACCAACGTGGACATTTCGTCACGACCGTGCACAAACAATAGAGTTTGGGCACTGCGCAACCATTACAGCAACAAGATCTCCCTTCGTTGGTGAATACTAAACCGCCTAAATGTATTATAAATAATCATATTTTCTTGTTAGATTTTAGACTAAATATATATACACACCCAGTTTTGTTAGATTTTAGTAATTTGTAAAGAAAAATTGTAATATATATACACACACCCGGTTTTGTTAGATTTTAGTAATTTGTAAATAAAAATTGTAATATATATACACCTGTTTTTTCAATTATCCCGTTTCTATGGTTGTTGGTCATTATGTTACCAAAAAATTGCCACGGTCTCAACCGAGACCGTAAAAGTCTTTCTCAGGCTCAGCCGAACCCGGAAGAAGTGTATGTGTATCAAATTTATGTTACCAAAAAAATGTCCACGGTCTCAATCGAGACCGTAAAAGTCTTTCTCGGTTCAGCCGAACCCGGAAGAAGTGTATGTGTATCAAATTTATGTTACCAAAAAAATTGCCACGGTCTCAACCGAGACCGTAAAAGTCTTTTTCGGTTAAGCCGAACCCGGAAGAAGTGTATGTGTATCAAATTTATGTTACCAAAAAAATTGCCACGATCTCAACCGAGACCGTAAAAGTCTTTCTCAGGCTCAGCCGAACCCGGAAGAAGTGTATGTGTATCAAATTTGTTACCAAAAAAATTGCCACGATCTCAACCGAGACCGTAAAAGTCTTTCTCAGGCTCAGCCGAACCCGGAAGAAGTGTATGTGTATCAAATTTGTTACCAAAAAAATTGCCACGGTCTCAACCGAGACCGTAAAAGTCTTTATCAGGCTCAGCCGAACCCGCAAGAAGTGTATCAAATGTATGTTAACAAAAAAATTTCCACGGTCTCAACCGAGACCGTAAGTATTTCTCAGGCTAAGCCGAACCCGGAAGAAGTGTATGTGTATCAAAGGTCTTGAGAAGAAGAATTGAGCCAAATAAATTGGACTGAAAAAAATGTGCAAAGTACACTTTTTGTTTCTTTTATTTGAATAAAACACTAACAATCGACCGTTTCTATAGTTGTTGATTACTATGGTCAAATGACGGTCTTGGTTGAAACCAAAATTACCAGCGATTATAGAGAAGCCGGTTTGGCACTGTCATTGGGCCGTCTCAAGCGAACCCATCGAGCTAACCCGGAAACCTCTTTGCCCAAAAACTCCGTCACGGCCAACCCGACATAGGGTTATTTCTGGGTCCGGTTCTGCCCGCTACCTTCAGTCGACTTTCAAAAATACTGAATCGAGACTTTTTCGGACCGCAGAAAAAGTAACGGTAAAAAACAATCGCTCGGAAAAAATTTCAAAGTCCCGTTTGTGACCGTGCCCTTCGACGTCCGCCACAAGACTGAGAGTTTCCCCCACCACTTTTTGTTTCGGTCAACCCAATACTCTCGACAACCCCCGACCATCGACCAATAGGATTCGAGTATTTTTCCCGCCAAAAATTTCGGCCAATCAGAAGGCTGCATTTTTTGGCGTGTCGAAAATTAGATCTCGACACGCCACCGAAATCGCATATATACGAGGTACCGTTCGCGCGCGACTCTTTAGCTCCTTGCCCATAATAATGACTCCTTCAAGGAAGGAGCAGCGGGGAGGGGCCGGCGCGTCGCTAGTTGGGGGGGTTTTTAAAATATTTGTTACACACATTTTTACTCGAGAAAAGTTTTCAAATCGACTGCCGACTCTACGTCAAAAAGAAAAACTAAAACTCGCGGATTTACACCTCTCTTCGCGCCAAACCTAAACGTGACGATAAGGCTTTTTAGGCCTACGTGAATAGCGGTAAAAATGGCTATGTTTTGTCGTCCGGCAAAAATAAAATTCGGTGAAAAAAAGTTTTTATATCCCCGGCTGACTCTTCGCCAAAAATAAAAAACTCACGGTTTTACAGTTCTGTTCGCGCCGACACTAGACGAGACGATACGGCCGTTTCGACGTCGTATTAGCGGTAATTGAGTTCTGTTTAGACCCGCGCTGACCCAAAACGGCAATATGGACACGGCGTGAAGAGCGGTGAAAAAATCAGAGTTTTGCGGCCAGCAGAAAATAAAATTCGGCGAAAAAAGTTTTGAAATATTTGGCCGACTTTTAAATAGAAAAATATAACACACGGTTTTACACCTCTATTTGCGGCGTCCTACGGTACGTCCGTTTTTACGTCGTATTAACGTTAACTGAGTTCGTTTGAGCGTCGCACCGACGGGCGTCACTGACCCAAAACGGCAATATGGACACGGCGTGAAGAGCGGTGAAAAAGTCAGAGTTTTTCGATCCCGCAGAAAATAAAATTCGGCGAAAAAAGTTTTGAAATATTTGGCCGACTTTTAAATAGAAAAATATAACACACGGTTTTACACCTCTATTTGCGGCGTCCTACGGTACGTCCGTTTTTACGTCGTATTAGCGTTAGTTGAGTTCGTTTGAGCGTCGTACCGACGGGCGTCACTGACCCAAAACGGCAATATGGACACGGCGTGAAGAGCGGTGAAAATTTTGTGTTTTGCGGTCCCGCAGAAAATAAAATTCGGCGAAAAAAGTTTTGAAATATTTGGCCGACTTTTAAATAGAAAAATATAACACACGGTTTTACACCTCTGTTCCGCGAGGTGCCGATTTAGCATGGTCCGTGAATCGGTGGGATGCGAAAACATGGGCAACGCACACCCTCTTCACTCCGACCCAAGACATGTTTCGGTGAGAGCGGTGAAAATGTTTGTATTTTGCAGTTTGGCTGAAAATAAAATACGATCGTGATGTAACTTATTTAGAATGGTGTAATGTTAACCATCCCGAGCGGGTAACCGATCTGACAAAAAGTTTAATACGGCAGGCTACAAAATTTGTATTGGGTAAATCTGTAAAATATCCAATAGCAAAAAAACCCAGTCAGCGACGCGCCGGCCCCTCCCCGCTGCTCCTTCCTTGAAGGAGTCATTATAATGGGCAAGGAGCTAAAGAGTCGCGCGCGAACGGTACCTCGTATATATAGATTTTTGAGGTCACGTCGAGATTATTTTTTCGACACACAAAAAAATCCGGCCTTCTGATTGGTCAAAAAATTTGGCGGGAAAAATACTCGAATCCTATTGGTCGGCGTTCGAGGATTGTCGAGAGTATAGGATCGACCGAACCAAAAAGTGGTGGGGGAAATGATCAGTCTTACGGCGAACGTCTAAGGGGACGGTCGCAAAAGGGACTTTGAAATATTTCAGCCTAAAAACGGACGCAACAGAGACAATCTCAAAGAGGGTTTTTCTGAGTAACACGCGGTGTGATTCAAAAGTTTACACACGGATATGTGATGTATTTTCGCGTAAAGACATGGAGCCAAAATGGATTCGGCAGTCTGAATCCTGTGTTCTAAACGTACTCTGGCGGGAACGCGGGTTTGGTGACGCGGGGTTCAAACTCCTCTGGTTCGTGTCCGTTCTTGCGCCGGTAATCTGCTTCCATTCTTGATACGGCAGGTCTGCCCAAACTGTTAACGTTGTGGTTTTACTTTTTGTTAATCGTCCTCATTGCGGTTCTGACTTTGTTGTATCCTTTAGACGGCCAAAAGAGAACGGCGGTAATTGGGCGGATAAAAGAGATATGCGAATCGCTAATGCGCACCTGCATAGCCGAAGCTCTGGGGGAAGCCCAAAGTGCCAACCCGACACTGGGTTAAGTCATATTTTTGTATTTCAACGTACAAAGAAAATATTTTCACCTGAATAATTCTTGATTTCAGCCATCGACGTTTTTCAACACGACGCAAAAACACAAGCTGTTCTCGAATCACATATGTCCGATGTAATAGAAGGGGATGAGAACAAAATTTTGTTCTCTGATTTTGATGGGTCAAGCGGGCAACAGAATGCCCACGGTGAGGTTTACCAGTCGTGCCGCAAAAATACAAACATTTCTCGAACCACACATGTTCGATGTAATAGAAGGGGATGAGAACAAATATTGTTCTCTGATTTTGATGGGTCGAGCGGGCAACCGAACGCCCTCGGTAGGTTTACCGTTCGTGCCATCCTAGCTATAAGCACGCCAGGTCACCACTGTTACGGCAAAGAAACGGCCGACACAAACGTTTTTATGTTTTGACGGAAAGTGTAGTCTGGCCATGAGTCCACCTTTTATGTTTGCACATATTTTCACGCCCTTGTGGATAACCAAATGCCCATTGTGAGAAGTAAATCGTAAAAATATATATTTTTACTGCACCCGAACGATATTCCGTACATATCGATTTTCGGGTTTGCGAGTTAAAGAATTCGAATTGATTGAAATCCATCGAATCGGGATCCCGATGACTGTTGTAATGGAAGAAAAATATGGGCAGCCGCCGTACAACGTAATAACAAATTGTTTCAACAATTTGTTATATGTTTGACCGATACAAATTGTATGGTCAAATATAACAATCGAATAGGTTTATTCAATTGTATGCCGATTTCCCAACATCGCTTTCCCGCGAGGTGGGCGTTGTCGTAACGGGTGAAAGGCGAAGGAGAGGGGATTCGAGGTCACTGGTTGGTGTTGGGAATGAGGAAGGGAGGGGGGTATCGCTTAAATAGGCTGGTGGTGAGCAGGTTTGTTCAGTTTTGGTTTAGCACCGATACACGCTCCGGAGTTTTGTCTTGACGTGATACGCTTTTACTATTATTAATCGACATAGTGACAATTTTATAGAACTGTCCGTAAATTAGTAAACTGTGACATCGAGTGCTGATATTTTTACATCATGGAAAGGCACCGCTATTCTCATCACGATTACAGACCGTATTATGCCCCGGATCGAAGACGTAACGGGAGTCTAGATCGTGTGAGAGAGAGATTTAATTTCTCAAGATCCAAGAGTGTCGCTCCGGAATACCATCGACCGCGGCATAACAGCGGCAGTCACCGATCGTCACCGCACTACGACCGGGACCGCTACAGAGAGAAAACACCGTCAAAGAGACAGTCGTTGGATCGCCGTTATTCGACCCACAGAAGTGTTAGTCGTCCCCCGTCACCCCGCAGCGCAGAACCATCGAGGGCCGTTAACACCAACCAGGACTGTCACGTCGCAGAAAAAAAGATGTTTTGGGTAGGCGGGAAAGGGACATTCGGATTTCTCATTGACGGAGAGTATAATATATTTTATTTAAAATCAAAATCAAAAGACTATTTGGAAAGGAAATCTTATACACAACGGATGGCCATGTATCCGTCGAAGAAGGACGATCGGGCTGGTAAGTGCACGGCAAAGTATACGATAAACAAATATAGATCTTCGTGTGATTCAGTCATCTCGATTTTTGATTCTTTTCTAAAACTGAACAGAGTGAAAGTGTTTACGACGTTGACGACACCATCCGTGTTGGATGAAGAGAAAATAAAGAGATGCAAAGATTACGAGTCTTTGGTACAACAGTTGGATAAACTAAAGAAGCACAATGAATTCGATACCAGGCTAGTGACACCGATGCGTCGATCTTCTGCGTGCATGTTTCGAAAGGGTTGTAGGGATTACAGCGAATGCATTTATTGCCAACTGGAGTCGCTTAATAATCTAGTCACGAACAAGTGTGGGCTGAGAACTTCGAGAGAGGCGAACGACGACACTCCGAATGGCTTGTTTGATACGGCTGTCGCCAAAATTACGGCCGGTAGAAAAAGGTCAGCCTCCACGTCGTCTTTATCGTCAACATCATCGTCTTCATCGTCATCATCGTCATCCTCCTCGACTACCTCTACGGGATCGAAAAGACGTGGAAAAAAACAAAAAAAGACTGATTCTCCCAAAAGCCCGATAATTGTCAAACCAGTTACGACTGGCGAAGTGAATACGGATCCATCAAACGAGGTATCCTCGAGAGATACGGAAAATGAAGATGGCGGTGATAGAGCGACCGAGCCTGAGAGTGACACAGAAGAAGAAGAAGAAGAAAGAGCAGACAGTGGTGAACATAAGTCCTCCAAAGACACCGATGCCGCCGTATCGCCACGAACCAATCTAAACGAGAAAACAGCAGTCACCCTCGACAAACCGTCCACCACTCCGACGAGGATGTCAGTCGAGAAAACCGTCTTCACGGAGACGGCACAAAACGTCCTCAGTCCTGCGGCATCACAAGCGTCTGATTCGTCATCACCATCGTCATCGTCAGAAGACGAAGAAGACGACACGAAAGAAAAAGGAACTTCTTTGTGGAGAAATAGGGGTGGATCGTAAGACTTTGTCGGAGTGATGGATCGCTCTACATTCAATATTGACCAACAGCCGAAACCTTATTTGGGGCGCAGCGATCTCGAACTGCTCTTCGACTACATTTTAGTAAAAAAAATGGGACTCAAAATCGAGTGGGACAAGGCAGTGGCCGAAGGCGATTGTGAAGCATTTTTGGCAAAACTGTGTACAAAAATCGCCAAAGAAGGATGTGATTTGTCCATCGTCCGGACAAAAGAAGACGGTTCCAAGATCGTGTTGGACTTGAGCGGGGGATTCGTTACGACTGTATTTGATGTAGATATGTAAATAACTTTATTACTGTAGTTCTTAGATATGCAAATATAAATAACATTGTAACTGTTGTGTTCTCATTACCTTTTATTTGATGTATATATGTAAATAACTTTATTACTGTAGTTCTTAGATATGCAAATATAAATAACATTTTAACTGTTGTGTTCTCATTACCTTTTATTTGATGTATATATGTAAATAACTTTATTACTGTAGTTCTTAGATATGCAAATATAAATAACATTTTAACTGTTGTGTTCTCATTATCTTTTTCCTCAAACCCATTTGTATTGTGGACAGAAAAAAGAGGTATTCACTAAAACTCGGCCAAATCCGTATCAATGTAGTAGCTTGTCTCGGTTTCAGCCGAGACCGCGGAAAGCGTATGTACAAACCGCAACTCGGCCGAGCTCGTGGAAGTCAAACTCGGTTTTGGCCGAGCACGGTGCAGTGTATGTGTTTCTCTGGTACGGCCGAGCCCACGGTAATGAATGTGTTTCATGGTAGTTAATGTATTTCGGGTTCGGCCGAATCCGAGGTTGTTTCATGGTAGTTAATGTATTTCGGGTTCGGCCGAATCCGAGGTTGTGCAAAATTCGGTTCGGCCGATGCCGATGTAGAGTAAATCGGCATCGGCCGGCTCTCAGAAATGTGTGTGGACGTATCGACTGAAAATAAGTTCTGTTTCGGGACACAACTATTTATGTGCAAAAAATTGTACCTCTATTCGGATAACCGAACGCTCACCACGCCATCGTAATGACGGGCGAGAAGAGCGGTACAATTTTTGTTTTTTGTCTCCCGGAAATTATTCCCGCGGCGAGGACAAAATTATTCTCTTAGCGGAGACAATTTTTCTGAGATGAAAAATTCTTAGTAACAGTAAAAAAAAAATCCCACCCTGCGACGCGCCGGCCCCTCCCCGCTGCTCCTTCCTTGAAGGAGTCATTATAATGGGCAAGGAGCTAAAGAGTCGCGCGCGAACGATACCCTGTATATATCGATTTTTGAGGTTTTGTCGAGACGATTTACTCGACACACAAAAAAATCCCGCCCTCTGATTGGCTAAAAATTTTGGCGGGAAAAATACTCGAATCCTATTGGTCGTCGGTCCAGAGTTGTTGAGAGTAAAGGGTTGACTGAATAAAAAAGTGGTGGGGGAAACTCTCAGTCTCACGGTGGACGTCTGAGAAGATGGTCACAAACGGGATTTTGTAAATTATTTTTCGGTAGTAATTTTGTAGCAGCTAGAACCCGAGTGAATCCGGAAACCCCGACATAGCCTGTTCCGGGTCAGGTCTTTGAACTCACTCGAGACGGGCGTTCTGATTAGTAGGCGAATTTAGCGATGCATTCTTGTTTTAATATTCACTTGTTTCGCCTACGCCCGGCCGAGGATTCAGACTCGTGTTTGGCTTTATGCTATCAAGGGTACATATCAGACTGAAATTTTAGGTTTAACAAATTGTATTGAAAAAAATATAATACCAAGGTAGGTGGTCATTTCGGAGATCTTACTGTCAAAAATCCTGTTCTGGCCATCACCCGGAGTTTTTGGAAAGGTTGACACGTTGCCTCTCTATCTTAACGATGAAATCAACTGTTATCGGATTTATCTCTCTATTTTTCATTCGGATTTTAACGTCGTGACTCTTTCCTTCAAAAATATTCCAGATACCGAGAAGTCCATCGGAATCTTGAAAACTCTCTTTTGACGATACCTTTCCCGAATTTTGTTGGGAAACCACGGCGTATCGGATATCTTGTTTTTCTGTGGCCAGTTGAACGATGTCGGTGTTCATCTCCGGCGTGTAACACGACGATATTCTCGAAGAGAAGATCACGGCTTGAAATATCGCGTACGTTAAGCCAATACAAAACATCAAAACCATGTAATAACGACGAGCGCGTATCATCTGCGCTGTCAAACGTTGTTCGTATGAAGTATTACCGCTTTGTTTGTCTCGTATATAATTACGTAAACGTATCCGTCTCATTATGTTTTTGATAAATGTGCTCATGTTGAATTCGTCGGATCTTTAGCGATCGACGCTACTCCGAGAGTGAATAACTAGGACGGTTTATCCAACCAAGAGTCGGGGTGGTCTCGTCGAAAATACGATAATCGACATTTGTTCGCTTATCGGTCAGCTTTGGTCGAGAGTCGTATCCTGTCAAGATCACTCCAACCTACAACAAGACCGGTGTTTGTGTCAATTGCTCTCGTCCCGACGAAAAGAGGAGGACATAATGAGTTGCGTAGAAATCGAAGAAGCCTGGCACGATCTTACTATACAGGAGCGTTACTTATTGCTTCAACTCAAAGCCGAACGACGTTTGGCTAAACGTTTCTTAAACATTTCTAATCTCAAGGATTGTATTACCAGCATTGTGATAATTTTGTTTGTGTTATATTCTTGTTCGAACGACACGATCAGTACAAATTACGATCGACGAGATATCGTTGAATTGGACACGAAGGAACACTCAATCCGATGCGTCGTTCTGTTTGGCGAAGACTTTAGAAAATCCGAAAATCTTCTTGGAGTCTGGAAACTCCTCTGCGCAATTTCCCGTAAAACAACAACAGGAAACGATAAGGTGACCCGGTCTTTCAGTCAGACAATCGAATTTGAAGGCGAAAACGAAATTTTGCTTGAGGAATCTACTTTTTTCACCAACGTATCGAATTCGACGATTCCGACTTCAGTTGCAAACGGGGAGTTATACTTGTAGAAAAACAATATATGTCCAAAAATTTACGAATTTTGTCGCTTTGAAAATAAATCATTTTTATGAAATATTTTTTGTCTCTTGTGTCTTGTTACCTCTACAGTACCGCTAAAAGATTTTCAAAGTCAATATCACCCCGTTTGCTGGATTTAGGGTGGAAATCGTATATGTTTCGGAGGGACAAAATCTTACAGAGCAAATATTTTTAAGGTCCGAGAATCTGTTTTGGGGTTGATGAGAGTCGGGAAAGCACGGACTCGCGGATCTCTACTCGAATCCCCACCAACAATCCTCCCGGCGTATCCCCTCCATTGCTCAGGGGTCGAGGTCGGCCCCCCACTCACCTCCTCACGTTTGAATACGCGCTTTCACTCTGATCGCGCCAGTTGGAAACTAGCCGCTGGAGTCGTTCAAGCTGACATATTTATGCAGAAAACCATCCCGGCGGAGGCAGAAGTGAAGTGAAGTGAAGTGAAAACCGTCCATCAGATAGAAGTTCGGCGGAGGGAACGATCATGGAATCTGAGGACGAAATAAGAAAAATAATGTCTCGGGATTCGTTATATAAACAAATAATGTGTTCTAAAAATAATGAAACTGTAATGAACAAACTTGTGCGGAATATGAATTTCATCAATTCTCGGACGTCATCGACAGAGCCGTCACAACACATATGGAAATTGCGGGGGATTGAACGTGAGAGGAGGCAGAAGGAAAGAGCCGCAATGTCGTCCCGGATCACGAACAATTTGATTCCCGTGGACAACGAGAGCATAACGAAAATGCACGAGGCATACGGTGTCGAGGATTCGATCGTCGATATCCAAGACAAAGTCGAATCCGATATGAACGAGTTCGGTAAAATGTATCAAACAGCCTCTCTGGACGAAAGGTACGTAGCATTAACCGAGTTAGCTGAATTTGAAATTTCAACGCTACCGACCGGAGAGGAGAGGGAGATAGAACGCGAGAAGAGGAAGAAGGAAAGAGCCGCGATGTCATCCCGGATCACAAACAATTTGATGCCCGTGGACAACGAGAGCATAATGAAAATGCGTGAGGCGTATGGTGTCGAGGATTCGATCGTCGACATCCAAGACAAAGTCGAATCCGATATGAACGAGTTCGGTAAATTGTATCAAACCGCCTCTCTGGTCGAAAGGTTCGGATTACTAACCAAATTAGCATTGGAATTTGGAATGTCGGTGCCACCCACGGGAGAGGAAAGGAAAATGCGAAAGACAGAAAGGCACAGACAGTGGCAGGAAAGGAGGGAGATGAATGCGAGACTTATCCACACTACGTTTGAAGATATCGACGGTCTGAGAAGAATCGGCGGGACTTATAAGACACCCAGTGGTGTCGGGAAAGTCAAAGAGATTGAGAAGATTGTTGAAAAACAAATGAGGAAATTCGATAAAATGTATACGAAAGCGGTGCAGAATGGTACGAGATACGATGTTCTAGAGGAATTGTTACAGCGTAGTAAAGAAACCGATGCACATAAAATGTAAATAACTTTTCTTGTAAATTATACCAGCGAAAATAATCTAATCTTTTTAGTCTATTATTGTAATACAGTTTTATATTTTGATTTAAATTGTTTCACTTGTATATATGTTTGTAGAATGAAATAATCTTTGTTTTGTAAATAACATTTATTTATTAACGAATGTTTTTATTTTTAAAAAAATCCTTTGAGATCAATCGGGAACCCGACAGGGGATCATGATTCGTGTAACGATCGGGATCCGATTATGGTAAGTCACTGAAAACCACTCTAACATGACCGTTAGTCGATACATAATCGGGGCAATTTTATTCGTATCTTTATTGGGTTCGGTTATGCTTTTGACGCATTACGTTTATTGGAAATTAGAATGTTACATCAAGGAAAAGATTTCGTTAAAAACACAAGAGGGTGGCGGGGTCAGCGGTGTCGGTCTCGAAGTTGTGGAACCGGAAGTGGCCCCGGGCAATTGGATGTCTGTCGAACCAGAAACCATCTGCAACAAATCGGACGTAGACGAAAAGGATGTCGAACCCGAAACCAGCTGCAAAGCAACGCAGACAGATTTCGGTTGGCCGAATTTGGCCGAAGTTGGCGAAACGATCCAGCCGAATGCGTCCGAGTCTGAAGATACGATCGGCGGCGAGTCGAAAGTTGACATTTTACCTTCGGCCCCACCACCTGAGTTAGTGGGGGGCGAAAACAGTCCCGACCGCTGGACGCCCCCGCCGCCGTACAACGAAGTCGTTGAGACGTACACACGAAACGATCTGGAATGGTATCGCGTGTTTGCGGCGTTCAATGAGAAACGCATGTCTATGGCCGTCCACTGGACCCCGCCGCCTGTGAGCGGAAAACCGTTGAAAAGGTGCGTAAGTGAAGTAGAGAAATTCGCCAACGCAGAAACGCATCCGGTAGGCGCACACGAAATTTTCGCTTTCATAAAAGCTTTCGTCGCTCTCACGAATCTCGTCTACGCGGAATCGGCGGTGGATAGTCCGGTCAATGTCACCGACGCCGTTACGTCAATCTCCGTCGAGGACGACGGTCATCGTGAATCGCGCGTGGACTTGTTCCGAAAGGCGTTCGTTCTGCTCGTGAGTCAATACGTACCGAAAACCCCGATCAAAAACAGAGTAGTCCCTTTCGGCTACGATTGGTTCATCTTTTCCGGTCGCATAACGTATGCCGTCATAAACGCTCACGTGACGTTATGCTCGATTAATCGCGGGGCAACCGCCGTAGCAGTCACCGCCCGTCCGTATTACACGGCGGACGAATATTCGGTCACCACGCGCGCCGTAGTGGACGGATTAAAGAACATCTGCGCGAATTTCACGTACTCGTTGGGCTACGAGAGATACAGTTCCAACCGCGTGTACATCGGCGTCGCTTTCCTCTACGCCAGCCTGTTGGAAATCGCTTGTGATCGCCTATTGACCGACGGACGGATGCCGGACTACGCGGAAACGTTAAACGGAATTCTCACGGACCCTTCTAACCGTTATGACGCGTTTGAGAGTCTGATCGGCGATATAGGCAAACGGAGTCCGACCGCCACTGAAAGTTCACGGGTCAACGCTCCGAACGAGAAACGCGTGCCGGTCGGCGCGAAACGCGGTGACGTCACTTACGACGGTGTTTACGATGACAGAACGTTTATAGCCCATCGTAGACTGCGCATGTACGCGTACATCCGGTCGTATTGCGAACAACTGCCGGCCATACAGATTCTACTCAGGGAAAAACGGTTGGACGACCAGAGACTGTCTGTCCTTTTGCGCGCCGTCGAACCGATGAGTGACGAATCGTCGTTGTTCTATTTCAATCTCCATTCGCGCGTGGGCGCGTTCAAGTATCGCAACGGCTCGGCCCTTTTCGGCGCGGCGGGTCTTTCGAAATTTAGAAACGGCGTCGGCCGCACCTTTGAGGGCGGTGACTCGTTCGGGCGCGTTTACGCGGCGGACGGAGCTAGCATACTGTTCGTGCAAAGCCGAGCATTCACGTTTCACACGATAGGGCAATTGACCGATTTGGCCTACGGGGAAATTGAAAAATCGAACCGAGATCTGATGCCCGCCTGGTTGATGGGACAACGGCCGCTATTTCTTTCGGAAAAGAACAGACTGTCCGACATACCTTGCGGTCCACACCTGGAACCGTGCGTGATCGACACCGGCAAGAGCGAGGGTCTGATGTTGGACCTCATCGGCCGTCGTAATACGACCAATTATACGCCCGAAGAGGCTTCGTCAGCGTTGGTAGTGTTCGAAGACCAGAACATCGGCGCCGTATTCACATCCGTTCGCGAAAAAAATATGGACGTTCATTATAGCCGATGCACAGTGGCCACCACCTACTTCACGTTCACCACGTATTTTCGTATAACTAGAGAGAGCGTCAACGACGCTGAGGATATACGCCTCAGCTGCTATACGGGCAGTTCCGCTAAAATTAAGAAGAAACAGAAACGCAACGCCTCTTCTGGGGATTCTGACGTCAAAGGATCGACGACTGCCGTCCCTAACGCGGATGAGAAACCGGCGAGAGGTGCAAAAGGAAGAGATGACGAAACCGGTGACTTTGATATGGAGGAAAATTCGTCAGACGGAACGTTTGAATTCAATTACTGTTCGGTCCGAGTCTTCGTGCAGACCCGGGACGGTACGGATTATTTGGGTGGCGCCGTACGACCGGTGGTCACCAATTCGGTGGAAAAGAGGTCCAAAAGTAAATGCGCCTACAAATCCGAAGATCTAAAAAACGTATCCTTAACGGTGGCACCCTACGGAGGCGGTGATGACGGTTCGCCGGATCAACCGGCTTCGATCACGATTCTGTACAGGCCGAAAAACACAAAACAAGCGAAAATACCCTTGTCGCTGGCGGAGCGCGAGATTTCACCTTTCGCCACTGTCGAGCGTAAAAATGAAATTTTTCGGATAAAAATAGATTTAAGATATTCTGTATATTGTGACACGGTCGGTAAAATCGTCGTATTAGTTGACGCGCATGAGAAAAGGGCATGTATCGCGTCGATTCGGTCGAGCATATCGCAAGACGAACAGCAGTCTGATGAAAATGAAACACTCGCTAAAACTTCACTCCTTCTGGCGGAAGAAAATTTAGGTACGATAAAATACGACTCTAGGCGCAACCTGCGCACGTACGTATTTTTTGATAGCGGTTAGTTAGAATCGCGGTAACAACCGTTGAGTGGGAGGGGAGGGGGGTTCAGTCCCGGCCACGCCCTCAAGGGTGGGGAGAGGGGGAGAGCAATCAGCGTGCCGGCAGTCAGTCAGCTTTGGGATACTCAGTCGAGCGGTCTACATCTGTTTTAACCCGACGCACCCGTGAAGAAGAACGAAGGTGTAGAATCAATGGATAACGAAATGTTTTATGAATCTGAAAAAATGCGCGATCTTGTAAATCGAGAAGAACAAGTAGTTGCCGTCGTACGTTGTGGTGATAATATTTTATCCGCCGTAAAATTGACACCGCCGGATCTCGAGCTTCAGAACAGTCTTCTTGCACGAGCGAAAGAAATCATAAAAGAGGAGGAGAAGAGTTCCATGTCGTCGGATAACAACGGAAAGCGTGGTGGCATTAAACGCAAAAAAAATAAAATCGCCACACGCACCGGCAGTGCTACGACAGTGGATCGAGAACGTTTCCAACGAATCAACAGAGACGCTTTTCGAAGAAAAGTTATGAAACTGGTGGACGGGTGGATTCGGTTGCTTAAGGACGGTGATGAACTTAAACAGACTGTAGTCACTAACGACGATCAAGCAAAAACAAAAGGGCCCGAAAAAAGATCGAAGAGAGGCCCCGAGAAAAAGGTAAAGAATATCTACGCCGAAGAGATACGGGGGAGTTGCAGCGGCGACGCGGACGAATTGTTTCGTCAGCAGAATGGATATTTGTATTACAGTATTTTTTGTACAAAAGAGTTGGAATCTCTATTGACGAGTAAAAGACAGAAAATGGAGGGGGAAAACGAAATTGACGTTTTGATAGACAGACTGGCCATGCTGGCGAACATCTACATCAAAATAATGTACACGTTCGACATAAGACCTACGGTATTCATCAAATTCGACGACCGGGAAGTCCCGGCGTTGTTCGCCCGCCAGACGGTGCCTACGCCGGACACGTGCGTCACCGGCCCTCCGGGATATTACTGGACAAAGATCTTGCATTCTGACAACATCGTCAAGCCGATACAACGCGTCCCTTTACAACGCGTTAAATCGGAAAGACTCTTGCAGGATGTGACTTTCGTCGTTGTCGGCGAAAGAGCGTTGGATCAGCTGTTTCCAGTCGCACCGAATCAGTTCTTCGCGCAACAACGATCGCGAAAACGTTTCAAAGAAACATACAATTACCTAGCGTCCATTCCGGAAGTCGACCTTTCCCATTTGGGTTGGGACATTATCAAAGGGACGGGTGTTATAGATCCGATAAAAACGTTTTTGCCAAAAATAACAACGGCGGAGGTTTGTTCTGCGGACGATGAAGTTTTCACCAACTACATGGACATGTTCGTCACCATGGTTGTGCTGAGATTGAAAAACGAACAACTCACGTTGGCTCACAAACAGGTCTCTCCTAAACAACCGCGCGTACTGAGGACCGAATACAAGTTCGAGATCGCTGGGAGAGCAGACCGCCCGGCGATTTATTTTTTCAGGGACCGGAATGATTTCGTGACGGACATTTCGGTGTTGAGCGTGGTTGACGATCTCTTTGGCTCGGAGGAAATTGTGTCTAGGATGATGGGAGACGGCGACTTTGACGACGGCGTCTACTTTTACGACGTACTGTCAGTGAACGAAATTCTGACGCTACTGAAATCTCTCGGAATATCTTACGTTCAACCGGAACACCAAGATTTCTACACATACGTTCTGTCTTTCAACGACGATGTGCGTGAAGCGATAGCTTGCTCGTCTCATACTATCGACTACAGACTCGAAGATGTCATCGCGGCAGGCACGTTGATTAAACTACACGAGACGGATCCGGCCCGTTTCAAACCCGCCGAATGTCTGATTAAGGCCGATGATATAATCGTGACAACCAACATGTCGCAGTACACCACGACCTACTACGTAGAAAAGGGCAAAAAACTATTGAGAGTTCTAAACGGGTATCCCGAAAATCTCCAGCGGAGCGATTGCGTCATGCGCGTGTTCAAGTTGAAATGGAAAGGAAAAGATTGTTCGGAAATCCCAAAATCCCTTTATACGATTTTCCCTCAATTTAGTTTCGTTTTCAAGAACATGGAGTTGTACGAAGAAGTCGAAGCGGGAATAACGACAGACTTTGGGTCGACTGAGATTATTTTTCCAGACATGAGGTATAGTCTGGTCGAGGTGAAACCGGAAATCACAATCGGTCCAATGGAAGTTCGGGTTTCGCCCGAGGAGGATATTTTAAAAGATTTCAACTTTAATCTCTGATCCGATTAAGATAACGGCCCGTTCAAAAAGAACACCGTCACTGCCAGTGTCATCGATCGCTACTTGTTAATGATACATTTATAAACTTTACCAACAGTATTTTTATTATTTATAAACATATATTTACATATTTATCGTTTTCCTTTTTTTGCCTTTCCACCGGCATTTTTATTTTGTTTCTTTGTCGGTTTGTCCTGTTTGTCATGGTTGATCAACAGATTAACGGACGAAATTTTCTCCAATCGCTCCGTACCCAAGTAAACTGCTTGTACGGGGAAATCTTTCCATTCGCATCCCTTCTCGTCGGTCACGGTGTCGGTTTTGAAATCGTATTTTATACTGTCCTTGACCACGGGCGTAAAGTCGTGGAACACCATCGACGCGGGCGTATCGCCTTTCTTCACGATCCTCATCCGAGCGTACCTCTTGGGTTGGCCTTTATCGTTTTCACCCACAATGATGCTCTTTTTGACCTTCCTCTCCTTGATAGCTCCCGCGGGTAACGCGGAATTAACAATCTTGACGATACAATATCTGTTGTTGATGTTCGATGATCCGACACACTTTTCAAGCACTTGGGTCATCTCAGGCGTCATCACAATACTGAGACTCGAGATGTCTATGGAGTCTTTGTCGCGCGCGACCTCATCGTGTTTGAGGAAACGTTTGTCGATGTCACCGCGAGGGGCCGGTTGAGGCTGCGGGGGCGCGATCATACCAACGTCGTCTTTACTTTTAGATTCAGTTTCTTTATTTGATTTTTCAAATTGTGACGGACCCGTCACGGTGGCCAATATCTTTCCGACCAAAGGTGGTGAAACGACCTTATTGCCCTCGCCATCGCGACGTTCACTCGGTATTTGTAACTGAACGTGCATCGGCACCGCTTCCGCTATTGGAGCCGGTGTACGCTGGCTGCTGTTTTGCGTCGTTTGTACAGGTGAGGCTATCGCCTCCTTTCTCGGAACAGGCGCTGGTGGACGTTCGGGAACGTTTTGGGTGGGTACTGCCGGCGAACGATCGGGAACGTTTTGAGACGTCTTCGCGGGTGCTGCCGGCGGAAGCTGAGGAACGTTTTGAGATATCCTCGGGGATGCCACTGGCGGACGTTGGGGAACGTTTTGAGACGTCGTCACTGGTACCGCCGGCGGGCGTTGGGGAACGTTTTGAGACGTCGTCACTGGTACCGCCGGTGGGCGTTGGGGAACGTTTTGAGACGTCGTCACTGGTATTGCCGGCGAGTGTTGGGGAACGTTTTGAAACATCGTCACTGGTACCGCCGGCGGACGTTGGGGAAGGTGATACGTCATCACTGGTGCCGCCGGCGAACGTTCGGGAACGTTTGCCACCGTCCCGGGGAGGTCTTTTCTCTGAGCCTGATCCGGCGGACGTTCAAATTCGGGGACGACATGTCTGATTTTTGCTGCCGCTGCCGCTGCCGCGCGTTCACGTTCCGCTAAAAGTTCACTGTTCAATTGTTCATTTCGTTTGCGCTCGCCGTCGAGTCTGAACTCGAGATCCTGGAGGCGGCCTCGTTCCGATAACAACCATTCGTGCTCTTCTTTGAGTTTCGCGTCGACTTTGTCGAACCGCTCCCTTTCGTTCCGCAACGTTTCTTCCATCGATCTCAGACGCTCGGCGTTCTCGTTGTTCTCGCCGCGCTCATCCATCATCTGTTTTTGTAGTGCCTGTATTCTGTTTTGATACTCTTCCGCCCTACTACTCATCGTTCCTTCGATGTCGTATAATTTCCTTTCTAACATTTCTATCGCACCGGCGTTCGTCATGATGTCGGCGGCGTAACCGGTTTTTAAAAGCTCTTCTGCCGGCTCTGTTTCAGCGGGTTCTATTTCGGATTCACCACCGTCTGTGTATTCGGACGTTCGGGCTTCGTCGTCCGCGTCAGCCGCGTCTTTGGTAGCGGTCACGACAACGATGGCGACGAATATGGCGAACACCAATAGCGGTATCACGTAACCGGAAATCATTGTCTGTCGATATATTTACTTATCACCGTCAGCGGAGAAAGTCTCACCCAAGCCCACCGGCTCGTGCGACACGGGGGCGGGCGAAAGAGTGTGGGTTTTTTTCGAAAGGGACCGGCTTTTTTTCGCCCGCGCCGATTTCATAGCTTTTTTTTGTGGAACGTCGGTCGTGTCGGTGGCTGGTCGCCTTTTGTTCGTTGCATCGCACGGGCGTTTTGAAGTGTTATCCGCGGTGCGGGTGGCAGCGGGTGGGCCGGTCACAACCGGCCCGGGCGATATGCTCGTGGCGGTTGTAATCCGGCATGCGGTATTGCTTGACTTCCTTTTTGCACCGGCTTCCGTGACGTTCGCTCTATTTTGGGGTTTCCTACTTTTCTTCGTCTCTATGATATCATCAAATTCGTCTCTGGCCCGATCTGTCAGATCGTTCAGTTTGCTGACGGTCAGCGTTCTCGTACATTCGGTCATTTCTCTCTTTTGATAAAAGATGTTGCACGAGCCCAACACCATGTATAGCGAACTGTTTGGATACACGTAACTGCAGCCGACTTTATCCCAGCCGATGGTCTGCTGGTAAAAGAGACGCGATCGCAAGACGCGGTTTTTCATCACCTTCTCGTGCGTTTCCATGACCCTCAAAAACGTTTTAACGCTATCGGTCGTATCGAGCGTGTATACCATCCTCATTACGGGTGTTTTTTTGATGGTCGGCCGGTAACCGGAACCTTGATCTTTATCGAGCCAAGCGGCCGTCTCTGTTTTGGGATATTCACACAGCACGCCGAAACTGAGTACTCGAAATCCGAAACACAACATGATATGCACCGTGTGAGCTGCCGGGACGATCGGATCGTTGGCGTTGTTCGGTTCCCACTTGGCCCGGGTACGAAACGCGACGATCGCGTCTTTCTTGTCGGCGGCCACATTCCCCAGTGAAAATAGAAAATCCAACACTACCGGACGTTCTTGAAGGGCTTCATAAATTTTCGCCTCAAAGTTACGAAAGTCGTTAACGACACCCGGAGGGTACGAGTTCCACCAGAACGACGGCGGAAGACCTTCCGAAAACTGATGTCCGGGAAGATTTCCCCTCGCTTTATTTTTTATCTTTTTTCGTTTGCCTTCAATTCTGGGTCTTGTAGGTCTAGTCAACGCCACGTGCGAATTGAGGACGTAAGAACCCACAAAATGCCAACTTGGATACGAATGCTCGCCGACGCCGACGAAAACGTTAGTTTCTTTCGTGAGCACTCGCGGAAACTTGACTTTGTCGTGACTCAGCGGTTTCCCGACGATTTTCACGATATAGTCGGTGGTCGGACAAACCTTTGAACGGTTGAACCGATGGTCTATGAGCAGAGTCGCGTTGTCGAAACTGAAAAGACGAACATTTTCAAACAAAAAGGTTTTGATTACGCCCTGGTTTTTAATTATCGTAGATACGAATTCTGCCGGTATCGAAATCATTTCTATTTCGAAAATATCCGTTTTAACAAAAAAAGGCAAGAGGTGGGTATAAAATTCTATTTTCAATACACGTTGTGGTTTACTGTCAATTTTACCCGCTTTCGGCATCAAACTGTCGAGTGCCTTGGTCGTATTTGCTTTGGTAACGAACATGCTGACGGAATCTTTGGCGCTCTCGGAAGGCGTGAGAACTCCGGCGTCTGATTCGTCGCTGTCGGTCTCACTTTCAATAACCACCGTTGATTCGGAATCGGTGCTATCGCTCTCGCTTTCGTCATCGTCTAGGGTTATATTTCTTTTCGCTACTTTAACGCGCGCCGACTTGCCGAAATTGCTCCACTCGAAATCTTCGCTGTCGGAGCTCGATGACGACAAGTACGATTGGGCTCGCTTCATACTTCGTTCCTTACTACTATTTCCGAATTATTCGAATAATTTAACGAAATCTTGGACGATTTCTTCTTCCTCTTCTCCTTCCTCCGCTATAGAAACGTCATTGACCTTATTCTTCACAATGGGCTTTTCTGCTACGTAGGATCTTCCGTCGGACGTTGCGGCGTCCTTACCTTTCCCATCTCCCCCCAGAGCTTCGTCTATGCAGGTGCGCATCAACGAGTCGCATACCTCTTTTATCCGCCCGATTACCGCCGTTCTCTTTTGGCCGTCTAATGAATACAACCAAGTCAGAACCGCGATTAGGACGATTAACAAAAAGTAAAACACCAACGTTAACAGTTTGGGCAGACCGACCAGGACGACTACGAAAGCAGTGACGCTGCAAAACGCCGTATTGCGCAGCATAGCTATATCGGCCGCGTCCAACGGACCGGCTACATACGCAACAGTACTGCTCAACACCATGATTTACAAACTTATAGATTTCGCGGCCGAACCCGTGAGCTCGGCTAAAATTTCAAAGTGCCAAAACGACCTTCCACTCCGCCGTCCGTCACGAGACTGAACGTTTCCCCCACCACTTTTCGGCTCTGTCAACCCCTAATCTTCGACAACTCCCAACCGCCAACCAATAGGATTCGAGTATTTTTCCCGCCAAATTTTTTGACCAATCAGAGGCCCAGATTTTTTCGATCGTTGGAAAAAACGTCTCGACTTAACCCCCAAAATGCATATATACAGGGTATCGTTCGCGCGCGACTCTTTAGCTCCTTGCCCATTAAAATGACTCCTTCAAGGAAGGAGCAGCGGGGAGGGGCCGGCGCGTCGCAGGGTGGGATTTTTTTTTATTACTGTTGGATACGAATTTTTTCATCAGAGAAAATTTTTGTTCTGGCCGGATTTTATTTTTTGGCGAGACATAAAAAACGAAAAAAAATTACCGCTCTCCTCGTCTGTCATTACGAATCCAAAATAGCTATTAGCACCGCCGTCACACAGCGCTGTGGGCGTTCGGTTACCCGAATAGAGGTACAAATTTTTAAATCCGTACGTTTTTTATTTTTACATTCTGACAGGCCGGAGATTTCAAAACTTTTCTCGCAGAGTTTTATATTCTGCCGACCGCTCTTCTCGTCTGTCATTACGAATCCAAAATAGCTATTAGCACCGCCGTCACACAGCGCTGTGGGCGTTCGGTTACCCGAATAGAGGTACAAATTTTTAAGTCCGTGCGTTTTTTATTTTTACATTCTGACTGAGGCCGGAGATTTCAAAACTTTTCTCGCAGAGTTTTATATTCTGCCGGACCGCAAAACTCATACGTTTTTGACACTCTGCACTTCGTGTCCATATTGCCGTTTTAAGTCAATGCCGTCCACTTGCGGACCATCGCAGAACTCGGTTTAGGCAAATACGACGCCGAAACGGCCGTATCGTCACATCTAGGATCGGCGCGAAAAGAGGTGTAAATCAGTGCATTTTTATTTTTTATTTTGACGGAAAGTCGGTTGGAGATTTCAAAACTTTTCTCGAGTAAAAATGTGTGTAACAAATTAACCCCCCCCAGTCAGCGACGCGCCGGCCCCTCCCTGCTGCTCCTTCCTTGAAGGAGTCATTATTATGGGCAAGGAGCTAAAGAGTCGCGCGCGAACGGTACCTCGTATATATGCATTTTCGGTGGCGTGTCGAGATGTAATTTTCGACGCGCGGAAAAATACGGCCTTCTGATTGGCTGAAATTTTTGGCGGGAAAAATACTCGAATCCTATTGGTCAGCAACCGGGGGTTGTCGAGAGTATAGGGTCGACCGAACCGAAAAGTGGTGGGGGAAATGCTCAGTTTTATGTTAGACGTCGAAGAAGATGGTCGCAAAGGGGACTTTGAATTTTTCACACTCACGCGCGGGTAACCGACCCTCACGCGGTTAACCAAAAATTTAAAGCGGTTACCCGCGCGTTCTGATCAATATCTCGCGCGCCCTTTCTGTGAGCTAGGGACCTGTACGGAGAACGGAAAGGGATAAGTTCGTGTTTTCCAGATTAACCGCCATTCGGGTGTATTGTAGAAATAGTTGTGTCCCAGGGGTTTCAGCCGAAATGCAAAACACAAACATTTCCACCGCTCTGCACGTCAAACGCTTGTGTTGACGGTTAGTTGTAATTGCCGTCCCTACGGTGCCAAAATAGTTGGTAGATGACCGGGAGGAAGCCGGAATAAAGGTGTATATTTTAATTGTCCCCGGCCGAGTTTAATTTTCACCTGAAATACAATCAATATCGAATCGCGTAACGGGCGATGGCCAAGTGGGCAACACCCCCCAGATATTCGCATAAAGAAATATACAGTAACTGTGAATGGGTAATCTTATCCTACAGTGAAAAGTTGTATATGTATCTCGTTTGGACAACACATATTCTAACTAAAGGAGGAGTAAATGAGGAAGCTTATTGAAAGTCTACAATTTTATTGAGACAAATAATAAAAACTAGTGATCAATCGGTATTTGTAAGTCTACAATTTTACTGAGACAAAATAATAAAAACTAGTGATCAATCGGTATTTTTTCAGAGTCGCGGTTGTTTTTCTTATTGTTTTTAATTTTGATTTTTTGTTCACTTCCACTTTTGCTATCGGTCTTTTGCGCGAGTGAAATCGGTGGCAAATCAAACGGGCTGTGATTGTTGTTATATCCCATTACTTCCCGTTGGATGTTCAATATCGATTCCACGGCTGATTCGTTTATATCATTTAGTTTGGCATCCGCATCGTGGTCATTGTTCACATTTTCTTCTAAATCGGTGTCTTCCTCAAAGAAGGTGCGATGAACGTCTTCCGCCTTGTACAAAGTACGCGCCTTTTTCCCAGTCGCTCCCTTTTTCGTTTCCTTATTTTTTATCTTTTTTTCCGGCGGAGGTTGTGTTTCATCATCGTCCGTTTCCATCGCTCCTTCCCCGACCTCTAAAGCACCGTATTCACTGTCTGCGTTGCGGGTGATATATTTTACGGTGGCAAAACGGTCCATAGAAATTTCGCAAACCAGTCTGCGCAGTTCGTTATATAGATCTTCGTAGCTACCGTTAAACATCATTTCGTTACCACTCAGGATCTTCGGATCGTGTTGTCGGAGTTTTGTGGCTAAAGCCTTCGTGTGGTCCTTGCATTCGTCGTTCCTCGGTGCGATGCAAATGTAGCGGTCGATTTTACCCCTTTTAGCGTATTTAACGGCTGACTCTAAACGTCTGTAGACAAACTTCCCGTCTTTTTCAAATATGATATATTCGCAATCGTTGCTCGTAGTATTGCGCTTTCTTTTCACCTCCTTGTTGTCTCGTATCGGTTTGTCTTGAGAAATCGTGTTAGCATCGTTAGTTTTTGGTTGGCCGTTTTTCATTTGACACATCGATCGATCGCCAAACAGTGAAATGGAAAGGATGTCAAACAGACCGTTGAAATGGCGTTGGTAAAATATCATCTCGTCGACAGGTTCTAGTGCCAACGCTTCGGCCTTTTTTTTCCAGGCATCTACGATGGAATTAGCTGTGGCCAAGACGCTGTTCATCTGGTTAGAGGTGCCGGAGTTGCTCTTATCGTTATCGGTGTTATGTCCGTAGTGGAAAAACAATTTCTCTACTTTCATATTGTGAGCGAATTTCCCTTCCGATTTGGTCAGCGGCAGTGTGTCGAACATTTCCGTGTCTAAATACGAAGCCAAATCCTGTTCTGCGGTGGTGTTGGTTGGGGAATCTCGGCTCTGTGCGAATTCAGCAGCCATGTTATACGGCGAACAGCAAGCTGGTACTATGTGAAGACAATCGGGTCGGTTGTCGAGTTTTATAGTCTGGCTGACTCGAGAGGTCGACAAAAAAGCAAAGACTGCCGATGTTTCGTTGGACTGACAGAAAGCGAAAAATGTTTTGTTTACTACAAGGTGCGCTCTGGAAAGGGGATCGTCCTATCGCTTCCGGTTTCTTCGGTGTACTGCGGTGGCGGCGGCAGAGAGATAGACACCGAGGACGATGGCGACGTCGAGAACGATGATAACGACGGGATGGGGTGGGGATGCCGTTCGAAGGTCGAGAGTGGGACTGGCTCCCCGCCCTCCGCACACTTTGTGCAGCTGCACTGTGGCGGTTCTGGGAAAACTAACGGAAACGGGTTGAAATGCGCGGTCGAACTTACTTCGGAATACGGGGGTAGGCGATCTATAATGACTGCACTCAGGTTTGTCACGTTTGATTTTCTCTTAAAATGGCAAAACCTAGTGACGCAAAACACTGCTCCGATACCAACAGCTACCGTGGTAACGATACCAACTACTATTACAAAAATCATCGCACTAAATGTCGTGAAACCTTACAATCTTATGCGGGGTCCGGAACTACGGCTCCGCGTTTTTCCTCAACAGATTTTGTAACGCTTTCTCAATCTTGACGACTACCGATTGGTCGTCGTCGCAACTCGCAAGCTCGTCATCGCTCGTTGTGTAGGAGGTCGACGTCAAAGTGTTCACGCTTGTAGTGTCCGTGTCGAACTTTTCGTCAAAACTCGTAGTGTCGGTCACGCTCTCCCATTCTTCACCCGGATCGTTCCGACTCGCGCTGTCGCAGAGTAGGACTTTTGCGTGGGAATTTTCGGCGGTCGTCGCTCTTCCGTAAAGTCGGTAATCGGTTCTCGTAATTTCGTCCACGATGAATCCATATACGTGTACGACGTTGCCACATTTCTCAGCATCGACGGTCACCAGATCAGCGTTTGAACCGATGTCTTTCTGTGCATCGTACCATTCGGCGGACACAGCGCGCACCGCTCCTTCCACTTCGGTCTCACCGATTATCTCGAACAGCACGCCCGCCAACAGGGCATTTCCTTCCGGATTGTTAGCGATACCGAACACGTCTTTGCGTTCGGACGAGAGCATTCTGTGAAGACGTCGTAGCGTCCGTGAAACCGACTCGGGATGTCCGGCGGTATCCAGTTGAACTCGAATCACGCCTACTGTCGTTTTTCGTGAGTGCGATCTACGCGGACCGTCCGATTGTGCTCTCAGCAGACCCGTGTCAACGATAAACAACATTTCGAGACCGCCGTCTGGCGCGGACGTCAGTGGAAGCAGTTTAGCCTCTTCTGGACGGAACGCGAAACGGAAAGCGCAATCACCGACCGCCAAAATGGTGGGACCGTATATCCCGATTGGCGACGCGTTGTACAGTCGCAAGTCAGACGGAGAAGGTTCGTAAAGTACCGCGTAACCGATGTCGTCATGGACGCCTACCATTTTGTGCGACCATCCTGCTGGTACGCTCACACCACCGTCCAACGCTTTTGCGCAAGACGATGTCACCAAGTAGTATGGTGGCAAGGTGAGCGCGTCATTTTCGGCCACCATGGTGCCGATACGTGAGCGGAGAACGACCGCCGCATCGCCAAAAACGAATGTAACTGTTTGTTTGTCATTGCTCCGGTCGTTTTGAAAGTCTTCCACTTTATTAGCGATCACGGCCGCTTCCTGGACGAGGTGAAGTCCGCCGTGCTTGAGCGTAGTAACAGCTTCGCGTTTGGCTCGTATTCCGTCACCCGCGATATCGGTCCCCTCCGAAGAGTTTCTTGTTTCTGTAATTTCGGCTTCGTCGGAAATATTATTAGTTACTCTTGCGTCTCCAGTAGTCTCTTCAGTGGGCGTGAATGGTTTTTCAGGAATTGTATCCACCACGGGAGGAGTTACGTTTAATGAAGTGTTCTTCCCCGTGAATGTGTTTTCAGGAATTGTATCAACCGCGGGCGGAGTTACGTTTAATGAAGTGTTCTTCCCCGTGAATGGGTTTTCAGGAATTGTATCAACCGCGGGTGGAGTTACATTTAATGAAGGGTTCTTCCCCGGCGGTAACACTTCCGGTTCGATCGTAGGCGTGAATGGTTTTTCAGGAATTGTATCCTCCGCGGGCGGAGTTACGTTTAATGGTGGTAACGCTTCCGGCTCGATTATGGGCGTGAATGGGTTTTCAGGAATTTTATCCACCACGGGCGGAGTTAGGTTTAATGGCGGTAACGCTTCTGGCTCAAATGTGGGCGTGAATGGTTTTTCAGGAATTGTATCCACCGCGGGTGGAGTTACGTTTAATGGCGGTAACGCTTCTGGCTCAAATGTGGGCGTGAATGGTTTTTCAGGAATTGTATCCACCGCGGGCAGAGTTACGTTTAATGAAGTGTTCTTCCCCGGTGGTAACGCTTCCGGCTCGATCATGGGCGTGAATGGGTTTTCAGGAATTTTATCCACCTCGGGCGGAGTTAGGTTTAATGGCGGTAACGCTTCTGGCTCAAATGTGGGCGTGAATGGTTTTTCAGGAATTGTATCCACAGCGGGCAGAGTTACGTTTAATGAAGTGTTCTTCCCCGGTGGTAACGCTTCCGGCTCGATCATGGGCGTGAATGGGTTTTCAGGAATTTTATCCACCTCGGGCGGAGTTAGGTTTAATGGCGGTAACGCTTCTGGCTCAAATGTGGGCGTGAATGGTTTTTCAGGAATTGTATCCACCGCGGGCGGAGTTACGTTTAATGAAGTGTTCTTCCCCGGTGGTAACGCTTCCGGCTCGATCATGGGCGTGAATGGGTTTTCAGGAATTTTATCCACCTCGGGCGGAGTTAGGTTTAATGGCGGTAACGCTTCTGGCTCAAATGTGGGCGTGAATGGTTTTTCAGGAATTGTATCCACAGCGGGCAGAGTTACGTTTAATGAAGTGTTCTTCCCCGGTGGTAACGCTTCCGGCTCGATCATGGGCGTGAATGGGTTTTCAGGAATTTTATCCACCTCGGGCGGAGTTAGGTTTAATGGCGGTAACGCTTCTGGCTCAAATGTGGGCGTGAATGGTTTTTCAGGAATTGTATCCACCGCGGGCGGAGTTACGTTTAATGAAGTGTTCTTTCCCGGTGGTAACGCTTCCGGTTCGATCGTGGGCGTGAATGGTTTTTCAGGAATTGTATCTACCGCAGGTGGAGTTACGTTTAATGGCGGTAACGCTTCCGACTCGATCGTGGGCGTGAATGGTTTTTCAGGAATTGTATCCACCGCAGGTGGAGTTACGTTTAATGTGAATGATTTTTTAGGAATTTTATCCAACGCGCCCGGTAACGCTTCCGGCTCGATCGTTGGCGTGAATGGGTTTTCAGGAATTGTATCCACCGGCGTGAATGGGTTTTCAGGAATTGTATCCACCACGGGCGACGAAGCGTTCTTCATTTCCGTCGTTTTCACGGTCGGAAGGGGAACTACGTCCACCGGTGGCGTAACCGTCTTGATCGTGGGCGTAAATGGTTTTTCAGGAATTGTCTTTGCCGCGGACGAAGCGTTCTTCGTTTCCGCCGTTTTCACGGTCTGAAGGGGAAATACGTCCACCGGTGGCGTAACCGTCTTGATCGTATGTGTAAATGATTTTTCAGGAATTGTGTCCGCTGTGGACGGAGTTCCCTTTGTCTCAGTTGTGGGCGTAAATGATTTATGAGGAATTGTCTCCGCCGCGGATGAAGCATTCTTCGTTTTCACTGTTGGAGTCTCGATCGTGGGAATAGATGGTTTTACAGAAATTGTCTCCGCCGCAGACGTTGTATTCTCTTTAGATTTCGATGTGTATGTGTCTAAATATTCTGCCGAGGCGGAAGAGGTTTTATCAATGTCAATCTGTTTAGTATAGGCTGTTTCCTCCACGGATATTTTACTCCTCCGCGGGAGATCGGTAACTATAGTAGTTTCGGAAGCTGTTTCGTCCGAGCCAGAAATAGGTTCTTTGGTGGTCACCGTACCCTCTTGAACGGTTAAAGTTCGTGTAGAGGTGGGATGTTGTATAGTGTCCGTTACATTTTTCCCGTCATCCGTCGAGGTAACAGGATTTTCATCTTCGTAACAACCAATGTTGAGGAGAGGTTTAACACCGTTCATTCTGGCTAAAAACAGTACGAACGAACCGACAACGAAAAACGCCAAAACGATTAACGTCCTTCGTTTCATTTCTATTTGATTATTTTGTTCACTTATCAAGTGCCGGCCGGCGGAGATGACAACATCTTGCTCACGAAAAAAATACCAATTCAATTAACCTTTTATTCATCTTCTTCGCGTCTAATCTTCTCGTGATTAACGTCCGCGGCCAGCCGGCCGAGTTTACGGGCGATCGAATCGTTTTTCCTCTTTCTTCGAGTCATCTTGTTGAAATCTTTTTCACGTAGTTTCGTAGACACAGAAAGCGGTGGGAACCAGACGTTCCATTCTTTCATCGCTTGCCTTATACCTGTTTTTGCCTCTTCCTCTTCCCTTTCGTCGACGTACTCTTGTTTCAAACGACGTAGACGATACTCGCTGAACACACGCAGGATTTTAAGCCACACTGAACACCATTCGCGGTTTTTGACAATGAAATCCCTACACATAATCGTGTGTGGATATTCGCGGTGATTACCGAAAGTGTCTACAACTATGGCGTGAAACAAACGTTTAGACCGAAGCCGCTCCATATTTATGACAGACGCCGGGGTGTCTGATACATCATCACCGTCCGCTCCGTCGTTATCGATCGTTTTACGACTTCCGTTTTTCATTAAATCCAGCGACGTGCTGTCCATGATATGCTTTAGCTGGCACGTTAACGAGGTAAAATCGGCGTGTTCATCGTTAGTGAAACATGCCTTGTACTTTTCCGAATCGTGTTTTTCCCAGAATCCGGCCGCATAGTCCCGCGGGTCGCACTCGATACGTCTGGCTTTCACGCAATTACCGCCGCTCGTGACGAACGCCTCGTTTGACCCACCACCTGAGAGTATGTCACGCAGTTTATCCTCGTCTGTAACGCTTAACACGTAACGGTAATAGTTTTTGAACCACATAGTTACCAGCCTCTCCATAGCGGCGGCGAAACTGGAACAGTCCTTTACAAAGTGCACCGGTCTCAACGATCTCAGCGCTCCGTTGTCGTCGACATACGGGAACCGGTCCAAATTGATAACAGCGTCCGTAACTGTGCAGAAGGATGGCCAATAACCCTCTCGTTCGTGGAACGTGTCCCACTTCCTCAACATTGCGGTGACCACGGTCCAAAACTCTATGGCATTTTTCGGCTCGTATTCGGCTACGTGTATATCGTATATTTCTATTTCGGTTGAAATAGAACATAGGCGGCGGTTTAATGAGAAATTGTGCATCGTACAGGGATCTAGATTTTCCAACACGAGTGCCAGCGGTTTTCCGCTCCACCTGTCGGTTGAATATTGGGCATTTTCGTGTACATGGAGTTGGTTTTCAACATCACCCTCGTCACCGTGAAACAAAAGGCCAAATCGACTACCAACGATGCCGTTATTTGATCTGTCCCGTTGATGCACTCGATAGTCCGCGATGTTTGGAAACAGCGAACACAAACCGTCGGACGCGTGTTCGCGGTAGGAGTTGAACCGACATGACGTCATCCTCTTCCCGCCCGTTAACTTATTTTACCAGTACGGTTATGGAACAACCAAGCCTCGTCCGATATACTTATTACCCGGCGATTAGGCGGCGGTTCCATCCGTTCTGTAGTTTCGCCGGCGGTCGGAATAAACCCAGGGTCGCTGTCGGTCCCTTCGTCGTCATCGACCCAGGGGTCGTCGGGTCTTACGTAGTCCGGATCTCGTGTACTGTCGTCTCCTTCCAGTTCGTTTATCATAGCATCAAATTCTGCAAAAGTGCGGAAAAACCTTTCGATATCACCGTCGTAATACGGATAGATGGCATTCGCCGATATTTGGGAATTACCACTCAAGAGCATCACGCGTTTCCCTTTTCGATGAACTCCGTGTTTGGAATTGTAGATCACTAACGCGACGTCGTCATTCTTGTCGAGTGGCGTTTTTATTGTCGTCCCACTTATCGTGTAAACGGGTGATACCAGAGATCTGTGTGGCGAATCGCCACTCGTCTTCCGGTCGCGTCGTTGAACAACCACACCACGTTTCAAAATTTCCAACAACACCTGCGCGGATATCCGGCGCATAACCTGAGACAGGTGCGATGGCGCCAGTCCCAATCTCAGCGAATAACGTACGATGCGATAGAGCCGTTTTTCCGTCATGTTGATACGGAATTTCTCCCGATAGAAATGCGCCAGTCGCGTCATATCATCGGATGAACGGGGCAGGTCGATCAGTATCGCCGAAGATCGGCGTAAAATGTCTTCGGCCATTCGCTCTTTGAAGTTTGTCGCCATCATCAGTACACGCCCACGTCGTCGCTCGCCGGTGTCGCGCTTATGTCTCAGGAATCGTTCGAAAAGTCCGGTCGTGACTGCGCGAGTATACTCCACCTGTTGAGAATCGTTTGGAGCCGCTGCTGCGAGAAAACTATCGGCTTCGTCTATAAACAATAGTAAATCCTCGTTGCGATTTTCTAAAAAATTGAAAATCTCCACGGTGTTCTTCTCGCGTTCTCCCACGTAGTGTCCGCCCAACGACGCCACCGCTATCGTATACACCGTGAGATTGAACTCGCGGCCGACGGCCAACGCCATGGAGGTTTTCCCAGTTCCCGGCGGGCCGTACAAGACCATTGACAGTGGTTGTGAAACCGTCACCGTTTCGCGGACCAGTCGTTTCACCTTCTGCACGGCGGCGTCCTGTCCGATGATGGTGTTGAAACCACCGGCAACACTCATGTCGAATCGAGAAAGGCCGGCGGGAAGCGGGGTTGCCGACGTACTCTCTCCTTTCGCACCGACGGTCTCGGATCTCGGATTGAGATCGGTGACTTTGTTCAATATTGCAACTACTTCTCCGGAAGCTCGGTTGTTTGTAAACAACCTCTGTAATATCGAGAGGTGCGAACGTACTGTGTTTTTATTGACCATCATCAACAGGTTGTCGATATCGAACTGTTTCTTAACCAACATTACGTGAAGCGCCAACAGGTGGTACGGGTTCGTCTCGCTCGCACGTATCGAATAATCGGTTTTTAATTCTAAATCAAAACGCACCAAAGAGAAATAACAATCCAAAAGTTTTTGCGTAGACATTGTGTGGTCAAACTGGTGAATGTTCACGTTTGCGTCTTCGAGATCGTCACCGGCCTCCACCAGCCGTTGGAGGTAGGTAGTTTTTTTCGATCTCGCCACCGACATACTCTTTGACTTATCGGCTGACCGTTTCCCGCCGTCGATCGCCATCATCGCTCCCGCAAGAAGAAAAACAGTACGTCAACAGAGCCGTCGTGTATCCGATCAGCATCGCGGTGACCAATGAGCGAGCGACGCTAGGCACCACGGGAGAATCGACGACGCATCGCGGAGGTTTTGGTGGGAATGGAAGCTTTTTCCAGGACATCTCCTCTTCGTTTACGGTCATGAGGAGCGTACGGTCGACCGGTTGTGAGACTCTATCGGCCGTCACCGGCTCGAGACGGCGATGGTCAGATGGCGAGGTTGGAAGGGAATCCTTCGGCTGGCCGTTTTTCGGTTCGTTGCGGCGAGATCGCATCAATGCTCTTTCTTCGTCCACGACCTGTTGGTTGTACGTATCGTATGCCATTACGAAATTCGTGTCAATATCGGTTTCGTATCTCGTGTTCGGCATGAGTCAAATATCGGAGATTGAACATTCGTCTATCTTACCTCTAACGCGAACCGAATCAAAATTCAAATTTTTGGCAGACCGATCACTCGTCTGCCAAATTCTGAAAGACCAATTCCCACATACGCGGTCGCGGTCGAACACGAAGCGGTACGACCACCGAATCCCGTGACGCCACAAGGAAAACGGTCGAGGACCGAACCGAATTCCTCCAATACGTCCGCATCTAGTCTTCCTATCAGCGGTCGTTCGTACGATTTAACACAACCGCGCGCCACAGTAACGATGTATGATCCGGCGTCCAGTCCGCCCCCGGCCATGCAAGGTGAACACGCGTACGGATACGACGTCATTCCGTCCGATAAGGGATAAGGCGGGGGTGCGTTTCCAGGCGAAGATGTTTCTTCACCGGTTACGCGCGAAAACATCCATCTATCGGCGTGAACGTGAATCTTTCCGTGACTAGTTAAACAGTCGCACCCGCGATCGCGACCAGCGGAAAACCCTATCAGCGCGACTGACCTATAAATAAATTTAGCGCAATAGTTTCGTATCGTCCGCAATCGATCGATCGGCGACGGGACATAGGCGTTTGCCATGTGATCTACAGCGGATTTTTCTATAGCACACCTCCATCTATATTCCCTCCTTTCTACGTCGATAGTTTCTAACCGCGGGTCGGTTGTCGGTGCGGGAAATTCACTGACCGCCGGTAAACGGGATATGTATACCCGATCTGTGATTTTGTCGTGTACGGCACCGCCGCATACGATGATATCACCGCCATCAGGACCGCCGAAAATATCCGGCCAAAGGGGTACGCAGTAGTGATTAGTTCCACCGGGCCCTTCTATTACGCGGGACACGTCGTTTCGGCAATCCGATTGCTTCGCAGCAGGCTCTTTGACGTCCTCCGTGTGGACTGTGAGCGGTTTGGTGATGTCGGGTTTGGCGCTTTCGGAAAATATTAAACAAACTATGGTGTATATAATCGCGTTTACTATGAATATATAAATAATGGAGCCCATTCTGACTTATCTTTTTTGTCGCGATAAAAAAATCGGTAGACGGACGAGATGGTGTGTTTGTAAGAGATCCCAAAATGGAAACCGTACCCATTCGCGTTTACGAGGCGAACGTCGTGAACAATCGCTATTTGAACATTGTTGCGATAGTGCTTTTAATGGGCTTTCTGGTGTTTTGGACGTCAGAGTTGAGCCCCTCGGCGTTTTATTTCCTGACCGCTATTACGGCGTATTTAGGCTTTGTTGTAACGAAATCGTGCTTTGCAGAGAGCGAATTTATCAGTAATGCCAAGCGCGGTACCATCGCCCCACGCGCCAGCACGTCGGTCGTGACATCGACGACGGTGTCGCGAAGCCAGTAAATAGTCATTAGTGCGCCTATATATAAGTAATATTTCCACAGTCATGCCGAGCGATTTGGACAACATCGAATCGTACTCTCAAACGGTTTCGACGAATGTCGGTGGTACGGTCCCCGATGTGACGTTCAAACCGATCGCAAAACATAATCTATTTCCGGGCGCAATCCGTAATAAACGGAACCGCAGTCCCTATCGCATAATATCGTCGTCCGGTGAATATGGTGGGGCTAGAAGGAACAAGAGTCCGAGTCCTTCACCTTCTCGAAAGAACGGTCCAAAAGGTAGTGTCGGTCTGAGTAGGTCGGATAGCGCAAGCCGACGGTTGATTGGCGGAAAAGTTGAAAGATCGAATCGTTGTCGGTCGAGTGGCCGCGATAGTTCCGAGGTATGTTCTCTGAGTAAAAAGAAAAAGACTGGAAAAATCAAAAGTGGGCGTTCCAGCAGTAGCGACAGTAATAGAGGTCGATCTCCGAGCCCCTCGAAAAATAGCGCGAGTGGTAAAAATAAATCACCGACTAAAAATAAAAGTTTTCCCGGTTCCGGAGGACGTTCTTCGAGTCCCCGCGCGTCTGGTAATAAGAAAAAGACGGAGAATACCAAGACCTCGTTCGGCAGTGGATCTTCAAAGCGATCTCCGTCCCCGTCGAAAGAAACCGCGAGTACCTCGACAAAAAAGAAAGACAAAACAGAGAAAAAAAGTTTGAAAACGGCAAATAAAAACACAGTCGCGTCCAAAAAGAATTCGGTTCAAAAGAAAGTGGTTCAGAAAAATAAGTGAGACATTATAAGTTAGGTTATAATGGCGTTTCCCGCGAATTATTACATGCCAAACTTGGACGACGGATCAAGTGAAGATGACAACGACCAACTGCAGTATACCAATTTAATGCCATTATCGCCGCGTCCACCAACTCCCGGTGCAGACATCCAAACGACATTACCGTCTTTCGCAAAAACTTTTCAACGTCCAGAACTCGCCACGTACAACGTTGCCGGAACGTCTGCCGGATCGTCGCAACCCAAATCTACTCCGCTAACCGATTCGGCAACCGGAAAGCCTGTCAGATCTCCGCGCAAACGGAGTCCTCCCCCGGCCGTGCGTCGGCGTTCGCGCGGGTCGTCGGCAAGCGACGACGATGAGAGCGATTCGAGCGACAGCGATTCTGCAGCCGGTTCCGTGTCACCTGAGCGAGAACGAAAACGGCAAAGGCGGCTGGCTGAAAAAAGAAGGATCCTGGCTCAGGGAGGCTTAAACGATGACGAACGCATCACAAAGGGGCGCCTGAGAAACCCTGCAAAATATACAGATAAATCCATGTACACTAATTTAGACCATTCGCAAGGAGACGTGCGTAGACAGTTGGCCGAAGGCTTTCCGAGGGAAATTAAGGGCATTTGTACAAATCGTTTGGGTCGTGTGCGAACATGTAAACAGTTGCTAACAACAATGAATTTCAGAAGGATATTCATGCGATTAGACGATAAACTTCCAAAAAATTTACTACTGGCCCTAACACTGGACGTCTCGGATAAGCGATTGCGAACACTAGAAAAAGCGGACGTGACGAATTATTATTATTACGCGGCCAAATACCTAAACACACCCCCCAGTCAAGACAAAGAACTGTTAAATTCTGATTTGGCGGTTAAATGGTTGTTGAACGCTATACAAGTACTAGATCGGCTCGAGATGTGTGTAGGAGATACAAAAATACATCAAGCCATCGATCAGAAATTCCGACCGTCATTAAAAGTCGTCGAAAATCTGATCGGCAGTTTAGTGAGTAAAACGGTCGATTACAATGACGGAGATAAAAATAAACGAGAGGCGTTAACGTCGCTTAGGGCACTGGCTGATAAAATTGTTCCCAACGATATAAAAATTTGGGGTTTGTCCGATGACAAATTGGACGAGAATATATCCAAGTACACTCCGAACACGTTTCTGGGTGAAGCGAGAACGAACGAGGTGCGCGTATATCCACTGAAAGAAAGGATAAATTATGTCAGAAACGCAGGCGCGCGACGAGAAGAACATACACCCCCCCACTCTCCCGAGCATTGAGTATTGTCACAGTAGCTCGGCAGACACAATAACGAGTGCATCACGCTCAGCATGTCCGTAGACGTCTCTACTGTTATACTCGTTGGCCTCGGGTATTTGTTTCTCTTTGCATCTATTTTTCTCATGTTTACCCTTTTGATTTTTACGTTTATATTATTTTTAAAAGTGGTTATCGACCAGGTTTTGTTATTTTACTTTACCGAGGAACTTTACGAGTCGGACCGAGAAGATGTTCCGCTCATCAGACACAGTGTAAGATCCCCCTCTACCCGTTCATTTGTCGTATGACCTCAGAACCATTCGGTCGACATTTAATTCTCCCCCCCCACCACAACCGATAAAGGCAAGTTCCCTTTGACAGATGAACAGTCTTCCCAATCGTCACGCCGAGTAGAAGCACGTTCTCTGACCCTATAGTTCGCGGAAATGGAAGCAACAGCAGAAGAGACACATACTTCAACTGTACCGCTTGAGGAAACAGATGCGACGGGAGAGGATTATGATTTCGACATACTTTCAGAGATGCAATATCAAGAGGGGATTTTTGCGTCAACTTCCGGCGATTGTACCAATGTCATGGGATCAGTTAAACGTCGACGAGATGCGATCGACGGCATTCCAGACGAAAAGAAGAAACGCGCAAGAAGGAAGCTGTTCACGGAAGACCAACCGGCAAAGGCGGACGGTGACGATTATAATGACATGGCCGAAGCGGAAATCAACAATTTGAAAATTCGCCCTACGGTGGATCGTTTCGTTTACGGAAACGAAATTGTGGATCTACGAAGCCCGTTGCCCGGATACGAGGGAGCCAGCGTCATTTTGACCAACGTCTATAATACCTTTATCCATATCGTGCAGTACAAGTCAACGCTGTTGTCTCTAAACAATCGTAAATTAGCGATCCAAATGCGCGCGGCTGAGTACCACATGCGCCAACTAGAAGAGAACAACTACGAAAACGCCCACGTCCATCTGCCGCGGATGTTAGAATCGCTATTTTCGATGCTGGATCATCGAAACAATCCGATCTACATAAATCAAATAAAACCGATCTCCTGTGTACTGAGCAAAAAGTTTCTGATGGAAAACATATCGTTTCGTTCCATGGAGGCCAAAAGCAAAAACGATTCGAATTATATAGAGCTGATGTTCAACAACCCGTTTCGATTCATATTCATCGGTTGCGCTCAACGCGACGGGGGTGAGTTCAACAAGTACCATGTTATTCCGCATCCGTTTTTCGGTGAATATATCAACAGGGCAATAAACGACATGTACGACGTACTGTACCACATGGCTTCCAAGGAAATCAACAAAGCAAAAAAGGAAATTGGAGAAGCGAATGATCCACATCACGAAATGCGGAATAAAAACGAACACAACGATGCGCACCAAGAGATGACTGACACCCCTAAAAACAGCCTGCAAATGATGGAAGTTTTTTCTAACTCGAAAGCTGGTAGAAACACCTCCGACTCCGATCGCCTACGTTCATATCTGCGATTGATCACCCTACCGTTGGCCAAGCGAGAAACCATAGACATACTACCAACCGCTGGAAACAGTGGTAAAATGGTTAAAATGAAATACCTGACTGTGGAAAACGACAAAGATAATATCGGAAAGGGTGTTTTAAAAATGGAGGCAGCCGAAGTTATTGAAGATGCAGTTTACATGTCGTCGTACTGCAGATGTCGAGTTCAAATTTTGGATAAAAATCAAGCGGCATTCAAACTTCAGATCTACACTAGACACGCCATAAAGCTTTTATTGATCGATGATCGTGTTGTGAAATTCAATGAATTCCCACAGTAAAGTGATGATACATATGACATTCTGTCAATAAATATTGTTTACAAAATTATGAAATTTTGTCAATAAATATTGTTTGCAAAATTATATTTTTCCCATTTCCAAAACCATATACCCGATAGCAACACTTTCGGCCGGATCGAAATACTACACATACAAAATTTCGGCCAGGACCGGCGTATTATTTTTTTGTTCCGGTCACTACTACAGAGATGCATACACATATCCGCGGTCTCGGCCGGGCTCGATATACACTCTCGTGATCCAGGCCGAGATCGAAATACACTTACGACACTTAGGCCGAAATCGGCGTATTATTTTGGCCCCGGCCGCTACTACAGAGATACATACACATTATTGTGAGGTGAACAAAAACATACACATAATTGTGAGGTGAACAAAATTCATAATTTCAAAAAATTATATTTTACACAATATCAGTGTCCAAAGCGAGCCCGGTTACAACTGAATACGCCGAGCGTAAACTAACGGGGTTGATAATTTTCAACGAACAGACATTTTTGGAATTCAGCCGTTCGTGCGAACACCTGGAAAACATTAGTTTGGCGATGCGATTGATGACGTCTGGAGAATGGTGTTCCCCCAATTTAATAAAAAGGTACCTAGCACAGAAATCGAAATCCTCTTCATAGATTTCGTGAATGTGTATCGTGTCCTTATCGATCCTCTCTTTGAAATTATAGGTTGTTTTCAAATCACAGTTATTCTTTCTGATTTCACGAACATTTCGGATTTCCGCTTTTGTTTCATTTATATTAAGTCGAATGTTTATCTTCATAGATTCGTCAACTTCATTGACAAATGCATAATATAAATCGGACAAGCGATGAATAGCGTCTTCCATCTTTTTCAATAGTTCGTGCTCCCGTATGTGTTTTACAAATCTGGCGGCAGCTTGCATTTCGCGACAGAGCTTAGATGGAAGAAAGTTCAATCCCATGACTGATTTTGGGTTGTTTTGGTCGGATAACCGTACCGATGGTACTCTTAACCTGAACTCTTCATCATGAACGAGATATCCGACAACTTCTCCGTCCATTTTAGATGTGAAAGCTATAATTTGATCATCGATCAAATCCATGACCTTAAGCGTCCCGAAAAATTTGACGGGATCTTTAAATATCAGAGTCTTGAATCTATAGAAACTTGTAAGTTGGTGATCTTTGTCAGTAAAATTAACGTCTTCCAGCCATATATTTTCCAGGTTTTCGACCCACATGTGAACGGAGTAATCGTGCTCACTCAAAACCTTCGAGCCTTCGTAATATGGAGAAGCATAACACGAATCGATGTCAACACCTTCAGATCCTTCCAACAGAAATATCTTAATCCGCGAGTTTCCTTTTATAGTTTTATCTTGATTAAACTGCATCCACCTTTGTAAATTGTTCAAACATATAGTACACACTTCACATCGTGATCTGCAGGTGTCGTACTTCATACTCGTTACCAATACGGCCGAATGCCATTTGTATATACCTGGTTCCACGGCGAACCTTTTGGCTATACCGGAGTTTGTGAAGTCGCCTAATGAAACCAACCACATGTCCTCGTTACAGCTAAACCTCATTTCTTTGGCGGCTTCCCTTTGTACGGCCCGTAACAAAATTGACATATTCGGAAATTTACTTCTGTCGTACGAATTCAGGTTGTAACGTTTACTCGCTAACTTGCGCGCAAAATGTTCATCGTTATCGGCAAGCCATTTAACCTGGTCATAATTCATGAATTTCATCAAATCGTAGTATATTTCTTTTGGCAGTTGGGTTCGAACGGTTTTCAAGATCTCGTAGTCGGGTTCGATTGTGTGGCGATATAAACCCATAAATTTTCTATCAGTATATTGTTTTTGGAAACGAAAAATCCCGTTCAGTTTTTTTTGTTGTATTACACAAAACACTTTGATGGGTGAGTTATGGCCCCTGTCATCGGGAAACACGCTCTCGGAGGGGAATATTTCCTTGAGATCTATTACGTTATAGCTGCATATTGGAGTCGTGTATACAACATGTATATCCTTTTCGGGCCCTAACATTTTTGGGGCCACTTTTATCTCATTTCTGAATCCCACGCCGCTGTAAGGTGTCACCCGAGAACGACCAACCATCGAAAGATCGTCCTTATGTTCAATTTTTACCTCCACGTTGCAAGGTTTCTTCAAATGTATACATACGCGTTCTCCGACAACCGCTGACAATTGCTTATCTAATATTTCAGATTCCGCATCCATCATATGTCCCCCATTGAACATTTCCGTTAACTTCGGTATTTCAGTATCGCTCATCCCGGAGACGTGTGTGCTTACAAGTTTGTACAAATTTACATATATGGCAGATTTGACGAGTATGAGTTGGCTAATGCGTTTGGCTGAGCTCGAGTGAATCTATCTCGGATTCCGATATGACCTTTATTATGCATTTTCATTGGCAGTTGAGACAAAGGTTTCGACATGCAACGTTTCCAGCCCTTTGATTGGCCAAAACATTCGGCGGGAAGAACATTCAAATTCAATAGTTGGGCGGTGACGAGCCGGCGTATTATTTTTGTTCCGGCCACCGCTAGAGAGATACATGCATATATCCGCGGACTCTATATACACTCTCATGATCTAGGCCGAGATTGAAATACACATTTGACATTTGGCCGGAACCGGCGTATTATTTCTGTTCCGGCCACCGCTAGAGAGATACATGCATATATCCGCGGACTCTATATACACTCTCATGATCTAGGCCGAGATTGAAATACACATTTGACATTTGGCCGGAACCGGCGTATTATTTCTGTTCCGGCCACCGCTAGAGAGATACATGCATATATCCGCGGACTCTATATACACTCTCATTATCTAGGCCGAGATTGAAATACACATTTGACATTTGGCCGGAACCGGCGTATTATTTCTGTTCCGGCCACCGCTAGAGAGATACATGCATATATCCGCGGACTCTATATACACTCTCATGATCTAGGCCGAGATTGAAATACACATTTGACATTTGGCCGGAACCGGCGTATTATTTTTGTTCCGGCCACCGCTAGAGAGATACATGCATATATCCGCGGACTCTATATACACTCTCATGATCTAGGCCGAGATTGAAATACACATTTGACATTTGGCCGGAACCGGCGTATTATTTTTGTTCCGGCCACCGCTAAAGAGATACATAACTGTGAGGTGAAAAAAAATCATAATTTCAAATAATGATATATTACACAATATCAGTGTCCAAAATGAGCCCGGTTACAACTGAATACACCGAGCGTAAACCAACGGGGTTGATTATTTTCAACGAACAGATATTTGTGGAATTTAGCCGTTCGTGCGAACATCTGGAAAACATCAGTTTGGCGATGCGACTGATAACGTCTGGAAAATGTTGCTCCCCAAATTTAATAAAAAGGTACCTAGCACAGAAATCGAAATCTTCTTCGTAGATTTCGTGAATGTGTAACGTGTCCTTATCCACTCTCTCTTTGAAATAAGAGATTGTTTTCAAATCATAGTTATTCGTTATGATTTCACGTAAACTTTGGATATCCGCTTCCGTTACGATTATATTGAGTCGAATAACCACATCCGTGGTTTCATCAACCGCATTTGACAATGCATAATGTAAATCACGCAAACGATCATAAGCGTCTTGCATCTTTTTAGCGATTTCGTGCTCCCGAATGTGTTTTACGAGATTGACGGCCGATTTCATTTCAACACAGTGCGAATCTGGCAAAAAGTTCAATCCTATGACCGATTTTGGTTTTGATACATTTAACGCTGGTACTCTCAACCTGAACTCTTTGTCATCAACGAGATATCCGACAACTTCTCCGTCCATTCTGGATGTGAAGGCTATAATTCCGTCATCGATCAAATCCATAACCTTTAGCGTACCAAAGAATTTGACGGGATCCTTAAATATTAGCGTCTTGTAATTATAGAAACTCATATATTGGTTGTATTTTAACCTTTCATCAGTAATTTGAACGTCTTGCAGCCATATATTTTCCAGGAAATCGACCCACAAGTGAACGAAGTAGTCGTGCTCACTCAAAACCTTCGAGCCCTCGTAATACGGAGAAGCATAACACGAATCGATATCAACACCCTCAGATCCTTCCAACATAAATATTTTAATCCGCGAGTTTCCTTTTAAAGTGTTCTCTTGATTGAACTGCATGTTTCCTTGTAGACAATTAAACAATTCCGTACATTTTTCACAACGCGATCTGCAGCTGTCGTACTTCATGCTCGTTACCGATATGGCCGATTGCCATTTATATATGCCCGGTTGCACGGCGAATCGTTCAGCTATACCGGGATATTTGAATTCGTCAAATGAAACCAACCACATGTCCTCATTACAACTAAACCTCATCTCTTTGGCGGCTTCCTTTTGTACGGCCCGTAATAAAACTGACATATTTGGAAATTTACTTCTGTCGTACGAATTCAGGTTGTAACGTTTACTCGCTAATTTACGCGCAAAACGTTCGTCGTTATCAGCGAGCCATTTAACCTGGTCGTAATTCATGAACTTCATCAGATCGTAGTAGATTTCTTTCGGCAGATGGGTTCGAACAAGTTTCAAGATATCGTCGTCGGGTTCGGTTGTGTGGCGATATAGACTCATAAATGTTCTATCATTACATCCTTTCTGGAAACGGATAGTCCCGTTCAGTTTTTTCTGTTGTATTACGCAAAACACTTTGATGGGTGAGTTATGGCCCCTGTCATCGGGAAACACACTCTCGGAGGAGAATACTTCCTTGAGATCTAGGACGTTGTAGCTGCTCCTTGGAGTCGTGTATACATCATACATCTCCTTGGGTCCAAACGTGTTTGGGACCACCTTAATCTCATTTCTGAATCCCACGCTACTGTAAGGTGTCGGCCGAGAACGAAAATGTCTGTATGAAGCGGTATATATTCTTGTTTTGTTGGATTTTATAGTTCCAGCTACTGCCGCTTCTCCTAATTCGCGTACTCTCCAACCTTCAAGGTCTTTTACACCATCCATCGGAAGCTTCTCCTTTTCTTCTTCAATGTTGACCGTCATGCTTCGAGGTTTCTTCAAACGTATACACACGCGTTCTCCGACAACTCCTGACAATTTCTTATCTAAAATTGTAGATTCCGTTTTCATCCAATGTCCCCCACGGAAAATTTCCGTTAATCTCGGAAGTCCAATATCACTCATCCCGGCGGTGCGTGCTGACAAAGTTGTTTTTAAAACTTACATGTACGGTAGATTGGACTAGGATGAGTTTGCTAACGCGTTCGGCTGAGCTCGCGTTAATCCATCTCGGTATCCGAGATTACCTTTATCTAAGTATTTTCCGCGGCGGTTGAGACAAACGTTTCGACACACAACGTTTCAGTTCTTTTGATTGGGCAATCATTCCGCGCCACAATAAACTGAACCGAGGCTTCCGTTACCACGATCACGTGTATCTTCCCGAACAACCACCGGAATTCAATAAGTTATAAGTGATATGACTGCGAACGCAGGAGAGGAACCCGTATGCGATTTCGATGCGGAAAAAACGTTTCTCGATGTTACCGAAAGTCTCGAGGCAATACGGTTGATCGCCGAACGAGGCGGCGCGTTTCCGACGGAACTCGGGACCGATCAGAAGTGGGCGGGTTACGACGATGTCCCACAAACCCCAACGGCGGACTGTACGAAACTTACCGCACACGCTTCCGTGATGTATTACGGAGATCGCCTGATACTCTCTACTGAAACCGTACAATTGACGATATCAAAAACTGATCACGACATGTTCTGCAGAGTCGTAAAATGTTTTACAGATATGATAATGGGCACGTACACGATCAAGGACGTTCAAAATTTGAGAGAGGACCACGACCACCTGTTGAAACGCTGGGATTCCAATAACGGCAGTTTTCACTCTGTCCGCAATATGTCGGCCGATGATCCGAGACGAGCGCTGGGCGACGAAATTCATAAAATGATAAAGAACATGCTCGAAACGCCCGTCTATTACACGTCCAGTTGTATGGCTCTGATCGCGTGTGGTGCCATGCTGCGCGATCTGTTCAAAACTACGATGAAAAGAGAGGCGAATGATTTCGACGATCTCATGCATTTCGTGCGCAAACACATACGCCACAACCCCGTCAACCCGTTTGATTGCGAATGCGCGCCGGAAAACGAATGTTCGGCATCGTACAAAACATTGTTGTCGCTCATTCTCGAAGTTCCGCCAGTCATACACAATCAAACGTACATGCTGCAAATACTCGCCTATCTCATGTATGACAAGGACGGCCGGGAAGAAATTTTCGTCGTCAATATGAAAAATGTCGTTTCTCCCGGGCTGCTTGATAAAGTGCCCGCAAGACTAGCGATGTTAGTGGGCAGTTTGGACGAAAATATTATACGATCCAGGATGAAACTGTTGTTGAGAGAGACGGCCGGATTGAATATCGGGACGGGCTCGATAACGCCTCCGTCCAAAGCTCAATACAACAGGAAGATATTGGAAAATATCGTGACTACCGTCCACAACCCGAAGATCGCTAAGGTGATCGAAGCATTGCCTGGCGTACGGAGCGCTACTGTAGAATTAATATTCGAACGTTGCAAAAATCGTCGCGTCTGTCTGAACGCAAACAACGAAGGCGATATAAATTCGCCAAAAAACAATAATTACGGTAAAAATAGATGTTGCGGTTACATAAAACTCGATCCGGTTGGCATGCTCGCGTCCAGCATTAGTATGGTACAGTTGTGTGTTTATCTGTGGACCGATACGCGAAACGCGCCAAAACGGAGTCAGCGTCACTTTTTCATTCGAGATATACTGGTGGCGATGGCAAAATGCTCCTTGGGTATGGACGACACCAGTATACAAGATATATTCGGTTATTTAGACAGGTGTGACGTGTTTAGAGGGTTCGCGCATAATCCGATATTCACGTCGACGTTTTACAAACTCTTTCAATCGTATTTAAAAAGCATGAAAAACATTTCCGGTCGCATTAACACCAAACGTCGAAAAGTGAATCGCCTACTCGAAAAAATCACCGATGGCCACGGTTAGATCACCGCTACCAATATTGTTATTGACTGACATATTGTATCGGTTTCCCGACATGGTTTAATATATTTTTTAAAAAAGATTTGCGAATACGTCGATCCGAAAGTCAAAAATTACAATCGGATCGACGTATTCGCATATCGTCTTTTAAAACTTTGGGTAAAATGATCATACACATATAGAGTTGACATTATATTTGATATAAACAATGATATACAATCGTTGCCAAATTGAATTTACAAAAAAACATGAACATACATATATAAATTTGATATAAACAGTGATATACAATAAAATATACCAATTTCACAAATACAATCGTTACAAATTTTAATTTCCAAAAAAAATATATAACATGAACATCATACATACATAAATTTGATAAAAACAGTGATATACAATAAAATATACCAATTTCACAAATACAATTGTTACCAATTTTAATTTACAAAAAAACATATATAACATGAACGTCATACATAAATTTGATAACAACAGTGATACACAAGAAAAAAGTTCCTTCTTACTTCTTTGAATAGATGCCCCTCTTCAAGGTTCGCTGAGCCGCAAAGCGTATGCTCATCAGCCGCGCGTAGTTCAGCGCGCAAGTCTTGGATGGTTTGAGTGCGTGGAATGAGCACACCAGAGGTTTTAGTGGCAACTTCTGAGACCAATCGTTGACTACGAGAGTGTCCATCGCGTATATAGTCGCAAAGTGGAGATTTGGAAACCACTTTTTCAAATAATACCTCTTCCATGTCGTCTTGACTACTATCACCGATGAATCTTCTAGATCATTGAATATCTTCACAACTGATATTGGAACATCACCATCATTCCAAGTGATTCCGTGCGATTGTATTAGTTTGTAGTTATCTCTATAATTGTTTATGAATACGGGCACATTCATATGACGCGGACTATCTATGATGAAACACTGTTGAAACTGGTCACCGTTGGTCGTATTCCCTACTACTGCCAATTCCTTGATAACCTGTTTGCCCCCTTTCGAAAACAGGAAATTGTAATCGACGAACATCGTCTCAATCGCAGCTTTTTCCGAAGGTAATGACCGTGACTTTCCCGCCTCCATGACGTTTCAGTAAGAAGACCGACAGAATACTGCCCACCGAGAACGACCCGCGCTATTTATCATGGTGGGAGAGGACGGCGGTCGTGGTGGGGGAGGCGGAAGGTGGTCGTGGCGGCGGTAGAGGGGCGTGGTGGGAGAAATGATAACCAAATCGCTTGATTTATGCGGGCATCCGCGGCGTGGTGGGAGAGACGAGAACCCGATCACTTGCTTTATGGGGCATCCACCTCCTGCGATCGATCCCCACCCCTTTTATTTTATTTGTTTTCAAAATCTCAGGGTCGAAGTCCGTTAAACAGTCACATCGCCAAAAGATTTCTTCTATACACGCAGAACCATATGCGGCGCACTTGTATTTATTGAATATTGTTTTGTGTTGAAAGGATTCGTACAAATATCTCATATCATAACTCGAATTGTTCGCTGTAACAATCACGACAAATAATCACGTTATTTTTGGAAAATAAACAAATCAGGGCAGAGCAACATTTTTTTGAAGTGGGTAATGTCAAGGTCCACGTATATTGTATTTGGAACTTTATGTTCAAACAATTGTAGCTCTCGTCTGTTTCGATATTTACGAAGAATTTGAATCGCCAAACAATCTTTTGAGAAGGGAGGGCAAAATGATATCGAATATTCAAAACCGGATCGGAATACCGATTAATCGTTCAGCGGCAAAAAATATGCGGTGGGTATTCCCACGCCCCACCAACGCTTTCTTGCTGACCTCGTTACGGCCGCGGTGGGTTTTTCCACCCCCCACCAACGCTTTCTTGCTGACCTCGTTACACTGGCGTCACGTGATGGGCCCCTTCACTTCCCTCTCTCTTATCACTCGGCTATAAAAGGCGGCGCTTACCACACTTGAATTCAGTTTTGTAGCAGGAGTCGTGGCTTTCAGACGTGTTATACGAGTTTGTTGGTGGTGTTAACGATATTTATATTTTATCATTAGTTTATATTGAAAAATGAACAGTATGATTCGTCATGTCAACTATTGTGCAGGGTGCAACCAGTGAAAATCAATCTTTTTTAAATCATTATCAAGAAAAGGTTGCTAAGCGACAACGTCTGGAACAAGATTTGAGGATCAGCAGCAGCATTTCGAATCAATACGATAACTTCGATTCACAACCCATAGTATTCGCGTTGGACTCTTCCCCACTCAGAGAAGACGACATCGAAGACAGTATTTATAGAGTTTGTGGTTTGAATCCTACGGATATCAGCATTTCTCACGGAGGAATTAGTATTGTGGCGATAGAAGAGAACTGCAAAGAAATGAGTGAGGTGAATCATCTCGGACATCTCGCCGATATAGATTTAAACGAGATTTTCAGCGACAACGGACCCGCGCCGGAACCGTATATTCCCTCGTCCCGGGCATCTGACGGAGAAATGAACACGAGTACACAAACCAAAACATCATACATTCCTACCGGAATCAAGACATTACCGAAAAAAACAAACAAAATCACCGGCGATAATTTCTCTGATTCCGAGAGTTCGGTGAGATCTACAACGGTAGGTAGGAAAAGACCTTCAAATATGCACTCGTCGCCTACACCAGCACCGTCAAAAAGAAATAAATCAATAACGGGAGGTTCGGATTCTGAGAGTTCGGTAAAATCGACTAAGAAAAGAGGTTCACCCACGCATTCATTGCCCCCACCATCATCATTGAATAAAACTATATTGACAAACGAAGATTCCGATTCCGAGAGTTCGGTGAAATCTGCGAAGATAGCTAAAAAAAGACCTTCGCGTCCATACTCACTGCCTCCGCCGTCATCATTGAAGAAAACAAAAACATCGAATGAAGAATTCGCTATAAACAGATTTGAAAGGCTGGAGCGCGTCGCCAAAATCGGTGATTGCGCGTCGTCTTCTTCAACAAAGACAGCAAAACCCGTCCGACAACAAAATACCGAACAGCGGCGGGTAAATTTTAAAAATACTTTGACGGAGCCCCATTTAAGTCAGTCGGACGACGGGTTGGATGACATCGAAGATTCGGCGAGCGTTTGTAGTGATACGAACATAAGAAGCGGACGTGACAGAAGAAACACGGGCTTCCGCCAACCCCCAACACCCACGAATAAGTTGAGGTGGATCGTAATAGACCATGAAAATCCTAAAGTACAAAGAAAAGAAAAGGTACTCAGCTCCATGAAATTCAATAAATACATTGCGGAAGCTACAAAAAAGGTGGTCGATGAGTTGATTGAAAAATTTATCGAGAAAAACGACCACACCAAAGTGTCTTTCGGCAATGTTATCAAAACTTTGGTGAAGTCCATAACATATTCGGCACTAGGTAGATATTGCCTCGAACAATCAGAAATCATTCTCGCCATAAAAGCTAATACCACAAATGACGAACAAAAAATGGAGGCGCTCGTTGTATGCAGTAAACTTTTGGGTCTGTATGACAAAAACAAAAGTTTAGTAGAAATAGAATTGGCGGGATTAAAAGATTGGGTGTGTAAATTTGCAAATATAATTTCTAAATTCGTCGCCGAACAAGAAACAGAATTGATCGAGAAGGGAGGACAGGATAAAGTCGAATATTTACAGAAGAATTTCGATCGATACGTTGACACGCTCGATGCGAGCATTTTCGGTACGTGCGACAAGGAAACGACATCTTTCCTCTACGAAATGGGAAACGTCAGCGATATGATAGTATATATTCTTTTTGGTGTAAATTTAAACAAAAAACAGAAAGAAAATAACGAGGCTCTTCATCGCCGGGTGACGACGCGCGTATTATGTTTGAATACGCTCTTGATTCGAGCCAAAAAGGATAAAAGTATTATCGAGCTGAGAAAGGAGAACGACGACGAAAAGGATGTTAAAATAAATTGGACGTTGCCGCTCGCCTACGCCATGGAACTGCGCGGCATCGGCAGAGAGGTGGTCGCAGAGGACTCGGACGAAGAAAACATTTCGTTGGACGATTATTTGAAGTCTGCGTTGTAGTAGAAACTTAAACCCAAAGGACTTGTTGATTGTAAATACATTCGTATAGGTTGTTTAAGATTTTGTCATGATTTGATTGTAAATAAATTTTATATTATATTTTTCATTATTTTACTGTAAATATATTTTTGTAATTTTATGATTTGACTGTAAATACATCTGATATATTCTTTGTTATTATATTTATTCGATATCCCTTTGACACTCTGAATTGGCCGAACCCAATATCGCAAATATATCTGATATTCGGCCCCGAATTCAGCCCTTCTGGTTCGGCCGAGTCATTACAAATAAAATGTGTACTTTGGCCGTACCCACGGCAAGTAGTAATGGAATCTCGGATTCGGCCCTTCTTTGTTCGGCCGAGTCCGTAGGAATAAAATGTGTACTTTGGCCGTAAGTAATAATGGAATTATAGCAAATATATATCGGATTCGGCCCTTCTTTGTTCGGCCGAGTCCGTAGAAATAAAATGTGTACTTTGGCCGTACCCACGGCAAGTAATAATGAAATTATAGCAAATATATATCGGATTCGGTCCTTCTTTGTTCGACCGAGTCCGTAGAAATAAAATGTGTACTTTGGCCGTACCCACGGCAAATAGTAATGGAATTTTTAAAAATGTCCTCTGTTTTGAAGGGTGAGAAAACAAATTACAAGCACCGATATAGCAATAGTAGCGTAACCCCTTTACTGACAACATCCGTTATATTGGACGGGTATTTTTATTGACTGAAAATCGGAGGCCGGAGATTTCAAAACTTTTCTCGAGGCCGGAGATTTCAAACTTTTCTCGAGGCCGGAGATTTCAAAACTTTTCTCGCAGAGTTTTATATTCTGTTGGACCGTAAAACTCGTACGTTTTTGCCGCTCTCCACTTCATGTCCATATTGCCGTTTTGAGTCAATGCCGCCAGCAACGCGGGTCATCGCAGAACTCGGTTAACACAAATACGACGGTGAAACGGCCGTATCGTCACGTCTAGGGTCGGCGCGAAAAGAGGTGTAAATCGGCGCGTTTTTATTTTTTATTTTGACGGAAAGTCGGTCGGGGATTTCAAAACTTTTCTCGAGTAAAAAAAATGTTTGTAACAAATATTTTTTTAAAAAAACCACCCCAGTAAGCGACGCGCCGGCCCCTCCCCGCTGCTCCTTCCTTGAAGGAGTCATTATTATGGGCAAGGAGCTAAAGAGTCGCGCGCGAACGGTACCTCGTATATATGCATTTTTGGTGGCGCGTCGAGATATATTTTTCGACGGACAAAAAAATCCGGCTCTCTGATTGGCCGAAATTTTTGGCGGGAAAAATACTCGAATCCTATTGGTCAGTGGTCGGGGGTTGTCGAGAGTATAGGGTCGACCGAACCGAAAAGTGGTGGGGGAAATGATCAGTCTCGCGGTTGACATCGAAGGGGACGGTCGCAAAGGGGACTTTGAATTTTTTACACACTTGCGCGGGTAACTGACCTTCACGTGGTTAACTAGAAATTTAAAGCGGTTACCCGCGCGTTCTGATCAATATCCCCATTTGCAAATTCATGAACCAAGCCACTTCCGCAGTCAACGTGCTAGAGAGGAGCAGAAGGACGGTAATACTGCTGGACAAATCGTATACTACAAAGTGCTGTCACTGGTGATTCGGCAGCTCACTGGTCTGAGTCAGTCCCCACCCATACGTACAGGTGTGTCGGCTAACATCTCCTGAGATCGACGGGAAAATGGAAATACGACCGTAACAGCGAGCCCCCCTCCTACAAATGGTTAAAATACAAACAACGATCGTTAGTGTACAAATGTTTATTTATTACAATCAAAAATTTTAACTACGTTACTTCTAATTATCTACAATCATTACGGGTGTCGGCTCGATGGTCATCGTGAGTGGGATCCAACGATTAAACCGCATTTTGGTTTCCAGCATACAGACGAACGGAGTTCAAAATCGATCCGCGTTACGTAGGTAAAACGAAGCTGAAGTATTTTCTACGATGTTTTTGTCATATGTCTTTACCTCAGCGAGCTCGAGTTGTCAATTATTCCTGACGGTAAACGGAGTTCTGCCGCTCGCTTCGGCCAAGCCGTTTACAACTCGATCGTGGTGGGGGTTGGTAGTGTGAGCGGCCTTCGTCGACGACTCGAGGAGGGGGTTTCCAACACCGGTATACGATAACGGTCGGTACGCGGTAACCGATATTTGCTTCTCTGCTCTCCTCGTCGTCGATCATCTCGTTCCAGTCGACGCGATCTCTCGATTCGTCCATCTCTCGAGATGTGCCTATCGAACGACGAGCTCGTTCGTTGGTTCAACGGCAGTATGAATGAAGTTATCCAAATGTACAAAATCGCGGAAAGTGATACTGTCCTGTTATTGGAAAAACTACCCTGTACGGTGATTACCACTTCGCGCGTGTTGAGATTGAAAACCGGAGAGGACTCGAAAACGTCTCTGGTACCTCGCGCAGCTTGGACGTCTAGACTTATAGACTGGAAGGACGTACGAGAAAAGAACGCTTACGAAGAAAATGGCCGGAGTGTTTATGAATTTAGCGATATGAACGCGGCATTGAAATACCTGCAGTTGGTATGGCTTCTGAAAGACGAAATTCCGTGTTTGGCGTATAAAATAAAGGCGGATGAAGAACGTTTGCGTTTTATTCCCGACTTGGAAGACGTTCGACGGAAGGAGGCCGGTGGCCGAAATCTCGTCCGAACCTATTTTCGTATAAGCGATTGAAATATTTTTTTTTCTCAATAAATCATTTCTGCAAATGATAAGAGATCATTTTTACCATGCATTATTCTTTTTGGTACAATCGGTGTTGCGTGGACCGCGTCACTGCACTAGCGATTTCTAAAAACGACCCGGTCGATTATGTGGATTTGATACGTTACGTATGGCCACCCGGTTCCATATGGGATTGCGACAGGCCGCCTCTTCGCGGGGATCGAGTGCGCTTTTACACTTGCGGTTGTTACGAGTGCCAAAACGAAATTTGCGCTGTAGTAATTGATACGGCTGCAAAAAACGTGGAGACCGCAATAAATATGAATCCAATGTCCATGCAGATTGTACGCTTGAACAAAGTACCGGAGACGTACGACGTGATATACACGTTCGTTACTCCGTCCGTGTATGACGCACGCGTTTTAGATATGATCGTCGAACGCGTGAACGTTTCGTTCATGTTCGTTTCCACGCGACTCAATATCGCCGAAAACGTGGAAGACGAGTCGATATTCAAATTACACATATGCCAGCATAAAACTCCATACGGCGGCTCCAGGGAATATATCGAATGGTTGCGCGATCGGATCGGAATGGTGTTAAACTGTAAGCCGTTGTATATTTGTACCAATTACGTTTCCACGTTTACACCCTGTTCGTATTCATCACCTCGGATTCGATCCGTATAACCAACGACGACGGGGGTGGAAATATGTTTAAGCCGAATCGCCGATTGCCTGACCGCGAGACTCGTTCTCGTCGGCCGGGCGCTGAGGTATATGACAAAGAAGTGCGTCGCGATCGTCGGGAGGATACTTTTCAAGTCGTTTAGCGTCAACGCGTATTCGGACGACGAGGACTCCGACTCGGACCGTTTGGACCGACGGTACGATGGTAAAGGGAGAAAAAAGACGTGTTATATATGTTTTGGGACGATTATTCGTCCGCCGACCACAAGGTTATTGCCTTGCATGCACAACGACAAATTTCACGTTTCTTGTCTTTGGGAGTGGGTGATCGAAAGTAGTAAACACGATTTTGACCGATTGGGCTCGTTCAAAATATCCTGCCCTTACTGTAGGTCGTCCAAAGTCTCTCAGACGTGCAACATTTCCGCATGGTCGAAACGTTTCTCACGACCGACCTCCCTGTAATGTAGTTATAGGGTTCGCGCCCGGCTCGAGCGTTAATTTGTACTCCGGACGATATGGCGGCAGTTTTGAAAACCCAGCGAGGAGCGTGGGACGAGGTGTTCGAGACGTTCTGTCGCGCGCACGAGTGTCCGAGGATTTCCTACTTTGACGTGAAACAGTTCTCCAAGATGATGGCGTCGTCTGCACATCGGATCACAGAGGGGGCTAAATTCGACTATCGCACTTACGCGCGATATCTGTCTGACGCCGCCTCGGCGAGGGTACTTTACTGTCCGGAGATGAGTCTGGTGGCCGGTAACGTAATCGCGTTTTACACACGGTGGCGCGTGGCTTTTTCCAACACCGATTTTCACGCGCCGGCTGACTTGGGCGTTCGTGAAATACAGGGGCCGACCGGCGGGATCTCTGCAGCCGTAAAGTGGCTCGAGGAGTGTTATATCCCTGATGGGGTTGGCTGCTCCTATCTGAGACTGCACGAACGCGGTCTTTTGACTGACGCCTTTATGAAAGCGGTCGATCGGTTCGGTGGAACGAAGGCGATAGAAGAACTGCTAGGATCCGTAACCCATCTGGAGTACGGGTTCGACCATTTGGCCATGCGTACCGCGATGGAAGTTTACACACTCCGTTCGGAAAAGGGGGATCCGCTCGAGACTCTCGGAGAAACATTTATGCGGACAGCCCTGTATCTGCACGAAGGAGAACGAGAACGTGTGTTGCGCACGTTCGACGATCTAATAAACCGACGCTGTATGTTCGCCACACCGGTACTTGCAAACAGCGGGCTGGAACGAAGCGCCAACATTTCTAGTTGTTTTCTGATCGGCGAGCCGCGAATGAACGCAGTGTGCGATCTCTTTGAAATCCTAAACACCGTGGCCACGTGTCTGGAAAACAACGGTGGCGTCGGTATTTCCCTGACACACTTTAATCTGCGAAGATACGGGGGGATACTTTCCGCGATGAGACTCATCAACGAAACCATCAACATGATGAAACATAACAACTCGAGCCGACCGGGGGCCGTCGCTGTTTATCTCGAACCCTGGCATCCGGACATTTCAGAATTTCTGGAGGTGCGCAAAAATCACGGCGACGAAAGAAAACGCTGTCGCGATCTGTTCACCGCCCTTTGGACGCCGGACCTGTTTATGAAACGCATCCACGAAGATGGACAATGGTCTCTGTTTGACCCCGAATCCGAAGCCGGTCGTCTTTTGTTGCCGTTGTACGGCGACGAGTTTGAAAAAGAGTATGTGCGACTGGAATCTGAAGGTGCGTTCGTTACTCAAGTCAATGCGCGCATGTTGTGGACGAAAATGTTGAAGAGTCAAACCAGCACCGGTACGCCGTACGTGTTGTACAAGGACAGTTGCATCGAAAAAAGTGTCCACCGTGATTTGGGACCAATTCGATGTTCGAACTTGTGCACCGAAGTTATACAATTCAGCACGCCGGATGCGATCGCCACCTGCAAATTGGCCAGTGTATGTCTTCCCGCGTTTTTACAAAAGGAAAGAAACGAAGTTGGCGGCGAGAAAGATACAGCGGTATTGCAGTGGAACAGACTGGAAGATACTGTAGAGAATTTAGTATATTCGCTGAATCGAATGCACACCAGGTCGAAAGCGATAGACGGAGAAGAGACGGGTAGCGCATCCATTGGGATCGGCGTGCAAGGATTGGCGGACGTGTTATTTTCACTGAATACGTATTGGGGTTCTCCCGTGTCGATGGAACTGAACCGGGAAATCTTCGAGCGAATATACTATTACGCCGTTTTGGCCAGTTGCCGACAAGCGCGACACAGTGGGTGTTTTGAAAATTTTAAACTGACAGAACTCGCTAAAGGCGTGTTGCAGTTTGACCATTGGGAACCGGCGAATCGCCGGTTGAAATGGGATTCGCTCAGGCGCGAGGTGATGATGCACGGGACGCATAACTCCCTTTTGATCGCGCTTATGCCAACGGTAACAACGTCACAGATCACCGGGTGCAACGAGTCTTTCGAACCGCTGATTTCCAATCTGTATCTGCGGAGAACCAGAAGTGGCGAATTTCAGATGGTGAACCCTTTTCTGGTGAAAGCCTTACGCGCTAAAGGTAAATACAATGAGGACACCGTGCGCCGTATACAGCGTGACGACGGATCGGTGCGGGGGCTGGGGGACATCCTCGACGAACGAGAACTCCTCGTGTTCAGAACCGCGTGGGAGATATCACCAAGACTGTTGATCGATATGGCCGCCGATCGTGCCCCCTACGTGGATCAGTCCCAATCGATGAATTTGTATCTCTCCAATCCCACTGCCGACTCTCTGTCCGATCTGCTTTTTTACGGCTGGGCGAAAGGTCTAAAGACTGGCATGTACTACTTACGCACGCGACCGGCTGCAAACGCAATAAAATTTACGCTGATGCCGACCAGTAATGAACAGGGTGATCACGGGATTCTCGATGTTTCCAAAGAATGTGAAAATTGTAACGCATAATAAATTTATTTTTTAATAAAAACTGATAAAATCACTAATAGTCGCCTTTTCTTTTCATTATTTTATAAATAGAACACGTTAAGAGCAAAAAAGTCATCTGGCTTTATATCGAGACCACATATCTCGTTACGTATACTGTCCAATATGTCATTGGGTGCCAATTTTTAAACATCTTCTTACGATACACACTACAAAACTAAAATTGGATAAAGTATTGGTTTATGAGTACATAAAATAAATAATATTACTTTCCGAAAACCCCTCTGGATTCAGGAAGTTATTCGGGAAACCGATCCAAGATTCGCCGATCACTCGATTGTTCGGGATCTCGGACCCCCCACTGCGTATAAAAGTGCGCGCGTGGCGGATCAGCGTTCAGTCGAGACTCGGACGCTCAAGTTGCTAGTATTGTTTTCCATTGATCGCAAAACATAATCGTAAGACTATCTTCTTTTGGTTGATAATCACCCGCATCATCGAGACATTACAAAGCTGAAGAATCTAAACATGGAAGAAATGGAATATTTAAGTATTGAGGTGAGTTGTTTATTTTATAGCTTTCTGTGATTTTGTACGATTGCATAACCTCTTGGAGATTCTATTTGTTCGCCTTTCAGTTTTTGGTTTTTGTATGATTGCATAACCTCTTGGAGATTATATGTTGCGTACGAGATTCTATTTGTTCGCCTTTCAGTTTTTGGTTTTTGTATGATTGCATAACCTCTTGGAGATTATATGTTGCGTACGAGATTCTATTTGTTCGCCTTTCAGTTTTTGGTTTTTGTATGATTGCATAACCTCTTGGAGATTATATGTTGCGTACGAGATTCTATTTGTTCGCCTTTCAGTTTTTGGTTTTTGTATGATTGCATAACCTCTTGGAGATTATATGTTGCGTACGAGATTCTATTTGTTCGCCTTTCAGTTTTTGGTTTTTGTATGATTGCATAACCTCTTGGAGATTATATGTTGCGTACGAGATTCTATTTGTTCGCCTTTCAGTTTTTGGTTTTTGTATGATTGCATAACCTCTTGGAGATTATATGTTGCGTACGAGATTCTATTTGTTCGCCTTTCAGTTTTTGGTTTTTGTATGATTGCATAACCTCTTGGAGATTATATGTTGCGTACGATATTCTATTTGTTCGCCTTTCAGTTTTTGGTTTTTGTATGATTGCATAACCTCTTGGAGATTATATGTTGCGTACGATATTCTATTTGTTCGCCTTTCAGTTCTTTGTTTTTGTATGATTGCATAACCTCTTGGAGATTATATGTTGCGTACGATATTCTATTTGTTCGCCTTTCAGTTTTTTGTTTTTGTATGATTGCATAACCTCTTGAAGATTATATGTTGAATACAGCATTTGTTCAACAAATGGTTATTTTGTAATGATTGCATAACCCCAAGGAGATCATATGTTGGATACACGATTGTATTTGTTCGCCATATGACGATTTTTGAATGACTGAATAACCCCCACTTATCAGATGTTCTAATGATTAAATTTGTATTTTAGGACATTTCCAATGATGAGACTTTTGATGACGGATTTGGAATAGAAAAGCTGAATCTTTCGGATAGTAGCCAATCAGAGAACGATGACAGCGATCGGTCATCTACAGGTAATTACAAGCTATTTAACTATTTATTTTATCAACAAGCCCAACAGCATATATTTATATGAGTTCTATAGTTAGACTGTTAGCAACATGATCATACCGAGAGATCGGATCATCAGTCTTATTATTTCATTATTAGTATTCTAAACCGCAAGGTCGAAATTTGCATATCACACACATCATATATATCGGACGAAATGAGACTTCTAGGTCGAGTGATTGACAGCTTCCGGTCACGTGACCGGATGTGCTGCGTAATATATACGTCATGGTATAAAAGAGGGGGAGCGCTGAGATTAGTCTCAGTCTTGTCTAACACACGCTGCAGCTAACATGTCGGTGCCACCGGTGAATAATCTACCACTCGGTAACAATTTGGAGACTTATTGTTGCGAGTTAAAATGTTTTAAAATACCAGACGATCAAGTTGACGGGAAAGCTTGTCTTAAGTGCGAGTGTTTCAGCTATTGCATATGTAACTGTAAAACATATCAAATGAACCGACAAAATAAAATACAAGAATTACGACGACGGATTACATTACTTTGGCGGCGAATGTAGTAGCAACCATCTGCCCCGCGCCAGCTGCCATCTGCCCAACGCCAGGTGTTTTGTGGTCAATCACGTGGCTCAGAAGTCTCATTTCCACACACTACTAATTTGATTGTTTAATATTTTTGTCTCTTTTCTTCTCAGATGAGCACCAGACCTGTGCCAGGATCCGACCTTACCGCTTTCAACTACCACTGGGCGAGACCACCGCAGAACGAGCCCAACCCGGTCCAGAACGACCAGAGCAGACGGAAGAAGTCGGCAAACTCAAGAAACGAAAAAACTTTTGCCCGTTCTGTGAAAAAGTAATCACCAACTACAGCAGGCATTTGGTTCAACGTCACTACGATCGGGAAGAAGTAAAAGATTACATCGCGTTGTCAGACGAAACTGCCGTCAAAAGAAAAATAAAACGAATGTTGATTACGAACAAAATAAAAAATATGGGAAATAGAAAATACAACCAGCAAGTCGTGGAAGGCGTAAGAAACAGCAAACTTTTACCGGTCAAAAGATCTTCTAAATACACTGTGGATAACACGACACACGTGACGTGCAACTATTGTTTAGGACTGTTTAAGAAAATTTCGCTGTACAAACATTTGGCGAATTGTACAGAACGTCCGCCGGAAGAACGTCCGGCGAAAAAGAAAAATACTGTTCTGCGAGATCACGGTACACTTCTGTTGAGATGCAACGAAAACGCAAACAGACTATTAAAAGAAGAAGTGTTCCCGAAAATGCAAAAGGACAAATACACCGTTGTGGTACAAAGCGACAGCCTAATTGGTAAATTCGGATCCAACTTCAGATTCAACCACCGGGGAGTGAAGCAGATTTATTACTGTTCAACGAGGATGCGCGCTCTGGCACGTCTGTTTCTCGCCATGCGGGAGCGAAACCCGGAGATTCAAGAATTTCGTAACTGCATCGAACCGAAGAATTTCGACCTGTTGGTGGAGTCCGTTCGAGAAATGAGCAATTACGACTCTGTGGACGGCAGCACGAAAACCCCGACCGTTCCGGCGGCTCTCTGTTCGTCGCTGAAAAGCTGCGCCAATATCGTGAAATCTGAAGCTATAAAAAATGACCTTCTCACGAGAACTCAAAAGACCGAAGTCATATGCGAAATGGATGACTTTTTGCATCTCATGAACAAAGACTGGTCCACACAGGTCAGTTCCAACAGCGAAAAAAGCCGGAAACAAATGAAAGTTGTAAAAGAAGACCTGTTGCCCGATCCAGAAGATATAAGAACGTTCAACAAGTACATACATGAAAAATGTCCGTCTTACGTGTCTTTGCTTCAACAGTTACCGACTACGAAAAACTATGAAAAATTAGCCAAGCTCGTAATTGTTCATATCATTTCTTTCAACAGACGAAGACCCAACGAGACCGTCGAGATAACACTGGAAGCGTATCGGTCGACTCTGAACAAAAGGACAGATTACGGTAAGGAGGCACAAAACGTCCTTACCGAAGAAGAGATACGATCCGGTAACGAGCTGTCCATCTTCTACGTCCCGGCTAATAAAAACACGAAAAAAGTACCGGTTCTCCTGACGAAAATTTTCCACGAAGCCGTTGAAGTTCTGATTGAGTCGAGAGAAAAGATCGGCATAACGAGTAAATACTTGTTCGGAAGACGTGATGGAGCGGAACTGTTTGACGGATCGGCCGTTCTGAGAGAAATTGCAAACAAAGCCGGTTTGAAGTTTCCATCGACATTCACTGCCAACGCCTTGAGACATCACGCGGCGACCTCGTCTCAGTTGCAACCTCACAACGAGACGTACACAAAGCGATTGTCCAAATTTATGGGTCACGATCTCAAGACGCACGAAAGCTACTACGAAATGCCTCTGCCCTTGATTCAAAAATATAAAGTGGGCCATAAATTATTGGAGATGATAAAACCGTCAACGTCGACTCGCCCCGAACCGAGTGTCGAATTTCCGCCTGCAGACTTCAGTGACGACTCCATTCTATCACTACCTGAGATGCCTATGGATAACGAAAACGCGATGCTGAAAAGTGATGATTTTTGCGTTCCCATGGAGTACGAAACGGAACGAATCAGCTACGAACATTCGTACGTGCGAAGCAATTTTGTCGGCAATCCCTCGGAACCGGAAGCAGACAGTGAACACGACCGGCGGTTGATATTTCACGAACATTCATACGCGCGAGGGGACGCATCGGATCAAGAAACTGTACAACACCCCTCGAGCGCACCGGGAAATTCGGGTGGAAAACAATTGAAAGTGATACACCCAAGAAAAACTACCGAGTGTCCCGATCTCGAGATAAGACCCGACTCTCCGACTGCCGGACCGTCCGGAACGGTAGAACCGTCACCGGACTCACCACTCCCTCTCTCGGAGGAAGAAACCGGGATTGACGATAGCGCCTTACTGCGCACTCCTCCAAAGAACGCGCACAAAAAACTGAGATGGTCTGATGAAGAAAAAAAGATTATTTACGAAAGGTTCAGCCGCAATTTTGCCGTGGACGTTAACCCGCCTCGAAAAGAAGTGAAAACTGTGTGGGAAGAAGAACCCGCTCTGCGGAACAGGACGTTGCAGCAGGTCGTCACTTTTGTAAACAACATCTTCACAAGAAAGCAAGTCATCTCAACGCCTATGAGAAGGAAAATAAAAAACATGATAAAAAATAAAACCACTATGTTTAGTCCTTGATATATTTATTTGTACAAATAAATCAAATTTGTTACATTCCATATTGGTTTTCTTTCACATTATCCGATAGCATTCTTGTAAAGTTCACATAATCCCGGCTAGCTTTCGAAAGGTTCATATGAAACAGCATTTGGTACTTTTCCGAATCGAAATCTGAACACCAATAGTGACATAATTCTAACACCCATGTGTTTATAAATTTGCTCATAACGAACAGTTTGTTGACGAATACTGGTTTCCGCAACCTGCTGGGGTTACACACGTACCCCGTAAAAGAGTTATCACCTTCGAAATGTACGACCGGCCATACGGGCACCGCGTCCCCAAATTTGCAATGTTGGTCGTAGACGATATTGTCTAAAACCGCCTTCTCCTCCCGCGGGTTTTCGAACGGAACCGTTCGCTCTAAAAAGTAAAAATCGTCGCTGTCGTCAACGCGGATGGACGCGTTCGTCAGACGTGCTCGAACGTCATATATCAATTTTCTCAGCAACGCTTCGCAGCTCAAGTCCCCCGCGTCGGGATCGTCGAAATAGTCCAACGTTTCCAAGACCGCCCCGGTCACGGCGTCTTCGGCCGCGGCGCACGGGACGACCGCGGCCGGATGACCTCTCAGCACTTTTTCGTCATCCGCATATCTCACGGCGAACTTATTGGTGATCTTTGAAATAAAACACATGTTGACGTAGCGCACGTTGAGCCGTAACGTCCTAGACTCGACCGCGATTCCGTATTCTGCGCCGTTTCCGTTTAACAGTTCGTCTACGGTGTTTGTAAAAGCTTGACGGACACGTATTACCAAATTTCCCGACTTTCCATTAGTCTGCAACAATCCGCCGTCGGTTTGTACGCGCAACGTTTTCGTCTCTTGTTTCAGCCTCTCTAACGTGCGCTCTACGACGGTTCGACATAACGACACCACCGCTGCCAAACAGTGCGGGGCGAACAGGTCACTCCCATTTTGTCCCATGCTGCCGCATATTCGATTTGCCAACCTTTTAAAGAAATAAGATATCGTCCGATCGTTTGTTCTCCTTTTGAAAACCAACGATTTTAAAACGGCACTGGCGAAACCTCTGTAGACTTGTGGAGCGAGCGATACAATTACAGAATTTTCTTCGTCTTTTTGTCGCGATCCCACGTACGGCACAATGAAAAACCATCGGTCGAGTTCGAAAGATTTGCCGTCACAGGTGGTCAAAGATCCTCGCAATCGTTCTTCCGATCGGTCGAAAGTCGTTTTGCTAACAACACAAGTAGTCTCCGGTGAAACGTTGAACTGACCAGCTATTGCGGGATACGCCGATTCTATGTCGAACTCGCAAATCTCACTGTCCTCTCGCGTGTAGTATACACCGCCGCCGTCGTTATCTTTTAAAGGCGGCGGGATGAGATTTTCTTTTCCTCCGGTGGTATTTTTTTTCATCACCGCATCGCGAAGATCGTCTGCGAAAGTCGTCGAGCTCGTGTACACCGATTCGTTAATCAGAGTGTGCACGAACGCGTAGTTTGCGACCGGATCGTACTTCATACAATCTCCGCTGTCGGTCCGAGTGACACCATACAAGTCCAATACACCCAGATACATTTCGGTCGCCGTATTAAACGCAAACTCGGCCACGCGTTCCGTTTTAAATCGCAACAGCATGTCCTCTACCCGCCGTTGTCGTGCCGTCAACACATCGAGAGGTATATGCGCGGCGCCGTCCGCATTAGCGAACGCTACCGCTGATCGCACGTTCTTGTCATATGCGGCCGCGAACGCAGAAACGCGTTTGTCGAGATTTTCAGCCAGTTTCGAACAGTCCAACGTGATGGAATTGGGGAACAAGTCGATACCATCGTCATTGCTATTGTGCGAACCTTCGATTTTAGATTGCAATGCAATTTTTCCCGCCGATATTTGGCCTCTCGCGGCCAGCTCCGGGAGGACAAAACGAGCGTGTCTGTCGTCGTCTTGTTGCGAATTGAACACCAACCGCAAGTAAGTGTTTGAATCCATTTTCCAAAAACACGATTTGGCGTCGTCCAACATTCTCGTATAGGCGACAGTACTATTTTCGAAAACTTCACAGCGCGAACGTGCCGTGTGCGTTTCTGCCTCGGTGGGTATCCCACCTAGAAGAACAACCAAATCGATGTTCCAAACGTAATATACGTGAAAAATTACTATTAGTTCTTTGTACTCTGTACAAGCGCTAAGACACACGAAATCCCGTTCGCAGCGCACGTAGACCACGGGTAGTGACTGCAATAGTGCGGCTCCATTTTTATTTCCAAAAATCGGATGCCTGTAGAAACGGCTGACGTCGTGCACCGCCAATGGGCTCGAGCGAGCCGCGCGTTCCCTGACCAACGTGCACGCCTGTGAAGAAGCCGCTGGCCGGGACGAACCGAGAAAGAATATCGGCCTTTCTCGGTCCTCTTCTGTATCCCCGGCGTCACCAAAGTCCATGAGATGAAAGTTAACATCAAACGCCGCTTCCCCGTCATCGTCATCGGCCCTGGGTTCAGTAGTCCAAGCGTTTTGTATTTTCAATGCGTGCCTAAATAGAGGCTCCAGGTATCTAGTGACCGTAGTCATGCAGTTATTTGAACTAAAGTTTATCGCGTACAAATCGGAATTGGTCGCTCCGTTGTCGCGCAGAAAGGTGAGAGCGTTGTTTCGTTTTCGCAACGAATCAAAAGTCAATCGCGCCAAACAGCCGATTCTTAGGGCCGGCGTCGGAAAAACTTCGGTGAAGGTGGACTGCAGAGAACCGGCATGTTCGAAGCGCAGGAAACTGTACTGTATTGCGCTCGGAGGGCAATCAGCCGTTTTCAACATCTCGAAAACGAGCGCCTTGTTTTCCTTGAAAACGAGATCGGTTCGTCTGATTGTTTTCGACACGTCATCCGAACCGGGCGTGTCCCAATGAAAAGCGTATCGGGTGTACGGAGTCCGTTCGTACGAAATAAGAATAAAAATTGGCGGGACGTACGGAGTGGGGACCGGCTCGTCCTCGTAAAGATTGGTTCCCAACAAGAATTTACAGGTCAGCGCCGGTTTACGGTCCTCGCCTTTTGCCACAAGAGTCGTGTGAAGTATAACACCCCTGGCGTTGCGCAAAAAGTGCCGTCCTTCAGTTTCGGAAGGTCTTGAGACCGAGGACGAAACGGAAGACGACGTCGACTGGTCGTTGATCATGTTCGGTTGAATGAATTGTTTCAAACCCCGAGTCATATCTTCACTCTAACACGAAGAGGGTGAGTCGAAACCGTCAACGTGACTCATGTTTGTAATATTCCCGCCGCCAATACTCCCGTCATTTGTCAAAGATGAGCACCGCGGGGAGCGTCGTCTCGAGCTGCTCGTCATTGAGATCCGATGTTTCGACAGATTCGGAAACTCTGCTATTGAAACACACGCACGTGAGTAATTATCTGGGCCTCGAAAAATTCGCCATTAAAAAGAGTGACAAATTAAAGGGCGACCGCTATGTTCAGATATCTTCGAAAACGTTGCAGAAAAACTACGTGCTGTACGACGAAAAAGATGTAGATTGTGTTTTCTCAAAACTGATAGAACTGATAAAGGAATGCAAGAGATCTCATAGAAATTTGCCGAAAACTGACTTTACGTGTCTCTCGCGCGCTGATAGAAGAAAAGTGTGGATAGACGTAGATTGTCTGTCGTGCAAACGCGGAAATAAGATCGTGAATAGTCGCCACTTAAGAATTACAAAGCTGGTCGAACTTATCGTAACGACGATAGAAAACGTATTCGATCGTACCGTAGAGGACGGCGTGTACATGACAAACGGAAAAGACACTTGTGGTTTCCACGTTTTTTTCAACACGCTGGCCTACGATTCCGCCACCGCCTCTAACGCCGAAAATGCTCTGATGGACGGGCTTGTCGGTGCGTTCCGTCACGCGCAGATTTCCAACGCAAGCGTCGATCGAGGTTGCACGCAAATGCCGTTACCCACGGCCACACACTCAAATTCCACCAGTCACACTAGATCGTACCGCATGGTGAAAGGATGTGGAACAAAATGGAATAAAGTACATCTCAATTGGGCCGATATGGACGTAGAAACTTTAAAGTGTTTTTCTTCTATAGCCTTCTCCAGGCACTACAGCGTTAACGTAGTTGAACCCCCGCGTTTCCGGACACCGGAATCAATCGCTATTGTGGCGAAGCGGAAGCGCGACATTTTTTCTACGAGTGAAGACGATACAAACCGCAAAAGGAAACTAGTTTTAGACGACCACATCGAGGCGGCTGATTTCACCACATCGAACGGTCGTAGCGAGGCTGAATCATTGTCTAACGAAGTGGACAATCGGAAGGTGGTTTATACGGAAGACGAAGAAGGCGACGGCACTTTGCACTCGGGATTGTCGGACGATCGGAAAGAAGTGGTTTGTACGGAAGACGAAGAAGGCGATCAGAAAGTGGTCTGTACAGAAGACGAAGAAGGCGAAAGCGATACGATGCATATGGAATCATCGTCGGACGGAGTGGACGATCGTAAGATGGTTTGCACGGAATACGAAGAAGGTGACAATAAGTTATACAAGGAATATTCGGGTGGAATGGTATTTCGTTCCGTCTCGCCAGCGGACGGCCAAAACACGTCGGTTTACAGAGACGAGGAAGACGGAACGCCGCCACTTTCTGATTTCGTAACACCCAATGAAACTATTTCACAGCCGGTGAACAGCTGTAAGCCCGTTTCCGGAGCAACATATGACGACGAGGTGTCGATAGTTTCGAAATATACCGAATCATCGTTGTTGTCTTCTTTTCACTGTCCGAGTGTCAAGAACCAACGCGCGCCACTACAAACTTCCTACTTCGCAGATCGTCAGAAACGGAGGGCGAAACGCGGTGAAAACGATACGGAAGCTCCCCCTCTAAACGTTATCGAGAGACTACCTTACGCATGTGAGGACGACAAAACTAGCGCTTTTGCTGACAAACAGTACAAAGCGTCATTGTTGTGCGCCGAAGAGGAGGAAGCGGCCATATCTAAAGTGCGTCTCAGCAACGGTAATCAACGCGTTTACGTGATCGAAGGGAGCAGTTCGAACCTCACGCGCGAATACAAATTGCTAGTTCAACTCGCCAACGTTAATAGGGCCGTGTATCAAAGCGATATATCGCTCGGCCGCGAATGGAAGGAAGTGAAAATTTCGTATTACGATCAACACTTGCGGAACCCCGTGTTACTGGCCATGTTCAAGTTTGTATTTCGTGACGAAAGTGTCGGAACTTTTTTCCTACCTTGGGAACTAGAGGAGGTCGTCACTTCCATCGTTCATCTAATGACGCCTTTTAAACGTACCGAGGGGGTCAACGACGACGACAACAAGGACCGAACGTTTGTAGAAGAGGAGTTTGAACGGGAAGCGAGGCCACACAAGGCGCGCCTCGTCGGAGCGTTGATACGTGTGTGCACACAGCTATTCAATATGACAACGGCGGTTTTTTCCGACTTGTGGAAAATACAAAAAGCGAACGAAAGGCGAGACATGTCCTCTCTGAATCGTACGGTCGTCAACCACCAAGTCACTGCCGAAACGTTTGCCAAACGGCGTTTTCACCCCGCATCGGGCTACGACGACGATTTAGACTGTTCTGCCTCGATGTTTGACGGAGAAGGTGCAGGTGTTGAAAAAGGTGGCGAATTGATCGATTACAATGCTGTTACGAACAATTACACCCTGCTCGCGTCGCTGATCGTTCACGAAGAGAAAAACCTGAGCGATATGTCGCTATACGCTCTATTATACTATTACCATTCGTTCCCGTTTGGCACCATCGACAGGATTATGGACGAGGTGCATCACGACGCTCTGATGGTCACGGCCGTGATAAGATATTTTCTAATGTACGATCATCGAAACTGTAAAACGCTGACGTTACAAGAGATTTTCGAAGGTTTCAACGATTGCGCAATCTCACTGAGAGGACCCGAGGGGTTTCTAAAAATGCGACGAAAAAGCCAAAAGCGGGGAACAGCGAAAAAAGTTGGGGCGGCAAAGAAATCCAACGCGGCGGCGGTGACAACGCCAAAAAACAAAGATCCCGAGTGGAGGAGACGCAAGAGGAAAATTGACGACGATTACAGTGACGGTGTGTCAGAATTAACGGTGGTGAAAAAAGGAAAAGAAGACCACGAAGGTTGTGGTGACGTCACGGCGGAAGAGGTGAATCAGTTGCTCGGTGGCGCCGGAAGAAGACGAAAAATGTGCGCGAGAAATAATATCGGTCCGGCGTCCGAAATCACGTACGACTACAAAGACAAGCATATGTGGGAGGCTGTGATAAGATACTACCTGAGGCCCGTATCGATTTACGACGATAAAATGGTGTTTGCGAACGATAATTACGATACGCTCGAAGACGACGCCATAGAGTCCAGCGTCGCTCATTTAGCTACGTCGAACAAAAATACGAAAGGCGACGTCCAGACAGCGTTCAAAGACGCGCGCACAGCCTGGCGCATGCCTCACGGCAGTCAGTTGATTTACGAGAGCGATCTGCGATCCGACCGGTTGGGCTGTTGTTTCCACATCAACGCCGCTCTCAAGATGTACGAGATGTTTTGCGGCGGTTGCGTCACGAGGATGAAACGGGTACACAAGAACTATTTGATTGACCGCACTCGCTTCAATATGACCGTTTACGACGTGGTGGCCGAATGCAGGACCGCCGCCGTGAATCTCACGTCCGCCATAGACCGGTCGTACGTGAATCTCCTGTTGCGCCAACCGATCGTACCGCCGTTCCTGGAAGAAAAAGAGGAAATCCGCAGATTGTACATGTCAAAAGACGAGATGGAACGCGGTTCTTTTTGTTGCCTATCCGTAATGGATTACATACGGACGCTGAACCTATTTGAAAGATCCAATTACAAATGTAAACCCGAATTGGAAACGTGCGAATACGTGGAGAAGTTTTTAAACGACATGTACACGAACGAAATTGCCGCCGAACACCCGCCGAATCTCGCTGCCAACGCCAAAATACGGCTATTATACACGTTTTACTCTTTGTTCCTGTTCGAAGTCGTTTTCAACATGCGACACGTATACGCGAAGCGGGAAAACCTCTTTGTATCGATAGAACGCCTGTGCAATGAACTCGACGTTCGCGAATTGATCATCCTTTTTTTTGGCGAATCCAGTATGAAACACGTCGAGGGACTGAACGACAATTTGGAGCAGAGAATCCGCGCGTTCGCCGACGACTGGAGCAGTTTCGGCAAACGGTCGTCCGGCGAAAGCGAACCGGCCGGATCGACCGCCGGCGGTCGGTTCGACGTCAGACCGGTGTTGGCGGCGGAAATCCCGGATAAGATGCTTCGCATGAAAACTCTATTCGGCCAATTCGGGTTCGACGTGATGCAGGATTGCTGCGTGACGAGAGAAGACGGGGACTTTATGACGGCGGGGGGAATCGGCTTGGAAACTGCGGATAACAACAGTAGCGCCGATTTCACGAGCGACGAGAGTCTAAGCAGCGGCGGCGATCGAGTCTGGGACGACGATACGAAATTCGAGCAGGAATTTTACGCGGACGAGAATTGGTTGAACGCGGTATGTGACCGCATGCTAGACAAGAGGATAGTAGGAAGATCTCACAAAAGAACAACGCCCGCGTTGTTGTCGTCGGCACGCGGCGGGGAAAACATGTTCGCACGCGAGACGTTGCGTACGATCATGCGTCTGGAAACTAAAAGACACATAGACAACGACAGACTGGGTAAACTGATCGACGCGATCGGCAACGACCGCTCCCCGAGCGTTTTCGACGGCATGATGGTGGCGGCCAAAAATCTACCGATGAGGCTGAAACTCCTAGCGTTCATCCTGACCACGCACACCGTCAAATCGAAAACAACATCGCTGTGTCCGGACGTGCTAGAGTCCATGTACCGCGAGGCGGACGGACGATTCGCTGACGAAAGTCGCACATACGAAGGCGAAATCAACACCGGTACTTTCGCCCTTGTGTCAAACAGCCCAGACCCGCCGGAGAAGGTGTGGTGCCGCAGGACGGGGGCCATATTGTCGAACGACCGTCTGTCGCTTTTGCTCCACGCCCGATGGTTGTCCGAACAGAGATTCGAGTCAAACTTCTTTGTCGGACTAGACCCGGTACAGGTGTATAGTGTACTCTACGAGTACATGAAGGGCAACGTCGATCGTTACCCTTCGTTCGGAGAGTTTGACAGAACAGAAGGAGAAGCGGCCAGGAACCTCTGTACGGCCGTGATGTTTCTGCTGATTATGAGCGCGTACGATCAAGAACACCTGGACTTGTATTTAAAAGTGTTTTTAGCCGTCGAATGGCCGGGTCAGTGGGCGAAAACGATATTCGTGTGGAAAAGCAATTCGAACGCTGGAAAATCCTATCTGTTCGACGCTATCGTGAAGAGGGCGTGCGCGAACAGCACTTGTATCAATGACCCAAAAGGCGGAAAGGAAAACGCGCCCGAAAAAGCCGAGTATGTGAGAAATTTCGTCTTGTTTGCAAACGAGTTTTCGCAGGCCAATTCGAACGAATTAAAGAAAATCGTATCCGAGAGCACGTTCAAGTTCAGAATGAACTACGGTAACGTCATGAACGAAGCGTACGCTACGGGAAAAATCATGTTCAACTGTAACACGCTGCCGCCGACCAGCGATGAGGCGGCCATCAATCGGCTGACGCTTTTCGACATACCGTTCTGGTTTTGCAAACGCCAGAAGATCAGCGACGCCATGCTGAATTGGATACGCGGACCGAGCGTCTCGGCTCCTCGTTGGGAAGTCGCCTATCGACACGAATTACCTTCGCTACTCGCAGCGGGCGAAAAGGCGTTTCTAAAGTCGAACAGCGACACGAAAGACGAAATAGACCTTTTCGACGAGGACACGGCCGTGCGCCAAAACATTCTTCCCATAGAGTACAACAAGTCAACGTCGTCCCTTTTTCTTGTGCAGAATAAAACTTCCCGCCTGTACGTCTCTTCCTCGCCACCCACCGATCGCATAGTGCACGGTCTCGTCAACATCACGACCCACTTCAGTTGGCTGCGCTTTTTCAAACGACTCGATATGCCCGTCGACTTTACGACGCTGCCCGCCTCGTCGGAAGCCGTTCGAAGCGAATGGTTAAGTCTGACTCTGCCTTATCAAGAATGGAAGCAGATTACCGGCGCAAGAACGGACACGAACCGCGTTCCCGCCGAGTCCGTCTACAGATCACTCCAAACGTTCGCCGCGAAGAAGAACATAAATTACTTTGGGATAAAGCAGTTTTTTGAAACTGATTTCGCATCTTCGAGAGAAGCCATCAAAGACGAATACTACATTTGGTTCGATTCAAAAGCTTTTCGCGATTGAACTTGTATATTTCTCGAGATTAATAAACTTTCTCGCTAAACAATCTTTTGTATTTTTCGCTAAACAACCTTTTGTCTTCCCACAGATGTCTCAGTTCTACCGAAATATAGTAAAGGTTACTTTCACCAATCCCGTTGCCACCACATTCTATTTTCGAGACGACGAAGATAGAATATCTATGTGCGTACGCGATAGAGTACGTTTCGAACACAGGATTCAGACTGCCGAATCCATTTTGGCTCCCTGTCTTTACGCGAAAATATCTCACATATCCGTGTGTAAACTTTTGGATCACACCGCGTGTTACTCAGAAAACCCCTCTTTGAGATTGTCTCTGCCGCGTCCGATTTAAGGCTGAAATATTTCAAAGTCCCTTTTGTGACCGTCCCCTTCGCCGTCCACCGCCAGACTGATCATTCCCCCCACCACTTTTTGGTTCTGTCGATCTTATACTCTCGACAATCCTCGAACGCCGACCAATAGGATTCGAGTATTTTTCCCGCCAAATTTTTTGACCAATCAGAAGGCCGGATTTTTTTGTGTGTTGAAAAAATAGTCTCGACGTGACCCCAAAAATCCATATATACGAGGTATCGTTCGCGCGCGACTCTTTAGCTCCTTGCCCATTATAATGACTCCTTCAAGGAAGGAGCAGCGGGGAGGGGCCGGCGCGTCGCTGACTGGGGGGGTTTTTTTGCTATTGGATATTTTACAGATTTACCTAATAAATGTTTCGTCAGAACGGGGTTGGAACAGATTGGTGACCCGCACGGGATGGTTAACATTTCACCATTCTAAATCAGTTACATCACGACCGAATTTTATTTTCAGCTAAAATACAAACATTGTCACCGCTCTCACCGAAACGGCCGTATAATCACGTCTTGGGTCGGAGTGAAGGGGTTGTAAAACTGTGTTTTTTCCATTTTTATTTTTGACCAAAAGTCGGTCAGGGATTTCAAAACTTTTTTCGCAGAATTTTATTTTCTGCCGGACCGCAACAAAAAACATTTTTCACCGCTAACTCGAGACGTGACCATATTGCCGTTTTGCAGAGACACACTTCGCGTGCTGCGTACTGAGTCGGTGCGACGCTCAAGCGAACTCAGTTAACGCTAATACGACGTAAAAACGGACTACCGTAGGACGCTGCAAACAGAGGTGTAAAACCGTGTGTTATATTTTTCTATTTAAAAGTCGGCCAAATATTTCAAAACTTTTTTCGCCAAAATTTATTTTCTGCAGGACCGCAAAACACAAAATTTTCACCGCTCTTCACGCCGTGTCCATATTGCCGTTTTGGGTCAGTGACGCCCGTCGGTTCGACGCTCAAGCGAACTCAGTTAACGCTAGTACGACGTAAAAACGGACGTAGCCGCAAACAGAGGTGTAAAACCGTGTGTTATATTTTTCTATTTAAAAGTCGGCAAAATATTTCAAAACTTTTTTCGCCGAATTTTATTTTCTGCGGGATCGCAAAACTCTTGACTTTTTCACCGCTCTTCACGCCGTGTCCATATTGCCGTTTTGGGTCAGTGACGCCCGTCGGTGTGACGCTCAAGCGAACTCAGTTAACGCTAGTACGACGTAAAAACGGACGTACCGTAGGACGCTGCAAACAGAGATGTAAAACCGTGTGTTATATTTTTCTATTTAAAAGTCGGCCAAATATTTCAAAACTTTTTTCGCCAAAATTTATTTTCTGCAGGACCGCAAAACACAAAATTTTCACCGCTCTTCACGCCGTGTCCTTATTGCCGTTTTGGGTCAGTGAAGCCCGTCGGTGTGACGCTCAAACGAACTCAGTTAACGCTAATACGACGTAAAAACGGACGTACCGTAGGACGCCGCAAACAGAGGTGTAAAACCGTGTGTTATATTTTTCTATTTAAAAGTCGGCCAAATATTTCAAAACTTTTTTCGCCAAAATTTATTTTCTGCAGGACCGCAAAACACAAAAATTTCACCGCTCTTCACGCCGTGTCCATATTGCCGTTTTGGGTCAGTGAAGCCCGTCGGTGTGACGCTCAAACGAACTCAGTTAACGCTAATACGACGTAAAAACGGACGTACCGTAGGACGCCGCAAACAGAGGTGTAAAACCGTGTGTTATATTTTTCTATTTAAAAGTCGGCCAAATATTTCAAATCTTTTTTCACCAAATTTTATTTTCTGCCGGACCGCAAACACAAACATTTTCACCGCTCTTCACGCCGTGTCCATATTGCCGTTTTGGGTCAGCGCGGGTCTAAACAGAACTCAATTACCGCTAATACGACGTCGAAACGGCCGTATCGTCTCGCCCAGGGTCGGCGCGAACAGAACTGTAAAACCGTGAGTTTGTTTTTTTTATTTTTGGTGAAGAGTCAACCGGGGATATCAAAACTTTTTTTCACCGAATTTTATTTTTTGCCAGACCACAAAACATAGCCATTTTTCCCGCTCTTCACGTAGGCCTAAAAGGACTTATCGTCACGTTTAGGTTTGGCGCGAAGAGAGGTGTAAATCCGCGAGTTTTAGTTTTTCTTTTTGACGTAGAGTCGGCCGTCGATTTCAAAACTTTTCTCGAGTAAAAAATGTGTGTAACAAATATTTTAAACCCCCCCCCCCAATCAGCGACGCGCCGGCCCCTCCCCGCTGCTCCTTCCTTGAAGGAGTCATTATTATGGGCAAGGAGCTAAAGAGTCGCGCGCGAACGGTACCTCGTATATATGCGATTTTGATGGCGTGTCGAGATCTAATTTTCGACGCGCCAAAAAATGCAGCCTTCTGATTGGCCGAAATTTTTGGCGGGAAAAATACTCGAATCCTATTGGTCAGTGGTCGGGGGTTGTCGAGAGTATTGGGTTGACCGAAACAAAAAGTGGTGGGGGAAACTCTCAGTCTTGCGGCGGACGTCGAAGGGCACGGTCACAAACGGGACTTTGAAATTTTTTTCCGAGCGGTTGTTTTTTACCGTTTCTTTTTCTCCGGCCCGAAAAAGTCTCGATTCAGTATTTTCGAAAGTCGACTGAAGTGCAGAGCGGTTTCCCGTAGGTTCTGATCGATCTTGGCGATCATTTCTAGATTTTCTTTCTCGTTTAACAGAGGGCAGACCAGACTCCCGTCATCTTCCCGTATGAATTCGTATTTTTTCACAGAACCGTCCGCGGATTTTTCCGATACGGTCAACGGAGATGACGAACGACGCGTATCATTTTTTGTGCCGTCACAATCGCTACTATCGGATTCGTTGACGGTCGATTTCAACTTTAATTTTCTCTTCTTGTTAAACGGACATCGGAAACTAGACGATCTCTTGTGATCCGTGCCGCCGCATCTCGAGCAACCGGAAATTTTATCTTTCACCGCTCTAATCCCTTTTTTGCTAATATACACTTCCTTCTTTTGATTTTTGCTCAGCGGACATCGTGAACTAGTCGATTTCCTATGATCCGAACCCTCACACTTGGAACAACCTGATTTAACCGAGTTGGTTTCTTCGTCCGAGGAATCCGACTCATTTGCCGGTTCCAGATCGGTATATTCCTTGTTCGTTTGACGCGCCGCACATAGCGAGCGCGTAGATCTCACGTGGTCCGTGCCACTACACCTGCTGCGCGCTCAACTTTCGATTCATGACACTTATCCCCTTTACTATAAACGTTCGTATGTCGAACGTGAATTTCAACCTTAACACTTTAAAAATAAAACATGAATTATTTTTAGCCCGAACCTCGGTTGTGGTAAGACTCTACATTAACACGCGCGTTTATGTATACATTACTATTTTGAAAATATATGAATTATTTGTATCGTCGGCCCCGAATGTGGTCAGGGCTCTATCTTGCTTTTCACGAAAGAGGAGAGAATGGGTAATGAATAACATAGACGGTAAAACTTGTTTTTAGTTTATATTTTGTGTAATGAGTAACATAGACAGTAAAAAGGTTTTTTTTACTCTATCAGCAAATTTTAAATCCAACACCTCGGTTGTTTTTCGCTATTGCTGCTATTGAAAACTTACCAACAAAAATCGTCTGAAAACCGTTTGAACCGCTGCCTCGTAAACTCACCCAGCGCATGACCCAACATGCACTGCACGAGCTCCGCACTAGTGCGGGAATCAATCAAGGTGTACACCCGTGAGTTTTTTATATTTTTATATTCTGACGGAGGCCGGATATTTCAAATCTTTTCTCGCATATTTTCATATTCTGCCGGATCGAAAAACACTTGTATTTTTGCCGCTCTCCACTTCGTGACCATATTGCCGTTTTGAGTCAGTGCCGCCCGCGTTGCGGACGCCAAAACGGCCGTATCGTCACGTCTAGGGTCGGCGCGGAAAGAGGTGTAAATCAGCGCGTTTTTATTTTTCATTTTGACGGAAAGTCAATCGGGGATTTCAAAACTTTTCTCGAGTAAAAAATGTGTGTAACAAACATTTAAAAAAAAACCCAACTAGCGACGCGCCGGCCCCTCCCCGCTGCTCCTTCCTTGAAGGAGTCATTATTATGGGCAAGGAGCTAAAGAGTCGCGCGCGAACGATACCTCGTATATATGCGATTTCGGTGGCGTGTCGAGATCTATTTTTCGACGCGCAAAAAAATGCAGCCTTCTGATTGGCCGAAATTTTTGGCGGGGAAAATACTCGAATCCTATTGGTCGGTGGTCGGGGGTTGTTGAGAGTAAAGGGTTGACCGAACCATAAAGTGGTGGGGGAAATGCTCAGTCTTGCGGTGGATGTCGAAGCGGACAGTCGCAAAGGGTAATTTTTCCGAGTGATAGTTTGTTTACACTCTCGCGCTGAGGCGTGTCCGATACCGAGCCCTCAAGTGTAATGGCACCTCATTTAATCAGATAATGGGAAAATACATGATTATATGTTTTTATTTTCGAAATATGCGAATACGACTTTTACGTTTCGTTCAGTTCTAGTCGTCATCGGCGTAAATTCTATCGTGCGTCTGTGGCTGGTTTCGTACTTAGGACGGGGTGATAGCCGGGTTAATTCCCTATGAGATCGATCCGGCATTCAAGGGGTTATCTATTTATTTTTTCGCGAAAATACAAATCTAAGACATTTAAAACTGAACGATGGTATTTCTCGTCGTATTGATTATAATGAGCGTTACTATAGTGAGTTTAGTTTTGTGCGTTATAAACGCTACGATATTGGGTAAACACGATGAGAAAACAACTCGACGTATAAACAAATACGAGACGGAAAAAGGCGCAGGAACTATTTCGGAAACCGGGGTGGACATCGAAGAATCTAACGTCGGGGCGATATGTAAATGTGACCAAAGGAAAGGGTGTGACGATCCCGCGCGCACGTGTTTTCATTTATCGCGTACTGTCCACCTGTCTGACGGAACGGTGTTGCAGCCGAACGTTTCCACGGACGAAGGTTACTGTGTGCTTTACGAAACGTCTTCGCCGCAGAATGTCTCTTGTGATCCGGCGTACGGTGCGCCCGCACCGATCTTGGATCCGTCCGGTCGTTTGCGCATGGCGTGTCGGTGTTTCTGGACCGATCTATTCGATCAGAAAGACGAATTTTCCGACTGTACGATCGTGCGCGCTTGCGGAGGAACCGGACAGTTGGTACACTCGAAAACACGTGTTCCGTTGAAAGAAATGTCGCCGAACGTGGATATACACCAATTCGAATGTGCTTCGTGCGGCGACCCGAACTGTACACAGCCGGGTAAGGATAGGCACACCGGATTGCCGTCTTGTGTACCGAAACCGGTTTCAGATCGTTCGGGTGGGATGTGTCTGTACAAAGAGTTGCTGACTTCGACGCCTCCGGCGGTATCCGGCACGCACACGACGGCACCGGTCCTCTCCGTCAGCGGCGCGTTTGTCGAGAAAAAATTGGCAAAATCTTTTTCTAACACCAGCGCGGAATCGGTTTACGTTCCAAACCCGTGCGCGTTCGACGCGTTTCGCGGTTTCAGTTTGGACGGACAGTGTCGTCTGACGATAACGCCTTCCGGAACCGGGTATTGCGAGCCGATGACCGAGACCGTTACCACCGTCGTGTTTGACGACGATTACCTGCCGCTCAATGGCGGTCGATATTCCAACGCCTGTTACAGGTTTACCGCTACCGAACGTAACATTGACGCGTACGTCGTAGAGTACTTTGTGCGAGCGCGAGGCGAACGCGGACCGGCGAACGCCCGAACGGATTCCACACCACTGCCGGTCGTGTCTGCGGAGATAAAAGTCGGAAAATTGGATGCGGACATTTTGGACGTTTTGAATTTACGCTCTACGGCCGCCGCCGACCCTAAACGAAAAGTGCTCGTCACGCAGGGCGCGTTACCCGAAGATGTAAAAACCATGCCACCGCCTTTCGACGCGGCCACGATGTCGCGATTCGTTCTGGAACGCAACGAGTTTGTTTTTCGTATTCCGGCAAGTCTGACCTTTTTCAAATATTGGGCTCCGATACAGCCGATGACGATTCCGGATTGCGACTCTGTACACGGGGACCGGAGAGTCGCCGCTTCGTCCATTATGTTCGTTTGGGAATCCATCGACGACGGCGAATACGAATTGAAGAGACAACAACACGTGGTCGCCTGTCGCAAACCGGGTTACGACAGACGTCTGGCCATCGTGCCCAACATCGACGTGAATCCAAATGGCGCCGAATATAACGCCGATCCGACCAGTGCGGTGTTGCGTTTTGACAAAACGGATTTTATCGTCAGGCCGTATTGGTATGGATCATACTTTACACATAAAGCGGAGGTGATGGCCTACGTTGCTAATCTTCCTTCGAGACCACCCCCTACCAAGATTAAAAAACTGGGAGAAAAATAAATGTGTATTTAGAATAAAATTTTTATTTTTCAACAAATTGCATTCGCACATATGGATTTTCCTATCTTCGAACGCCAAAGCCAATCCCACCACCATCCGCTCCATATTTTGAACATGAGCGAATTTTTCGCCGTCGAAGAATACACCGAGAGATCGAATTCGATAACGTAGAGGTCCCTGCTGTTTTTGACCCGTTTGTACATTTCAGGCGAAATTAGATTTTTCACAATTTTCTTCTGGTTACCGCCGGTCAGTTGATCTCCGGGGCTCGGCAGGGTGAGACGTCCATCGACCGGCAAAGCTGCCGTTACCGTCATCAGTTTCTCGAAAAGCGTATTGTAATTGTGAGTTTCATAAAATTTCAACTGATAATTTACCATAAAATCTATATAGTCTCTGATGTTGATCACTACCAGATGATTTATAACTCCATCGCTTGTGCGACTTATCGCGCTAGTGTAGAAAGTGTAATCACGATCGTTCGATGTCGAGTCCCCGTCGGTTTTACTGACGTGCATATTGACGCGACGCATCAACGACGGATCAAAAGCGAAATACAAGAGTTCGCGCGTGCGGGCTATGAATATATCGTATTTCCAACATTTTCCGTCGTCCGTCCATTTCAGTTCTATCGGGCCGTCGCCGGACAGCGTGACAGTTTTATTGGCGCAAAGCGTCTCTTCGCAAAACTCCCGCAATGCGGTATCGGCCAAACAGTTGTCGCCCCGCTCTCTGGTCCCTCTCGGTATCTGTAACATTTCGAGAAAAGGTCGTAACGACCACGTCTGGAGCATCGGATCGGTCAGCGGTGTCTCGTCCACGCCGCAATAGTCGACCAGTTGTATTTTCAGTTTATTATCACCGCCGTTATCGGTGTTTGTAGACGAGATCATCTTGTAAGGAGCGGAACGGACCACGCAGAGCGTATTGCCACTAGGGTCGAGTGCGAAAAGACCGGCTCGTTTCTTGCCTCCACCCATTGTGTTGCAAACGACTTATGTTTGTGATTGGTCTTCGCGATGCTGAGCGGATCCGTCAAGCTAGATTACGACGAATTGCCCTATGTGCTGAAGGAGTTTGTGGACGTCATTCCCGGAGGGCGCTCCGTTGACGGTGTTGTTGGCGAACGTGATTATTATACTGCGTTCGAAACCCTACTGCGTGTCAGGTGCTACGGAAATGTCGAAAGCGCGTCGACCGAAAACTCTCGTGAAACGCTTCCGCGTTTATCTTGCGCGCACAACCGACAGCTTGTTGATTTTCACGTGAGAGAATGCCTGTCAGGCTGGGTATTCGACCACGCCGCGCACAAACAACACGCGTACTTCCCCTCGGCCGCTTTCCCGATGGGTAGCACTATGGAGTATTCGTTTTTCATGAGGCAGTGGGCGCGAAACGTCAACAATTCGCACGTGCGAAGACTGTACGACCGGAGCAACGGTTTTGCCGAGGTCTTGGCTGGTGTCGACGGCGATCTATGTCCCTGTAACTATCTAGTCTGCTTCAACGTATCGGACCATACCGAATACGATCTAGGAGGTGGAGGCGTTCTTTCTCGGATAGCATTGGAAAACGAACTGATGATGAGATCGGACTTTTTCAACAAACGACAAGATTCTTACGCGCTGTTCAACAAGTGGTTTTGCGAGAGGATTTTTTATCCGTTTCTGTACTCTTCGTTTTCGTCGTTCGAATCGTTTTGGAAGCCGCTGTCGATCGTTGAGGCCGTATTCAATCGTCACAAAAAATACGAAACTCGTATGAAGAACAGATTGGCGGCGGCGGCGAAAAAAGGGACTAAAAACACTACAGTCGACGATAAAAAATCAACACCTTTAAATACCGCTAAACGTTCTAGACTCCGCCGCATGCGATCCGTCAGTTCACGCCTCTTCTTCGGCCGGGAGTCGGGAGATATACGTTCTGCGTCCGAAAACGGATCAATTTCCGCAGCTGACAGGAAGCTTTTGGTGCGTTGCGAAGACTACGAGTCGTTTTTATATTCACCGCTTCTGAAGGCGACTTCTTGCCGCCACGAGGACGACGAGGTCACATACGAACAGAGACGTTGCGGGGACGAAATTCATTCGGAAATAAGAACATGCAAAAGGTGTGGTGCGGTAAGGGTGATTGCAAACTAGTAAATGTATACGAAAAAGACAAGGACGGCATCTCGGATGGACCACCGGACTCGGCGGACAAATCGACTAATGAATTACTCGCACTTCTCGGCCGTTACGGTGTCGTCGTGTGCGAAGAAGAGAAATTCACAGTGCTTCCGGTTGACGTCCGTACGTTCATAGCGAAGACAGTCGACTGTTGGGTGAAAAAGAATCCGGCCGGACGCGTAACCTCGGCTAACTCCCTGACCGGTTCCCTGACACTGATGGCGCATGGGACGCATCAAATATATCGTTCGTTTGAAAAGTTTCTAAAATGCAAATTTGACGATGCGAAATTGTTGAGAGTACTCCGCTGTTACAACAATTGCGTTCCCGAACCAGGGACATACTTTGGCGAAATAGTCGCTCAGTTTTTTCAGCATTGTAAACAGCAATCTAATTTGAACGTGAAAAGAACCACGGGAGGCAAGGCGCCACAGGGCGAACGTCGAATTGACACTGTAAAACGTCTATTGGAAAACGCGTTGAAGATGTCGGACGAAACAAAAACAAGCGATTCTCGCGATAAGCAGAGATGCGACATGGATAAAAAATTTGACGCTATCATGTCTTTGAAAAGATCGGCTACGGTGGTCCTCGTATTCAGATGCGTGCAAAAATTTAAAATGAAACTCGGCACCGTCCAAGAGTTGGTAGTGTATTTGAGGAGTAAAGTGTTCGGTACGTTGGCAACATCGAGCGGATTGTATCTGGATACGGTGAGTCACGAGTTCGACATCAATCAGTTTGAAAACAGTCCCGGTGGTGAACTATATTTCTCACTCACGGTCTACAGAAACCACAAGTACGATGTCGTACTGGACAACCTCTTCAACGCGGTCGATCTGTACAACGAGTCGGTCTGTCGCGGCGTCAAACACAGATTTGACGTTTGCAATCTCGTTTACTGCAGCGATACGCTCTACTTCATGGGAATGTCACAGGCGTTATTTATTGACAATTCGGTCACTTTTCTCTATTGTTTCCTGACAGAAAAATACAAACCCGTGATCGAAACCAGAGAGGACTCTTTCGTTTTCGGATTGGTGAAGATATTATCCACGATAGAGTATTTTACCGAGTGTTCGTTGAAGAGGAACCACAATCGAAAAATGGGCCACGGACCGCTCATTTCGGTGATTTCAGAAGGTGGGCTCAACGAGAGTGTAAAATATGTAAACAAATTATTCCGCAATTCAACGCTGTATCGCCACGATAGCGGGGCATTCTCCGAAGAAGAAGTATACGCACCGATGTCACCAGTCTACAAGCCGGATTCGCTACCCCCGTCATGTCCAGAAAGTGTCAATGAAGACATAACGCAGGACACTTGTCACACGCCGTTCGAGCTGGATCACGACAACCAAAGCGAATTGAAAAGATATTACAAAATAAACGAACCTTATATCAAGACGTTTTTGAACGTCCCCGTCGAATGTGGAAGCAATTATTGAATTTAATAAATGTATGTTTCTTATTTTTCGTTGTTTAATTCAATCCGAATTTTCTCCGTGAATCCATCGATAATGTCGAGAGTCATATTATCGACAGGATCACCCCGGCCCACAAGGGGTTTAATTTTCGTGCCAGTGCATAGCGCGACTAGACTGAAAGATGTCTATCTGCCACGAATACGAAACCACTTGCGGAATAGTTTTTGACGGCACGCTCTATCCGCGGATAGTTTCTTTACTCTCGAGCCAGAGTGAAACGAAACCATTTGAAGAGAATATCGACATTTACGAAGACCCGCAAAACGCGCGCGGTCGGTATAGATTGTTAACCAGATACGCAGAATGCCTTTCTTTTGGTGACGTTCCTATAGATTATCGGAAATTCGATCACAAGATAACTTCTAACATGATTGAAATGCAGTTTCCGCACGTACAACGTTTGACCGGCCGTGTTATTTTCATCACGGGCTCGTACAAAGAGTCTATCGAGCGCGTCTTGACCGAGGACGAGTGGAAAAATACCGTAATAGAGGATCACGCCACCGGCCGATATATGCGCACGTACAACAAGAAGAGGTTGTGCTTCTACAAGATGAAGGGTGGAGTGCGGAATGCGCGCGTCACTGTCGGAGAGCAGTCGTTTTACGGCGGTACATTAGAAGCGAGGACCGCGTGTAATTCGATCTATTATTTAGAAATCGAACTGGAAACGGGTAAAAAGTTAAACGAAAATGAAGTAGCCAACAACTTGCGCCGTCTGTGCGAGATGCTGATAAAATTACTGTCCTACGATCTAGTGAGGTTGGCGATGTTCGCGGCAAACAATAATTCGGTCCAACGGGAACGTCTGGATAGTCTGTTTGATACGTTCAAACGTCGTTTTCTCGACTACAACCGATGCAGGACCGATCTGCGCGAACGCGCGAACGGACATTTGGACTTCTTCGTAATGCCGAAGTGGGACGGAATACGAGCGACGGGGATTTATTTCTGCGATGGTTTTATTGTGATAAAAGACGCCTGCGGACGAATGTGCAGCTTCCGTACGACGTTGCCGTTCGACAACGACATGATATTTCAATTGGAGGTGGTGGAGACCGGCGGCAAAGACAACTCGAGACGCTACTACGTGATTACGGAACTCATGGCGGTACTGATTAAATCTCACAATACGATTTTCGCAGTTTACGGGAGAAACAACGCCATTCACAATACGGGACGGAACATAGGCAACGTCGCGTCCGGAATAGCGATAAAGACTCAATTCGTCAACAGCTCTCACGTTTGTAACCTTTACCGGACGCTACCAGCCCACGTATCGTTGCAAGTACTCTCCGAAATTACAAAAATGGAAAACCACAAGAGAAAAGCCACCGCCGATCAACACCGACACAGCCCGCCAATCACCATAACTAGCGTTGTGGATCTCACTGGTGGAAATGGCGATTCGTTGAAATCCAACGGGCTATTGGATCTGCTGGACAAGGCGTTTACGGACGATGACGGCAGACGCTCCGTTATAGAAAGGTTTGTGTTGCGGCTGCCCAAGTATTTGCAAGACGACAGCCGGTTGAAGAACGATTGTGAGGGATTGATAGTGGCGTTTTCAAAACGCGAAAAATCGCCTTTTACTGCCGCGGAATACGGCTATTTCAAATTGAAACATACCGATACGGTAGATTTGGAATTGGATCTCGACACCGAAAAAGTGACATCGGCAGATCTCACCGAATACGCGGTCGAGGAATTGCCGACTCTGGAGACCGTCGAAAGCTGGGCAGAACGTCCTAATCCTATTAAAAACCGGCGAATAATAGTAGAATGCTATTACGACAACGGAAGGTTACGTTTTATGAAAGATAGGTGTGACAAAAACCGTCCGGATTCTGACAACAAAATCAGAGCCACGAATATATGTATTTATGAAAATTGTAAAATCGATTGCAATTCACAATAAAAACTTTGTAAATCTTTTACCGACTTCTTTTTCTATCTTTGGTCGGGAGAAAAGTCTGGACCTACCCGCCTTGAATTCTCAAACGAGTGCTATTGATTGGATTGTCCGAAAGGACAATCAGTCATGCCGCCCGCTCGCTCCGGTAAAGTACATTGTGACACAGACAGGCCGTACGTAATCGGTCATGTGTCCGGCCACATCTCACCACATAGAGGGTTTAAAGGTGTCGGTGACAGTTATAGCGTTGGTGATGCGTGGGATTTAGAACATATGGAGAAATACGCCATCACGCCGGCCGAACTGCTCAAATTGAAATCTTGTTTCGACCGTCTGAATCGTCGGTCGAAAATTCGTGACAAGACGTGTTCGCCGCAGGTGCGTGCTAGGCGCGAAAAGTTGCGCGAACGGTTCAACAACGCCTACATGAATTTGAAACAATTGGTTGTGAAAACGCGTTACAGATACAATATGCGCAGATATATCAACACACCACCAATGGCTCAATGTACGCACCATTACGATACCGTTCTGCGACGTCTGTGTCGCCTGGACGGTATGGAACCCTGTGATTTACAGGAGAAAAAGATATTCATCCAGCAAAATTGGAACAAATCCGGCTGTAACACAGATGGACAGAAGTCGCGACAACAAACGCAATCTAAAATCGGCAAAAATAAACAATCTCGCATAACGGACGCCGTTCTTCAGCGTCTGTGGAAATCGATGAACGAGGCTGATTTGGTCAATAAAAGTATAAAAGATCAAACACAGGGCGGAAAGAGTTTCTTGAAACAGGTCGTCGTGCCCGGTAAGATGTTAAACTGTCTGTACGGAAAGGTTCTACCGGATCCCACGTTAAAACCCGACGAAATCGGACTCCCGGCGCACGTGATGGAAAGCGTCTTCAAAAACGTCAATATGAACAAAATGGCGGCTCTAGTAAAGCGCGACCCAGTGTTTTCGTCCGACGCAATTACTACTTTTACTAAGGTGATACCGACCGAATACCCCTACATTTCGTTGCCCTCGGAAATCATAACCAACAAGCAGTTGGATTTCGACGGAGACAACGTGTCTATCGTCTTGGTAAACAGCGGTAAATGTTTCATCGAGACCCTGATGCGCCTCTCTCCCAAGATCGGGATGTATTGTTACTTTTATCGTACTCGTCTGGCGTTCAGTCAGACGAACCCATTTAGGATATCCGGAGTTCTAAAACACCTGAGACAGCGGTACACACGATCGGACGACTACGCCGAACGCGTCAGATGTCTTTTCGGCTCCACGTTCGCGTTTTGTCACACGCAAAATCACGAAAATTCCGTTTCGAGGGTCAACGATCAACTCAACGAGACGCTAGTATCTCTGTCTCAACAGTACGGACCGTACGTCCCGTATGGTTTCGTAATGTTGGTTCGCTGTCGTTCGTTTGAGGGTTATAACGAGAAACGAATCTATCCCGTAGGACCGAACGCGAAAGAGCAAGCGATGCATATCGCAGAATCCGGCAGCAAAGGTACGCCGGACGGAGTGAATAACATGTTCAAAACGACGACAGATGAAGTGTCCGCAACGGCCGAGACTCTGGATTACGCCAAACGTTTTATAGAGGTCAAGTCCACGATACGAAAACAGGGACACAATGCAAAGAAAATGGATTCTGCTTTTCAGAACGTCATCGTGAACCACGACAATCGGTTGACTCTGCGAGTCAATAACGTAATTTACGATCTAGGCCACGTAATCAACTACATGCAACGCGAATGGGTCATGTCCGATTTGACCGTAAAATGTCTGTTAAACGATATTGAAGAGGACGAAAGTATGTTAAAATCATTTGGAACTCAATAAAACAAGTCAAAAATACAATTATAAAAGTGTCTTTATTGTGAAAGTATTATTCCCCTGATAGCCGACGTCTTTTGAAATCTAGAAACAGCTACGTAGATATCGTCTTGTTTAGTCGACAACAAGTCGATAAAACAATCCGATACGATTGTGTTACCTTGCATCTGATATATGTTTTCACATATCATCGGCACCATAGGTAACATGAACGCGACTACGGCGGTATTGTCGGGACGCAACAGTCTCGTATCCTGTCCTTTTCCGTCGTATCTTTCCGAATGTGCTTCTGTTATTTGTTTTGTCGGCTTCGCGTACGATCTTCCCGCGTCGTCTATCCGCGCCTTCTTACAAAACAAATCGTTCGATCCTCCTCTATCGGTCTGTTTGACAAATCCGAAGAATGAATCACTCGTACGATTGACTCCGGTTTCGATGAGGCGGTTTTGTGTGAATCCCGGTGTGACCGACAGAAAGTGATCCGTGTTTCTCTGCAGTGTCTTGAGAACAATGTTTTTTATCGCCCGTTTTTTGTCAAACATTATGCCCGTCAAAAGGACCAGTTCTCCGTTACTGATGACGGGCAATTTATTCCATTCCTTGATTGTTTCCGTCATCCTATATGGCACGCCCGTCATCAGCGTCTGTTGTACCGGGCCCTGGTTCGCCATGGACATGGATACGCATAGTTTTTCCAACAATAGTTTTATGCCGATGCGGACACCGTCTTTATCGGCGTACTTTTTACTCAGCTCCGTGTATATGCCGTTATACAAAGTCTTCAGGAACGTGTCCGATAAAATGTTGCATTTGTCGTTTTTCTTCACCATGAATATCGGAAATTTCGCGAGCGCGAACCGCGACGCTTTCTCGTATACGAAACTTGGTGATTCGGTATCATTCAAGGTTCCGTCGTTGTATCTCAGATAGATTTCCTCATAGAGTTTGCCATAAAAATTTATAAACGGCGTCATGTCCATAGCGGGAGGGCTGGACCAGTCCACCTCCATATCGAGCGTGTCGTATGAATCGTCATCGCCCAAATGTTGATCGTCGTCGTCCGAACCGCTACTACCGAGATCATCTTCTTTTTCGAACACCAACTGTCCGGTTTTACACCCTCGTCTGTTGACGTCGTATCGGTACAAGCGGATGCCGCGCGCGCGGCCGAACGCCACCAACTTGCGTTCTATCGCCTTTACTGATGTACGTTTTTTACAACTGTTTCTCAAATAAACGACCATTTTTGCCAGTTCGGGGTCGTCACGACAACGCTGTGAACCCTCCATGTGATATTCGAACGGCGCTTGACCCAATCTCTTGGTCAGTTCCTCTCTGACGTCCGACACGTAGTATTCGTTATTTGCAGTTATCGCTTCGACCGGAGCCTCTTCGCCACATCTGTCCCGATAACACTTGTCGTTCTGAGCGTCCCAGTCGATCGGGCCTAGTTGGAACTGGTCACCACCCATGATCAACACGGTGGGCGCTTTGAAAAGGTTTCGAATGCAGTGTAGCATTTTGTGCAGTAGCGGAGGAGATATCATGGTGTACTCGTCCAGAAGTATAACAGCGTTACTAGTGCGATCGGCGAGATCTTTCCCGAATAAGACGTCCGGTATCTCCATTTTCCACTGAAGCGCTTTACGCGAATTCGTTTGACGTGCCGCCGCAAAACTAGATTTGTTGTAAACCAGTTTTTCCACCGTGCAAGCATACCGACCCCCCTCGTTGCAGAGTAGAGATTCGAAATCGCGCGCCGACGATTTAGACATGTCGGCGACAGGCGGCGGTGAAATCAATTCGCCCTGTCCTATCTCGTCGTACAGAAAATCCTGTAGGCGTTTATTCTGTTTAGTCAAATACATGACATGAGTAGAGGGTGGAGAATGGTTCATTATATACGCCATGAGGCGTGTTTTTCCGCAACCCCCGAGACCTTCCATGATAACGGAACGAAAATAAATCCCGGACCGCCTATAATCCCTTACTTCCTCTTCGACCTTTTCGATAACGTTTTTCTGTTGGTCAGATAGACCACTCCAAGATGGTTCGCATCTCCGTGCCAATGTAAACGATCCCGTATTTTCGGCGACGCATGCGTGATAGTAATTGTTCATATAGCTTTCATTATCCTCGCACTTTATCGTTTCGGCACTGGGTTTTACCACTTCCGTAGCGACATTGTAGGGCGGCACGAAGGTCATCACGGACGAGTCGAAGGGTTCACCATCAGATCTGTAGAAACGATAACCTTCTACTGACAAACTATACAGCGACGTATCCGAAGTCATGTTGTGTGCTCGATTCCACTTCGAGAAATGACTATGTTTCTGACTTTCGGTGTGTATTATAGCGACCGTTGAGCGTGTCTGTAGAGAGTTGTAACTAGACCCATTTCATATTTCGACGAGACGTATTTCGCCTTTTGATTTATTTGTTTCTTCTTCGTAGATATACCAATTATTATCGCGAATAAACTCGATTGACATCTTTCCCGTAGATCTAGATTTGTTAACTATAGTATCAAAAACGTTAACCAGAAACGTTTTGGAGTTATTCATTGCTTCCGAAAACCATTCGTCTGCGTAATCTGTGAATGGAGTGCGTCTATTTGACCGCTGCAGTACGTCCAAACAACCGACACCCGGGTTTTTTTTACCAATCGGGGAGTTAGTTTGGATATGTGTCAGGACATATACGTTTTTCGAACCCATAAAGCTGTTCGGATCGTTTATATCCGAGTTTATCTTTTTACGGAGCTGAGTCGCGTTATCTTCAGTCATGATGACTTATGTATTGCAAAAACCCCGGCAAAATGATTCAAAAACCGTTTGCGAGATTTGTAAATTGTTGTGTTCACATAGCTGTTCTTTTTGACCATCAGAACAGCATTTAAAAAAATCACTCGCGTTCCCATAGCTGTTCTAGAACAGCTATACGGGAAGTGTGTTTTTGATTTTGGATAAAATTATCATGGGAATTTTTTGGTTTTAGCTTCGCTTATAGCTGTTCTCGAACAGCATCATGAACCACACCGGATGTGTTCATCATGCTGTTCGCGAACAACATCATGAACGAAAAAATATACCCACGAGTAAATTTCGATTTTTGAAGTCAAACAAAATCAAAGAAAAACCCCTTTGTTTCGGTAACCTCGGCAAACAGTTTAGAATTCTTTACTACTGATAACAAATCACTTACATAAATTGAGAAAAACAAAGGTCCAAGAATAGATCCTTGTGGAACTCCAGAATTGATATTTTTATAGAAATTACACAGTCAAATGCTTTAGACAAGTCACAAAAGACGCCAACAGCGTGTTGAGCATTGTCAATTGCATGCAAGATAGAAGTAATTATCTCATTTATTGCATCACTTGTATATTTTCCTTGTCTGAAATCAAACTGTAAATCATAAAATAAGTTATTTTTAAATGTAACTAGTCAATTTATGAAGAACAACTGTTTCATATATTTTTGAAAACCCTTGGAGAATAGAGATAGGTCTGTAATTATTCACTAAAGGGGTCTCCTTTTTTAAAAATAGGATAAACATTGTTGCATTTTAAAAGGTTAGGAAAACTTCATTAAGCAATGAAACATTGATCACGTTGGTTAAGGGTCATGAAAAAAAGAGTCGCACATTCATTAATTAGAAATTTATGAATTTCATCACAAATATTTGAGGTTTTAACATTTGTATTGATTTTATTACATCGTTTTCAGAAATGTGTTCAAATATCTATTTAAAACTATTTACAATCAACTTATAACTATCAAAAATAACAATAATGGTATACTTTACAAATACTTGTAAACTTATTACGGTAATTAATTCATTGTAGTGTTAATGTTTACAATATAGAATAGGCATACTCATGGTACACAACACTTAAATATTTAAAATTTAAGTTACGATAAAGTTTAACGGGCTACTTCTAAAATGATACATCACAATGTCCCAAAATTTGAATAAAAATGAGCAGTTTAAACTTTTTTATGAAAATTATACTTTATTGTTCGATGTGCATATAGTTGTTTCGTATGTCTAACCCATCATCAAAATAAAAAATAAATAAAAAACTAAAAAAATCAATTAAAAACTGAAAAAAACTCAAAATCAATAAAAATCAATTTGAATTAACTTATACTTATTTAGCTCAGGCTTTAGCCAATTTACACATTCTACGTCAATTATCATCTCATCGAAGATCTCCTTTAAATCCTCGTCTTCAATCTTCTTATTTTTCTCCTTCTTTATCCTCTTCTCTTCTATTTTTTTCTTTTCATCCGCTTTATTTCCCAAAATGTCTTCTTCTATTTTTTTCTTCGCTTCTTTTGATTTCTGTAACTCTTCTTCCAGGAGGTGAACCTCCTTCTTTGGGTCTATTAAGTCTTCATTCTTCATGACCTCTTCATATTCTTCCCAATATACACATTCTACGTCAATTATCATCTCATCGAAGATCTCCTTTAAATCCTCGTCTTCAATCTTCTTATTTTTCTCCTTCTTTATCCTCTTCTCTTCTATTTTTTTATTTTCATCCGCTTTCTTTCCCAAAATGTCTTCTTCTATTTTTTTCTTCACTTCTTTTGATTTCTGTAACTCTTCTTCCAGGAGGTGAACCTCCTTCTTTGGGTCTATTAAGCCTTCATTCTTCATGATCTCTTCATATTCTTCCCAATCTATCCTCCATCTCAGGCACCTTTCTATATCTTCCTTCATTTTTCTTCTTTCCCTGCATGCTCTTTCCTTTTCTTTATGGTAGATTCTTGGTTTTTTGAAGTAGTTAACTCTCCATTCATCTTCCAGTGTTTTGTTTTCGTGGACCATTTCAGCAAATTCTCTCTTGTTAAAATCATTCATCCGCGGGTTCACTCTTCTCTTGTAATGTTTCTCACCCCAACGTTTAGACATCTGGAAGAAACACATGTGATTAGGAATTGTTAAGTAAAGGTAATAATTATTTATTGTATGGTGTGGGCTCATGGTACCTAACGTTTAGACATCTGGAAGAAACACATGTGATTAGGAATTGTTAAGTAAAGGTAATAATTATTTATTGTATGGTGTGGGCTCATGGTACCTTTTCAATAAACTTATGTGTAATGGCCCATTAAAATGACCCGAAATGGGCAAAATAGTTTGTAAGTGTTTGAACCGATTTTTCTTTAATTTCATAAGGCCCTTCTTATATGTTAAAAAGGGTTGCTGTTTCACCATAAGCTGTATTTGATATTAAAGTGTTTTTTAATAAAACTTTGTCACGTACTTTGTGTTTACTGAAATTAATTATCATATTTAGATCCTGCATATTGTCAGTCCCGACGATGACTATTTTTTATTTTATTTATTTCATATTATGTTTGATGTAAAATTTCTTGTCTAAAATCTCCAATATTTTGTACTAGCGTAATCTTTTTGGATTCATCACTTAACTTAATTGAACATACCCAATTTCTTGACATAATTATTGATAACAAGTTGACTTAGAAAGATCAAATTTCATCAGTTGCCACTAAATTATACAGAGTATACTATATGATTTGCATTCTCTCTAAATTAGTAAACACAAACAGACTTGTAACAGTTTATTACGCATGTGTATATTCAAATTTAACTTATGATGTTATTTTCTGGATTAATTCAGTTAACTGTAGAATATTATTTAGTTTAAAAAAGATTTTTAGGAAAATCAACAATGTGACTTTTTATCATCAACCAAGCCCAGTTTTAAATCATTACAGATTCTCATATTGCCGTGTATTTATAATACTATTCTGTTTATGAAAAAAACACAATCAAATTTTGACTTTTCTTTCTAGCTCACATTCTGATGACACCGAATATAACCATATTACCCTGGGATGCACCAATGAATTAACAATGAAATTTCTTTAAATATTTCAAAAATAAATTAAAATAATATTTATTAACAAATTGTTTCATTCGATTGAATAATATTTAAACTGTTTATAAATTTGATGTGTAATTTTTAAAAGTACCAAATTAGAGTTTTAAATAGCAATTAACTGTAGGAAAAATGGTATTATAATTAAATTTAACTTTATTGTATTACTTACTTACCATTAAATAGGCCCACAGCGACTGGAGACTGAGACCGGAGACTGAACTGTCACGGCACAGGGCAAATGGTCTGAACAACTCGCAGTGACTAGGAGAAGTGTGTCACTTGCTGGCAGCAAGGCTGCTTATATAGGTGGTGGGGCAGTGCCGTGAGTGCCGTGTGCAAAATAGTTGGTCGGCTATTCGAACGCCGTAAGCGACTTTCTACCCAGTTGCGACTGTACGCCGATGATTCGGTGGTTCTGGTCGTTCCGTTTCATATCACGTAAACTTTAAATGAGGAACTAACATACAAACCGTGTTTTGCCACATTTTGCGTGACTGCACAAAGCTTCTGGGAATGTAATAAATAACGCGGTTGATTCGATAGTCCAAAAACCCCTACTGGGAATGTTATCAATAAGCGGTTGGTTTGATAATCCAAAAACTCCTACGCCCGCACCGCCCGAATACTCGGCATATCCCAGCTAAATCCACAATTAATAGGAAAAATTAAATAAATGTTTTTATTTTGTGAGTTTTTAAACGTTTTGATAATAAATTAATGTTTGTTTTTTATTAAACCATATATTATAGGGAAATAAGAAACATATAACTAACATATTATCTGTGAAAAAACTGTTATGTAAGTCATAGACCAATAAATGTAGAAAATAGTAAAATCGTTATGTAAACCAAATACCTCTAAAACCCGAGAGTTTGAATTGACGTTTTGGGTTTTTGGTGTATATACAAAAACATAACCTATAAAATTTTGAGGTTAGGTCTATATACAAAAACATAACCTATAAAATTTTGAGGTTAGGTGTATATACACCGAGGTTGAAATGACGGATGCGATTTTTCTACTTTTCCTAACCTAAAAATTGAGTCATGGCCGATGAGATTGAAATAGCGGATACATGCCAAATAGAGATTGGAATGATGCGTATCAATTGAATCTCTCAAATGAGACTGAATTAACTATCCTAATCGCGATGAGAGATACAATTGATCAACCCACATATGTATATATATATATATATATATATATATATATATATATATATATATATATATATACAGTTTGGAACGAATGGTGTTTTTGGTATCTGGGGACCTCAAAACGAAAAGTTATCATGGTCCCGGGCCTAGGTCTTACCATGCCGACTACGGTAATAGCTTCGTCCCTATAGGTGAAATTCGCTAAAACCTATCCAAATGTCATGGATAAATGACAATTGGCCAAAATCACTCAACAAAAATGGAAAGAATATATTTGTTTACAATTTTTCTAGGGGGCGGAGCCCTAAGGATGGTGGGGGTTCATATCAGACGTTGGGAAACCATTCAAGAGATGTGGGCTTTGTAAAATAAATTTAATGAACCATCACACGTTCAAATTGGGCGTCGGGAAGTGATAGAATAAGCCAGTGGGGCGGAGCCCTGAAGGGGAAAAATGAAAAGTGAAATAAGAACTCCTCAAAAACTAGGCTAAAAATAGCGAAAAAGTATGCCTCAACAACAAGTAAACAAAGGACTTCGTCGTTATGATCAGGAGATGTCGTCTGCACTCGCGAAAATGCCGCTACTGCCGACCAAAGAAAATTAAACATCCCCAAAAGTCAAATTTAGGTGTTACTCAAATCGGGGTGACAGCGATTTTTTCAGCAAAATTTTCTAAGAAATGTTACTATCACCCCCAGCTGAGTGGCACATTTTCCGCAATTGTTTTATGCTTATTCCGACAGATAACATTACAACTAACCTAAATAAGTTTAAATAACATTATATAAATCAAAGATTCGGAAAACTTATCTGAAATAATCCAAAACTCGTTTTTGCGCTTCGAAAGTATTTTATCCAAACAAGCAGAACAGATTAGCACTCTACTTAATCTGTTAACTACTGTTGTTTCTCGCCTAAAATGAATATTTTTCTGAAAATTGCTTTATGGAATGCCAATGGCTTGGCTCAGCATAGCCAAGAGGTTCAGTTATTTATCACTCAACACAAATTAGACGTCTTACTTATTTCAGAAACTCACTTCACGGACAGAAGTTATTTTAAAATTCCAAATTACTCACTGTACTTTACTAACCATCCAGACAACACGGCCCATGGGGGTACTGCCATCTTAGTCAAAGACACTATTAAGCATTACGAACTACCCAGCTTTAAAGAGGATTATCTTCAAGCTTCGAGCATTGTTGTAGAAGATTGGTTAGGTCCTATTACATTTTCCGCTATTTATTGTCCCCCAAGACATGTTATAACTAAAGAACAATTTGAACAATTTTTTAACACTCTCAGTAATAAATTCATTGCAGGTGGTGATTATAACGCTAAGCATCAAGAGTGGGGTTCACGATTGGCCACACCAAGAGGTCGTCAACTTTTACGGGTTATAAATGATAACCATTTCAATCATTTTTCCTCAGGCGAACCTACATACTGGCCAACTGATATGCGAAAAATACCAGATTTATTAGACTTTTTTGTCTCAAAAGGCATTAACCAAAATTACACAGATATCCAATCCTGTCTCGACCTATCCTCTGATCATTCGCCAATTATACTAATCGTTAAAACAGAAGTGTTTCAAAAATTGCCGAGAGAAACTTTGTACAACAAGAATACTGATTGGAACAAATTTCGCCAATTAATAAATGAAAATATAAATTTAAACGTCCAACTGCATAGTGTTGAAAATTTAGAACATGCTGTAGATTACTTTATCGATTGCCTTAAAAATTCTGCAAATTCGTCTACGCCCGCAACCCATTATTCAAAATTTACCAAATTAGGACTTAACTACCCTATTTATATCAAGAAAAAGATCGCTGAAAAAAGGAGACTAAGAAGGATATGGCAAAATAGCAGGAATCCATTGGACAAGGCAAATTATAGAGCAGCTCAACATTTAAAAAGACTATTGTTCATTACGAAAAACCAGTGGTTTGAAGAGTACACCCAATCTCTGACAGCTACCGAGGCTACAGACTATTCGCTATGGAAGGCCACGAAAAGGATGAAGCGACCCAAAATATCCATTTCACCTATTCTGAAATCTGATGGAAGCTGGGCGAAAAGTAATACTGAAAAATCTGAAGCATTTGCACAATACTTTTCAAATGTTTTCAAACCGAACGATGCTTTAATTGACAACGAAGAGGAATTACAAGAGTTTCTAGATTCTCCACTTCAACTTGATTTTCCGTTACGAAAATTTAAACCATCTGAAATTCGGTCAGTCATAACCAACGAGCTTAATCATAATAAATCTCCTGGCTACGATTTAATTACAGGAAAATTGTTGAAGGAACTTCCAAAAAAAGGTATAATATTCTTAACTTTATTATTTAATGCTATTTTGAGATTAGATTGCATTCCTGTTCAATTTAAAAAAGCTCAGTTAATTGTCATACCAAAACCAGGGAAACCTCTAAACCAACTGAATTCGTACCGACCTATAAGTCTTTTACCAGTCATATCAAAAGTATTTGAAAAACTTTTTCTCAAAAGGTTACAAACTCTGATTGATGTAGATGTAGTGATTCCTGGCCATCAGTTTGGTTTCAGGCAGAAACACAGTACAGTAGAACAAGTCCACAGGGTAGTTGACATAGTACGACAGTGTTTAGAAAATAAAAACTACTGCTCGGCTGCCTTTTTAGATGTCAGCCAAGCGTTTGATAAGGTATGGCATACTGGCCTGTTGTACAAAATTAAGAAGTATCTACCACATTCTCTTTTCCCTATATTAAAGTCATATCTTACGGATAGATCTTTTCAAATTAAATATCAAGATTATATTACTCAACTGCATCCTATAGAATCGGGAATTCCTCAAGGAAGTGTACTTGGACCTTTTTTATACATCCTCTACACTGCAGATCTCCCAGGAAGTGAACATACTGAAATTGCAACTTTTGCAGATGACACTGCAATTTTATCCGTTAATACTGACCCAGCTCAAGCTTCTGTCCACTTGCAACAAAGCTTGGACATAATTACAAACTGGTTTAAGACATGGAGAATAAAAATAAACGAAAATAAATCAGCTCATATAACTTTTACTTTAAATCAAAATTCTTGTCCTCCAGTAACAATAAATAACAATCAACTACCTCAAGTAACTGAAGTTAAATATTTAGGTATGCATATTGATAGCAAACTAACGTGGAAAACTCACATTTGGATGAAGAGACAGCAACTAAATTTAAAAGCAAACAAACTAAATTGGCTACTCGGAATTAAATCAAAACTAACTTTGGAAAACAAATTATTGTTATACAAAACTATTTTAAAGCCAGTTTGGACTTATGGTGTGCAACTTTGGGGCTCTGCGAGTAACTCAAACGTGGAGATAATCCAAAGGTACCAATCAAAAATGCTAAGAAAAATTGCCAAAGCACCTTGGTTTGTATCCAATAGAACGCTACACCATGACTTAAACATCCCAACAGTTAAAGAAGAGATCACCAGGTTCAGTACAAAGTATATTGGCAAATTAGAAAACCACCCGAATCATCTTGCTATGAACTTGCTCGACAATTCAACCGCTGTGTACAGATTGAAACGATCCACAATCTTGGACTTGCCTTTCAGATTTGTTTAGTGATTTTTGTTAGCGCTAACAGTGGTTAGCAACTAGCTCAAGTTTTAATGTTATTTTCTGTATTATATCTCACAAATTATTTACTCATTGTTCAAACTAGTTAAGAACAGATTGTAAAGTTAAATAAAGTTATAAAAAAAAAAAAAAAATAAAAATAACATTATATAACTAAAATATTACATGAGAATGTGAATGGCAACTGAGCATAACCATAGACTAACTACAGTAGTTCGTCTATGGCAAAACATACAGTACCGAAAATAGCCGTGGCAGCTAACGTTTGTTAAGCATAGGCTTCACAAAACGAGCTTAAGGACCCGCTTCATACAAATAGCACCAGGGCCGGATTTAGGAGCTATGGGTCTCTAGGTTCAACCAGTGATATGCAAGTAATTGCCTTTAGAACTATCGCAATGAACTTTGCAGATGCAACTGCATAAACAGCTGGTCCTTTCAAAACACAATCAGTACTGTAAACAAAACAAATGGCAAACATGTTTTCAAGACTGAATTTTATGCTTAAGTTCGCTAAAAGGTAATAGTTTGTTTATTTCCGTTTGTGCCAACTAATGCGCCTCTTACTCTACCGTAGCCTATGCTTCAATCCGGCCAAGCAAAGCTCATACAAAAAAAACACAAAAAAGGTCGCCTCTAACCGACCGACCCGGGTGCTCACCATTGGTTGCACCTAGAGGCCTACATCTCCTAAATCCGGCCCTGATTAGAGTTTAGGACTTATTACCATTTATTAGCTACATATATTTACGTTATTGTTGAATAACAACTTAAATATAATATTTGTTTAGGTATGTGAAAACAATTTTTGAATATGAGCTTTTTAACTTCTTTAAAATTACCCGAAATTGGTTTATTGTTGTGAAGCTTGTTGAAGGTTAAGGTAATTTATTATTATTTTTTTAACTTTTATATCAACAGCAACTTTTGGAATCGACAGACTCAACAGAGAGCGTGTCCTTCTGAAAAAGTATATACACGTCACGTAGTCTACTATGGTAAACGGCCGGTAATTTCCAGCCAAATACCCCACAATTCATTCTAAAAGTCTGGCAGCACTGGCGGTGAGCGTGAGCTAGGGATAGCCTTCAGTTCACAACAGATTGGCAGGTCATTCGGTAACTATCGACTATCGTATTATGAACTATCGATGTGACGGTCGTGGTCGACAAGTCGATTAGCGCCGTCTAGCCGTCTATATGAATATGTACACCTTTCTTTGGTACACACACAAACACAGTCTAGTCTTAGTCTATAAGACGGGAAAGAAAGAGGACACACTGTCACTGTCACTGCTCTGCTGTATTAATAATTGTAGGTTATCTCTTGTCTGTGATAAAACGCATCAAGTGATACCAATTAATTAATGTGTTAACAAAAACATTCCTCACCGGCCAACTCTACCTGCCAGTTTAGGGATAGGCCATTAGATCTTTCTTCAGTATAATTGTCCATATGTAATTCGGAATTACCGTTAGTAACTTAAATAAATAACTTCCAAATCATGGACTAAAAAATTCCATCCTTGTTAGATTTTACAAGTTAACTCTAGCTAGGTTTATATAAACCATTTTGTTAAATAAAGTAACCTTTGTTCGTAGCACCCCAAAGTGGACGTTTTTGCTCAGAAATATCAATGTGTCTAATTAATTTCAGCACCTTTTCGAAATTTCTAATTTTATCGTAGGTATTTTATAAACAATATAGCCTACCCCATGGTACTATCGGATGTATTTGTATTAGACCTGTCTAAAAGTCCAATAACATCTTAAGTTTTTAAAATCCTACTGTATACTGGTAATAGCAAGCAAGCATGCAACCTAGTACAACGCCAATACTTGTGCATAATGCTCAATAGAAACGATAGTTAACTTATTTGTTTGCAGTCACTGAGCAGATATTCCTTCATGAAATTAGCCTCGGTTGATTGTCTGTTCTTGCACAGCAAATTAAATGCTAGTATTTGCAATGTAAGTAGACCATATTGTGTTTTCCCTTTTGTATAGGCCTACAAGAATGTTATGCCTACTTATTTACCAATAGGTAAATTAGTAATTGTAATAGTAATCGTGAATTTGGTTACTAAATGGCTCAACTTAACCTTCGCAGTAGGCCGAGTTTGTTTGGTGTGACTAGGCCTACGACAGTTAATATGATCTTGTCACCTTTTATTTCACATCACTCCTTACTTTCCTCTCCAGTTAACTCTCCTTGACATTTTAGGCTTAGGCCTAACTTAATACCTTATCACTTGTCATTGCTAGACTTTTTCGATTGCTGCAGGATACTTTTCAGCTAATTATTATTTCATTTTAACTACTTATTAAAGATGTGTAATTTCATATTAATAATTATTAGGAATTAGGATTATGCTTTGTAGAAAAATAACAAGTTATAAAATCTAACTAACTCTTAAATCTAAAATGCATCACACTGTCAGATTTAATTTCGGATCAAGAAGTCTCAGTGCCAGAAAGAAAAATAAGGGGGGAGAGCGATGCCAAAGGAAGAGAAATGACAGGTCAATTTAGGTTATGAGCCAGGGCATAGGGACAGGATGGGCTAGGGTGTGTTCCTAACCCAAGGTTAAGTAACTTTTTTCTTGTCCTTATCTTTATTTTCAGTAACTCTTACTTTAAATGGTAGACAAAGTTTACAAATATTTCTTTTAGAGATGCTTCCCTCCAAATTACTCGTAATAAACTTTTAGATAAAATACTATCATAATAGTAAAATATCACAATTGTAACCGTTAAAAGTTGAAGTGATGAGATGAGACTGCAGTGCAGACTCTGTCTCTGTCCAGCCTAAATAATCAGCTGCAAGTAACAGTCGATGTATTTCAACAGTCGATGTATTTCATTCGATAGAGAGTGACTAACCGAATGACCTGCCAATCTGTTGTGAACTGAAGGCTATCCGTGAGCTAGTGTTGGGATATCGAAAGAAAATATCGATATTGATATTGATAATAATATCGGGCAGGGACTATCGATATTCCGATAATATCGAGACCAAAATATCGACATGTCTAAAATATCGATATTACATATAATCTGCTTTGTAGGCCAACAAAAAGTGAAATTTTTTGAAGAGCTCTATGGAAACTAATTTTGCACCCCTATCTATGAACATAGACTAACTACAGTATCTACTATATACTGTAGACTACTATAGTTAGTCTATGCTATGAACCACAGGCTTAAAATAGCTAGGCTATTTTTTGACCATTATCATTATAATTGTGCAAAATATTGGCTTTTTAACCAAACTATAGTTATAGGACGCAGATTCATAATTACTGATTTACAAATCCAGCATTATTTGTTAAAGTAAATTCGAATAAACAATTGTTGGAAACAGGGCCGGATTTAAGCATAGGCTTCATAGGCGCGTGCCTAAGGGCCCGCACCATACGAATTTCACATACAAAAACCTCAAACAAGCAAAAAGAAAAGGTCGCCAGCTTGCTGACCTGGGTGGTATGGGCCCGCACCACCGGCTGCGCCTAGGGGCCCACAGCTCCTAAATCCGGTGCTGGTTCAAAATAAAAATGGGATGGACATAAATTGTAACCTAGTTGCCTTTTAAGAGTTTCACAGTCTTAAAAGTAAATTAAATTTGCATCACCTTCCAGGCATTTCGTAGCCTATAAATAGTATATAGGCCCTACACTTAACTTCAAATTATTATTATAGTTAAGTGTTTAATAATATCAGTCTGTAGGATCATGCGTTATAATGTTTTTTTACGATACAAGAATAATATGATTGGTGATATGATCGTTATACACAATGAATTACTACACAGAATTAATCATTTATTTTAATAATTACTACATTTTTATAAAAAATGCATAGAATAAATTTATCCTACTCATTTAAAAAAAAAAACAAGAAACAGTACACTGAACTAGGATGCATTTTATAATACGTATATATTTTTAAATTAGTAATATCATAGACTAACTACAGTATAGACATTGCACCTTATGGGCCTTTGCGTAGCACTTTTAATTTGGCTCCCGACGTAGTTCAGGGTAGCCCTGGTATGGTGGCTTTGCACTGTCCTGACGAATAAAAAGTGCTACACTATTTAGCATTGTGTGCCGGGTCTATACCATAGACTAACTACCTGTAGTTAGTCTATGGTAATATCGATATATATCTTAGGAAAATATCGATACTGTAAATATATCGGACGCCAAATACCGATACAAAATATCGAATATCGGCCTTAAAATATCGATATTTCAGATATATCGAATATCAATACCAAACACTTGCGTCAGCGTGAGCCAGTGTTGCCACTTTTAGGGTAATTAACCTTTTTAGGGTAATTTTACTGGTCTTAGGGTAATTTTAGGGTAATGGAGTTTTTAGGGTAAAATCTAGAGCCCCTTTATAATTTAAATTTAGATGTTTTGGCAATGTAAAATGGGTTTTCCAGGAATTAAAACATTTACATTAAGTGCTGGGTAAATTAAAAGAATTATAAAAGATATATAACTAGCATGTACATCCTATATCCTATTCGGTATTAGACTAAAGATGCATATGTAATCACAAAGAACACGAAGTTTAATTTTCGAACAGAAAAAACTGAGGCACACTATGTTATGTGTCCAAAATTTAGCACAACATAGTAATATAAAAAACCCCTAAACAGTAAAAATATATCGGGTTAATTTGGATGAATAGGTTTGATAGATTTACAGAGCTATTGTAGAAAATATGTTTCCTGAAGATGGTGTCTATTTTGACACATATTTGTTGTATGAAGTAGCTAAATAATTTTATTTTATGCCTGTGAAATCCCCATAGTGAGCCAGGTGAGTGCACATAAAAACATCACAACAAGGCATAACATGTGTAAATTTGTCTGATGTGGTGTATTTGTAATGAAACCTATTGATCTAATCAAATAGTAATAAGATGACAAACATATTCTCTGGGCATTATCATTTAGGAAAAATAACATTAACAAATCTGTACAAAAAAATATGCTCCCAATAACTGTTAGAAAAAATAACATTAACAAATTTGTACAACTGAAATAATTTTATAAAACAACATGAAGTACTCCCAATAAACGTTATTAATTAACATGTATCAGCAAGTTTCTATTATCGGCGACACCAGCACATTAAGTAATCAATATTACTACAGATTATTTATTTGAATTGTTTGATACATATTTCGTTTTATGTGTGATATAGGGCCAAAGACGAGTATTAAATGCTATGTTACCTTACTTTAAATGCCTTAATCATGTTTTAAAACCAATCTCGGATGTATTTTGAGCTTTTAGAGAAGAAAATCAACTCTTAGGGTAATTTTATGGTAATTTACAAAAAGTATAGGGTAATTTAGGGTAATTTCATCACACGTTTCGGGTAAAACTTCATCTACCTGGTGGCAACACTGGCGTGAGCAGTAGAGTAGAAGTCGGCGGTAGTCCTGTATATACAAACTTTAACATTTTGTTTTTAACCTCTTGAGTCTTGTTTGAATTTGTTAATTTTGATTACTTTTTATACAGCATACACAATAAGTTGAATACGATTTTTTATATGAATATGACATAAACATGTGAGTTCTTTAGACACTGTATTATTCCATCTGTGGCCTCTTCACACAAGGTTTGGTTAAGAAAAAACTAATCATTTGCCCCTGCCTTATAGGGGTAAAGAAAACATGCAAGGCCTGGAATTTAACAAGCATAAATAATAGGGATTCTAATCTAAGTTTAAATTAAATTTGCATAAAAAACTTATAACAACAAAGGCTCACTAGGAGGGTTTTAAAATAAAATTTTGTGATCTCATTTGATTTAGCCCAATTGAATTTGGAAGTGACTAAAATAGCATGAGAGACCCTTTGGTCCTACATGTGATGAGCTTAAGTCTAGGCCTATATGTGTCAAATACCAATACCAATGTGTAGATGGATGTGTAAAATATCAATACTTATTTAGGGCTTAAGTTAAAGGGATGAAGAGTTTATAAGATAAATAAAACAAATTTACAACTGGAAATGCTCAACACCGGATGCGGTAGTTCAGAAGTAAAGTGCCTGACTAGCAAGTCAGACTTGGCAGGTCCGATCCCCGTCCCGGCCGACTCCCGTAAGATCATGAGCGGTCACCTCTGGCTTGCCCATGTCACTAATGCCGTTACGGTACCTCACTGTCCTTAGTTCACCGCACAGGTCAATAGCCAATGGTGACGGGCAGTTGAGGTTTAAAAAAAATTAAAAACAGTATCCTATACTCGCCAGTTTGAAAAGCTAAAATTCTTTTTAAATCATGAATAGACTTATTCAGGCAATGGCACAGTATTGTTTACTTAATTCCGTTCCAGGGTTGGGACATTGACATTTTGAACAGTGCAATAAGACTAAATATAAGAAGGTCTCGGATGATGTAAATTTGTTTCTTAATTTTCAGTATGGAATCCATACCCAGTACACCTCAGCCCACCCTCAGCCATGAACTGCGAGCCTTGATCAATCAAAGAAATATTTTAACTGCAAAATCTAAATCCAAAGGTAAGTTAAGGGTAAGTTAAGACAGATTTTAGGTTTTATCTACTTTTTACCCTGAAACTGCAACTTCCCTTTCTGTAATGCCAGCTTATTTTAGTGATTTTGCACCAAGTTAATATGTATTCATACATTTTCTGTGTGTAAATCATAGGCTAACATAATTATAATTTTATTCAGAATTGATAATTTTGTCGTCATGTTATGTTTATAGCGCTGACTTGCAAGCTATAATATTTCTTGAGGTTAAGAAGTGGTCATAAATGAAAATTAACTAAATAAAATCTTCTTGTATTTATTTAAATAAACAAATTAAAAGTCTTTCTTCTCAAATAAAATAATTCATAAATTCAAAATAGAATTAAACTTGGTTTTGCTTATCACTTCAATGGTTCAAAATAAAAGTTAGATTTCTAAATGGGCTGAAAAGGCTGCACGCAGCCTAGAGCGGCAAAATTTTAGAGGCAGCACTTTGGAAATTTACTAAAAATTGAAAATATACATTTTGATTATTTTAATAACAGAAACTTCTCTAGACGAATCTTTGATATTTAGCGTATTCGTTTACGGAAATGGAAATATGTTTATTATTTTCATAGCATAATACAAATTTACTCCATATAATGTTGCAGCACGTTTTTCATGTAGTGTAATTTGGTTTGACAACACTACAAGGCGCAAGCACAGTGAGGGTACAGTTTCATAAGCGGCCACCAACTAATCGGATGCGATATATCGAGTTGGAACACTCAATATTTATATTAATGTTATAATCTAAAATCAACAAATTGTATATCGTTAATAATAATATGCGATAATGCGATGCCAGTTATAAATATATACTTGAATGAAACATTTAACAAGTATCAACCAAACATCAACTATACAATTACAAAACAAATAATAAAGAAATGTATAACTAAGCTAAAACTTTAGTTATCTTTGCCAGAGTAAACTTTATGGGCTGCTTTCATAAATTGAATGAACAGAACCCTGGCAAAGATAACTAAGATTTATCTTGGTTAGGCTATACGTTTCTTTATTATTTGTTGTATTTTTAAATTTTAGTTTTCGTTTGTTAGTTACTTGTTAAATTTTTCATTAAACTATATTTGTAACTGACAACACTGATGAACAAAATTATGAGCCGTTCTTTGCCAAATTTGGTGAGGCAAAGAACTACTCGCTGGAATCGGAACGAGTTGACAAAGAGATTCAAACTAATAGCTATTCATGATTTGAAAATTAATAAACTTGTATTTGTTTATTTCCTCATAATTAATCACATTTCACCGAAAGATTAGATACATAAATCAAACGAAAAAATTAATTTGTTCCAAAATTTATTACTTTATTCCCGTGATTTGAGTGAGTATAGATTCACGTGAAGGAGTAAATCAACCAATTAGGATAGTTCAAAGAAGGAGGAATTTGCCTACCAGGATACCAACCTGACAAAATTACCGGCTCGCTTTTTCGATAAAAATAGTGAAGCAGGGTTACCTCCAGTTATACAATAAATCTCCTTGGCCACAACCAACCTTCCTAACCTCTCTTGTTTATGTTTTGGTAAAACAGTGTGTCAATTGATGATGAAAAACGGTAATGTTTTTGTGTTCTGCCGTTCCTGTGTAGTTATGATTGTGTTGTGATTACTGGCTTAAATTATTCATTTTTGTATTACCCAGTAGCCTGTATAACATCTATCTATTTAATATCAGCAAATACACCAGTAATGAACGATTTTTTGTGTGTTTTAGCGAATTTCCCCTGTAGGGAAGAAGCTATTACCGTAGGTCTCATGGTAAGATTTAAGCCCGAGACCTTGACAAATTTTTTTTTAGGTCCCCAGATGACTAAAACACTATTCGTTCAAATTTATATATGTATATATATATCTATATATGTGTCCGTGAATGCGATAACTTGAGTAAAAAACATCCGATTTCGATGAAATTTTGCTCAAATGTGTAAAGTGACATTTTTGACTTTAAGTTCGAAAACCAGAAAAATCGGGCCATGGGAAGGGGGGTTTATGGGGGTTTTAAATTTTCCAAAAATCAGTTTTTTGCATTTATTACCCTACAATTTTTAAAACACTTAATTTTGGTTTAGACCATGTTATAGAGCTTAAAAAAACAAATAATATGGTATTTTGAATTATTAAGCTAGGTTAGGTGGTTGCGGAGAAAATCCAAAAAAACCTGCTCATAAAATCTCCTATGTTAATCTTATGGGAAAAAGGTTTTTGGCTTTTCCTAAGTTAATTTTAATGTAAACTTCACATTTGCTTTTACCAATCAACTCAGCTCCACAAAACAATCATTTTGGTGTTTAAATTGTGATTCTACGTCCAACCGTTGCAGAGATATTCAAAGTGCTAAACACAGTACGTTGTCCAATGTTATCCTTATGGAGAATAAATAAAATTTGATATCTCCATTATTAATCAATGTATATTGATGAAACTTGGCACGTGGGGTCACGTAGTACTGGTATATTCGCACAACAAATTTATTTTTTGTTGATTATCCCCGTAGCAGCGAACCTGCGTACTCAGCCCCCATGTTATTCTTATGGAGAATAAGTAAAATGTAATGACTCCCTTAATTATGAACATAAATTAATAAAACTTGGTATGTGGCTTCACCTTGTTGAGTTATATTGATATTTGCATAAAAACCCATTTTTTTAGTTTCTTGTTGCAGCAAACCTGCTTACTCATCTCCCATGTTATTCTTATGGAGAATAATTAAAATGTTATATAGTGCTTACTTATGATTGAATATTGATTAAACTTGGTATGTGGCTTCACCTAGTTAAATCATATTTATATTTGCATAAAAACCAATTGTTTGTGTTCCTTGTTTCAGCAAACCTATGTACCACCAATGCTATTCTTATGGAGAATAATTAAAATTGTATATATCGCTTATATATGAATATATTTTAAGAAACTTGGTATGCGGCTTTATATGGTATTAAGACATATAATATGCATTGGAAATTCGCTGAGTACGCAGGTTTGCTGCAACGGGGGTATTTGGTTTTACCATTTACTCTTTGAATGACTGAATCTATCATTTTTTGTATAAAATGAATGTATAATACGTATAATAACATATGAGTCTATTAACTGTGAGTCTCTTAAAGGGGGGGGGGGGCAAATGGATTTTACCTACAGGTGGCATGCTCCTAATTCCGGCCCTGATGTTATGATTTTAGTTCTCAATGCTCTCGACAAGCAGATTGAAGAAAGCAAAAAGAAGCAACAATTGGAATTGAGAAATAAAGTTGTAGAAGAAATTTTCACATCAGAAGTTTCTTACCTGAGTCAGCTAGAAATTATTATGAAGGTAAAATCATGGCATAAATCAATGATGTTAATCTAACCTGAACAAAATCTTTGACTTTGGCGAATTGATTGGTTTTTGATTCCATTTTAACAGCAAAAAGTGAAATACCGGTAACACATCTGGATTACTTCTCCTCAATTCACCAGCATAATATCAGAAATAAAGACAAGATTATTACAAGTCGTCATAAACTGAAATTTTTTGAGAAGAAACCAACATACATGGGACTAAAGTTTTTAGAGTATATTCCCAGGGAAATCAAATTAGAAAATGACAATACCAAATTCAAAAAATTCTTAAAAGAATATCTGATTAGCATAGCTCCCTACTCATTAAATGAATTTTTCCACCTCTCGTAAAACTTGAAAGGTAATGTAGAGGGTTTATGGTACCTTCTATGTACCACGTGAAGTTCTATGTACCCTCTATGAGCACGAGCAAGTTTCCCTGAGCATCTGGGAAAATGTAATAACGTTATAGTTTAAAAATGTGATTAAATAACAATTATTTACTTTGCTTTACTTAAAAAATATAGGTTTGATTTAATTTGTTGCAAATATGTATTAGATGTAAGAAAATACACTTGACACTATTCAATGTATACTCTGTGTACAGCCTATGAATAAAGAATTTTGAATTGAATTGAATTGAATTGAATTTGTTACATTAATGACAGATCTTGATTAAGTTATATAGGCGTTAGTAAATTATATAGGCTAACATGTGTAAATCATAGGCTAACATCGTTACAATTTTATTCAGAATTGATAATTTGTTGTCATGTTAACTTATGTTTATGTCATATTTTTGATATCCTATGAGTATAGTTCTCAATGCTCTCGACAAGCAGACTGAAGAAAGCAAAAAGAAGCAGCTATTGGATTTGGGAGGCCTAGACAGTTTATTAAAAAATAGTCCCTAATTTTAAATGTAGCCTAATATAAAGTAACTCAAAATTGTATTTATAAATAACTTGAGAAAAATTTATACTGTGTTTGAACCTGCTGGACAAAGATTTTAAATAAATGAAATTTGGTACATTTAATCAACACAAACTACAAGTTATTTGATAATTTATATTCATCTAGGCCTAATCGTAATTTCAAGTAGTTTTAGTTTTTTCTATCAAAAAATACCTCACTATTAGGAATATTAATCAGTTTGGTCCTATTTCGGCGCGTTTTTCAAACATCTTGATAAATCTTGTAACATAGGCTATGAAATATATACTGTTACTGTTCCAGTTCTTCAAGGAGCCTCTAGAATCTTCTAACCTGATAGCTATCCCTGCTAAGCGAACCCTGTTTGGCAACATAGAATCTATCTACCAAGTCAATGGGGAACTTGTGAACCAGCTCAAAACGCATGGAAGTAATGTCGCTGCGGCATTTTTGCATTTGGCTCCTTTTTTGAAAATATATTCCATGTATGGATATAACTACAAAAATACCATAAATTTACTAGAGGTAAGAACATTTAAGTTGACATTTTGTTTGATTAATTTAATATATTTTTATAGATTGAGTTACCTTGATTAATTTAACGGGGTTTTGAAAATATTTACTCGTGTAATCATCCTTATCTCTCATTACTATTTGTAACCCCTACTGAGTGTCCACTTTTGTAAACTGGCTCATAAGTTATCAGTCATGGTAGGCCAATGATTTATGGTTCTACTTAGAACTTGTTAGGAAGAGATGTCTGTGGACAGAGAAGAAATACTGTGAAAATGGAAGGTGAACAAAATCTTGCCATATTAGAAAAAAATCATAGGTAGCCTAGTGTCAGAAAGAAAAATATCAAAAAAGTTATATCGTAATTTTATCAAATATTTATTTCTTTTAGTTAAATAGTCATTTTTTGTGTTCCTTGTTGCAGCAAACCTGTGTACTCAGCCTCAATTTGATTCTTATGGCGAATAATTAAAAAATATTACAGTATCGCTTATTAGTTGAATATGTATGAAACTTGGTACCATGTAGCTTACCTTGTTAAGTTCTGTTGATATTCGCATGAAAACCCATTAATCTGTGATCCTTGTCACAGCAAACCTGCATACTCAGCCCCAATTTTATTCTTATGGAGATTAATTAAAATGTTGCATCGATTATTTGTGAATGTATTTTAATGAAAATAGATTAAAATACTTAGGGGCATCTCGCTAGCCTAACGGTTAAAGCTTTGGACTTCGGTTCAAGGAGTCACGGGCTACGGGTTCAAATCCCACGGTGTACTGTGTTTAGCACTTTGATTATCTCTGCAACAGTTGGACGTAGAATCACAATTTAAACACCAAAATGAGTGTTTTGTACCATGATAATACCATGTTAATAATTTAACCTGGGACCTAGGTTAATAATTAAAAATACTATATCATTTGTTTTTTAAGCTCTATAAATTGCTCAAAACCAAAATTGAGTGTTTTAACAATTTTGGGTGAAAAGTGCAAGAAACTGATTTTTGGACAATTTAAAACCTCCATAAACCCCACGTCCCATGGCCCAATTTTTCTGGTTTTCGAACTTAGTCATAAATGTCACTTTACACATTTGAGCCAAGTTTCATCGAAATCGGATGTTTTTTACTCAAGTTATCGTGTTAACGGACACATATATAGACAGTTATATATATGTACATATATATTAATTTGAACGAATCGTGTTTTTGGCATCTGGGGACCTCAAAAGAAAAAGTTATCATGGTCTCGGGCAAGTCTTACCATGAGACCTACGGTAATAGCTTCTTCCCTATATGGGAAATTCGCTAAAAAATTGGGAAGTGGCTTTATGTGGTATTATGAGATATACAATACATACGCATTGGAAATTCGAGTCCACAGTTTTTTATTTATTATTCCATAATAGGAATCCTTACCTAGCTGGATCGCTTAGTGGTTAGCGTGTTCACCTCCTAGTCCGAGTTTCACCGGATCGATCTTAAACAAAATCTGAAAATATTGTGAAGGTTCGTTGCTGGACACAACTACCATTTGTCATTGGACTAACGAAAATTAACGATGCTTTCCAACAAAAAGGCGACGTTAGATAACAAGACCAGGGAGGGTTTGTCTCTTTCAAAACGTAAAAAATGCCATTGGTGTAAATAAACACTAAACATTTACCTTTTCTGTCCTCCAGTAAATAAAAAAGTGTGATATGATTTGATTTGCGAGTGCTAAAAAGAAGTTATAAAGAGTTATAATTAGTAAAATTGCCATAAATAACTTATGTCTCTTGACAAGTTTTCTGCAATCATCATTGTAATTTATTTATTTATTTGATTTCAAATGCTATCTAACAGGACACGCTCAATCACAATGCAGCATTAATATTTAATAAATAAATATAATGACATTCACAATTCAATGGTGGAGATTCCAAGTCTCCCTGCAGAAAAACAGTATAACTAGTTAAGAGATTTTGTTGTAGGATAATATGACTAAGTTTAGGGTTGCAGGATATGTCTGATCCGGCGAGCCAGGCTTGAGGGAAATTTTGGACCAAAAATTGGACCAAAAATCAAAATACATTTAATTCGCAAATAAATTTCCCTGAAGATTAAAAAATCTGTAGATAACACAACAAAACGGTGTTGAATAAGCAATTTAAATCTAGTATAATTCCATTGTCGTTAGAAGTCACATAATTGACTGCGGCATATTATTCAGTATTAAATATCCAAATAATGTTGATGGCCTCACGGTTATATTACAGACAACTAACTGTGTTTATTTACCTCAAAATTCAGTCGACGAGCTACCCAACATTTTTTGTCTCATTCTTAATGCTGGTTTATTGTTCGGCATCCGGTCGAGGGTCGCGGTGATTTATTCAAGAGATTAGAGGTGTACTACTTCAAAATGCTCGAAACTGAAACTAATTATCGTACAAAGACAAATGATGGCTCATTTTTATCGTACAATATCACAAATAAAATAAAATGTCAATCAATGTTGTGTGATGTTCCGTTTAAGAGATACGAATAATACAATTATTATCAGTTTAATCAATGTTCCCGACTATTCAAAATTTGTTTTGTTGATTTCCTCCTTTCCCGACATTTTATTAGTTTTTATTTAAATTCCCGACTCTCCCAACTTTTCCAACTGCTAGACAGCCTGAAATTTATTTTTACTCAATTTCTTTAAATTAGAAATTTAACATTACCTACGGTATATTTAAAAACGTTAATCTACAATCAATTAGAACTAATTATTGTAAAAACAAATTTTGTTTCATAGTTTTTACAAAAAGTTTAAAACCCTAAATTTAACATTATAAAGTATTTTTTATCGGTCAAGAATTGTTAACATCCAAATTGATGATGTATAACGTATAATTTGGTTCTTTGATAAATATATTTGTAACAGACTTTTTATTCAGTGTCTCATTTTTATTTATGATTGTGTGATAAATCTGACTACATTCCTCCATTCCTCAAAAGTTAGGCCTACATGAAAAATAAACATGCAATTCATCAACTTAGATTTTGTTTAATATATTTTTTAAAAATCTAAATTATTAAAGGAATTTCTTGATTTTTGTTTGGCAAATTTTTATCCCTAAAACTATTATTTTATATACATATATGGTATAAATGGAAAGCTCTTACCCTCGAGATGTGCCTTTTGGGGTTTTGAAAACATCCAACTTCAGGGCTCCGCCTCATTGGCTCTTAAAGTTGCAATGTTAATCTTTTATGGAGTTATATTTTATTTAGTCAAACAGCTGATTATAATGTATACAGTTCAAAACATCTGACCATGTGCCTGCGAAATTCAGATTCCCATGCAGAGAGCGGGACACCTGCTAGTTTATTTTATTAGTAGTTATTTTATTACAATGTTAGAGGTAATTTTATAAGTGACAAAATGTTTTTGTGGAATTTAACCTTAATAAATTAAATTTGAAACATTTACTTGATTATTATTGATCTGCCTTATGAAAAGCTGGTAGATTTTAATGTAAAGATATATTTTTCAAGTTTTAGGTGACATTTTTAGTTTGTACAGTAGGATCAGGGAAATTTCAGGGGTCTAAACATGTTCTGCACCCCTAACTAAGTGTACCGAGATTTAAAATAATACCCCCGTAGCAGCAAACCTGCTTACTCAGCGAATTTCCAATGCATATAACTGTATTTTAGTACCACATAAAGCCACATACCAAGTATCATCAATATACATTCATAAATAAACGATATATGACATATGAATTATTCTCTATAAGAAAAACATGGCAGCTGAGTATGCAAGTTTGCTGAAGCAAGGAACACAAAAATTGGGGTTTTATACAAACATCAATATAACTCAAGAAGATAAAGCCACATACCAAATTTTATTAATTTAGGTTCATAATTAAGGGAGATAACACATTACTTATTCTCCATAAGAATAACATGGGAGCTGAGTACGCAGGTTTGCTGCTACGGGAACTATCGGCCAACAAATGTTTTATAGTGCAAATATCAATAGACCACAACAATACGAAGCAATATACCAAGTTTCATCAGGATAAATTGATAAATAAGCGAGATATACAATCTATATTTTTAATACGCTAGGCATATTTTTGTCATAATTGTTTTGGAGCGGTGGTACTACCGACACCATGTCCAAGGTGTCGTTAGAAAGGTCTTAGCATGTAGTTTTGCCATCAATTAAAAAAATTTATAAAAGTCACCGTGGACATGGGAAAATATGGGGTCAAAGTCGCAATTTTCCCCATAGACATAATATGCAGTTACAAACCAACGATCGAGAAATCAGCTGTTTATTTAAGGAAGTGGTTAAACAAATAAAAAATGGTTATTGAACGTACAGCTGGCAACAAAACACCAGTTTTTATTTGCACAAATCAAAACATAACCAAAAAAACGTTCGACATGATGGAGACTATAAGACGTCGACCAGGACGGCCAAGAGGAGGAGGCTGACGAACTTTAACTGGTAGACGCGAACGAAATACCTGCGCCAGGCGGTGTGAACGAAACAGTGGCGCTATCTGACGACAGAAGTCTAAATTACGTGTTGATTGAAAGTACGTTGTTATCATCCGTTTTAATTTCAGATGTTTTGATATGTTTGTTTACAACTAAAGAAACCTTTCGTTGGGTACAAACTTGCTCGGATTCGAGCAACAGGACAGCTAGTTTTTCTTATTCTCCATAAGAATAACATTGGGCAACGTACTGTGTTTAGCACCTTCAATATCTCCGTAACCATTTGACGTAGAGCAATGATCAGAACACCAAATTGTGCATATTTTTAAGCTGATTCCAATGGAAAAAACTAAAATTTTACTTTTTCAAAAATTATATGTTAAAAACTCAAAAAACCCAATTTTGGCATACAAAACCCTCCCAAAATACCCCTTCAGATAGGTCGATCTATCTGGTTTTAGAACTTATACTTATAAATGCTGCTTTACACGTTTATACCAAATTTCGTCAAAATCTGACTATTTTTATGAGAGTTATCGTGATCGCGGACACACATACACACACACACACACACACACACACATATATATATATATATATTTATATACATTTTTTAACGAATGGTGTTTTTGGCATCTGGGGACCTCAAAACGAAAAGTTATCATGGTCCCAGGCCTAGGTCTTACCATGCCTACTACGGTAATAGCTTCTTCCCTATAGGGGAAATTCGCTAAAATTGAAACTGTTTATGGTATTTATTTCAAGGACCTGAATTCACACAACTCCGGTTTGGCAGCGTGGATCAGAAGCCAGGAGAGACGACCGGAGGTGGGCAACAAGCTGGCGGCTCTGCTGATAGCGCCGATACAGCGGCTGCCGAGGTACAGGCTACTGCTGAGACAGCTGCTGAGCCTCACACCCGAGGGCCACCCTCACAGGAGCACACTTGTCGGCGAGTAACCCTGTTGTTGTTGTGACTGTGTGAATGTATAAGTTTACTCCGCAGTAGGCGTCAAAACAGCAGTACGTGTAGTCCAGATCTTACTGATTGTTTGAGGTTTATTGTTTGTATGTGAACATTTGCTACCATTTGGGAAAAAAAGAGTTTTCACGATGTTTGCAGACCTTGAATTTGATTTATATATCTAACAAATGTAAAAAATAGGTTATAAATTAACCCTTTGACTACCAAGGGCCGATTATGTAGGCTGATGAATTGGCTCACACTTTTTGGAAAGTCAGGTAATGAGAAAAAAGTTAGGGAAAAAGTTATAAAAATGCCAAAAATCTGGGGAAATTACCGACACTTAATACAAGTGAGACAGTTTTAAATTTAATTGTACAGGGTGTTTCAAAAAGAATCATCCGATTTAGAAAAATCATAGCTATTCATCTGTGAATCCGATGTGCTCGAACAATGTACTGTTAGAAAGAGGAAGCTCTGGAGTTTAACGTCGTTTCCGCCAGGTAGCAGTAGCGCGCTTCTGTTAACGCCCAGCTCAGTAGTTGACAAAATGGCGTCTGCACAACAGAAAGCGTTTTGTGTTATACGGTTTGCTAGATGCGAGTCTGTGATTTCCGTGCAACGTGAATTTCGTACCACATATGGTGTTGATCCTCCTACAGCCCAGAGCATAAGAAGATGGTATAAGCAATTTAGTGATACAGGCTGTCTCTGTAAAGGCAAATCATCAGGTCGTCCCCGTGTGTCCAATGAAGACGTGGAGCGCATCCGCCAGAGTTTCACCCGTAGCCCGCAAAAATCCACTCGCCGTGCTGGTAGGGAACTTAACATTCCTTCGACATCTGTATGGCGTGTTTTGCGCCGCCGTTTGCGTTTTAAACCGTACAGGATTCAATTACTACAAGCTTTGCATGAAGGTGACAAAGTACGACGTGTTCAGTTTTGTGAGTTTATCCAAAGCCAGATGGCAGTAGATGATGAGGAAAATGATGATCGAGATTTGGTATCACGCATAGTGTTTAGTGACGAGGCAACTTTCCATTTGAGTGGAAAAGTTAACCGCCACAATGTGAGAATATGGGGGACCGAGCAACCACACCAAATTGTACAGCATGAGCGAGATTCCCCAAAAGTTAATGTTTTTTGTGCAATCTCACGGAATAAAGTGTATGGTCCCTTTTTCTTTGCTGAGAACACTGTTACGGGAATAACATATCTCGATATGTTAGAAAACTATCTCTTCCCTCAATTAATTGGAAACAGATTCTGATGACTTCATATACCAACAGGACGGTGCCCCACCACACTGGAATCTTCATGTGAGGGAGTTTTTAAATGGTAGGCTTCCTCAAAGATGGATCGGCCGTACTGGACCTAATGATTCCGCGTTAAGTCACTGGCCTCCAAGGTCACCGGACCTTACTGTTTGTGATTTCTTTTTGTGGGGGTTTGTAAAAGACAATGTTTATATCCCTCCCCTTCCAACAACATTGGTTGAACTGAAGAACCGCATTAGAGCAGCCATCGAATCCATCACTCAAGATATGCTAGCTAAGGTGTGGGACGAATTTGAATATCGTATAGACATATGCTGTGCATCTAAAGGGGGCCATATTGAGCACCTGTAAATGGTATGTAAAAAAACTTTATTAGTTGTCCTTTAATATGAAATTAACCTCATGTCCATATGATCATTAGTTTTGAAATTATAAACCTTTAAAATCGGATGATTCTTTTTGAAACATCCTGTATATGCAAAGCAATAGGGTGCAAAAATAAAATCTTATTAGATTTGTGTTAAAATATTTTTTACAGTGCAACAAAAAGGAGATGAAAAAGATTAGGCAAATTTTATAATGGACAACAATTGTCATAAACATTAAAATAATAAAATAAACAGGAGAGCATTGGACAGATATGGCAGGGTTTCTACAGTCAGGGAATGGAAATTTGGTCAGGGAAAGTCAGGGAACCCAGAGATAAAGCTTATTTTGTTACGTCTCGACCCCACGTACTAAAGATATGAAAATAAATTTGTTGATTATAGACAATATCGATAACTATTCCACCTTAACACTACTTTACAAAAATAATTTTGTAATCTTTATTAAGTCTCAAGATAGGTTATGAGGGGCATTATCACAACAAGAATAACTTCCTGTGAGACATCATATACAATTTACATGTCAGTTCAGTGCTTTTATTATTCCATTTGATCCCTGATGATGAAAAAAACTGAGGGGATGTTTTTCTCCAGGTTGTATACAAGCTGTTGTAGTTGTATTTTTTAGGAGGAGTCTCAATGGTTGGCTGATGATCTAGGGATTCCTAAGTAGTTTATTCTTAACATCTTGTAATCCTCAATTATTGAGTTTTTATTGAGATAAATTTATTTAATTTTGTTTTACTAACTTTTATGACATAGGTACATGATATAGAAAATAATGTTTTTCATACTAAATACATAATGATTCTTCATACATGCTTGTTTATAAAGCGAAAATGCTACGACGCATTTCGAACGATGGTTAGGGAAGTTTTACAGAAGGGTCAGGGAAATAGAAAATTGAAATTCTGTAGAAACCCTGTATGGGGAAGGTGGAGGATGATAACAAAAAAATAATTTTGTTAAATGCTACCTATGGTAAATAAAGTGTGCATTCCAAGTTGAGAGTCAGGGAAATTAACTTTTTGCGTTAGAAAAAGACAAGGAAAACAAACTTTTTGGTCAGGTAAAGTCAGGGAAATCACTAACAAAATAAAAGTATGAACCTTGTATAATCCATTGTTAGTTACTGATATGCAATATTGTTGCTGTGTATGCTGTCTTTGGGCTGTGTCGGACATGTAGTGTTGCTTGGCAGACAAAACAGAACCACCCTCGTCTAACAACTCAGCTGCTATCCTGATAAGTGGCCCAGCGGTCTAAGGTGCTATTCTCCTGGCGAGAGAGTGCACTTAGATCGATGGTTCGAATCCCATCTAAAATGAGTGGTTTTTATGTGCAATTCATGGAGAGTTCATTCGACTGTGACAGGGTTTTTTTGTTTTTGTGTCTATCTACGCCAGTGACATTTTTTTAATGTTTTGAGGGAACAGTCCAAACCCTATGTATATGTAAGAGTTGAAGGGAATGACCGAACTTAAGCAAATGGTGGGTGGCACAGGACCACACTGACAGGATGGGTGAATAATTTGTGAGTTGCACATCTGATCATGACCCGGGATATTGTTATCTAAAATACTTTAAAATATAGTATACTATTAGCTTGAAGGGGCGATAGCCCCTAACGTTGCTCCAAGTAAAAACACATGTCAATAAATAAACAAAGTAGACACTATCACATGTTTTAATGTAAACAAAGCAGACGTTTTTAAATCCCAATGCTTTTCTTATGGGGGATGTTTTACGTCATTTCTCGTTTATTGGCAACTTTTTAGAAAAACTGCTATTTTTCCCGAGTCCCTGGCATCAAGACCTTTAATTTGAGCCGTCTCCCGTTATCCTGCATTTTACCAAACTTCCGCAATTTTGACTCAACAACCTTGTTTACAGAATCATATATACTATATGAGTACATGCCCTTTGTGTCAAATCCCAGACTGACCAGACTGTATTGAGTTTGTAAGGTTTGTCGTCTGATCAGATTGGTTTCCTGAAGGGCCGCACTCCTAGGTTACTGTTACCATATTGATATTGGTCCATATTGGGACTCAACTCCTAGCCTCCTGTGGTAAAATAAGTGCCAAGTCCCTAAGAAATAGGCCTAAATAAACAAATCATTTGTCAATGAAATCAGTGTTTAGCCTCATATAAGAAATACCCCCGTAGCAGCAAACCTGCATACTCAGCGAATTTCCAATGCATATATATGTATTTTGATACTACAAAAAGCCACATACCAAGTTTCATCAATATACATTCATAAATAAACGATTTATGACATTTTAATTATTCTCCATAAGAATAACATGACAGCTGAGTATGCAGGTTTGCTGAAGCAAGGAACACAAAACATGGGGTTTTATACAAATATCGATATAACTCATGTAGGTAAAGCCACATACCAAATTTCATTAATTTATTTTCATAATGAAGGCAGATAACATGTTACTTATTCTCCATAAGAATAACATGGGGCAGAGGACGCAGGTTTGCTGCTACGGGAGCCTTTGGTAAAAAATTGGTTTTTTGAGCAAATATCAATGGTCCACAACCAGATGAAGCCGTATACCAAGTTTTGTCAGTATACGTTCATAAATAAGCAAGATATAAAATTTTTATTTTCCTCCATAAGAATAACATTAGACAACGTACTGTGTTTAGCACTTTCAATATCTCGGTAACCAATTGACGTAGAGAAATGATCAAAATACCAAATTGTGTGTTTTTTTAAGCTTAATCCAATAGGAAAAACTAAAATTTGACTATTTTCAAAATTATATGTAAAAAAATCGAAAAAACCATTTTTGGGGTACAAAACCCCCCCAAAATACCCCTTCGGATAGAGCGATCTGGCTGGTTTTCGAACTTAAAGTCATAAATGTTGCTTTACACGTTTATACCAAATTTCATCAAAATCGGATAATTTTTACGAGAGTTATCGTGCTCACGGACACATATATATATATATATATATATACAGTTTCGAACGAATGGTGTTTTTGGGGTCTGGGGACCTCAAAACGAAAAGTTATCATGGTCCCGGGCCTAGGTCTTACCATGCCGACTACGGTAATAGCTTCTTCCCTATAGGGGAAATTCGCTAAAATGTGTGTATGAATAGCTGGTATAGAAATGGTATTAATGTTCATTATGCAAAAATCATCAAATAATTGTTGTTGTTTAATATTCCATATAATGACCTAGATAGAGGGTATTAAAGTTATTGGCGTTCATTAAATTTCTCGGTACTTATGCATTATACCGACCACCTACTTTTAACAGAATTTTATTGTGGACCAAACCCCAAAAACTAAATGGAACCAAAGTAGAGACTTTTAACAACTTAGCCTAAAACTTACAAGCAGTCAGGATGACTACGAACGTGTGTGTGACTCCCAGAAGACGGCAATATCGATGAGGAGTGATTGGAACGTATTTCCGCCATTTGCTGCTACTCTCGACTGCCACATGTACTCAGCGAGGTATGAATCTAAATAATGGCGACTTGTACCTCTGTGCTTTTTGTTGCGCCATTTAGCCGAGCCCCACATACGTTCTACTTGCTGTTTACTAGCCCCCGTTTCAGGATCGACAAAGTTGTACTTGTGGTTGATGGTGAAGTTGTAAAAACCCGCTTTTTCTAACTCTTCTGACCGGTATCCCCTCCAGTAGTCAGAAACTATAGTGCTACCTGGTTCAATATGCAGCTGTATTTGTTCCATAAGAGTTTTAGTACTCCTATTGGGCAGAAAACCCAGCCACCTGTTTCTTTACACAATCCACCCACTGTCGTGGTAAAACCCGCCCTGCATTGCTTTTATGTTTTGTAAACAAAGACTCGTCATTTTCGACAGTTCAGCCATCGCCTTCAATTTTGCCACCATTCTCTAGTTCCACGGGAAAAACAAGAACTTCTCCCGTATAATTATTCCAATCGATAGCTGTGTGAATTGACAATCCTAATTGTTTTTCACTTCACAACACAGATGGAAGTTCCTAAGCCCAGCAATATAAAAATCTGACAGCAGTCACAAATGAAATTTTACTCTTGCCAAACCAATATCAACTCACACACCCACTTTTTTCATGCACACCTTTTTGGTGCATTTCGAAAATGGAGACTTGTCAAATGAATACAAATTCATTTTGTGCCCATTCTGACATAGTTTCGAAGTTGGCAGTAATTATTTTCCTTTGTAAAAAACAAATTGCTTCCTCGTCGCTTCGAGGTAAATCCCAAATTAAAAGGTTGTCGCTCATCACTGTTCACTAATAATAAACTAACAAGAACATGCACAACAGTTAACCTGTCACTACTGTTACACTGTCCCCGCGCCGGCCGAGGACTGACCTTTCACCTGAACTTGACCGAGTAAGAGGGGAGAGGAGGGGTTTCGCAATGCGACATATGATTAATTTAATTGACAAAACAGTACTGTACACTATTATAGTAACCCTACCTACCACAACAGGCGCTGTGATTCGTTACAGGTTGTGGTCGGTATAATGCATAAGTACCAATTTCTTTAATGTTATCTTCAACAGAGGCTGTAAAAGAAGTGGAAAAGGCGACATCACACATAAACAATCTGGTTTTTGAGCAAGAAACTCATTCCAGACTGATAACCCTCCAGAACTGCCTGCTTCATTCCAAACCTTGCATTGTGGGACCAAACAAGAAACTGATAAAGGAGGGTGTCTTGATGAAGGTGAGTGGTAGTTATTTCAGCTGTACTTGTTATGCTCGAATTATAGTTTTTCAACTATTATACAGATAAATTTGATTACTTCCTGCCCAGATTCTTTATAGAAGGGCCCATTTGCCTCTCCACCATGCCAAACCAACTGCAGGGCGATTAGAATTTAAGCCTAACTTGTACACCAGCAAGTGCACATAAAAAACAAAAAACACAGTCTGTAATTATTTGACATATGTATTTATAGTAAATATTAATACAACCACAATATTTTCCCCTTTAATATGTAAAAAACTTTTTTTTAAATAAACTTTATTGTTGGTTTCCACAAATATTTCAAAAAATGATACTAGGCCAAGTAGAAAAATCAAACAACTACAGTACCTACTACCTATGTTTAAATTACAATGTTAGTTTAAATCTCATAATTGATATAAAACTTCCTTTTGAAATCGTTATTAATCTTCATCTTAACTATAACAAATTTATTTTACACCTTTTTCCTTTTATTTGGACATAAAAAAGTACATTTTTAGAGCCATTATTTCAGCAAAAAAAGCAACGAAACAATAGTAAGTTGTGCACCAGTAGTGGATTTATAATACAATCATAACTGTTACAAATACCAGCTAATATATTTAGAGGAAAATTAAGTTATTGATAGGTTTATTACAAAAATAGTTACGTTGGGTTATTTTTATTTTTAACTCTTACATATGCTTCTGTTTAACGGTTTTGTCTGGTCGGTCGGTTTCTCAGATGAGCGCCAACGGGCAGAAGGCCCAGAAGCGGTACTTCATCCTGCTGAGCGACAGTGTCGTGTACTGCAAGCTGCTGCGGAGCGAGGTCGCGTGTCCGGGGGGGCCCGGGTCACTCCAGTGCTGCGGCGTGCTGCCCCTCGGCAAGTGCAGTGTGGACAACGTGCTGGGCCAGGGCGTGTTCAATCTCGGCTGCCGCGGCGAAACCTACATCCTGTTCTCCGAGCACCGGGACGATGCCACAGAGTGGGTCGCAGCCATCAGAGGCGCCATCTCACAGGTGATGATGCTGCTCACACTCCTGCAACTGGTCATCCAGTTTTGATTTTTTTTAGTGAATTTCCTTTGGAAAGTGAACTATTAGCATGATCCGCACGGTGAAACTTAAGCCCGGGACCACCATAGAAGTTCCTAACGTGACCCCCTGAACACGTTTTGGGGGGTCGTTCAAAAAAAAAAAAAATATATATATATATATATATATATATATGTATGCACTCAAGCGGTCACATTTTTTGTCCGATTTACTTTAAATTTGGTAGGGACCTTCCTTTCTATAATCTGTTGGACAAGTTCGTTGGGCAAAACAATCGGAAAACTCTAAACCCATTTTTTGGGGATTAATCTTTCAAATTTCGAGTTTTTGGGCCCAAAAAGGGTCAGAAAAGCCCCAGATATAAAATAATGCATGTAAAAAGATGGGAATTAGAAAGGCGAAAGTTTTAAGCCCTCTCTCGTCATTCTAGCATAAATATTTACCGAGTTATTAAAGAAAATGTGTATCGGCTAAACACAGTACGTTGTCTTATGGGGGTTTTACACTAGAAAAGCCTGTTATTCCTTTGTTAGAGTACTTTTATTACCCCCAGCAACCTCACGCCTACTTTCAAGCCTGTCTGGACCTTCTCCTAACCTTAAAATGCGCAAAATTGTATTCCCAGCTTTGCAAGTAAATGAAACCAGGAGTACTGTATCAGAACAGCCAAAAAATCAAAGTTTTCAGATTTCGATAAAAATTGGACAAATGTATGTTTTTACACTGATTTTTAGTTTTAAAAGTTTTTATGTGGAAATTCACTTCCCTCACGTCAGCGTGCTGCGTGCAAACTCGTTTTACATTTTTTTAATACATCGGCTGCTGAACAGAAATTTTGAAATTTATCCGGATGCTGGAAAATTATTAGCGTTTAGTAACTCCTGAAGAATATAAGATCAACTATGTGGTTTTCAAGCATTCCTGTGCTTTATTTTTGCCGCTTATGATGTCAAAATACGGCAGTCGATTTCGGCCTCCCAGCACCTAGGCATGACGGTCTATAGTAGTTTAGGAAAAATCAGACTGCGCCGAATGTGAAAACTAACGCCACAACTACATAATCTATATGTATATTTTGTTCTGTATATGCTATTTATTTATCAAGAAATATTCTGACACAGCCCGAGAATATACTTGAAAAAATCCTAAAAAGACAGAGCAGAAAACTGACAACACTACGGATTGCTATACCCTTTTTTCTGCAATTCTTTCTATTACTTTATGTTAGAAAAAAGTAAAAGTCAGTTCTGTACCATGTGGGCAATATTGTTAAACAGTTACAGGGGTTTTCTATAAATTTCCTTAAAAAGCGATTATTGAAACTGAAAACACATCAATGTTAACAAATAGGGGTGGGCGAGTACTCGAGTTTCGAGTATTTGTTCGAGTACTAAAGACTACTTGAAGACCTAGTCGAGTAGTAAAAATACCGTAAACTATAAAGTTGAGTAGTGGACTAGTCCCGCCGTTTACCCCAGATAGTTGAAAATAGCGTAGTTACCCCCCGCCTTTTACCAACATTTATGGCGCTAACCAATGTTTAACAAAATAAGTAACTGAAATAAAGAAAAATAAGCTTAAAATATATTTTTAGCTCATATGAAAGGTGACATTGACAGGTGGGTTATTTAAGGATAACTGTGAGTTAAGATAAGTAAGAGAGGGGGCACAGGGAGTGTTTGGGTCGGGGTCAAAAAATCACTTTCTTGTTAAAATGTTCTGGTTTTGATAAACCAACCCAAAATCTTTGTATGGATAAAAAATGGATGTATATTTGTAATACTTGTACTCAATACTCAATACTCAATACTCAATTTATTGCCAGTAAGTAATACAATGTGTGGATTACATCTTCCAGCTCGTCATATAACATTAAGTAATACAATTGAAACATATCATTATCAAAAAAAGAATTAAACTCAAATAAAATAATTTCTAAAACTAGATTAAAAGATGCAAGAGGAATGCCTTAGCTAATTAAGGCAAAAAAGTCTTCAGTTTTATACAAGGGATTGTTTAAGAGAAAGAGTTCAATTGATTTTTTGAATTTTGGATAGGCCAATATTTTTAAATTCTGGGGAAGGGCGTTCCATAATTTAGGTCCGAATTTTTGAGTTGCCAATGCGTACACTTTAGAGCTATGTTTTTCTATAACTAAGTTATTAGCGCCTCGAGTGTTATAGGAATGAAAGTCCTGGTGTTTTTTTAGTCCAGATAGGCCTAGTGCCATTTGTAGTAATACTTTATAAACAATAATACTGGGCAAAGTCATTATTCTAAGTTCTATAAATTTTCCCTTACAGGAGTCAAGATATCCTAAACCAGCTATACAACGAATAGCTCTTTTTTGAATTTTAAATAATTTGCCAATATTTTTTTTTATGTGTTACCCCAAATTTCTATCCCATACGTCACTTTTGAATAAAAAAAAGCAAAATAAGCCATCCTTAAAGTGTCAATGTTGCACATCTTACTTAATTTCCTGAGAATAAAAACAGACTGTGATAATTTTAAACACAGATCACCCACATGGTCATTCCAACATAAATATTTGTCAACAATAAGACCCAAAAATTTTACAGAATCAGATTTTGGCATCAACTGATCATCAATGCTTATTGTACATTGAAAGGGTGACTTTTTTAAAGAAGTAAAATCTAAAACAACTGATTTATTTGCATTTACGGTAAGACAATTTGCATTATAAAACTTAACTATATTATTAACTTGTATGTTTGTAATAATTTCAAAGTTGACTATATTTGATTGTTTGCAAACTAGAGAAGTGGCATCGTTTGTCTTTTGTTTGTTATGGTTGTTGAAAACAGCATAGCCTATATATATATATTTTTTAAATTTAAATCATTATTCATTTATGGTAAAATAAAGTTTAAAATAATATAAATATTAACATTAATAATTCAACCAAATGTTATATTTATAATTAAAGTTTAATATTTAAAAAACATTGTTTTAAATTTAAAAAAATAAAATTAGATTTTTTCCTTTTTAAAGAACAACTTGATGCGATACTCGAGTAATTTGGTTCAATACTCGACTTAAAAAAAACACTACTCGCCCACCCTAAAAAAAAATATTTCCCTAGTTTTTAGGTTTTTTTACGTTAGAAGAATAATTATAACCATAATTAACTCATGAGACTAACTGAGACTTGGCACAGTGGAGCTCAGTTTCTCCAATTGTTTATTCGTTTCCTCCGTCTTTCCAAGGTTAAACTCATAGTACTTGGGAGACCAAGCCGTACTCGGTGATATTTGATTAGTTTTGTGGGTGAAATATATGTCCACTCCTTATGCAATCTTTATTCCATGGTTCTAGTCACTGTTTTCAAGAAATCATTGTTCAATGTTTTACCTCGTGTAAAGGCGTGAGAGTTTTTCCTCGATCAGAGAGTTTGTGCTAGTAAAATGCGACGTGTAAACGGCGCCGAGAGTCAGTTCCTCGACAGTGTCCGAGAGTGGTAGGAGCTCTCCGAGAGTCGCCTTGCGAGTTGACTCTTATCGTATATACGGATCAGCTGTTGCATCAAAACAAATCACCCACAGTGTAAACATTTCTGCGAGTAGCGTCTGAGAGTAACAAAAACTCTCAAGTGTATAACGGCCTTTAGTGCTACTTTGACAGTTCACTGGTTAATTTATTCACAGCTGTTATGATTCTTTTGTTTTGATTTGAAACTCCATAAGCCCATTATTAAATTTCAAATCTTCCAATTCACATGCTCAAAATCACCTCTAGTTTAAATGTTGTATTGAAAACTAATTTTAAATTTATTTTGTTTAAGTTTATGTATTGGATGTCTTTAAGTATGAATCTTAAACAGTTATTAGCATACCATGAATAAACTAATAGAGTTTTCATACAAAGTAATTCCACCAAAAAACATGATATCAATTCTGTAATGGGAGTGAAGCACATGCCGCTGTAGAAACTCTTATTAACACAGTCTCTATAAACTCAAACTAATAAAAACTATAATCAGTTGTGACGCTAGGCTGCCATGAAAGTCATAGGATCCTTCGTTATACAACAAAGTATCCAGTATTCAATCATTTTTTGTCTCCAGTTTCATCTTTCAACCTAAATCCAATCAACTCACTTACAAGAAATTCATAAGTTTAATCCTGTTTTTGCCCAGTGCTTTTTTGCTTGTATTTATTTTAAAATGATTATTACTATTATTAGTTATCATTTAATTTTAATTTATTATATTCTGTCCACAGTACCACGACAATTTAAAAACTCTCAGGAAAAAGAGTAGCTCTCGACACACTCTGCATTTGACAAGGAAAAGAAAATTTCTCAAAGTAAGTGCATCTTCCTTGGACTTTATAATGTAGATTGTGTTATTTCATTTGCTTATTACTAATCTACTTATTATTACTTTTTTTCAGTAGGCCATATCACCTTTAATAATTCATCAAAACCAATAATTGAGCTATCATTTTGAAGATTACTTTCACCGCTAATTGCAAAAAAAAAAAACAAAAAAAACAGACAATTCAAAATCATAAAAGTTATAATTTAATGGGTATTTATTTCCCAACCTACTTGTGGTTACCATCTTACAGCGGCAAGTTCAACTAATTCAAACATGTTTCAACATTTTCAAGCTACGCATGGGCAATTATAGTTCTTGTATATTATTACTTAATAGTTTTGCCCAACAACCTTGCTTGTTTATCAGATTTAAGTTTTATAGCCAAATCAAATCACACAACTGATCAAATTCCACATGTGTTTTAACTTCACAAATTTATTTAATGTATGGGCTTGGGAGCAGTTTAAAAAGCGATAAAAAACTAATAGTTTTCCTCTGATTTTGTCATTAAGTCCTTTCATTCAATAATATGGTTCATGTGTGTTGACTGCCTTGCGGGTTTCTTAAAATGTCTAGGAACAATTGGGCTATATACATAGATGTATGTATTTTTGTACTCACTCAGGTTGTCTACAAGATCTTGTTTTGTATATTTTCCCTTTTCCCACTTGTAGTTCATATTTTTCCCACTGACAAATTGTGGTATCTACTATGGAATATCCAAAAAAAGCTAAAGACTGTACCAATTAATGGCATCAAAAAAAGGTGTTCAGAAAAGCCAGGCTAGAGAGCGTGTGAGACACATTTGAATGCAAGACACATCACGATAAATTCTGGCCAACTACCACAAAAAGATTCCTTAAAATCTTCTGGAAGTTAAAATCACTTGACCATTACAACTAAAACATGCGACATCCCAGTTTATGCATGGAGAAAATCTGGAATGAACATAGCTAACACAGACATCTGAAAAGCAGATACACAGTTTAGAATATATAATTAAGGAAAGACATAAGCTTTTACTATTTTAGCAAATTTCCCCTATAGGGAAGAAGCTATTGCCGTAGGTTTCATGGTAAGACTTAAGCCTGATACCTGATAACTTTAAGTTTGGAGGTCCCCAGATGCCAAAAGCACTATTCGTTCAAATTATATATATATATATATATATATATATATATATATATATATATGTGTGTCCGTTAAATCGATAACTTGAGAAAAAATCGTCCGATTTTGATGAAATTTGGCTCAAATGTGTAAAGTGACATTTATGACTTTAAGTTCGAAAACCAGAAAGATCGGACCATGGGAAGGGGGTTTTATGGGGGTTCAAAATTGCCCAAAAATTAGTTTTTGCTTTTTTCACCCTACAATTTTTAAAACACTCAATTTTGGTTTTGACCATTTTGTAGAGCTTAAAAAAACAAATAATGTGGTATTTTGAAAATAAAAAAAAACTTGTTCATAAAATTTTCCATGTTAATCTTATGGGAAAAAGGCTTTTAGGTTTTCCTCAGTTAATTTTATTGCAAACTACACATTTGTTTTTACCAAAAGGTTCAGCTCTACTAAACAATCATTTTGGTGTTTAAGTTGTGATTCTACACCCAACCGTTGCAGAGATATTCAAAGTGCTAAACTCAGTACGTTGTCCAATGTTATTCTTATGGACAATAAATCAAATTTGATATCTCGATTGTTTATGAATGTATATTGATGAAACTTGGTATGTGGCTTCAACTAATACTAATATATTGATATTTGCACAAAAAATGATTTTTTGTTGACTGTCCCCGTAGCAGTAAACCTGCATACTCATAAATTATTAAAAACTGGTATGTAGCTTCACTTTGGTTGAGTTATATTGATAATTGCATAAAAACCCATTTCTTATATTTCTTGTTGCAGCAAACGTGGGTACTCAGCCCTAATGTTATTCTTATGGAGAATAAATAAATTGCTGTTTATCACTTATTTATAAATGTATTCTTATGAAACTTGGTAATTGGCTTTATGGGGTAGTGAGAATCATGTACAGTCAACTCCCGATTATCTGGGGTAGTGACCGGTTGGAGGGTCACGGATAACCCAAAACCATGGTTAAAACAAAGGGATTCAATAAATAGAATATTACGAATATAATAAAGGTTTATCAACATGTTTATACTACAATATTGTATTTTAATGTCATTTAAGATATATTTAAGTAAATTAAATCCTTTTGAAAATCTTAAAATTGTGATAACATTTATTATAATAATAATATAATATAATTTAATTTAATAATTATACATTTAATATAATAATAGTTAATACTAGCAGTATGGTTGATACTAATGGTTGATAGCAGTAAATACTATCCAAAACGCCGAATGATATTTAATAGGTTAAAACTCTCTAAACACCGAACAGTATGCTAACTAATACCGCACTGGGGGAAAAACCCCATGAGGGTAAACAACGGTGGGAATGGTGATTGTTTTGAGATGTTTATATTTTTAGACGTCTGTCCATCCGTCCGTCCGTCGCTGAGGGTGAACAGCAGCGGGAAGGGTGATTGTTTTGAGACGTTTCTATTTTTAGACGTCCGCGTCCGACCGTCCGTCGCACTGCCTAGCCAGGTGCAGTGGCTAGAGCAGTGTCAAGGTCATCGCTCCCCATCACGCACCCACGGCTCATTAGCGAGATGACAGACTCAGATTATGCTGTGTTTACTAAATTGTTTTTATAGTATTTATTCTCATAAACAAAATAAATTAAATACGATTCTGGAGATAATTTAGTAAAATAAATTGTCATTATTGCTCTATTTATGTTTAGAAGAGGGTAAATAAAAATAATAAAAATAAACCTTTCGTGACCCCGGATAAACCGCAACCCGATTACCCCGCTCCCGGATAATCGGGAGTTGACTGTACATGCATTGGAAGTTTGCTGAGTTTGCAGGTTTGCTGCGACAGGGGTATTTTGTAATTTTACTCGTAACTGGTAACTTGCCCGAATATGGCAATTGAGTATGTGTATACAACAACACACAAACATTACTCAAATGTACATATCCATATTCAAATGAATGGTGTTTTAGACATCTGGGGACCCCCCAAAAAAAGTTATCATGGTTCCGGTTGCAGGTTTTACCATGGCAGTAGCCAAGTTCTTTCCTATAGGGGAAAAATTGCTAAATCAATATAATCATTTACTCACTCACTCTTTTATTTTGTTTCAAATTTTATTATGACGTTTTCGTAAACATTGGATATATTCTGTTTTTATTTACAGGAAAATAATCAGCCTCAAAATGAAGAGAGCCCTCTGAAAAAAATGAAAACATTCCTTCCGCTTGTTCAAGTATGTATTTATATTATTTATCGTTCAATTACCTTAGTTAATTGTACAATAAATTGAATATTTATTCTCTCTCCCTACGTAAAAAAATCAGACTCAAGCAACATTTTAAGCCCAAAATGTGTTTTCTAGGAATGAAGAGAAGACAATTTGTTCATAATAAGAAATTATCTGTCTAAGAATGATCTCTTCTCAATCACCTTAATACTACATTATCTGCCTGTAAATGATTTTTTTCTTTGTTGCCAAACATTTTTTGCATAATTTGTATTTGTTGTAGTGCAATTTTGATCTATTGATTGTAAGAACAATCAAATTGGCATGAATGTAACTTATTTTATTTTTTTGTAAATCCTGCCAACAAATCGTATCAAAGTGGTTTTACACTCTGTTAATGATTTGAAGGTAAAATTTAAATTATTTAAGTACAAAAGAAGGCGATTGTTAAATCTTTAAAGTTTATTTTATTAATTTCATAAAGATTTCATGTTAACACAATAAAGTTCCCACAGCAAACACAAATCAATATCTTACCAATAAAGATGATAAAAACAAAGCTACAGTTAAAAGATAAAGCCTTCATCATGCCTGTTAAGTCTCAGAACACTTACAAATAATTTGGACCTATTTTTAAGTACAGTAATACAAATTAAATATGCTGATATTGTAACAGTTACAAAAACATTAAATAAATGGTTAACAATATTTCTGTGAAAAATTAGGGGCAAATAAAATACACCAGCAAGCTCACTTCTATCGTTAGTTTTTTTTTTAAATTAAATAGCTTATAATGTGTATGACATGACAAACCTCATGTACTTAATGTTTCCACCTGTCAAACTTCATTGTTTGTGTTCTCATCATTGATCTAATTTCACTAGGCTATAAAACAAGTTGGGTATTTATATAACAAATATATAAAACTAGGCTTCTGATATATATTTTTTTAATTGCATTGTATTTTATTTTAGGTAAATGAGAGAGAAAATCAACATTGTGAAGGAAGAGATACATACATACATTCTCCGTGTCAGGTATAAAGACCTAATATGACAAATATTCATTCAATAAATTTGACCTTTTAGTTTCATTGGGTGGCTAAGTTTAGTTTCCTTTTAAAATGTACTGTTTTAGTTTTTGCCTGAGTTAAGGAACAAAAAAGTTATATAATTAATTATAAATTCAGTTCCCAATCATTCATGTTACCCTTTGACCCTAGAGGTGTGTAATATCTTTTAGCCCTGTTAAAACAATGGTATTAGGCGGGTTACACACTGGTGTCTCAGACATTGTGTCTTAAGACATTTGTCTTGTCTGATGAAATAGAATGCGACATGTATGTTTCATGCATGTCTAATGTCTTATGTTGCATATGCGAGTCAGTTTGCATGAGATGATGTTCTGTGATTATAATTTTTACACTTTATCTTTTACAAAATCAAATTTTATTATTCACGATTGGATTCAGCTTTAAAAAAAAATAATAATTTCGTGGATTGGTCTTTGCTCCATGTCAATCGTTTACAGATAAATTGAAAGTGCTAATCACAGTAAGTTGTCCAACATTATTCTTATGAAAAGAAAGTAAACATTTTATATCTCTCTTATTTATGAGCGTATACTGATGAAACTTGGTATATGGCTTAGTCTGGTTGTGGTTTATTGATATTTGTACAATCAATTAACATATTTACGCGGTACATAAACGCTGGCTGCAGCAAAACACCGACCAACCGGTCTCGCGAGACACGTGTTTGAAGCAGATGTGTTACATCGCACCACTGTCTCAAGCAGTGTATAAGTACCCATTCAATAACACAGGTTGGTTTAAACGAGACATGCCTCAGACAAATGTCTTAAGAGAAGATGTCTGAGACACCAGTGTGTAACCCGCCTTAGGTGTGCTGTAAGGAATAAAGGCTATAATGTAGGGTTGGTGAGTTTGTTTGAGTTGAAAGTCTTTTGTCAGGGCAAAGGCCTGCTATTGTTACTATCAGAATGACAAGCACCAACATGGTTTGTTCTTAAGTGGTACTAGTTTACTTTGACCTTTTTTGTACTACTGTGGCTAGTAGTGATAGTAACTTTTTCAACGAAGTAAAAATTTCAAAACATCATACAATTTTACAGTTTCTCATCTCTCTAGCAATTTCAATTTCAAACCATCTTAATAACACAAGTGGCATTTATTGAAGAGTTAATTTCAAGGTTGCTGCTTCAGTATTTTGTTTTTACCTCAACTGCTTGTTGCCATGTGTCATTAGGCCTATGCGGTGATCTAAAGACAATGATTTACTGTAACGGCATTAGTCACATGGGCAAGCCAGTGGAGACCACTCGTGAAAAAGTATCAAAGCAGCCAGCCGGGATCGAACCTACGCTTTACCACGACTGACTTGTGAGGCCAGGGCTCTTACCTCTGAGCTATTGCACCCAGTAATAAGTACAATCACTGTATGCCTATGTTAGATTTGTTTATATTTATGTGTTTATTATTTTGTTATTTTTCAGGAAAGTACACAAAAAAACAACTTTTTGCAATCGATCAAATCACTGCTGACGACATTCGGGGACAGTGTTCGACGCTACGTGTTCCCTGGACCATCCACTAGGTGTATCGACACTCACGAGACCTGACACTTTTGAATACTCCCTTGCCCTCTAGGTTATAAGCTACAAAATCATTATAATTGTGTTAAATGTTTGAAACCTTTATATTTTATTTTTTACCTTCATGTTTCATTTTATATCATGGAAACTGTGCCCAGAGACTAGTTTTAATGTACAGGCTATTTTGTTAAAGTTTTATCCCCAAGGAGTGTGTGGACAAGGAACCAGCCTGTCTGTAATTAAGTAATTTACCTAAATATTAAACTACTATAACAGATGTTTGTTTTTAAGGTGTAAAATATGTCTATTTATACATTTGTAGTCCAAGCCTTTCGGTTGGCAGCATCTAATTTTCGTGTTGATGTTACATTGCTAGTTTTTTATTGTATACAACTGATGTGATTTTAATATTTTTTAACGTGTATGATTTTACTAAAGTATTGTATATTGTAAGTTGTAACTGTTGGAATGTTCAGGGATGTAAGTAAGAGGATGTATTTTAAAAATGTAAAACTTAAACTGTATAAATATACACTTAATTAATGTTGTACTCAAGTTAAACTTGTCAATAATATACACAGTATACTGAAACGTGTAAAAGTGTAAAACTAGATTTGCAGATTGTTATAATTAAATATTGTAATTGTTTACCAACATTTTGTATTTTAATAAACAGATTTAAAAATGGGTTTATACCTATTTGTTCCAGAACTCTCTACCCTCTTTACTGAAGATAGGAATTATAGTACAAGTGATTAACCTGTTGAGCTCTGTTAACACATTTTTTTGGCTGGGCCATTAAATTTATAAATAAAAATGATTTCAATAAAATATTCATCAGAAAATTTACTCATCAGTTACTCAATAAAATACTCATCAGTTACCCTAGATCCTGAGACAGGACGTTTTAGTCTTAATCTACTTTATAATCTGGTTTTTGGGTCAAGTTCTGGGTATGTACGCAAGCAATGAGTTAAAATATAAACATAAATCACTACGCTCTGGCAAATAACTATAAAAAAAACTTGCCTTCGTACTTCGTATTTTGGTATGTTGTGTCATCTTGTTGGCAGGACAATGTCATTTGACCTTGTTTACAACGCTATTTTTCCAAAGCCACATTACAAGGTTGATGGTGAATTTCCTATGTAAAAGTTTCATTTTGGGGATTCTAATTTTTCAGTTTTTGAATTTTTGGGCCCAAAAAGGGTCCCGAACGTAAAATTACTGCCTAAAACTATTGGATGTAAAAATCCGAAAATGTAAGCCCTCCCCTATCATTCTAGGACAAATATTTGCCGAGTTATTAAAGAAAATGTAAATTGACTTAACACAGTATATACGTTGTCTTATAGGAATTTTACATTGGAAAAAAGGCTGTTTTTCATAAATTATGTAGTTTTATCACCCCTATACCAACTTTTGATCTTGGCGAGACCTCCTCCTAACCTTTTCATGTACAAAATTGCCATCCTAATTGTAAATATAAATAGAACTAGGAGCATCAGAACAACAACCTTTTTTTCATCTACATATTTAAAAAAATTCCTGCTTTTTGTTCACTCACTTCCTGAAGTTAATACTTAACCAATTTTGATGATCATTTTTTGATTTAAAAGATAATTTAAAGTTCTAAGTCACTGTAGAGCCAGAATTTAGATTCAGGCCCCAGGGCTCTGCCCCAAGGGACTTCCAAGTTCCCATGTTATTCATAGGGAGGAGAGTTTTATTTGGTTCATTTCACAAGTGTTTTTTCTTAATTCAATAAACAGCTGTTATAAGGATTATATTTGCAAATTTTTGCGGGGTAGCTACAGTTTGAGTCACCGTGCTTGGGGTCTGGTTAGTGTATGCTATGGAATGACTTTTCGCCTCTGTTTGGCATAGTATTGTTAGTGTTACAGTATAATTTTGTCAACAGAAAGCAAAATTAATTATTTTAATTTTAAAACATTGGTTTTTGTTTATTTTCGTTACTGTCTGCTTTTATTTACGAGAAATTTTAGTTGGTTCTCACCTTTTCCAGGCGCCAAGCACCATGGTGCGAACTGTACTTGTTTTCATTAAAAATGTTACGAGTGTTTGTTTAAACACTTTATTTCATCTTTTTTAAAGGTTTTAATGTGGAAATTCATTTCCCTCATATCAGCGTGCTGCATGCGAACTCGTTTTAATTTAACTCAAATAATAACCTAGCTTCGAAACAAAACAACCCAATTCAATCTAAAATATATATCACGATTATTAATTAAGTTTAACACCAGTATCACCTAAAAAATGCGTCGAGATATTAATATTTAAAGCAGTGGTGAATTTATACAATATCTTTGGCGGGGGCCAAGACCAATAATATGTATGCTTAACAGTAATACATTGATTAAGCACGAAAACATGAACACCAAATCCCACCATACAGTGCATTGGTACATCAGTGATAATCTAACCAAACGGCAAACGTAAACAAACAACGCTGCCGCTGAACTGTACATAACTGCTGGTGGAAGTGAGTGCACCTAGGCCCGCGTATGCACAGATCGCCTCTAGCTACAACCCCTTGCCATGCCACCAGCAGAGGGCAGAAGCAGACTAGCAGTCAATGCAGACGCAGACCCGATGAGCGACCCAAGACCACCGGTGAATTCCCACCAAATAATCCGTTCCCCACGCCCACAGAACCTATAAAACAGATATGTTCATGCAAGGACCATACATTCTTTGTAAAGCCACTAACTACAGTAGTTAGTCTATGGTAAAGCTTTGCTCAGTCGATTTATTTAAGGTTTTCTAGTTAACCGGAAGAGGCTAACCGGTAAAAACAGCTGTCACGTGATAACCAATCCAATCTGCAGTGTTGCTGGAAACACGATATTTATCGTACGAGTACCATATTTTCCTCAAAATTGCAATTAAAATAAACTTCGCTTAACTTTTTCATTTTATTGATGGATTTTAGCCTCCGGATTACTGTATAATACTTAAAAGTGGTTTATATACCTGCATTTAAGTAATCCAATGTGTTCCTTCATGCGGGGGAGGGGGTGATGGCGCTCAGAGCGCCATCAAAACAATTTTTGAGGAGGATTTTTGAAACTATAAGTAAATGTGTCACTTTGTGAATCACAATTGAAAATTCGTATTTGTACGAGAGGATGACAATAATAAATCATGTTATTGGCAAAGTATTGCTATGGTAGAAAATGCGCAAAATAACCTTTCTTTTGAGAAATGGCAAGTGGTCATCAAGGTTGGTAGAGCTTTCAGACAAGGTGTGCTGAGTCGATCTATTTAAGGATTTCTGCTTTACCAGAAGAGACCTCGTAAAAAGGTTGGTAGAGCTTTCAGACAAGGTGTGCTGAGTCGATCTATTTAAGGATTTCTGCTTTACCAGAAGAGACCTCGTAAAAAGGTTGGTAGAGCTTTCAGACAAGGTGTGCTGATTTACATAAGAGCAATGTTCGCAGCAAAGAGGTCTTACGAGGTCGTCCAGCTGATTCATAAATCCACAACATACCATAAAGTGTAGCCAACCTTACAGAGTATAATATTGGTACAGTTACAGTTAGTTTTAAATAGCCACTGGACAGTGGACTTTCGGTACATGACTTTTACGTATTTACTTGAATAATATTAATTAGGTAATTGTTATTACAGTCGTAGAACAAATTGAATTAAAAGCCGTTGGTATTTAGAACTGTTTACAAGAATAAGTGTCAAAGAATTAAAAAATAACTAAGTTAACTAGTCAATCTTGTCTAAGTTTAATAATTTGAAGCCTTTATTGTAAATGGAATTCATCTTAAACTTGATACCTAATATTAAACAATACAATTTATTGTTCATGGACATCGGGTAGTAATAAAAAATAATATTATTGTTATTATTAGGCCTTCCTTATTGTTTTAATAAATTGAGCTCATTCATTTTTCAAACTAGATTAAAACACGTTTCTTTTCACTGTTAGGTTTTGTTTTTTATATGCAGTGTAAGTTAATAATCAGAATAAATCAAAGCGATATATTATTAGTTTCATTAAATAACAGCTGATAAAAATATTCAAGCAGTTAAACAATGTCATTTTAACAACGGTGAGAAAAATATGGTACTCGTACGATAAATATCGTGTTTCCAGCAACACTGCAGATTGGATTGGTGATCACGTGACCTTCCACCTGTTTTTACGAGGTCTCTTCTGGTAAAGCAGAAATCCTTAAATAGATCGACTCAGCACACCTTGTCTGCAAGCTCTACCAACCTTGAGCTCTACCAACCTTGAGTGGTCATTACTGTAATAATCCTAGACATTTATGCTTTTAATTATAGGACTGGATTGGATTGAGACAATAACCTAAACAAATCACTTGAAACAGGGAGGTTTATTGTATAACTGGAGGTAACACTGCTTAACGATTTTGGTCAAAAAAGTGAGCCGGTGATTTTGTCAGGTTGGTACACTGGTGAGGCAAATTGATCGATCTTTGAACTATCCTGATTGGCTGTTTTGTTAATTCCTATAAGTGAATCTACTCATGCAAATCACTGGAATAAAAGTAATAGTTTGAGTAAATTTTGTTGTTTAATTTATGTATCTAATCTTTCCGTGAAACATGATTAATAATTATGAGGAAATAAACAAATACAAGTTTATTGAGTTTCAGATCATGGATATGTACTTGTTTGATTCACATTGTAGACTCGTTCGATTTCAGCGAGTAGTTCTATGCCTCACCAAAATTTGGAAAGAACGGATCACAGTTTTGTTCATCAGTGTTACCTCCAGTAATACCAATAGAACTCCTTGACTTGAAATTTGAAAGTGTTTTCTCTTTATGCTCGTGACCTAACCACACTTCCTGAGCTCTAACTAAGAGGGCTTAGATTTAAAAACAATAATTTTGTTGTGAACAAAACTGATTGATATAAATGTAGTCGCTTTATGTTATGTTTTTGCCTTATTAAAATACTAGGCCTACTGTCGGATTCAAAATTATGGATACTCGAGTTTGACTTGCCACGAAAAATTAACCAATTGAGCTACAACAACGGCGGTTACATCAAAATTTCCCTTGTTTTATTCTTCGTGTTTCGGTGTAAACAACAGTTTTAAATTTTGATTGTAACTAATTTTTATTGCGGGTAGAATCTAAAAAGTACACGATTTTTGCCGATTTTCTAGCAACTACGGACTTAAAAAATTCATATTTCCGAAACGGGTCAGCTTATCGATTTCAAATTTTGATACATCATAGATATACATGTTTTTAGTGTATTTGTATAATTTTAGATTTTTAAACTTAATTTTATGAAAGCTGTTATCCATTTCGTAAAGTGATATTTTCTCAGCACTCAAAAGAGCTAAAAACTTGTTTAATGGCTTGACGAAGCTCTTGATTTTTATAGTCTAATTTTGAAAGTACTTAAACCAAATCTACTTCGAAACGGTTTATTCAGAGTGATTATTAAGTAATAAATCAGTGTGCGCACGAGGCTGGTTACCGCTGCGGCGTGTTAAAAAGAACGGAGTGCGATGTTGCCGCGATAAGCGAGTTGGCGAGCGCTCCGCAATCTGCAACCAGTTTGTAAAGTGTTTGTCAAAATGTCTTTTTTAATTTACATTTCACCATTTCCCAACACCATTGTCACCTCTTGTCACCCAGCTTCTCCCCTTCACTCTTGAAAAAATAGCACTTAAAATCATTCGCACTTCCTGCTCACTAAAATGTTCTCTGGGAGGTATCTCGTGGCTCCATGTGAACACAAGCTAAAACGCTCACCAAATGACTCAGGAGAAAGCGAACATTGCTCCTCCGACACATTCCATTATAAATTTATAAACAAATTTTAATTTTATAATCCTTCCCGTCCAACCCGAGGTCAAAAGCCTCAGAGTGCGGAACGCCCCACAACTCGTTTATCGCGGCAACGTCGCACTCCGTTCTTTTCAACACACCGCAGCGGTAGCCAGCCTCGTGCTGATTTATTACTTAATAATCACTCTGAATAAACCGTTTCGAAGTAGTTTTGGTAAGTACTATCAAAATTAGACTATAAAAATCACGAGCTTCATAACAAGCCATTAAACAAGTTTTTAGCTCTTTTGAGTGCTGAGAAAATATCACTTTACGAAATGGATAACAGCTTTCATAAAATTACGTATAAAAATCTAAAATTATACAAATAAACTAAAAACATGTCTATTTATGACGTATCGAAATTTGAAATCGATAAGTTGACCCGTTTCGGAAATATGATTTTTTTAAGTCCGTAGTTGCTAAAAAACGGCAAAAATCGTGTACTTTTTAGATTCTACCCGCAATAAAAAATAGTCACAAACAAAATTTAAAATTTTTGTTTACACCGAAACACGAAGAATAAGACAAGGACAATTTTGATGTAACCGCCGTTGTTGTAGCTCAATCGGTTAATTTTTGGTGGCAAGTCAAACTCGAGTATCCATAATTTTGAATGCGACAGTAGTGAATGCAGGTCCTAAGCACTTTATCTATTCATAACCATACAGAAGATTAAAAGTTTTATTTCTAGCTAATATAAATGATGGAAAATTGTATTATTCAAATAAATGATTTGTGATTTATAGGATTTTATTTATTAGCGAATTTCCCCTATAGGGAAGAAGCTATTACCGTAGGTCTCATGGTAAGACTTAAGCCCGAGACCATTATAACTTTTTGCTTTGAGGTCCCCAGATGCCAAAAACACCATTCGTTCAAATTTATATATATATATATATATATATATGTGTGTGTGTGTGTGTGTGTGTGTGTGTGTGTGTGTGTGTGTGTGTGTGTGTGTGTGTGTCTCTGTAACCACGATAACTCTCGTAAAACAGGTCCGATCTTAATGAAATTTGGTAAAAATGTGTAAAGCACCATTTATATGAACGAGTTCGAAAACCAGACGAATCGCACCATCCAAAGGGGGGTTTTGTACCCCAAAAATGGGTTTTTTGGGGTTTCCACATGTAATTTTTACTTAAATTTAATTTTAATTTTTACGATTTAATTCAGCATAAAAAAACAAACAATTTGGTATTTTGATCATTGCTCTATGTCAATTGGTTCCTGAGATATTGAAAGTGCTAAACACAGTACGTTGTCTAATGTTATTCTTATGGAGAAAAAGAAAAATTGCTTATCTCGCTTATTTATGAACATAAACTGACAAAATTTGTTATATCGCTTCATCTGGTTGGGGTTTATCGTTGTTTGCACAAAATACAAAATTTTCACGTATGGTTCCCGTAGCAGCAAACCTAGGTGATCAGTCCCCATGTTATTCTTATGGAGAATAATTAAAATGTTATATATCGCTTAATTATAAATTTATATGAATGAAACTTGGTATGTGGCTTTACTTAGATGAGTTCTAATGATATTTGCATAAAAACCCATTATTTTGTTTTCCTTGTTGCAACAAACCTGCGTACTCATCCCCAATGTTATACTTATGGAGAACAATTAATATTTTAAATATTGCTTGTTTGTGGATATATTTCTTATGAATCCTGTTAAGTATTAATGTGCTATGTTATATATTCATTGGAAATTCGCTGAGTATGCAGGTTTGCTGCGACGGGGGTATTTTTATTTTGGCCCTTACAATATCTAAGTGTGCTGATAACCTACTTATTTCCAAATAATTTATCTTAACTGCTTACAAAATTCATAATAATTAAATGTTTAATAAGATATGTGAGCGTGGCGAAAACTCGCAACAAATTTTGTAGTATAAACTAAATCCTTATCCTTACTAATATATGAAAATGGGATGGTGTGTATCTGTCTGGCTGCCTTTTGTTCCTCAATCACTCGAAAACTAATGTACCAATTGGCATGAAAATTTACAGGAATTGTCCTTATATACGGAACCAAATAAACACATAGGCCTATTTTCGTTTTGAAAATCCTATAGGGCTTTTCCCCACGAGAGTTCAAAGTTCCCATGTATTCCTTATGGACATTAATTTTCGTTTGAGCTGATGAAAATACAAACAGCTGATCTTGATTCGTAGTAGTTCCACGGGCTAACCACAGACTGCAACACACATAACTGCTTAGTTTTTCTACTCTGAATATTTTTCCCCGTTGCAAAGCACGAGATTAGCAGCTAGTAAGATATAAAATTACTGACCTACAATTAACATATTAATAAAGGGAAAAAACTACGACAAAATAAATAAATATTAACACTTAGCTGTGGACATTTTCCGCATTGAATGTTTTTAAAGCAGATTCATGGAAAACGGCTTCGTTAAAAAGCCTAGGACTTTCTTCATCAGCCTCTAGTGAGTTCATTATCACTGTCAGTAAAATCATTCCTCAATCTAGTAACTCCGGCCTAATTATAATCCTTTCACTTGTAAACTGCCTACTTCCATCAAGAAATATGTTCTTTTTGTGGTATTAATTTTATTTTGCCACCTCATACAATTCTTCCAGTACATTTTTTTACCATACAGTCTTTATTTTATAAATATATTGTTTTGAAAATCTTTTTGTAAAAATAGAATAATGTCTTCTCACAAATTCACTCATTGATTGTCAATGAATGCAGGTACTTCTCGACCTTGGTCTCCCTTCACCAAAGTTTAAAATTAGCTATATTCTTCTTGCTTCTTCTGAAATGAGCGGACAACGTTTTTATTTTTCTTGTAGGCACGAAAATTATATCCATAGTTTTTCTACATCAAAATTTCACAAGCCAAAGCCAAGTTAAGCCCAAGTCCACAAGCATCAGTAGCCGACCTTTCAGTTTCGTCCAGGAATTAATTTCATGGTTATGACGGAATGTTAAATTATTCCAAGATGTATATATCTTCTAAAAATGCATATCTCTAAATCCAGACAAACGCTAAAAATAATGTATTATGAATTAATTGATAAATCAGTTTTGATTACTAAAAACAATCTTACTACAGCATTCGCTTTTTTTACCAAAAACAGACAATAGACTAACAGAAAAAAACACGTTACTGTTTTTTTAGGGTTATGTTTTCTGTAATCTATATATTAATTCCGTAAGCGAATCGGTCCCCTCGAAATATCTTGAGCTAAGAAGAAGGTTAGTTAGTTTATGATATTCATTTTAAAGCTTGAGGGCCAAGGACGGTGGGAAAAATATCAGAAATGTCAAAAATTACGTGGGCTACGTAAAGTGGACTTCAAAGATCCAATGATTTTCTTATAGAAATATCACTACAGTGTTTTTATTAATACGCAAAATGAATTAATGATCAGCTGTGATTATTCACTTACACAAAGACCATATGTTAGGGCTATAGTCCCTGCTAGTGCTAATTTAATGAAATTATTATTTAATGACCCCCTGAACTCCCCTCGGGCCTCGACAATCGTGTAAATCAAGGAACCTAGAACAAGGTTCCTTGGTGTAAATGGTTTTAGCAGCTGTTCCAGAGGAAAGATTTTTGCGTGATCTGTACTATAGGTAGTACAGTAGATAATCTACCTAATACATTTAACCTAACCTAATATATAACCATTGATGTAATCAATGATATAACTTAGGTTTGCTATTTCATTGTCACCATTATCATTATCACTGTCAGTACAATTATTTTGGTTTTGGTATAATCTCGGTGTGGTCGCTCACCCACCCCCCCACCCCGGTCGACTTTATTGTAGGTATGTAGGTTCAGTTCATTAGCTGTCACAACACAAGACCTACAAAGTTAAAGTTAAAGCTGATAACGGTGGGGGGAGGGGTAGCCACATTTGGGGGGGAATAGCGCCAAGAGGCTTGGGGGGATGGGCACCCCTGGCTTCATGCAACCGCAACAAATTGGATTACTTAAATGCAGGTATATTAACCACTTTTAAGAATTGTTTAACTAAATACATAATTTTATTAGCTGTTATTTTACTAAACCAATTATTTTTAGATTTATTTGTATTATTAGATTAATGGATTATGGGTTTAAACTTTTCTTTCTGCATGTCCAGTGACAATTTAAAAATTTTTTTTTTTTTTTTTTTAACTTTATTTTATTTACAATCTGTTCTAAAAACTATTGAACATTAAGTAAATTTGATAAAATAACAAAACATTCGTCGGTCTTCATCCATTGAAAAAGCCAACACAAACACTGTATAATACAATACAAATTTAAACTAAAAAAGAGTTAATTACTTAACAAAACGAGTACTCAAATCCAAAACATGGCATCTTTTCAGTCTGTACACAAAGTTGCTATTGTCCAAAAGATTTAAAGCCAGATAGTTCGGATGATTTTCTAATTTATTTAGGTACTTGGCACTATATCTTGTTATTTCGTCTCTTACGGTTGGAATACGACTGTCTCTGTGTAAGACTTCATTGTTTACGTACCACGGTGCTTGAAGAATGTACCTTAGAACTTTTGATTGGAACCTTTGAATTATGTTTAAATTTGAATTACTGGATGTCCCCCAAAGTTGAATACCATACGTCCAGATTGGTTTCAAGATTACTTTATATAATAACAGTTTGTTTTCAGATGACAATTTAGAATTTTTATTTAACAGCCAATAACAGTTTCTGAATTTCAGATTCAATGAGAGTCTCTTATTCCATATATGACTTTTCCATGTCAGTTTTCTGTCAAGAATCATGCCTAAATACTTAACTTCATTGGTTTGAGGAATTTGAATGTTATTTAGGGAGACCGGGGGACATGTACTTAATCTTGTTGTGAATGTTGTATGTGTGGATTTATTTTCATTCACCTTTATCCTCCATTTTTGCAGCCATTCTGAGAGATCGTTCAACCCTGATTGTAACATTTGGGATGCTATTGCTGGATCCTCACTAGATGCCATTATTGCAGTATCGTCAGCGAAGGTCGCAATACTGACATTTGGATTTTCAGGAAGGTCTGCTGTATATAAGGTATAGAGGACTGGGCCCAACACGCTTCCTTGAGGAACGCCTGCTTGTATTTTGTGAAGTTTTGTGACACTATCTCCAAATCTCACTCTGAAATATCTATTGGACAAATATGATTTGATGACACTGTAAAATGTATGAGGAAGATGAAGTTTGAGTTTATAAAGAAGACCTGTATGCCAAACTTTATCAAATGCTTGACTCACGTCAATAAATACAGCTGAACAGAACTTCTTGGTCTCAAGGTCCTCTTTGATAATATTTACAACTCTATGTACCTGTTCTACTGTAGAATGTTCTTGCCGGAAACCAAACTGGTGATTTGGAATTAAGTTTGTTTCTTCTATTACAGTTCGAAGACGATTCAAAAAGAGTTTTTCAAAAATTTTGGAAGCAATCGGGAGAAGACTAATTGGTCGGTAAGAACACACTTGATTTGGGGGTTTTCCTGGCTTAGCAATCATTATGATTTCGGATATTTTCCATTGGGCTGGAAAATGTTCAGTTCGCAAAATCGAATTAAAAATTAGAGTCAAAAATAAAACGGCCTTTTTTGGGAGTTCTTTTAGAATTATTCCCGTGATCAAATCGTATCCAGGAGCTTTGTGTGAATTTAACGCCTTTATTATGTTCGTAGCTTCTGAGGGTGTAAAGGGTGTTATTGGTAATGATAGCTGATTTGGAGACTCAATAAATTCATGTATTTCCTGATAATCAATTGGACTAGGGTGTGGGGTGAATACTGTGGATAGATGGTCGGCAAATACCTCAGATTTCTCGTCATTACTTCTTGCCCATAAACCGTTGGGTTTACAGATGGGAGGTACTGGAGTCTTAGGCTGCTTCATTGTTCTGGTAGCCTTCCACAGTGAAAAATTACTAACTTCTGTTGGTGACAAACTAGACGTGTAGTCACTAAACCATTTATTTTTAAGATTTTTCAATGCTCGTTTTAATTCTTGAGAAGCTCTATTGAAGTTTGTTTTGTCTCTTTGGTTTCGTGACTGTTGCCAAATTCTCCTCAGCCTTCTCTTCTCCGCTATTCTACGTTTTATATCAACTGGATAGTTAAAGCTACTACGGTTTGTTTGGTGGCTATTGGGAGTTGCTTGCCAGCAGGATGTTTGAATCACGGAATTAAACAGCTCGACTGCATCATCTATATCATCGGCTGACTTCAAAGGTATTTTCAGCGAGAGGTTTTCATTTACAAGTGTGCGGAAGACATTCCAGTCAGTAAGTTTATTAGAAAGGGTTGGTGGGCGTTCTTTAATAATAATGGACGAGTTTATAGTGGCAATAATTGGAGAATGATCTGATGACAGATCCAGACTCGATTTAATATCAATGTAATTTTGCGCAATTCCTTTTGTAACAAAGAAATCTAGTAGGTCTGGAATCTTTTGGGGATCTGTTGGCCAGTACGTAGGTTCACCTGTAGATAAATATTGGAAATTGTTATTACTAAGTGATGTCACAAGTTGTCGACCTCTTGGGTTAGCGAGTCTCGATCCCCACATCGGATGTTTTGCGTTATAATCGCCTCCTGCCACGAACCTAGGGCCAAGAGTACTGAAAAAATCAGTGAAGTTTTGATGAGTAACATTGTGTCGAGGAGGGCTATAAATTGCAGATACAGTAAACGGCCCAGCCCAGTCCTCTACAACAATACTTGTAGCTTGAATGTGATCAAACTGATACTTTGGCAATTCATAATGTTTAATTTGGTTTTTAATCAAAATAGCACTTCCGCCATGTGCAGTATTGTCTGGATGGTTTGTGTGATAAAATGAAAAATTTGGGATTTTGAAGTAACTAAGATCTGTGAAGTGAGTTTCTGAGATGAGCATCAAATCAATTTTGTTTTGTGAAATAAAAAGTTGAAGATCTTGGTTATGATTAGCCAAACCGTTAGCATTCCAGAGACCTAATCGAAAAAACTGATTCATTTCAATTTAGATACAACGGTGGTCAATAGGTTCAAAAGGGTTCCTATTTGTTGGGCCTGCTGAAGCATAAGTTTTTCAAACCTGTCAAAGAAAGATTGTAAAGTTTTATTTACATCGATGTGGTTAGCAGTTTCGTAACAAACGGGAACATTTCTGGAGGACACGGCTTGGGCATAAGAAAGATGAGGGGGCGTTGTGGGAGATTGTTCTGTTTTTTGAAGCAGCTCTTTATCAGATTTTTTGTCATTTTGTCTAGGGGGGTTTTCTTGCAACATTTTACTTCTTAAGGGTGGAAAGGTTTTGTGTTTTATGTCCCGATAAACATTACAGCCTTTGTAATTCGCAGGGTTCCCTTGACAAAGTGCGCATTTAGGTGGTACTTCAATTGACTTTGTGCATGATTTTGTGTCATGTTGCTGACCACATTTAACACAGCGAGGTTGATGCCAACAATATGATTTAGTGTGACCATAGTTTTGGCATTTCTTACATTGAACAATTTCTGTTTTTTTTATAAGGGGGTTCAAAAGAAACTTTGGCATTTAATAGATACTCCAAATTGAAGATATTTTTGTTGTTTGAGTTAGGCTCGAGATCAATAAAAAACATTGATAGTGGATCTTTTGTTTTGTATTGTTTGGCGTTGGTTACGTTACGGACCTTGAAACCGCGGTCTTCAATAGCAGTTTTGATGTCTACAACGTCTGTTGAGAAGTGCATATGTTTTAAAACAACTCGATATGCTTTATCTTGTTTTAGCTGGTAGGTGTGAAAGTTTATTTTCAGTTCAGTAAATTTATGAACTAATTTACGGTAGGCATCAATAGTGATGGGGTTTAGCTTTATTTTATTCTGGTTGAGGCATTTGTATGTGTAATCCTGTTTCAAAACAACAGATTCAACCGTGGTTATCATGTTTTTCACGTTTACAACGTCCGGGACAAATAGTGGTGGAGGTTTAGGTTCACGGGAAGGAAAGGTACCCGTGGTTTCATCTTCCATTACGTCCGATTCACCAAGAGGATCAAAGCTGTTACTAGTTTTTAAAGTAAATTCATTTGAAGTTTGGCGTGATTTTTTAGAGTGTTGGTCAATGTTAGAATTTAAGCCTCGCTTGTGGGAAGTTGTTGGAATAGTTTGCCACTCGCCAACATTATCATTTTGACTGAGCTCATGAGTTTCCAAACTAGGAACTAGATCAACATTTATTTTACTATAATTATGTTCATCAGCAAAGTTGTGGTTAGTGACAGTGTGACAATTATTGGGCATCTGATTTGAAGCCATGTCAAATGTCAACAATAAACAAAACAAATAAAAGGGACAAATTAGCAAAGTAGGGTTAGGGAAAAAAAAAACTATTATATCACAACATTTATGTAAACGGTTAGCAAAAATACAACAAAACTATAGTTCAAACCTAGTAATATTAGTCCTTTTACCATGGCATAAAACAGTTCACAGAGAATTACCACGTTTTTACGAAATATCGACGCACTAAAAAGAAATACATCCTCACTGCACGATATCACAGCTAATTTAAAAATAGCTGTACCATTACTATCCCCTCTAAGGTTGGCAATACTTATACTATGTTGTTTATTTATCCGTTGGCTGGACTCCCTCGTAAGACATATTTCCTGCGAACATTACTCTTATGCAAATGATCATATCTTGGCTGAAAGCTCTACGAACCTTGCTGTTCATGGGTTCCATGCCGCTACTTACTCATCACTATTGACATTGTATCGCTATTTTATGTCGCACATGATGTATATAATAATTCAGTTTAGTTCATTTTTTCATTTTTTGGGGGGAGCCCCCTGACCCTCCATTGACGCTCCGCCCTACAGTTACAAGACTGGTCGTGTGTCATACCATAACCCATTTAAATTTCCAATAATTAACTGAACCTTCCCACCCCAGTGCAAAAGCAATTGAGTAAAGCCCACTGCTTCCGAGGAAGGTTCATCGTACCTACTGATGAAGTAGGGTCGGATATCAGGAAGCTATTCCGACCGTTAAAGTATTCCCAGGAGGAAATCCAGTCAGTTTGCTGACAATAACAGTTCGTTTTGTCATCAACTGGGAGGCTGCTCGTAGGGGTGGGTTTTGGGACTTCAATCGATTTACTTTCTGAAGGAGGTAGTCATATAAGTGTAGCTGTGGGTCGGATAAAGTCTTATTGTGTTCCCTCAGCATTCTTTCCTCTAATCTCAGGTGGTGGTCCGATATTGCACAAGACTGGGAGCCACAGGGGATAGGAGTTGCCATAAGTGTGCCACCATCATGGCCCTATTTAGTTGGACGTCCAGGGCCTGATTAAGAGATGTGGCGCCTGTAGGCTTGAATAATTTGGCACCCCTCCAAAAAAAAAAAAAAACCTACTAGGAAAATGATTCAAAACTAATTAATTGAAAGTATTTTGAGATGTGTAAGTTTATCGGTTTTCAACAGTTTTATCAGTTGATGGGGAAAACCGAATTCGAGAACCCATATCTCTCGGTTTCAGTTCCATCGTAAATTACAGACAGATCGCGTAACACCGGATGTAAATGAAGATCTCACCCGACACACCGGCCGTAATTGACGATCGCACCACACGTAATATCGGCCGTAAAAAACGACCGGACCATGCAACATCAACGTAATAGATGACCGAACCCCGTGATGATTTGCCGTAATTGATGACCGCAACATGTGCCTACAAAACATATAGACGATTGGGTACTTTGGTATTATACGGATGCCACTATTTTTGGAGGTTAATTTTTACCGGATACAAAGGATAACTACATAATTCGAAAAAACGTACTTTTATTGACTTACTGTAAAAATTTTACATCATTCTGATGAGCGGTCTTTGTGTTGTGCCTCCCAAAAGGCAGCGATGTCCGCTAGGATCGTGTTGAATGCGTTGCCGCCGCTAGCAGCCACACCCGATTGCCACATGTACCCCGCAAAATATACAGCGCGCTGCGGCAGTTATGTTAGGATGGGTTATCATAAAAATACGTACGGTTTCCTCTTAATTTCGAGGTAAATCCCACACCAAAAGAACGTCACTCATTATGAAAACAAATGTAACGTAGTGAACGGCAATAAATCACTCATGACACTGACCCAGATACAGTTGGTGACAGGTGATGCGCGCGCTCCGGTCAACGACATGCCCTTGGCCTATTTGGAGGGGGTTTGGCGGCCGGAAGTATTACTCATCAGGTATCATTCGATTTGTAACGAAACAAGGAAAGTCCTACAATCATTTTTATGATAACCCATCCTAACATAACTGCCACAGCGCGCTGTATAAGGGTGGCATCCGTATAATACCAAAGTACCGACGATTCTGCCGTTATCCGCCAAAACAGAGACGACCGGGCCACGTGATATTGGCGGTAAATGATGACCGCATCGCACAATCACAGCCATAAATGACGATCGCACGTGTAATCACGGCCGTAAAAGACGATATCGCACCTCAGATGACCGTTTAGAAGATATAAGCCCATCTCGAATCAATCTCGAGTAAAATTAATCCTGCCCGAAAAACTTGTTTATTTCTTTCCCGACAATTTTACAATTTTGAGACCTGTCCATCCCTAATCTTTAGGGAGCTAAGTTGAGCCAAGAATCAAATAAACTAACCTTCTATAAAAAGTGATAAACTGAGAATAAATCACATGTGGTGTCGGGAAATGGCGCGCGAAACTAAAATTCCTACCACACTTCCAATATTATTTAAAATATATTTGAGTCCCTACGGTGCCCTTTGGCTGACTGGCGCCCTAGGCTGTAGCCTCTTCAGCCTAATGGTTAATCAGACCGATAAATGCGGTCCCATTCTTTTCGCGAACACGCCCGAACATTCGGCTGAACTCCGAGAATTCGCGAGATGTGTGGCAGCTGCACTAATTTTTGAATACATACGGGAACAAACGGGACGAAATTTTCAGTTAAAATTTGGGAGAATGTTCGCGAGAAGTGTGGAAGCTGCACGAACTTTTGAATACTTACGAGAACATACGGGACACGGAATGTTCAGTGAACATTCGGGAGAATGCTTGGCCGAATGTTCTGGCCTGTTCGCGATAAGTGTGGGACCGCTTTTATACAAGGAGCTTATTGGTTTGGAACTTCTGTGGTGGTCCCGGGCTGAAGTTTCTCCTTGTGCGACAACAATAAGCTAATATAAGGCCCCTATTATACTAGGCGACTGTCGCCCGTCAAAAGTTGACAAGTATAATAGGCTCAGCGCGATCGACGCACCGATTGTTGCTAACCCAGCTGACTCAATACCCGCGGTCTCTCTGTAATTCCCTAATGCGGTATGTTCAATATAGCAATAAGTCAATAAGTATTTATTCGGGCATTCAATTCGGTAGGCTATGCCAGTTAACATCAAAAGCAAAAATAAAACATCATTTCAAACCAGATCAACAATTTTCATGCAGGAAAAAAAGGCAAAATCAAAGTTCTTGCACAAACCATGCAGACAAAAACAATTTACATACCTGTGTTAGTGTGTTAGTATGGAGTGTAGGCATACCCTGCTGGTTACTCTACTTATTGTTTATGTTAGTTTGGTTAGCTAAAAATGTGCTTAGATCTGGAACATGGAAAATTTATTTTGAGTTATAAAAGGGGGTTTCTTTTAAGCCAATTTTTAACAACTCCAGAGAATTTTGAGGGTGGCAGGTTTCGAATATACATTGGCAAGTGTTTGAAAAAATGTAATACCTGAAACAGGAAAACAACAATTTGATTTCAGCAGCTTATTTCTAGGAATAAATATATTACATTGTACTTGGTATTGTGTCCATGCACATCAATATTCAAGATACATGTGTTCTGCCTATTTTTAATTACTGTAAGACATTGAAAAATATATTCATTTACAACTGTTAAATGGAATTCTGAATGGACAGGGGTTTACAGTGCTCAAGGTAACCAACATGACATATCTCTCTAATGGCTTTCTTTTGAATTAAATGGATTCTTTGAACACCTGAAGCATGACCCCATAATCTAGTGCCATATGCAATAATAGAGTGAATAAATGCAAAATAAGCCTGTTTTACCACAGGAAAAGGCACTTAAAATACTAATCTCCTCAGTAAAAACAGAACTCTACTCAGTCTTGTACATCCAACATTAATGAGACCATTCCATACCAATCTGTTATCTAATACAAAACCCAAAAGCTTGACTGGATCACTCCTCGGTACATCTGACAAAAGACTAAACGTAATTAATTTCCTGAGTCTTTGTTTCATTCAAGGCTAGCTTATTTATAACAAACTAGTGATCGTTCGGCCAGGGCCATGGTTTCTTGCACTGCAGATTGGGCCAAACCCCAGTTCTTGTAAGAGGAAAACAAAGTTGTATCGTCCGCAAAAAGAAGGACATTCCATTTTTATTGTAATGGAGGTTGTTTATTGCTATAAGAAATAATAAAGGTCCTAAAAAAGATCCTTGCAGCACTCCATGCAAATAAAATTATGACGATGAAAAATTAAGAATAGAGCAAACAAAATAATATATTAGGTTGTAAACAACAATGTACCAATGTGTTTTTGACTTTTTCGATTCGTTCTCAAAGTTTATGACTACTTTATTCCATAACGTAATGGTAAAAGTAGTTAGTTACACTTTTGCTATAATATAAATACTATACTTTATGACAGTTTCGTTGTACTTTTATCGTAGCTTTGTAAGGTGAATGTTTTTGTGTTTCACACTTTCACAAAACTTTACTTAAAACGGTGTTAAAGGTTGTAGATGCGTGTTCTAGCATGGGCTTGTGTGATGTCACAACTGAAGGTGATCCCGCTGACGCTGTACACCCGGTCGCTTACACATTTATACAACCATAAGTAGTGGGATTTTGCGGCTTTTGGCTCACTTGATTGACAGCTTCCGGTCACGTGACTTTGATGACGTAGGAATGACGTAGTTGGCGACGTAGTTGGCGACGTATTAATGACGTCATGGATGTTTGGAGTAGGTCAAGGTCGTCTGAAGTAGTTTTTAAAAAGCTATCTTGCACAAGTTTTGATTCGATGGTTTCAAACTATCAAAATTATTTGTTGCTAAACGTTTTACCCAAAGTATGGCATGTGGGTAGTCTGCTGACGCGTCTCAACAAGACGAAGAAGTTGGTGCATTCATAATTCAGATCCGACTAAGGGTATAGCAGTAATAGCGAAAAAACAATATTTTGAAGGTTTTCCGCTATTGCTCCTAATTCCCTCGTCGGATCTAAATTCTGAATGCACCATCTTGTTCGTATTGTTGAGCCGCAGCCAGCAGAGTACTCACATGCCATACTTTGGCTAAAAAGTTTAGCATCAAATAATTTTGATAGTTTAAAACTATCGAATCAAACTTGTGCAAGATAGATATATTTATGGAATGAAAACAATCAAATGAAACCTGTGCAAGATTTCTAACTTTTATTTTTATTTCTTTATTTACAATAATACACATCGAATAAAAAAAAGTGCAAGTCAGTAGACTTAATTCTAACTATTTCTTTATTTACATTAATGTACACATAGGCAATGATTGTCAGAGAACCGTCGATCCTGCAGTGGCCGTTGCTTCTGTAGATGGGTAGGGTTCACATTCTCCACAATAATACTTCATTCTAGGCGCGGGTGGAAGTGATGTTGGTTGCCACGATGAAGTCTCCGATTCCTTAGAGCTGCCGACATTGAACGAGGCGAGAGGTTCATACTCTTCAAAATTATATCTATTCAGCTGTGTCGGTGGAAGTGTAGTTGCGGATGTTCTCCAGTGTTCTTGAGCTAAAGTGTTTGTTGCAAAAATATCCAATGTTACTTTGTAGCCGTTTACAATCAAAACTTTTAAGTCATCGGAAAGAAGTTGCAAATCATGAACTGTAGAAAGATGAACAGTATTGTAGTGGACACATTTAATTTTGAGAGCCATGATGTTACCTCGTGTACGGCTACTCGCGGAGTGAGCTTCCCACCTCCTCGCCTTCGTTTTATACGCACCCCCCTCCATTTTTTTCACATCTACGATATGAATATTTTCATCACGTAACCTATTGGAGTTCTGCATATAATGCAATGGTTATACATCAGTCCACAATCAGCGCATGTACAACAGTGTCTACAAGGTAAAAATAGTAAATTTTTCTCAGAGGACAAACATACTACACATTCGTTTCCTTCGCTCTTATTTTCTCCTGCTGGTGTTTTAACAGGATGAGGTTTATAAACTCTCCGATGGTTTTGTACAAACTCTCTACCTTTTTGAACTAACAGATAAGCACACCTGTCAAACCATCGTGCATGTTCTTCCCATGGGTTATCTGTCGCTTGCCAATCCTGCAATCCTCCTCCGCAATTGTAACATACGGTCTTATCATCTTGCCCCATGTAAAAGAAACCAGCATCTGCAAAATCCATTCTAGACTTGTATAGAAACGAGTCTTTTAATGCTGCATCAAACGTATCCAATCTCGATTGTAACTGTGCATATTTAGGAAATCTCATTCTCCTTTTTACTACCATATGTTCCATTTTTTGTTTTTGTAGGTTGTACCAAGGCAAATGTCGGAGGTATACTGACACGGCGTAAGCGTGTAGGGCAGGTACCTACCCTTCCCCCACCATAATGTTCCCCCACCAACTCATTGTCAGTCTGTATGAAAGTGATAATCCTTTAACCAATACAGCACATTTTATAAGTTCTAAATCTAGGTCAAGGTCACCAAAGAATGTTTTTAAAAAAGATAAAATATCAGTACTTGGAGTTAATACTGATATTTTATCTTTTTTATATTTTATTTTTTTTTTTTTACATAAAATACATTTCAAGTTTTACATGATATTGGCTTAATCTAACAATTTGAAGTTCCGGACGAGGTTAAATGCAGAGATAGCTCGGTAGAGTTGTTCCCGCTGACTCCGTGTGATACTATATACAAGGTTCCAGGTTCGATGTTTTGCAGATCTTCATTTTGAAGCAGTTGAACAAATCTCTTGGGCAGGAAAATTTGGAATTTCGCTTCATCTCCTACTGTGTATGGAGCATCGCTTAAAGATACGAGAATAGCGTCTCCCACTGATGTTTCAATCTTCCTCATGCCGTGCACGATGTAATGTTTGTTTTCTTTAATTTCTGAAGTTTTTCTTGTTGGTAGTATAGTTGATTTTGATTGGGTGTTAAACTGATCCGCCAATGTCTGCAGAAATTTCTGTGATGCCATCTTGATACGTGTTATCTCGTTGGAGTCTGGAGTAATACTGATGGTGGGTCTCCTCGCTATCCCCGCTTTTATACCCACCGGTTCCCCCTCCACTTTGAGGATGTAGAAAAGCAGCTAAACGATAAGCGTTCTTTACAGTACAATGAAATTGTGCGTGTTTATCATTCTTTGTTAAAATACAAATATTGTCCATCTCAAATTTGAAACACTTATCCATTTCAACATCCATTACATCTTTTGTAGTATAAAGCTGGATCCAATTGCGCTTTTCTAATCCTTTTGTATAAAGTCTTGTAAATTTACTGCAGTAGTGATTCATAATGCTTTCCACTTCTTCAAAACTTGTATAACCTTCATTCCAACCAATGTGATGCAAGTTTCTCGTCAACCACTTATTAATTCTTTTGGATTTGGAGGTTAATTTGTTAAAAGGAAATGGAGGTTTGAATAAAAAATTATAAATAACATATGTTTGCAGGTCTAAGATGATTAGTTCTTTAACAATGTATCTATCATTGTTTCCACGGAAAGCTTGAAATTCAATTACACCAGACCTCTCCATCTTTCGGATGTCGACTGAACTGTTTCCACACCACGGTAGAGCTTTTATAGCTCAGGCCGTACAGTTCTCAGCGCGTTGGTGTATATTTAACGTGGGCACCGTCCCCAATAGGCCTACCCCACGTATGTTCTTCTTTATTAAGTTAAACTTTAGTCTTTTTTAACTTCTTCTTCTTCTTCTTCTTGTTTCTCCGTTTCTTCTTCCTGTGTTGTTTCTTCTGTAGCTTCTGTAGCGATTTCTACAAGTGGTTCAAAATCCTTTAACTTTCTCCACATGCAAACTTCATGAGGTATTCTATTAAAAATAGATGTATCCACAGGTCCGTACACGATGGTGCTATCAGGTTGTTTTTCCAAAGTATCGACCAAATATTCTTTAATAATAGCGCTTGCAAATACCAACTGTCTCATGTACCTTGTAATAGGTTCTGTTGCGTAGTTTAAAACGTAGAATTCTTCACGTGACAGTAGAATCTTATTTTCATGTTGAGTCAAGTCTCTAATTCGCACTTGTAGTTGTCCACGATGTTTAACAATATCGATTTCATTGTCACAATCCAAAAGTCGAATATGTGTTTTCCTTCCACACAAACTGTTAGTTAAATAACATTCTATTAAATGTACATGTTTCAAAAATGACTCCCAAGCATTTTGCGAAAATAAAACCTTTTTTGTTCCATGGTGTAGTATTACTGTAGGGGAATAATCCAATGACTTCATCAATCCAACTGATACACTTTTACTGATGCATGCTGAGATGGGGTAAAAGATTCGCAAAAAAACTTCAGTTAAAATGTGAGGAGGAATATTTTCTTCAACTTTCTTCTTCCTCTTTGGTACTACCTTTGATGGGTCTGCATTACTTTCCTCCTCTCTATCTCTTTTACCAAACTTTAAAAATGCAGTTATTTCCTTGATGATTTCTTCTTCACTAGTATTATCACGTTCCAATAACGGTGCTACCTCTGCATCACCTTGTACAACAGATGGAGAACTCATTTTGTAGAAGATGTTGCCCATGCGACGATAGACGATCAACTGAAGACCTGCATTGTTGCTCCGCTATTTATAGGTTAGCGACAGTGGCGGTGCCGGTGGTGGTACAACGTTTTACAATACCGTCTTTACGATACCAGTCAACGGTGTGTATGTAACAATTTTATCGTGCAAAATTAAACAATACGCAGATGTATTTGCAGGTACGTTTTCTTGAAATTCCATTTCTATTTTTATATCAACACTAGACGATTTTACAGATTCGTTTTGTTTGGAGCAATCAATTACAACAATCGGAGCTTTCGATTCAAACTGTACGGGAGATAGTAGAGGTGTGTTTGTTTTGCCGTAATATGAATTTTGGAACCTAGCGTACATATCGTATAAAACACTGTACCTTTTTTTATCAAAAGAGATATTAAAGTTGTCGTAGGGAAAGAATTGTGAATTCAGGAACACTTTACAGTTTGTTAATTTACAATGGTCAAATTCACCAGCATTTTCAGTTAATATACTTTTTTTCTTTGTTTGTAATCCAAAGATTACATATCTCGCTTTTTCCAAATGAGTAGAAGTTTTTACAGTCCATGTATGCCGTTGTGTTGAAGGTAAAACGGGGTATTCATGAAACTCCCAGCTTCTGAATGGCATTACAATGTCTCGATCTGATTTTAACTTTCTTAATAATGTAATCCTGTGTTCATCATTTAGTCGCACATGTGGTACTCTCCAAACAATCTTGTCTAATGTTAGTTTCCAGTCTAAATTGGCTTCAGTTGTTCCAGCAGATGCTTTAATAATATCATTATCGTTTAATGACCTTAATAAAACTAGTTCTTGTTTTACATTTATTATTATTCTTCTGTAATCTTCAGCAAATCCTAAAAGTAATCTTAAAGGTACGTAAAAATCAAAGTTTCCCGAAGCGTCAGGAGTAATTATACTTTTGTCTGGTGCAACCCATCCTGCAACAGCTAACAGATTCTTCTCATTTGGTGTTAAAGACGCTAATCCTTTTAATGTACTGGAAATTCCAACCTTTTTTGTTGAATCGACTGTAACTCCTGAAATTTCATATCTAATCTCGTCAAACAAAAATGCCATAGGATTATTTATGAACGGAACAGTGGTTCCGACAGTACCGTCAGCTTTTGTTACTTTTCCTTCAATATATAAATAACTTTCGCATGGAAGAGTATAAATGTCTTGTTGTTGTATAGGAATCCTAATTTCATCGTTATTGTTTAATTTGGACGAAGCGTAAGGGTTGTGCGTGTGATATTCCTTTTCCCATAAGGTCTCGTCGAATGTTGGGCCCTGCGCTATATCCAGTATATCCATTGTTAATGACCTTTAATCCAATTTCTTCTAGAAAACGAATGTTGTCACTTGTTAATCCTTCTACAGCTGATGAGCTACTGACCTCTTTGCTGGTTGGCTCTCTCTTTTTAAATGATAACCCCATTATCTAAGCGGATGATTTTATATGTATTCTTACAGTAATAGCTTCTCCTCGAAAGTCAATAAGGTTTCCGTCTTGATCCACTATGTTCAGCACGATGTCTGAAATGAAACTGGTGTTTAACGGTAGGTACACAAGGTTTTGAGGCTTTTCTACTATCTTGAAACCCGGTGCGACTGATGGGTAGAATGTGTGTAATATATGCCGATTTTCTCCATCTCTGTAGGATCCTTGTATAATGTTACATGTAATGTCTATGCTGTTTACTTTGATGATCGTCACAGTTCTATTCCCAGAATGAGTTGTATTAGGTTCTAATACCTTTGTTTCCTTAGAAAACCCCAATAAACTACCAATTGAACGTTCTTGGTCAAAATCAATATAATACTTAGAAGTAATTTCGGCTTTCATTGTATTGTTATTGCCTTTTATCGTTATATTTTCTTTTCCCATATGTTTTTGTATAACTTCATTTATATTATCAATTTCATAAGCTCCTGTTGGTAAACTGAATTCTTCCAAAGCTGAATATTTTCCTTTATTATCTTTTGTTTTGTAATAATGTATTTTGTTATTAATTCCTTCACTAACGTTTGGAATAGAGTTATATGTTGTTAAATCCAATAATGCGGCTTCCCATAGTCTTCCTTTTTGCAAACGTAGCGCTGGAAACAGAATACTGCGCAAAGTACATGAGTTACCGGTTAATGACACTGTATACGAAGACATCTTAAAGTTGACTAACACTTTTAGCTAAAAAGTCTAAACATAAATGACCGCAAATGGATGTATCATCAGGTTGTTTTCTTGTATAATTGTAAAAAACATTTTCTGCCGCACGAAAGTATTGTTGAAGTTCTTTCGGTGGTGGAAGGTTTCCAAAACTGTCGAAATAATAAATCGTTTCACCAAGTTTCTTGTAACACACCCAATGAGTGCCTAATCCTTCACTATTATCCAAATTTACTATACCAGTCTCATTTTTCCACATTTTAACCGGTAATTCATCTTTCATAAATACTCCTCTAAAAAATGGGATTTTCAAACAAGAAGCATATGTAATCAGTTCTTCATTGGTTAATTCTTTGTTTTTAATTATTAATTGCTCTTTCTTATTTAATACACACGATACGGTCTTAGGTATAGTCCTCCTCCCTTTTTTATCATTGACCATATTGTTGGTTTCTTTTTACCTTTACCACTAGTAGATCGACGTTTTCTTCTGATATTACCTCCTTGTTTCTTAGCGGGTCTTTTCCCACGCCTTCTTCTCTTTCCTCCTCCAAACGTAGTTTTTGCTTTCATTGCTGCTGTTACTGCTAAAGACGCTGCTTTTTCACCAATACTCGCGTCACTAGATTTTACTCTTTGCCAAGCTTTCTCAGAAAGTGCTCTATCTGCTATTGATCTATTTTTTGTATCACCAAATTTGGAATACGCTATATCGTGCTGTTTACAAGCCTGATCAAGCTTATTTATTCCAGGATCTCCTCTAGCAAGCCGTTTCTCTAATTTGGTTCCAGGACCACAATATTGATATCCTCCAGGTAAATGTAATTCCACAGGTAATAAATCAATCGCCTTGTTAACTATAGCTCCAACCGGTTTACTTAATAGAGAAAATGCTGTTGATGCTATTCCCCTTCCTCTCTGTAATCTCTCTCGATTATGACTGATGCGTTTAGCCCTCGGCATGACTATTTATAGCCAAACTTACAATCAGTAGGTGCACTCTATAAATGTTTTACAATGAATGTAATATTAGTCTTGGCTTCTTGTATTATATATACTGTTTAAAATCCATTTATTATATAGAAATGGATTAATTAATTAAATGTAGACATAATAAATAAAAGTAGTAAAAATAGAAATAAGGTGTAATTGAAGATGTTTCAAATGTTTCTCCGCTGGTGATGGTATCGTTGTTTTCGGTAAAATGAATAAAATCTAAATAGTTGTCATGTTCCCTTAGAAACTTGCCACTTAATCGTTGGTAATTAAATAACACATTCCAGTCTAGTTTATCTTTAAAATTGTCAATGTAATTTTCAGAGAGATTTTGATATTTACTTATTACTTCCCAACAGTTATTAAAATTTGATGTCATCTCTACAAGGAAGTTTTCTGAAAACTGTTGTCTTTGTAAAATATGAATCCAGTTAACTCTGTGAAAATAAATTCTTAACATAGTCATTGTGAAGAGGTAGTGTATGGAAAGTTGTTCCCAATCCATATATCTATCAAACCGTTGAACAAAACCATCTGTCAGCACTCCTTGGGGAAATCTCGGCTCTTGAGATATTAAACTCCACGCAGTAATATTGGATTCCATCATCCTCTCTGTATCATCTCTCGAATATAACTGATGCTTTATCCCTTATCATGGGTATTTAAATTCTTTTTTCTCTTATATAATCTTCATCGTTTTCTGTTGGTTCATTAATCACATTCACTTTATCCCCCTTTCCTAATGTCTTGACTTTAGAAGGCTCAGACGGTTTATCTAATTGATTAGGTTTTTCTGGATTGTGTATCTTTTTCCAGTCTAAATAATTGTGGCTGTCAACATCTGAAGCTACAGCTCTTCCTGAAGCCCGATGGATATAATTAAATAAAGCTGCACCAAACCTTTCCATATGTTTTTCATATTCTGTAGTCCATTTCTTGTGTACTATATCAAATATTTTCTTATTTACAGCGTCTCCATCCTGCTCACAATCACCTACATTTGACAATTTTAATTTTTTTACATCATAGCTTGTATCAGTTTCATTCTTTTTGTAAATCGTTAACAATTTTAAAGTCGCTAAATTTACTGCTTCACCATCATAAATGGGATGTTTTATATTGCTTAACCTTTTACCGGAAAATCCCCAATGGTCTTCGTGTACAATCGGGGTTCTTTTATCCATGTATTGTACCGTAACCGCATCAGAAGACAAAAGCGGATCACCAACATTTTGAATTACTTTTCCTTCAAAATTATAATTACCATCAGGTGTTAACGGAAACCCAGCTCTTTTTTCACTATATCCAGATTTTACTCCAAACTCGGAATACCGTCCAAACTTGTCCACACTCATGATGTAACTGAATCGCTATCGTTTAGGTTCTTACTATATATATATATATATATATATATATATATATATATATATATATATATACGTCTACTGAACAATTATTTCTCGTTTTCGCAGTTCATCAACCAAAGCTACCCATTCGTTTTCTAAACCAGTGTGCCCGGCTTCCATAGCTTCATGTAATAACCTCATTCGATCAACTAACTTATTTATATCGTTGTAATATATTATATTGGTTTTATACAAATTTTTTAATAATCCCCTTCCAGATGTAGTAGGATCAGTTGTTTTTCTTTTTTTATGCAAAACATTTAATTCAGCAGAAGATAAAGCTCTTCTTTTAATTGGAGCTTTATTTGATTTCGAGGGGAAAAGACTAGATATAATGTTTGTGTATTTTATTGACCTGTTTCTATGAATAGGTAGTTCTTTGGAATATTTTTTTCTATGTGCATTTGTATACTCTAGTATATTTTTAAACAATTGTAAATCCTTTTTAGTATATTTACCAGGATTATTTTTAAAGATGAGTTCAAACAAACCTGTTGTACCTTTATATTTCTTATCACCAATAACTATATCATCATTTTCGTTTATATCTAACTTTCTATCTCCAATCATTAATCCTTTATCCTCTATTCTAGCTCCATATGTATGATAATTTCGATTAGCATGTGTGCCATGTAACATTTTTAATGTATATTTTCTTCCAAGTGTTCCTTTAAACATAATATCTGTGCCTAATTTGCTTAAGTTGGATGGGTTGATATCCTCTTCTTCTGCTCTTGTATCTTCCGCACTTGTATCTTCTGTACTTGTATCTCCTGCAATGTTCTTTTCCCTTAAATCTCCTATATCTCCGCTTTCTTCATACTCGTCGCTTTCTTCAGATGTTTGTAACTGACCAAAACTTTCATCATTCTGAAATTCTTCTTCATATTTGGAAATTGGTAGCATTTTGTCTCCTTCGAAGCGAATTGAAGGTTTTTCCATATTTTGTGCTAATCGCTTTAAAGGTTCAGTAACAGGTTTGAATGTTGTTTCTAAAAATTGCTCTCTTTCATTTATACCTGATTTTAAAGCTCGGTTCTTTTGTCTAATAGAATCACTAAGTGATTTTATTTCCTTTAATAGCTTTTCCTGGTTAACCATATTCACACCTTGACGACTTGTACAGTAATACCGCTAATCAGTGTATTAAAACAAATTTATCAAAACCTATTCTATAACGACCATCTTTTATAGCTTGATCTTTCATAATAACCAAAAATCCATACTTTTCCGCCCATGCTTTTCCGCAAAGCTCTTTAAACTTTTCAAATGGCATATCCGCATTCACATGATCGTTATATATATGTTTTAGGTTAGTATCATCTTGTTTGAATACAATTAGAATATTTGCATTATCTCTGATAAGTTGTTTTGGGATTTTGCTATAAGTTTGTCCTATATATATGCTGTCGATGTTATTATGTCTTCCCATGGCAAAGTAGTTTCTAATAGTATCCTGATTTTCACAAGATACATCGTCAAATATAAATACAGAATACGGTTTCGCTTCGTTTGGTTGCATAATGCTATCACTAGCGTTAAATTTGTAAAAATTAACATCAGACACATCAGATAGGATTTTATCCAGCAATTGATACTTTGGTTGATGTAGAGACTTTGAAAAAATATATAGGTTATTAAACCTTAATCCCTGTGGATTAGTGATCAAATTAAAGACAACATTGGTCTTTCCGCAGTTTGAAGGGCCACTTACTATACATCGAACAGTGTTTGGAAGTAAACTACCGTGTTTACCATTGTTGATTTTAACGTTATCCACAGTTAAATCATCTATGTTATTAATATTGAATCGATCTTTATGGTGAATAATCTCCATCCTGCTCAAAGGTTAACGACGAAATGATTTGCTTGCATTAAACCAAGTCCTTTATAGGTATCCATGAATCCTCAGTTTTGTTAAACCCTAACCACCGCACTTTAACTGCGTCCTTTTTTCTTTGTAACACTTTTTCAACAAGATATACATCACCTACTGTTGACTTTAACATTTCATGTCCATAAAAAGCACCTTCCAACAAATCTCCTTTGTTATCTTTTAAGATATACGTTTCAGGTACAGTCGGTTGCACTTTATACACTGTAAAAACTTCATTCGTCCAATTGGGAAGGTATTTCTTGGTAAACACTCCCTTATATTTACTAATCCGTACTTTATCACTTACATTAAATTTTCTTGGCTGCATTTTTTCTACTTTAGGCTTTGTATTTTTCTTTATGCGTTTTAATACATCTTTTGCATTTCTTCTATTTACTTTGTTAGGTTTCATACCGATAGTTCTATGAAACCTGTTGTTATAATCATTTATTAATTGTGGTAAAACATCATACCATACGTAAGAACCTCTTTTTGAAAATTGTTTATACAGTGCTCCTTTTAAGGTTCTATTGAATCTTTCTACAATAGCTGCTTTTTTCTCTGAATTTGTAGAATAATGATTTATTTTATATTTATTCATTAACTGTGCAAAGTTTGTATTAAAGTATTCTGTTCCATCATCAGTTTGTAAATGTTTAATTTTGTTTTTATCTCTTTTTATGGCTATTTCCATGGCTTCTGTTACGCTTTTACCAGTCTTGTCCTTTAGAGGCAAAGCGTCTGCAACTTTTGTAAAACAATTAATAATTGTGAGTATATATTTAAATCCTTTGTTTATTCTGCTATGCGGTCGCATTTCAATTAAATCCGCTTGATATAGATCATTTATCCCTTTTATAACAGTATTCCTTCTTGGAAACTTTATTCTTGCAGGTTTGTGTAGTTCATTAATAATCTTCTCCTTCAGGTCTGACATGATGGTTTCACGAAGACAGCTGATATGGTATTAAATATTTTGTTGTATAAATCTGCTTATATACATATAGTTCAAGGTCATTCAAAACTTGTGTAAAAAAGGGGAAACACAGCTTAACATTGCTTGTGTTTCCCCTTTTTTACGGAAAGGAAAAGGATAAAGGATCTAGGACGATGAAAGGGTTAATCTTCAATAGGGTTAAGGGAATAGTGGCCGAATGGCAATGTGTTGATTTTGTCTGGAAGGGTTTGTCTTTTGTCGTCATTACAGGATAGCGCCTTTTTAACTTCAGTCACGCTGTACAGCTGATGGTTAAAACTTCTGATGGTGTTGAATTTAGCTGTAATGATGTTATCCTCAAATAAGCATTGCTTGTAGTGTTCAAAATGCACTTTCTTCTTTAAATATAAACTCTTTACACCTTTAGCTTTCTTAATATAGCTATTCTTCTTTTCTTCTTCTTCTTCTTTTTCATTATAGAGTTTCAATGAATATAGTTTAGACATCAGTGCAACAATCTCTTCAAGTAGAACACCATTAGCCTCATCCTTGAATTTGCCTAGTACTTTTTTGTGTCTGCCATTGTCGTAGTTTGGATGATCTTTTGGATAATCGGAGAAATCAAAGTTGTTCTTGTAAATAAATGTACGTAAATCTTTATACATGTCCAATGTTACTATGCGATATATGAAAGCGTCAGTGTCCATATATGTAATAGATATATTTTCTCTTCCGTAGAACGCCACCATTTTGTTGTAGTGAAAATCGTACATGTGTGTTTTTGAGATGTCCAAGATTGACATGCCTATATACAAAGGACGATCCATCTTCACACTCGTCTTCTTCATGGACACTGCTACAAGTTTTTCATTAATAATTATAGATGTTCCAAAATTTGGCTGCTGTACTAGTTTCTGTAATTTTTTTGCGTCGGTAACAAGTTTAACATTTTTGTGTCTTCTTTTGTTTTCCAATGTTTTTCCAAATATCGCATTATTCATTAATTTAAAGAAATCTTTTTGAAAGTCTGATGTAGCTGCTGCTCTTCTGATGGTATTTGAATCAATATAGGGTTTCAACCAGCATGATTGAGAAAATTCCAAAACTCTATTAATTTTTGTTAGACGTAGTCCTAATTCGATAGCTTGTTGAACCACCCAAAAGTGAGCCACGTAGCGTTGTTTATTATTTAATGTCATCATTAATTTGGGGTGTTTTCCAATTGGTGAAATTTCTGTTTTAGCAAGAAGTGGAAGGTCATAATGAAGATCATGTAAATTTTCTGGGTATTCAAAATCGCAATCCAAAATATATCCAGTGTCACCATGTTTCGGAATTTGTAAAATATCGCCAATAGAGTCGGGATTAATCCATTTAAAGTTATCAAAAGGAAGTGGGTTTGACATTCCCCATCCGTACAGGTTATTTGCATCGAAATATCCTAAATAGGTTGACGGTTTGGTTTCATCGTAATTGGGAAGGTATTTGTTGTTGGCTTTGACATGTCTGGTAACACTTTGGGTCAATCCGCCTCTTACTCCAGCTTCAACCATTAAAACCATGTCAATGTCTGTTAAAAGTTGGATTTTGCATTTTATTTCTTTTAACATGGCTTGCCAAGCTAATCCTGGTGAAGTATACGAATGTAGAGGGTCCAAACCGTATGCAGCAAAACAGGTTCTTCGGAATTCTTCCATAACATCGCAGAGAAGAGTCACGTCAAGTTTTACATAAAAGTCTGAGTATTCTCCTAAAGTCTTCATATCCAACTCGTTCCATACTCGACATGCGTGTTGATAGTCTTCAAGTGAAATATTCGAATCATTAAGTTTGTTGTTAAATTTTTCTGGTGGAGGAAGTGATGTTTCATTAAATCTATGAAGTCCATCAATGTAATCGTAGGGGAAGACTCCTTTTCGAAGAACCAGATCCATTTTACTACTGGCTACAATTTTGCTTGTTTCTATCAGATCTTCTCTTTTTAAATTCTCAGTTAATTTCATTAGGCTAGAAGGCATAAATCGAAACGAATCAATAAACCTAAGTTTTATTTTGCCAACCTTTTTAGAGAAGCTTATAAATTTTTCCATTGTTGTTGCCAAAACATCTATCGCCCCATCATCTCTTCCCAATTCGGGAATTATAAAGTGAGAGTCATATCCACTAAGGTTATGTAGAACAACGGGTATAAAAGATGGAAGTTTGTAATTTAAGTTGCAAGCGTTACAGGCTGCACCTCTGTAGGCTCCTGTAAGATGGTCGTGATCACGCACTTTAACGTTATCTGGTGTAAATAGGTTATTACACAGATAACATGTTGTTGCCAAATTGTGATGTTGAAGTTGGTGTTCTTCCATAGGCTGCATCGGTATTTTAATTTTGTAGAGTTCTTCCACCTTAGAGGCAATGTAATACAAATCATCTACAAAGTGTTTCGCTACTTGTTCACCACGATAAATCTTCGGAGCAGATGTTAGTCCAAATTCTTGAAGATGTTCTTCAGACAGCGTGGATTTTGTCAGTATACAGTAACTGTTTGGTGCGTGTTTTTGATATTTGCTTCTTTTTGTGATATCCTCTTCTTGTTGTTCAATTGGAAGTAAAGATGCCTCAAAATCAGCATACACAACAACAGGTAAACGGTATTGTTGGATTACTTTGTCGAATTTTATCTGCGCTCTGCTAGGATGTGGCAATTTAATTCTTACTTCATAGTTTTCATTACATAGCCGTTGGTGTTCTACTAGCCAATCTGACCCTCCCCTTCTTAGTTCTTTGTTCACGTGACAAAAACATCTTTTGCAAATTGTCATCTTTCTTTTATGTTTAGATAATTGTTTAGAAACAAGACTTTCAAATTTTTTGATATACACAAAGTGTGAAATATCGCCTTTAGTAATCAATAACATATCTGTATGATCTCTGCGCTCATTTGATGTTATACGCAAGGGGTACACATTGTTTGATGAATCCAATCCAAATAGGTTGACAGAAGCTGAAGGATTTTGTTTTTCAAATTTTGAAATGTCTGTTATCGCAACAGGGTAAGTCATCCCTTGAAAATTATATCTATGTTGTACTTCTTCATATTTGTGGCTTGGTCTTATCGGATTGTCTGTTACATATTTGACCAACATGGCATATTTAAAACATTCCGTATCTTGATTTTGTACGTTGACGCAGGATAAGGTATTTCTAATCTTTGTTGGTAGAGGGATGTAGCTACTTCCTCGAATTCCATAGCCGTGTTTGTGTACCCTTAAGTCTAGCCCTGTGATGCTTAACAAACTCCATCCAGAGCCTCTTCCTTCATGTTCTTGTATTTTTATCATTAGCTCTTCAAAACATTCAGATACGATTGAATCAATATCTGACGAAAACATAATAGTTCGGTTTTTTGTTAAAAACCCTCTCGGTGAAGTTTCATTTTGAATGTTTGTAAATAAAGCATCCAGTAATAGTCCAAATTTGATAAAATTTAATCTTTTTAATTCATTTTGCAAAGTGTTGCTTACCAATCCTTTTGCGTTATTTAAAAATTCTTCGAGTTGTAATTTTGCATTGTCAATTTTGAAGTGGGTTACTACATTACCCGGAAGTGCTCGGGCATGTAGTTCTACATTTACTGCTGTTGATGCTGAAGGACGGTGAAGTGTAGACAGAGCATGCGTAGAAGTCGATGCAGCTGATGATGTTGAAGGATGATGAAGTGTAGACAGAGCAGGTGTAGAAGTCGATGCAGCTGATGATGTTGAAGGATGGTGAAGTGTAGACAGAGCAGAGGTAGAAGTTGATGCTGAGGTTGATGCTGCATATTGAATAACACTTGGTCTGGAATGTTGGTGTTGAGCTAGCATTTGATCTATTGTTTCTAATTCTTCTTCATTTTGTTCAATTTCATTGATATTATGTTCTACTTCTTTATGAATGTTTAAAAGCCATTCGTCTTTAAATGAATCTTTGCAAATATCACAGCGGTGCATGTTGTAGAGGTGTCTTTCTCAAAGGATAACCTGCTACAGATGAGACCAACGCTAATGTACCCCTATTTATACCTAATTACAAAAATGGTGGGGGTGAAGTTGGTAGGGAAGGGGTATATATCAATTTATATTAACCGAAGTTTTCAAAGTCTCGTCAGTGGGTCAAGGTCATCTGAACATATTGCCAGAACGGGGAAGAGAGCAGTAAGTGATTCTCACTTGGACCACAAACTGATCTATTCCCCGCTCTGTGTTTAAAGTTCAGTATTCAACAAATATTTTAATCAGACTCATCTGATGATGAAGATAATGATGAGGATGAGGTCATTTCGCAATAGAATAATTGACGCCGGCAACTAAATTCACCGCTGAAAACCAACCCATTGCTACTACCGCTTGGAGGAGTTTCAATATTATCAAAGTCTATATTCATGTCCTCCAAACAGAGCAACTGTTGATAAAGCTCTGTGGTATCATCGTCATCGTCCGTCAAGAGCTCAAGTTGCTCCATATCTCCACTGTATGGTTCACTGGAGGCTACATCGCTTAGTAACTCAAGATCGCCAAACGAATCATCATCTTCAATCACTGAATCGTCTTCATCGACGTCGTTAATTTGTATTGGAATATTATGTAAAATTTCTAAGATATCATTTTTAGAAGGGAAGATGCTGTTTGTGGGCGCCATGATAGCAGAATGGTTTCCCCATTGTTGGGAAACCTCCTTTTATACCCGATTCAGGTGGTGGGGGGGGGGAAGCGGTGGGGCTGCAAGTGATAGGGAGGGGTGTTTTATTTAATAATTATATACTATCCGCAAATTGTATAATTCTTGTAAGTGGGTCAAGGACGCCTGAAAATACCACCAAAACGGGGAATAGAGCAGTAAGCGATTCTCACTTTGACCGCAAACTGATCTATTCCCAGCTCTGTATTTCAAAGGTCTTTAATTTTGTTAAACTGTTTATTCATCCTGATCCTCATCAAGAAGGAACAGTTGTTTATACGCTGAGGGTTCTTCAGCAAAGAAGTGGTGAACCGCCAAGTCATCCTCTTCCAGAAAGACCGATTCCAACGGTGGAGGGGTGTGTAATAGTTGTCTGAGAATTGAGAGAGCCTGCGGTTCTTCAAATTGTTGAGGTTTCGCTTCTTGGAGTTGTGTCTGAAGTCTTTTTATATACTTTATGGCCATATTTATAGTATCTATTTTCGATTCCTTTGGATGGACAAATGGTAATATATTTCTTAATTGTCGATAACCCTCATTGAGTCTCGCTCTTGTTTTCCGCTGTTTAGCAGTGTTTTTCTCGGTTTTAAGAGACCTCGAGTTGGATGTGCCTGCCGGAGTATCCATAGCTGACTAGTAACTATGTTCCGAAGCATCACTTATATACCCGCTTACCTCCACCATTTGAATCAAATGATTGACTTAATGTAACATTTCAAAGTTTAAATATTTAGGTCAAGGTCATTGTAATATGTTAAAAAAAGTGTGGACCACCTATTTTCATTCTGCAGCATATGCTGTAAAATTTTAATAGGTTGTCCACACTTTTTTTATTTTTAAACTTAATTTTGAACTTCGCTTAATCACCCTGCCATGGCTTGGGAATGGCTAAAATATCTTCAAAGCATGTTGTTTTACTAAACACTCTTCGAACATATTTCCCGGGGTTAGGCGTTATTTACAAGTGATTTAAGTCCTCGTTAAAGGAAAGAAACACATACGCAAATAACACCCCCTCCCCCTTTAGGTGAAGGTTAGTATTAAACAAACAGGAATTTAATTTTTAGCAAAATCTAACATCACTCTCAATAACTCCCTACTTATGTTTAATTTTTCAAATACTTAACCCCCCTTAGGTGAAGATTGGTACTAAAACAAAACAAAAATTTAATTTTTTAACAAAAATCTAACATCACTCCCAATTAATCTCTACTTTTTCCAAAATATTTAATATTTTTATGAACAAAATATATTTCTATATTGTCTTACTATGACATAATATGGCCACTATATGTATGGTAGAAAACAATATAGAAACATTTTAAATAATTAAGAGCCGGCTTCAATAATTTTAACACTTTCCGGCGGGGTAAGCGCATGAGTTTTAACGAAATACACGTTATATGTTGGTAACAAAAACCTAACTTAATGGTTATTACCAACAAAATACCTTGTATATATACCTCAATAAAGGGGTTCAACAAGGTATTTTTCCCCGCTTTCAATACTTTTAACAGTTTCCGGCGGGGATACACGTTATATATACCTGGACGGTTTCAAACGTGTTTTGCTTTATTTACCTCACTTAAGGGATATAAGCATTTTAGTGACATTGACCTCAATAAAGGGTTGTACACTAAGTATATAGCTTCGATATTTTAGGCCTCACTAAAGGGATTCAATCGAGCTATCAGTAGATTCCCATCGTGGATTGTGGTGATGTTTTCCTGGACATCGGATCATCTGTTGGACTCCCTGAACGATCGAGTCATCTCCCTGGACCATCGAGTCATCTTCCTGGACCATCGAGTCATCTCCCTGGACCATCGGGTCATCTGATTGTAGAACTCCCCACTCGTACTCCTCCTGCGGCTGATACCTGGACGTGTTTTGCTTTATAGACCTCACTTAAGGGTTTCAAGCGTTGTTTTGCTTTATAGGCCTCACTTAAGGGACTCAAGCGTTTTAGTGACATTGACCTCAATGGGTTGTACACTAAATATGTTTAAGAATAGCTTCGATATTTTTTACCTCACCAAAGGGTTTCAATCGAGCTAGGTGTTTAATATTAGTTGATTAGTAGCTAAATAAAATAATGCAAACATATCATGCTATGTTAATAATCATAAGTAACGCATACATGCCATGCACTCTCTACTGATGCCCACGAGCAAATGCGAAGGTGTTGGAGTGATTTTTCCTTTTATAGACGGGGATTGTGGTGGGGGAAAACAACGCTGCAAACTTAAAAATTACTTCTGTTGCAAGTGTGCATTTAACGCGTGATAAGCTTCAGTCAACGCGATATAATTCAAAACTGAGGTTCTACAAGAGATTAATAATTTGTTCAATATACCTCGGAGGTTTCAAACCAATTATTTAGTTAATATTAGTTTTGAGAACCGCGCAACGAACGAGCTCTGACTGAGGTTTCATTGAGAGTGACAGTGTGGATTACCGGCGCGCTACAGCCGCCTCCCCTCCTCGATAAATGCTATTAATAGCTAACATTTACTGCATTGGCGCGCTCACGACAGATTATTCTTCGACACGCCTTAACTCCTATTAAAGCGTTATATTATAACTTGCGGATTGTTTTAATACAGAAATTTGTAAAATATATTATAGTGACATCCAGCAGGCAAAATTCACTTCTCATTAACATTATTGTTTTTAAGTGATGGTTTAAATGATTGCAACATCCTTTAGTTTCAGCTAAACTTAATAATTAGGTGTTTGGGTGAAATGAAATTTTTTGGAAGTATGTTTTAAACAAATATATCGCGATTAACAGTTTAGGAATATATATATAGATGGTTCGGCAATTTATGCGTAAATGCATCGCGTCGCTGTGAGCGACGCTATGACACTCATAGGGTTTAAAAAATAATTATGAAAATTATTAAAAGACACCTTTTTCACAGTTGTGAATAACAAAATATAAACTAAAATCATATCTTTACAGTCTCTTTATTATAAGGATCAAATTTAAATGCAGACTGTTATCAGCTGTTTGTAAATACATTAGCTTTCTGTGAAATTGTTGTTTTGTTTATTTTAGTGGTTTGTTTACCATTGTACGTGAATGAAATGCCACGTTTACGGAGAGGAGGTGCAAATCTCGGTCGACGCACCGTAAATGCATCCCGGTACCATCGACAGGAGACTGCACATGAAACTGATTAGGAGTATGCTGAAACTGAATAATGTTGCAAAAATTTAAACCATCACTTCAAAACAATAATGTTAATGATAAGTGAATTTTGCCTCGTAGATGTCACTACCATATATTTTACAAATGTCTGTATTAAAACAATCCACAAGTTATAACATATAACGCTTTAATAGGACTTAAGGCGACGGTGTATAAGTTTAGTGCACCACATTAAAACTAGGCATACAATGCAGTTGTCTGCTTGCAATATTGAGCGGAGCGAGTATTTATTTTGCATTTTTGATACGCGAGGGCTTCCAAATTATGCCTAAACGATATGATATATTTTGGAAGTTTGTTTTAAACAAATATATAGCGATTAACAGTTTTAGAATATATATATATATATATATATATATATATATATATATATATATATATATATAGTCTATATATATATAGAAAGAGAGAGAGAGAGATTGAAACGACTAATCTAAAGAGATTGAGAGATTGAGAGATTGTTTCAAACTGATACTTTAAATATTAAAAATCAATAGTTTAATCTTAAACAATCCTGTAACAAATAATGAATATATAGTTTCAAAGTATGTTAGATTTTGTTTTGTTTAAATAATTATGAAAATTGTTAAAAAACACACCATTGTCACAGTTGGGAATGACAAAATATGAACTAAAATCATATCTTTGCATTTGATATGTTTTAGATCAATATTTTCCGGGCTTAAGTATTAACTAATAAAGACCTAAACCTTAGTACAGGTAATATCTTTATTAGTTAATACCCCCTCGCCCTTCAGGTGCAGCTGTACTTTAATAATTAGGGTTTGGGTAAACAAATATTTTTGAAAATATCTTAACAAAATTATATAATGGATAGTTTTAGGTCAAATGGATTGATAACAGTATATAAATCATTCATAACGGTTTGTTTGGACTAATCTATTGTTTAAAGTTTTGGTTTTAGATGCTAAAGGTCAATAGTTTAAACACAAACACAACTGTTACAAATAATAAATATATACCGCTTCAGTAACATTTTTTATACTTCTTTCCATTCCATACGCGCTGTGACGTAATCACAAACAAGGCTCCATTTCCCGTTAGGACTTGGTCGTGTCATGTAGCCAGGTAATGGGACTTTATATAGTTTTCCCTTACTTTCTACAATCGGCATATTGTCTTCATATCGTAGTAATTTATACATGGCCGTAGGTTTCAATTTATATATGCGAATTTTTTGGATGTTTGCAGGTTTTTGGTTTTTACATGGTTTAGTTTTGCGAGCTTCTGTTTGGGTAACTGGTTTAGGCGGATCCTTCAATAGGTTTAGCAGAATGTTTTCAAGAGTTGCTAATTTTGCTTTTGTTTCGTCAAGGGTTTTACCCAATGTGGATACACACTGGGAACTTACTTCTTGTGGCCCAGAAGGGTTCACAGACGGTGTAGTTACTTCTTGAGAAGCGGATGGTTTCACCTTACTATTAACGGTAACCGGACCTGCAACTGATGTTTTCAATTTTTTTACTGTTTGACTAAAGTGGATACCGCACTGGTCGCGCCCTTTCAAACACCGTTTGTTACACATGAGACCTTTACTACTTCCTTTTATAAAACGGTGTTTACAGCGTCCAATATGTTGTTCCTGATGTGGGGATATAAGAATTGTGGTTTTCTGTATTTTGGGAGAGGGAACTTTCACTTCAGAATCATCATCTGAGAGCTCCAGACCCATTTCCAAGAGGATGTTTCTCTTTACAACATCGCCTACAACTGCCGTCACGGGTAACGGCGGCAATTTCCGCGAACCTGTCGCTCCAACTTCGATGGTCACCGGACGTGGCAAAGGTGCGATGATGGAGGGTTTAGTGGGTTTGCGTTCACAAACTGATACTGATGCCGACGCCATATTAATTTGGATATTTGAAATAGAATGTAACGGTATCACTAGAAGACAGAGTTTTTAACGAAGATATTAGAAGGAAGAATCAGTTAAATTAAACAACACTTTGATGCAAGATTCCTCGAATACTCCTTTGAACAGTCTGCTAAAAGAGATTGAAAGTTAGTTATATTATAACGATAAATAACACTTGGAGATACAAAAATACACGGAGACTTGATGGATCCAAAGTTAGTTATATGATGATAACACTTGTAGTTCTAAGCTAAAGAGGGATTGCAATTGGTTAAACAGATACAAAGATACACAGTAAAACACTAGACTCAATCTTGACAGGAGCTGCAGAGGTAAGCCTTAGACCAGGTTCTCATTCGATGCAGGAGGAGACTGGTATCGATGCATGTTTTTCCTGCGTTATATAGCAGATGTGTGCATAAAATAAACCTGAATGACTAGTCCGACAATCTTGTACGCGCGATGCGCAGCCGACAATTTAGTTTTTGCAGTCTGCGGGGGACATTTCAAGAGGCAGCTCTGGTACGCGCGATGCGCAGCCATCAATTTATTTTTTGCAGTGTGCGGGGGACATTCCAAGAGCAAGCTGTCGCCGTGTCTAGCACGCGTTGAACCATCGTCAATTTTTGTTTTTTAGTCTGTAGGGGGACATCCAGCTCTTAACAATGATTTTTGCTCAACAAATAAGCATAACAGTCACTGTGATTTAAACTAATACATGTATTTAAGTGATGCACCTTACGTAGCAAACAACTAGCTAAGAGTGTTTCAACGACAATTATTCTACGACGGAACCGCTGACAATCAGCTGAAAGCGTGGACCTTCTATCTTCATAGTCCAAAAAGTAGTAGGTAGTTGCTATTGGGCTACTAAAGGACACCTTTCTTATATTCCTGTAAAACTGTGACATTTTCATCCGAGGTTTTCAGCTACGATCCACACAGTCTAAGAGCTAAACCCTAACTAACACATATATTGAGGTTATTGTGCGATGTATAAACTTGGTGGGGGAAGGGCGGTTAGGCATCCTACATGCTTGTTGACACGTTATTAAACCTCCAGCTCTTGCCTAGTACACATGAACTCGCCAATCCAAGACATCAACTTGATCCTGAGGTATTTTAAAACATTTTAAATCGGAGCTACGATCCTCACAGTTTAAGAGCTAAACCATTACTAACGCATATACTGAGGTTATTGTGCGATGTAAAAACTTGGTGGGGGGAAGGACTGGTACCTATACTACATGATTGTATCACATCATTAGACCTCCAGCTCGTGCCTAGTACACATGGACTCACCAATCCAAGACACTACTGTTTCTTCCACATCTTCTTATATTAATGAGCAAGCTGACACAAATGAAAATACAACTTCTCAAATACAAGTAAATGAAGTTTCTACAACAACTTCTGATGCGGAAGCAATAATGCTATCCTTGATAGGTTTTAATTAATGGTAATTTTCGTACACAATCATGGAGGAGCGCATTAACGGTGAAGGGAACTTTTGCTATTATAACTACTGTTTCACTGACTTAGAAAATTAAATTGGAAACACCCAATCCAGATATTGTGCACTATATTTTAAGTTACACAGCAAACACCAAGAACTCTGAGCAAACGTCATTTGAGGAAACTTCAAAAACTACACAGAATTAAAATATTGTAAATGAAATGAGTAATACATAAAAGTTAAACCCAACTATCTTGCCCAGGTTTCACAGCGAATAACACATTATTCGATTTGTATTATTGTAAATAAAGAAATAAAAATAAAAGTTAGAAATCTTGCACAGGTTTCATTTGATTGTTTTCATTCCATAAATATATCTATCTTGCACAAGTTTGATTCGATAGTTTTAAACTAACAAAATTATTTGATGCTAAACTTTTTAGCCAAAGTATGGCATGTGAGTACTCTGCTGGCGCGGCTCAACAATACGAACAAGATGGTGCATTCAGAATTTAGATCCGACGAGGGAATTAGGAGCAATAGCGGAAAACCTTCAAAATATTGTTTTTTCGCTATTACTGCTATACCCTTAGTCGGATCTGAATTATGAATGCACCAACTTCTTCGTCTTGTTGAGACGCGTCAGCAGACTACCCACATGCCATACTTTGGGTAAAACGTTTAGCAACAAATAATTTTGATAGTTTGAAACCATCGAATCAAAACTTGTGCAAGATAGTTTTTTAAAAACTACTTCAGACGACCTTGACCTACTCCAAACATCCATGACGTCATTAATACGTCGCCAACTACGTCGCCAACTACGTCATTCCTACGTCATCAAAGTCACGTGACCGGAAGCTGTCAATCAAGTGAGCCAAAAGCCGCAAAATCCCACTACTACCATAGACTAACTACTGTAGCCTATGACACAACTGTAATTCGTTCTGCCGTGATTTGAACGATTCAATAAATCTGTAAAATGCAATTAAATTATGTAGTAATGTTCTGCATTAGCGTAGTGTAGTGATTGGCTAGTTTTTATTTGTTTAAGATTGATCGTATATCTAGTGCGGCCTTGGTTCTAGTATTAAGAATGATGAATTTTCCCAGTTGCTACTCCAGTAATTGGCCAAGATCAAAACTGAAGCAATTCACAAAGAAATTTTGATTCTTTACAAACATTATTAGTACCTCATTTTAATAGAATATACGAAGAGTTTCTAGGTAAAAAATAGATCAGGCTACATTAAGTGGTGGTGGGAGGGGGCCCTTGCCAGTGTTTTGCCCCGGGGCCCACCATGGCTCTCGGTGGCCCTGTTGACGGGCGACAGTCGCCAAGAATAATAGGGGCATAATACTCACTTTTCCATAGTAAATTCGCTGATAATCAATGTCGCAAAATAAATACGCTAATTATAATGTCCGAAAAAAGTGCTGCTAATATATATTTCCTTTACGATGTTTTTTATAATGTCCAGTTTTAAACGTGCCCAGTTAGTTTAAATCAGAATGTTATTTACATTGATGATTATAAACTGATGTATTTTAACCGATTTTAAATTCATTTTAAAATTTAATTGTGTTAATCCATTTAATAAATGGGTGTAAATTTTCATTTTTTATTGATTATACAAATTTGTAAAAATATTGCACTGTAGAAATAAGCTCTGATTCTGATTATGAATACATAATAAATAATCAAACTAATATTCAATTTCTAGAATTCAAATAAATAGTGGTTTATGTTGGTATTACTGTTAAAAGATATGAAGCAGAAGCAGAAGAGAGAAGAATCCAATTTTTGTTGTTGGGTTTTGAAAACAACTATTTGTTATTCAATTATAAATTGTAATATTTGTAATTGTATTGTATTTTATTGGCTGAGTATCAGATTATGTTATGTTTTAGTTGACTTTATATCAGTTTCTTAATAATTAATGTCCTTCTCTTCTGTAACAGTTATTGAAAAATGGATGCCATAAATAAAGTTGTCTTAACTGTTTTATCATTTTGTTCGATTGTTTTTACACTATCTAGCATTATTAATTTCACCAAATTTCTGTCAGATTTTTCACCTAAAGTAAATCTTAGTCTGGCAGCTTCAAGATCAACCCCCTTTGGAGGTAACTTATGATTCAGAGCATGCTGTTTTTTTCTAAAATTATTTGTTGTATTAATGTTGCTTGCTAAGTGCAAGTTAGGCCTCTGAATGTGTGAGAAACTGACAATGAAATATCCATAACTTGTACATCCTTCCAAATAGGCCTACATGTTATTTAAACATACATATCCTCTTTTCCATTTCCTTCATTTGGAAGGTGCTGGAGGGATCAGGTGTCCCATTGAGGTAACGGGTCCATACACTTTTGACTTTTGTCCTGTATTGTTGGATTGAGCGAACGAAGTGAGAGAAAATCCTTATACATTACTTTACTGCTTAGACTGGTAAGAGAATCAACTTGAACTGGCGTGTCTGTGATCAAAATAACTCAAAAACGCCTCTGCAGATCCACTTCAAACTTTAGAGATAGACTTAATAGTACGATATCTCGGTCGAGTTCGTTATTGCGAATATTTTGTTAAGTAATAGTAAAATTATCTTTAAGATAAATCAATTTCTTATCCCATAAGATTCACATTGGGAGCCATTTTAGTGGTACTTGAATTGTTGATATTTAGCCAAACGTCTATGTTTCAACAACACAGTAACAATAGTTAGTTTACTAGAATATAACTTACTTTGTTATACAGGATAACTAGATGTTTCAACTATAGAGCAACATAAGTATTGCCATAGATTCACTATAGAACTGTAGTTAGTCATATTCGTGTTGACTGGGTAAAACAAACTCGTTTTCGTAACTTGAAACACAAAAAATAAGGTTTAAATATTATTAGCTTTTAAAAGTTGTATGTAAGTTATTATTTTTTTAAATACTATTATAATTAATAATGTTATTGGTACTCTATGTCAAAACCAAAGCAATGTTTGCCAGACGGATGGTGGACTCGCTGGACTACAAGACAGACGACAAAATGACAAAAGAAATATGTCAGCAAGAAAAGTTCCTAAGTGATCAAACCTCCTTCTTACGTAATTAAAGTGATTAAACGCTAATGTATGTAATTGTTAACATTATAATTTCCACTCATTAAAAGTAGAAAGTCTTAATTTGTTCTCAAAAAGCATGACCTCGCTAATAAAACGTAAGTTACCAAATCAAATTAGGCCTAAGATGATTTAGCCCGATTGTTTACACCATATATATCTCTAGCCTTAACTTTTTGTCAGATTGCTAACAATTTAATATACATTTGTTTTCCTACATAAGTGAAAATGCATTACCATAACTACCCTACATAAACGTTTTGTCTTCTAATTCAATAAGGCACCTATTGGCTTTAATTTTTTAGGCATAATTTATGATGTCCAGACACCACTGTTGTAATAAAATGTTGGTCTAAATTTCTTCAATTTGATCTAAAGTAAGCATTTTCCAAAATTGTCCGTAAGGTACCGGTAATTAAAACTTAGTCTCTGGATTATTGTGCTTGTTGGCACAAGTTCATCCTAGGCCTATTTTTCAGTTAAAAATGATCTTAGTGGTTTTATATTACCTTTCCATCACCAGTTCTGTTGTAATCGTTTATTTCATGACCAGGTTTCGATACGAAGTTGTACCATGATCGATCACGTGGAAGTCGTCCGAGATTCAAGCTGTGACTATGAAGCTGTCCAGTAGACTTTGTCGAAAGTTAAAAGAAAAACAAACACACACACCTCGAGGAAAACACACACATTGTTAACATTTAAAACACGAAAAAATAAAATTTAACCTTAATCAACGGACGGTTGGCGGCCACAATGTTCGTTTGTACACGCGTTAACCGGCTCCGGCACGGGGAGGACACTGGCGACGATCCCAGTGTCGTCGCCAGTGTCCTCCCCGCGCCGGTACCGGTTAACGCGTGTACAAACGAACATTGTGGCTGCCGACCGTCCGTTGATTAAGTTTTTTAAAAAATTTTATTTTTTCGTGTTTTAAATGTTAACAATGTACGTGTTTTCTTCGTGGAGTGTGAGTTTTTCTTTTAACTTTCGACAAAGTCTACTGGACAGCTTCATAGTCACAGCTTGAATCTCGGACGACTTCCACGTGATCATGGTACAACTTCGTATCGAAACATGGTCGTGAAATAAACGATTACAACAGAACTGGTGACGGAAAGGTAATATAAAACCACTATTTTCATAAGTCTTAGCAGTTCAGGGGCAATTATCAAATATGAATAAAAATGATCAGTTTCATTGAACTAACCTCATATAAATTTACCTCTAGAGTTTGGATATCACATTTGTTATTGCCAGAAACAAGGGTAAAGTGATCAAAATTTTAAATCCAAAATAGGCTGCGACTTTTGTTTAACTTACATTTAATTTACCTAGGCGAATCCAAAATGGTTTTGATCTTACTCGGCTCGGGTATACTTTCATAAATGGAACAAAATAAAGTACCAAATAAAATTGTTCGATAGGCTACGGTATATATTAATTAGGTTGATATTTTTAACACTAATTAATATTTTATAGTTTGTATGTTTGCAATTACCGTACCTGCGACATGTTTGTTTAGTTGAGTTTGTTTTTATTCAATTAAACTTAAAATAAAAATGAAATAAACAAACATGACATGATAATGTTGTTCCTGACAATGCATGTTTAAAGTAATAGTGGAATCAACGTTTGTTATTTGGACAAATTTCAAGACACCTAAACTTAAACATAACATACCGTAAAACCGGCTAGACCCGGACAGGGGGTCTTGACCCGGACACGTACATATTTGTAAATATAAATATTTCTAAACTAACCTACAAAGTTGAGCAGTTGTTCGTTATAGGTAGGCCTACATTTGTTTAGAACAGAACATGCTCTAAACGAGGCATGCTCTAATCGTTTATAACTGACGACTTTTCGCAAAAATAAAATATGTCTATGACATGTCATTTTTGTCATGTTTGTCCAATTGTTTTCGTGTAGGCATATTTTTATTAAAAATTTAAGCGTGCATAATGCCATGATATTTAAAGAGATAACAACATATATGAAAAAAGTTTCACATTTACGACAGGCCTATTTCAGTTTTGACCCGGACACTTTATTAATACTCCGTGGATGTGACTCGCGCCAACTGTTACGACTCGTCTCTGCCGTAAACACAGTATTCGCGCCATAACTAATAAAAACATTGTGGTGTTTAGCTCTGATACGGTACCTATCTGTGTTTGTTATTAAAATTTGTGTTATTAATTTATAAGAGCAGGGGCGAAAAAGTATTCTTTGCCTAAATCGACCATAAGTGATTATGTCTGTGGAAAATATGTGGGCCCCATGTTTCAAACTGTATTTTAAACGTCTTTTCTCCTTATGGTTCTTTGTTTAGTTTCATTTTAGTTGCAAAGAATGATCAGCTGACACGTGACGTAAGAATACCCTTTTTTCATCCCCAACCCATAACAATTTTTTATTTATTCTACTTTGAAGCCTTTGACTGGTGCAAAGGCATCTGCAGACCTCAAAACACTGTCCAACTACAGACAGGAGAGGTTAATTTATACGTTATAACGTTATTTAGGTGGGTGTCCGGTTCAAGACCGTTTGTGGAGGTTGACCCAGACACTTTTATTTATTTTTTATTTTTGTTATAGGGTAATAACATCCAACATAATAATATATAGGCTAAAGGTAAATGGATGTAGTGAATAGTACACACACTTTACAATGGTATGGTTTTATTGGTGACATCGTTAACAGAAAGGCACTATAACCTAAAAATAGTAAAAAAGTGTCTGGGTCAAGCCTGTTTTACGGTAGGCCTAACTGAAATCTAAATAACCGAAACTTTAATAGGCCTAACCGAAGCCATAACCGAATAACCTAAATAATCGTTATACCCTATCGAACAATTTCATTCGGTTTTTTATCGTTCCACATATGAAAGTCTTCCCTGGTTTCGGTTATTTAGATTTCAGTTATATTCGGTCTCAAAAGATATTCTCTTAAAATTTGTCCAGTTAACAAACGTTGATTCCACTAATACACATGTATTGCCGGGAACAACCATTGGTAGGGATCTGGGGAAATCATACTCCTTCTATGTTTTTTTTACTTGCTACAGTGTATCAGAAAGCTACCTATATCGTGGAAACCACTCAGTTTGTTGATTTATTTTGTTTTTTAGTTTTATGTTTGTAAATAAATTATTTTTTTATACATACTGGTAGTGTTTATTTCATTTTTATTTTAAGTTTGTTTGGAAATCAAACTAAAAGAACAAACGTGACATAATAACTAACATACAGATAAAATATTTTACAATCGACATAGGCTAATCGATATATCAGAAAATTTCATTCAGATTTTAGATTTTTCAGCCTATGAAAGTGTACCCAAACAATATAAAAAAACCAAATGAAATAGTTTGATGTATCGATTAGGTCAATTGTAAAATATTTTTTCGTAATTTTATCCTCTGATATTGATTTGGCTTCACCGACCTTAGAAGATTCTGTGCTGAATATACAGGCTCCAAAAGTCAATACATAAAAACACAGTCACGACATGAACACACACGTACTTTACAACACGAAAATCGGTCCCTCGCACAACATCAAAGTTTCGCGAGTAAATGAAAAACAACCCGTTTCTTCCGGATTTGTTATCTATCGCAGTCTAGATGGTAGACTGCGTAACCGCTCCGAACTACTCACTGCGACTGACCTAATATGAAGTAATTTTATCATCTGTATGTTATTATGTCACTTTTACTTTCTCCCCCTATACATAGTATATGGAGAAAGTATTGTTTTCGTCAAAATTTTTGAATTTGAGTTGTTGGTGGAAATATTCGTTTTGGTGCTCCCTGAACCCAAAAAAGTGGTTTTTACGTGATGTCTGTCTGTGTGTGTGTGTGTGTGTGTGTGTGTGTGTGTGTGTGTGTGTGTGTGTGTGTGTGTGTGTGTGTGTGTGTGTGTGTGTGTGTGTGTGTGTGTGTGTGTGTGTGTGTGTGTGTGTGTGTGTCTGTGTGGATGTGTACAGAGCTAGAGCCCTAACCAATGGGCCGATTTTTATGAAATTTGGAATGTAGGTACTAATCCACGATATCTCCAGGCGTTTTTTTTTTTCATTTTTTTGAATTTTTTATTTTTAAGGGTAGTTATCCCCCAAAAACCGCCAAAAATCATGAAAAATCCAAATTTCTCAAAATCGGCTCTAACGATTTTGATTAAACTTTGGTCGTTTGTGGAACTTTAGTTTTCCAACAAAATGACACCACCCGCATTTCTGTAAAAATGCGGGTTCAGAAATTACAGGACTTAAAACATTAAAAATTCAGTTTTTTTGATTTTTCATAAAAAAACATAAACATACAAAAATATTACTATTCACCATTAAAAAGAGCTAAAAAAACTAAATAATTCAGTATTTTGAATTACTATTCTACAATTTCTGGTTGCGGAGAAAATTGGAATTTTAATTTTGCGGTAAACGCAGTACGTTGTCCAATGTTATTCTTATGGGGAATACAAAAATTACTATTTCTCTCTTATTTACTGATCAATTTCATTCAAACTTGACATGCTTGTCAAGTTAGCATTGGCCAACAGAGGAAATTCGAAATATGTTGCCCCCTTAATAAACCTGGGGGGGAATAGGGGTCATTTCCCCTCTTAAAACCACGAGTGTAGTAATAGCAAGGATTTGGGTGGATGTTTTTGGAAACAACTTGTTTACAAGATTTTCTGTACATTCGACCGTGCTTTGTATTCTATATTTAGTAAATAAAAAGTAATTTATTCATTAAAGTTGGGCTGAAAGGGAGAAAGTATGTGTCAGTTACCTGATACCGTTTATTTTGTTTTGTTGTTGTTTGTTATTCAGTTAAAATAAAAATGAAATAAACGTACCTGTAGCCTATGTACAAAAACATTTATTTACGAACATAAAACTAAACAAATCAACAAATTTGAAAGGTTTCTAGGATATAGCTTTCTTATAGGGGTCTACTGTAAAAAGAACATAAAAGAAGTATGTTTTTTCATAGATCTGTTCCAATGGTTGTTCCTGGCTATACATATTTAAGTAGGCCTATTAGTGGAACCAACATTTTTGTTATCTGGAAAAAGTTCAAGACGATATCTTTCCCATCTTTGAGACCAAATAAAATATCAAATGAAATCAATTTATTTACAGAAATTAAGATATAAATTACAGGTATTTATAACAACTAGTCCTGCATGGGCTACAGGTTAGCCTCTGTGCAAGACAAGTCATCATCGTAACCATATTATCTGTAAATAAATAAATAAATAATCTTGTGGAAATCCACTTGTGTATTTCCTTATAGAACTCAGTGAGCTTTACATGATTGAGACACAAGCCCAAAGGTTGGTGGGAGGAGGATGTATCCCGTTGGGGCATCACTCAAGACATGCGGCTTTGTAAAATATGTCCAAAGAACCATCACACGTCAAAATTGGATGTTGGGAAGTGACATAAGAAGCCAATAGGGTGGAGCGCTAAGCACTGAAAAATACATCCAGTCTTTTAGTCCCCCAACAATGTGTTAAGGTCCGGGAGCAAGTTTGAGGAGCCGTTAGACCAAAACCTTTTCTCAATAAGAATAACATGGCGGCTTTTGATGCCACTGGGGCAGAGTCCTGAGGTCTGGAGGAAAAACAAAAAAGTACCTATCTACAATTTGTTGGTCCTCTACAACATTATGGTCTAGAGCAGTTTTGAGGAGGCTTTTTCAAAATCCCCTGGGACACATACACACATGCACAACCATTATAAGTATAGATTTTTTCAATACAAAATACTTTGAACTCCCTTAACAGCCCGATTAACATTTTTTACAAAATTCTTTATGTAAATCTACTAGCAAAAACTAATGGTCCAATTTTAACTGTTTTAATATTAAATTAAAGGTTTTGGCCTGCAGTTATGTCATAATTACATTTCTTATCTTTTTATGTGTTTTTAACGCAAAATGACTGCATTTATTACTCCCATAACAAATATTGTTCAGTTTTCAATAAATCACTTACATTACTAGCAAAAACTATCAAATAGTTTTTGTATTAAATTGAAGGTTTCGATTTACACTAATGTCATCAATATCTTTGTTTAGTTTAGATGTGTTGTTTCTAATGAGAAATTAATTTTAATTTTTAGCTCTCATAAGAGCCCATGTTCAAATCTCCACAACATTCCTTTTGTAAATCCACTAACAAAAACTAAAGGACCGATTTAAACAGTTTTGATTTTAAATTGAAGGTCCTGTCCTACAGAGATTGGTACTTTTATTTTCACAAAACATGTTTTTCTCAGTGAAAAATTAAGACATTTATATCTCCATTGGAAATTCGCTGAGTATGCAGGTTTGCTGCGACGGGGGTATTTACATTTTGACATCGCACTTTCTTTATTGCCATTGTCGTATCTCGTCTGCATGTCTAGCTGAGTGCTGACTGAGGTTATGCGGTTATGCCAGAGAAGTTCCGCATTGGGCAGATAGTTTGATTATTCGTAAAATTATGTTAGATAGTTGCAATGCCTATAAATATGTACTTTTATGAAATGTATGGGTGGTTCAAAAATTCGAAAATTTTTTAATTTTTTATTTTTTTTTATTTTATAAAAAAAATACATTTCCAGATTCATTTGTTTTATATATATTCAGATTCCCCTGGTCTTTCTGAATAAAATGAGTATGCATATTGATAGGTTTAGTCCAAAATTGTAATTTATTCATATTTTTAAAAAAAGGTCTGCAAAATCGCCAAAATTGGTGGCCATTCCCCCCCCCCCCCCCACACACACACACACACACATTGGCCACTGCTAGGGTTAAAGCCCCCAAAGATTAATTTTGCGATTCGAATTAAGATCAAAACACATGATTTTCAATTTAAAACATCTAATTACCCGACTTTTATACTAAACTTGTGGGGGGTTCATATTTTCACGATTTATTAATCTGTCTTTCAACGGGTCCTCTTTTTTAATCCAGAGAATATGGTATCCTTAATTTAATGAGAAAACGTAAGGCTTGTCATTACTGTTTTTTGTGTATATCTACGCCAGTGGCATTTTTTAACGTTTTGATAGGGAACAGTCCAAATCCTGGCATAACAAAAGCCAATTAGCTATTGTTTTTCGGCTAGTTTCATGGCTGAACTAGTTTCACGGATAATGAAGTTGTAATTGATGGCGTACATTACGCCAAAAAAAGCTAAAAAAGTACATTACGGTTAGAATGTTTACTGTACCAAATAAGTGTCCTTGAAGGCATTTACACTTACGTCTTGTTTGTTGGTTGTCTTTCTACAAAAAAGTTCATTGACTTTTCTCTCTATTTTCCTCTTTTTAGCGAATTTCCCATATAGGGAAGAAGCTATTACCGTAGGTCTCATGGTAAGACTTAAGCCCGATACCATGATAACTTTTTGTTTTGAGGTCCCCAGATGCCAAAAACACTATTCGTTTAAATTTATATATATGTATATATATATATGTGTGTGTCCGTTAACACGATAACTTGAGTAAAAAACGTCCGATTTTAATGAAATTTGGCTCAAACGTGTAAAATGACATTCATGACTTTAAGTTCGAAAACCAGAAAAATCGGACCATGGGAAGGGGGGTTTATGGGGGTTTTAGATTTTCCAAAAATCAGTTTTTTGAATTTTTCACCCAACAATTTTTAAAAACTTAATTTTGGTTTTGACCATGTTATAGAGCTTAAAAAAACAAATAATATAGTATTTTGAATCATTAACCTAGGTTAAGTGGTTGCGGAGAAAATCCAAAAAACCTACTCATAAAATCTCCCATGTTAATCTTATGGGAAAAAGGTTTTTGGCTTTTCCTAAGTTTATTTTAATGTAAACTTCACATTTGCTTTTACCAATCTGTTCAGTTCCACAAAAAAATCATTGGTGTTTAAATTGTGATTCTACGCCCAACCGTTGCAGAGATATTCAAAGTGCTAAACACAGTACATTGTCCAATGTTATCCTTATGGAGAATAAATAAAATTTGATATCTCGATTATTTATGAATGTATGTTGATGAAATTTGGTATGTGGCTTCACGTAGTACTGGTATATTGATATTTGCACAAAAAATTGATTTTTTTGTTGATTATTCCCGTAGCAGCAAACCTGCGTACTCAGCCCCCATGTTATTCTTATGGAGAATAAGTAAAATCGCTTATATGTGAATATATTTTTATGAATCTTGGTTTGCGGCTTTATGTGGTATTAAGACATATATTATGCATTGGAAATTCGCTGAGTATGCAGATTTGCTGCGACGGGGGTATTTCGTCTTGACATATCTCGCATTTGGGATATTTTGGAACAAGTTCCTTCTCCTGAAGCCATTTAAAGCAGGTTTCCGTATTCGTCACAACATTTTGAGCTAAATCATGATAGGTAGTTAATTGTAATAGTAAGTTTGTCAGACATTTTTCTTTTCTTTTGTAAACAAAATACAAACGTAAACATAACAATTATAATCATTTGGTTACGGTATATAAATATTGCATTTTGCATATGTTGAATATTTTATTTTGATAGTTTCTACCATCAATATATCGATTATGATGGTTCGATATATTAATTTGATTGTTTTGTAGGACACTTATGAAACTGCAGCCGTATGGCAGAAAAAGGTATTGAGAATAATTTATGGCTTCGCCCCCAGACAATCATGTAAACCTAGTTTTAATAAACCATCATATTTTAACTTTACCTTCAATGTACAGTATATCTTATTAATTTAGTTCATGTTAGAAATAATGTCACTGATTTTGAAACACAGTCTAGTAACCATAGCTATAACACAAGAACTAGAGAAAATCTCATCATACCTCATGTAAGGTCATGGGAACAAATACTTAAAAAACCATTACGTACCACCAACAGTTAACGCTCTTCAATAAGTTGCCAACACAGTCTAATATTTAACTAATAGGGTACACAGTCGTGAAACTCATACGTGAGCAAATGTGTCGCCTGGAACTCACTAGCGATCCATACGGTTGGCGGCGCAGGTACAACCACACAGCGATCCACACGGCTGGTCGCTCAACCAATGTAAATACACTAGCAAATCTGGCGGATGGAAGCTCAAACTAATATAATACAGTAACGAATCTCTTGGTTGGGGGTGCAATTATGCCTGATTCCGGGCCACCATATAGGATAGGTGAGTTTCTCGGCGGTGAATTCAAGACTGTACTGTCTTCTCTTACTGTGTAAATAGTCATGGCACTGACTACAGTCGCGCCGCCAACCGCTACGAGCGCTTGTGAGGCGCTCCACTTCCAGGTAACAACTTAGACAGCTGAGTTTTTAGACTGTATAGTTATTAGACTGTGGTTGCCAATATCCGTTAGATTATTAAGTAGGCATAAAAAAGTTTTAAGAATGCTGCCTCCAAGTGGTAACTTATATGTATTTGCAAATAACTTATTATTGCATTGAAAACTATATGAACTATGATTTTTCAGATGGACCTATTTTATGACTTGCTCTGAGCTACTTGAAGTGTTGCTGATTGCTATAAAATATAAAATTTCACTTGTGCCTATTGGCTTAGTGGCATGAATACAGTTTAATTGAATTCAGAATTTATTTACATAATGTTTCCACCTGAGGTAATGTTTAGTTTAGTTTAGCAAAAACATGAGAAATCTGGTCAGTAAACCATTATCTTGCCCATGCCCATGTTCCATCTTTCTGCGATGCCAAGTCTTTTTACCAAAGGTTCAAGAAACTGCTTTCATCTCCGTGCATGCGCTTTCGGGATCGAGTTGTTCCCTGATATTTGGTTTAACTATTTGTTTAAGGCTTTATCTGTGATAGAGGGTACATTTGAGAAATCTACTTAGGAGGACATTGGAGTCACAGGTATTGCTGGTCAGGAGTAAGTTGAGATGAAACTCTGAACAAAGTGAAAAATTACGTTGCGCCGTGGATGATTTTACACACTACTGTACTAAAAGAGTAGTGCCGATCCAAACAATCCCTACTATGGTCGGACTTGGATTTTCATACTAAATTATCACCCATACATTAGTGAAACAATATGATTTTATCCTTGGTATAGATTAACTGGGCCAATTAATTTGTGAGATAATTTTCTTATCAAATAACGCTATACACCCCATGTGTCTATACTTCGGAGACAGGAGACTGTAAGCCTATTGTGTTTTAATTTTACCACAAGAAAGAAATTTACGTAGTTATTTTCTGTTTCAGATTCAGGTGCAGCTGTACCGTATGCCATTGAAGCTTTGGTTGTAGATGTGTCTCTGCTATGCATATTTATTATTGTGCATTCATCACTGATTGCTGTTCAGGAGATTATGTCATCCATGTTAAAAATGCCTGTCTTAAACAAAATGTTTTATAGCCTACTTACTTCAGGGTCTCTTCAAGTAAGTATAAGAATAAAATGAGTGACCCGTGTTTTAAAAGAAAAACCTATGAAAGTTTAGGTTCCGCTGTCGGATAGCGCCACTGTTCCGAAAATTCAGCCCTTTACTGTGTCCTTTCTTAGAATTCTTAGACGAATTGGAAAATCTACATAAAAATACCTTTAATTTGGCACTTCAAAAGCAAAAGAAATTTCAGTGAAATGAGAATCAAAAATGTTTAATAAATTACCAACTGATTGGAAAAATGTAAGTGAAAATAGCTTTAAAAGGAAAATCAAGAATATTCTAATGGGAATCAAAATTCGTAATAAATTACCAACTGATTGGAAAAATGAAAGAGAAAATAGCTTTAAAAGGAAAATCAAGAATATTTTACTACATAACTGCCCTTACGAAATTGATGAGTGTTTTAAGAACGATTATTGTACCCAGAATAAATTGAAGTAAATAAATGTACTATAATGTATCTAAATTCATTGTTCTATTAACTATTGTCATGTATTATTTTTAATGCCCAACGACAATAAAGTTATTTATTTATTTAAAATCTGTCCAGCCGTTATCGAGTTATGACTGTGAAGAAAAAACCCCTAGCGTATTAATATATAGATTACTGGAGTTGTCATTTTTGTGAGTGGTAAAAAATTAGAAAGATGTTAAGCAGTGAACACACTTTCACACTATGAGGAAGTGTAAATAGTAGCAAAACACTAGTTCACATTTGCAACCGACTTTATTTTAGGTGGACCCTCCCCTTTAACGTACTCCTACAGACAAGGCAATGCTAGGACCTTTAACCCTTTGCGATCGGAAGGCCAGCAGGAGTGGCCACAACGCAGTCGGCAGCCAGTCGGAATTCTTTCCGTACTAACTTGGTTCCGACGGTCGGACGGCCAGCTGTACTGGCCACGTCCCACTACGCATCACCTCGGCATTTATCATGGCGGCTCGCTCCCTGCAGCTCGGAATTATTTTCACTGAAAACCTTCAATGTTAGCATAGGGGATTTAAATTTTAATAAAACGTCTCTCAATTCGTCTTATCTTTAACGATCGTTCATTATTACTTAGTTAAATATATGGGGGAAAAAAACATAACCCCATTCTTACTAATAAATGTTTATACGGGATAAAACAATTTTACTGTTGGCCTAATTATAATATAAGTGTAGGCCTATACGTAAACGTACAAGTGTTCTTATAATCATGTACATTAAAACTTAAAACTTAATTAAAAATACAAATAAACACAAATCTCTCGAGAAAATCACCAAAACACAGTTAAAATCACATAAAACTGAACCAAAACAATGATGATTATGACAGCACTTGTGCCAGAACAACAGGTGTTTATTTTAGTTGTTTACACCACAATTCTTACGATATAATGTTGCAAGCCTGCTGATCGTTTAGTTTAACAATTCCTCACTAGGTTGCAGCACTCTACAGGCATTATACCACAGTTGGAATATTACAAACGAAAACATTGTTGTCGGCCAGTCCTGCTGGACGCCCGAGCGTTCGTTGGATTTCATGTTGGCCAGCACCGCTGGCCGTCCGATCGCAAAGGACAACTGCTGTGGAAAAAAATCCGACTTCCGCGCGCTAATGGCGGCGGCCAGTAGAGCTGGCCGCGCGACCGCTGAGGAATAGCGGCAAATATGCATTCCGATCGCAAAGGGTTAATGAGACTCTTACTCAGTCTGTATTCAGGGTATTGCATATATTTTAGATACATTTTTACAATATACGCCTTAGGTGTTCTTCCCTTTTTTGTAGCTTAAATTTAAAATGTTGGCTGCTAGATTTTACAAAATATAAAATTCAATTTAGGATCATTTTAATTTTAAATTGACAGTCGACCTTTATCACCCTTCTGCTCAACATTGAATTACTTTTGCTTCAAAGTACACATAACAATCGAAAGTGTAACTGTGTTTGTTTTTCAGTTGTTGATCCGTTTGTGGATGCCGATCCCACAATATACTTTGTGGGCAGTTGAAACACAAGGGGCTGCAAAGCTGCATGTATTTTTTGGAGTTCATATTGTCAGTTGGATGTTGATTTATGCCATGATGATTACCATGGATATAACGGATCTTCTTGGTATCAAGCAGGTAAGAGTATAAGTGTTCAAAATAACAATTGCTTGTCAAATACAGGGGTCTCCAACCTACAGCCCGCGGGCCACATCCGGCCCGCCAACAGTTGTTAATCGGCCCACGGTTAGCCCAATATATTCAATAATTTTATTGAATCAAAATAAATATATGATTTTATTCAAAATTAACAATTTTACTGTCAACCACTGGTAAAGATCTCTTTTCAGTTGTCTCCGATCATTCCTGTGTGTAAGCTTAGATCTTTTCCTTGTGTTTGTATAAATGAGCTGTTGACAGAAGAAATATGAACGGGTACAATTGTGTACACAGTGAAGGTCACGGCTGCGTGCAGGGGATTAGGGACAAGGTAGGAAGCCCTCAACTTGGCCAATTATTACTAGTTACAGAACTTTAAACAGGATAATAAAATACGTCTTACAACACCAAGTTTATTTACATTTATACTGTACTTACATACAAGACGGTAAATATACACAAAAGATGGTACCAGGCGATCGATTTCAACCAGATACACCGGTCAGCATCAGGCCCAAACAGAGAATGGCAGAAACAAGATGGCGAACAGCTTATATACTATTGGCTACCGGAAGTTCCGGAAACAAGTTGCGATAAGTACCACCAGAGTCAAAGTTCATTGATCTGTTCATTGATCAATTTATCCCTATCCTTACATTTTTCCTTAAAAATAAACAATTCTTCCCATGCATTCATTACATTTCCTTTCTTAAAAATATGGAGAAAATTCAAATTGTCTTCAATTGTTCCCAATGAGTGGCCATTTTCCAGGAGGTGTTTTGCGACATTCGATCTTTCCGGTTTTCAGTTCTTCCATGCTGAAACATGATTCTTTTATCTTTTTACAAAATTAACAGTTTGACCAACATACAAATGATCTCAATCATTACAACTGATTTTATATACACCGGGCTTATCAAACTTATCACAATCTTCTATGTTCGGATGCAGAATTTTACTCATGGCGTTTTGTGTCTTGAAGGCTACGGATATTCCATACTTCTTAAATTGATTTGCAATATTCTTTGTTTTATCACCAGTGAAGTTAAATGCAACATATCTCGTACTCTCCTTATCCCATTCGAAATTAAGAACTTTAAACACATTTAAAAAATTGCTGATTAGCAACTACTGGTTTTTTAGGCAAATGAAACATACTGAGCCTTGAAAAACACGTTTAAATCAGTAATAACTGTATTCAGTTTGTTCAGTCCAGTAAAGTTTGTCAAAATTACTTAACATGAATAACATAAACAATTTAACAAAGTTAAAGTAAAGGAAACATAAAAGTAAAAAACTTGCTAAAATAGCCTTAAAAACACCATTTAACACTAACATTTTATAAAAAGTTTGGGGAGGACTCCCGGACCTCCCTACTCCTTGGAGGGGTATTCCATACCCCCTGGATGTTATTGGTCCGCTTTATCTCCAACGATTTATCATCTGGCCCTTAGGGTAAATAGGTTGGAGATCCCTGGTCTAATAGAAACAACTGATAACCTACTGAAAAAGAATAGATCTTTCATTGCCCGTCAAAGATAGGTTTTGCAAAATATCTTTGTCACAGCGGTACAGTCTAACATGTTACAGAAGGTTTACATTAGATGGCTTGAAACTGGTTTCCCCCTGATGCTCACTTTCACATTAGCCACTAGCATCTGTTTGAGAAAAACTTTATACTAGGCTCATGCAAGAACTCATAGTCATTATATACCTATACAAAATTATTAATATAAATTAACACCTTCCACTGAAGTTGCTGTAAAACAAAGGTTACTATTCACATTAAATTTAGGCTTTATATAATTAATACTTAACAAATTTTGTTCACAAATTTTCTTCCCTTTTCATTTTTTGTATGGATGATTTTTCATGATTGAAATCAAAAAATGTATAGCCAATGATGATATTATTAATAAAGCATTCTTTTTCAATTTAAATCTAGTCAAAAAATCACTAAAAATTTTGAAATTGTTTCACGTGATCCAATAAATAAACCTATAAATTCTATTCTTTTACATCCATATTTTTCCTTGAAGAAGTTTATCGTTGGCTCATATATTCTTTTTTTTTCAATGTCAACGTCTATTAGGCTGATCTGATCCAATTTCAAACCTGACCGTTGGGTCTATTATGTATGCGTATTTGTTGTTCTTGTCAATATCTATGATATCTATTCTTCTTAATGACCCATTCTCCGCTGTTCCAGTCACTTCTTCAAAGACCTCATATCCTCTTTCTTTTAGTTCTTGGGCTATAGTATTCCGAATTGCGTGATGTGTTTTGTTTCGCAAGAGATGTCCAAACGGACATACTCCAAGAACATGAGGTAAAGTTTCACATAAATAATTCTCGGCAACAGGACAATGCCTGCACTGGTTACCATCCTTGGATCTTCTATGGGTCGCTCTTACAGGGGCTTCTTCACCCACCATTGTTAGGTATTCCTTGTATTCAGAACTACTTAGCCCATTCATTTTAAATAAGTTTAAATTTGCTGGTGGATACTCTTTAAACAAAATAACACCTCGGCCTTTGTGTTTGAGAGAGCACCAATTACAAAACTCTTTTTCTCGAAGGATTTCTCTTAATGTCTTTGGATTAATATCTTCAATTTCTGTTATCTTTTCATCTAAATCTAATTTTCTCAAACAGCACTTTACTTCATCAAGAAAATTCAAAAATAGCCCTATAACTGGATTTCTTATTTTAATTAAAACTTTGCATATGTTTATGTGTTGTAATGGAGCCTCCCAAAGCGCTTTGAAAACCCCTAACCCCTTTTTTTTGGTGCATATAGCATTGAGTTAGGTATATCAGCAGGAAGGTCCAAAACTTGTATCAGCAGGAAGGTCCAAGACTTCTTTGTATGCTGATGTAGTAATTTTATCTATATCATTAAGAAACCCTTTTTTTAATTTAGTCAATGGGGCGGTTTGAAATGGATAAACCATTGTAGGTCAAATACATTTATTCAAAACATAAATTTTCTGGTCTGTTTTTAAATATGGCGTTGATGTGAGTTTATTGACTTTAACAGTGAGTGATTTAACCATTTTTTTTGTATCAACTACAATTTAATTTTGAAAATCAATACCTAAATATTTATTTGTTCTCCAGGGTTAAGAGATTGGATCTCAATCCCTTCTAAATTGAAATCTGCAGGTATCAATTTTCCTTGTTCAATATTTATGATATTTGTTTTGAATTATTAAGTTTTAGTCCAATTTCCTCGAATAAAGGAAAAATCATATCACATAAAGTTATTACATCATCCTCACTCTTACCAATGAGAACCGTATCATCATCAAATCCAAGAATAGATATTGCTGGTAAATTTTCCTCAAGTTGATACCCATAGATTGATCTAACATTTTCTTCGCTTATTTCATCGAATATTTGATCTATGCTGATATTATACAAAGTTGGTGATAATGGAGCTTAAAATACACCTAGGTGTATAGGTTTGGTTTTCCCTCTAACCGTCTCTACTTGGGTGACATTTGCTTTTTGTAACTCAACAATTGTATCTACTAATTTGGGATCGGTAGACTATGTAAGGTCGATTCAAGATGTTTATGGCCAATGTTGTCATATGCTTTTGTTATATCTAAAAATAATATGCAACAATATTTGCTAGCTTCTGTAGCAGATAACAACACTGAGTTTAATATGCTAGCATTAACGTAAGTAAGTTCCCAGTGTTGAAATAAACCCTTGTTGGGCTGGGTTGAATTCTACAGATCTTTTTAATATTTTATCAATGATCTTTTCAAAAACTCTTCTTATAAGCGAGCAAATTGATATTGGTCTCCAGTTATTCACATTTTCAATTTCACCAGCTTTATTTAAAAGGACAGTTCTACCTTTTTTTAAAATAGGAGGAACATTACCTTTCTTATGCATATTTGTAAAAATTAATGATATAATATTTTTGGAACTTTTTAATTTTTGATTGCCCTCATTATAACACGATCAGGTCCACATGCTGTGTCAATCTGTATTCTTTTCATTGCATCTTTCACGTCATTTTCTGTCACAATAACACAGTATTCCATATTATTCTGAAATAAGATTGTCTTACCAGGTGCTTTATATTCTTTTAAAGTATATGTATTTTCATGGAAGAAACGTTCATAACATTGATCATAAATCTCATTTAATGCGATCTGACATCCTTTGCAGTTATCTTCCATCACTTTTCCACCCCATCAGCATAAATCGTTTGGCCAATGTTGGAAAATGGTCGGCGAAAATGGTAGGCCAAAGGTGGGATGTCGCGAGGCGCGAGGTTGGCCCATTGATGGATTAACCCTTTGAGCCCCGGGCATTATTCCAAGACTTAACTGAATATACCCGTCAGTTTTGCATGGTGATACTATATAACTTATTTACTTACATCAATCAATCCTTTTTCTCTATTCTGGCGTACACGTATTTCGGCATTCATGCCATCTTCAGCGTCTTGGTCAGTGTAGTGTAGGCCAACCCATCAGAAAATCACTATTCTCAGCCGTGAAGCTTCGTCGAATAAAATAAGATTAATAAGAATAATAAGATTGTCTTATCAGGTGCTTTATATTGTTTTAAAGTACAGTAGAAGTCCGATTATCCGAGCTAAACGGGACCGAGACTACCTCGGATAATCAAAAACTCGGATAACACGGCGGCAAAAATTATAGGTTATAATTAGACAAAAATCGTATTGAAACTGGAGAATACGGTTTATTAATACAGTAATAAGTGATTTATGATTAAATAAACCTTTTTAATACTCTCCCCTTTATCCAATCTCTTAATTGCAATATATTTTGTTTCCAAAGAAACCACAACTCTTTTACGTTTACCACTCATATTTGTGAAACAACACACTGATTGAAAACGGGACTGAAGCGCACGGTTAATCAGTTCGGCGTAGACTGAGACAGTGGCACGAACTGCGAACTAAAGATGGGTGTTATTTAACATAACAGGATGAATAACAGTGTTGCGGCCGTGGCAACGTTATCGCGGCAACACGTTGCGGAGAACTCCCTGTTATTCTAATAACGTTTCTACACCCGTTATTAGAGTTGGCAATCGTTATTTAAATAACAGGTTGCCGCAACACGTTATTGGATAGCTGCGTTGTCGTTACAACCGTTGCCGGAAAACAACGATAATTCCCATCTCTAGCGCGAACACAGTCGACCGATAAGATTATTGGTCCTAGCAACAACCAATATGAGTAGCTTGTAATACTCGACCTAGCAACCACAGCCGCTACATTTTTCAATCGATTTACGATTATTTATTTATTTATTTACGATTTATTTCCAAGGCTATATACAGTACTGTATTTGCCTCGGTTAACCCGGCGGCTCGGATAATCGGACCTCGGATAATCGGACTTCTACTGTATATGTATTATCATGGAAGAAACGTTCATACAATTGATCATAAATCTCATTTAGCATTCACGGCCGAGAATAGTGATTTTCTGATGGGTTGACCTACACGACACCGACCAAGGCGCTGAAGATGGCATGAATGCCGAAATATGTGTACGCCAGAATAGAGAAAAAAAGGATTGATTGACGTAAGTAAATAAGTTATATTGAAAATTGACAATCCGTGCTACAACAAAATCACTGTGGTGATACTGTAAATATCCAGAGGTAAATTGCTAGTTTTGTAAACTTTTCATAAAACCTCTACAACTCCCTTGTATATAGAGATAAATTTATAATTTTTGGTTTGTTTTGTAGGTAATTTATTGTACAAAAATAAAATTTAGGTTTCATATCATAAATAGTAATTTTGAATTTATATACATGTATACACATATATAATTTTTTTTATATTTTACATGCCCAGATTTATGGTAATGGAAGTTTTCTTGGGTGAATGGAGGTTAGTATTATAATCAAAACAGCAGACACAAATTTAAAACCTTGTTTGTTACCATCTTTGTGTATAATGCATATAACATTGATCCAGAATTTAAAAAATGTAAAAAAACCTTATTTGTAAACAATCGAAACTCGCCATCAGATGTGACACCGACGCGGCACCAGCTGAGGCAGACTGCGCAGCGCCAAAACCACGGCCTTCTAGGTTCTCGTTTCTTTCACTCATCGTAGACTATATGAATTTATGTTCGTCATATATTTAAAAGGAAATTTTATCAGCTTTAACCTAATATCAAAAATATTAAAATCCATTAATAAATAAATGTGTGACCTATAAAAGTGCGAACTGATATATATATCGGCATGCGGGCGTTTTCGGTCGACACGACCATGACGATATATCGTCACTCGGGCATATTCAGCATACTAGGAACTGACGATATATCGGCAGCCGGGGCTCAAAGGGTTAACCAACCATTATCCAACAAAGCCAACCTATACCCAACAAAATGCTTATAATTTTGTATAATTTTTGATTTAAATGCTTATTTGAATTTTAAAAAGCACGATTTATCCAATTGAATTGTTTGGTAAACCAATAATAGAAATTTTAAAATACCCCCGTTGCAGCAAACCTGCATACTCAGCGAATTTCCAATGAATATATAACATAACACATTAAAAAACTTAACAGGATTCATAAGAAATGTATTCACAAACAAGCGATATTTAAAATGTGAATTATTCTCCATAAGAATAACATTGGGGATGAGTACGCAGGTTTGCTGCAACAAGGCACACAAAATTATGGGGTTTTATGCAAATATCAATAGAAGTCATCTTAGTGAAGTCACATACCAAGTTTCATCCATATACATTCATAAATAGGTGATATATAACATTTTAAACATTTTCCATAAGAATAACATGGGGACCAAGTACCTAGGTTTGCTGCTACAGGAGCCATAAGCGAAAAAATGTTTTTTTGTGCTAACAACAATAAGCCACAACCAGATCAAGCCATATACCAAATTTCGCCAGTTTATGTTCATAAATAAACGAGATATGCAATTTTTCTTTTTCTCCATAAGAATAACATTAGACAACGTACTGTGTTTAGCACTTTCAATATCTCGGTAACCAATTGACGTAGAGCAATGATCAAAATACCAAATTGTTTGTTTTTTTAAGCTGAATTCAATGGTATAAAATAAAATTTGATTTAAATTAAAATTACATGTGAAAACCCCAAAAAACACATGTTTGGGGTACAAAACCCCCCAAAAAACCCCCTTCGGATGGTGCGATTCATCTGGTTTTCGAACTCGTTCAAATAAATGGTACTTTAAACATTTATACCAAATTTCATTAAGATCGGACCTTTTTTACGAGAGTTATCGTGCTTACGGACACATATATATATATATATATATATAAATATAAATATATATATATATATATATATATTCATATATAAAAATTTGAACGAATGGTGTTTTTGGCATCTGGGGACCTCAAAATGAAAAGTTATCATGGTCTCGGGCTTAAGTCTTACCATGAGACCTACGGTAATAGCTTCTTCCCTATAGGGGAAATTCGCTAAAAGGAATTTAGTTGCAAAAATGTCAAAGTCTGGTCTGGTCTCGAACCTACGACCTTTGAGTTACTGTACACTCGCCTTAACCCCCTCGGCCATTCTGACTCATGAGGATTGCAGGATGGACTGAGATAAAAATTACCAATAGTCTCTACCTACACGACTTGACTTGTACTATACACTTTTGTTTTATTCTTCTAAGATTGGATAATACTTTTGTTTTATTCTTCTATGTGTATGTACTCAAGGAAATCACTGTAATAAAAGTAGGAACAAATTAATTTGACTTATATATCTATAAAATATGAAAAACTACGAGCAAATTGATATATATTTAATATAATTAAACATTATATAATGTTAATGTTAATATATACATCCCCATCAGCACAAATTGGTGGGCAAACATTGGAAAATGGTCGGCCAACGGTTGGCGCGAGTTTGGTCCATTGATGGATTAACCAACTATTATCCAACAATGCCAACCTATACCCAACAAAATGTCAACAGTTTATATTTTTTTATTTAAATACTTATTTTAGTTTTAAAAAGCATGATTTCTCCAATTTGAATTGTTCGGTAAACCAATAATATATATATATATATTAAAATGTAATTAATAATAATATAATATGGTTGGATTTGCCAACGACAGGTTCGTTGGCCCAACCGCATTAATGCCAACCGACCATTCCCCCAACCACTTCTAACCATGCCGACCATTCCCCATCGTTGGCCCAACGATGTGTGCTGCTGGGGTAATTGCTCTTCTTCTTCTGTTATAATATTCATATTGAATAACCTGATAGATATATTTTTCTTTTCGTTTCTTTCGGACAGTTATTGTTTTTTCTGATTGGGCTACTTGTTTCTTTATAGTACTTTGACATTTTTAAATTTTTTTTCTTTCTTCTCGCTTTATAAAATCTTTTTGCAGGATTTTTTGGTCCTGGTAGAACGTGAATTGAACTTGTCAATAATTCAAGAAACTCATTAAGTTTAAAGCAAAAACTATTTGGATCTAGATCATCTTTAAATAAATTCAACCACTCATCATACTGTTGATCAAGAATGCTAGGAGTTTTAGGACATTCCTCAATCAGTTTTGATTCATCACTAATATTATCCTGACATTTTTCATAGTCAAATCAGTTTGCTTGTAATATTTAGTCACCATCTTTCCTCTGTGAATCTCAAGATGAGACTTAGATATATGTATACCTAACCCTTTTTTAGTTTGGAAACCTTTTCCACAAAATTTACAACATACTTGATTACAATTTTTAAGAGAATTACCAACCACCTTATTTGTATTAAGGTAATCTAAAGTATTTTTATTTCCTATATTTGTAACGTGAGCTTTTAAATGTTCTTGTTCATTCCTTGCACATCAAACATTCTCAATGTATTCAAGTAAATTTTTTTAGTTTTGTTTATCTCCGTTATATAATTTTTCATCACTTAAAAAATATGAATTTCCGGTATTTGTGAATCCTTTTTCTGAAATGATTTCCCTTTTCATATTTATTTTTCCTCTATCTTCTATAAAACTACTTACGTTTCTATTGATTATGGACAGTGGCGGATCCAAGTGGGGGGTTCTCGCACTCCCCCTCAATCTCAGATATGTTTGTTATATATTGTATACAAATAGTGCAGTTACATAATTTGCATCTGGTTAAATGTTTTGCGATTAATTCTTTATTGCCAATCCAATTTATGCATTGTCTACCATAGGTTATTTTTCTAAGTTGTGGAACTACTATAAACAGTTAGTGGGAGTGATAATTTCGTTCTGATGACGCCGACAGTTGGCTGCACTGACGCAACGACGCGACTGCCCTTACCCTGCCTCCTTTTTTACCCGCAAAACCACCGTCACGTACGTACGTGGGTGTGAGTTCCGGCAAACGGCAAGGTTAACGTTGTGTAATTATCAGAAGATCTCAGATCCCTACAACAGCGGTAGCTCGAGTGAGCGGGGCGGCGAGGTGCAAACAGAGTGGTGCGTACATCACATTACCATGGCAACGGGAGTTTGACCAAGCATCTACTGTGTCCACGTGATATTATTAGTCATCACACCCTTACACTGCGCATGAACGCTGTTCTGCCTTTTCTGTCGTTCTGGGGGGGGGGGTATTCCACCATTAAGTTTGCCCCCCCTGACTCTAAAGCTGGATCTGTCACTGATTATGGCTTTTATTTGGCAGTACACTTCATTAACAGAAAAATCTTCCATTTAACTTTTGCTGTTTCCAATACATTGTTTATTGTTTAATACAGAACATACAAGCTTGGAATTATGTAACGTGTGAACACCACATTCTATGTAACTTGGTTGTTGTTTACACTCAAACTAATTAACAAGAAATGTTCAGATATTTTACCAAAGTTTCATAAAAATATATGACATCCTATGAACCACACATAGCCTATTATTATTCAATAAGAAGAATTTTTTTTGAAAAGCATGGATTAGATACTCACAAGTCCCAGCATGACCTTCAGACTAGTCTACCAGCTTGCAGGTCAATATTGGGTAAAGCAAATTAAGGTGTAATTTCATGTGGGTAGTCCTTTGCCTATCCATCATGGCAATCTTTCCTTTCACCTTCGTTCTTCCATGATTGTTGATGAATCGTGATACCTAGTGATGGTTTTTATTGAACAAAATAGGATAAATCACAATATTACTGAAAAGTAGCTGTTACTCTTGTAATAGGTTACCTAAAACAACCTTTTACTGTAAACAAAACTTAACGTTTTTAACTTTTGTAACGTTTTAATTTTAATTTTTAAAAATTTTGAATTTTACAAATTTTTATTTTCAGCTGTAATTAATTGGTCTCGGTAACCAATTTTACCATACAAGTCACTTATACACCTTAATAAATATACAGTATCTGTAAGTCACCCAGTAATTTTATAACAATCGATTACGCGAGACGACTTTTCACTCACACAGTTACTGTCACTAACGTGTGGAATGAACTACGAAGTGACTGCTTGCAGAAGTGCAGTGATAAGATATAATTGTGGTGCGGGAGTCACTGTCACTGTCACTCTTTCCCATGGTGTTTCGCAGTTTCACAGCGACCCCAGCTGTGGCTTGGCGTTCTAAGACTTGAAGAGACGTGTGGTATTAGGTAACAAAAAGTAATAGAGAACTGTCGCCTATTACCGGCCAATCATGGAACGACTGATCACGTTACCAAAATGTAGCGGTAATTTCCATTTCTAGTGATAGGCCCTACCTATGACTATGGTCATAATACCTTGCTGATGATCATGGATTTTTCTTCAACCCGTTTACCCTTCCACTACATTGCTTTTGATATTTGACTTACAGTTTAGGCTTTCCAAACAGTTCTAATCATCAACATTTTTTCAAAATAAAGAAGTTCAATTAGGTAGCCTATCGAAGTTCATTGTTCTTCATTTCATTTAATTTATTAACGGACAAGCCATTTACAAAGTAGTATAAAATTATATAGGTAATAGTACAATTTTTTTAATATATTGTATATTAGAACACTGTTAACTTATTAAATTACTTTCAAATTTAAAAAAATAGCCTTTGGCTTCAGATTTAAATTTTTCAAGGTAACAATCAAATAGATCTAATCTTGTAGAAATTTCATTTCCAATCCTATGAAGACGCGGTAGAGTACTATAATATTCAAAATTTGTTCTATAAAAATGTTTTGTAAAAGTATATGAATTTCTGAAATTTTTTGAATTTTTAAAACTATTTTTTTGTGAAATTTCTGAAGAGTGTAAAAAACCATTAACAATTTTAAAAAAAATAATGTGTCCAAACATTTTCTTCTGATTTCTAGATTTTCTAAACTTAACATCTCTTCTATATGTTGAAGTGGAACATCCATATAACTAAACCCAATTTTTTGACCAATCATTCTTAAAAATGATTTCGTATGCTCTCAATCTTTTTACATGTTTTTTTATAATATGGTGACCATATTACACTGCAGTACTCCAGTACCTGTCTAACTAAAGACGTGTACATTAATTTTAAAGACATTATGGAGAAGCCATCTTTTGAAATTCTATAAATTAATCCCAGAAACCTGTTACATCAATTGCACAATTCATCTACATGATCTTCAAGACTTAGAGATGAGTTCATAATTATTCCCAGGTCTTTGATCTTTGTATAAGTTTCTAAAACAATTCCTTCAATCTGGTAGTCAAAATGATTCGGTGTTCGTTTATAGTGGTACGATACAATGTTACACTTGTACTAGCAAATTTGTTTACAGGTTTATTATCACGTAACTGGTCGACCAGCAACATCTTCGCTTAAGTCTGAACAGCTGAAACATTTACACAAGAAAATGAGACATCCATCGTTTTTAGGATTTGCAATCATATTTTGGATCTTCCCATGCATGAGGTTTGTACTTATGCTACTAGGCAGCTTTATTAACATTGTATTGGTGGTACTAATGTAACTAGCTTGTGACCCTTTCTTCGCATAGGGATCTGGCAGCAAGAAAAACTCAGATGTTATATTAGAAATTAAGAAAAACTCAGGGAAAATGTTATATTCTGTTGTTATATAAACAGGTATTTGTAAGAGTAACAATAGAACTTGGAATTCCTGTGGGGCGGATCCTAAGGGATTTTTTACATGCGAATAGGCCTATCCAGAGCCTGTATATACCTTTATGCAAAATTTCGGGACAACCAATTCAGAAGTTTTTGTGTTAGAACATACGCATGGGTTGTGTGTTATTGGTGCTCTTGGTCGTGTGACAGAAAACCACCACTTACTTACTAATCATAGTATAGGTTAACTAAACTTCGATCACAGATAATTGAATGAGAGAATACAGGCTCAATTGGTACACATTTATTTTGTAAATTTGCACTTAAAGAAAGCTACCGGTATTACTTTTTTTCATATACTCATTTTAATTGGCTTCTCACAGTTTCTGATATATGATAACTGTTTACACACATATATATATAGATTTTGTGTTAGATTTTGTCACTGTTACTTATTTTCTAAAGACTGTTTAAGCCGGAGGCTAAGTTATTGTTCTGTTATTTACTCGACCGTAGCCATTTGCATCAGCTAGTATCTAATTTTAATAATTGTTAATACATGTAAAATGTCAATGGTAAATAAATGATTACTTGATTCTTAAGTTATAATATACTATTCAGAAAACACATACTTCCATAACGCTGCCATAATTGTTTAATAATTAATTCTTCAAAGGCTTCAAAAGATCGCAAGGTTTATTTTAAAATGTCACCAAATTTAGAGTTTTAAGATAGCCTAGCAGAGTTGATAAATTTAATTTGATTATACTTTGGGTGAGGAACGAGCAAAAACTGTAGGGATGTAATTAAAAAATAACCATTATAAGAAGGTAGAATTTTGTAAAGTATAAAAGCTTGTAAAGAAGGCCCATTCCGCAGGGTCCGAGTAGTGGCGCGCTCACTCGGGATGTACCTGTGCCGACCGTGAGCCCAATGGAATGAGAAACAATGGATGAATACAAATCGGAAGACCCCTTGGCCTTCCGCATTGCTTAAGTATAAATAGGTTAAGAAAAGAAAAAGGTCAAGGGCTCACTCTTCTGTGAACTCTCTTCACTCAAGGGTAAAACACAAACAGATCACTCGTCTTCTTTCGTTCCCTTGGTACAGAAGAATGCACGGTTAGCGAAACCCAAAAGTTGCTCCATTCCAGGCATGTGTGGACGGTGCGGGGCTAGCATCTGGTAATGGTAAGTGGACCAATGCTTCTAGGTGTCAAACGAGGCACCTCAATCATTATAATGATGAAACTTTGATGATTAATAACCATGTATGTAATAGGTAATGAACGAGGTTTTCTCATGGATTTCATTTCATGTGAAACCTCCCCTTCCTATCCCCCGAGGTGTTTGGAACTTACCCAGGTTTCAACCAGCACCGCACCTGTCGTATTTCCTCTGATAAAGTATACTGGGCTTGCCCAGGAGTCTGTATCAATATCAAGATAAAACCATTGTAAAGATGAATTAAAATAAACACTCATCCGCATTATTGACTAAAAATAATTTAAAATTAAATGGAGGAAAAATTCAAATGAATCGAGTATTGGTATACCACATGGTAACTGTTACCAGTAAATTGCACTATGGAGTGGACTTAGCTAGCCATCCACCCTACCCATTGGCCCAACCAGGGTTAATCCACAATGGAGCAGTTTTCCATCTTGGATGAACTTACCAATACCTAACCAATAATTGTGGCGTTTCAGACTGGACCGACTGTTGCTGGCATCAGTGTGGACTCTCTATATGTTGCTGGCCTGGCGACCGGATACATTCACCTACAATTACCTCGTGCAGCAATATATTGCCAAGAGGTCTGTCCTGTAAAGTGCCTTCGGTTTGCCTGAATTAATATAGTCTATAGTGCATTTATAAAGACTGACAATAACAGTATTTATAACTCGTAGGTTAACTTATTAGTGTTAGTCCTTATTTCTTAGTGAGATTAAGCCAAGTATCCCTGTTGTGTTGAGCATCTGATGGAGATTTAATGTGAAAGTGATTTCATGGGTTAGTAGTGTGAAATGAATGTTTAGGTCTGATCTGTTACATATCCATGTCTGTTATATCAAATGTCCTTTCAAAATTTCACGTCACTCAGTTAAGTTATTTTTGCTTTACCTTATTAATCAAAACTCCTACAAAATCATGTAAATTACTACCCTTTCATTTATAAATGATAGTATAAATCTGTTAAATATTTAAATTATAAATATCATCTATTGAGATTAACATGTTAGCTACCATGTCATTCCGTTTGGGGTGACAGATGGCATAAATAAAAATGTTACTATTTTTTGCCGCTAGGTGATCCCTTTTGATGTTTACTGGCATCAAATTTACTACTTCAGAAAGACTGATTCCTAGCTAACTTATCGGTTTGAGACCAAATTCTGTCAACCATTTTTTCTATAATTTTTATATAACTTAACAGAAATGTATAAAATAAATACTTTTTTATAGTAATAATATTAAAATATTTCACTGTAGCTTCAAAAATCTAAAAAAGATTTTTTCGCTTTTTCTTAATAAAAGTCTTTAAAATTTGTTAATTATAATATATCCCTTAAAACACTCTTAAAAGGAACATAAGCTTTTACAGTAACCGAAGGTTAAAACGTGGCAAGTTGTAAAAGTTTCTAAATGAATATACTTTTATATTACTATATTTAAAATAAGTAAGACTAACTTATTATTAACAATAGTCAATGAACGCTGGATAAAAACTAGGCTACAAAGTAGTCAATCAGCACTGAGAAAAAATATAGGCCGAGTAATGAACTGTTGTTCCTTAGACTGAAGGGGGGGGGTGTAAAGTAATTAGAATACTTAATTATAAAGGAAAACTTGTAATAATTCATAACATCAAGGAGCATCCCCAATACATCTGGTAGAAGTAAACAGAACGAATGAAAACATAACAAATAATGAACATATGATTTGTTTCCTTTACACTCTCTTTCCCAAGGAAGTAAAAGAATCTTAACATTCGTTGTAGCGTCTTGATGGTTTCACCACTCTTCCTGATCTAGTGATATAACGACCATTTGACATTCGACCATGTGGGCGATTTTCAATTCTTGATTGTTCTTGCCTAACTTCTATTTGATCTGTTTCTTCTAAATCTCCTCTTCTCTCTATCTCCTGCTCATTCTTATTTCCATCACATTTCTCAACTGGAGCATACGGTAGCCAAGGAGAGTCAACCTGTTGCGTTTTGTTTGCAGGTATTAGAAGTCTTCTGTTTGTTCTTCGCTGACTTTCATTAGATTTTATTATGTAATCTCGCTCATTAGGACCTTGACCAACAACTGTTCCATATCACCTCAGAACCGTAATCCATACTGTATCTCCCTTCTTGAGTATACTAAGGTCCCGTGCTCTGTGATGACGATCGTAATAAAGTTTATTCTTCCTACCTTTCTCATTCCAGGCAGTTCTAGATTTATCTAAATCGGGCCAACCGGGTTTTAGTTTCTCTGGAATAGAAGGAAGTGTAGTTCTTATCTTTCTTCCAAAAAGTAACTGTGCAGGAGAAACACCAGAGTCTAAAGGCGACGCACGATGAACCAACAATCCAAGGTAGGGATCCTTATTTTTCTTAAGTATTCCCTTACAGATTTCCACGGCTCTCTCGGCCTGACCATTTGATTGAGGAAAGCGTGGGCTTGAAGTAACTATTGTGAAACCTAACTCAGCTGCAAAGTTACCCATCTCATGAGACACAAGGGCTGTGCCATTGTCCGATCTTACTACATTCGGAACGCCATGCCGTGAGAATATAGACAAATATGCACGTTTGATGGCATTTGTATTGACAGCACTGAGAGATACTAGTTCGATGTATTTAGAGAAGTAGTCTTGCATGCAAAGATATATGTTCTTCTTATAATCTAACAAATCAGTTCCCACAACTTCCCATGGACGGGTAGGTAGGCTTGAGGGTAGCAATGGTTCTGCTGGATTTCCACGATTTTCTAAGCAACTGGGACAATCTTGCACCAATCTTTTAATTTCCATGGATATACCTGGCCACCAAACACTTTCTCTGGAACGAGCCAGACATTTATTAACCCCGAAATGTCCGTTATGAATCTGCCCAAGAATGTCGCTTCGTAGCTTTTTTGGGATGAAAATTCTCAATCCTCTCAATATTAGTCCGTCAACGAATGATAAGTTCCCTTGTTCTCTAAAAAACTCTGTATTTTTCAAGTTTGTCCAGTCTCCGCTGTCAATTGCTTTACATATTAAATCACATGTTTTATCTTCTTTGACCGCTTGTCGAATAATTTCAAGTTTACTGTCCGTACACGGTAGAGAAGACACAACAGAATTGACATACAGCTCTGTATCTTCATCAAGAATATCTTCTTCTTTTATTTTCAGCAGCATTGGTGCCCTCGAGAGAGCATCGGGGACGAAAAAACTTTTTCTTGTTTCGTATTTCATCTGGTAGTCAAACATCATTAACCTCATTCGGAATCTTTGAAGTCGTGGGGTTAGGTCGCTTAGTGGTTTTTGGCCTAAAATCTGTAACAAAGAGATCAAACTGTTTTCCTAGGATGAACGAATAAAACTTTTTACAAGCCCATGTAAGCGATAGTGCTTCCTTCTCGATTTGCGCGTACCTCATTTCTGTGTCAGACATCGTCCTGGACGCATACTGCACTGGCCTCCAATGGTCATTCAATTTCTGTTCCAAAATTGCTCCCAGACCAAATTTTGACGCATCTGCACACACTCTTGTTTCCAAACAGGGGTCATACAATCGAAGAATAGGTGGGTTTACTATAATTTTCTTAACTTCCTTAAAACACTTGTCAAGAACGTCAGTCCAATGCCAGTCATTTTTTGTCGAAAGAAGTTCATTTAAAGGTTTAACAATATTTGAAAGATTTGGCAAGAACTTCATAAGATAGTTACCATCCCCAAAAATCGTTTTAGCTCAGTCTTGTTTTGTGGAAATGGAAACGCCTCTATAGCTGCTGTCTTTTCAGGATCTGTTCGGAGATGTCCGTTTTCAAGAATGTGACCCAAAAACTTTATTTTTGACTTTGTGAACTCACATTTTTCAGAGTTAAGTGTTACTCCAGCTTCTATTAGACGTGACAACACTTTATCAAGTCTCTCATCATGTTCTTCCTTTGTGCTTCCGTGGACACAAATATCATCGGCTAAATTTGCCACACCATCGAGACCCTCTAAACACATTGACATTTTCCTTTGAAAGTGTTCTGGAGCCGAATTAATATCGAAAGGGAGTCGTTTAAAATTAAACCTTCCAAAAGGTGTAATAAAGGTGGTTAGCTTTGCACTTTCTTCGTCCAAGCTTACCTGCCAGAACCCACTATTAGTATCTAATTTTGAAAATATTTTAGCATTTGACATTTGAGCTAATGTTTCATCAACTGACGGCAAAATTATCCTTTCCCTTTCTACGTACTTATTTAGGGCAGTGAAATCGACACATAGTCTAATGGCGCCGGACTTCTTGGGAACCACCACCAGGGGCGAACACCATTCCGTAGCCTCTGTGACTGGTTCAATAACATTTGATTCAACCATATTTTGCAGTTCAGTTTTGACTTTCTCCTTTAAAGAAACTGGAATTCTTCGAGGGGCATCTACAGCAACAGGTTCGTAACCATTCTTAAGTTTAATGAAATAAGGTTCACTGAATTTATCCAAGCCAGAAAAAAGTCGTGGATACTTATTAATCCAATCTTGTGTTAATTTAACCTCACCAAGGTCTTTTAACAAGCCAAACGCAGATATTCCTACCCTACCCAAGAGAGGCTCTTTTTGATTATTGAGGATAAAAATCTCCTCTACATGTATCATGTCACCCCTTTGAAGTTCAACATTTGACTTCCCCAAAACCTCCAAAGTTACATTACCTGGACCTTTCAACTTAACATCTGTCTTTTTTATTTCGATACCAAGGCGTTTTGCATCATCTAAACCCATACAACTTACATCTGCACCCGTGTCAATTTTGAAATTTAGGACCCCTAAGCAGTTTGTCCGTAGTTTAACATAAAAGGGTTCACATCTCCTTGCTTCTGACACGTTTTCTTCGATTAAAATTGAACCAAGTTTCATATCACTTTCATCATCTTTTAATGACTCTACCTCGTCTACTGTAACTCTACTAGTATTTTTGCAAACCCGGCCAAAGTGACCTTTTAAACCACATTTAAAGAATACCTTGTCACTCGCAGGACACCTTTCTTTAGAGTGAAACTGGCTGGAACCACAACGACTGCATCCTCGTCTGAGATTAACAAATTTCGATGACTTCCCAGCTGTCTCTCCTCTCCCTGGCTGTCCAATTGTATGCTTAACTCTCTGTGGAAGGCTTCTTGTAGCTTCCATCACAGTTGAATCCGTGACATCCTGAAGAATGTTTCTTTGTTCATCCAAAGCTTTGGCTTGACATACTGTATGTACTGCTTTATTTAGAGTCAATCCTTCCTGGAGTTGAACATGTTTTGACAAACTTTTATCCTTAATGCTCGTTACTAGCTTGAGTAATATCATCTCATCATTAAAGCTTCTACTTTTACAGTTATTGCATATCCACTCACACCGCTCAGACATCTTATGGAGTTCATTAATGTAAGGGTCAATCTTTTCTTCAGAACCCTGAATTTTTTGCAAGAATATGGCACGATGATAGAAAATATTCTTTTTAGTAGAGAAATAGTCTTCAAATTTGTCTAAAACTGAGTCAAAGGTAGTTCTTTCCTCCTCTGGCATTCCTATTGAGGTCAGTAGCTCATCAGCTTCTTTACCCATAGCATACAGGAGCATATTAATCTGCTGATCTTCTGATTTACCTAATAATCCTGTAGCACTTCGGAACATCTTAAATCGCTTGATCCAACTCGTCCATGTAGATTGATCTAGAAAATTGAAAGACTCCGGAGGCTTGACTTGAAAGTTGGTGTCCTGTTTTGTATTGGTTTGTGCATTATTTGCTGCTATAACTGTACTAATTATTTCTTTCAGCAATTCTGGTGTTAAATCCATCTCAAACTGTTTTGTACACCGCTGCCACCATGTAAAGTAATTAGAATACTTAATTATAAAGGAAAACTTTTAATAATTCATAACATCAAGCAGCATCCCCAATACATCTGGTAGAAGTAAACAGAACGAATGAAAACATAACAAATAATGAACATATGATTTGTTTCTTTTACAGGGGGTACATACAGAAGGGAACTTGAGTCATATGGCACAGATGTGTGGTCCACCTTCATAAGGAATTGTCACTTCTGCTAACCAAATAATTTGAAAGTTTTCTGAGAGTTGAATTTCAGTGTGACCCCATTTGGGGTGACAGCATTTATTTATAAGGCAAACTTTGCTGTCGCCCCGATTTAGGTTACTGTAGACTTCCCTTCACCGATTTTTTTAATTGTTAAACCTAGTCAAAAGTCATTGTAACTAACCCATGTAAGAATAAATAACGTGATATAACTAAAATAATAAGTGTACATGTGTTTGGCAATAGCAAAACAAACCAGAATCAGGCGCGGCAGCTAAATTATTTTTTTATATGATAATATTGCATTATTTATATGTTTATGTACATTTTTTTGTATTCCTTATAAAGACAAAAACTTATAAGCTGTACTTATGTAAATTTGATAAATGAAGAGTATTTTATTTTGATTAGGCCTATATTCACCATCATGTACTTTTGTTTTAACAGTCATAATTATTCCTTACTTTACAGTAATATGGTCGAGTTTAGAGTATTTTTTCTTGGAATTTGATATACCCATATTGAAAAGTAACAAAACAATTATAAAATTTATAAAAATATCATATACCATACTAGTTGTGTCGCTTTGAGTCAAGACACGAGGTGACAGGTATCCTGCCCCGACATTGTCCGTCTCTGCGCATGCGAGAGTGAAGGGTCACTAATACTTTACCCGACTTCCAAGCTTGCCCAAATTTTAAGTACTTATGTTGTAGGTTTATAGATTCAAAAATAAATAAAATGTTAGCATAAATTACAGTAATCTATTTGTATATTATAAAATATACTTTTTTTTCTTAAAATTGTTGCTTTATTGATCTATTCACCTACTTTTGCCACCCTTAGCTTTAAAACCTACAAATTATCGATTTATGAACATGTGGCTGAGGATAGAATGATTTCTGACAAACGTGTTTAAACAACAGGGTTCTTTTTGGCTTTGTACCATTGGTGATGCAGTATACTTTTGTCAACAGAAAGCACAATTACTTTATTTAATTTTAAACCATTGGATTTGGTTATTTTCGTTATTGTCTGCTTTAATTACGAGAAATTTGAGTTGTTTCTCGCCTTTCCCAGGCGCCAAGCACCGTGGCCCGAACTGTACATTCATAAATACAGTAGGACCCCGCTAGTCCGACCTCTGATGGACCGACACCTAGTTTAGACTGACCATATCCTTATCGGCATTTTGTTTACGGATCCGGTCGTCGCTCCGTTCATTTTGACGCTTGTTGATGACTCATCACTGGCGATGTAAGTCAGTAGGCCGTGTTTTTGTAGTTTGTGTTATTGTTTAGTAATTTAGAGTGCGTCAAAACTACATTATGTCAACTACAAAACGTAAACACGTCACGCTCTCTTAAGCGGAGAAGCATTTCTTTGTAGTTTGTCAACACATGCTATGAATTGTATAGGCCTAACAGTCCATGTGGCAATATGTTTAGTTTAAACTAGAGTTTTATTACGTTTTTATGTGAATAGATTTGTTCCTCTGATAAACCAACCTTTTTTTGCATTCCGACCATGCTCTCAATCCAGTTGGTGACGGACAACGTACTGTGTTTACACTTTGAATTTCTCTGCAACGGTTAGACGTAGAATCACAATTTAAAGATCAAAATTATTTTTTTGTAGAGCTGAGCTGATTGGTTAAAGCAAATGTGAAGTTTCATTATAATGAACTGAGGAAAAGCAACCTTTTTCCCATAAGATTAACATAGGAGATTTTATGAGCAGGTTTTTTTAGATTTTCTCCGCAACCACTTAACCTAGGTTAATAATTCAAAACACTATATTTGTTTTGTAAGCGCTATAAAATGGTCAAAACCAAAATTGAGTGTTTAAAAAAATTTAGAGTAAAATATGCAAAAAACTGATTTTTGGAATATTTAAAACCCCAATAAACCCCCCTTCCCATGGTCCAATTTATCTGGATTTCAAACTTAACCCTCTAGGTGTCGCATCAAAAAACCTGAAATGTTACGCCATTTTTTTAACTTTTGCAGAATTTTATATAAAATGCTATAAAAAAATAAAATTTTGATATATTGGTAAACAAGTATACATTTTCTTAGATAGCAGAAAATGGGCTATATTTTAATATAAAATTTGTTGGCCTAAATGTATGGTATAACAGTCTGGCTTGGGTTCAAATCTAAACAACCCCAAAAAAAAACTTATTTTTTATGTTACGAGACCCGTAGAATATATTTAGACAGCCATAAAAAATCCAAAAATCCAAGATATACATTTTGTTCAAAATTTAATAAGGAAAAAGAAAATATACATATATATATATATATATATATATATATATATATATATTATATATGTATATATACATATATATATATATATATATATATATATATATAATACACAACAACGTAACCTCACATTACAGCATTCCTATTGAAAACATAACTAAACAGCTGATTAAAAACGACTGCAAAATTATTAGTTCGCAAAAGGGCGAACATTATTAGTTGCCATGAAGCCCAGATGTTGCCGATCACTTTGGTATAATTGATGGTTCGAAACGACCGATAGTCAACGAGATATACACGCTAAACTGGATGTCTGCAAAGTCGACTGAAATTAGTCGATTAACACTCGAGCGTCAAAAAAAGTCGACTGAAATCAGTCGATTGACACTTAGAGGGTTAAAGTCATGAATGTCACTTTACACATTTGAGCCAAATTTCATCGAAATCTGACGTTTTTTACTCAAGTAGTCGCATTCACGGACACATATACCTATATATCAATTTTTTTTAAATTAAGAAATAAATTACCCCTCACACTCTGTATTAAACATTTGAGACATATGTTGATTGAATCATATGTTTTTATTTACAATTAATATATATATATATATAAATTTTAACGAATAGTGTTTTTGGTATCTGGTGACCTCAAAACAAAAAGTTATCATGATCTCGGGCTTAAGTCTTACCATGAGACCTACGATAATAGCTTCTTCTTTATAGAGGAAATGCACGAAAATGCCAAATTAGGCATCATCACTTTGGTTTAGTCTTCAGTGGTCAATTTGGTACACAACACACTTTTTTACTCTTTTTGTACCCAAGTACTGTAAAAAAAAATCACCATACAGATTTATGAGCATAATAAAACTAAAGACACATGTATACAAGACCAGGGGTGGACTGACCCGCCGGGACACCGGGAAAGTTCCCGGTGCGCCCTCCCTGAAATGGCGCCCTAGCATCCTCCTCGAATGGGGAAAATAAACAAATATTGGTACACAAAATTTAAAACCAGTTTCTTTTAATTATCATTATAATTTAAACAAACATCACATTGAAAATAATCATGATTCGTCATAAAATTAATTTGAAATGTTGTACTAGTTTGGTAGCTAAACAAGAGCAGGTGTTCACCCAACAAGGTGTAATATCTAGAGGACTCGTCTGATGGAATACAAAATGAAGCTTACATGCTGACCATCATTTTCCTCAAGTAACCAATCGTATCCTCCTCTCTTAACAAGTACTGTAAAATGTTTTTCATTGGATAATATACAAATTATGTGAAAAAGTAATAAATTAAGAATATTCCTCCATGTTCAAAAGTCAGACAGTGTGTGTGTGTGTGGTAATAACTTATTTTATGATTTTTATATCGACGCACAGACATCATCAGTCGGAGTTATTCTCTTCATTTTAGGTTGTTCATGTTCCATGGACCATGTTTTTTGACAACATGCTTCTAGTGTCAGTCAAATATAAATAAATGTAGTGTTTGGTCTCTCAAATAGTGTTAAAATTCAAGTTCAAACAAACCAGTGCAGTGAGAACCAACAAAGCTTCAGTAGCTTGTACCATGCTGTCCCTTGAACAGCAGGGTATCACCCCCCCCCCCAAAAAAAAAATACCAACATTTCTTCCAGTATACTGGCGCCCTCATAGCACCTATTCCACCGCCCTTTTCTTACCGTCAGTCCACCCCTGTACAAGACAAACGTTTAGAACATTTATTTTATTAGAACCATTCATTATGATGATGCAGTCAGACAGAGGTTTGTGCACAAATTTGTTTTTAGCAAATTTCCCTTATAGGGAAGAAGCTATTACCGTAGGTTTCATGGTAAGACTTAAGCCCGAGACCATGATAAATTTTTGTTTTTAGGTCCCCAGATGCCAAAAACACTATTCATTCAAATTTTTATGTGTATATATATATATATTTGCCGTGTGTCCGTGAATGCGATAACTTGAGTAAAAAACGTCCGATTTCGATGAAATTTGGCTCAAATGTGTAAAATGTCATTCATGACTTAAGTTCGAAAACCAGAAAAATCGGACCATGGGAAGGGGGGTTTATGAGGGTTTTAAATTTTCCAAAAATCAGTTTTTTGCATTTTTTTACCCTAAAATTAAAAAAAAACTTAATTTTGGTTTTGACCATGTTGTTATAGAGCTTAAAAAAAAATATAGTATTTTGAATTATTAACTTAGGTTGCGGGGACTAATGTTAGTGGTTGCAGAGAAAATCCAAAAACCCTACTCATAAAATCTCCCTTTTTAATCTTATGGGTAAAGGTTTTTGGCTTTTCCTCAGTTTATTTTAATGTAAACTTCACATTTGCTTTTACCAATTTGTTCAGTTCCACAAAAAAATCATTTTGGTGTTTAAATTGTGATTCTACGCCCAACCGTTGCAGAGATATTCAAAGTGCTAAACACAGTATGTTGTCCAATAACATACTTATATGTTCCTTATGGAGAATAAATAAAATTTGATATCTCGATTATTTATGAATGTATGCTGATGAAACTTGGGATGCGGCTTCACGTAGTACTGGTATATTGATATTTGCACAAAAAATTGATTTTTGTTGACTATTCCCGTAGTAGCAAACGGAAGTTTGAAGTTGGACTAGGTGGAACATTTAATTCTGTTTGTGTTACAGATGTTTGACACTCTCTTTTTGAACCATTGACAGGGAGGATTCAATACAAGCTCTAAAAACTCTTAGGACAGTATGTAATAGACTAGGCTAAAGGGAAAGCTTAATATGATTTTTTTATACAAAACGGTCATTCACTGGGGGGGGGGGGGGGTTCGTTCACAGGTTAGAGAAATCACCTACTTCTGTGGTAAAAAGTACTATTTATAATGGGGCACAAGAATTGTAGAAGTCATACTAGTGTTTTTTGCAACACAGATTCAGGGGGGTGAGTGCACAGTTAGCACACTGACTTCTGAAATATTAAAGGCTTTAGAGAACGAGAGATCCTCATCACTGGTTCTGTACGACCTGACAAAAGCCTTTGATTGCATCCCTCATGCCATTCTCCTAGAGAAACTAAACAAATATAAAGTTATAAGGGCAATGTGATCGAGGTTTTCAGATCTTTTCTTGAGGGAAGGCAACAAGTCTTCTCAGTTAAGGGAGCACTCTCCCAACCTCTCCATGTAAAGAACGGCATGCCTCAGGGCTCTGTGGTGTCTGCCACTCTCTTCCTTGTTGCGATAAATGACCTTACACCACTTGGTCAGATGTTACTTTTTGCAGACGACACCACTATTCTTTCAACGGGGAACTCAGCACAGGAAGCCAAGGAGAATGTGGAGAGAGCACTATGTCGTACAAAAACATGGTTTTAATCAAATAGGCTATGTCTAAATGAAACTAAGACACAACATCTGATGTGTTTTCTTAGCAAGGCTAAGGTGATCTCCCTGCAGGTGTCATTTTGTTGGGAATGACACTTGACCCCAAAGTTAACTGGAGTCAGCATGTTGCAATTGTATGCACTAAACTTTCTAGGGTGATCTTTCTGCTCAGGAAACTCAGAAATGATATGATGGAAGATTATTTAGCATGGATCTACCATGGCCTATTCCATAGTAGATTAAGCTATGGTCTGGAACTCTGGGGTCATGCTGCAGGATCGGCTGACGTCCTTCTATTTCAAAAGAAGGCAGTAAGAATTTTGACCTTTAGTCCACCACGGGAGCACTGAAGGCCCATTTTAATCCATCTGAGCATTCTTACTATGAAAAGTCAGTATATCCTCCTCAGCTTGGTGTATGTGCGGCAAAATATTTCAAAATTCCCAACCCGGGCTGAAATCTATGGACACAATACTCAAAATAAACAACATGTAGAAATGCCATACTGCAGATTGAGCACAACAAAGGACCCATGTGCATCGCTTTCCCAACGTAGCGATGAGGATGTTCAACTCACGTCTCAACATGTGTGAAGGACTTGGAAATGCCAAAGTTCAAAGAGAAAACTAAGAAATAGCTCCTTGAGAGACCATTTTATTCAATCATGGTGTTCTTCAAAGATGACAAGAAACTAAAAGAATTCAAATGAGCTCCACTGCCTCTTTCCTGAACACATGTAAATACCGTAATTTAAATTTCAGTTTTAACAAATTCTGAAATATTGACGCAGTCTATCCAGAAATCTGGTCAACAACGCAGGGGAAGGTAATTCAGGTGAAAAATAAAAAACAACAGGATGTCCTTGATTAAAAGGTTATATAGGTCAAAAATTGCTATTAGATGGGCACACACTGTTCACACACAGTTTATTGTAATTATAGGGTCACTATCTAGGGAACCATATTTCTTCATATTAACCTTCTGAAGGAATATTGTATGGCCAATAATTCATTTTTTCACCCTCCTGTTTCTCAGAAACATTTTTAGTACATATTGAAACAAAAGCAGTCTTACTGACAACTCAGGTCAGATTCCCAATTTCATAATAATTTTGAGTTACAACACTTCTATGTTACGGTTGACAAGTGGTGAAAGGATAAAAAATGTATATAATGAACAAGAGATATATTGAGTACCAAAATTATAATTCAGAATATTTTAAGGTGTACAAATAAAAATACAAGTTCAGGTCATAAACAACCAAAATATAGTGGCTTAAACTCTTTTAAATGTGTCATGAGGAATGCAATGTCCAAGCATAATGTTATGTTTTACTTTTTGCTGCTACGTTTGTCAACTGAGTTTGAATTTTATGTAAACCATCAAGAAGAACATCAAGGCTTGGTTTGCTAATAACCATTTTCACTTCCTCCTCCCCTGGTCCATGACCATCAACCTGAAACAAAACAAACTGAATTACAAGTATTTCTCACAAATAAAATTGCACTATTTTCATTTAAGTGCGATCAACACAGGGTAGGTGGATGGATTTGGTATATTTATTTCCATGAATAATGCCAATTCAAATCACATTGTGTGATAACATGGAAGATCATTACATGAAATGGTTAATCTATAATTCCAATTTTGTAATTTAAAATAAAGAATCAGAACATATTCCTACCAGTGATGAATGTTTAAACAGCTTCTTTTATTTTTATAAATGTTTTATTATTTTGGACCAGGTTTTTATTTAAGTAGAATTATATTACATTTATCTGATCTTCCAATTTACTTCTACTGCCTAAACTTCACTGCGCTTCAGGAGGTAAACAGATTCACTCTGATGTCAAGTGAGCCCTACTTACTAATGTGCACAAATGAGTACTCGTATATGACATATACTGCTGAGGCCTAGTTACTTATATATTTCAGTTTTTGCTTGCATTATAGGCTTACTATTTGAATTAAATATTTTTAGTTGGAAATAACTTACGAAATGTAGTGTTGTGAAGTACCCGGGTATTTAAAACTCAGGGTAAATACCCAGGTATTTTGGGTATTTATGATAAAAACGCCAATGTAATTCACATCTACCCTTACAACCATTGTTATTATCAATGTATTAACATTTGAGGATATTTTATTGATTACATTTATTAATTATTTTACTAATAAATAAATAATAACATTACATTTTTTTAAAGCCCTGCCAAGCATACAAACCACACCACCGCCAAACTATGAAGGAACTGGTTAAATATGAGACATTCCATACAAATTTAAAAATATGTAATTTTATAATTGGACGAACACAGAACAAAATCACAATGTAATTGAATTTCAATTCTTTTCATACACAATTTTAAATTTACTAAACACTCCAAAAGACCATCTAAGTAGTAAATACCCAGTCCTGGGAATTTATCTTGATCTTGTTCAGAAGTTAAATGCTTGTGGTAACCATGTTATGTATTCAAAATCAATGGTTATACTCTTCAAAAAAGTAAATAATTCTTACAGCATGGGAATTTCAATGAACCTAGTAAAAATCCTCTAAATGTTATAAAAATCATAAATACCCATTTTTTACTTAGGCCTACCTACCCACTGGGTATTTACCCGGCCCACAACACTAACAAAATGTAGATAAAAATCTTATTGCAGCACTTGAAAATATTACTCTTATACCGTAGTCATGTAAATAACTTATTAACACGTTTTGTGCGGCACACAGGATTTACAGCCATTGCTTAACATTAACAAGGAAACCAAATACAATTAAACTTCACTAGAATATCCTATACGCAGCTTGCGCATCCCGTTTTGAGAAGCGAGAATAGTAAATAATTGAATAGTAAACAAACGGTATCAGGAAACTGACACATACTTTCTCCCTTTTAGCCCATTTTAATGAATAAATGACTTTTTATTTACTAAATATAGAATACAAAGCACGGTCGAAAGTACAGAAAATCTTGTAAACAAGTTGTTTTCAAAAACATCCACCCAAATCCGTTTTGGAGGCACTAAAGAATTCATTGCTACACACGTGGTTATAAGAGGGGTTTAAATTTTGTCCGTAACCAGCAATCGTAGAATAGTAATTCAAAATACTAAATTATTTAGTTTTTTCAGCTCTTCTTAATGGTGAATAGTAATTTTTTTATATTTGTTTTTTTTTATGAAAAATAAAAAAATTGATTTTTTGTTTTTAGTCCTGTAATTTCTGAACCTGAATTTTTACAGAAATGTGGGTGGTCAGACTTCTCATTGAGTTGGAAAACTAAACCTCGACAAACGACCAAAGTTTAATTAAAATCGTTGGAGCCGTTTTTGAGAAATTTTGATTTTTAATTTTTTTTGGCGGTTTTTGGGGGATAACTTACCCTAAAAAATCAAAAATTTAAAAAACGCCTGGAGATATCGTAGATTAGTACCTACATACCAAATTTCATAAAAATCGGACCATTGGTTAGGGCTCTAGCTCTGTACTCATCCATACAGACAGACACACAGACATCACGTAAAAATCACTTTTTTGGATTCAGGGAGCACCAAAACAAATAATTCCACTAACAACTCAAATTCGAAAATTTTTACAAAAACAATACTTTCTCCATATACTATGTATAAGGGGAGAAAGTAAAAAATGACAGTCTAAAGTCATATATAATCCTTATAACAGCGGTTTAATTAATTGAATTGAAGTAAGAAAAAACAGATGTGATATAAACCAAATCAAACTTTCCTCCATATGAATAACATGGGGTCTTGGAAGACCCATGGGGTAGCGCCCTGAGGCCTAAATCGAAAATCTAAAGCCAGTTTGCACATCTGCACACCTAGACGCACGTTTACAAGGTTTGCATGTAGCGTATTAATAATATAGCTAGATTAACGCAGGGAATGTGTTAAAAGAATAGAACCAGGTAAAATTGAATTCTTAAGAAAGGTTACCAGTACTAGGATCTATTCTTTTAATGTGTTATAGTAATAAAAGTAACCCTAGTGAGTGAACACTACAAATCCTTGTTATATGAATTATTAAGTGTTCAACTGAGAAAATAGTACAATTTAAATAAAAATGTAAAAGGTTTCGGCATAAATTAGTTAGGCATAAGTTGTTGAAAATTAAAAAAGTACTTACATAACAAAGGGAGGAATTATATTACCTCCTGATGAAAACATTAAACATTAAAAGCAACAGATACATAACACTACAGTGGAACCTCAATAACTCGAACTTCAGGAAGAATGGAAAAAACTTGAGCTATCATATATTGTGAAATATTGACGTTTGAATCAAGGTTGCTTTACACAGACTTTGGCTAATTGAGAGTCACGGTAACGCAATCAACGAGTTATGGAAGAGTAAAATCCTTACATTATTTTGAGTCCTGTACGCAGTGTATCATAATTAATCGTACTGTAATAATTATCCTAACTAGTGATCGCCCAGAGGTCGAAATTTGACAAAAAGTAATTCTACATAAACCCAAAATGTTGGCTGTTTGAGTGAATGTTTTGCCAAATCCTACATGAGGAGTTAAATAAAATGCATTTGAACCAGTGTCCTTATGTTGAACTTCACGAATAACCGCTCTTTCTCTCTCCCCTCCATCACCTTCTCCCCCTCAAACCCAGGTTCATTTTTTAAAATGTGGAGTTAAAACGGATACGAGAAGGGTGTTACCTTTTCAGTGGTCAGTAGTATTTTTTATTTACATTAGTCCTGAAACATCTTTTCTTCCTGTTGTGTTTGCATTTGTTATTAGGCCTATATCAGCTGTCAGCTGTCAAATATAAAATTCACTTTATTACTGTTCTTCCATAAAATTAAAATTGAAACTTTGAAGGCTTGTGGGGCGTAGCCCTGAGGGAAGATATAAATTATAAAGGGTGCACACCTACACGACAATACCTTTCTAATGGTATGCAATAATTTTTCCTACCACACATGCACACATGCATGTACACACGCTGACAATTACAGGTGTCTACAATAAGCCTGAAACTATTTTGGTGAACGAACTAGAGGATGAAAATGTCCTTCAGTGAACATATCATAGAGTAGGAAAGTAAACAGTGACCCACTGTTTTGCGATTTGGTCCCATCTGTTTTGCCCATTACCACTTCCTGTCTATTATTAAACGGGTTTTTGCTCCCTCCTTATCGCCTGCCCCAAACACACCCCTGATCACCACCTTTGAAGCTGTCAGTTCTAACTAAAAAACAAAGTTTCACACGTTTCAATCACAGACTAGAACCTACAAATTTGGACTAATGGTGCCAGACAGGAGTAGATCTAGGGGAAGGAGGGAGGAAATATCAGGTTACAATGTGAACAACATATTTTCAAATACAGTTACTTAATTGGGGTTTTGTAATCCAAACCGATAATTTAGAATTTTGACTTTTGGAGATACTCCAGTGAACACTTGGACTTATGTGTTGTAGTGGTTTTCCAGCTAAAATTTCAAATTATAGAGAAGTGGCGGCAGGCTCAGAAACCCACAAAACTTAAAGTTATCGAGTTGTTCCACACCAACCCTTTGACTTATACAAGTAAAATAGTAGTAATATAGTATTAAACGAGTTCGCACGCAGCACGCTGACGTGAGGGAAATGAATTTCCACATACAACACTTTTAAAACTCAAAACCAGTGTAAAAACATACATTTATTCCAATTTTATTAAAATCTGAAAACATTGATTTTTTGGCTGTTCTGATGCTCCTGGTTTCATTTACCTGCAATGCTAGGAATACAATTTTGCGCATTATAAGGTTAGGAGAAGGTCCAGTCAGACTTGAAAGTGGGGGCAAGGACCCTGAGGATGCTTTTCTAATGTAGAACCCCTATAAGACAACGTACTGTGTTTAGCCGATATACATTTTCTTTAATAACTCGGTAAATATTTATGCTAAATGACGAGAGAGGGCTTAAAACTTTCGCTTCAATAATTCCCATCTTAATACATGCATTAATTTTTTGTCCGGGGCTTTTCTGACCCTTTTTGGGCCCAAAAACTCGAAATTTGAAAGAATAATCCTCAAAAAAAAGGGATTTAGAGTTTTCCGATTGTTTTGCCCAACAAAATTTTCCAACTGATTATAGGAAAGGAACGTCCCTACCAAATTTGAAGTGAATTGGACAAAAATGTGACCGCTAGAGTGCATACACACACACATATATATATATATATATATATAATTTTGAACGACCCCCCAAAACGTGTTCAGGGGCAGGGTTTAAGCTGCGGTCGCATTTGTCGCAAAATGCGACATGCAACACGAAAATGCGACAATATTTGGGCAGGCTGTCGCTTTTTTGCTACAAAGAAAGGTATTTTATAATTTGATTGCAGAAAATCTGGTTTTAACAATACAAATTGTAGGTATTAAAAGTCCGTGATCACGATCCACAACCAAAAAAGATTAGAAGAGTAGTTGAGATGTTGTAGAGGCTTAACGTTGCGTTGGTTGCACTACGTCACTTACCGATCGTATCTGAGCGATTGGTAGAGGGGACGAGCCTACATTACGTAAACAGTTGCTGTCGATTTCAACTGCGTACCGTGTAAACGGAACGGGCGAGTTACTGATATGACAGTTGTAGTAACGAAATGACTACGTACACATCCAATGTAAGGGAAAATTCACTTCGCTACCACTTGGTTAGGTTAGGTTAGGTTACGTTACGTTAGATTAGGTTAGGAGGTTTTCTGGCTCTCAATTTGTTTGAAAAATCACAGGAAAATTAACGTACGGTGCATAATTTGGAACAGACAAGAACAGTAGCGGCTCACGTCGGACGTGTACGTAGCCTCTGCCTTGTAGTAACAGACCCCCCTTGTGAGTCAGTTTGGCGCACACACCGTAGTAGCCGAGCGAATCGGCGAATGCGAGAATGTCGAGGGCTAATTCGCCACCGAAGGGATGACGGCGCTCGCCTCGCCATCGCACCGATTCTTGTCGGTTTTTGTGACCGAGTCAAAGGAGACGAGTACTTAAGTCTCGACTCGCTGCAGAATGTGAACGGTTACACGAGCACAAGTCGCTCGAAGTCGCAACGATTGGGCGAAAGTGTAGAGGTACCTTAGCGAAAACAGACAACTCAAAATCGGTGATGCGCAAATGCGATCGCGATATGCTTTGAGGTTATGTTTCAGAGTGTGTAATGTTTGGGTTGTGTTAGTTTTAGTTGTTCTGGTGCCATATTAGGCCTATTCTACTAGAATGTTTAGTATATTTCCATTATAGACTTTAATGGTTAAAATGGATAAGTTACCAAGAAAAGTAGACACTGCTGAATTATATATTATTTAAATGTTAACCCTTAAAAACAAATATGCTTTACAAGCAAAAAAATGTGAAAAGGAAAATATTTTTGCTACAAGTATTTAAGAGCTTGTAGCATTTTTGCTCAAAGAATTTTTTTCCCAGCTGAATCCCTGTTCAGGGGGTTACGTCAGGAAATATGGTGGTCCCGGGCTTAAGTTTCACCGTGAAGGTCATGCTGATAGTTCACTTTCCATAGGAAATTCACTAATAAGCATGTTCAAGGGGGATGACAAAACTTTGTCTTATCAAGGAATTCAAATTACGTAAGTTCCACTATATAATAAACTAAAAAAATTATATGATTCACTGAAGTTGTAGTTTGAATTTAGCCTAAGTATTAGTACCGGTAGGCCTTGAATTTAAATATGAAATATCTCAAATAATATAGCCTAATCTGAAGTATACATGTATTCCTAAAATTATGGATACAGTAGACGTAAGGTAACAAAGCCACACAAAATAAGCAATGATAGAAAGGCCCAGAACTTAACTAATTACAGAACTACAGCTGGCCAATTTTACGCTAGCACTTGGGTTTTGCGAGCTGGGGCGAGAGGAGTGTGAAGGAGTGGTTAAAAATACATTCTGAAGACATTGACCCTTCCATTTCTGGTGACTCTTGGGGATGAAGGTGATTCTTTGCTCTTCAGAGAAAGCTTGTAATATTAGTTGGTCGATGTTTTCATGGTCTGGCAAGTGCAGTTTTTCTATCCAACAGCCAAGTGTCAGCTTTAAAGTGGCCAGCTATAGTTGTGTATCGGTATAGTAAATACATTATTAGGGTTATTCATCATACTTACCTCAGTAAAAATATTTTTAGTCAATATGGCTTCTATAACATATTGGGTACAAAACTGAACTTTTGTAACATTTGACAAGACGACAAAAAATCACTCTAAATTTGTAAAACAAGCCGAGATTTAAACAGCAAAGATGTCTGCAACTCCAAAGTCAACAATTATGTAACATAATTATAAAGTAATTCTTACTCTGAATCCTCAAATAACCCTGAGTTACTTAGACACTCAGCCACATGATTTTTCAGATCACCTTTTACTTCTAATGAACATATTGGGCACATATTAATTAGCTTACAAAAGTTGTTACTGTCCATAAGCTTAAAATTAGGAGAAACAGATGCAGGAATTTTAGTTGCAACTTCATATGATTCACAATCCTTGGATTCAAAAGGTAAATCAATATTATCAAGAATAACAGTAGAATTGGAACATCCTCCTTCCAAATGATAGTTTATATCACTTTTATCCTCAAATAATTCTGAGTTACTTAGGCACTCTGCCACATGATTTTTCAGATCACCTTTCACTTCTAACGCACAGATTGGGCAGGTGTTAATTAACTTATAAAAGTTATTACCGTCTGTAATCTTCAAATTACGAGAAATAGATGCAGGAATTTTAGCTGCAACCATATAAGATACAGGATCCTTAGATTCAAAAGGTAAATCAAGATCATCAAGAATGCCAGAAGCATTTAAACATCCTCCTTCCAAATGAGATTTTATGTCACTTCTAACTTCTGTGCCACACACTGGGCACAAGTATAGTAACTGACTAGTTGGTTTTTCTATATGAAATTCGCTAACACTGTTATTTTTCGAACCGTTGCAAGCCCCAAAAGGCAACGTAGATTCATATAATGTATTTACTATACCAGAATCATTCAAACATTCAGATACATGAACAGGTAAACCACAAGTAATATTTACACCACAGACTGGACATGGTTGAGATGAAACTGATGAAATAGAAATTTCTGAGGGAGAAGTCAGATCTACATATCCAAATGAATTTCTTAAATTTTGAGAGGGGAAAGTTAGATCTACATAAGCAGTTATATTTTCTAGTCCATATTTTCGTTTGCCACTATTTTCAGGCTTTTCAAAACTAAATAGGCCTAGGGGGCCTAACCCTTTTTCTCTCCTCTGTGTATACTCTAAAGGTTCTCTGATTTTGGTGTATTGACCACCACATGTTACAATATGAGTTTGCCACCAAGAGTCTGATGGCCCAGGGGCCCTGTTCATTGATCTTTTAACCATACCAAAAAATGGAGCCCAATGTTGGCAAGGGCCATTGCATCTCCACCAATGCTGCCGGTACAGTTTAACTTCTGAATGAAAAGTATGGTAAACAGTGATGTTGGTGCCAGCTTTCCTATTTATGCGATCCATGTGCTTATGGAACTCTGATCCATGACCACGACAATCTCGAGTTTTTGTTACAAACAAGTAAGCATGAATCATTTCATGAAGAAGAGTATTAACAAGGTCACTGTGAGGTCTTAAACTTAGAAGAGGACTACTTAGACGAATACAGCAAAAGTTTTTTTAAGGATGATATTGACACACACACCTGCACTTTGTTTTAAACGCTTGCTAAATTCCAGTTTAACCCCAGCTAATCGACCCCAGAAAAATCTGTTGTTAAACTTCTCAAACAAACCATATATATTTGATTCGTTTTGAGTAGGCCTAGAAGAATCAACATTTGGGGCACAAAGTTTGGTTTTAAGTTTAGAACGAAGATTATAACTTTCTTTGCGACCTACACTCATAACTGCAATTAGGCCTACTATTTTATTTACAGGAAATAAGCTCCTTGAAAATTTAGGGTACAGCAAGAGTATAAAGTTCTACAATAACAAATACTGTCATAAGTCTTCATTACCCTGTACTTACTTTGAACGTAAGAACACAGTTTTTATCAATACTTTCACTGTTTTCTTTCACTTCACATGACATATCCTTAAGTTTATGTAAATCAGATCCTGACATTATCTCCATTAAACAAAATTTTGTTTAATGTTTAATGATGTTTAAGCAAACAATAATCAATATCAATAATGACAACTTACAAAAGCATTTAACCACATACATACATAACCAAAAACAACAACATAATAACAAACGAAACGACTAAAACCGTCAGAACAAAACAACAAACAACAACAGTGTTACCGTTACCAGACTGGGTTTGCCATTTTACCCGCAAACCCCCTATAAAATCCCCGCTTTTACCCGGTCATTGTGTTGTAATCCCCGCGTGGGCTTCAAATACCCGAAAACCGGGTAATTTCTTTCAAGTTGCCTGATAATTACCCGAAAATTAACAACGATGGCATTTTTAGTACCCTCAGCGCTTATTGTTAACCTAGACTTCCATTTTTGAGGAAGAAGGGGTTTAGTGTAGAGATGTGCGATCCAGTGACTTTGCTGGATCAGTGACTTCAGTGACAGCGCCAAATAAATATCAGTTACTTTTACCGGTGACTTGGCACCAGTTACTCCCGCAGTTCATCGTAACAACTCCAGCGATAAATTACCCCTTTTTGACACTGTTATTTATCAAAGTTAATCATGACCTTATAAGGAATCAACAGCTCACTTATTGGCATTAGAATTAAATATATTTCATAAAATAGGAACAACAAGTAATAATTAAAATTCTTAGTACAACTACAAATTCTCATTTATCTACGAAAACATTTAGGAGTATCACTAAAAAAATATCAATTACCTAGAAGTAAAATAATAAAGTTGTTACTAAATCATAAATAAAGAAAGCTTGTAAAAAGACTACTTAATTATACAAATAACAGTCATCGGAAAATTGTATTAACAGCGCTTTACAGTTAGTAAACGCAAAACAGCGACTTGCATGAACAATGCGGGCTCGTGTTGTCACTGAAGTCACTGGCGCTGGTTCGTAGTTCGTCCATCTCGTCTATGCCCAGCTCCAAGCTCCAGCGACAGCGCCAAGCACCAAACAGCGCCAAGCTCCAAACAGCGCCAGCGCCACAAACCTAGAGGCGATACCTCGAAACCACCAAACAGCGACAAGTGACAGTGACCAGTGCCAGCTCCAGCTCCCAGCTCCAGCGACAGCGCTACGACCTCGAAACAACCAAACAGCGACCGGTGACAGTGACCAGTGCCAGCGCCAGCGCCCAGCTCCAGCTCCAGCGACAGCGCCACGAACCTAGCGGGGATACATTGAAACAACCAAACAGTGACAGCGACTTTTGAGTGAGTGAATTCGTACTGTCACCGAAGTCACTGGAGCTGGTTAGAACAATTTCCTGGCACCAGCTCCTTTAGTGCCGAACAAATATTAGCGCCAAAGTCACCGGTACAGAAATATTTAACAACCCTAGTTTAGTGTTCTCCTGGAAGAGCCCCACACTAGTCATTGCTAAAGGCGGTCCCACACTTCTCGGAAACACACCCGAAGATTCAGCCGAATTCCGAATGTTTGGGGTATTCACGAGAAGTGTGGGAGCTACACGAACTTTTGAATACATACGGGACGGAATGTTCAGTAAACATTTGGGAGAATGTTCGGCCGAATGTTCAGGCCTGTTCGCGAGAAGTGTGGGATCGCCTTAATAATTTCCATATAGTAATCCCTAGGCCTACCAATAAGTAATTGCTTTCTAAATTGATACTTAGCCTTTACAAATAATGAATAATAATATTAGTTTTAGTTTGTTTGACCTAAGTTAATTATTAATAATAATAATATTATTATTAGTATAATACTTGCGCAAATATCAATATAAATGTGCACAATTTTGCGTATTTGTAGGTTAAACCAAGTGGTGGGTAATTTTTTCAGGGACAGTGGGTAAAAGTCCCAAACCGGATTGGCAACACTGCTCACACTATCCCTGCGGGAGCGGGAGTGTGCGAAAAGCATTCCCACCCTCCAAAAGAAATTCTTAAGCTGGTACACTGGTCACTGAGAGTTTTATCATTGATTATACATCCTACGGAATTCCGTTGGATGTATAATCAATGGTTTTATTAACTACTATAATGCCAGACAGAGTAAGTGAACAAAAATAATCTGAAATAAACTATTTTGATGTAGATAACTAGCTTTTTATTATTTGTTAATACTTAAATAATAAATTGATTTTTCAGTTTGTTTTCAAGTGGATGCCGGCTGCAACTGAACAAAAGTTGATCGGATCAAATAGCCCGATCAACGAGGTAAATACCTAGAGGTATCGTTGGGGGTACAAAAGTGTCCCTACATGCTGACCGTAATTTCCATTAAGTAACTAACCAAAACATCTCTCGACAAGTTAAAATGTTTTGTCAGCACGTATAACTTGAGAAGAGAGGATTTTATTGGTTGCCATGGGAGCAGAGTGGGCAGAGGGGGAAAATGGCGGTCGGCCATGTAGGCTACACCTTTTTACACAAGACGAGACCTCTAGATTTATGAATATTAAATATCATCTTTATATATTATCTTTAAATCTATCTTTATATATGTTTACCGTCTGTTTATGTGAATCAGTATAAGTGTAAATATATCTTATGTGTTGTAAGACGTCAAGAATCAAGAATTTTATTTGCCATTAAATAAAACATGTTTACAATAGGCATCGTCAGAGTACATTAAAATCAATAAACCTAACAATAGCAACAGAGCATAAACAGACTTATCTAATACAATAAAAAACAGATATTACAAGCATTCCTTACACTAGCTCAAGTCATTCATATTGGAATTTTAAATACTCTTCAAGTGTATAAAATCATTGTTTATTAAGCCAATTGGTTACCACTGTTGAAAATTTCCTTGGCGGGAGGGACCTAACAGTAGTGGGAAGCCTATTAAAAATCAAAATTTGTTGATACTTGTAACTTTGATAATACTTATTTAATCTTATATTTGGTTTAACTAAATTTCCTTTGTCTCTTGTGTTGTACCCATGTATTGAGGATTGTTCATAAAAGTCATCAATATTATTTCTAACATAAATGAGATTTGAGAGAATAAAACTACATGCCAATGTCATAATCTTAAATTCTGGAAAAAAATAAACTACAAGATTCAGTTGATGCAATACCTGCTATTATTCTTAATGCTTTTTTCTGCCATGTAAATGCTTTTCTTGCTGATGCTGAATTTCCCCATAAACTACCATACGTCAAATGAGAATGAAAAAGACTGAAATGAACCATGATAAGAATTTCGAGGCTAACACATGTTTTTAGTTTTCTTAAAAGACAAAGTTACTCTAGCTAATTTTTTACAAACATTGTTTACATGTTCATCCCAACACAATTTACTATCTACAAATATTCCTAATAGTTTGACAGGTTTGAACATTTCCTCATCTATATCTAAATGGTTTTTCAAAGAGAAAATTATGTGCTCAGTTTTATTATTGTTCGTACTTAAGCTATTTGCTGAAAACCAATTCTTTGCCTGCTCAACTTCCTCACTGAGTTTAATCTTAACTCTATGAATATCCCTATCAGAATAAACCAACGTGGTATCATCCGCATACAGTACAGAAAATGAAGACATGTTGCAGCTGAAGTCGTTAATAAATACAATGAAAAGGAAAGGGCCAAAAATTGAACCCTGAGGCACTCCTGCAAATACATCTGCAAATTCAGAATTTAATCCATTTACACAAACCATTTGTTTTCTACTTTTTAGATAGCTTTCTATTAATCTAAGTTCTTTGCCTTTTATTCCATAAAATTCTAACTTATTACAAAAAAATACATGGGAAACAGTATGAAAAGCTTTACTTAGATATATGAGGCTTGAACCCACTACTTGTTTATTTTCAAACCCGTTTAAAATATAATCCACAATTGACTCAACAGCAAGTGTAGTTGAATGGCCAGATCTAAAACCAAATTGATGACTATAAAGCAAATTATTTCTCATAAAATAGTCATAAAGTTGTAATACCATACAAGACTCAATAACTTTACTTAAGATCGGAACAATTGTGATCAGACGATAATTCTCAGGATTTTTAATATCCCCTTTTTAAATATGGGTGTGACCTTTGAAAACTTTAAACAATCAGGAAAAATACCTTGGATAAAAATTAAATTAATTATACAGGTTAATGGTGGTAAAATTGCATCTATAATATTTTTGATTACATAGTTTAATTGATATACCAAAAATGTCTTCACTGCGAGAAGTGCTCATTTTGTTAACCACATTTTTTACATCTAATTCAGTAAAGGGTTTCCACTCAAAATATTACTGGGTAGTGGTAACTGAGAGTAAAAGTTGTCTAAATACTTCTTATATGCTTCACCGTTAACATTTGAATTATCACCACTGACTACATCTAAAGATACGTTCACAAAAAAATCATTTAATTCATTTGGGCTCATATATCATAAGGTACTGTTGACTCATTAACATTCACCACGTGCCATTCTTTTTTAGCAATTGACCAAGCAGCTTTACACTGATTTTTTCATTTAGCAATAAATTTGTCATTAGCTACAATTTTTGCCTTTGTAATAGCTTGATTATATTGTTTTTTAAAACGTTTGTAACATTCCTTATCCTCTAAGTTTTGAGTATTCTTCCACTTATCATATACTGTAGACTTAAAAGTTGACAACGCATTTGTTCTAATTCTACAGTAAACCAATTGATTAGATTACCTTTTTTTTGCTTCTTAATAACACACTTTTGGACAGCAGAAATTAAAATATGTAGTTAAAATATTTAAAAATATGTCCATAACATAATTTACATTACAATTATTATAGATCAAACTATTCCACTCAATAATACTCAAACATTGTTTGGTGTCATACAACCTAGCTTCATTGATAAGTCGTTTGTATAAGGCTTATTAGGTTCCTTAGACTTGATTTTGCAGGTCAGTAAATGATTCATTGGCAAAGACAAATTTAACCCAGACTCCTGCATGATCTGATATTATATTTTGTTCTGCCAGCAGTAAATATTGAGGTCTAAGTTTCTCACAAGTTATGTGTTTCAACAAACTTTCAAGACTGCTTAACAAATCTTTAAACTTAGAATCTGGATCCTATCTTCCGCAATCTTCTGCAATCTTTTATTGCATCCCGTAAGTAATAACAACACGTAATATGCTAATAAAAAAGTTGGTTGAGTATAGAAAATGGATTTTACTACACCTTATTTTAGATTAAAGATATGCCTTAGGATATAAAGATAGATTGAATATGAAATATCTATTAAATAAAACGTCAAGTTTCATCATTTTTCAATTTTACATTATTATAAAAAATACAATTTAAAGAATTTATTGTTGTTTGTATACTAGCCTAATAGTATATTTCGCACCAAGGGCCGAAAGTGGGGTTTTGCTGGCCCGAGATTGTGTTTTATGACCGAGACGAAGTCGAGGTCATAAATCGTTCGAGGGCTATGCAAAACCCTTTCGGCAGAGGTGCGGACGCTATTTTTCACCATACTACAATTATTAATGGGTTAAATGTGATCGGTCATAAAACACGAGCGGCCTCATGCAATCTCGCACTAAAAACAGTTAACCAATAAACAAATCATCGATAGTGCAATGTTTTGAATTTTGTTGTTATTGTTTCCAGTGTTTCAACCAAAGAACACAAAATAGTCTGCACGTATTAACCAGGTAACGTAGTGTACGCTTGAAAACAAGTTGACAATACTGGCTAAATAGATCAGCTGACTTTCGGCCCTAGGGACGAAAATTTTCGGCCCTTGGGCGGAAAAACTCGACAAATGACATTCCATAAACAGGTGATTACAGCGTAGTGTGGTGAAAATATATTTTTACCTTAATATTATAAAGTTACGTCCAATAAATTAATTTATGATAGAAATGTGCGTAACGCATATTCAAAATACTCCCGTTGCAGCTAACCTGCGTACACAGCGAATTTTGAATGCATATATATGTATCTTAATACCATATCAAACCAAATACCAAGTTTCATTAATATACATTCATAAATAAACGATATACAACATTTTAATTATTCTCCATAATAATAACATGGCGGCTGAGTATGCAGGTTTGCTGAAGGAAGGAACACGAAAAATGGGGTTTTATACAAACATCAATATAACTCAAGTAGGTAAAGCCACATACCAAATTTTATTAATTTATGTTCATAATTAAGGGAGATAACACGTTACTTATTCTCTATAAGAATAACATGGGGGCTGAGTACGCAGGTTTGCTGCTACGGGAACTATAGCTAAAAAAAGTTTTTTAGTGCAAATATCAATAAACCCCAACGATATGAAGCAGTATACCAAGTTTTATCAGGATAAGTTGAGAAATAAGCGAGATATACAATTTTTCTTATTCTCAATAAGAATAACATTGGACAACGTACTTTGTTTAGCACTTTCAATATCTCGGTAACCAATTGACGTAGAGCAATGATCAAAACACCAAATTGTTTGTTTTTTTAAGCTAAATGTAATGGTGAAAAATAAAATTTGACTTTTTAAAATATTACATGTAAAAACTTTGAAAAACCCATTTTTGGGATACAAAATCCCCCCAAAATATCCCTTCGGGTAGAGCAATCTGGCTGGTTTTCGAACTTAGTCATAAATGATGCTTTACATGTTTGTACAAAATTTCATCAAAATCAGATCATTTTTAAGAGAGTTATCGCACCCACCGACACACACATGTATATATATATATATATATATATATATATACAGTTTTGAACGAATGGTGTTTTTGGCATCTGGGGACCTCAAAACAAAAAGTTATTATGGTCCCGGGCCTAGGTCTTACCATGCCGACTACGGTAATAGCCCTATAGGGGAAATTCGCTAATTCTTCCCTATAAGGGAAATTTGCTAAAAATAAGAAGAGTTTAGATTAATACTTTAGCACATTTAGTAGGCTACGTTTATCCATATGTAAATAATATATCATCAACGACGGCAGACTCATGTGGAAATAATTAAAATATTTTGATTTGTTGGCACAAATCTCATCAAATAAGGTGTAGTACAATCCTTTTTCTGTTCTCAACCCTAATATAGGATGAACACCATACTTCCTCCTCAAACTTCGTTGTCGTTCTCTTATTGTTTATTGTTTATTCAGTCAGTTACATAACATCATATTTAATATGACAGGTAAGGGTAAGTAGGTAATTCATCAGTTTGGTCTTAATATAAACGAATACAAAATAATAATTCAGATAAACAATATGACATGTAAAGTAAAGGTAAATTTAATAATACAATTTTTCCTACAGTTAATTACCATTTAAAAACTCTAACTTGGTACTTTTTAAAATTACAAATCAAATTTATAAGCAGTTTCTATATTCTTCAATCGAATAAAAACAATTTGTTAATAAATATTCTTTTAATTTATTTTTGAAACTACTTAAAGACATTTCAATTTTTAATTCATTGGGCAGTTTATTTATTAAGCGCATCCCAGTGTAATACGGTAATTTTTCAAATGAGGTTGTTTTTTGTTGAGGATATGCCAGGATATGTTTATATTTAGTGTCATAAGAATGTGAGCTAGAAAGAAAAGTCAAATTTTGATTGTGTTTTTCATAAATAGAATAGTATTATAATATAAGTACATGGCAATGTGAGAATCTGTAACGATTTAAAACTGGGCTTGGTTGATGATAAAAAAGGCACATTATTGATTTTTTCAATAACCTTTTTTTGAAAGCTAAATAATCTTCTACAATTAACCGAATTACCCCAGAAAACAACACCATAAGTTAAATTTGAATATACATATGCGTAATAAACTGTTAAAAGTGTGCTTACTAATTTAGAAAGAATACAAATCATATAATATGCTCTGCATAATTTAGTGGCAACTGAAGAAATTTGTTCTTTCCAAGTCAACTTGTTATCAATAATTATGCCAAGAAATTTGGTATGTTCAGTCAAGTTAAGTGATGAATCCAAAAACGATGAATCTGTTCTAAAGCTATTACTACAGTTTGAATGAAAAACGACAGTTTCTGTCTTGTTATTGAGAAAAGACCATTAGCCAAATCACTCATCCATATAAGACAAGTCTTCTTGTAATGATAGATTTATTTATTAGGGTTAGTGATTATAGCAGTAGTATCATCTGCAAACATAAAGAGTTTAGAATTCTTTACTATTGATGACGAATCATTTACATAAATTAAGAAAAATAAAGGTCCAATAATAGATCCTTGTGGAACTCCAGAATTGATATTCTGATAGTAATTAGACGATAATTCATTTCCAAAACTACTTTTTGTTTACGATTTGTAAGGTAAGAGAAAACCCAATTTAAAGCAGTTTCTATAATTCCATAAAATTTAAGTTTTTGTAGTAGAATTTTGTGATTTACACAGTCAAATGCTTTAGACAAGACACAAAAGACGCCATCAGCGTGTTGAGCTTTGTCAATTGCATGCAAGATAGAAGTAATTCATTCATTTATTGCATCACTTGTACATTTTCCTTGTCTGAAACCAAACTGTTAATCATAAAACAAGTTATTATTTTCAATGTAATCAGTCAATTTATTAAGAACAATCAATATGTTTACAGTTTACTGTTCCTATTCCTATATTAGTGCGCACAGTGGTGCGTGACTAACTCATGTTATATAATTTTTATTACATTTGCTTATTGTTCATGTTGAACAGATTTTAAATAAAATTGTTATAAAAAAATGTACTGGCATATTATCTGGCAATTTATTGTAGCATCAACCCCACAGTTTGTTTGATTGCAAAGTTTATCTGGGAATCCAACAAAAGGATTTTGCTTAAACTTTTGGAAGGGGTTTTGGACCTCAAAAATTGATTGGTAAAAACCTCATCCCTGGGAAAACTGTCATTTTTGTTAAAAAGAAACTCATCAAAGAATTGGAAATTTTAACATTGGGCTTATGGTATAAAAGAGAAGTCTGTGCATGATCAGCTGATGTGACGTAGATGGGCTTGCTCCGCGCCAATGACATGGCTGCAAGCTTTATGTATTCAGTCTGCTGAAATGTCAGTTTTGTGTTAAAAATATTGTTTGTTTACTATTATTGCGAACCCATCCACGTCATAACAGCTGATCATACATTAGACATTAGACATTCTTTATTTGCACAAAACATTCAAGACGTGTTATTACAATATTGAACAGGTGCATCGTCAAGGTTTTATTTCCAAACTATAACTAATAAAAATAAAAAATAAACAGAAACACACAATAAGAACGTATCAAACCTAAATACTCTCATATAGCCTAGATACAAATGATGAAATCTACCTTAAAGGGTTATCAAACAATTCTTTAATTGAATAAAACCTTATTGCAAATCATATGCAAGCTCTTCTTTGAATTTTTTAAGCTCCATTGATTTGTAATGAGTTGGTAGCCAATTATACATTTTTAACCCGGAATACAGGGAACTTTTTTCATAAAAATTTGATCGGTGGTTTGGGATCTATAAAGTGCACCATTTTGTGTGCTATAATTATGAACAAATTTTAATTCGTTTGGTAAATTATTTGTTACTGAATTAATGTAGATTAAAGATTCTTAAGCATATAAGCCTGTTAAAATAAAAATATTTAAACTTTTGAAAAGTGATTTGCAAGAACTTTTTGGGTGAGAGTTAGTCATGATGGGAATAATTCTTTTTTGCAGTCTAAAGACCGCTTTTATTCCTGAGGCTTGTCCCCAAAGAATTATTCCATATCTCAAAAGGATTTGACATAGGTGTGATACACTATTTTGCAGGTTTCAAATGACACACTTTCCCTCAAATGTAAAAAAAACAAAATTAATGGATCAATCAATCAATCAATCATCTTTATTCATAAAATTGTACATGGTACAAGAATAGTGTCATTTATAATCTAATAAAGAAATTATAATAAATAGTTCACTTCTGTATAGATAATAATAATAATATAATAATAATATAAAATAGTTTAAAATAGTTTAGAGCTGGTGGATCAGTTGTGCCTAATTTTTAAAAACTCTTCAAAAGAGTAAAGAGGAATGCTCAACAAGTAATCTCTTAGCTGTTTTTTAAAATTGATCATATCAACCTCCTCAATGAATTTCTGAGGGAGGTGATAAAGGAACTTGGTACCTAGGAAAACGGTTTTCTTTTTAAAAAACTCTAAATTGTGTTTTTCCACTCTACGATTTGGGCGGGTATTGTAGGAACGAGTGTAATTTTGTAACAATGGGTTAAAAAACTGTTTTACATAGTTAACTGTTTCAAGGATAACCAACCCATAAACAGTCAAAATGCCCAGCTCTGCAAATATTTCCTTCACAGAAACTGTAGCCTTTAACTTTAGCATGACTCTAATTGCTCTTTTTTGTTGAATAAGTAATTTGTCCAAATTCTTATTTGATGTTGCCCCATAAATGTCAATTCCATAAGACAAATGAGAATGAATCATAGAAAAATATATTGTTTTTAAAGTTTCCAAACTACAAAATCGTGACATTTGTTTTAGAGCAAAGATGCCGGAGGAAATTCTACCAACTACATGAGTGACATGATTATCCCAGCTCAAATTTTTATCAATTATTAGCCCCAACAATTTTGTGCTTTGAACTTGATCCAGAGAATCTTCATCTATGTAAATGTTAGGTGAAATTTGGTTTTTTGCTTTTTTGGTAGAGAAGGAGATAAATTTTGATTTGCTGGAATTTAAAAGAAGATTTTTGCTGTTAAAAAAGTCTTTGATACGGGGGCATTTTAAAAATTGATTAAAATTATTAAATTCCTAGCACATTCTTGAATAGACGGTGCAAGGCATTATAGTTTTGCCATGCCATGCATGTTGTTGGGCTCACAGCAGGGTAAGACACTTGTTAGCAAAACGATAAACATCACTTAAACGGTATTTTCTAACTTGAAGAGTAAAAAATAACGATCTTAGATTTTGAATGTTGTTTAGGTGCTCTGTACACAGACCTCTTTTTTGTACATCTTGGGGCTTATGGAGTTTCAAGTCAAAACAAAACAACCATAACAGCTGTGAATAAATAAACTTACATGTGGTGAAGTATCAACCAGTGATTTATAGAAAACAGTGACTATAGAACCGTATTCATAATCAATGCTAAAACCATTGAATGATAGGTATGATGCATATAGGTAGAGTGGACATATACAAACCTACCAAATTTATACAATGTATACTTACCAAATGTATATACATACCCCAATTGCAGTGAACCTGATGCGTTCTCAGTGAATTTCAAATGGTAACTCACTGCCACTTGTAATGGTAACTTTTATTTCATGAAGCCACTTAAAAAGATTAATCAAAGTATAGAGTATTCATAAAAAAGCGAGATAATGACATTTGAATTATCCTACATAAGAAAAACGAGTGTAGGGTGACACACCATGGAGCAAATCATTAATGAAGGTTGATTAGTTTTCTATTTTTATGATACCCCTACGGGAGGGCAACATTCCATAGCTGCGGAGGAGGTGACTCACAGACGGAGGAGGTAAGGGAGAAAGATTTAGGGTTGAAAGAGCCGAGCGAACTATTAAATGCTATTATAATACATGTGGCAAGTTTCAAGTTAGTACCTCAAGCAGTTCCTAAGGTATTCTGTATTGATTACAAATTACAAATAACAGACTCACAATTGGGTAACGGAGCGAGATATATAAAAAAATGTTTGTGTTGCCTCAGGAACAAGTCCCAGAAGTTTCTGCAGAAAGTTCGGAGACACTCCGTATATTCCTAAGTGTATTTTAGGGACAACCTTAGTCTATACAATATTTTATTCGTCAAACTAAATAAAAACCTTTTGTAACAAATCAATGTTTCAGCCAAATTAAACTTGATATCAAAATTTGCCCATGACACATTCTGTGTTTAAATATCCTTGATTCTCGATTTAGTTAGAAATACTGTTTTTTGGCACATTGGGGGATTTAGGACGCCTTCAGAATGTCCTAGACAACCTCGGCACGCAGATGCTAAGCGTCAATAGACCCCTGGAAATGCAGTGTGAAGTCTAGGATTAATTGTTTGTTTATAAATTATATATTGCTTGGTTAAATTTAATAAATTATAAAACTACTTTTATTTATAAGTAATTTGTTTTACAAATTGATAACCCCTACTCTAACATTTAAAATAGTTACATTACCCGGATTCCCCATCAAGGGGAAATATTTTGTTTAAATGTATTTGGGTTGGCACACCTGTTTCCTGCTGCATATGGTAATCCCGCCTTAGAATGTATTTATTTATCTACAAAACGATCAACCAATAGCATCACAGCTGCTGATGTAAGGGCGTGGTTGGCTTAGTCGGGGCCAGTTTGAACGATCCTCACATCATTGAAGTTAGTAACATTACTAGTTTAAAACATTACCAGATTGAGGGGATCCCTATTTGGCCGCAATTATAAGTTTGTCCATGGCACAAAATCCGTTTCCCAAGAAAAATATTAGGACTGAGTTCGCAAGTTTGCTGCATCAAACATCGGGGTTTTATGCAAATATCAATGAATCACTACCAGATAAAGAAACATTATACCAAGTTTTATCAATATACAGTATATGTAGGGTTGCCCTATATCACTGGATTTCCCTGGAGATTACAGGAGTTTAGGGTAAAACTATAGCTCTGGGGAATTTCTGTAAAAAATTCAAAATCTCCTCTTTATGAAAACTTTCTCAAAAATGTGTTGAATAGCGCAAATATTGTGGTGAAATCCAATATGTATTTACGTTAGTAACTTTATCGTCATGCAACAAATGCCAAAGCTAAATCCAGTTTCTCTGTAACTAATCTCTATTATTAATGAATTTCCAATGGAAAGTGAACTATTAGCATGACCCGCATGGTAAAACTTAAGCCCAGGACTACCGTAGTTCCTAATGTGACCCCCCGAACACGTTTTGGGTGGTCGTTCAAAATGATATATATATATAAATGTATGTATATATATATATATATATTTGTGTGTGTGTATGCACTCTAGCGGTCACATTTTTTGTCCGATTTACCTCAAATTTGGTAGGGACGTTCCTTTCTATAATCATTGTTGTACAAGTGTGTTGGGCAAAACAATCAGAAAACTCTAAACCCCTTTTTTTTAGGGATTAATCTTTAAAATTTTGAGTTTTTGGGCCCCAAAAAAGTGTCAGAAAAGCCCCGGATGTAAAATTAATGCTTGTAAATAGATGCGGATTAGTAAGGTGAAAGTTTTAAGCCCTCTTTTTGTCATTCTAGTATAAACATTTACCGAGTTATTAAAGAAAATGTGTATTGACCAAACACAGTATGTTGTCTTATGGGGCTTTTACATTAGCAAAGTCTGTTATTCATTTGTTGGTGTACTTTTATTATCCCCAGCAACCTCATACCTATTTTCAAGCCTGACTGGACCTTCTCCTAACCTTATAATGATCAAAATTGTATTCCCAGCTGTACTATATTTAAAATTGGAATTCACCTGTTGTTATTTTTAATCATCTGTCATAATATTTACTTTTGTTTAGCGATGCATTATTCTTGAAATATGTACAAGTTTTAAGTTGATTAATACCTCCGTCGCAGCAAACCTGCATACTCAGCGAATTTCCAATGGAGATATAAATGTCTTAATACTACATAAAGCCATTTACCAAGTTTCATAAAAATATATTCACAATTAAGCGATATATACAATTTTAATTATTCTCTATAAGAATAACATTGGAGCTGAGTACGCAGGTTTGCTGCAACAAGGAACTCAAAAAATGTGTTTTTATGCTAATATCAATATAACTCAACTAGGTGAAGTCGTATACCAGTTTTTATTGATTTATGTTCATAATTAAGGGAGACAGACCATTTAATTATTCTCCATAAGAATAACATGGGGCTGTGTACGTAGGTTTGCTGCTACGGGAGCCTTTGGAAAAAAAATTTTTTGAGCAAATATCAATAGACCACAACGAGATGAAGCTGTATACCAAGTTTCGTCAGTATACGTTCATAAATAAGCGAGATATAACAATTTTCTTTTCCTCCATAAGAATAACATTAGACAACGTACTGTGTTTAGCACTTTCAATATCTCGGTAACCAATTGACGTAGAGGAATGATCAAAATATAAAATTGTGTGTTTTTCACCGTTGAATTCAACGGTGAAAACTAAAACTCGTATGGCCCCATCTTATGCTAATCTGTTCATGGGTCTAGTTGAACAAAATTTTCTATCAAACTCTCCTTTCTCTCCTCTTTTTTGGTTCAGATACATTGATGATATTTTTATTACTTGGCAGCATGGCATAGAATCCTTAAAACAGTTTTAGCAAAATTTAAATCAATGTTGTTGCTTAAATTTTACTTGGAGTTATTCTAATAAAACTGTCACCTTCTTAGATATGGACGTTTTGATCGATAACAACAAACTTAAAACTAAAATCCATGTAAACGATACTAATAAAATGCAGTATTACCAGAGCTGCCATCCTATGTATATGAAAATGTCTATTCCAATAAATTCGTGCAAAATCTCTTTGTAGTGACAGCACTTTGAAAAATACATATCTAAATTGAACTCTGCTTTTATTGACCGAGGTTATCCTAAAAAACTTTTAGATAATCATTTGAGAAAACCAAAGAATATTGTTCAAAACACAAATTTTTCAAACGATCCAAAGTTTATCACGGAATAAACTTCAAAAAATTAACAATATAATGAAAGCAGCTTTCAATGTTTTAAAATCATCCCCTATCACAGAAAATTTGTTTTCCAGACCACCACATGTCATGTTTAAACGGCCACAAAATTTGAAAAATATGTTGGTGAGACTCAAAATTCAAAATTCTCGGCCTAAAAACAATTTGGAAATCAATCACGGCTGCGAACCTTGCCACAAACCTCGGTGTGGGATTTGCAAAATTATGTGTAATACAACTGAATTTAAAAGCAGTGTCACAAACAAGACTTATAGTTCGGGTCACAATGCTTGACGCCTGGTTAGCGTATGCTCTGGAATGACTTTTCACCTCTATTTGGCTTTGTACCGTTAGTGTTACAGTATACTTTTGTTAACAGAAAGCGAAATTACTTTATTTAATTTTAAAACATTGGTTTTGCTTATTTTCGATATTGTCTGCTCTTATTTACGAAAAATTTGAGTTGTTTCTCGCCTTTCCCAGGCGCCAAGCACCGTGGCCCGAACTGTACCCAATAGTTGGTAAATCAACCTGTGACACCCACAATGTGATTCATCAACTATCGTGTAAACACTGCCCAAAAGATTATGTTGGTCAAACATCGAATTCCTTGCGAGTACGTATGACTGGCCACCGTTTGATGTGGTACATAAAGACAAACGCAAACAAATTTATAATCATGCAACTCACCACAACCAAAATTTTGAAGGGTGCTATGAATTAAAAACAAGTGTAAATTTTGCAAATTTGAAGGTACATTAATTAAAGCAACCGCTCCTTTTGAGGGCTTAAACATTGACTTTAAAGGTCCATTGCCATCAACTACTCCAAACCGCATTACCTCCTTACTGTTGTTGACGAGTTTTCTCGTTTTCCGTTTCCCTTTCAATGTTCTGAAATTACATCATCAGTAGTAATTCAAAGCTTAAAACAGCTATTTGCTATCTTTGGAATACCATCTTATATCCATTCGGATCGTGGCACGTCATTTCTTTCGAAAGACGTAACATCTTTCTTGCATTCAAATGGAATTGCAACAAGTCGTACCACTCCGTACAACCCCCAAGGAAATGGACAGTGTGAGTGAGAGATATAATGGTATCATTTGGAAAACCATAACTCTTGCCTTAAAGTCTCAGAACCTGCCCGTAACTAGATGAGAAACGGTTATTCAAGAAGCATTACATTCCATTAGGTCTTTACTTTGCACAACCACATAAGAGAATGTTTAAACATACAATAGGAAATCTGGTATCGGGTGGTCAATGCCTACATGGTTAACAGCTCCAGGTCCTGTATTGTTCAAGAACTTTGAGAGATCGAGCAAATACGATCCATTGGTACGCCAAGTAGAACTTATTCATGCAAACCCAGGATATGCCTATGTCCGCTTACCAGACGGTCGAGAAACTTCTGTAAATATTTGCAATCTGGCTCCTGCTGCTGAATCACACCTTCAAGATATTCAAACAGAAAATCGAATGCAAGATACAGTCGCAAGTGAGTCGAACGAAACTCAACCTCAACCTAACGACTCGCCTGAAGAGTCTCAATCAATCAATCATCTTTATTCATAAAATTGTACATGGTACAAGAATAGTGTCATTTCTAATCTAATAAAGAAATTATAATAAATAGTTCACTTCTGTATAGATAATAATAATAATAATAATAATAATATAAAATAGTTTAAAATAGTTTAGAGCTGGTGGATCAGTTGTGCCTAATTTTTAAAAACTCTTCAAAAGAGTAAAGAGGAATGCTCAGCAAGTAATCTCTTAGCTGTTTTTTAAAATTGATCATATCAACCTCCTCAATGAATTTTCGAGGGAGGTGATAAAGGAACTTGGTACCTAGGAAAACGGTTTTCTTTTTAAAAAAACTTTAAATTGTGTTTTTCCACTCTACGATTTGGGCGGGTATTGTAGGAATGAGTGTAATTTTGTAACAATGGGTTAATAAACTGTTTTACATAGTTAACTGTTTCAAGGATAACCAACCCATAAACAGTCAAAATGCCCAGCTCTGCAAATATTTCCTTCACAGAAACTGTAGCTTTTAACTTTAGCATGACTCTAATTGCTCTTTTTTGTTGAATAAGTAATTTGTCCAAATTCTTATTTGATGTTGTCCCATAAATGCCAATTCCATAAGACAAATGAGAATGAATCATAGAAAAATATATTGTTTTTAAAGTTTCCAAACTACAAAATCGTGACATTTGTTTTAGAGCAAAGATGCCGGAGGAAATTCTACCAACTACATGAGTGACATGATAATCCCAGCTCAAATTTTCATCAATTATTAGCCCCAAAAATGTTGTGCTTTGAACTTGATCCAGAGAATCTTCATCTATGTAAATGTTAGGTGAAATTTGGTTTTTTGCTTTTTTGGTAGAAAAGGAGATAAATTTTGATTTGCTGGAATTTAAAAGAAGATTTTTGCTGTTAAAAAAGTCTTTGATCATAGCTAATCCCAAAAAAGACGAAACTTCAATCTTTTCCATTGACTGCCCTGAAAAAAGAATGTTTGAGTCATCAGCATATAAACATACAGAGCTGCTTCCCTCTTGCAAGGAAGTAAGAACCATTGGAAGGCCCTTTATGTAACACAGGAAAAGCAATGGGCCCAGAATGGATCCTTGTGGGACACCATGTTTTATTGTTTGTAATTTTGAGCAAAATTTGTTTACATATTTATTTTTAGATTAAGATGCAAAACTATCTGGAATGTGCTCTAATTCAACATATTGTTGTCTATTTGTTAAATATGATTTAAACCATGCAATTTCTTTACCTTTCACCCCAAGATTACTCAAAGTTGTAATCAATTTACTGTGGGATACACTGTCAAAAGCTCGTGACAGATCAAGGAAAACGCCAATCACTTTTTCTCTTTTGTCTACAGCATCAATAATTGATTGAATAAAATCAACACCTGCTGTCACGGTAGATTTTCCTCCTCTAAAACCATGCTGCTCTCTTTCCAATATGTTGTTGATTTCCAAATAATTAGAAAATTGGTTATAGACTACTCTCTCAAATATTTTAGAAAAAACTGGGAGCAAGGAAATGGGACGATAACATGATGGGTCAGTACGGTCCCCTTTCTTAAACAATGGAATTACTTTCGCAATTTTTAGCTTATCGGGGAAAATTCCGGTTATGAGAGAGGAATTAACTATATGAGTAATGGGTTCTAAAATATACGGAAGTGATTTCTGAATTATATCTATAGGGATTTCATCATAGCCAGAGGAAAACTTGTTTTTCATTGAAAGAATTATTTGTTTCATTTCAAGCTGAGAAATTTGCTCAAATCTAAAAACCAAGTTGTTGGAAGAAAGTGTCGGCCTATTAAATAAAGAGTCATCTAGAATGTTTGGTAAGATCAACTGATCCACAGCTGTTACAAAGAATGTATTTAAGGTGTCACTTACATCCTTAGGGTTACTAATAATATTGCCATACTTTTTTACTGTGATATTACTTTTTAAATTTGTCTGATCTTTTATCTCAGACTTAATTACATCCCAAGTCATTTTAGTTTTATTTGCAGAAGACTGGATTTTTTCATCAAAAAATTGTCTTTTTTACTATACATAACATTTTTTAATTTTGTCTTATTTTCTTTTAATTTTAGTCTCAAACCATTATCTTTTAATTCCCTACAACATTTCTCAAGAAATAATATTTCTTCTTTCATTAAACATATTTCTTTATTCATTGCCAAAACCTTTATTACAAGTAACATGCAATTTAGGAAAATTAGAATTAAAGTAATACAAAAAAGTTGAGATAAATACATCATACTTTAGATCTACAGTTGTATTAAATAATTTGGCCCAAGATTCGTTTGCCAAGTCCTTTAAAAACAGATTAATGTTTCCCTCATTGAATTTTCTACTATATTTTTTAAAAATTACTTTAGAATGATTTACAATATTGGGGATTTCCAAGATTTGGCCGTCATGGTCCGATACCATTGTAATTAAGCCTGTTACTGCTGGTTCTCTTTTACTAATATTTGTTAAAAAATTATCTATGGCTGATTGTGTTGTGTTTGTTACTCTTGTAGGAAAGTTTACCAAATATTTCAAATTGAACATTTTTAGAATACTTCTAAATTTAAAGTAACATGAATCTTTGTCCAACACATTAATATTAAAGTCACCAGTAATTACCACATTTTCATATTTTTGAGTTAAAATACTGCACAAAGTTTCAAATTTTTGGAGGAATGAATCTAATAAGCTAATTTTCGGTGATCTGTACAGGCAAACTAATATGAATATAAAATTGTTTACAGTAATTAACGAGAGACAGCACTCAAACTCTTTTTCAGTTATCAATAGCTGGAATTGAAATTTGTTTACTGTTGATGTTATTCCATACAAAAATCAATACTCCATCACCAATGTATTTTGAACGAGTGTAATATGAACATTTTTTGAAATTTGGTATATGAACAAAATCTACATCATTTTCTCTTAATTTGTGTTCTGAAATTGCTACAATATCTGGACCGATATCATTTATATGTATTTTTAATATGTCTAATCTGGATGGTAAGTGCTGTACATTTTGGTGGAAAATAATTAGCTTATTTTGAGTGCTGCCTCTTTGCATAAAAGAATTTGTAGGATTTTTAAGACTAGTGTCGTTAAAATTAAAAACGTTTTGGCCTAATCTACATTGGTTGGTATCTTCTGGAGTAATGGGAGAGTTACCAATGTTGGTATTTAAAAAATCTAATCTACAGGCAGAACTGTTGTCTTTGTCATCAAAAATCAGTTTAAATCTAAGAGAGGAGAAAAACACTGATCACTAACACAATATTGCCCATGATCTAACTCACACACACTGGACACTACTGCCGGCTGCTTCATTCTGCTATCCCCTGGAGTGTTCTCTGCTGATCTCGGATTGCAGTTGTCAATTACTGTTGTCTCTTCTTCAGAAGCATCATGGGAGCGAGCGGAGTTGAGATGATGTGGTGTGGAACAAATTGTCTGCTGTACACATGATTCAGATTGGGCTTTTTTCTTCTGGCAACCATCAATATATTCATGTAGCTGCTTTTTAAAATCCTCATAGTTCAGTCCGTTTCGTAATGTTCTGATTGATCCTTCATCCTTAATTATTACTGTAACTGGCTTCCCAGTGATATCATGAAATTGCACTAAATTTTCGGCAAAATTTTGAAGTGCGATCTGGTCCCTGACACACCCCATAGGCGAACAAACAAGTCTATTGAATTTTCTCAATTTAAAATCTTCAATTAATTTCCTAAAGGCAATGTTATAATCGGTTGTGTTCGGTTTACCATTGTAAGTCTGCTTTGTTACTACACCATACACTGCTGCTCCATTTTTATTTTCTTGAATTGTTAAGTAATCATTAATCAGGTTGGTGCTCCTTGGTCTGCCAAAAGCCTTTCTGAAAGCAACAGCGACCCCTGCGGTCATATTTCTGGGATTGTTAAGATCACCAGAGATGCAGTGAGAGAAGGCCACATTACTGTTGCATATCAGACCATCCACTATGTCACCCATATTTGATTCCATTATTTGAATTTTGTCCTGATTACTTAAAAGAGTATTAATTTTGTTTTTTGTAGCCAACCACCAAGACAGAGCATTCAAAATCTTATGTGCTACTACATTTTTTCCATGGTTATTCAAGTGGAGACCATGTGAGGTGAAATGCTTTCTCTTTAGAGAGTTTAAATCAATTAAATACACATTATTCATCCTTTTCACCATTTCCGTTATATAGTTATTGGCCAGTATTAATTCTTGATTAGCTGTATTGTTTACTACTATATCATATCTGATAGGTATAGTGGATACAAAAATGGGTCTAGTGGCACTGAGAACGATAAGTTTATTTTCTAAATTCTGGTAGATGTCGTTGAAGTTTTGATTAAGACTATCATTGCTGCCTCCAAGAATGATTACTGGTCTTAAATCCTTAGTAATTGAAGCTGAGTCGACAACTTGAGTCAGTGTGGTGTTTGCTCTGATATATCCAAAGACATTAACTTTATGATTACTCAAAGTTTCCAACTTGATTGGTATGTGTGTTCCTTGGCTTTCTGAGCAAAAGGTAACATTTAAGTCTGAGTTTACCCTCAGTCTAGTGTTACCTAGTCTAGTTTACCTAGTCTGATGTTGGTGTTTCTGTAAGAAGGCCTCAAAGAAACAGATAGCCTCCGAGTTACCTTAAATACTAGGCGTGGTGAAATGATAGTGGGGAAGAATGTACTGTATTTAAAATTGGAATTCAGCTGTTGTTATTTTTAATCTCCTGTAATAATATTTACTTTTGTTTAGCAATGTATTATTCTTGAAATATGTAGAAGTTTTAAGTTGATTAAAAAACTATGTTTTATCCTCTGATTCTGTAATCTGTTTAGTTACAAATAGTACACCAGCATTGCAGGTAAATGAAACCAGGAGCATCAGAACAGCCAACAAATCAATGTTTTCAGATTTCAATAAACTTGGAATAAATGCATGTTTTTACACTGGTTTTGAGTTTAAAGAGTTTTGTATGTGGAAATTCACTTCACTCACGTCAGCGTGCTGTGTGCCAACTCGTTTTTTTAAAGTTGAATTTACGGTGCAAGCTAAAATTTGGATTTAGAAAAATAATGTTTGTAAAATGTAAAAAAATGCAGGGGTACAGAACCCCCCTTAAAATGGTGTGATTAAGTTGATTTTCAAACTCATGAAAATAGATGCTGCCTTACACGTTTATACCAAATTCCTTAAAGATCAGACTTTTTTACAAATGTTATCATGCCTACGGACACACATATACATAAAAAATTTGACTGAATGGTGTTTTTGGCATCTGGGGGTCTCAAAATGAAAATTTATCATGGTCTCGGGCTTAGTCTCACCTAGCCACCCAAGGTAATAACTTCTTCCCTACAGGGGAAATTTGCTCAAAATACTAGCTTACCTAAAGCAGGGGCGGATGCAAGGGGGGGCGGTAGGGGCGGTCGCCCCCCCAAACCTAAGACTTATTGTGTTTTATTTTATTATTTAGGCATTTAATGAAAGTTTGAATAAATCCAAATGAAAATGGAAACTATGTTTTTCGGTTCCGAGAGTCAAATTTTGCTGCTACATTGGTAGACGATATTAAAATTAGGGATGAGGTGATTCTCGATACCACCGATTCTTAGACATTCGTATCGGTATCGAGATTCATTCGTTCAATGTCGATACCGATACCATCGATACCCCCGCTGTTTACCCGCGCTACGAAGTGCACGGTAAGCGATGCTCCCGCCGCTTACCCTCGCTCCAAAAGGCACGGGGAGTGTTTGGGTCGGCGGCAATATAACCAAGTTTTCCCCATTATGAATTTATAATAAATTTGTCTATATTACTATAGCATACTAGTGAAATTAACATTAAATTATGTAAAAAATTGCATTCAACAATTTGTTTGAACTACAAAATACTACAATATAATTTTAAACGGTAACATACATTTGTAACGTTTTTTAACAATAGTTTTAAGGCAATAGTTTTAAGGTTTAATAGTTTAATAGGTACTGAAAAATCGTAGGTGTCGATGGCATCGGTATCGAGAATTGAGAATCGATTTTTCTGGCATCGACTCATCCCTAATTAAAATTCAAACTAATGCACCTAAACGTTCGATAAATGGAATAAAATATATACCATTAGACAGGTGAAATTTTAAACTTCCATTTTAGTATATAACATATTACTTAGATCCACGTCTTTCACCAAAAAGCGTCTTACAAAAACATGGATATTCCCGATTTTCGCGAAGTTGTTATAGTTTTGCCAGTTGGAAGACCAAAAATTCAGTGTTTTCAACATGGTCTTGGAGGTAGATTTTAGCCACACACACAGCAAAGGTTGCCGCCATTGTATTCGGTTATTATTTTTTACTGGATTTCGCCCGCCTACCGTCGTTTGCTGACAGCTGTGTTTTGTTTTCAGGTTAGGTTTGATTTGTGTAAAACAGCGTAATCCGTTGCTAGGCAATAAATATCCAGTGGCTAGGCTAGAAGCAAAACGTGCCTTGAATTATATGTAATGAAATAAGAGGAAACAAAGATTAAATTGCGTGCAAACAGAAGCTCATACTCCAATTATTTTATTTTGTGTAAGAAAGGTGGTACGAATTTTCATTTTTCGATTCGTTGACCTTGGCAGTCAGCCTCATTCATCATTGTACCTTCGCGTAGTTCAGTATTGCAGATTTCAAATACGTTTTGTGAATAGTTTTTCGCGTGGGTAACTACTAAAATAAATTGTTTACTTAGACATCTTAGTTGATCTTAGACGCCTACATATGACGTAGAAAAAAGTGTAATGCCTAATTATTTGTTATTTTTATTTACGGTCGGGTGCAGTAGAACTAAAGCTAATTTTTGTTTATAAAGTTATGATTGCTTTTTTTCTTGAGTACAAGGTTATTGATATATTATGTTAACTTACTTTCATTCTTTGTATAATTTTATATAGTCAAAAAGTAATAATGGAGGTACCAGGGTCCACCTAGGGGAAGAGGGACAGGTAACTTTCAATGACCGCCCCCCCCAAACATGACCTCTGGATCCGCTCCTGACCTAAAGGGATATTGAGATATAATAACGACTGGAGTGGCTTTAATTTAGTGGTAAAGAGGTAATTTAGAAAAGCAAATCTGCTGTTAAGTGGGGTGGGAGGTGGGGGGAGGGTGAAAAATGACTCCAGGACAAAACCACAAACTGACATAAAATAGAAAGATAATTAATTTTATGTTCAATAACTAAACATTGAGGAATACATTAGATCTTTACAACATTCTCTATTGAGTTTTTTTAACCCACAAAAACTAATAAAATATCACTGATCATGGCTCAGTCCCCCTGGTGTTAATATATTAGTCCAATAAAGGTCTGTATCTGTAAAATAATATTCTGTCTACTGACTTTCAAATTTTTAATTTTGTTCTTTAAAAAACATTGTTTTGTTAAAGTACTTCATTTTATCTATTTTATTACTTTATCATTTCTCCGCAGGCACTACATCATTAGAATAAAATTAGGCCGACTACGTTTGCTGCAACATATACTCCCAAAAACTGGAATTTGTGATGAAAAGTCAATGAATCACAACCAAATGAAGGTTATTACCACATAACAAGTTTTATTAAATATTTATTCCTAACTATTTGGGATATTCAGTTTTAATTTATTCTGCATGAGAATAACAATAAAATTGGACAACATATAGTGTTTAACACTTTGAATATTATCTGCAATAGTATTATCTGCGATAGTAATAGAGTTAGAGCAACATTTTAAAAACTAAAATAATTGTTTTTAAAGCTGAACTAATTAGTAAAATGGGTGAAATCAAAAGTTTACTATAAATAACTGTTGGGAGATGAAAGGAAACACAGCTTGTACAAAATCAATAAATTCTTTATACAATACATACTCTATTTACATTATCCCCAAAACTATACATATTAATGATTAATCACTAATTAGGTACACATGGATTTAGGGTTCTTCCACAAACCACTCCACTATGCAAATGATTGACAGGAGATGAAGGTAACGATGGTGTGACGAGTAAATGGTATGATACAAGGAGAAACGTAATAAATAATAATACATAAAAGCTATCATAAACGTTCATGAAGACTACTAAAGACGGGTCTCAGTTTCAGATTCTATCGAGGAGAATTTGTTGTACAATATATCAATCTCCTAATAGGATCACTTTTTTCCACAATAGATCACTTATTTTAAATTGCTGGGGTTATTTTAAATGTGATATTATGTGTTTCAAAATTAGCTGAGAGGAGAAATGCTTAAAGCTAAGTTTACACTAACTTGTAGCAGTGGCGTTCATTTAACCGTGCCAGTCTTAGTATTTTGCCACTGAAGGTTTACATTAAAAACAAAATTATTTGTATGCGCTACTGTTAAGTCTAAATGGATACATTTGCTTTTTACATGAGTTTACTGGAGCTAGCATCAGTAACTATAACTGGCACTGAGGTTTACACGAGTCACAGACAGTCAAACCAACTTTAAAAAAGTATGAAGGTAAAGTGATTAAGTGAAGGTGAATAATTTGAAATATAAGATGTTTTTCTTTCTTTCTAATTATATAAAACACGAAGCTATCGAAAACACCCGATTTAGTAGCCAACATGAAGTGTACAAGTTGAAACATCTGAGCAAAGAAGTTGCAGGTAGCAGTAACATCTTATTACATTCAAATTACAATTTTAGGATTCCTATTTATTAGTAGAACTTTTTAATTAAATGAGAATAATCATGCTACTTGGAAATTCTGTTGGTTAATTTCTGATTGAAGATAACTATAGGAAATAAGCATATTGAGATAAAGAAAAATAATATGACAAAAAGTATACAACATAGTTTCCATAAGAAAAAAATGAACAAGGGAATTATTGTATTTATTATAAAACTTTGAATTAGTTACTATTAAAAATTGCCAATGCAAATAGTATTTTTACTTTATAAAATACTGCGATGCAAATTTAAACAGTAATATTTAATGTCACATTTTTAAATGTAGAGCATTGTTTTTTATGATTGTAAATGGAAATAAAACATCTCTTAAAACATTTCTTATGAACTAGTATTACCGGGGTTTGAAATCAGCCTGCATCCAGACTGAAGCGAAATCTCTTGGCACAGGTTCAAATTTGTGCTTATATTATGTACAATTCTCTTACAGCTAACAATTTTGTCGACTTCATACAATTTTTATCATCAAAATTGTGCAGATGAGACAATCTCCAAAGGTTTCTTTGCCAATTTATTCGGTAACGTTTGTAATCAGTAACTTTAAATTGTGTTAAACATATACAATTTACAGTAAATTTTAAGGTACAATATACAGACCAGGATGTTTGGTCATCCTCCACAAAAGCTTACGGAATTATATAAACTGAAGATTTTTACATGATCTTCATAAATATTTATTTTATTCTTTATAGACCAAATCTACAAACTCTTGTCAGAGACAGCAAAATAAAACTTGAAGTTAAACCAACAATAATATAAAAAAGGTGACTTAAGTTTACACCTCGCGATTTCAAATGAAGTTACAAAAAAAGAAAAGAAGTCTCAAATGTTTAGATACTATCTAAAAATACATTTAATCTTAAAAATTTTAATTATTTCGTAATATATGTTTGAAAACATTAATAAAAAATGTAAAGGCTATACGTTGAACTAAAATTGGCTTTATGCTTGGATAAAGATAAGCTGTAAAACTCCTGAATTGTAAATATATTTACGATATTAAAATGTAACACAAGTTTTATTTTGCTTGCACTTGCGCTGAACAAAAATATAATTTACTTTTACAGACCTTTTGGGCAACAGAACTTAAAAAAGGTATTGTTATTTTTTTATACAGGATGTCCCTGAAATTTGTTCCAAACATTTTTAAAGTTCTATGGATCAAAATAAGTCAAAAAGATCCCATAAACATAGGTTCTAAAATGTTTTGTTTTCCGTCTGTACGTTGATTTAAATAAATATGTATTAATATTTTAGGAACCACTTGAAACTTGGCATATGCCTTTATTTAAAGATAATTTGGTATGAAATGTTACATTTCTATCATATTCAGTTTTTACAAACAAAGCATATTCTAAAAACAGCAACATTTTGTGATGTAGATGATTATATCAATATTTTAAAGATTACATAACCCATACCTGAGTTATTGCAATTTTATTTTATAACTTTGTGTAAAAATCACAAATAATAAATTCCGCATTATCTTTAAACATGATTAAGACGTTTTCCAGATTTGAAGGAAAAATCTGTAGTGGTTCCCAAAGTATGATGTATTTATTAAAAACCATGTACAGACCGAAACACAGAAAACTAAGCATATTAGTACCTATGTTTATATACACATATTTTGCTTATTTTGACCCTTAGAACCTTACACAACATTTTTAGAACATTTGGGACACCCAAATTTGCAAGGTATAAATGTTACTCGATGATTCTAGCAACAATACTGAGACGAGCTAGCTCTCAAAGTTCTTCATATGAACCTATCTGTCTCATCATGGGCTTTTGTTCATTTAGCTACTTGTGGATCGTTAAAGCCTATGTAGGATTGATGGAACCTTTTGGTTTGATCATCATCATCGCCTTCTTCAGCGTGTAGTCCCATCCTCTCCACCTGAACCAGACGATCCCTGCGCACAGAAGAACAAATAGTTATGTCTTTGCATTATCACCTATCCTATATGTTCCTTTATACAGGAATCTGTACTGTTCTAAAGCTGTAGTATGTAATTTCATCACCTAGGAACATCACAGCTTTGTCCCAGAAAACAAATACGCATTTTTGATTCAGGAGATAATCTCTTTATCAGGTATCATTAGTTTATTAGTTTCATTGTTCATTAGTTTATATTTTATATAAATCTGATGTCTAAATTTTCCTAACTTTTATAACTAGTAGTAGTAAGTTACGTTTGAGTTTTAAATATGCTGAATGGGTGTTTACAATAGAACATCGTAACATTAACAAATTAGTTAACTGTGCAACAAGTAAATAAGGTTTTTAATTTTAAGTTATTTACAAATTTATGTTTGTGCCTACAAAACTACAGTGTCATGAAGTATTCAGAAAAAAAAACACATTTAAAAGATCCTTCATTTCTGATATGATATAACAAATCTACTTTCTTCATTCAGACCCACAAAAACATGAAATGTTGTTCTTTGAGAAAAGATTGAGAGTCTAAAAGACAGTTTGTTTTTTACTTTGAACTTAAACTTTTTTTATGCCAGTGTTATGTACTACAAAGACAGGTGATATGTAGATTTGTTTTTGAGTTATTATTTTGACAACCTCAGGTGTATTTAGAAATAATAAACGACACATTAAAAAACTTTCTCGTCCGAACAATTAAGGAAGTTTAAAAATTGCAGTACCCACAATCATTATAGTATATTTCACTACTAGTCACGAAAGTGGCCTATTTCAGGGCAAGATAGCATTTTACCCGTGAGGCAGAGCCGAGCGTGGAAATTGCTATCAAGCCCCGAAAAAGGACTTTTGTGACGAGTAGTGAACGATACTTTTCATCACGATGCAAATAACCACATTAAACTTAAAAAAAAAATGATCTGATATTTCATAGTCTAGTAATTTTGTATAAGTAAACACAACACGGTTTTACAATTCATTTTAGTGTTAAAGTCAGCTGTTTGAACACAGAATCGTCAAAAATAACGAAACCACACTGGTGCTCCTGTTGAGTAAAACGGGAACTTCAACTGTTGTTGTCACGGGATTTATTATTTGTGACAGGAAAAGTTTTGTTTGGGATGGGCAATGTACTGTTTTGGATAGGAAAAGTAATGTTTAGGACAGGCAAAGTCAGCTGGTTATTTTTTGTTACAAGGAAATCAATAATTTTCGTAAACATCAACTGTATGGTTATGGGCTATTTTTGAATACAGAGTGATGAAATAGTAGTTTTCATTACTAGTCTCGAAAGTGACTTATTGCGGGGAGAGATTGCATTTACGTGCAAGGCGAAGCCGAGCGTGGAAAAAGCTATCGAGCCCCGCAATGGCACTTTTGAGATGAGTATTGAACATTATTTTTCATTACGATATCAAAAAACTTGTAAACAACATGAATATTTTTGTTTATTCAACTTAGTATCAAGAAAAAAAACCGAACTCATAACGCTGAGTTTCCGTGCTTATGTCGAGGTACATACGCATGGAAACTCAGCGTTATGAAACAGCTGATCGGCCTAATGCAACAGCTGATCGGTCTGCACCGCAAAATCCCATAACGGTTACTTTCCGTGCACCACAAATGCACAGAAAGTTAACGTTATGTAATTTTGCCGTGCAGTAGTGGGAATAACCTATTTTCTTAACTCATTTTACGTTTAGAAAGTGTACTTTCGTGTGTAGAGTAATGAAAAAATATTTTCAGTTTAAAGATATAGTTGTCAATAACAATAACACTATGACAGTGTGATATATTTTGCAGACGTTGTTAATCACTCTGTTGTGATTGTCACGGCCAAGCAAGCAAATGTGCTGGTCAAACAGTATAAACCTACTTGCCATCATGAGCACATAACTAAATAAATTAAAGATACATATTCTGTAACAATGTTACTTTAATTGATCAAAGACAAAAGGTCTACATTTGCAAATGTCGTTACACAACACTCATGAAATTTAAAAAAATATAGCTATAATTAATTGATCACAATATTTTAAGAACCAATTTCTTAATTAAGGGCGAGTATCCTGGATCATATGAATTATTATTTTAGAAAAACTAGAAAAGTTACATGGCCCTTGGCCCCTCTGAGGCCTTCAGTGTGGACACTTCACTTCGTAACACCCCATCTCACTGACTGACCTCCAACACTAGTAAGCTGACCTACTTTAGCCGAAAGTACAAGTAATCTTGAGTTATTGATATATATTATGTTAACTTTACTTTGATTCGTTGTATAATTTCATATAGTTTTGAAATAAATAATGAGAGGTACCAGCATCGAAAAATAAAACCTGGTTTTATTTTTCTAAGGTACCAGTGATCACCCGTGGTGGGAAGGGGCGACTTTCAGTGATCCCCACCCCCCAAACCTGACCTCTGGATGCACCACTGCCCCTACAAACCTTGTCTGGCCGTGATGTCCTGAGGGTCGTTGAGGTAGAGGCCGTTGAGTCCTCGGCCGCACGACTTCCACCACCAGCCGCCCTTCAGCATCGAGGCGCAGTTGAGGCTGGATCGGTCGTTGTCCCTGAGGACAAATAACTCAGGGTTTATAAGCCGACTGCTAAAATTGTTATTACTAAATTCAGTAATATAGTTGAGAATAAAATGTCCAGGGTCAAGAAGGCATATGGGCGATATTTACAAATTTAAAACTGGATAAATAAACCACGTCTCACAACCCCTCAAAATATATTTGCCTTATATGTAAGTACAGCGTAAGTGAAAATATATTTTAGTTTAGTTTGTGAGACATAGGCCTATTTGATTTGATCCTGTTTAATTGTAACGACACGTACGTACCATGCTACTCAAGAAATTATAAATTGAAAACTCCATAATTTGCTTCCTAGGGGTGGGAGAACCAAAACAAGAAAACCTGGAAGAACCCTTTCTAGTTTATGAAGGAGTTTCCACAATGGAGAGACACCCCCCCCCCCATTAAACTGATTGTAAATTGCTGTCTTAAATTGCATTGTATCCATTTAGTTTTTTGTACCCCAAGTGTTTTTTGTACTTGTGTAGGGCCTGCAAAATCACAACGATAACATCGGTACTGTCATGACCCTGTATAGTATCATGCAAAGTGCAGGTGTGTTGTAAGTTGCAGTTCTGTTTTAATTTCTCCCTACGTGACTTACCAGGAATGCTAAAAAACTTGTTTACATTTTTTTCATATTTAAAGATAGCATTTATGTTACCGTTGCTATAATGTTACAGTTTTAAAAAGTTTTTTTTATAAATTTGTTATTTATCGTAATGATTTTTATTACTTTTATATTAAAATAATGTTACAATTTGATTGCTGTAATGTTACAGTATTTTAGGCTCTTTTTGTGTAATAAGTTTTTGTTTTTCAATTGTTGAACAAATTTAACAATTTGAATTGCGTTTGTTTCATATATAAAATAATGAATATGCCACTAATAAACTGTAATGTTGCAGCGTTTGTAAGCCTTTTGTGCAGTAAATATAAATATTTCAGTAGGAGTTTACTATCTTTTTTAGCGAATTTCCCCTATAGGGAAGAAGCTATTACCGTAGGTCTCATGGTAAGACTTAAGCCCGAGACCATGATAACTTTTCATTTTGAGGTCCCCAGATGCCAAAAACACCATTAGTTCAAATTTTTATATATGTATATATATATATATATATATACACATATGTGTCCGTAAGCACGATAACTCTCGTAAAAAAGGTCCGATCTTAATGAAATTTGATACAAATGTGTAAAACACCATTTATTTGAACTAGTTCGAAAACCAGACGAATTGCACTATCCAAAGGGGGGTTTTTGGGGGGTTTTGTACCCCAAAAATGGGTTTTTTGGGTTTTTACACATAATTTTAATTTAAATCAAATTGCAATTTATACCAATGAATTCAGCTTAAAAAAACAAACAATTTGGTATTTTGATCATCGCTCTACGTCAATTGGTTACCGAGATATTGAAAGTGCTAAACACAGTACGCTGTCTAATGTTATTCTTATGGAGAAAAAGAAAAATTGTATATCTCGCTTATTTATGAACATAAAGTGGCGAAATTTGGTATATGGCTTGATCTGGTTGTGGTTTATTGTTGTTTGCACAAAAAAACAATTTTTCGCCTATGGTTCCTGTAGCAGCAAACCTAGGTACTTGGTCCCCATGTTATTCTTATGGAAAATACTTAAAATGTTATATATCGCTTATTTATGAATGTATATGGATGAAACTTGGTAGGTGATAAGTAAGATGAGTTCTATTGATATTTGCATAAAAACCCATTATTTTGTGTGCCTTGTTGCAGCAAACCTGCGTACTCATCCCCAATGTTATTCTTATGGAGAAAAATTAATAATTTGAATATCGCTTAGTTGTGAATAGATTTCTTATGAATCCTGTTAAGTGTTTTAATGTGTTATGTTATATATTCATTGGAAATTCGCTGAGTATGCAGGTTTGCTGCGACGGGGGTATTATTATATCCCAGCCGCATACATTAATACGGGCTTCCTTTATACACACACTTTGTGGTGTAACCTTTATTTATATTAGTCTCAAGTAACGCCTCAACATTATACGGCTATCCAGTTGTACACACAAGTTAAACGTGTATTGCGTGTTGTTGAATGCAGGCGCTCGTTGACAGTTGTGCCGATCTATCCGTATCACGACATCTACTGTAAAAATCTTTTTATTCGGTTAATTTTAATTTCTCTATCTCCGGTAGTATTTTTAAGAATCATAAACACACTGGTACTGTTATAGAGTACGATGACAAAGTCAAAGGATAATGTCATTGAAATACTTTTGAACTCGGTAGGATTACAACCGGACCGGGAGTAAAAAGTAACAAAAAATGTTACAAAAAAGGTGGAAAAATGTGATGTTGTTTTAAAAGGTGACAGATAGGGTGGCACAAGGTGGTGTTTTAAAAGGTTTTAAAAAGGTATTGTTGTTTTAAAAGGTGTGCAAGGCGAAGGGCGTACCTGTTGTACGTAGAGAAGGGGCTGTTGTTGCTGCCGTACCACGGGTCGTTGAGCGAGTCGCCGGCGTTTCCCTCGTATCCGTCAATCTCCAACTTGTAGTACTCGGCCTCCGAGTAGATCTTGAAGTGAGAATACTGCGCGTACCTTTCAACAGCGTTTCAACCACGGATATTAGTACAAGCATTTTTTATTATTTCTGTAAGTAATATCTGCCGGTGTATTTTTTCATGTGGAAGAGGACGGTCCGAACCCAAAATCTCCTCCGGTTTGTTACTATCTCAGATTTACCTCTTAAAAAGCATAAAGTTAGGCCGGGGAACAAGTGTCATGCGCTAGGGCTATGGTGGTAGCAGTGGAGGGGGCGCTGGGGCTATGGTAGTAGCAGTGGAGGGGGCGCTAGGGCTATGGTGGTAGCAGTGGAGGGGGCCCTAGGACTATGGTGGTAGCAGTAGGGCCAAGGTGCTACCAGTATAATCAACAAGTGTACGCTAGATGTTGGCCGCCATTTTCCCTAAATTCGTACAATACAACCTTGGTTACCAAGATAACTAATTTTATTGGAACTCTTGCCTCTCATGTGCACTTCACCAACCATTGTTTTGTCTTTATTCGTAGTTTAGATTATTTATCTATCTGATAGTTTGTAGGCCTAAATATCGACACTGTGATATTACAATATTCAAGAATGACCAAGTGAAAAAAACCTAGCGACCTAAAGAATGAAAACCTAGCGACCTCAGTGAGCAAAATGTCGATTTTACAAATAACAATCGTTCAAACAATCCAATAGATCCAATATTTAAGATTTTTATAGGTGAACTGTTTGTGGCCACGGAGAAGAAAGAATTATTTCTACTCTGTGTTGTCTTATAGAAATTCCGCTTACTGAAATCGCTACGTAATCTTTTGCTCTTTAAAATTAACCATAAATCAACGATTTCGGAATAATTTTCCGTTTGAGGAGGGTGGGATTTGAAAGTTAACATTGAGCTTATGGGAGAAGCAGGTAGAAGCAGAAAACTTGAGCCTCCTTAATAAAACCATAGCACATTTTGGCAACAAAATTGTTTGATTGCATGTTTACCTTAAAATAAAAATCGTGGCTAAAATATTGTACCCAAAATGTGCTATGTATAACCCAAATTCCATTTACCATCCGAAACCCTCCTTTACTCCGAACCTTCAAGTACTTCCTTGAACGATTCTCTTCATCCACAACCAACACGAAAAGATCTTCTCTAGATCCAGGAAAACAGAAGAATTACTGTAAAGGAACCTACTTATCAAGAAGTGCCAAACAAAATATGATACAGTTGACAGTGTCATTTCCTTCTCCTCAAAATTACTTCAATGCGATCAACATCATCTGGAAGATTAATAATACCTGTAAAACGGTCCCCAGATGGCTCGAAGGAGGAGGTACTCTGAGAGTGATTTTCTAAAATCCTTTTCTAAACATCAGCTGTTTAGAAAATGTAAAAATGTTAATTATGAAAGAAACTATCTTCGCCCAACAGCTTCGCATGTTCACCTGTTTTATAAAAAAATCAAATTACACAGCTAATCAAATTCCAATATTTAAAAATCTGATTTTATTATACCTCTTAATTTAATTCATACCCTTAAAAAACGAAGCTAATATATCTAGACGTCATGTCTGGGGCAAAACAGTGAAGCCTACATGCCTACATGCTGGCCGCCGTTTTTCTCAGGTAAACTCAATTAAAACTCAAACCTTCTTTATTTCACCGATATTATATACATTACATAAAAATAGTGTCAAATTTAAATACTCAATACGTGGTATTTAAATTAATAATTGGTCTAATACAATTCTTACTTTAATATTCACAAGCCATTACAACTCCTGCCTGATAATACTCTTGTACGTTATATAAGGCCACTGTCCAAAAGGTACCTCTTATCCTTCCTGTTAAACATTTTGGCACAACTCTCTTTCCTAATCTCCTCTGGCAAGTTGGTGAATAATTTTATGCTGGAGTAATTAAAGTGTTTCTAAAAAATGAAGTTTTATGTTTTTTGGAATTGGTATTGAATGTCTATTGCGGAGGTTATAATTACGAATGGATTTATTGAAAAAGAGGTGAATGCGTTTTTTTAAATTTACGGACTGAAAAATATAAAGAGAGAAAAATGTGAATAACCAATCAAACCCTTTCTTCACAAATTATATGTTAGTCAACTGACAAACATGTAGGCTAACTTGAGAAGAGAGGTTGGGATTTGATTAGTTGCCATGTTGGTTGCCATAGGAGTAGAGTCGACATAGGGGCAAAATAACTGCTCGTTTATGAGACGAGATCTCTAAATATATATTGCCCTCGTTCAAAACCTTCATATTACAGGAGGCGAAGTAGATTTGGCAGTTCACCTTTTGTTGCCCTCGAAGTCCTCCAGCTCTATTCTGAGGACGTACTCCTCGTTGTTGGTCAGCATGTAGATGTTCTCGTTGCCCATCCAGAACTCCTTGCCTGGGTCGCCGAAGCCGTTCTTGTAGTCGGCCCAGTCCCGGTTGAAGTTCTCACGCGGCTCGCCCAGGTCGTCTCTCCTCTGGATCACCTATACGACAAAAACACGTACTGGTCAGATTGGGAGTGTTACTTTTGGAATCTTCTTGTGTGAATCCAAATTAACAGTGTGAATCCAATAAATTACAGTATGAATCCAATTCACACTGTGAGGCACATGTTGTATGTGGGATTCTTTTGTGTGGCCAGCCACGTTTCTATTTCATGGTTGATTTCCATGAATGAGGTCTGTAATAGATATTTATGCACCTAAGTACTAAGAGCATCATTACAGCGTGAGGGCGATGCTTGAAAGCACGAGTGCGTTAAACCATTGAATATACACCTGTAGTAGCCAGTAAACACAATGCTAAAAATCGGTTAGCAAAGAAAGCAGCACAATCTATTGGGTGCGGTCGGCAACAGCGGCTATCGCATGTGCTTCTTCCTAGTAGACATTACGTGAACTACTTGGCATAAGTAGACGACAGACGCAGAGCACGCTTGATTGACGCAAGTGAAAGACGGTTACGACGTGACGACAATTTTATTTCAAGTTTTTAACAGTTATTACAATATTATTTTTGTTTGAGACTATCTTTGTTTATATATATATATATATATATATATATATATATATATATATATATATAGATAATTTATTCAAACAAAATTAACATCTTTATACACAACGTAAAGTTCCTAATTGACAAAGAATACTAATTAGAAAAATTTGACTTAATGTTTTACAGCCTTACAGCCTTTGTTATATCGTATATTAAGACTTCCGATTTGCGAGGAAAGCGAGACAGTTGTTTTAATAGCAAAATGAGATTTTAAAACCCACCACGGCCGAGCTGAGCGCGCCAAGAGCCAGAGTTGCGTCCGCTGCTGCGCGCGATGGTGGCGATTTCTATCCAGTGCTGTCATAACTACGTGAAGAATCCCGCCTCTTTTGTTCACAGAACCGCCCATATGGGTTTCTGTCTACTACAGGTGTGTAGTGACTAGTCAATGGTTAAACGCCCGAAGGCGTTATGGCTCTTACTCGAGACGCGTACACTATTTCAGCCCCCCCCCACTCCGCAATATAGGCAACGAAGGTATATAACAAAAATTGTAGTTCAGGAAATGGCACTGAAGCATTAAAACAAAACAATAATAAAAACAAACAAAACACTTCGATTGTTGTTAACGCAACAGCTGATTCTATTGAGCTCTACCGGGAGTGTAATCGTAATGCTATGTGTCATTATCTCCCTGGTCTACAGTAGAGCTCAATACTTACCTCTCAAGATAGGGACATTTAACATGTGGTGGGTGATAAAATAGTTTTATTGTTTAACTGAATATTTTGCCAAAAAATTAATTATAACCGTATATCGTAGAGTAAGTAAACATAAAATATAGTCTAGAATTAAAGGTTTCCAAATTAGATTACATAAGTACGTTTATTTGTAAAGTTTTTAAAAAGTGCAGTAAATTTATGTAAAAAATACCACATGTCTATATTAACAGTAGACATACCCTAACGAATTCGAATACGAGTTCGCACGCAGCACGCTGACGTGAGGGAAGTGAATTTCCACAAAAAAAGTTTAAAACTCAAAAGATGTGTAAAAACATACATTTATTACAATTTTTATTGAAATCTGAAAACATTGATTTTTTGGCTGTTCTGATGCTCCTGGTTTCATTTACCTGCAAAGCTGGGAATACAATTTTGCGCATTATAATGCTAGGAGAAGGTCCGGCAGGCTTGAAAGTAGGCGTGAGTTGCTGGAGATGATAAAAGTACTGTAACAAAGGAATAACAGGCTTTTCTAGTGTAAAACCCCCATAAGACAACGTACTGTGTTTAGTCGAAACACATTTTCTTTAATAACTCGGTAAATATTTGTGCTAGAATGACTAGATAGGGCTTAAAACTTTCGCCCACTAATTCCCATCTTTTTACATGCATTAATTTTACATCCAGGGCTTTTCTGACCCTTTTTGGGCCCAAAAACTCGAAATTTGAAAGATTAATCCCCCAAATAATAGGTTAGAGTTTTTCGATTGTTTTGCCGAACGAACTTGTCCAACTGATTACAGAAAGGAACGTCCCTACCAAATTTGAAGTTAATCGGACAAAAAATGTGACCGCTAGAGTGCATACACACACACATATATATATGTATATATATATATATATACACACACACACATATATATAGATATATATATATATATAAAATTTTGAACAATCCCCCAAAACGTGTTCAGGGGGTCATGTTAGGAACTTCTATGGTGGTCCCGGGCTTAAGTTTCACCGTGCGGCCATGCTAATAGTTCACTTTCCAAAGGAAATTCACTAACAGTATTGCAAATACTTAGAACACAATACTCGTATCTCGAGTTATACTGCAAGCGATGGCGCTGTGTACTGCGGCCTGCAGCCACGTCGGTCGCACGGCGCGGCGCTGCTCAGGACACTGATCATAGAGACACCATTCTGGGCTCTTTATTTTTATCAAATTTTAATAAAATGCTTACGAAACATGTAAAATAATTTAAATCAAAAATAAAGAACGAAAGTGTCAAAGGGCTTTTAATAGTAATATTGTTTGAATTTAGCACCACAAACTGATCAATTTGGAAGTTAATTAATTAATCAGAAAATGGAGAGCGGTTTGGTTCAGAATGAATGGTTAGAAACCCTTTTTGATCCAAGCTGGAAAGTCACTTGAAGCGAGGAATAGGCTACTATATCTGTATTAGAGATCTCGCTTCACTAAACCCATACGATAAATCTACTTGATAACATTCTGATAGACAATAGAAAGCCTAAACCATGGATCACGTAATCTTGTACAGAAGTTCGTTAAAAACCCCCTCGGGTCTTGAAACTTACAATGTTATTCTTTTTAACATTTAATTTAATTGATAAATGATAGCTTCAACATTTTCTTTCATGTTTGTGTTTGCATTTGCAGTCAATAATGGTTTCAATTAGTTTTTTACGCATAAGCTCCACTTTACTGACTCCCATACAATATAAAGATACATATATTTATTTTAGTGAAAATTGTAATTTACCGGTAAAATACTCGACCCGACATATAATAACGATCAGTATATACTAATAACTAATGACTAACTACTAACTAGTATCGTTAGTCCTTAGTCACTAAGGACTAAGGAATAGAATTATTTTCTTTCCTCCAATAAACTATCGAACGGACACTAAAATTCCATTGTGTCGGAGAGGCAGTCTATGTGCGGAATCTGAGGATGGTCCATTATGGTAGAGTTATTGGAATTAAATTAAATTCCAAAAAGTGATTCCGAATAAGCTCTGTTAAATTTCAAAATTGACGTTGCTTTTGCGTGTGTAACTTGGGAGTCAGCTCTCACTTTCGTCTGCGTGGTTACGAGTTTTTCATATTTTATTGCTTTTGCTCCCTTGAGAAGTTTAGAAACAACTTCACAGGAACTGATCGTCATGTTGGTCTTCATATCGCTTTTTCAGTTATATTGGTTGATGTTTAAGAAACTACGTCCCACAACACTACACATTTTTTATATGCAGCGTTGTGAGACGTAGTTTATTTCATCCTGTTTAATTGTAACAACAAGTATCACGGTAAGACATAATTTAATTTATATTCCGCTGTCAACGTTCGCTACGGTTTTGAGTTCTGATATTGTATAACACGATCCGAATGTTAATGTTATAGATAAAACAGGCCTTGGCGTTGATCGCTATTTGAATAAATACTTTATGCAATTTGTGAGTGCGGTCTTTAATTAAGGTTTCCACATCACCCGGCGATGCAATTCGAGGTAGTAAGCACTTGCTATAAGGAAGTTTCTTGTCATGGAATTATTATTGTAATCTATTTTTTGCTGTATTTTTATTTCTATTCTAATCATGTTTTAAATTTTACTGTTCTAACTGCTATATAAATAAATTAACTTGACCATTATCATGTTATCGCTCATTGGTGAGTCCGTACCGCTTTTTAAACGTTCTCTTCCAAATAATTTTCAAAATCGAGCGGAAGCGAAACTGGAAATCGATAATTTAACACGAGCCAATCTTGTAACAGGTGTTCGCTGAAAACCAACAATCCGTAACAGCCTATCAGGAAGTGAGTTTCCATTAATTTAAAGAGCGGCGATAAGATCGAGTATCACGACCGTCATTACGCCGCTATTTACTTTACGAGTCGGCCAAACAGTGTAATCGGCGTAATTAAAACACCGCCTGCACAGTTTGACTCCATAAACATCGATATATTTAATTAATAGACGCGATCTCCATTTAGTATTAAGATACACAGAAGCAGGCGTGGGCCGACGGGTATAACAGCGATTAGAAATTGGATTGGGTCGGAGGAAAGCGATCCTGTAATGGTTTTGGGTGTACTTTTAATTAGTGAAAATAAACAGTTTAAATGTTGCATAAATACGGATAATTCGGTTCAGTAAACCAGACCCATGACGGAAGACCCGGTACGGTGTTTAGGACAGGTAAAATAATGTTTAAAATTAACAAATACTGTACAAGGCTTTTGTGGAAAATGTACATCGAGATCCTTTTACTTTCATGCTAGGAATCCTCAGTAAAATATGCGAGAAAGTTTGGCCATAGATTAAACATACTCCGTAGATTTAACTTTTAGTTTAAATTCACATGCGTTACATAATGTACAGATGTTATATGTGGTAAATGAATCAGCTTGATGATTGATCGTTTTTAGACTACTATGATCCCCAAACATTTCGGGTATTTGTGATTTGAATAGGCTTAACAAAAAAATAAGGAAGGTAATTTAGGGTTTAAAGGATCATTCATTGTCTCACAAATTAAAAATTTTCTTACATGTTGCTTGTTGAGAATGCTAAGTATTTTTTTTAACGCTCTACAATAATTAATTACAAATTTTAAAATAAGAATATTTAACTTTTTGCTTTATCTGGGCGCCTTAATCGTGACTGGGGGACATTCACACTCGGACACAAACAAGGACACAACTGTCAGTGTTTGTTTTCAATGCTGATGACAGCTGTGGCATTGGCTTATCTTTGACCCTTGTTGTGTCGCAGCGGTACAGAGGCCCGAGTCACGGCCGGGCAAATGTTAGCCCGACCCTGACAGTTACTGCGTGACTGTGACTAAGTTAGTCCGGCCACTTGTAACATGGGGCGAATTGTAATTGACACATAATACTCACTAGAGGTTGAACAGCATTTTGGTAAAGGTCGTTTACTGAACCTAAACTCACACACGTGTTGAGTTACAGGACAGCTTTAGAAGGATAAAAAACATAGGCTTCAGTACGAAGAACCGTCATGAACATAATAGAAACAATTTTTATACGACGAAATACAAGTGTTCAAATGTTATTTTATAATCGAATAGCTGGCGTAGAACCCGGCCTCACCGGGGAATATGACTACGACTGGGGAATGTGGTCAACCTTTGTGACTACATCGTATAATGACGTATGTTTATGTTATCATTTGGTCAAATTAAATGGATAACATTATATCTTTCAAGATCCGTGGGGCGGAGCCCTAAATAAAATTTGCCAACATGTTTTGTAAGCACCTGTGGGCCAAACAGGAACGTTCGTGCCAAGTCTCAGCTCTGTAGGTCTTATGGTTATGGTGATTTGTGTGATGAGTTAGTGTGTGGTAGTTTGGTACTGTAGACCTATTCAAGGAGCTTCTACACCTAATGGGACATCTCATGTAGAATAAGTTTTTTTTTCAGTTGCACTTCATTTAGCGTCAATCTGCCTGTAGGTTTTTTATCCTTAATAATATATACAAATTTGAAGGTGTGTGTCTGTCTGATATATGAGTGTGTTCCTCAATCACTCAAAAACTACTAACCAATTTTCATGAAAATTAACAGGAATTTTCCTTATATACCAAACAAACACATAGGCCCATTTTCGTTTTGAAAATCCTATAGGGCTCTGCCCCACGGGACTTCCAATTTCCCATGTATTCCTTATGGACATTCATTTTTGTTTGAGCTGATGACAATACAAACAGCTGATCATGATTCGTAGTAGTTCCATAAGTTAACCACAGAATGCAGCACACACAACTGTCATAGTTTATAAAATCATTTGCTAGGCGAAGCCTGCGGGAAACAGCTAGTAGTCCCGAAATAAATTAAATCCACATCCGAAAATATAGTTATTTGAAATTTAACATGCGTTATACTAACATTAAATGTGATCTTCGTTTGAAACCTGATGTTTAGATTTGTCATCGTTTAAAATTATTGTCCATTTGTGTTCTACAAATGTAAAATGTAAAAAGGGAGGGGGCAAAAAATTGAACAAAGAGGTTGTATTGATAAAAATGACAATTTCTTAGTTATTTTTAATCTGACATTAAACATCATTACACCACTAAGTAGGTATACAATGTAGTTGTCTGCTTGCAATATTGAGCGGAGCGAGTATTTATTTAATCAATAATTTTCAGAAATGTATCGACGAATCGATTTTTCCCTTGGATAATCTTCGGGAATGATTGAAGGTTGCATATTGTTGACTGCAGAGAATTTTAAAGGATCTTTTACGCATGAGGTGCAAATATAGTTGTCATCATTGCTGACTATGTCCAATCGTCTGCAGACTCTGCATTTTTGATACGCGAGGGCTTCAAAATTATGCCTAAACCTCTCAGCATACTCCTCATCAGTTTCATGTGCAGTCTCCTGTCGATGGTACCAGGATGCATTTACGGTGCGTCGTCCAAAATTTGCACCTCCTCTCCGTAAACGTGGCATTTCATTCACGTACAAAGGTAAACAAACCACTAAAATAAACAAAACAACAATTTCACAGAAAACTACTGTATTTACAATCAGCTGATAGTAACAGTCTGCATTTAAATTTGATCCTTATAACAGCTGTATAATCAACACACAGTAAACAAACCAAATAAAATATTTCTCCTGTTAAAATAACATGGTAACTTTAAAGGGCCGTAGGGCAGAACCCTTATGTCCGATTTGGACCATTTCAGATTTATACCTTCCCATAGATGGTTACTATGACCGAGCAAAATTTCGTGAGGATCACTCCAGCCGTTCAGGAGGAGTACGTGTAAATAAAAAGCCAGAGTGTAGTATAGGAGCTCCGCTCAATTATAAAAAATACATATTTTGTGCCTTTCGGCCGTAAAATTAATCATTCGAATTCGTCTTTAGATCGCCATTTCGAATAACTCAAACAAAAAGTAAGAGGGACATGTTATAAACAGGCCACCAACACACGCTAACGTGAAACATGCATTGAGGACGAATATACGGGGGTGTTAATATACCATACTGAATATACTCTCAGATTGTATAGTAGCCAAGACTTACTGCATTTAAAACAGTACTTCATAAAACCGCTGATACAAAAGTACTATTTACTGCAGATAGGAAACTGATTACTTTAAGTTGTGGTTTACACATTTATAAACGGGAATGCATACCCAACTTTACTTACTTTCTATTCCTTTCCGTACAGCTGGCTCCTTTCAGTATGAGAGCTTTAACATGTTAACTGCTGCAGGGCTACCACAACAGGAAGACAATTATACCCGGGCTGCTGAATGCGTGTTTTAGTGGACAGTACCTGGGGGGCCGATCTTTGCTCGGGGGAAGGCCAGTCAGTTTGTTTAGATGACTCGGTGTAATATTTCACCACTTCCCCCTACTGATAATCTGATTGGTATAACTCATTAGCCTCTTTTCTACATTTTTAAGGTCCCTCCAGTTGTTATTTATAGCTCAATGTCCGTTTGATTTTTTTTACAACTCTATATATGTAATCTTCACTCAAATCTTTTAATATCTGCTCCCAGGAAACCACATGTTAATAAACATAAACAACATGACTATTACTTTGACAGTTCCCTGGTTGATAATGAACAGCTGTTACAATTCTTTTGTTTTGATTTGAAACTCCATAAGCCCAATGTTAATTTTTGTAACTTTTCATTTTAGTTTTTTCACTTTATTTGATTTTTCCTGGGGATGAGGCCTGTCTAGAACTTATTTTTATCCCAGAAATTAGTTATTTCGAACATTTGAAGGAAATCGTTGGAGCCGTTTTTGAGATCAGTGTCGCAAGCAAGCAAGCAAGCAAACCTTTCTCATATTAGAGTATAGGATTTGTAATTTAAGTTAGTAAAATATGTGTGGCTTTTTATTGTTATAAAGAACATTAAATTTCAACGTTTGAAATGCCCAAGTATAGTGTCACAATTGAAATAATGAAAGACAGTTATTGAACCTTTTTAAATGTGGGCATATTCCTTAATATAAAATAAAATAGTATGTCTAACAAAATTATAACAAACATATATTATAAATTAAGAATGTCTTCAAATATACTATTACTTATTATAAGAAAAATATGTAATCCTACCAATGTATGTATTTTTTTGGAATAAAATTGTGTGTATGTATGTGTGTGTATGATCCCTCTCGATAAGTCCTTTACTTACAGCGCCAAGGTACAAGGTTTTTAAATAAATTAAACTATTGTATACTAAAGTAAATGAACTAAGATCAAAACGTGTAAAACCCATCTAAAGCCTCACCGTCCAGCCGCCCTCCGCGACCTCTTGTTCGCAGAAGACCTTGAGGAACCAGTAGGTGGTGCCGCGGATCTGCAGGTAGTAGACGCCGGAGTGCCTCATGCCAGCGTTGAGCAGGTCCAGGCAGGAGTAGCCCTGGAAACACACAACACAGCGGTTAGTTTATGATTACAATAATATACACAATACACTTGAGATCGCCTGGTGCGGGAGTGTCCGTTAGATGACTCAGACAGCAGATCTTGTGAGCGAGTGACGAGGAGGGTGACTGTCCGACACACGGCCAGTCAGTGAGCCTATGACTGGCAGATCCCCAGGGAAGGCCAAGGTCTCCTGTAGCCCCGCTGACCGGCTGACTCACATTGAAACCAGATGTCTCATGCTCCAGCGAACTCTTTCATGGTTTGAAATACATTTGAATGATTTTCATAACCCGGGATCCAGCGCCGTAGAAGATTTCGTCTACTTTCTTGTGAAAGCTATTCGTACATTCTCGATGAAACGTGCATCGCAACATAGAGGACTGAGCATGTATAGTGATGCGGGTTTCCTTGCAATTTCTATAAAGTAGCGTTGATAAAGATATCACACTCGGCGAGAGCGGTGGTTATTAAGATTACCTTAAAATTCGTTGAGATCATCACCAGAAAACAACTTTGTGCTTTGTGGAATACTTGGGGTCGAATACGTATTGCGCAATGCATTTGATGTCGTGATTTTGCACCCCTTCCCTCTCCTATATCAGACACCCCAACGCTTGAGCCCCCAACCCCATTTGAGATTTGTGATACAAACGTGGTAAATTAAACACAAAATTTAATCCTTTAAAATAATTGACTATCATGTTGTTGGTAAAGTTGAAAAAATGTAAATATAACTGCATTTTAAAGAATATGTTTAACAAATCTACAGGGTGTTCAGAAAGGGTAATTACAAACTTCGGGGGCTGGTAGTACTTATAAATTTGAACAAAACATTTGACATAAACATAGGTCGAAAAATTTTCCGTTTAGCCGCTAGCCGCTATTTTGTATTTTTAACAAATAAATTAATATCTTGAGAACTATCTAAGCAACAGAAACAAAACTTTGCACGTTCGTAAAATAATCAAAGAATCAAATAATAAAAAATTATTACTAAGTTGTCTTAAATATTTCCAAAATGGCCGTTTTAATACTTTAAAGTCAAATAACAAATTAACCAAACCATTAATTTTATACAACATGTACAAGATACAATAAAGATAAACATTCTTATGAAAAATCTAATGACATTTTATTCAACGCATCAGAGAGAAAATGCACTGTTAAGGTTTGCTTGCACAAGTCGCGGACAACAATGAGCGACCAAATGCAGTGCTTCTTGTCCCCGATTTGTGCAAGCAAACCTTAAGGGTGCGCCGTACCTCCCTTCCGCACGCTCAAGTAAGGGGTTTGCATCTCCCTCATTGTAGTCTAAATTGTTAACCAATTACAAATAATTTGATGTTATTTAATTCAATAAATGTTCATATAGAGATCATACGATTTAAAAATCGTGATTTTAATTCAAAATACGTGGTAGGCCATTAGTAATGTTCTCAAATTAAGCGTTTTTCTAAAGATTCCTAACGTAAGGAGAAAAATTATTTTGGAGAAAAGGAACCGTATGATCCCTAGATTGGAATCTGAAAAGTGTGAAACTGCAAATAGTTTGGTAGAAATCTGTAAAATAACAGTGCGATCGAGGAGAACAAAATGGTCTTCAAGCGTAAATATGCATGGCCCTGCTTGTTGGCGGCGCCGGCGCGGCGCTAAACAACAATGAATTCAATCTGGGTAGGGCGCACCCTTAAAAGTGCATTTTCTCGTTGATGCGTTGACGGATTGCGTTGAATCAAGTGTCATTCGATTTTTCATAAGAATTTTTATCTTTTTTGTATCTTGTACATTTTTAAAAAAATTAGTGGTTTGTTTGTTATCACTTTAAAATATTAAAACGGGCGCCATTTTGAAAATATTTAAGACAACTTAGTAATCATTTTTATTATTTGGTTCTTTGGTTATTTAACGTAGAGCAAAGTTTTGTTTCTGTTGCTTAAATAGTTCTCAAGACATTAATTTATTTGTTAAAAGACAAAATGGAGGCTAGCGGCTAAACAGAACATTTTTCGATCTATGTTTATATCTAATTTGTTGTATAAGTACTACCAGCCCCTGAAGTTTGTAATGACTCTTTATAGACACCCTATATATGACGTTCATAACAAAAAAATAATATAACAAAAACTAACCTATTCTTAAAAGTAACAAAGAAATGACGACACACATTATAATAAACCCTTAAGAACAAAACTCTAAACCAGTAAACGATACTGAAATCGATTCCCCAAACTGAAAGTGAATTCCGCCTTCGCGGTACCTAAACACTATATAACATGGCATCTCATGGCATGATCCTATTTTCTAACAACACAATACAAAACAGCTGTAAGATAATAGAGAAGGTTGCTTTACATGAAAAGGTTTTTGTTATTACAGGTAATGTGAAATAATTATATAAATATGTTTTTATGCCATTAATTGTATATTTTTAATATAGGTAAAAAGTTCTCTAAGTTATGATTTTTTATTTAAAACTATTTATAATATTCAAAATGTATGTTACAAAACGCTGAACCAGGTCCCCTCTTCACCAACGCACGTCTTCTCCCTACGTCATCCTCTCGTCATGCATTACCTAAAGGGTATGTGTATGACCCCTTGGTACATAATTTAAATTATTTTTATGCAGCCTATTTTCAACGTGTCCCGGACATTAAGATAATCATGTCTATGATTGGAAAAACAAACTATAAAATCTAACCTTCAGAATGGCTTCAGCTTACGTATTTTATAATACTTTGGTTCAACGGGGGCTATATCCCTATATGTTTCCTTATGGCGATTGTAGAGGATAAATTATTGTTATTATGATTGATGAAATCGAACGAACAATTGAGACATAGCGAACGCAACGCTCTCCTTTATCTCTGGTATTTATTGTGGACATAATTACAGTAGAGCCGTTAGTGTACCTACCAGTCAGTGCTATTTCACGGCAGCACTTTGTCTTCTTGTCGCATTCATTTGTCTACGAGACAATCGACTCTGCAATATCCTATTCACATTAGCAAATGACTGAATTATTACAACACTTTACGGGGAAACTATTATTTATTTATTCGAAAATAACTGTACGTTTTACCTATAATAATATTTTGAAAGCAATAATTTCCTGCACAAGTCTTGGAAATGTATGCACTTTAGTCAAGTAAAAATAAAATCTAAATTATTATAGAGGAGAAGAATTAGTCTGCCTCAGTGATAATGGTTATTTAAAATAAACTAGGGCCCCGTGCGCAAATTGTGCATTTTAATATTTTTTCTGTTTGCGAGAAACTCACCTACAATTCAAAGAATTTATATGACTATAAACTCACAGTTATTATAAAGTTAACATTTAGTTTAAAGCAAAAGGGCCCTCTTCCAGGAATTTGAACGACATTTCCCTGAACAGATGCAAACGCAAAAGCATTGTTAAAACGGCAGATTTGTCCGCCGTAATTTATGGTATCTTGGTCATTCCTCTCAATTAACTGCCTTAGCTCATCGCAAATATCAATAGGCTCCAAGCTGACCTTCCCTTTGTGACAGCACATAGATGAATCTGTCACGAACCTCACCTAAATAAAGTTTAGCTGAACAAAACACACACACATTGTCCATCGCCCAAACACTATGTATTTGAATTTGATTGACTTCTGGAAATAACCTCGCACAACAGTAGGATACCGTAAGTTTTTCTTCACATATTCTTGCCCTAACATCATCTATGTCGCTGCAAGTAGGCCTATATAAGTGGTACAATGTCCCTCTGCTGTTCAATCAGTCTTTGTCTCTCGGCAGTACTTTGTTCTTGCCGAAGGTTACGCATGTTTTCCCTAATCTCGCCATCTCGGTTTTCTCTTTGCCTTCTTCTTCTTTCTGTTTAAGGGTTTAAAACTCGTCTCCAAGGCATAACCAATAATGCAATACCCTTTTACCTTTGAAAGGTTACTTCGCAGCTGAAAAAAACATTAATCATTCAAGAAAAACATCATCATATGAAAATAAAAATAATATGAATGTTTGTTTAAGACAATTTTTAGATAAATAAAAAATACTAATTTACAATATGTATAATATGACGTTTGTAGATCTATACCATAAAGAGTGTTTTACCTACCTCAATTAGGCTACAATTATCAATAAAAGTTGCCTATTTAAAAATTCATTTTCATAAGTTGTTTCGTCTCTTGTTTACAGTTGCAGACGATATATTTTTGTTTAAAATCTGACTTTGGTTAAAAAATCACCTGAAGGTAATTAGCTGTTAAATTACAATTCACATTTAAAACTGTTATAATGCAAGTTGGTTAGCACTGGACCTTTGAAAGCACCCTCTAGAAATAAATCAAAGGCTAGGGGGGCGATGCCCTAAAGGAATTGACCTTTTTAATTACCTTTCGCCGGTGCGCTAGATCATAAGCTTTAAAATGAGACCTCAATCGTAAACATCGGTAAAGTATGACGGGTGAAAAGGGGTGTAGCAGAGAAACCCCTTATTGTATTAAGTATATAGATTAGTAAGAGCCTTATGGAAAAGTATTTTATAAAGCGAACGCCGCCCCTACAACATATACAGAGCCACGACCGCAGATAATTATCGTAAACATATTCCAAGGTCCGTATAGAATATACTTCGTAAAGGTCTGCGCAGTCAAGATCTTTAAGCTTTTCTGGCTAACCTCGTAAAAACAGCTGTAAGGTCACATGGTCACCAATCCAATCTGCAGTATTGTGGAAACACGATAGTTATCGTACGCGTACAGGGAGGTTTATTGTATAACTGGAGGTAATACTGCTTAACGATTTTGGTCAAAAAAGCGAGCCGGTGATTTTGTCAGGTTCGTACCACTGGTGAGGCAAATTTATCGTTCTTTGAACTATCGTGATTGGCTGTTTTATTCCTATAAGTGAATCTACTCATGCAAATCACTGGAATAAAAGTAATAAAAGTTGGAGTAAATTGTTTTTTTCGTGTGATTTATGTATATAATGTAATCTTTCCGTGAAACATGATTAATTATGAGGAAATAAACAAATACAAGTTTGTTGAGTTTCAAATCATGGGTAGGTACTTGTTTGATTCCTTTTGTCGACTCGTTCGATTTCAGCGAGTAGTTCTATGCCTCACCAAAATTTGGAAAGAACGGCTTGCAGTTTTGTTCATCAGTGTTACCTCCAGTTATACAATAAACCTAAATATACAATAAAATATGGTACGCGTACCATATTTTCACCGTCATTGTAATTAAAATAAACAATGTTTAACTGCTTAAATTATTGATCAGCTTTATAATGTTTAAGTATTTGACCAGCTTTTATTTATAAACAACCGAGACAGATAAATTATACTTAATTCTACTAGTTTTAGTGTTTTTGTGGACATATCAAATTCAGTCGCCTGGTCTAAAACATTTGCAAATGGCTGTATTTGGTTTTAGTGACAGATGACAGTCATGACTTGATACTCTATTGTTTACAAAACAAACGTTGTTTTGACATTTGATAGGTTTAGTTAAGCGCCCTCGGGTATCCATGGAGAAATAACAGGCCTATTGACATCAGCGCTAATGTTTACTTTGAGGTAAAGGGACGAAACTAAATGTATGGGATATCACTACTTAAAGGGTTATGTATACATTATAGACTGTGTCAATTAATACCGTAATAATTGCAACATAAGAGACAAAATATTACCTTCTTCGGTTCAGCCTGAATCGACTTCGGTAATTGCAATATAATATGCGGTTCATCGTTGAAAGAGACTATGATTCTCTCTAAGTCAGGTGATTCCCTTTTGTCTGTTCTCAGATACACGTTTTAATAATCAGCTGGTTAAAGAAAGTTAAAATAGTGATAAAATAGGTTTTAAACAATTCTTTTTTTGTATTCTAAATTAAATTATTTCAAAAATGTTAGTAGATTGTGCAAAAATAGAGAGATTGATATTTAATTTTAAACAAACCGCGTGTAAAACGGTTCAGCGGAAACCTCAAGTGAACTGACCAAAGGAGTGCAAAGTTTAAATTTTACCACATGTTAAATTCCTATAAGGAAACTTTTAATTTCGGTTTTAGCGAATTTCCCTTATAGGGAAGAAGCTATTACCGTAGGTCTCATGGTAAAACTTAAGCCCGAGACCATGATAAATTTTTGTTTTGAGGTCCTCAGATGCCAAAAACACTATTCGTTCAAATTTATATATATATATATATATATATATATATATATATATATATATATATTTGTGTGTGTGTGTGTGTGTGTGTGTGTGTGTGTGTGTGTGTGTGTGTGTGTGTGTGTGTGTGTGTCCCCGTTAACACGATAACTTGAGTAAAAAACGTCCGATTTGGATGAAATTTGGCTCACATGTGTAAAGTGACATTCATGACTTAAATTCGAAAACCAGAAAAATCGGACCATGGGAAGGGGGTTTATGGGGGTTTAAATTTTACAAAAATAGTTTTTTGCACTTTTCACCCTACAAATTTTAAAACACACAATTTTGGTTTTGAGAATTTTATAGAGCTTAAAAAAACAAATAATATGGTATTTTAAATTATTAACCTAGGTTAGGTGGTTGTGGATAAAATAGCCAAAAAACCTGCTCATAAAAACTCCTAAGTTAATCTTAAGGGAAAAAGGTTTTTGGCTTTTCCTCCATTCATTTTAATGTAAATTTCACATTTGCTTTTACTAATCAATTGAGCTCTACAAAACTATCATTATGGTGCTTAAATTGTGATTCTAAGTACAACCGTTGTAGAGATATTCAAAGTGCTATACACAGTACGTTGTCCAATGTTATCCTTATGGAGAATAAGTAAAATTTGATATCTCGATTATTTATGAATGTATATTGATGAAAATTGATATGTGGCTTCACGTAGTACTGGTACATTGATATTTGCAAAAAATTTGATTTTTTGTTGACTATCCCAGTAGCAGCAAACCTGCATACTCAGCCCTAATGTTATTCTTATGAAGAATAAGTAAAGTTTTATATCTCCCTTAATTATGGACATAAATTAATACAAATTAGTATACAAAAAAAAAACACATTACTTATCTTCCTCGTTGCAGCAAACCTGCGTCCTCAACCCTAATGTTATTCTTATTGAGAATAAATAAAGTGCTATATATCACTTATTTATGGATGTATTTTTGTGAAACTTGGTAAATAGCTCTATGTAGTAGTGAGTCACATATATATGCATTGGAAATTCGCTGAGTACGCAGGTTTGCTGCGACGGGGGTATTTTACTCTGGAACCGCTTATCGCAAATAGCTTTAAATTTACTAAAATATCGATTTAAAACAACTTTTAAGTGGTTAAAATTAAAAGTTGTATTTAAAATAGTTATGTATTAAGAGCGTAAAGTAGGTCTTTCTCGCTTGAGAGACAACCGTTACGAAGTGGAGCGCGGTAATTTTTCGAAAGACGCTTTACACTCGTATTACCTACACAATGTTTCATACACTGCAATTTTGGGTAGGAATCACAATCATTAAAAAATCCACTTCAGTCCATTTTGGCTGAATTCACGAGATTGAGGTTATAAAAACCAAGTCAGTTAGCTTTGTTCAAAGCAACAGTCAGTCAGCTGTTTATTAGCTGTCAGCGAGCGGAAAAGACTTTTGCGCTCGCTAAACAAAAATACAGCTGTTTTACAATGAGATTTTAGATAGTAAAAAAAATTTTGGCGCGGTTGTAGAAAAAGATTGTTTTGAGTGCTCAGACTAAAACAAAATGCTGGTATTCTTTCTGAATTTTCAAAACCCCCACAACGTATTCAGCATTCTTAAGTGTCGTTACACTAGCTATTGTATTTTATTGCATCATTTGAATGCACCGTCTTTATTGCTTTGTTTTCTTAGTTTGTCAACAGCTGTTTAATATAAAACTATATTGATTATCTTCCATTAAGAACTGCATAGAAGCTTTGAAGATCTGTGCGGCGTAGCTCAGAGAATATGCAATTTTTTTTCATGAAAATAATTCCATTAGAAAAAGATCGCTCGGATTGTGTATAAAATATTTAAGATTCTCAATCTATACTAATAAAGTAGTAGTTATAGTATGTCCACGTGATTTCGAAAACGGCTCCTCCTGCACCCGAACCGAACCACCATGTTGTAGAGGACCAAGAAATGTTGACTAAGTTTCCCCCCAAGAACTCAAAGCTCTACCCCACTGGCATACAAAGTTACCGTGATATTTTTACTGACACAATATTTTTTTCTAAATGATCGAAAACGGCTCCTCAAAACTGCTCCTGGACCATACCATACCATACCATATTGTCTAGAACAAAAACTGTTTTGAGTACGTTTCGCCGACCTCAGGATGCTGCCCCACTGGCATTTTCTATCACTTATCCTTCAATTTGGACGTATGACAGAACGTTGGATTTGTTTCACAAAGCAGCATCTAATGAATGATGTCCCCACGTTGGATGCCCCCCCCGAACCATAGGGCCCCGCCCCACTGGCTTGTATAGTTGTCACGATGTTTTTATAAAGAAAATATGTTTCTTGGCGTGACGAAAGGCGCTTGGTCTAGGTACCAACTTTAGTATAAGAATAAATACCCCGCAATGAACAAATTTCCTAATTACTTTGATTCAGTTGTCTACAACCAGACACCACAACCGACGCTGCAGCACGGATTATATCGGCCGGCGTTACGTCCCGCACTAGATAACACTTTCTCCGGCCGACATCTTTCCTCCGATTCCTAAACTGGCCGACGATTGTGCAATGCGAATATCAACCAGACCGACGGGTCCGCGCTAACCCGGTCACCGGGCGGCCGCTCTAGCAGCCGGTGCCAGTGCCGCATAGTAAAGCACCTGTCGCGCCAAAACCGCAGCCAAGGCCCAATGGATGATAATGACAGCTGGAGCGGTGGCCGAATCGGGAGACCGACAATGATCGCGGTTTGTTATAATGAATAAGGAAAAGCGTACAAAATTGGCATTCGGCCGTCAAAACCTACATGGAGAGAGAATAATTATAAGAACTAAGTTGCTCGCGGTGGGGCATAATAATCACTCCAGAGGTCGTATTTGAGTAATTGGATTTCGAATGATTGTTTTCAGATTCTCTCGGGTGGTGTTTAATGATTTAATGATTGCTTTATCCAACTGACTAAAGAGTCCAACAGAGAAGCTGATAAAAATTAACACTCTGTATTTAGTTTGAACTAAAATAATAAATTGAGTGCATTCCGGTCCCGTGATCCACCTGCTTGTAGGTCAGAATCTGCTCTTCCGTGGTCCTACGGTGTTCCTCAATGGTACGGCCATTCAAAAGGATATTTAATCTGTTATTGGTTGTAGCGGTATCAGGTCCGGTTATACGGCAGCCAGGTGTTGTCATCAGGAATGTAACACAGGAGATGTCGGACTTAATTACTGACGCTGACTTCAAAACTATTATTTTCAGCCAGCAGCGAGACTACACAAGCCCAGCACACTCATATTTAATTAACGTTCAATATTTAAAATATGAACAGAGTGTTTTTGAACTCTCTCCGGAAACTTCAGAACATTCTGCCTCAGGTCGAAACAAAATACAAATTACAAGCAAACATATGTTCTACCTTGCTCTTGTTCTGTCTGTGGGTTCGTAATTATTTTTAAATAAATACATCATATTATCTCGTTAAGCACTTGAGATTGTTTGACATATTTGTTATAACTAAATCGCTTTTTTCGAAAATGAGAAGTTTTTTAGATTTTAACAATTGAATCGGCCGCCATTCAAAAAAGGTAAAAGATGGAAACTAAAATTAAAAACAAATTTGAACATTATAAATGTGTCAAGTTTCGAGTGAATATCTCAACTGTTTCCTAAGGTATCAAGTATTTATTAATAAAACATACTGTGACACGGGTGGAAAACGGGGCGAAATAGACCATTAGTTTTTATGACATTTTTAGTTCGTTTTGACCTCAGAAACCACTTCCTAAAGTTTATGGAGAGAGTTTGAAATCACCCCGTGTATATGACCAGTTAGTTATTCCCTTTTTTGAAATGTGTGAATACTCGAGGAAACATTTGGTTTCCTCTTCGAGTCGGTGTGGATAGTATATTTTTTTAAACGATCCCAAATGTTTGACCCAAACCAGTATTTTATCAATCGTACAAACTTCCGCGTTTTTGATGAATGGACTGTCTGCCTAATGTAAATTACTACTCCAAACATTTGAATAGCTAATAACGCGAGGAGGTAATAACTCAATCGCGAGGCATATGGCGGTCTTCTGACGCCGCCGCGCGCCGTAGCGACGTGAAGGCAGTTTAAATCTGTAGGGGAACATAACTCGCAACGATGTAAACTCGCGAATGGTCCAAACAAATATAAGGTGGATGCCGAGACATTTGCATTAATTGGTGGCATTCCGGCGAAAGTGGTTTTGGGCCGACCGATATGGGGAATACTGTATCTGCCGGTCCTCAACAGACGGAGTCAGATTTATGTAACGATTTTATGAGGGCGGTGGAAAAACTACTCGGCCTACCCAGCTGAATCAAATCTACCTGTTCTATTTTCCAATTGGGGCGATTTGATAAAGCGCCGTTATAGGTTGTTGAAGTTTACATACCTACATTCATCATATAACATCATTTTTGAGTTGCATGCTGTTCAAATTTAACAGTAATTTGATTAAATGGAAAACGGAATATTTTTGATTTTCCTTTAGCCTCTACAAGAATTGCCATATTGTTTACCAAGCAATTTTCATGCTACCTAAATTCAAGAGTTTTTATGTTTGATTTTATACAAAATACAACTTTGGCGTTTTTCTTATATTTCTTCGCCAAATGCAAACAACAAACGATATTGTACGTTCCCGTAATTTGAGGTCGGATAACAAGTTGATACCACAAGGAAAACTATAGAAATGCACAACGAACTTTATTTTCCAGCAATACGTGGCTTTGATATTTTCATGACTCGAACTATAATGGAGCCTTATAACAATGTACCACAAGTAACTCGAAAATATAGTGAAGCAATGAAATACAGAATAACTTATTTGAATAAATATTGAATGTTTTCTGTCACAGACTGAGACAATTTAAATGAAATGTCAACACTTTAGTGGGGTTTCCCAAGAATCGTCTGTTGCAAGTTCAAACAGCTCTGACCACACCGCGCCGGTCAACACGAATCACATTTCGTATGACCGCTCCTGGCGGACACAATCCCAACTCGCCCTTTAAACTCGAGCAAAACACAACTGCTGAAGAAATATCAATGACACATATCCCGGGGTGAAGGTGGAGCCTTGAGTCTTATCCAGCCCGTCCCGCCGCGTGTTCCAGTTCCAGCTGGGACAACGCCGCCACCGAGCGCAGCGTCCGAGCGGTACGCCGTTGCACAACCGGGAGGCAACGCGACCAGTTTGGAAAGGCCGGACAATGGCTATTGTTTACAGATAGCTTCGGACCGCACATAAATATCGCAGCCGCCGATTGAAAGGAAGTGTTCACGGCCGGTAGAAATGTCGCGCTGAAAAACGTGCGATCGAACCGCTACGAAACGCGGAAGTTTAATTTAATCGAGAGTGCGTAATTTATACAAAGCTCTAAAACGGATTGTTCATCGCAGCGTTTTAACTAACCGTGATTGCAGACTAGAGATTGCTGAATACAAAAGCAACAGGCTTACTAATAGTTTATTTTACTGTTTGGAAAATATGCATTTATGTATACAGTATTTGTTCAAATGCTTTTCCCCCAAAATGAGTGAGTGTCTCGTTAAGCACAACGGTCGTGGTCGACGTCTTTAGCTTATTTTGATTTCGGGGCGAGAAATCACGGGATCTATTCCCGGGACCCAAATTACATAGAGAGGTCTGGGCCGCTGTCCTCTAGCAACGTTGAAAAAGAATAATGCACGGTTTTGCATAAGAAACCCCAAGGAAACTAGAACAAAACTTTCTTTTTTAGCAAATGTCGAGGTATCCACACTTATAATATGTGATGTCGGTGACAATAATCCTGACCCGCGGAGAGAGGATGACAATAGACGGACGGGGAGGGGGAGGGGGTGTCATAGAACCACGTGGGAACGGCGAGTGGAACTGGAAAGTGATACGCGAGCTTTTCAACACGCGGGCCGGACTGGTATTTTGGCAGCTCGGACATCGAGTGCGGTTTGCCAATCGACCGCTTTACCTGCACGACTGTTAACACGCCCTGGATCCAGCCACTTGAAGCATCGTCGTCCGAGAGCCGTCTACTTCGATCGAATAAAGGTCGGCCAACTAGTGCATAACTAGTGCGGTTGACAGGTTCTTAATACCATAGAAAACTATAAAGCATTATAGAAGGCTGACTTTTACCGCAGTTTCATTTAAAACGGTTGGTTCGGTCACCGGCCGCTTTGAACGCTAGTGGCGCTAGGGCGCTCAGAGGGGGTGCATTCGTGCACACTCAAATCAAATCAAAATTATCTTTATTTAATATTCCAGTTGTTAACAATTATTCACATTGTGGCATAAATAAGAAAACAAATCATAGTTACTAATATAATTTAATCGAATACATGACTTATGTTAAGAAATAATAATCCTTACATAGGCTTAATAGCCTGTGCGTAAGAATGAGTCTAATAATCATCTTATTACAATATTAAATTGGAAAAAAATTATCGGTGGGCAATTACTTAATATTAAATTAAGACTGAATTTAATTTATACAAAATTTCAATCATAATTAATTACCTTACAGAGACTAGTAGAAGAACTGACAGTTATGTTATTATTAGTGGCTAAAATAAAACGATTCCTGGAATAGCATCTTTAAACTACTGACGGACGGACCCCCCCCCCCCTCCGTTGTAATGACCCATCCTATCCTCACTCCCCCCCATCACCACATGAACTTTCATTCGATAACACACACTCACTGTTGCGTACAAACACTCACGCACAGCGCATTCACACGCGCAAACATGCTGTTACATGCCCCCCCCTACTTATATCTATAACTAGATTTGATACCTGCTCTATATTTTCCCTACCAAATTCTTTCAGGCAGTTGATAAGTTGTTTCTTGTAAGTATAAAACGAAGAACTCTATCTTTTAAAAATGTTGGTAGATTTCTATGAATAATGTGTGCTAAGTAAAAAGAATTTGTAGTTGAACATTATTTTACTAATTTAGGAACTCTGATACTAACAGTTGCATTTCTAGTCGAATTTTCATGTGTAGGGGTTCTCAAACATAATTCGGAATTTTTAAACAAATATGAAACTAACACTCTAACAAATAACTGACTAATGCCCAGGATCCCCATTTCTGCAAATACTGTCTCGGACGAGTACCGCCGACATCTACCCAAGGCCGCCTTCAGAATATTTTTCTGTGTTACAGATTCAAAATAGATTTGTAAGCGGCCCCCAGACGATGATACCCCCCTCAAGAAACATAAGCAAACATAAGACTGTACATAAGCAAAGTACGGTGCTTTGATTTCATCCGTCGTTAAAATCCCTTGAAGTTGATAAAATGCATAAATTAATTTCCTCAGTTTACCATTTAAGTAAGACATGTGGGCTGACCATGTTAATCTATTATCAAATATAGCCCCAAGGTATTTATACTAGCTGCCCCCCTAACGGCGACTCGTGGTGCTGCCACGGGAGGGCAACCCTTCTCCTCTTCCACTCAGCTTTCATCTGAAAGGCACTCAAAATCTGCATTAGTGGATACCTTTATTAGCTGCGCATCTTAGGCAGTATATTTCTGATGAATGAACTACGAAAGATAAACGCGACACGGCGGGAGTGGCACTCGGTTACGATTTATCCGCGAGAGAAATCCACTTATTGAAATATCGTTCCAATATTGATTTTGATGATGCAATATGAACGCCCCAAGTGGCTGCCCGCGGCCCAGCGCGGCCTAATCCGTAATCACGCGCCGACCAAATATTAGTTTTGGCGGAATTGGCGGCCGCTGGCTGGGCTAATGAGAGCTCGGGCGGCCGCCGGCCCGGCTGCGGTTTCATAAGCGGCTGCAATTACCCGAAACACTCTATAAACATTCTCCGTGTAATACTCTGCACTTGTGGTCTGCTCATGCGGCCAGGTACTTTCAGTCAAGGGACTCGCTGTGAGAGTTTGTGACTTCAAATAAAATCAGTTTAAGTTTCTGATAATCATTCATTCGCCTAGATTCGTACTATATGAACATATTTTCTTATCAGAATTTCTATATCACAAGCAGTTTTCCCATAGGAAATGGTAAATAGAAAATATTTTTGAATTTTATTGAAAGATTACTAGTTTTGCTATCGACATTTGTTCACTGGAATATCTAGGTATTTATTGGTTCTTTAAAATTTACCACAGATCAACAATATCGGATAATCCGTTGTTGAGGGTTCATTCCTGAAAATATTTGTTTTGGATTGACTTTAGTACATTATAAAATACCCCGTCACAGCAAACCTGCGTACTCAGCGAATTTCCAATGCATATATATGGGTATCACTACTAACTAGAGCCACTTACCAAGGTTCACAAAAATACACTCATTAATAAGTGATATATAGCATTTTATTTATTCTCCATAAACAGGATGAATAAAATACGTCTTACAACACTATAAAGTATATTTACACTTATACTGTACTTACATACAAGACGGTAAAATATACACAAAAGATGGTACAAGGCGATCGATTTCAACCAGTTACACCGGTCATCATCAGGCCCAATCAGAGAAAGATGGCAACGTTGAAAAAGAATAATGCACGGTTTTGCATAGGAAACCCCAAGGAAACTAGAACAAAACTATGACAGAAACAAGATGGCGAACAGCTTATATACTACTGGCTACCGGAAGTTCCGGAAACAAGTTGTGATAAGTACCAGCAGAGTCAAAGTTGACCTGTTCATTGATCAATTCATCCCTATCCTTAAATATACTGTATAGTGTTGTAAGACGTATTTTATTTATCCTGTTTAGTTTTAACAACACGTATCATGATAAAAAAGAAATTATTTATTCTCCATAAGAATAACATCATAATTGAGTCGCAGGTTTGCTGCAACAAGGAAGATAAGAAATCTGTTTTTTGCAATTATCAATATAACTCAACCAGGTGAAGCTACATACCAAATTTTATTAATTTAGGTTCATAACTAAGGGAGATATAAAACTACTTATTCTCCATATGAATAACAAGGGGGCGAGTATGCAGGTTTGCTGCTACCGGTAAAAATCAACAAAAACCATATTTTTGGTGCTAATATCAATATACCACAACTAGTAGAAGCCACATACCAAGTTTCATCAATATGCATACATAAATAATCGTAATATAACATTTTATTTATTCTCCATAAGGATAACATTGGACAACGTACTGTGTTTAGCACTTTGAATATCAGTGCAACGGTTGGACGTAAAACAACAATTAAAACGCCAAAATGATTGATTTGTAGAGCTAAACTGATTAGTAGATAGAAATGTGGAGTTTTTAGTAAAATTATCTGAGTAAAATCTAAAAACCGTATTCCCGTATAATTAACATGGGAAATTTTATGGATACATTTTTTGACTTTTCTCCACAACCACTAAACCTAGCTTAGCGATTAAAAATATTAAGTTTTTTTAAGCTCTAAAGAATGGTTATAACCATAATCTAGTATTTTTATAATTTCAGGGTAAAAAGCTCAAAAAACTGATTTTTGGAAAATGTTAAACCCCCATAAAACTTCCTTCCCATAGACCGATCGATCTGGTTTTCGAATTTAAAGTCATAAATGTTACTCTCCACATTTGTGCAAAATTTAATCAAAATCGAGCGCTTCTTTAACAAGTTATCGCGGTAACGGACACACACACACACACACACACACACACACACACACACACACACACACACACACACACACACACACACACACACACACACACACACACACATATATATATACACATATATATAAAAATTTGAACGAATAGTGTTTTTGGCATCTGGGGACCTCAAAACAAAAAGTTATCATGGTCTCGGGCTTAAGTCTTACCACGCCACCTACGGTAATAGCTTCTTCCCTATAGGGGAAATTCGCTAAAACTTCTTTATGTGTTCTTTGGCCATCATAACCATATTATAACTTAAATGCACTAATACTTGACGGTTTGCATATTTTAATTAATAGTTAATACTATAAACTCGTAGTTATACAGTTAATACTATAAAATTATAAAAGTAGTACCACAGTAAGAACTATAGAAGCTTACAGTTAATTCTATAAAATATTAATACTACAGTTATAGTTTTACATTTGTTTTATCGCAAGCCATTTAGAAGTTAGTCTCACTCTTGTTAGGTAAAGGATTCTTTAATTTAAATTTAATTCAAACAATTCCTTACATGAAGTAGAGCAAAGTAATACCTAAATAAGGTGTTACACTTATTAAAATGTCATCCCAACAGAATAGGTAGTTATAACAACAGTCGCTCACTGTTTGATTCGGCCTCTGTCATCTACATTGTAAGAAAATCTTATTACACAAAGAGTGCCGGTATTACTATATTTTTGATTTAGTAATGCACATAATGTTTCAATGGATACAAACTGTATGCCATATTATCCTCAATCCAAAATATTAGAAGAAAGTTGCAAGACGAATTGCCGGATCACGGGCTAGTTGACGCGGAGAGGGTTGTTGGTAACAGATTTCCGCATAATGAAGAACATAAATAAAAGTCAGATTTCTAATTCTGCTACATTTCTAATTAGAAGCGTCCCAAAAAAGGGGAACATGTCCTGAGAGAATTGATTGGGACGGTGAAATGCGGGGCTGATTTCCCATTCACGGGACGGCGGACAATCCAATCTATTAAACACCGAGCCGAGCGTGGGCCAGCCTATCAGCTACGTCTTAAATTGTGTTTTGAAAGCCGAAATATTGACGTTGGCGGGATTCGGAGTCCGCGATATTAATAACTGTCAAAACATTTCGGATTGTAGGTTTTGATTGATTCGGAATGGGGTAATTGATCGTGAACAAAACGCAGTCAGTCCTGTGTGATTGAACAAAAACAATCGTTCATTAAACTTAATTTGTATTAGTCACATAGGCAAAACTGAAATTTATCACATGCTTTTAGCTATTAATTGGATAAGTATATTATTGGAAAACCCCAGTTCAATCCCAATTTTATTGTACAATTTTAAATTTATTCTATCCTTTATTTAACTATCACATTAAAATTCTATACTGGACCTATTCTTCTCTGACGACTCATCTACACTTCTACGTGTATAAGAAGTAAACTCATAATACGATCCAGGGTGTAGTACCATCAGCATTAATTAGTGATAACTGGCGACTTAACCTTATCTATGGTTATCTACATTAAAACAAAACAATTACACTTAGGCATGAGAACACGCCTAATTATTTGCAGATATAATCTTTCAAATCGTTTGCCAATACTCATGCAGAATGCGAGCTAAGAAGATTAACAAGCGTGGTAAAATTAGGTTTAGTTACCGATGTACTTTTCCTCTCGGGCGGCCAGAGGAAACCAGGAGATTCGTAAACTCACCAGATCTTAAAATAAAGCACAATGCTTAACAAGGTAAAAACTGCCAAGCAGTACCAACTGAATTATTTTGACGGTGTCCTTCGTTAAAACATTTGCGCATGTGAGGAAGTGACGTTTCCCGCCACATATTTCCCAGAGCCACGATATATTCCATCCACCCTGCATTATAATGCTCTTTGAGAATTATAATATATATTTTTTTAATAACAGTTACAAAGTAAGAGACATGTAAATAATGCTCTAACGTCCGATCCAAATCGAAACTAAAATAATCATATATAACAGAAGCAGAGTTTTTGCAAGAGCGTGTTCTGTTATCCTATACTCTAATATGAGTAAGGTTTGCTTGCTTGCTTGCTTGCGACACGGATCTCAAAAATGGCTCCAACGATTTCCTTCAAATGTTCGAAATAACTAATTACTGGGATAAAAATAAGTTCTAGACAGGTCTCATCCCCAGGAAAAATCAAATAATGTAATAAAAGTCAAATTAAAAGTTAAACAATTTAACATTGGGCTTATGGAGTTTCAAATCAAAACAAAAGAATTGTAACAGCTGTTCATAATCAACCAGGGAACTGTCAAAGTAATACTCATGTTGTTTATGATTATTAACATGTGGTTTCCTGAGAGCAGAGATTACAAGATTTGAGTGAAGATTACATATATAGAGTCGTAAAATAAATCAAAGGGACATCGAGCTATTAAACAAAACTGGAGGGACCTTAAAATATAAAAAAGAGGCAAATGAGTTATACAAATCTGATTATCATTAGGGGGAAGTAGTGAAATATTACTCCGAGTGATCTAAACAAACTGACTGGCCTTCCCCAGAGCAAAGCTCGGCCCCCCAGGTACTAGAAGAATAAAAATCAATTTAATTGTTCATTTATCAGTTGTTGACATATAAACAAAACATCACAGAAGCAAGAACAGATGTTACGTACATTATACAATGACTACTGGATTGACAACAGTATGCAACATATGCATAATACGTTATGAGGGGCGATGTAATCAGAAGCGTCATAATAACATTTGCTCGAGATCGAGCAGCAGAATCAACTATTCATGTAATAATCTTTAGCCAATCAGAAAACCAATGCAACCAAATGCGACCAATGCAATGGCACGTATAGTCCAGGATTTAGCATACATAAACGGGTAGCGCAAGATTTTTGCTGATTATTGTTATATGGACCTTGGTGATAGTGAAAATGCATGTCGTCAGTTTCCCAGGTGGTCGACAACATGGAGGAGGGGGAGGGGGAAGATGCCGGCGGGCGCTACTTGTAAACATGACGATATCTTGGTAACGGTATGAGATATAACATTGGTTAAAATATCGTTATATTCACAAACATATGTACAATAATAATGGGTATAAGGTTTGAAACCGTATCTCCATTAATACAAGAACTACATAATAGAACGTCATAAAACAACTTTTTCATGTACACATTTTAATGGAAAATGTAATCAGTGTGTGAGTTTTCCCGTTTTCATGAAAATAAGTTAGAACACGAGTTACTTAGTAAATTTTAATGTATTAATTTGTGAATGGTTTATCAATATATGGCTAGCAAATCCATGAACATCCGTTCGCTCAATTTAACACCAGCGGCGATGGGACGGCGACGTGTAGGAAAAACTCACTATCTTGGTAACTGTAAGAAATTTACCACCGGTTAGAACGTAGTTTTGATTGTAATAATATGGGCAAAAATAATGGTGATAACGTCTAAACCGTATTTGCAATTTATAGAATCAATCTTATTACAACGTACTAATAAAATACCACTGTCGCAGCAAACCTGCGTACTCAGCGAATTTTCAACGCATAATATATGTCTTAATACGACATAAAGCCGCATAGCAAGTTTCATAAACATATTCACAAATAAGCGATATATACAATTTTAATTATTCTCCATAAGAATAACATTGGGGATGAGTACGTAGGTTTGCTGCAACAAGGAACACAAAATATGGGTTTTCTTGCAATTATCAATATAAATCACCTATGTGAAGCCACATACCAAGTTTCATTAGTATACATTCATAAATAAGCGATATTTACCATTTTGATTTTTCTCCATAAGAATAACATGGGGGATGAGTAACGCAGGTTTGCTGCAACAAGGAACACCAAATATGGGTTTTTATGCAAATATCAATACAACTCAACAAGGTGAAGTCACATACCAAGTTGTATTAAATTATGTTCATAATTAAGGGAGACTTTAAATTTTAATTATTCTCCATAAGAGTAACATGGGGGCGAGTACGCAGGTTTGCTGCTACGGGAATAATCGGTAAAAAATTTTGTTGTGGAAATAACAATAGACCACAACCAGATGAAGCCGTATACCAAGTTTCATTAGTATCCGTTCAAAAATAACGATATATAACATTTTCTTATTCTCCATAAGAATAACATTGGACAACGTACTGTTTTTAGCACTTTCAATATATCTGTAACCATTTAACGTAGAGGAATGAGCAAAACACCAAATTGCGTGTTATTTTAAGTTGAATCTCATGGTGAAAACTAAAATTAAGACTTTTTAAAATGTTACATGTAAAAACTTCAAAAACCCATTTTTGAGGTACAAAACCCCCCCAAAATACCACTTCGGATGGGGCGATCTGTCTGGTTTTCGAACTTTTAAGTCATAAATGCTGCTTTACACGTTTGTAGCAAATTTCATCAAAATCGGACCATTTTTACGAGAGTTATTGCACCCAAGGACCCACACATATATTATATATATACAGTTTCGAACGAATAGTGTTTTTGGGGTCTGGGGGACCTCAAAACGAAAAGTTATCATGGTCCCGGGCCTAGATCTTACCATGCCGTCTACGGTAATAGCCTCTTCCCTATAGGGGAAATTCGCTAAAAGGACCCAAGAGAAAACAATTTTTGAAAAACTGTTAAATGGGTTAAATTTAAAGATTAAACTTCAAAATATGTTTGCCGTGTTAATCACTATGATTATAACAATGAGGTCTCTATCTGTATGTCTGTCTATTGTTCCATCACACCTAAACCACTGGACCAAATCTGCTGAAGCTTTGCTCAAATATAGTCTATGTAACCAGGAGTGTCAAAGTCCTCAGGGTTACATATCCTCAGTCCTCAGGGTGCCCCATGGGACTTCCAAGTCCTGTTAAATTGAGCGGATGGATGTTCATAGACTTGGTTGTCATATATTGATAAAAATCATATTAATACACTAAACTGTACCAAAGTAACTCGTGTAATAAGTTATTTTCATGAAAACGGAAAAAACTCACACATTGATTACATTTTCCATTAAAATGTGTATATACCTACAAAATTTGTTTCATGACGTTCTATTACATAGTTTTTATATTATTGGAAATACGACTTTAGACCTAATATCCATTATTGTTATAAATATTTTTGTGAATATAACGACGTTTTAATCAATGTTATATCTCATACCGTTACCGAGATATCGTCATGTTTACGAGTAGCGCCCGCCGGCATCTTTCCCCTCCTCCTCCTCCCATGTTGTCGACCACCTGGGAAACTGACGACATGTATTTTCACTACCACCAAGGTACATATACCAATAATAAACAAAAACTCTGCGCTACCCTTTTATGCATGCTCAACCCCCCTTAGATCCTGGACTACTAGTAGTATGCAAGTGTTGGTTAACTTCCCCCATGAGTAACGCTGGGAAGGGGAAGCCGACCCGCTGCCGCTATCTCCATCTCTTTCTCACAACATCTTGACAAAGGATACCGTGAAGACAGGTCATCAAAAGATCAACAGGTCAGATCGCTATTAACCCGGTAAGTGAGCTATTCAGTGGCAGCGGTGGGTTATGGCTGCTCCTCCGGTGGCCGATTTCTCGAGGTGTTCGCTCGATAATTGGCCAGCCCGCCCATCGCCCGCAGCCTCCACCGGGGAGCTTTCTACCACATTACCCTTCATTAATTTGTCGACATGCGAATTTCGGAGAATAATTTTTATAATAATAATAACTTTCTGAAAATACCGAACACTGACAATTAAGTGTTTCCATGTTCTCGACCTTGTAAACATTAAGCGTCGTATCGGATACTCCTGTCTTGTTGGTTGGCAGGGATGACTTTCCGGTTAGGAGTTGTACGTGGTGAAATAATCAAATCTAATTGGCAAAATAAAAGGCTTAAAATACCTTTTCTGTCAAACGAGTCGTTGTAGTTGAAAGACTCCAGCTTTTTTGTGTTTTGTATTAACACATCTTCAGGTCTGAACGTTAACAACTAATTGCATGTCCATCTTCATGGATATCATCAACTACGGGCACCGCACGAGTCCGTTGCAGTTTTCATGATATGTCCAAATTCGTTTTTATTTAAGTAAATGTGTATGTGTCTCGGGTGTGTTTTAAGTGTTCAAATTTTTTTTAACAAATCGACAACCAACAAGATGGACATGTATCTAAATTTTTGACGCTCAGACATGAAGATGTGTTGATATAAAAAAACGAAACAGCAGTAGTCTCCCAACTACGACGGATCATTTTAAGCGTTTTATTTTGTTAAATAGATTATCCACAGGCTGTTAATAGTGAAATATAACTGGGGTTTTCGTGACCTACACACTTTTGGTATGCCATCATCGATTGGTTTGTTACACGAGGCTAGACTACAGTTAGTTATCATAAATATGTATGTATATTCTTTGAACTTCGTGACTAGTAGCGTGGTTATCTTTATATTTCGTGGAGGTCTGGCTCAGTGGATGGTTTAAGATTTTAAAATAAATTTATGAAGTGTAAATTTTAATGGAAGTGCATAATTTTAAGTAACTTGACTAGTAAACTGTCTATTATCTATAGTTCATAGAGGCGGACGGCCCTTGGTTTCCTTAATTGAACGGTAGATTGATAGAGAGTCGCCCTGAAATTGGTTGCCCTCAGAGATTATGAGCATCTTTCTCTGAAAGTAATTTATTTCATTATGGAGGGTCGTTGGGGACCCAAACATTATGTTTAAGTTCCAACCACTTAAACCAGATTAACAGTAGTGGCTGGGATTTCAAAATAATTTGTTGATACCAATACTACGTGCTATAATCATAACTGCAAATGATTTGATATAATTATCTGTAATGGAGATGGGTTTAACATTCTCCTAGGGCGGTGTGCACTGGACTCATAGCAAAGCCGCACTAGGTATATAGACTAGGTATACCTAGTGCGGCCTTGCTCATAGACAACGGTTATCAGAACGGCACCACACAAACATCGCAACCACTGCTCGTGTGCGACGGCGACGGCGACTGGTCCCATGCCGCAATAGGTATATATACTAGGTATACCTAGTGCGGCCTTGCTCAGAACGGCACCACACAAAGATCGCAACCACTGCTCGTGTGCGACGGCGACGGCGACTGGTCCCATGCCGCACTAGGTATATATACTAGGTATATCTAGTGCGGCCTTGCTCAGAACGGCACCACACAAAGATCGCAACCACTGCTCGTGTGCGACGGCGACGGCGACTGGTCCCATGCCGCACTAGGTATATATACTAGGTATATCTAGTGCGGCCTTGCTCAGAACGGCACCACACAAAGATCGCAACCACTGCTCGTGTGCGACGGCGACGGCGACGGCGACTGGTCCCATGCCGCACTAGGTATATATACTAGGTATATCTAGTGCGGCCTTGCTCAGAACGGCACCACACAAAGATCGCAACCACTGCTCGTGTGCGACGGCGACGGCGACGGCGACTGGTCCCATGCCGCACTAGGTATATATACTAGATATATCTAGTGCGGCCTTGCTCAGAACGGCACCACACAAAGATCGCAACCACTGCTCGTGTGCGACGGCGACGGCGACGGCGACTGGTCCCATGCCGCACTAGGTATATATACTAGGTATATCTAGTGCGGCCTTGCTCAGAACGGCACCACACAAAGATCGCAACCACTGCTCGTGTGCGACGGCGACGGCGACGGCGACTGGTCCCATGCCGCACTAGGTATATATACTAGGTATACCTAGTGCGGCCTTGCTCATAGACAACGGTTATCAGAACGGCACCACACAAAGATCGCAACCACTGCTCGTGTGCGAAGGCGACGGCGACGGCGACTGGTCCCATGCCGCACTAGGTATATATACTAGGTTTATCTAGTGCGGCCTTGCTCAGAACGGCACCACACAAACATCGCAACCACTGCTCGTGTGCGACGGCGACGGCGACTGGTCCCATGCCGCACTAGGTATATATACTAGGTATACCTAGTGCGGCCTTGCTCATAGACAACGGTTATCAGAACGGCACCACACAAAGATCGCAACCACTGCTCGTGTGCGACGGCGACGGCGACGGCGACTGGTCCCATGCCGCACTAGGTATATATACTAGGTATATCTAGTGCGGCCTTGCTCAGAACGGCACCACACAAAGATCGCAACCACTGCTCGTGTGCGACGGCGACGGCGACGGCGACTGGTCCCATGCCGCACTAGGTATATATACTAGGTATACCTAGTGCGGCCTTGCTCAGAACGGCACCACACAAAGATCGCAACCACTGCTCGTGGGCGACGGCGACGGTGACGGCGACTGGTCCCATGCCGCACTAGGTATATATACTAGGTATACCTAGTGCGGCCTTGCTCAGAACGGCACCACACAAAGATCGCAACCACTGCTCGTGGGCGACGGCGACGGCGACTGGTCCCATGCCGCACTAGGTATATATACTAGGTTTATCTAGTGCGGCCTTGCTCAGAACGGCACCACACAAACATCGCAACCACTGCTCGTGTGCGACGGCGACGGCGACTGGTCCCATGCCGCACTAGGTATATATACTAGGTATACCTAGTGCGGCCTTGCTCATAGACAACGGTTATCAGAACGGCACCACACAAAGATCGCAACCACTGCTCGTGTGCGACGGCGACGGCGACGGCGACTGGTCCCATGCCGCACTAGGTATATATACTAGGTATATCTAGTGCGGCCTTGCTCTGAACGGCACCACACAAAGATCGCAACCACTGCTCGTGTGCGACGGCGACGGCGACGGCGACTGGTCCCATGCCGCACTAGGTATATATACTAGGTATACCTAGTGCGGCCTTGCTCAGAACGGCACCACACAAAGATCGCAACCACTGCTCGTGGGCGACGGCGACGGTGACGGCGACTGGTCCCATGCCGCACTAGGTATATATACTAGGTATACCTAGTGCGGCCTTGCTCAGAACGGCACCACACAAAGATCGCAACCACTGCTCGTGGGCGACGGCGACGGCAACGGCGACTGGTCCCATGCCGCACTAGGTATATATACTAGGTATACCTAGTGCGGCCTTGCTCATAGACAACGGTTATCAGAACGGCACCACACAAAGATCGCAACCACTGCTCGTGGGTGACGGCGACGGCGACGGCGACTGGTCCCATGCCGCACTAGGTATATATACTAGGTATATCTAGTGCGGCCTTGCTCAGAACGGCACCACACAAAGATCGCAACTACTGCTCGTGGGCGACGGCGACGGCGACTGGTCCCATGCCGCACTAGGTATATATACTAGGTATATCTAGTGCGGCCTTGCTCAGAACGGCACCACACAAAGATCGCAACCACTGCTCGTGGGCGACGGCGACGGCGACTGGTCCCATGCCGCACTAGGTATATATACTAGGTATATCTAGTGCGGCCTTGCTCAGAACGGCACCACACAAAGATCGCAACCACTGCTCGTGTGCGACGGCGACGGCGACTGGTCCCATGCCGCACTAGGTATATATACTAGGTATATCTAGTGCGGCCTTGCTCAGAACGGCACCACACAAAGATCGCAACCACTGCTCGTGTGCGACGGCGACGGCGACTGGTCCCATGCCGCACTAGGTATATATACTAGGTATATCTAGTGCGGCCTTGCTCAGAACGGCACCACACAAGATCGCAACCACTGCTCGTGTGCGACGGCGACGGCGACTGGTCCCATGCCGCACTAGGTATATATACTAGGTATATCTAGTGCGGCCTTGCTCAGAACGGCACCACACAAAGATCGCAACCACTGCTCGTGTGCGACGGCGACGGCGACTGGTCCCATGCCGCACTAGGTATATATACTAGGTATATCTAGTGCGGCCTTGCTCAGAACGGCACCACACAAAGATCGCAACCACTGCTCGTGTGCGACGGCGACGGCGACGGCGACTGGTCCCATGACGCACTAGGTATATATACTAGGTATATCTAGTGTGGCCTTGCTCAGAACGGCACCACACAAAGATCGCAACCACTGCTCGTGTGCGACGGCGACGGCGACGGCGACTGGTCCCATGCCGCACTAGGTATATATACTAGGTATACCTAGTGCGGCCTTGCTCAGAACGGCACCACACAAAGATCGCAACCACTGCTCGTGGGCGACGGCGACGGCGACGGCGACTGGTCCCATGCCGCACTAGGTATATATACTAGGTATACCTAGTGCGGCCTTGCTCAGAACGGCACCACACAAAGATCGCAACCACTGCTCGTGGGCGACGGCGACGGCGACTGGTCCCATGCCGCACTAGGTATATATACTAGGTTTATCTAGTGCGGCCTTGCTCAGAACGGCACCACACAAACATCGCAACCACTGCTCGTGTGCGACGGCGACGGCGACTGGTCCCATGCCGCACTAGGTATATATACTAGGTATACCTAGTGCGGCCTTGCTCATAGACAACGGTTATCAGAACGGCACCACACAAAGATCGCAACCACTGCTCGTGTGCGACGGCGACGGCGACGGCGACGGCGACGGCGACTGGTCCCATGCCGCACTAGGTATATATACTAGGTATATCTAGTGCGGCCTTGCTCAGAACGGCACCACACAAAGATCGCAACCACTGCTCGTGGGCGACGGCGACGGCGACGGCGACTGGTCCCATGCCGCACTAGGTATATATACTAGGTATACCTAGTGCGGCCTTGCTCAGAACGGCACCACACAAAGATCGCAACCACTGCTCGTGGGCGACGGCGACGGCAACGGCGACTGGTCCCATGCCGCACTAGGTATATATACTAGGTATACCTAGTGCGGCCTTGCTCATAGACAACGGTTATCAGAACGGCACCACACAAAGATCGCAACCACTGCTCGTGGGCGACGGCGACGGCGACGGCGACTGGTCCCATGCCGCACTAGGTATATATACTAGGTATATCTAGTGCGGCCTTGCTCAGAACGGCACCACACAAAGATCGCAACCACTGCTCGTGGGCGACGGCGACGGCGACGGCGACTGGTCCCATGCCGCACTAGGTATATATACTAGGTATATCTAGTGCGGCCTTGCTCAGAACGGCACCACACAAAGATCGCAACCACAGCTCGTGGGCGACGGCGACGGCGACTGGTCCCATGCCGCACTAGGTATATATACTAGGTATATCTAGTGCGGCCTTGCTCAGAACGGCACCACACAAAGATCGCAACCACTGCTCGTGTGCGACGGCGACGGCGACTGGTCCCATGCCGCACTAGGTATATATACTAGGTATATCTAGTGCGGCCTTGCTCAGAACGGCACCACACAAAGATCGCAACCACTGCTCGTGTGCGACGGCGACGGCGACTGGTCCCATGCCGCACTAGGTATATATACTAGGTATATCTAGTGCGGCCTTGCTCAGAACGGCACCACACAAAGATCGCAACCACTGCTCGTGTGCGACGGCGACGGAGACTGGTCCCATGCCGCACTAGGTATATATACTAGGTATATCTAGTGCGGCCTTGCTCAGAACGGCACCACACAAAGATCGCAACCACTGCTCGTGTGCGACGGCGACGGCGACTGGTCCCATGCCGCACTAGGTATATATACTAGGTATATCTAGTGCGGCCTTGCTCATAGACAACGGTTATCAGAACGGCACCACACAAAGATCGCAACCACTGCTCGTGTGCGACGGCGACGGCGACGGCGACTGGTCCCATGCCGCACTAGGTATATATACTAGGTATATCTAGTGCGGCCTTGCTCAGAACGGCACCACACAAAGATCGCAACCACTGCTCGTGTGCGACGGCGACGGCGACTGGTCCCATGCCGCACTAGGTATATATACTAGGTATACCTAGTGCGGCCTTGCTCATAGACAACGGTTATCAGAACGGCACCACACAAAGATCGCAACCACTGCTCGTGTGCGACGGCGACGGCGACGGCGACTGGTCCCATGCCGCACTAGGTATATATACTAGGTATATCTAGTGCGGCCTTGCTCAGAACGGCACCACACAAAGATCGCAACCACTGCTCGTGTGCGACGGCGACGGCGACGGCGACTGGTCCCATGCCGCACTAGGTATATATACTAGGTATATCTAGTGCGGCCTTGCTCAGAACGGCACCACACAAAGATCGCAACCACTGCTCGTGTGCGATGGCGACGGCGACGGCGACTGGTCCCATGCCGCACTAGGTATATATACTAGGTATATCTAGTGCGGCCTTGCTCAGAACGGCACCACACAAAGATCGCAACCACTGCTCGTGTGCGACGGCGACGGCGACGGCGACTGGTCCCATGCCGCACTAGGTATATATACTAGGTATACCTTGTGCGGCCTTGCTCATAGACAACGGTTATCAGAACGGCACCACACAAAGATCGCAACCACTGCTCGTGTGCGACGGCGACGGCGACAGCGACTGGTCCCATGCCGCACTAGGTATATATACTAGGTATACCTAGTGCGGCCTTGCTCATAGACAACGGTTATCAGAACGGCACCACACAAAGATCGCAACCACTGCTCGTGTGCGAAGGCGACGGCGACGGCGACTGGTCCCATGCCGCACTAGGTATATATACTAGGTTTATCTAGTGCGGCCTTGCTCAGAACGGCACCACACAAACATCGCAACCACTGCTCGTGTGCGACGGCGACGGCGACTGGTCCCATGCCGCACTAGGTATATATACTAGGTATACCTAGTGCGGCCTTGCTCATAGACAACGGTTATCAGAACGGCACCACACAAAGATCGCAACCACTGCTCGTGTGCGACGGCGACGGCGACGGCGACTGGTCCCATGCCGCACTAGGTATATATACTAGGTATACCTAGTGCGGCCTTGCTCAGAACGGCACCACACAAAGATCGCAACCACTGCTCGTGGGCGACGGCGACGGTGACGGCGACTGGTCCCATGCCGCACTAGGTATATATACTAGGTATACCTAGTGCGGCCTTGCTCAGAACGGCACCACACAAAGATCGCAACCACTGCTCGTGGGCGACGGCGACGGCGACTGGTCCCATGCCGCACTAGGTATATATACTAGGTTTATCTAGTGCGGCCTTGCTCAGAACGGCACCACACAAACATCGCAACCACTGCTCGTGTGCGACGGCGACGGCGACTGGTCCCATGCCGCACTAGGTATATATACTAGGTATACCTAGTGCGGCCTTGCTCATAGACAACGGTTATCAGAACGGCACCACACAAAGATCGCAACCACTGCTCGTGTGCGACGGCGACGGCGACGGCGACTGGTCCCATGCCGCACTAGGTATATATACTAGGTATATCTAGTGCGGCCTTGCTCTGAACGGCACCACACAAAGATCGCAACCACTGCTCGTGTGCGACGGCGACGGCGACGGCGACTGGTCCCATGCCGCACTAGGTATATATACTAGGTATACCTAGTGCGGCCTTGCTCAGAACGGCACCACACAAAGATCGCAACCACTGCTCGTGGGCGACGGCGACGGTGACGGCGACTGGTCCCATGCCGCACTAGGTATATATACTAGGTATACCTAGTGCGGCCTTGCTCAGAACGGCACCACACAAAGATCGCAACCACTGCTCGTGGGCGACGGCGACGGCAACGGCGACTGGTCCCATGCCGCACTAGGTATATATACTAGGTATACCTAGTGCGGCCTTGCTCATAGACAACGGTTATCAGAACGGCACCACACAAAGATCGCAACCACTGCTCGTGGGTGACGGCGACGGCGACGGCGACTGGTCCCATGCCGCACTAGGTATATATACTAGGTATATCTAGTGCGGCCTTGCTCAGAACGGCACCACACAAAGATCGCAACTACTGCTCGTGGGCGACGGCGACGGCGACTGGTCCCATGCCGCACTAGGTATATATACTAGGTATATCTAGTGCGGCCTTGCTCAGAACGGCACCACACAAAGATCGCAACCACTGCTCGTGGGCGACGGCGACGGCGACTGGTCCCATGCCGCACTAGGTATATATACTAGGTATATCTAGTGCGGCCTTGCTCAGAACGGCACCACACAAAGATCGCAACCACTGCTCGTGTGCGACGGCGACGGCGACTGGTCCCATGCCGCACTAGGTATATATACTAGGTATATCTAGTGCGGCCTTGCTCAGAACGGCACCACACAAAGATCGCAACCACTGCTCGTGTGCGACGGCGACGGCGACTGGTCCCATGCCGCACTAGGTATATATACTAGGTATATCTAGTGCGGCCTTGCTCAGAACGGCACCACACAAGATCGCAACCACTGCTCGTGTGCGACGGCGACGGCGACTGGTCCCATGCCGCACTAGGTATATATACTAGGTATATCTAGTGCGGCCTTGCTCAGAACGGCACCACACAAAGATCGCAACCACTGCTCGTGTGCGACGGCGACGGCGACTGGTCCCATGCCGCACTAGGTATATATACTAGGTATATCTAGTGCGGCCTTGCTCAGAACGGCACCACACAAAGATCGCAACCACTGCTCGTGTGCGACGGCGACGGCGACGGCGACTGGTCCCATGACGCACTAGGTATATATACTAGGTATATCTAGTGTGGCCTTGCTCAGAACGGCACCACACAAAGATCGCAACCACTGCTCGTGTGCGACGGCGACGGCGACGGCGACTGGTCCCATGCCGCACTAGGTATATATACTAGGTATACCTAGTGCGGCCTTGCTCAGAACGGCACCACACAAAGATCGCAACCACTGCTCGTGGGCGACGGCGACGGCGACGGCGACTGGTCCCATGCCGCACTAGGTATATATACTAGGTATACCTAGTGCGGCCTTGCTCAGAACGGCACCACACAAAGATCGCAACCACTGCTCGTGGGCTACGGCGACGGCGACTGGTCCCATGCCGCACTAGGTATATATACTAGGTTTATCTAGTGCGGCCTTGCTCAGAACGGCACCACACAAACATCGCAACCACTGCTCGTGTGCGACGGCGACGGCGACTGGTCCCATGCCGCACTAGGTATATATACTAGGTATACCTAGTGCGGCCTTGCTCATAGACAACGGTTATCAGAACGGCACCACACAAAGATCGCAACCACTGCTCGTGTGCGACGGCGACGGCGACGGCGACGGCGACGGCGACTGGTCCCATGCCGCACTAGGTATATATACTAGGTATATCTAGTGCGGCCTTGCTCAGAACGGCACCACACAAAGATCGCAACCACTGCTCGTGGGCGACGGCGACGGCGACGGCGACTGGTCCCATGCCGCACTAGGTATATATACTAGGTATACCTAGTGCGGCCTTGCTCAGAACGGCACCACACAAAGATCGCAACCACTGCTCGTGGGCGACGGCGACGGCAACGGCGACTGGTCCCATGCCGCACTAGGTATATATACTAGGTATACCTAGTGCGGCCTTGCTCATAGACAACGGTTATCAGAACGGCACCACACAAAGATCGCAACCACTGCTCGTGGGCGACGGCGACGGCGACGGCGACTGGTCCCATGCCGCACTAGGTATATATACTAGGTATATCTAGTGCGGCCTTGCTCAGAACGGCACCACACAAAGATCGCAACCACTGCTCGTGGGCGACGGCGACGGCGACGGCGACTGGTCCCATGCCGCACTAGGTATATATACTAGGTATATCTAGTGCGGCCTTGCTCAGAACGGCACCACACAAAGATCGCAACCACAGCTCGTGGGCGACGGCGACGGCGACTGGTCCCATGCCGCACTAGGTATATATACTAGGTATATCTAGTGCGGCCTTGCTCAGAACGGCACCACACAAAGATCGCAACCACTGCTCGTGTGCGACGGCGACGGCGACTGGTCCCATGCCGCACTAGGTATATATACTAGGTATATCTAGTGCGGCCTTGCTCAGAACGGCACCACACAAAGATCGCAACCACTGCTCGTGTGCGACGGCGACGGCGACTGGTCCCATGCCGCACTAGGTATATATACTAGGTATATCTAGTGCGGCCTTGCTCAGAACGGCACCACACAAAGATCGCAACCACTGCTCGTGTGCGACGGCGACGGCGACTGGTCCCATGCCGCACTAGGTATATATACTAGGTATATCTAGTGCGGCCTTGCTCAGAACGGCACCACACAAAGATCGCAACCACTGCTCGTGTGCGACGGCGACGGCGACTGGTCCCATGCCGCACTAGGTATATATACTAGGTATATCTAGTGCGGCCTTGCTCATAGACAACGGTTATCAGAACGGCACCACACAAAGATCGCAACCACTGCTCGTGTGCGACGGCGACGGCGACGGCGACTGGTCCCATGCCGCACTAGGTATATATACTAGGTATATCTAGTGCGGCCTTGCTCAGAACGGCACCACACAAAGATCGCAACCACTGCTCGTGTGCGACGGCGACGGCGACTGGTCCCATGCCGCACTAGGTATATATACTAGGTATACCTAGTGCGGCCTTGCTCATAGACAACGGTTATCAGAACGGCACCACACAAAGATCGCAACCACTGCTCGTGTGCGACGGCGACGGCGACGGCGACTGGTCCCATGCCGCACTAGGTATATATACTAGGTATATCTAGTGCGGCCTTGCTCAGAACGGCACCACACAAAGATCGCAACCACTGCTCGTGTGCGACGGCGACGGCGACGGCGACTGGTCCCATGCCGCACTAGGTATATATACTAGGTATATCTAGTGCGGCCTTGCTCAGAACGGCACCACACAAAGATCGCAACCACTGCTCGTGTGCGATGGCGACGGCGACGGCGACTGGTCCCATGCCGCACTAGGTATATATACTAGGTATATCTAGTGCGGCCTTGCTCAGAACGGCACCACACAAAGATCGCAACCACTGCTCGTGTGCGACGGCGACGGCGACGGCGACTGGTCCCATGCCGCACTAGGTATATATACTAGGTATACCTTGTGCGGCCTTGCTCATAGACAACGGTTATCAGAACGGCACCACACAAAGATCGCAACCACTGCTCGTGTGCGACGGCGACGGCGACAGCGACTGGTCCCATGCCGCACTAGGTATATATACTAGGTTTATCTAGTGCGGCCTTGCTCAGAACGGCACCACACAAACATCGCAACCACTGCTCGTGGGCGACGGCGACTGGTCCCATGCCGCACTAGGTATATATACTAGGTATACCTAGTGCGGCCTTGCTCATAGACAACGGTTATCAGAACGGCACCACACAAAGATCGCAACCACTGCTCGTGTGCGACGGCGACGGCGACTGGTCCCATGCCGCACTAGGTATATATACTAGGTATACCTAGTGCGGCCTTGCTCAGAACGGCACCACACAAAGATCGCAACCACTGCTCGTGTGCGACGGCGACGGCGACTGGTCCCATGCCGCACTAGGTATATATACTAGGTATACCTAGTGCGGCCTTGCTCATAGACAACGGTTATCAGAACGGCACCACACAAAGATCGCAACCACTGCTCGTGTGCGACGGCGACGGCGACGGCGACTGGTCCCATGCCGCACTAGGTATATATACTAGGTATACCTAGTGCGGCCTTGCTCATAGACAACGGTTATCAGAACGGCACCACACAAAGATCGCAACCACTGCTCGTGTGCGACGGCGACGGCGACTGGTCCCATGCCGCACTAGGTATATATACTAGGTATACCTAGTGCGGCCTTGCTCATAGACAACGGTTATCAGAACGGCACCACACAAAGATCGCAACCACTGCTCGTGTGCGACGGCGACGGCGACGGCGACTGGTCCCATGCCGCACTAGGTATATATACTAGGTATACCTAGTGCGGCCTTGCTCATAGACAACGGTTATCAGAACGGCACCACACAAAGATCGCAACCACTGCTCGTGTGCGACGGCGACGGCGACTGGTCCCATGCCGCACTAGGTATATATACTAGGTATACCTAGTGCGGCCTTGCTCATAGACAACGGTTATCAGAACGGCACCACACAAAGATCGCAACCACTGCTCGTGGGCGACGGCGACGGCGACGGCGACTGGTCCCATGCCGCTCTAGGTATATATACTAGGTATATCTAGTGCGGCCTTGCTCATAGACAACGGTTATCAGAACGACACCACACAAAGATCGCAACCACTGCTCGTGTGCGACGGCGACGGCGACGGCGACTGGTCCCATGCCGCACTAGGTATATATACTAGGTATACCTAGTGCGGCCTTGCTCATAGACAACGGTTATCAGAACGGCACCACACAAAGATCGCAACCACTGCTCGTGGGTGACGGCGACGGCGACTGGTCCCATGCCGCACTAGGTATATATACTAGGTATACCTAGTGCGGCCTTGCTCATAGACAACGGTTATCAGAACGGCACCACACAAAGATCGCAACCACTGCTCGTGTGCGACGGCGACGGCGACGGCGACTGGTCCCATGCCGCACTAGGTATATATACTAGGTATACCTAGTGCGGCCTTGCTCATAGACAACGGTTATCAGAACGGCACCACACAAAGATCGCAACCACTGCTCGTGTGCGACGGCGACGGCGACTGGTCCCATGCCGCACTAGGTATATATACTAGGTATACCTAGTGCGGCCTTGCTCATAGACAACGGTTATCAGAACGGCACCACACAAAGATCGCAACCACTGCTCGTGGGCGACGGCGACGGCGACGGCGACTGGTCCCATGCCGCACTAGGTATATATACTAGGTATATCTAGTGCGGCCTTGCTCAGAACGGCACCACACAAAGATCGCAACCACTGCTCGTGTGCGACGGCGACGGCGACGGCGACTGGTCCCATGCCGCACTAGGTATATATACTAGGTATACCTAGTGCGGCCTTGCTCATAGACAACGGTTATCAGAACGGCACCACACAAAGATCGCAATCACTGCTCGTGTGCGACGGCGACGGCGACGGCGACTGGTCCCATGCCGCACTAGGTATATATACTAGGTTTATCTAGTGCGGCCTTGCTCAGAACGGCACCACACAAACATCGCAACCACTGCTCGTGGGCGACGGCGACGGCGACGGCGACTGGTCCCATGCCGCACTAGGAATATATACTAGGTATACCTAGTGCGGCCTTGCTCAGAACGGCACCACACAAAGATCGCAACCACTGCTCGTGGGCGACGGCGACGGCGACTGGTCCCATGCCGCACTAGGTATATATACTAGGTTTATCTAGTGCGGCCTTGCTCAGAACGGCACCACACAAACATCGCAACCACTGCTCGTGTGCGACGGTGACGGCGACTGGTCCCATGCCGCACTAGGTATATATACTAGGTATACCTAGTGCGGCCTTGCTCATAGACAACGGTTATCAGAACGGCACCACACAAAGATCGCAACCACTGCTCGTGTGCGACGGCGACGGCGACTGGTCCCATGCCGCACTAGGTATATATACTAGGTATACCTAGTGCGGCCTTGCTCAGAACGGCACCACACAAAGATCGCAACCACTGCTCGTGTGCGACGGCGACGGCGACTGGTCCCATGCCGCACTAGGTATATATACTAGGTATACCTAGTGCGGCCTTGCTCATAGACAACGGTTATCAGAACGGCACCACACAAAGATCGCAACCACTGCTCGTGTGCGACGGCGACGGCGACGGCGACTGGTCCCATGCCGCACTAGGTATATATACTAGGTATACCTAGTGCGGCCTTGCTCATAGACAACGGTTATCAGAACGGCACCACACAAAGATCGCAACCACTGCTCGTGTGCGACGGCGACGGCGACTGGTCCCATGCCGCACTAGGTATATATACTAGGTATACCTAGTGCGGCCTTGCTCATAGACAACGGTTATCAGAACGGCACCACACAAAGATCGCAACCACTGCTCGTGTGCGACGGCGACGGCGACGGCGACTGGTCCCATGCCGCACTAGGTATATATACTAGGTAACCTAGTGCGGCCTTGCTCATAGACAACGGTTATCAGAACGGCACCACACAAAGATCGCAACCACTGCTCGTGTGCGACGGCGACGGCGACTGGTCCCATGCCGCACTAGGTATATATACTAGGTATACCTAGTGCGGCCTTGCTCATAGACAACGGTTATCAGAACGGCACCACACAAAGATCGCAACCACTGCTCGTGGGCGACGGCGACGGCGACGGCGACTGGTCCCATGCCGCACTAGGTATATATACTAGGTATATCTAGTGCGGCCTTGCTCATAGACAACGGTTATCAGAACGACACCACACAAAGATCGCAACCACTGCTCGTGTGCGACGGCGACGGCGACGGCGACTGGTCCCATGCCGCACTAGGTATATATACTAGGTATACCTAGTGCGGCCTTGCTCATAGACAACGGTTATCAGAACGGCACCACACAAAGATCGCAACCACTGCTCGTGGGTGACGGCGACGGCGACTGGTCCCATGCCGCACTAGGTATATATACTAGGTTTATCTAGTGCGGCCTTGCTCAGAACGGCACCACACAAACATCGCAACCACTGCTCGTGTGCGACGGCGACGGCGACTGGTCCCATGCCGCACTAGGTATATATACTAGGTATACCTAGTGCGGCCTTGCTCATAGACAACGGTTATCAGAACGGCACCACACAAAGATCGCAACCACTGCTCGTGTGCGACGGCGACGGCGACTTGTCCCATGCCGCACTAGGTATATATACTAGGTATACCTAGTGCGGCCTTGCTCATAGACAACGGTTATCAGAACGGCACCACACAAAGATCGCAACCACTGCTCGTGTGCGACGGCGACGGCGACTGGTCCCATGCCGCACTAGGTATATATACTAGGTATACCTAGTGCGGCCTTGCTCATAGACAACGGTTATCAGAACGGCACCACACAAAGATCGCAACCACTGCTCGTGTGTGACGGCGACGGCGACTGGTCCCATGCCCAAAAGATGGGCGGCAATGAAAGCGTCGCACCTGCTCCAGCAGCTTTCACTGTTTGCTCCCAAGTATCGTGGAATGTGCCCGGCATTTCCTCCGCGGCAGGTTCAATGTTGTTCGATCATTGTCACTGACCTCATCCCGGTAAATCCGCCAGTCACTGCGTATTAATATGCTTGAAATTGGATACGTACAACTGACGACGCGACGAGTCGCGGCGCACAGTGGTCACGGCTGGCGATATAGACGCGAAAAAATCTAAAGACTTTGCAAATTATTTAAAACTCCTTGTGACGCATGAAAAGGGTGTTACAGAGTGGAATACGTAACTATAGCACATATTTCGCCTACTTTATTACATTAAACAAAACAAAAAACACTAAATTACTTATTGAAAAAATAACATTATTGAGATGTTTTGCACACACTTAGTAGGTTAATCACTATCACTGATGTTGGTTTCTGAGTCTTCTGACCTTACTTCTACAGATTTGGGTTCTTCTGGAACCTGTAGAAAACTAAGTACAGTTGAGGGTAGTTTGCTAGCCCTTTTTCGATGTTTAATTCTATAGCTACTAATTAAAGGATTGGATGACACAAGCAGCGTGTGGAACAAGTCCTCCATCGTCTTCTTCGCGAGCATTTTAAATAGATTTTTCTAGGGGTTGAATGCACAATACGACCTTTCAAACAAAAAAAGTCCCCAGTTATATCAGCAGTATAAAACAATATGGTATAAAAACTGTATTCGACAAATTTATCAAATTTAAAATAACTTACTCGTTCAGTGGTAGCAGTTTGCAAAAAAATATTTATTGCAAAAGTTTGCAAGAGGTAGCATCTGAAATTAATATGGGTTGTGTAGAATAAAAAGATCTATCAACCAGTAATAAAATGTTGTGCGAAAATCCAATGTCACCAATCCAAATGTGTATTCCCGAATCCTATACTCTAATATGAGTAAGGTTTGCTTGCTTGCTTGCTTGCGACACTGATCTCAAAAACGGCTCCAACGATTTCCTTAAAATGTTCTAAATAACTAATTTCTGGGATAAAAATAAGTTCTAGACAGGCCTCATCCCCAGCAAAAATCAAATAATGTAAGAAAACTAAAATGAAAAGTTAAAAAAATTAACATTGGGCTTATGGAGTTTCAAATCAAAACAAAAGAATTGTAACAGCTGATCATAATCAACCAGGGAACTGTCAAAGTAATACTCATGTTGTATATGATTATTAACATATTGTTTCCTGAGAGCAGAGATTGAAAGATTTCAGTGAATATTACATATGTAGAGTATTAAAATAAATCAAAGGGACATTGAGCTATAAATAACAAATGGAGTGACCTTAAAAATGTAGAAAAGAGGCAAATGAGTTATACAAATCTGATTATCAGCAGGGGGAAGTGGTGAAATATTACTCCAAGTCATCTAAACAAACTAACTGGCCTTCCCCCGAGCAAAGCTCGGCCCCCAGGTACTTAACTGTAATATACGTATATTTCTTTGATTAAAACTTTTTATGATATGATTCTACAAAAAAATATATATCTCTAAAGGTTGCAAGAGGTAGCAGCTGAAATTTATAGGGGTTGTTAAGTATAAAAAGACCTATCAACCAGTAATAAAATTATGACCAACGATCACCAACCCAAAAAATTATGCACTACTTAAGTGGAACAACCGAATTTTTATTATTTTTAAAACATTTTAAGGGTTAATAAATACGGTTAAAATATTGTTTAAGTCTTATAATTACGTTTATTGCCTTTCAGGATGTTTTCCATTGCGTTAGGACCATTTTCAGTTTAGTGGAAGAGCAGATTTGTATCGTACAGCAACATTTTCCAACAAGCAAATCTGGACTGGTAATAAAGGAATGTGACTTTATTCTTGGGTTTCCCCAAGAATTCCCCTCCACCCTTCGACCTGTAGGAGAATCAAAAGCAGGTTTCTGGTTTCCCAACCCTTTAGGAAACTCTTCAGTTAAAAATTACACATTTTTGCAGACATGAAAAATACCCCTTTTTCGCATGTAAACAGAGGAATTTGACCACTGTGCGGCGCCGGCGCCGCACCATGTACTGTGACGCTCAACTATCACGTGTTTTTGTAACTCTAGTCTAGGTTACTACTGATTTATTCTGATTACTGGATATTTTTGTAGCATCGATAATACACTGGTCAGAAATCCAATGCCAGGGGAATATTTTTTTGTTGGATGCAATCCTAGCAGTATTTGTTACTATCCTAGGATTTCCCACTAAATCGATATTTGTAAACAAAAAATTTCTTTCTACATCTAAATATTATGGATACAAACAACAAAGACTTAAAAAGAATGGACAAAAACCATTTAAGTCCACCGAAGGGTAATGATCAGCCCGGGGCTACGACAGCCTCCGTTTATGATTCAACTGAGTTACGTTTTAGCGAATTTCCCCTATAGGGAAGAAGCTATTACCGTAGTCGGCATGGAAAGACCTAGGCCCGGGACCATGATAACTTTTCGTTTTGAGGTCCCGAGACCCCAAAAACACCATTTGTTCGAAACTGTATATATATATATATATATATATATATGTGTCCGTGAGCACGATAACTCTCGTAAAAATTATCCGATTTTGATAAAATTTGGTATAAACGTGTAAAGCACCATTTATGACTTTAAGTTTGAAAACCAGCCAGATCGCGTTATCCGAAGGGGTATTTTGGGGGGGTTTTGTAGCCCAAAAATGGGTTTTTCGAATTGTTTACATATAATTTTGGAAATAGTCAAATTTTAGTTTTTTACATTGGATTCAGCTTAAAAAAAACACAATTTGGTATTTTGATCATTTCTCTACGTCAATTGGTTCCCGAGATATTGAAAGTGCTAAACACAGTACGTTGTCTAATGTTATTCTTATGGAGGAAAATAAAAATTTTATATAACGCTTATTTATGAACGTATACTGATGAAACTTGGTATACGGCTTAATCTGGTTGTGGACCATTGATATTTGCTCAAAAAAACAATTTTTTACCAAAGGCTCCCGTAGCAGCAAACCTGCGTACTCAGCCCCATGTTATTCTTATGGAGAATAAGTAACGTGTTATCTCCCTTCATTATGAAAATAAATTAATGAAATTTGGTATGTGGCTTTACCTACATGAGTTATATTGATTTTTGTATAAAACCCCATTTATTGTGTTCCTTGCTTCAGCAAACCTGCATACTCAGCTGCCATGATATTCTTATGGAGAATAATTAAAATGTCATAAATAGTTTATCTATGAATGTATATTGATGAAACTTGGTATGTGGCTTTATGTGGTATTAAGATACATATATATGCATTGGAAATTCGCTGAGTACGCAGGTTTGCTGCTACGGGGGTATTAAAGTAATTGTTTACAGTGAAATTGCACATAAGAAATGATTTATTTACAACGTTAGCTGGGATCTTATTTTATAAAATCCGAGAGCACACACACGAAAATCCCCTTGTTGTATTCTGGATGGTAAATACAACGGCTTCGCCCGCTAAATATTTTATCAGTTTTGAAAGCTATCGTTTGCATAATCGATCGGTTAGTAGGTATGTGATGGTAAATAAAATTACTTTAAATGTCAGTGAGGTGGAGCCCGATGTGTTTTAGGGAACGTGATTAGGCTTATGGTTCTGGTGTATTACCTATGTTCATTTAAAATTTCACCTCAATCGGTTAAGTAAATTCTAATGTTAATAATAATTCGAGTACAAAGTACCTTTGTCACTTTCGGAAAATTACCGAGCGACCAGAGCCCGGTTACATTTTAATCTCAAGCGACAAATACCTACTTTACGCTCTTAATATATAAACGAGTTCGTAAGCAGCACGCTGACGTGAGGGAAGTGAATTTCCACATAACAACTTTTAAAACTCAAAATCAGTGTAAAAACATACATTTGTCCAATTCTTATTGAAATCTGAAAACATTGATTTTGTGGCTGTTCTGATACTCCTGGTTTCATTTACTTGCAAAGCTGGGAATACAATTTTGCACATTATACGGTTAGGAGAAGGTCCAGACAGGCTTAAAAGTAGGCGTGAGGTTGCTGGGGATGATAAAAGTACTATAACAAAAGAATAACAGGCTTTTCTAGTATAAAACTCCCGTAAGACAACGTACTGTGTTTAGTCTATACACATTTTCTTTAATAACTTGGTAAATATTTATGCTAGGATGACGAGAGAGGACTTAAAACTTTCGCCTTTTTAATTTCCATCTTTTAACATGCATTGATTTTACATCTGGAGCCTTTCTGACCCTTTTTGGGCCCAAAAACTCGAAATTTGAAAGATTAATCCCCAAAAAATAGGTTAGAGTTTTTCGATTGTTTTGCCCAACGAACTTGTCCAACTGATTACAGAAAGGAACGTCCCTACCAAATTTGAAGTAAATCGGACAAAAATGCGACCGCTAGAGTGCAAACACACACACACACACACACACACACACACACACTATATATATATATATATATATATGTATATATATATATGTGTATATATATATATATATATATATATATATATATATATATATATAAAACATTTTGAACGACCCCACAAAACGTGTTCAGGGGGTCACGTTAGGAACTTCTATGGTGGTCCCGGGCTTATGTTTCACCGTACGGGTCATGCTAATAGTTCACTTTCCAAAGGAAATTCACTAATAACTATTGTATCATGACTAGCACCATGTTTGCATTAAGTGTACTCGCTGCTTCCAAATTTAATCTAAATCTGTTTCGTAGTTAATGCGTGAGATGGTAAACATAAGAAATTTCATTGCTATTGAAGCGGACCCAAAAAGATTCGTGAAACGTGAGTGGGGGGGGGATAAATGATTCTAGTGTTTTACTAATGTTCCTACAAAAAAATTCCGCTCAATCGGTCCAGTAATTGGTGTGTGATAGTTAAAACGGGGACATTAAAGACCAGTGTGGTGGAGCCCTAAATAACTTTTTGATCAGGAGCTAGCCTATATCTGCCATGACTGGAATTATCTCCCAACCAAATTTCAGATCTTCGGTACAGTATTAGATGCTTGTGGTTGGTTTAAGAATTTTAAAGATCGAGGGCAGGGTGCGCAGAGTATTTGCAAAATGGGAGTCGGCTTACGTTTCATCCTTGTGGATCTGCTATATTCCTTGCACATTTAAGCTAAATCGGTTCAGAAAATACTAATGTCTATAAGGCAATCATGGGGAATTTAATAGATACAATAAGATAATCGAGTGTCCTAACATATTTTCAAAACGGGATTTAACTAGTATAAACACGTTACTAGGCAGACGGATGGTAAAATGTTTACCCTCCAACAAATAAAAACAAAAAATTCAATGCCAAAGTTCAGAATATACATATATATTACAGGAGGTGATTAAAGAACAGCTTAAATCAACATAAAATCTCACTTCAAAAGTCCTAAAACTATTCCTCCATGAGTGGAATAGTTGTGGTCTGAAGGGTGAAGCCCTAAAAGTAGGAGGGGAATTACGTTTATGTGTTATTTTGACATTAAAGCTATGTCCGTGCAAAATTCCAGCTCGATCTGTCCAGAAGTTTTTGCTTGATGGACAAACAACAGTCATCCATTCGGATTTATAGTAGTAGTAGGATATATGAACACCAAATCACGGTAGTTTATTACCTTTGCTCATCTCACGATTGTACCTATGTGATCTCCACCTGAATGTCTAATCTACTTTCACCAAATTATCTTAGTTAATACTTCTTGACATGGGATACCTTTTAAAAACAAGTTGGTATGACGTTGTTAATCTGAAAGAGAAATGAAGAAAGAAAGGCCTCTTTTCCTTGTAGGTCTACGAGCAATGTAAATGATAATGAAGGGTTTTGAAAGAAAGTGGTTTGGGAGATTTAATCACTCTATTTATACAATACTAGTTTACCGTACCACACAACTTTCATTGTCTACTAGATCTGGTGTCTGCTCGATTCGGTAGGGACACATAAAGACTATTAGGACTACCATCGATCAATAATATTTATGATCAGTTTTAAACCTGCAGAAGCCCTTTAATTTGTTTTTATTTTCTTTAAGATATTACGTCCGGTTTAAAATTACCTTCTGATGCAAACATTATAGGCCGCAATATATACACATACCCAAACCCGGATATGCGTCTGGCGAAAATTTGATTTCGTAAAGTTATTGTCTTGAAGAGTGGTTAGGTTAAATGTGGATAGTATTCATGATTTATTTAAATTACTGGGACTGTTTGAAGTACTGGGTCTTGATACTAGTTAAAATGGTATAAATAAAATATTGATCTGAAATATATCACGATAAAAGGGTTAATAACAAATGGTTGATTTTCTTAAATATTATTAACTTATCAAATAAATTACATTATTGTTGCTGATAATTTACGAACATGTTTAGAACCTAAATTTGCTAAGAAATTATAATTGTTCTGGTTAAGCTTTTGCCTGCTATTTTACAGAATTATTTGAAGAAAACTAATTAAAAAATATCCCTTGCTTAAAATTGCTGTTTTCATTTTGGATGCAGTCCATTTTAAATATACAAGAAAAATATATTATTATAAGTATGAACACTGCGTGTTGTAACGTAACTTGAGACACACCATTAAAATAGCATTAATAGTAATTTTATATATAAATACAATCAAATAAAACATACCTTGACATCCTTGATGTTGGGAATAATATCTGTGGCGAAGGTGTTGTTGGCAGGGAGAGGTTTGTTCTTGACACTGGGGAAGATTACTCCTCTGTTCCTGCTGCTTACCCTGCCCGGTTGTAACCCTTGGACGACCCCAGGGGCTGCCGTGATGACGGACGGCGTCGTCGTGGGCACGGTCTGACCTTGGGTCGTGGGGGTGGTGAAGGTCACCGGCGGGGGAGGTTCGGTCAGAGTTGGGTCGTTGGTATCTTGGAATCTGTTCTGGTCGAACTCCACTATCCTGTCTATCGTCGGGTCGAGGAGGAGCTCCGCCGGGACCGGTCGTTGCGCTAGGGTGACGACGTCATTCTCTTGCTTCTTCAGCCTCTTTTCGACCATGTCTAGGTTGGCTATGATCTTGTTCGTGTTGGTCCTCAGATCGTCGTGGATGTTGCTGATCGCTCTCTCCTGCCTTTGCGTCTGCGTGAGCAGCTCGTCGGACTTGGGTACCAGGTCGTCAACCGATGTCTTCGTCCCCACGACTACGTCCCACACCTCGTCCATCTTGTTAGAGACGGACAGGATGGGGTGCATCTGCCGCACGAGTTTGTCCAGCTTGCTGTTCTTGATGATCGTCGTGGTCGGGGTTGGAGGTGTGGTGGACGTTCTGTTTCTGAAGGCCCCGGGGGGAGGGCCTGTCTGGATCACCACGGGCTCCACCACCGCCTCGTGGACGTCCGACATCATGCTCAGGATCTTACCGAGATTCTCGGATACGAGGTTGATGTGGAATTGCAGTTTTCTGTCGACATTTGAAGTGGAACTTCTCAAAGAGTCCAACTCGGAACTGAGCACTTTCGTAATATCCAACACGTTCATGCTGATGGGCTTCTTTTCACTAGCTTCCGCGTTTATGTCGTCCGCGGGAAGAAAGTTGGAGTCGAGTTGATTTTTCAAAACCACCAACTTGCTGTCTATATTGCTGACCTTTTGGTCGAGTAAAACTAGTCTTTCGCTCAAATTATTGTCGACCTGACTTAACGTTCCTCCTTGAAACAGTTTAAGGTCGAAAGTCTGAAGTTTCTCGATGATGGAGTCGGTTTTGTCAATGTTGTCGTTGACCCGGGAGTCGAGTTGTTCCACCCGCCTCATTAGGTGCTCCACCGCCTTGTCCAGGTTCTCTATCCTCTGCAACTTCGACTCCAGCGTCGAGACGATCACCTCGAACACGTTGAACAGGTATTGCTCTCTGTAACAAAATAAACTACTATTAGAAAATACTCTAGTAAGCACTCCCGTAGTAATCAAGAACTATTCACCCTACAATAAGAGAGATGGTGTACTAGTCGTGATGTTTTAAACCCGTTCGAAACGACCAAAATAAAATATTAGTTGTAATTTTTCATTTGTAAATCATAAAGAAATGACATTTATGACATAATTATTTGATCATGAGAATGAATCAAAATGGAAAGCAGCAGAACCTGGAGTTCCCGAGGGTACGATATTGGCCATATTTCGTAGGTAATTTACGTAAATGAACTGTGGTCGGCGTCCCCGAGGCTTCGCCGCCGCCACCCCATCAATCTCCGTCCGTGTCGAGCGCCGCGCCACCGTCCGCCGTCCGCCACCGTTCCTCGGGGGACAAACAGTGCATGGGAAATCTCAGATTTAATGTATAATGCAGCAGTATACAATCCAGGCTGCGTCTCCTTTGAAACGTTTGATTAAACATCCTAAAACCGTATCCTACTTATAACCTCAACCCTCAGTGAATACTTCATTATTCCATACATGTATTTTTATTACATTCTTTAAAAGACATTTTCAAGTAATTATCTGAACAAATTAAACCTTTGTCGTGAGATAATATATAAACTTTGAAGGGAGGTTCCCCAAGTAAAAAAATGCTAGTTTTAATGCGTGATGGCACATATAGGTATAAATACCTATGATTAAAGAAAAATATCAATATTCCGTTCATCACAGGGATCTTGCAAACATATAATGCAATTAAGTTAAACCTTAAACCACACAGTGACAGTATGAAGAAATATTTCCTATAACAACTGTTTATTTTAATTGAATTAATTACGAAAAAGCGTGTTGCCCAAATATATAGGCCAGTGGGGTGGAGCCCTGAACTCTGGGAAAAAACAATTCCTTTTGAAACATATTGAGACAAATCCCTTTATTAACCCTCAGTAGTAAAAAATTGTCATGAAACGAGAACTTGACTGACTACACAAAACATTTCTCAGGGAACGTAAAAGGTATGCAAATCGGTCTGGCAGAATGCCCCAACTTTTATAATGTTTTAAAAACTTAAATATTAAAATAATCGGGTCATTTGGTTCACGCTGATTGCGAGAAAACCACTTGAAGGATTTCGATGATTCTTTTTTGATATGAAAGGGAATTTTGCGGATAAGGTCGTAACGGAGCCAGAATTTTGATTTAGGCCTCAGGGCTCTGCTCCACGTGACTTCCAAGTACCCATATTATTTATATGGAGGAGAGTTTTATTTGGTTTATGTCACATGTGTTTTTCCTTATCTAAATTCATACAAATAAACAATTGTTATAAGGATTATCTATCTACAGACTACCATCGTACACATTTTTATTTTTCGGGGGAGCTGCTCTTATATATTAAGATAATGATGGCGATAATTGTAGATAATTTCATTTATTACAGGGTTAATGAGAGCTCTTTGCATTTGTCTGTGGCATGACAAATTGGAAAAAAATTATTAATGTTTATGGTTTTCGTCCGTCTATCGACTCTCATCCAGAATGTCGAATGGCCGTCAAATAGAGACACTATTTGACGGAGCGGAAACATTTCATAGATGGACACTGTATGAAGTTCATAACAAAAACTGAAACACCCATATCGTCGTCGTAGCTAAGTACCAATCGGGTTATGTCGGGATCCATTCGATCTCTCAATGCGGAGTTAGGTTATCATCAAGCAAACCACCACGTTACGTACTCGGTGATAGCGAAGGGGCATACTTATAATTTACTCTATCTTACGTATTATCAATCAATCGGAGGAAGGTGATAGTTACATATGCAGTAATGCGGGATTTGCAGCAGAGGTAATGGTGGGGGCCCCCGGCCGCGCCGCAGCCCGAGAATTAGCGACTGTTACAGGACATGCGTGCAATTAGTGTATCATAGTTCGGAAACTAATTGCGCAACAGGCTGCAATTAAGGATTTAGCTCTGTAATAAAACACAGCCGAGGTCTGCGTCTCGATTAGGACGGGATCGAATTCAATAAGAGTTTATCATCCCGGCTCGCGCCGGTAATTTGAAGTAATATTGATTATAGTCTGCAATCTTGTGCTTCGGGAGATCTAAACCGTTGGGGTTTGGATTTATTGCGCATAAAAAGAGTTACTGTTGTTACAGGAACAGTGTCTAAGAATTTTTGATTGTTGTAGCGTTTCTGTGTTGTTGTTGGAGTAGTGTTTGAGAGTTGTGGTATGTTGTAGTATTCCTGTGTTATTGTCGGAGTGATGTTTGAGAGTTTTAGTTTGATGTAGAATTTCTGTATTATTGTCGGAGTGATATTTGTGGTTGTAGTTTGATGTAGCATTTCTGTGTTGTTGCAGGAGTAAAGTCTGAAAGTTGTATTTTGTTGTAGGATTTCAGTGTGTTGTGAGAGTAGTGTTTGAAGGGTTTAGTTTGGTGTATAATTTCAGTGTAGTTGTGCGAGTAGTATTTGAGAGTTGTAGTGTGTTGAGCTGAGGGGTTGTGTTGTGTTATCAGTGTTGATGCTGTGTTTGTGTATTGTAAGAGGAGGTCTGAGGGTTGTTGTAGTGTTATCAATGTTTATGTATTTTAAGATGATAGTTTGCGTGTTTTTGATGTATTATCAGTGTATTTTATTGTTGGTGTATTGTAATAGGATAGTTTGAGTGTTTTTGTTGTGTTATCAGTGTTGTTGCTGTGTTAGTGTATTGTAAGAGGAGGTCTGAGGGTTGTTGTAGTGTTGTCAGTATTATGTATTTTAATAGGATATTTTGCGTGTGTTTGTTGTGTTATCAGTGTTGTTGTGTTATCAGTGTTATTGTAGTGTTTATGTATTGTAATAGGATAGTTTGCGAATTTTTGTCGTGTTATCAGTGTGTTGCAGTGTTCGTGGTTGTAAGAGTAGATCTGAGGGTAGTTGTTTGTTATCAGTGTTGTTGCTCGTGGCTGTGCTTGTGTATTGTAAGGAGGTCTGAGGGTTGTTGAAGAGTAATCAGTGTTCTTGCAGGGTTTCTGTATTGATCGAGCAGAGTTTGCACCTGGTAGGAGCGGCTCAGATCGTCTATTTCTCAGTGAACGGAGATTCGCATTATGGTAATCGCACGTCTTGTAATTGTAGCCGACGAGGCAGAGAAAGCCTGCTCATCTCTGGTGGTGAGGCAATGCTGGATCATCTGGTACACAAGGTTAGGCGAGGTATGAGCTCTTGGAACATGCTGGTGCCGATCAGAACCGGTGGGACATCTGGAGTGAGCACGGTGTTAATGTTCACAATAATGCGAAATTACTAATATGGATGCGTATCTTTGTAAACTGGTACTGTATCTGATGTAAATCCTAATAGTGCAAATCTAGAATTTAAAAAAATGCTTGAATATATCAATCTATCACTACATGTATGTGAAAAGCAGAGACGTAAGATGTTTCATGAAACCAAGGTAAGCTATCGAGATGTACAATAACAAATAAGTTACTATTTAAATTATGGATTATTAATATTTCAGGCTATACGGGAGCCTCACACGGGATGCAAGTCCACTTCGCTGACATACAATGGTTTTTCCTACAATCACCTGATGTGCCGACTTGAGTCCCAAATGACGGCATAAATCTGTGCAATAGCACACCTATTTGTTTCCTTCCACCATGCATTTAATAGGTAAAAGTATATAACTTACTTGATGCATTATATTAAAAACCATGGTTAACTGCAAATCCGCATCCTTGACACTGTCCTTCGTGAGTAATCCGACGATTTTTGTAACCCGACTACAGGTACTCAAAATTCAACTAAACATTCAAATTATTCTTACTAGCTGTTACACACGGATTCGTTCTCGACAAATAAAACACATTTGTAAATATTAACCTGACCAGCACTACCAAATCTTTTTTTAGTTTTACCACATTACTTCCTTTGCCCTAACTGGCAAACCGCTACAGCTGATAATTTTATAAATGCTATCCTCCCATACAATTTGCATTGGAACTTGTAAGACCCGTGGTGTGGAGTCTTAATTTTGGATGTGGACACTATCAGGTCTATATGTTAATGTGATATATAAGCTATGTTCACGCAAAACTTTAGCTTAATCGTCTCAGAAGTCTATGCGTGATGAAACTACAAATATACAAGTAAGCAAATACATTAAGAAAACAATTCTTTCTCAACGAACCGCTTGGAGAAAAACAAAATCGAGATAAAGCGAGGAGGAGAAGAAAAGTGTCGGACGCTGATATACAGTTCGATCGCTCTAGGGCCAAATTTAAATCATTCGCTGTCATTTGTAATTAATTAAATTGGTACGCGGTCTCGATTTCACCACTAGGGAGAAAATGAATCCAAAGTTCAGTTCCGCTGGTATCGGAACCGGGCAGATTAGGCATTGTGGAGATCTAATATTGTGGGGGGAGGGGCGGCGTATCGCGGCATCGGGGACCACCGCGGCGCCGCCCCCGGCCCCCGGCCGCAATTACACTATCGCAACGAGCCGCTCGCTAAACCGACAGTGGTCACTCCTAATAGGCGTATCGACGATCGGCCGACGTCTAGCTTACCGTTCTCGTAATTTACTGGTAAACGTTCGGCCCATACGAAATGCTGGAAGGTTTCCTTTGGGAGAGCTTGACCTTTTGAGGGGATAGTAGAACGGTTTCGAATCGATTGTCAGTGCAGACGCTTTTTAAAGTGCGACTGATTGGTGGCGAGGCTAGAAATAAAGTAGATGATTTGAGTTATTCTCCAGTTGACCATTAAAACTGCTTTCCACATCCATATTTCTTCAGTTTAGATACTATGACACGCAATAACTAACGTAACATTACTTCATCATCACTACTATTATAATAAACGGTATCAGGAAACTGACACATACTTTCTCCCTTTTAGCCCAACTTTAATGAATAAATTACTTTTTATTTACTAAATATAGAATACAAAGCACGGTTGAATGTACAGAAAATCTTGTAAACAAGTTGTTTTAAAAAAACATCCACCCAAATTCCTGCTTTGGAGGTGCTACAGAATCCATTGCTTTACTTGTGGTTTTAAGAGGGGAAATGCCCCATATTCCCCCCCCAGGGTTATATATGAGGCAACATATTCCGAATTTCCTCTGTTGGTCAATACTAACTTGACAAGCATATTAAGTTTGAATTAAATTGATCAGTAAATCAGAGAGAAATAGTAATTTTTAGCGAATTTCCCCTATAGGGAAGAAGCTATTACCGTAGTCGGCATGGTAAGACCTAGGCCCGGGACCATGATAACTTTTCGTTTTGAGGTCCCCAGACCCCAAAAACACCATTCGTTCGATACTGTATATATATATATATATATATATATATATATATATATATATATATATGTGTCCGTGAGCACGATAACTCTCGTAAAAATGATCCGATTTTGACGAAATTTGGTATAAATATGTAAAGCAGCATTTATGACTTTAAGTTCGAAAACCAGACAGATCGACCTATCCGAAGGGGTATTTTGGGGGGGTTTTGTACCCAAAAATGGGTTTTTTGAATTTTTTACATATAATTTTTGAAAAAGTCAAATTTTATTTTCGACCATTCGATTCAGCTTAAAAAAACACACGATTTGGTATTTCGATCATTCCTCTACGTCAATTGGTTACCGAGATATTGAAAGTGCTAAACACAGTACGTTGTCTAATGTTATTCTTATGGAGGAAAAGAAAATTTTTTTATCTCGCTTATTTATGAACGTATACTGACAAAACTTGGTATACAGCTTCATCTCATTGAGGTCTATTGATATTTGCTCCAAAAAATTGTTTTTGTATAATTCTCCCGTAGCAGCAAACCTGCGTACTCAGCCCCCATGTTATTCTTATGGATAATAATTAAATGCTCTGTCTCCCTTAATTATGAACATAAATGAATAAAAACTGGTATACGACTTCACCTAGTTGAGTTATATTGACATTGGCATAAAAACCCATTTTTTGTGTTCCTTGTTGCAGCAAACCTGCGTACTCAGCCCCAATGTTATTCTTATGGAGAATAATTAAAATTGTATATATCGCTTATTTGTGAATATATTTTTATGAAACTTGGTAAGTGGCTTTATGTAGTATTAAGACATTTATATCTCCATTGGAAATTCGCTGAGTATGCAGGTTTGCTGCGACGGGGGTATTTTATTCACCATAAGAATAACATTGGAAAACGTACTGCGTTTACCGCAAAATGAAGATTTCAATTTTATCCGAAACCAGCAATCGTAGAATAGTAATTCAAAATACTAAATTATTTAGTTTTTTGAGCTCTTTTTAATGGTGAATAGTAATATTTTTTTATATTTATGTCTTTTTATGAAAAATCCAAAAAACTGAATTTTGGATGTTTTAAGTCCTGTAATTTCTGAACCAGAATTTTTGCAGGAATGCGGGTGGTGCCATTTTGTTGGAAAACTAAAGTTCTACAAACGACTAAAGTTTAATCAAAATCGTTAGAGCCGTTTTTGAGAAATTTGGATTTTTCATGTTTTTTGGCGGTTTTGGGGGGATAATTACCCTTAAAAATCAAAAATTCAAAAAAATGAAAAAAACACCTGGAGATATCGTGGATTAGTACCTACATGCCAAATTTCATACAAATCGGCCCATTGGTTAAGGCTCTAGCTCTGTACACATCCACACAGACACACACACACACACACACACACACACACACACGGACACACACACTCACGGACACACACACACACACACACACACACGGACACACACACACACACACACACACACACAGACAGACATCACGTAAAAACCACTTTGTTGGGTTCAGGGAGCACCAAAACGAATATTTCCACTAACAACTCAAATTCGAAAATTTTTACAAAAACAATACTTTCTCCATATACTATGTATAAGGGGAGAAAGTAAAAATGAGGTAGTGTCTGCCTGTCTATCTGCCTATTGTTCCATCACGCCAAAACCATTGGACCAATTCTGCTGAAATTTTGCACAAATGTAGTCGATGTACCCAGGAATAACATAGGCCTATTGCCGTTTAGAAATATCCTCAGGGCTCTGCCCCACGGGACTTCCAAGTGCCCATGTTATTCATGTGGAGGAGTGTTTTATTTTGTTTATGTCACATGTAATATTATAAATAGCTGTTATAAGGGGTATTATCTAATTAACTACTGTCATTGTTTGTTTTTTTACAATTTTACTACTCTGAATTTTCATCCCGTTGCAAAGCACGGGCATAGTCTATTATAAAACAGCAGCTAGTCTATTATAAAACAGCCCTACGTTTTCTCTAACACAAATCTTAACTTTCCCTTTCAACTTATGTTTATTACCGAACTTTACCCGGGCTTTATTCGTATAACTGAGCTTTTTCGTTCACTCCATAAGAAATATCTTATTCAACATAATCAATCCGTCGTGGAGTCGCTGACCGGCACAAATACAATGACCGATATCCGTCCTGCGAATATAGTCGGTCACTTTGCTTGCCAAAATACCAAACCCCAACTTACTCCACTTCAAAATTATATTTCATTTACTAAGGATTTTAATAGCTAATCTTATAAAAGTTGATAAAAGTACACCGTATTTTCCTTACGCAGTAATAAATTAATATTTAATTAAAACAATTCTATTTCTAACAAATAAGTTATCAACGCCTGTACACTACGCTCATTTACTCCACGGAGGGTTAAAATCAAAGAAACGAGGGAAATCTTTGAAGGATAGTAGTAGCGTTGTTGAAAACCCCCTCCTTCAGGAGAAAGGTGTCTTAGGAAAGAGAAACACAGTTGGTTCGGTGAAATATGTTCTGTATCATTCCACTGCAGTCAAACCTCTTTCAGCCAGGTGGACAAATCTGCTCGGTAGTAAATAACGCAGATTTATATATGTTTCACAGCAAACAGACGCGGATTGCGTAACGGAGTCACTTTCGCCGGGTTTCAGAGGATGACAGGAGAGCGGTTTATAAAGATGACATAGACAGATCGCCAGGAGCGGTATTGTCGGGCGAGTGGCCGTGTCGCAGTGGCGAGCGGCCGGACCAGAACTGGGCGCATAGTCACACCTTACATAAAAGTAGTCGGAGAAATGTGCCTCCTTTACAAGAGAAAAGAATAATAAGCTGTTGAATAGATAGAGTTGAGAAACCGGTGACAGTCACGGATGCCGGTAGCCGACCCGCTCTCCACTGCAGCGGCGCACGGCGTGGATGTGTGAATGCACTCAGTAGCGTCTGCGATCATTATTCACGTTGAACGGCGTCCGGATCGCATGGAGGGTCTGAGGAGGAGCGGGATAATGAGCGGAACATCGCCACGCCTATACAGTACAGCACAACATTGTGAGAGGTCTGAACGTACTATTTCCAAACGGAGATAAGTTTCCGAAATACCGCACACCTATACAAGACATACTGAGCAGTTCTCCACTCCACGTGCATGTAGGATGTGAAAGATCCTAACATATTACGGCGCAGCGAAGGACTCGCCGGCTGTGATTTGGGCCGATAGATCAACGGAGAACGGAGGCCTTGGGAGCTTTAGTTTATACCGGCCTTGCGTTACGGTCGAGATATAATTTAATAAATCGGGAGGAGTTAATGCGACACGCAACTCTGACCGTTGCGTTCGGTTTACGAAAAGTTGACTTGCTGCTTCAACCGAGTAGCATAGATAAAGATATTTATTACATTATATTTTAAAAATTGTACCATATCAAGAAAGGAGGAAAATATGTATAGAAGTAAAATATTCATGGAGGCACTATTGTTTTCTTATTAGTCCATAATTTTTCAGGTCCTTATGATCATACTTGAAAGTCGTCATTATGCAGGGTTTTCAATAAAAATTTGTTTAGTTTATTTAAATATTTTGTAGATTTGATTGTTAATTTATATTTTTGATGTAGTACATTAATTTTTCAGAAACATATACTTGACCTTTCGTATAAAGTCGAGACGATACTTCTAGATATAATAACCTCGTTGATCTGACTTATGAGATTCCCGTGCGGACAACGGGACCCAGCTAGTTCTTCTGAATTAATATGGTGACTTTTTACTAACAATACACCGTGTCTCACTTACAGTTCTTCTTGTATTCATTGGTCAAATTCATTCGTAATTTAAAGTTTGTATCTAATGCAACATTCACTCGACTTGTCATTGACCCCTCCCGGCATAGACCTTCCACACCACAGGCACATTGGAGCCCCTACCAACCACAGCGCCGCCAACTACTCGATACGCCGATACGCCATGATTGATGATTTGTACAGTGTAGGGCCTACGGGGCACGGGGCACGAGAAGGTCGCTACGCAAGAGGCGATGTTGAGGAGTCGACTGTCACCTGATGCAAATCTCTCGTCGTGATTGTATGATGGAAACCCGAGTGTCAAGGGAAAGTCAATCACCCCACTCGTTGTCATTCGGCGCGGCCTTCCGCTAAACACCACCTACCCGCGACCCGCACCTCGCCGAATGTCTGTTTGTCCTTTCACTCCATCCAGTGATCCAGTGGGGCTTTCCTCCTCGCCTATGTTCCGGTAGGTTGCGGTTTCAATGTCTTTCACAGCTTGGAAGTGGAATGTCGGAGTGCAGAAAATATAAAAAATAACGGTTTATGGAACAAAAAACCACACAGTTTTTTGCGTTTGGTTCGCCATTGTGAACCGAACGAAAAGTCACATCTAGAACGAATATATGGTAAATTCTAAAATCATTTTATAATTTTAATTTCGTTATTGATCGAATGTCTCGAGTACAATTGGGACATGTACCGGTACTGTAAGTAATTCAGCTGTGCTAGAGGAGTCATTGGTATATTACACCGTAGGGATGGAATGATAAAAAAATAAGCGGAGTGGCTAACGCAGATTACTTATCATCTATGTAAATATCTAATTCTGTATGGAAAAAATAAATACAATTTACGTTTGGTAAATTGTATTATGACCCGCGCACCGTCACTGACCGTCAGAAAAAGCTAGATGTCTATAAATTACTAGCTGGCCCGACATACGTTGTCCTGTCCTAATGTCATTGAATTTGTTTTATGTCAAATACTCGTTCATTTTCAATATGAGCTCGTTCGGTTCGCTCACTCGCCTATCGAAAAAAAATAGTTTACGTCCTATTCTCAGACCTACCGAATATACACACAAAATTTCATAAGAATCGGTCAAGCCGTTTCGGAGGAGTTTTGTTACAAACACTGCGTGACACGAGAATTTTATATATTAGAATAATCATAAATAACCAGGACTATAAATATCATACTTTAACATCAGGACATTTTAAAATATGCATACTTAAAATGGAAAGGTCATGCAATGTTAACTATGTGGGCTTACCTTGTAACGGTCATGGATGAGTGATAAAGTACAGACTATCATAGTACTAATACGGAAGATTTAATGACTAGTCCGCTGTAATCAGTTATTATTTTATAGACCGCAGCTAAATGATTACCAACCCAAACACTCGTTTGTAATTAAACCCCTATGTATTAGATCCGGTGATTGATTTCTCTTCTCTGCATAATAATTTAGTGCAGACTGGCTATTTAGGAAGATAACTCGAATGGTTCAACTAATTTCAATTCTACAGCTTAACACTCGTTGATTAAGGTTCTGTAACACACTATTAAGGTTCCGTAAATTCCCGCTATGAAAATATTACTATTAAAACTAGCTTTTTTCAACATGTCCGCTGTTCATCTCACTTCAGTGTTATAGTCAACTACCTGCCATCGTACCAGGTTCCACCAGGGATAAAACTTGTGGTGCGTGCTGTCGTTAGCCTGTGGGATTATTACGAATTATGATCAGGAATTTTCTTTAGCTAACCCTGAATTGGAAATTTGACTCCCCGTGAAGCTCTATAGGGATTTCTTAAAATCCTTTCTTAGTTACCTACGTTGTGGAACTAGTATACGTGCCAAATTTCTTGGTTGTAGGTGTTGATCCGTTTGGCCTGGGGATGATCGGTTTTCGTATTTATAGATATAGATTAAATCATACCAGCTGCCCATATTCCAATATTTATAAACGTGACTTAATTCGACACTCTTATTTAGGTTTTGGTCATATGAGAGAATTTATCGGAATACTAAAATTATTCCTCAGTTTTTCTCTCCGACACCGTCCGTTGAAGTATATGATTAGCGGGTGTCGGCTTGGGTTTCTCAAAAGTCCCTGGTTCGGGTTGTCTTTGCATATACAGTATTTAATTTTCTGACAGATTTCCGAACTATATACACACTACATAGTAGATGGACATAGACATACAGTTCCATGGCCCACCCATGAAGACCCTTTGTCAAAAAGTGACATAATGTGTGTCGGTTTTCTCAACCATGTATCACCCGAGTCTCGGACCAACCGACCAAGGCCTCGTAACCGTAACATGTTCCGGCGTTGTTTACTCAGCCTAATAACAGGCTCGGACCGCGCATGCGCTCACGGCTATTAGATCGCCGACTTCGGAACTCCGGTTGACCGAGGGAGGCGTGCGGGCACGTGAACCGAGGCCAATTCGGCGCGTGAGGGCGCGACGCTTACGCAACTGAGGGTATCGCTGACACAATATTCTGACGTAAGCGGATAATCATACGGAGGTGTGAAAGCCCAGGTAATGCCACGTTGCGACCCGTTCATTCCCGCCAAAACTGTCCAATTCCGGCGGTAATCTAGTTCGCGGACCGCCATTACCCGCGGTAATCGCGTCCACATTCTGCACTCGCGAATTTTAAACCTCCATTAATTACAGAACTTTGACTGTCCTCTAATCGTTTCCTCGTTGCCGACCGCTCGGTTTTTGCTGCGATGCCGCAAACCGCTCCGGAAGTAGGAAACGTCGGCGGCGCGGAGTGATGTGCTGGTGGCGTTCGTGTGACTGATTACCAAGTCTTTGCAATATTATAATTTCAACTATATAGGGACAGTTTTACCACATTTTTAAATCAAGGTGTTGTAAATTAATGATTAATTAATTACGGATTAAAAGATGATGATATAAACCCCTATGGTGATTTTTACTGGTTCTTTGAATTATTGTTGTTTTGCAACCACAGCAGTATTCGAAGTAACTTAATCGAATACTGTTAGAGGTTCATTAAATTACAATTGTTTCTACAAAGACCAAGATCAAATTGTTTAAGGTGGTGCATAGTAATCTATCCATATATGGACACAACCATTCATCCATCTCTCCAGCCATCCTTACTATTATATAAGTAAAGTGTTGACTGTCTGTCTATCGTCATGGATGTTCGTTTAACGCAAAACCTTCTGAACATATATTGAGCTGAAATAGGTTTATAGGTAGGTAATTTTGAAGTACTCCGTGTAAGCCTATCCATGCTTCAAAAATCCCATAAGGTTAAAACCCGCAAATGGAAATTCGACATTCGAATGTACTTCGACATTCCCTTCTAATCCAATTTTCCTTTCCCTAAAAAAATAATCATGAAAATCCTTAAAGTGGTTAGCTCAGAATAGTTGGATAAAGAAATCACCAGTTTATTTTCAATATGTAGGCCTAGCTGACCCGTAATTAATTACTTCGCCCGTGTAAACTATGACAGTTGTGTGTGCAGAATCCTGTGGTTAGTCCGTGGAAAAACTACGAATCAAGATCAGCTGTTTCAGTTTTCATCAGCTACATTGACAAAAATGAATGTCCATAAGGAATACATGGTAACTTTGAAGCCCCGTGGGGCAAAGCCGTGGGGTATGATTCGGTATGAAAACACTTTAACTTTCCTATTTTAAACTCTAGCATGCCGAGAAGTTGGAGAATTAATGATAAGGGAGTGAGGGCTTTGCCTTTTATATATTAAAGAAGAAGATAAGAAGAAAATGTTTTATTTCGACTGTTTTGTTCATTCTTGCTACTTTAAAGAACAATTTTTACAGATGGATAGCTTCAAATTTAGATATGATCAAACTATCCAAGACTATTCAATCATTTTTACGGACTAGTTTATCTTTAATAGTAATTGGTAGAATTCGATCAACAAAAAAACACCAGGATATGTAGGTTCCATGGTTACCCGAAGACTAGAGAACTTACAATTCTGAGAGGCTTGTTCTGCGAAGATTAGTCTACCCTTTTGAAACTCCAAAGGAAGCTGCCGAAACGCCTTTCATTACGCTGTGTAACAGTTTCAAGAAGCGACAATCACTGCAACCGCCTCCAGCAGTGGTTAAACTCAAACTCCAAACGCAATGTGGCAAAATGTCCTTGTAAAAACACAATATTTTCAGAACTGGAAATTTATTTATTTTAAACATATGTGGTTATTATCAACACAATACATGCTGTTAGTATTACACACTTAAATAAATTATTACTAAATCCGTTGATAAATTCTATTTGACATTCGTCTAGTAACTAATAATACCGCCCTTGAAATAACCCTTGTACGAACATGGAATTATAAGTAAGTATCAGTTTCTTCTTCACATTTTAATTAAAAATATAAAAAATCAAGTCGGCTGGCGAGCTTTCGATATGAAAGATCGACTTAACATGGACTTAACACGAAGTCCAGTCGAGCCACGGCCATAAGCTGTGAGGCTGTGGTGGCTTGAGATGATTGGGGGCCTGGGTCCAAAATGCTGGGAAGGGACCCAAAGACCCCTATTTTAATATCTTGGTAAATAGTTACTATGGCCGGGGCCCCCTAGGGCCCCTAGAATTTGGAGGCTTGAGGCAAAGTGCCTCGGTTACTCCCCTCGTGGTTTCCTTGCTGTGATGTGGGACGAGCTCTGAGCCTGAGATCAGCAAAAGGCTAAGAGGAATTTCCCTGTGTCACCAAAAAGGTTCCATCGGCGTCACTTATTGGCTGAAAGAGCGAATGAACATGCAAACGTTGATATCATCAAACACTGTGGAGAAGATATAGAGTGTATCTTAGGTGACAAACAAAGTATTCAAAATATAGCGATTCTCACAAACATTAATCATCACAATAATACTTCTTGTCATAGTCCCTAATTCCATAAACCAATCGATAATTTCACATCCTCTCTAAGAAGAATTTGGTCCCATAATTAGGTTTACTCTCATAATTCATATTCCTAAAATATTTATTAGTCGCGTCAAAAACAGCTATTTTTTTCTGTGGTCACGTCAACTTCTTACACAGGTATTTAGGTCGTGTCATTCACGTACAAAACATTACTGTATCAAAACATATGACAGCCACAATTCAGCGTATCTATCCCTTTACTCTTCGTACTAGGTCTCGGTAACCGGTACATACATGTGGTGTAAACACTTCAATTATAAATCCCAATTACCAGCATGAGGCCGTACCTCTGTACCTTTCACCCCACCCCGCCCTGTCCCTCTGCCCTGCTTCCCCCGTCGTTATATATATCGACGTCCGCGACATTGTCTAATGTTGCTAATTATCCCGCTGTGATTTCCTCGCCCCGCGCACGTAGCGTTGCGTAACCTCATAAACCCCCTTGTGCAACAGCAACCGCACTCGATATCTGCAACGTTGCGATATGTGTCGCACATGACTCCATCCGCAGGTCATGCGGGGAGATCGGGTTTAGAACAACAGAGTAGCGTCTGCTGGGGGAGGGAAGAAGAGGGAGTGGAACACCTAAGTGGAAACAAAGTTGGGCCTGGTAGATAAAAAATAGACGATTACTATTATTTTGACATTTAAATGGAATATGTGTTGAATTTATCAATTTAAATATATTAACATTGAAATAATTGGGCGACTGGAAGATTTACACTAACTTCGTTTGTTCACTTAATTCAGTTTTAGAGTCAAGTCAAATCACACAAATCAATTCTATCTGATCAGATTTATAACATTTAAATATCCCCGTTTCAGCAAACGTGCGTACTCCGAGAATTTCTTATGCAAATATAAATACCTCACCAGCAAATAAACCAGCTTACCTAGTTTCATCAAAATTATACTGATAAATTAGCGAGATATAACACTGAGAAATCTAATCCTATAACCTAATACGTGCAATGTCTGTTGGTTTGTAAAATTTATCTCAGAACCCAGCGGAAGAATTTTGTTTAAACTTTGGCGTTTTGGACATCGATAAAAACATCAACTCCGGGGGAAATCAATTTGTATTTAATTCAATTGATCTTACAATCTGTTCACTAAACTATAAAACAATAAATACCACTCCGTCACAGCAAACCTGCGTATTCAGCGAATCTCGAATGCATATATATTGTATGCACCTATGCATCTATATACCTACATAGACCCACTTAAAAGTTTCATCAAAAGAGAGACATAAATAAGCAAGATAAAGTATTATTCATAAGAATAACAATATGAGATAGTAAGAATTGTTGATCCTATCTTAAATTTTAGTGTTGTTTGTTAATTGGCCTCTGGATTACTTCGAAATCTATATATATATATATATATATATATATATAGATATATATATATATCTATATATATATATATAGATATTATATATATACAGATATTATATATATATATATATAATATCTGTCTGTCTGTCTGTCTGATGTTCCGGGTGAACGCAAAAACTACTGAACCGACTGGGCTGAAACTTTACACAAAGGTAGATCTTGAACCCATGCAACACATAGGCCTATTCACTTCCTTAAAATCCCATCGGGCTACGCCCCGTGAACGTCCTAAGTTTCAATGTTTACATTTTAGAAGAAAGTAAACATTCAGAAACTGTAATGCGAACAGCTGAGGACACTTCAATTTGACAGTTTAAAGAGCAGAAGCAAGAACAGCTGTTTCAAACTAACTTACCTTTCTAACCCGTGCGAAGAACGGGTACATTCAACTAGTATTTAATACTAGGCATTATTAGTAGCTCTAATGCCTGTATTCAATTAACACAGATTAATACAACTGTAGAAAATAGTTTGAACTTGTAAGTGAAGTCATATTCAGGCCGTACAAGAATGTTACTAGAAGAGTAAGAAGTTGAAGAAGTACACCCTTGCTATGGTCAAAATCCTGATGGAGATACACTTTAGGCACTGGAACTAGTGGTCACAGCCACAATTTTGGATTGTTTTACTTAACTGCAGCTATTTGAGTTAATTTGTAAAAATATAAACATATTTCAACTTAGTTTGCTATTAAGAGTTTAAATCTAGGTATTTCAATTCATTCTCTTTCCAGACCGTTTTCATAACAATCTATAAAACTATTAGCAACAAATTTAAAATTTTAAAACTCAATGGAAACTTAATGTTTACTCAGACGTTTGTGTTTGTAACGCCACTTGCACAAAAATACAAAAGTTTCGCCGGAAGTGACGTTCAAGTTTATTTGTAAAATAAAATATCAAGGTATTTTAATATCTATTCTAAATTTTTGCTATTGGACACTTTCAAAGTATCGAATGTATGATGGAAACTTTATTTATAGGTCTCTGCATCATGATTTATTTAGTAATAAAACAATATCATTAGAGGGTGGTAATTTATGTTCTATACTTCGTCCGCTGACCAAGGATAACTTTCACACTCTCAACAAGCAGTCGTTTGTTCTCAGTATGAGATTCGCTTCATTGCATGCATGTGGCGGGTTTCCTGCCAGAGGCGGTTCACCGGAAGTCATTGTAGGTTGTGGAAACCGATCTCGCGTGAAATGAAAGGTGTTCAATGCTTTCATTTCAATTTCAAACTTCCAAACACGTAATCATCACCGAACAGATCTTTTGATGGCAAACCAACTCAAATTCGGTTTAGGTGGTAAACGTCAATAATTGTGCGAAATTCCAATTTGGAAAAAATTAATTTCAAGTGGCATAACTAAACAAAAGTAAGTCAAATGATGTAGAATAATTCACGATAGCCTAACTTACTTTTTAGAACCAAACCGAAGCTTTACGTACAACCACACCATTAAGGATCGTTCATTAGATGAAGTCTTGTACATATGTCATGAGGTAGGCATAGGTCGCACTGTATATAATGTTTCGACTGGGCAATTGTAACGTATATAATCGCATTTCAACGTTTTGGACTCAGCCTGTAACTTTAGACTCATTGGCCCGCTTGAGGTCGGGTTTGCAGCATTGTGGCCTAATAGTGGTCTTTCGTATTTTGATGTAAAATTTGCCCTATGCTTTTATTATAGATTTTCATCCAACTCCTTGCCGTAAAGAAGAAAGATTGACGACTTATTTTTGTGAAGCTTATTACAGCTGATATAAAAAAGATTATGTGAATTTTTTCATCACAAAAAATGGCACGAACTTTTTTTTCCAAAAAATGTAGCAATACTGTTTAGACTATTTTCAATTATAAAAAGTCATCATAATCAAAGCTTCGATAGTAATTTTTTGGTAAAGGTTTAGTTTATGGTTATTATGGTAACAGAAATTAAAATTTCAAGTTTTCAAACATTTGGATTTATGCAATACTAGCTGTTACCTGCGGCTTCGCTCCGGATAAATTAAAACACATTAAAAATATTAACCTGGTCAGCACTATATCAAATCTTTTTTAGTTGTACAATCTGACTTTCTTTACCGTGAACTGAAAAACAGCTACAGCTGGTCATTTTATAAATGATATCCTCCCATAATATTTACATTGGAACTTACAGGATCCACGGGGAGAGGACCTAAAGTTGGATGAAGACATTATGTTAATGTGATATGTAAGCTATGTTCATGGAACATTTGAGCTTAATCGGTCCTGTAACTTATGCGTGATGTAACTCCAAATATCCATACATACATCCAAACTTTCGTATTTATAATATTAGTATGATTTACTGCAAGTTTGTTCTGAAAAGACCTTAAAACGATGATATTTGAAATATTAGTTGCATTACAAGTGGTTAAAGAGGAGATTTTTTATGAAAGGTGTAGATGATTTAAGCTCTGTATGCAGAACAATCTGCATGATATTACCATGTACGATGACATATTTTTGTGTATACTTTAACTTATAGCTGCCACAAATTGCTTTCCTGGTACAAAAACCGAAAAAAGGAAAATATAACTGTTAAGGGCGTTCCAAATATTCATTTACTCCAACTTTAAACAAAATTCAAATAATTTATGATTTGGCCAATCTGAGAGTTTTGATATTATAAAGCAGGGAATATATCACGCAATGTTATGTTCACTGTACATCAAGAAATGTAAAGCTAAAGTTTCCAGGTTGAGTAAATACTTTCTTGAAATCTTGAAAACTGATACTTTCTTAAAAATAAATGTAAATTGTCCATCACATTCCTAACCTCAACCGAGTGGGAAGGCAGGGGTCACCACTCATGCAGAAGAAATACCAACTAAGACCCATTTACTTAAGTGCGCGAGCTTGTGCATTTACTGGCTAAAAGGCAAATTGGCGTTTGCACAAGTTGATATTTGCTGTAACCCCGTTTAAAAAGTGAACGGACGAAACTGAGGGAGTTCGTAGCCGAGTCGGTTGCCCAATCGCGTTGCAGCATGGCCGACGCGGTTACCTCCGAGTTGCACCCAGCTGCTAATGTGACAGTCAGCTGATTGATTTATTACCCGTGCACTATCAGCTGATATCGTTTATATCAGCTGATCGGAGATTGTGGTAAAAAGTGTGATGACGTAACCGCGCGCGCCGTCACTCTGGAAGATAATGACGCTGATTGCTGTGTTAAAGGATGTGATCATTTACTGACTATTTAGATCTCGGATTGATATCACAACCTATTGAAGAAACATATTTCGTTCTCTTGTAGTTATTATGTAGACAATTTACTGCAAGCCTTCTAGACTAGTTTAATTCTCTCGGTTCCCATTATCTGTATAATAAAGCAAAATTAATCTATCATTCTTTGAGAACAATTAAAACAAAAAATATGATTTTTGAGAAAACTATAGATATATCTTGGTGATTTCACGATTGCAATAGTTACTGAAAACGCGTTACTGAAAATAATATTCAAACATATTGGTCATTCCCATTTTGAAGACAAACTCCGATCCAACCAATGTTTTACGTTTTAAAACCCCAACTTTACATTTAGACTTAAATGGGAATAATGAAATAAATAATGATTTATGATTACGTGATTATTTTATCTTCATAAATAATTTTTGTATTAGATGGTTAATATGGTTATAATTAGGGGGTGTAAATAAAATCGTCTTACAACACTTCAAAATACTCTTACACTGCATGCAAGATGGTACAAGGTAGAACATTTTGACATGTTACACCGATCATCATCAGGCCTAAATGAGTTTGTATTTAATTTCGCCTACCTAAATAATCCTATAAATAGTTTAGTTTTAGTATAATGGTTTACACATCTTGTTAATTTGCTAAAGAAATTAAATATGTAAATTGAAACCAAACTGCTATAACAGTTTCGATTATTGTTATTCTAATGCAACCTGGTTTAGTCCGTCCATCCACACCTATAACAACGGAAAGTAGTGTCTGTCTGTCTGTCTATCTGGCGCACACCACCGCTTGAACCAACTGATTTAAAATTTGGCTTGAATGTAGCTGGTAGCCATTGTACTTAGGCTATACACACATAATTTGCCGATGCGCGTTTCAAAAACCTATTTTTGAGTTCCGGCCCATGAGTCTCCAAAGTTGCGATCTTTCAAAAACTTGTCTATATTAATATATCTAAACAACCTGCTGATTGACCCGGTACGTAAAATAACTACACGGGATGTAATTTAAGACGAATTACAACACTAAACAAATATTTACTTTTATATTGTATTGCAATACATGACAGTAAATATACATATAAGAAGATAAATAATGTCTTGCATGAGAGTACGGCAGAAATGTAAATCCCATATTCTTAAATGAGCAATGTCTGTAACTGGTAAAATGGATCTCGGAATTATCGGAAGGATTTTGCATAAACTTCGAAAATAAGGGGGTTTGGGCCTAAAAAATCGATTGGCAAAATTCTGAACCACTGGAAAACACAAATTTTCTAAAGGTTATTTGAAATTAAAAAAAAGGCTTATGATGTTTCAATTCACAACAGCGGATAAACAAACAAGTGAACTGCCAAGTCACACTCACGTGACAAAGCATCAATATGCGACATTTTTCCGAGCCAATCTCGTTCCCTAGGTACACTGAAAGGTGTTGTAAGACGTATTTACAAGCAATTCGTAATTATTTAGAGATTATCGCAACAGTACGCAACATTTTTAAAACATTTTGGTTTGTAATGATTGGAAGATCGGGACACCAATTGGATATTTAATTACAAGGAATACGCTCAAATATTCGCGTAATGGGATGACCGAACTCAGAAATGGTGGATGAAAGTTCCTACTGTTAACGTAAGTTCTAACCGAAATTTCATCACAAAATATTAAATAAATTGCCCCGGGGACTTTTCTTTTGATCAATTTTAGGTCACAGGATAAAGCTTTCTTAATTATATTAAATTGTATTATATTAGAGATGCAAATTCTTCAAGCAAAATAACACGGTAAGTTACCTATGCAGTGAGGTAATAGTAAGAGGCACGTAAGTTGGCACAAACAGAAATAAACAAACTATTACCTTTTTGAGAACTTAAGCATAAAATTCAGTCTTAAAAACATATTTTCATGTTTTGTTTCTTAATCGTGTTTTCAATGACCATCTGTTGCTGCAGTTGCACTTTGAATGTATATTGCGACAGTTTTAAAGGCAGCAATTTTATTGCAGGTAAACAATTTGTATTGCAATTTATTTTTAAACAAACACCATCTGACAGTATAAGCAAAAACAAACAAATTAAAAATAAATAAAATACCCCCGTCGCAGCAAACCTGCGTACTCAGCGAATTTCCAAAGTATAATTATGTCTTAATACCACATAAAGCCGCAAACCAAGTTTCATAAAAATATATTCACATATAAGCGATTTTAATTATTCTCCATAAGAATAACATTGGTAGTGAGTACGTAGGTTTGCTGAAACAAGGAACAGAAACAATTGGTTTTTATGAAAATATAAATAGAATTTAACTAGGTGAAACCACATACTAAGTTTCATCAATATTCAATCATAAATAAGCGCTATATAACATTCTAGTTATTCTCCATAAGAATAACATGGGGGCTGAGAAAGCAGGTTTGCTGCAACAAGGAACAAAAAAAATGGGTTTTTATATAATTATCAATATAACTCAACCAAGTGAAGCTACATACCAAGTTTTATTAATTTATGTTCATAATTAAGGGAGTCATTACATTTTACTTATTCTCCATAAGAATAACATGGGGGCTGAGTACGCAGGTTTGCTGCTACGGGAATAATCAACAAAAAATCAATTTTTTGTGCAAATATCAATATACCAGTACTACGTGAAGCCACATACCAAGTTTCATCAACATACATTCATAAATAATCGAGATATCAAATTTTATTTATTCTCCATAAGGATAACATTGGACAACGTACTGTGTTTAGTACTTTGAATATCTCTGCAACGGTTAGGCGTAGAATCACAATTTAAACACCAAAATGATTGTTTTGTGGAACTGAACAGATTGGTAAAAGCAAATGTGAAGTTTACATTAAAATAAAGTGAGGAAAAGCCAAAAACCTTTTTCCCATAAGATTAACATGGGAGATTTTATGAGCAGGTTTTTTTGGATTTTCTCCGCAACCACTTAACCTAGGTTAATAATTCAAAATACTAAATTATTTGTTTCTTTAAGCTATATAACATGGTCAAAACCAAAATTAAGTTTTTTAAAAATTGTAGGGTGAAAAATGCAAAAAACTGATTTTTAGAAAATTTAAAACCCCCATAAACCCCCCTTCCCATGGTTCGATTTTTCTGGTTTTCGAACTTAAAGTCATGAATGTCATTTTACACATTTGAGCCAAATTTCATCAAAATCGGACGTTTTTTACTCAAGTTATCGTGTTAACGGACACATATATATATATATATATATATATATATATATATATATATATATATACATATATACATATATATAAATTTGAACTAATAGTGTTTTTGGCATCTGGGGACCTCAAAACAAAAAGTTATCATGGTCTCGGGCTTAAGTCTTACCATGAGACCTACGGTAATAGCTTCTTCCCTATCGGGGAAATTCGCTAAAAACATGCAAAAAAAACAAAAAAACAAATTTAAAAAATAAAAAATAACAAAATAAATTAAAAATTAAATTAAATTAAAAATGCAAATTAAAAAAAAAACATGTGGTCCAACCATGTTTGTAATTTGATTAGTATACAAAAAGAGGTTGAAATGAATAGTACACTCGTGAGCCAACTTACGTGTCTCTTACACTACACTGGAAATTAGCTGAGTATGCAGGTTTGCTATGACAGGGATATTTAATATCATACACTGACAAAAGACCACAGCTGGCAGAGGTAAATACAAAATAAATGGCTGCTGCAATCTAGCAGATAAACTAGTAACTCACTCACATTACTCTCATTATAGGAGAACGTTACCTTTATTTGTAAAAACGTTTATTATGTTTTTAATATAACAATGTAAAAAACCATTGATAAATTGAATTAAATCATGTTAAACGGAGAGTACTTTATTTATTTAATCATAAAACATGAATAAACCCATTTTTTAGTAGTTTCTTGTAATTACGAAACAATAATGCAATAGTATCTCGTACTTTAAAACCAGAAATTTTTATCCAATGCTTTGCCTTATGGAAATGTTACAACTTTTAAATGTTAATTAATGAAAACTAATTACCGAATGGGTTCAATTTTTGAACTGGAAGCGTAAACTGTACTGAAAAAATATTTGTGTCAAATCTGAAAACGACCCGTGCAGCCGGTTTCATGTTATTGCATTACGAACTCGAGGACACGAGGACACACTGACGGTCACCGCAATGTATACATAACCCTATAAGTAGGGGCACGCTTATGGAAAAACGATTTCTAGTGAGAACGCCGCTCCCCAAACACAGATAGTGTCACAGTCGCATATTTGACTCTATTTGGACCGGACTAAAGTGTTTACGGATGAAGTTAATTGTTAACGTTATAACAGCTGGCTGAAATGTGTTGACAGGAATCTGTTATTTATTAGTTTTTTTACAAAAAAATACTCATTTTGACGTTTAATGGTAATCAGTAGAGCTCGCGACGGGACCAAGATGAATTAGCAGGGACAGTCAGCGATATTTTCTCCTATGAAATTGGGGGGAAAACTAAAATAAAATAACATGGGGTGTCCCTACTTATAGGGTTATGTATACATTGACATTGGTCACCGTCACCGAATCATTGTCGCTGCTAATCCATAGATTCCTCCACTTCGTTCCATCATCAATTAAAATAAGTAATCCTAATTTTCAATCCCTCTAGTAATAAAAACATGCAGTGCTTAACATGAGCCTTCATATTATGTTTTCAGCATCTTCCGAGGCATTAGTAAATAAAATACGTTTCTATTTACACAGAAATGGTTTTAGTTCCCAGTGTTTAATTTTCTTTTGTAACGTATAAAAAACAAAATTAGAATGAAGTTTACAAAATAACTTTAAAGTGGACGCAATATATTCCAAAAGCAGTTGTACCTGAAAGATTTGTACCTGAAAACTAACATTTCCTGGGGAAAATATGTCTGTAACACAGTTTGGATTCGTTAAACAAACGGATAATTTACGATACGTTGCGAAGTGACCTTTAATGAATCAGAGCCCCGACGTGAAAGAGCGGTCAAGATGAGCGCAGAAAAAGGTCATCTGCGCAAAACTGGGAAAACACGTACTGATAACTCTGTTTGATTAGATTAGGTAATGATACCTCTACTTGCTAGAACTTGCTTATCGATTAAAGGTCATCACTATCTACATTTCATTACACTGCCATAGACTCTATAAGAGTGATGACATAATAAATACAGTAAACGGTATCAGAAACTGACATACTTTCTTTAATTTGTAAACTACTTTTAATCAATAAAACCATTTATATTTAACCGTCTAATATATTAATTAATTCAATAAGGAATTTCGTTTTCGGCCCGCTACGTCGTTATTTCTCAACCAATTTGGCCAATCGCTTTGTCATTTTAAAGTATTTCCACTGCAGATGCACAGAAATATGTAAAACTCAACAATATCGCATCATTTTTTTAAATATCGACATTTAAAAAATATCTCCATGTTATTTAAAAGGGAGGATATTTTTGAAGGCTACTAGTATGATTTTGTTTACAAATACAGCTGATTATAATCCAAACTCGGTGATTTTTACTAAACAGATGATCAGGTCATCAAGCTTTTTATTTATTTACTAGCTGATGTACCCGTTCTTCGCACAGGTGTTTTCTTTACCCGTTCTTTAGTCAATGCAATTTGCATTTTAGATAGCTTGAAACAGCTGTTCTTGCTTCTGCGCTTTAAGCTGTCAAAAGGAAGTATCCACAGCTGTAGGCATTACAGTTCCTGAATGTTTACTTTCTTCTGAAATGTAAACATTGAAACTTAGGGCGTTCACGGGGCGTAGCCCGAGGGGATATTAAGGAAGTGAATAGGCCTATGTGTTGCATGGGTTCAAGATCTACCTTTGTGTAAAGTTTCAGCCCAGTCGGTTCAGTAGTTTTGGCGTTCACCCAGAACATCAGACAGACAGACAGACAGACACCAACTCTTCTTTATAATATTATAGATTTTCAATGTAGTAAAGATCAACGTAAACATCAAATGTAACTTTTAAACACTCCCGTTGCAGCACAATTGTAGTTTATGTAGTCATTGGTACCGTCTTCCGAATATCCTTTGATGAATTTTAGCTTACCCTATTTAAACAGGATGAAATAAACTGCCTCACAACACTACAAAATGTATTTACACACTGTACTTACATGTATAAGACGGTAAATATACAAAACATATGGTACTAGGCAATCGATTTCAACCAGTCACACCGGTCATCATCAGACCCAATCAACCAGTCACACCGGTCATCATCAGACCCAATCAACCAATCACACCGGTCATCATCAGACCCAATCAGAGAATTCAACAACACGTATTTTTCTACTCAAGAAATTATTCTTAATCTATTTACCTAATTTAAATTATATTGATGAGAAATTGAGAGAGAAATTATGCCCATAAGAACAACGTTCTGCCTTCCCCGCTAAGTTAACACTACCAGTCGTAGAATAATAACTTGCTTTTATCGCTCCAGGCACAATACAGGAGTGGTTTTGTTTTGGAATGGTTTTGTTTATGAATGGTCTTGAGAGTGAAGTGGTATACGTATTACGAAGCTGCTTGCGTCATTGGTTCAGTAATCGAGGCCTACTGCGTCTGGCAACTGAGAGAAAACTGACAATGGATCCCTCAGGGGTAGTCTCTCCCCGGTGCCGGGATCTGACACGGGTCACTCGGGGCGGCGGCATCAACCCCAATTGTGCCGCGATACGAAGCTTTACGCAACTGATTGGCGCCCGGGGCCGGAGTGTCGGAAGTGTCGGGGCGGCGGCTGGTGGTGAAAGTGCCATCTTTGTAGGGTACAATGGCACCAGCGCCGCGACCTTGGTCAGGCAACACTTGTGTAACCCACCGCACGCACTCCGCCACTCGCTATGTGACGTGCGAGATTCTCTCGAGGTCAGTGACGTCGCGTGCGAGGGAGGAAAGGTAGAGGGGGTTGATCCCGCCGCCGCATCAGCGCATCAGGTTAAACCTGGTCAGATAGCCTTCCGATGCCGACTGAAAGACTTGCAATGATAAAAGAAAAAGGTACATCTTTCAGTAAGTTTTATTTCACCTCTGTATTCACTAAGCGATTTTCGAATGGTGTTATTTGCATAGAACATGTCCTTATTTTGTAGCAGCTCGTCGTATCTGTAAGGGACACTGTGATTGATCACGTTGCTATTTATTTTTAAAGAGTAAAGACACTCTATGCCTTGAGTGATGGCGAGTACACCTGGATCACTGTAGCTCATGCATTTGAGCCAGCCAATAAATGACGTAGTAATCTATATTCTATCTACATTATTAATACTCTACATACAATCTTTGTAAACAATAAGGCTTTTTTGTTTTAAGATTTACCCCCACATACTAAAACGTGCGTCTAGGTGTGCAGATGTGCAAACTGACATTAGATTTTCGATATAGGCCTCAGGGCTCTGCCATACGAGACTTCCAAGTCTCCATGTTATTCATATGTAGAGTTTTATTTGGTTTATGTCATGTGTTTTTTTCTTAACTCAATTAAATTAAATAAACAGCTGTAATAATTATCTATATCTTTAGGATCTATATTTATTAACTCCGTAAGCGAATCGGTCCCCATAAAAATCTCGAGCTAGGAAGCAGTTAAGTTAGGAAGGACGGTGGGAAAAATATCAGAAAGTTCAAAATTTACGTGGGTTACGCCCCACTGTACTTCAAAGATCCAATGATTTTCTTATGGAAATATCACTACAGGGTTTTTTTAAATAAGCAAAATGAACTAATGATCAGCTGTGATTATCAAATAACACACCAGTTATACTTAATTACAGACTGTCATTGTTTTGTTTACTATTTAACTATTTACTATTCTCGCTTCTAAAAACGACATGCGCAAGCTGCGCATAGGAAATTTTACTTTTTAGTAAAGGTTCTAGCTAAAGATGACTACCCTTACTTTATAGTGGTTTTTAGTTTAGCTCCAGGCTTAGACAATATTAAAACTTCGTATTAATCTATTAGTTCCTGGAAATATTCGTGCAAGTTTTCCCTTAATGTCCGTTAGCATTATGACCTTATTTTTATCCCTAAGGTGATGATTTATGTGTATTGGCGGTTGGTCTCTTTTTAAAATTAACGATGGACTTGAGCAATCACCCTCATCTGGTGGTGGTCATAATTTCATTATTTTTGTATACTTCTATTTCGAGTTTACCAATTATCCTAAAAAATATTTAAACAAAACTATAAAATATAAAGAGGAGGCAGTGATTTTACTATTTTCCTTAACTTGTAATAACGTCAAATTAAAACTTTTAAAATGCACTTCCAACTCGCTTAGACACTAACTGGACTACAGTTATTTTGTAACTTGAGCTAATAATATCTCTGTATCTCCATTAATAGTTAAATTATATTTTATAAGGAGTATTAATTTCGCTTTTGACGCGGCCCAGACAGATCTTTTACCGATTGCCAATGGGCAAGTTACCAAGGTCCCATGTCTAACCCTCGTCAACCGGTCTTGTACCCGAATGTCTGCGTGCCCAGTTGTCGCGACACCGCTAAAAGACACAACAAATCCCCCAAATATAGATTTTCTCTGAACTTTGCCATCCTCATTAATCAATCCTAAAGGTACCAGTATAACCGATGCACTCACTTCACTTCGCCAGCCGTAAATTATCCCGTCCGAAATTAATATTGAAACTGACCTGGCCGCGAGTAACAAGTGAAAACCGAAACACCTGCAAGTTCATTTGGAGATTAATTATGTATTTAACATTTAGAGTGAGGTAAAAGGACAAGGAACGACGCAAGGTCCCTTTCCCTTTTCGCTCCGAGTGAAGTATTTATGGCGCCGCGATACGTTCGACTGGCAATCGCACTGTTCGGTCTAGAAGGCGATTTGTCATTATCGGACGTCTAGGTGTAATTGGGGGACAGTCGGACCCAAGAGTCGGACCGACCACGCCTAGTGCGACATTGCGACACATCGGGACATCTCGGGCAACGCGGTCGATAGCACCGTAATGGGCTAAACGGCCGTTTAGAGGTGTCGGAGAGGAATGCGTATTGCGACAGGGAGTATGCATTAGGAGGTAATGAAGCCTGGAACACCTGGGAAATTTTATATATCTTTACTTCAAACAAAAAACATCTCGATTTTATAATAAGAATAAAACAAATGCAACACTCATATTGGTCAATCCTCACTAAAGTCTCGTAGTAAGAAATTGCTAAAGTAAACCTTAATAAATAAACAGCATAAGTTATAATATGACAATTGTTGCTATTCAATTTTATCCAATAAGTAGTAGTTAGGCACCTCGCTAGCGTAGCGGTTAGCGTTTTAGATTTCAAGAGGTCACGGGTTCGATACCCACGTGTTTCTGGACTGTTGTCCTCTAATAAATTTAAATACGGTATACCATTGGTGTAAAATATAAAGTAAAAAGTAGGTTGAGCAACCTTTGATTTTTATTAAGAGTAGCCTATATAACTCAAACATGTTTTTCTGTCGTTGGAAACAAATGATTTTGTATACTAGCATATTATAACATGGAGTGTGAATACTTTATAAATGTGCGTGTGTATGTGTGTGTGTGTGTGTGTGTGTGTGTGTGTGTGTGTGTGTGTGTGTGTGTGTGTGTGTGTGTGTGTGTGTGTGTGTGTGTGTGTGTGTGTGGCTTATTATTTAGTTATTAAAAAGATACCAACTTACTACAACGCATGTGTGGATCTCTTTGCTCAATTACATACCTGAAACATAACAAAACACTATTATTGTCAATAGTCTGTGGATTGTTTAGTTATAATACTTACCTTAGCAATCCAAAAATCATTATTGACCACAAATATTTTTTAGCATGCTACAGAAAACACCTAGGCCATGAAAAATAAACATCTGTTGTGCACGAAGGAAGGAAACTTTGTCGACTTCGCGGCGGCGTGCTATCAACATTAAGCTGAATTTGAGTTTAGATTTGGAGCTCCCATAAAATGTTTTTTTAATGCTCCCCCAAGTTGTGCCTGATATGTATTTGTATGTAAATCAATGTGAGGAATCAAGCTAGTTTTAACTTAATTTAGTTTCCAAAACATTAATGATGAAGAAAACATTTACTGATGTATGTTAAACAATTGTGTTGCTCGTAAATGCAGGCTGCCTTTAAACTATAAATCATTTACATCTTTGATTTTAATATTATTGTTTTATTATTATTATTCTGACGTAACATTAATTTCAGCAAGAGATACGCTGTAGTACGAAAGAAAGTTCAAATCTGATGTAGTGTTAGTGCGCCTAATTTGTTCAAATGTTTGCGTTCACAAAATTTAGTTGTTGGCCAAAAATCAATAGGAGAGCAAATTTTAAACTATGCTTAAATAACATATAGTATTAACGAGGCTACATACAATTTTTTGGCCTCTCTATATAAATTACTAGCTGCTATGCCCGTGCTTCGCAACGTGGTAAATAAACGGTATCAGGAAACTGACACATACTTTCTCCCTTTTAGCCAAACTTTAATGACAAAAATATTTGTTATTTACTAAATATAGAATATGAAGTATAGATAAATGTACAGAAAATTGTCTAAAATAGTTGTTTTCAGTAATATCCACCCAAATCCCTTTTTGGGAGGTACTATAGAGTCCGTTGCTACAAACAGTGGTTTTGAGAGGGGAAATGCCCCCTTGCCACCCAGGGTTAAATAGCAACACATTTCGAACATCCTCTGTTGGTCAATGCTAACTTGACCTGCATATCAAATTGTAATGAAATTGATCAGTAAATAAGAGAGAAATAGTTATTTTTGTATTCCCCATAAGAATAACATTGGACAACGTACTGCGTTTACCGCTAAATGAAAATTTCAATTTTCTCCGCAACTAGCAATCGTAGAATAGTAATTCAAAATACTAATTTATTTAGTTTTTTGAGCTCTTTTTAATGGTGAATAGTAATATTTTTTAACATTTATTATTTTTTATGAAAAATCCAAAAAACTGAATTTTGGATGTTTTAAGTCCTGTAATTTCTGAACCCGAATTTTTCCAGAAATGCGGGTGGTGTCATTTTGTTGGAAACCTAAAGTTCTACAAACCACTAAAGTTTAATCAAAATCGTTAGAGCCGTTTTTGAGAAATTTGGATTTTTCCTGTTTTTTGGCGGTTTTTGGGGGATAATTACCCTTAAAAATCAAAAATTCAAAAAAATTAAAAAAACGCCTGGAGATATCGTGGATTAGTACCTATATACCAAATTTCATAAAAATCGGCCCATAGGTTAGGGCTCTAGCTCTGTACACATCCACACAGACACACACACACACACGGACACACACACACACACACACACAGACAGACATCACGTAAAAACCACTTTTTTGGGTTCAGGGAGCACCAAAACGAATATTTCCACTAACAACTCAAATTCGAAAATTTTTACGAAAACAATACTTTCTCCATATACTATGTATAGGGGGAGAAAGTAAAAATTCAGATAAACAAAACAATGACAGTCTGCAGTTAGAAATAATTGTTATAACAGCTGTTTACTTAAATTAATTGAATTAAGAAAAGACCCATGGGACATAAACCAAATAAAACTCTCCTCCATATGAATATCATAGGAACTTGGAAGTTCCCTGGGGCAGAGCCCTGAGGAGTTTTCTAAACGGCAATAGGCCTATGGCACTCCTTGGTACATAAACTACGTTTGTGCAAAACTTCAGAAAAATTGGAGTGGTTTTGACGTGATGGATCAATAGACAGACACCACCTCAATTTTATAATAGTAGTGACGATAAACAATGTCAAAGTAGTAAGACACGCTGTAAAACAATTAAAGGTTGCAATCACCGCTGTCAGCGATCTATAATCTATGACAGTGTGATATTTAATTTTGTTCAAAGAAATAATGTAAGGCAAATTAGATTCTGAAGATGTACTCAATGAGATGAGATTATCTATATCTATAAAAGGCAAAGCCCTGGCTGGCTGACTGACTGACTCACTCACCACTAATTCTCCACCTTCCCACGTAGGTAGAGAGCTGAAAGTTTGAACACTGATTTTTTAGGTCTTAAATAGGACAACTAAGCAGTTTACACGCCGGTATCTCCATAGGGCTCCGCCCCACAGTCCTTCAAAGCTACCATATTATGCATATGGTAAAAAGTTAATTGAAAGAATTAAATACAAAAATTAAACAGCTGTTGATAATAACATACCACAGTGTTGCATCAAAGATATGCTTTTAACTATATCAAGGTTAATACAAAATAATCTTTAAATTAAAAGTAGGTAGTCTTATGAAATCATCTGTTTTTTATGTTTCTGCATTTCCTTGAAGCAACACGAAAAGTTATCACGGTCCCGGGCCTAGGTCTTACCACGCCACCTACGGTAATAGCTTCTTCCCTATAGGGGAAATTAGCTAAAAATGGGATGGTGTGTGTCTGTCTGTGTGCCTTTTATTCCTCAATCACTCAAAAACTACTGAATCGATTGGCGTGACAATTTACAGGAGTTTTCCTTGTATACAAAATATCACATAAGGCCTATTTTCGTTTTGAAAATCCTGTAGGGCTTTGCCCCACGGGAGTTTAAAGTTCCCATTTATTCCTTATGGACATTAATTTTGGTTTGAGCTGATGAAAATACAAACAGCTGATCTTGATTCGTAGTAGTTCCACGAGCCAAACCACAGAATGCAGCACACATTACCGCTTAGTTTTTCTACTCTGAATTTTTTCCCCCGTTGCGAAGCACAGAATTAGCAGCTAGTCAACTATAAATACCCCCGTTGCAGCAAACCTGCATACTCAGCGAATTTACAATGCATATATATTGGTATCACTACTACCTAGAGCCACTTACCAAGTTTCACAAAAATACATTCATTAATAAGTGATATTTAGTATTTTATTTATTCTCCATAAGAATAACATTATAATTGACTACGCAGGTTTGCTGAATTAAGGAAGATAAGAAATGTGTTTTTTTGCAATTATCAATATAACTCAACCAGGTGAAGCTACATACCAAGTTTTATTAATTTAGGTTCATAACTAAGGGAGATATAAAACTTTACTCATTCTCCATATGAATAACATGGGGGCCGAGTATGCAGGTTTGCTGCAACCGGTAAAAATCAACAAAAACCATTTTGTTGTGCTAATATCAATATACCACAACTATTTGAAGCCACATACCAAGTTTCATCAATATACATACATAAATAATCGAAATATAACATTTTATTTATTCTCCATAAGGATAACATTGGACAACGTACTGTGTTTAGCACTTTTAATATCACTGCAACAGTTGGTCGTAAAACAACAATTAAAACGCCAAAATGATTGTTTTGTAAAGCTAAACTGATTGGTAGAAAGAAATGTGGAGTTTTTAGTGAAATTACCTGATGAAAATCTAAAAACCGTATTCCCATAAGATTAATATGGGAAATTTTATGGACACATTTTTTGACTTTTCTCCACAACCACTAAACCTAGCGTAATGATTCAAAATACTAAACTGTTTGTTTGTTTAAGCTCTATAAAATGACTACAAAAAAAATCTAGTGTTTTTAAAATTTTAGGGTAAAAAGTTCAAAAAACTGATTTTTTGACAATTTTAAACCCCCATAAAACCCCCTTCCCATAGACCACTCAATCTGGTTTTCGAAATTAGAGTCATAAATGTTACTCTCCACATTTGTGTCAAATTTCATCAAAATCGGGCGCTTCTTTCAATAGTAAAAATATATAATATTGTCAAATGAAAAAATATATTTTCATGATTATAAATTTTGAAAATGTAATTAGGGTATGTTAGGGGTTTTAATGTGGGTATTATCATATCTATTTGGTCAAATATTTTCACAAAGTAAAATTTACAACCACAAGTTTGTTAATTTATCTTCTCATTACATAGAATACCCTTTAATTGATTTTACGTTTGGCCCACTTCCATCTGGAGACGATATTCCAGTTTGGACCACTTTGCAAAGAACTTGCAAAAATCGTAAATATATGATTGTAAATCTAATAAGATTTTGCGGTACCGTCTTGATTACTTCGCTCGTATCATACGTTTATAAAACGTTCCTCAATAATATATTTTAAATGACTTCGTTCAGCTACACACTGATTAAGACCGATTCGTTAAATTCAGTTCCGGCTTAGAGCCCTGAGTAAGCCGGTCGATTATTAAATCGGATAACTAAACGCGGCGACTGTTAGATCGGTCCTTTTGATCTCGTGAAACCGCTGCATCGGTGACCGAGAGCTCGGCCGCTATCATTAATTTGACGAAGTGGTTATAAGTTAATATTACACCGATCAGCGGGCGTTTCACACGGTGAGATGTATAAATGATCGGGTCCGAGTCCCCAGATGTATTGGCAGATGACATTTCTGCAAGTAATGTTTTACATCTGGAATGGCGCAAGTCACTTGGGACCAGTTACTAATGAAGTCTAACTCGCACACGCACGGGCGCGCGACTGTCCCTACTTAGTACTTATGTCACTCAGTGTTTGTACTTTCGACGACCTTTCTTCTCTATATATGCAATTGTTGGTTTTAAAGTACAATCACCTCTAATAAACGATTGGAAATTGTATCTATACGTTCTCAGTTTTAAGGCATAACAATCAGTGATTGGAACGGTATGGTTGTTAAATGAAACATTTCCCCCAAGTCCCCCTAAAACTTCCGATTAAGTGTAGTAAAATGAAAACAGACAACTTTTAATATTTTAAAGAACTATTTACTATAGTCTTCAAAAGTGCAAATCAATACGACAAAAATCAGAGTGGGTTTATTTTACTTTGTCGCTTAGGGAATATTTAATTAGATAATTTACTTTAATTGTATTAAAGGTCATAAAACACTAATAAGCATCAATCACTACGATGTAATGCCAATTTTTAAAATTATACATTTTCGAAAATTGAGTTATATTTCGACTGTTTGAGGAACGATCGTGGATAAAAAATAAAATAATTCATTAGAGAATGAGAGAACATAACTGTTTAAATATTTTATTTAAATAAATATATAGAAATGCCTTAATTTCCTAGCGTTTCTCTGATACATCAGCTTTTCAGAACAGCTGTTGTCACTAAATTACACTGAACACACTCATTTACAAAGCAAAATTTTGTTGAAGAAGATTTTCAGTTGATCCTAAAAGCGTTGGAAACTTGAGATTTTTATTTTTAGTATAGCTTATATACTCATCAACTGGAGAAAGAAAGTTTACTCTCGACCTTTAACTGTACAGTTTTATAAAAATAAAAATCGTAATAAATTACGTCTTTTAGTAATACAAAATATGTTTTCACATTGACTGTACTTTAATACAAATGTAAAGTAATACATATATATAAAGCCTCATTTACCCAGGAACTTTTGAGAAAACCATAAGTCTGACACCCATCAACCCCATACTTGAATGAAAGGTCTCAGTGAGCAAATTGGAAGAAAAATATTAGTTTTTTTATAAAATTTTCCCTAAGGGCGCAAATATAAAGAAAAGAGATGAGTTTAAATACACTTAAAGGTATTTAATTTCCAACAACTGGTACATTTCTTTTTATTACAGCTGTTACCCGTGCGAAGAATGGGTACACATTCTTCTAGTATATCTAGTTATATAAATAATTGTATATAATTATTAATTACCTACTAAACTATAGTAAGTAAGAGATTAAGAAAATCGTCGCATGTCATTCTAATTGGGCCTAAGATGACGTGTGACTTAATGATATCGATTGCCTTGTCCCGTGTTTTCTCCCCTTTTTGTATGCAATTACGGAATAATAGTAAACATACTTTGTATTCTTGTAAGACGTAACTTGTAATATTTAGATAAATTACTAATCAAGAAATACGTTATAGGATTACACGTCTTAAAATTACGTGAAGTTTGCAATCATTACGCATTTAGTTTTAACTAATAAATGAATAAGTTGTAATCTTCAACTTATCTGTCTAAAAGTGAAACCAAGTTATAAAGTTTGTGTCATTAAAGTACGGTGGGTACCGCGTATAACATTGGCGTTGCAAGGGGAACAAAACGTTTCACGCGCATAACGAATTCACGACTTTCTTATTTTTGAAGTTAATTGAAAATAGTAAAATAATACAAAACGTCGAAAGAGATTCAAGCAAATTAAATTATTGTAAACGGGGTTAACTGATCGAATTTTAAAATACAACTATGAAATCCTATCGCGCCATCGTTAATACCTTGCATTAAAGTCTCCAGTTCCTATATACGAGGTTTTCATTATAATAGTGACGAAATGTAATTGCTGAACTTATAGACAATACGTTTGGTGTCCTAAACCATTAAACACACGTATAAGCTAACTACTAAGATGTTAATTGGGTTAGTTACGTTATATATTAATTTATTTAGGTGTAAGAAACGTAAATTATTTGGTGTAAAAAAAAATTCCGTTAAAAACCTCTCTCCAGGAATCCTGATCGGCGGTACTAATGCGAAATATTGTAATGTAAGAATTCCAAAACAAAGAAAATATACAACAGAGCCTTCTTTGAAAATAATATAGATCCATAAGTATTGACAGATTCCAATGCTGATGCTTGTAGGAAGTACTCAGTTTTTAAATTAAACTTGTAACTTAAAACAATTAAAGATAAAATTATTGGCCTATGTATTCAGTATGATGATAAATTATCAATCCGATAATGTACCGTCCAACTGAAATTGTAAATGTGAAGGATTTTATGTTTGCTACTCCATTTCGCAAAATCTACCTGACCAATTCTACAGAAATTCTATGGGGAAAAGCTTCTATTGCTTGAACTATTTGGACGTAGATCGATTCGACTTTGCATAAATTGCGTATCGTTGGCTCAAAATACATCAACAAGAATGCATAAAACAAATTAACTCAACGGATGTGATACTAAAAATAATGACCAATAAAGTATGCGGGAATTACATTTTCAAACCAATATTGCACCGCTGTCGTGATTTTAATTGACACTTGACTTATGTGTGTACTTACTTCAGTGTGGAGCTCGTATAGGGTGTATTAAAAATCGTCGTTTTTTTGACATAAATAAGTACAATTTTGATGTTGGATTTTGAATAATGTTTGGTAAGGGCTTGACGTACTCCCGGTTACCGTAGCGATACAGACGCTCTAATCTAGACCAATGGAAAGTCTTGCACAAATTTTTGAGATACGGGATCAAAGGTATTACGGGAAACGAGAGCTCGGAGGATTGTTTGGCAACAAAGGGTTGGGCAAGAGAATTAGAATGGGCATTATAGTGGCGGGCACGTCAGTGACCAGTACCCAGTGCCCACTATCACTATCGCACAAACACAATGGGCACGCGCGCACGACACCAACTATCTAACAAGCCGCTCACTTTAATAGCTAGGAAATATTTCTGTTCGTTAGTTGGTGTTCAGATTGTGACTCCAGTTCTGATGAATTTTATAAATATATAATTCTAAATTATGATTGGACCTGATTGAATTAAATATATTAAACTGTATTTGATATCCGAATGCGAATGTTTACATGTATTTGCTGTACTTGCTTGCTTTAAAGCAATTATATAAAAAATCCAATTTGAGTGGTGCAAATAGCAAAAACCTCTCACTGGACTTAGCAAAAAATTATGGAAAATCCTTATTGGCTTATTTGTTTAACAATAAAATTTACCTACTATTACAAATAACAGATTACTTGTATAGACATAACTACAGAGACACTCTAGAGACATATAGAGACATTTGTAGTTTTCGGCAGACGGTCAAGAAAGAAGAGGTCTGACAAAATGTCGCATCCTAGTCCTTGCATCAGTTCATATTGGCAAACTGATTATATCACTGCCCACAATTATTTATTTAAAATACATTGCTGGTATTGATTAGTTTCATTTATTTATTGTTTGCTGTTTTTACAGTTCTCTTTGTTACCTTGTCTGCGATGTTTCCCTGCTTGCCTGGATATGTTCTTGGTGTTCTCCTCACCATAAGACGAGATCGGATTCCAGATCTCGAAAACGTCGTGAATCTTGTTTTTCTCTAATCATTGATGGAAAATGTCCGCAATAATTTCTTAAATACCATAATAACAAGAGTTAAGGTGACCTCGACTGGTGCGATTATTGAGAGATGATGATGGAAAGGACAACGGGACACAGGACTGGCACGATTCTGAAAATGGGAGTCGCCGGGTAATTACAATAACCAGCGACGGCGACTGTTGCGCCACACGAGCGCCGCCGGCGAACCTTGCCCGGAGGAGACCTTGCTACTTGCACTTTCCTGTAAAACTACCTTCACTGGTTGACCGAATACCAGCACCAGCCCTGCCCAAGGACAATGACTCCTGGCCGATATTGATTAATTGGAACCGTGACCTTCCCTAGCTCGCGCCTCCGTACCATACCGACTCCTCCACTACCCTCGATACCCTAATTGGGTCTACTGCATTCTGCTGCAGTGGAAAGGACCGGCAGTTTTTGCCAAAGCGTTTTCCGTCCTTCATTAAATCCGAGAATGCGAAGTTTGTTTTGTTGTGGTGATAAAAACCACCGTAACTATGTCACTTTCGCGAGACATTTACATAATTCCCCTCCCGTCGGCCGCTCAAGGTTTCGATGTAATTGAGCCGAACGAACAGATGGGCGAAACGGAGTTAAACACAGGTTGGTGGATCATGTTAGAGAAGTTGTTATTTTGATAATAAACTAGTTTAATTATTTGTTTCGTAAAGAGACGCATTTAGGTTATTATAATAAAAGTACGGCATTTCAAAAATGTAGGTTTCAAGGACTATAGAGATTGGAACAACGTTTTACATATGTTGTAAACAAAATATTAATTCGGGGTTTTTTATCCCATGAGGCAATACAATTTCGTATATGCAGTGAACAAATAGTGTCGAAGTTCAACATTGACTGGCAGGTTGAATAATTTTGTAATTTATAGCGTTTCAATAACAGTATACGAAAATGCACCGAGGCTGCGGGGAGGGGAGATAATAACGAAAAATAATGATACGGGACTCATCCAAGGCCCCATAATCGGAATGAGTACACTTTAAATCCTTTAACGACGATTTAAAAAATGACATGTAAAATTCCCATGTTAATCTTATAGACCTCAGTATTTACTGAACCGTTTGAGCTACACTTGATAGGATAGTCGCTAAAGACTGAATAGACTGCTTCCGATCTAGAAAACCTTTTGGAGCTCTATCCTTCAGGATTTCAAAGTTTTCTCATGTTAATCTCATGGACATTTATTATTTACTGAACCGTTCCAGCTGGAATTTGGTATGGAGGTAAATCATCGCAAGGTAAAAATGTTACGAGTTTTCACATATATGTTGAAAATCGGGTTTCAACAAAACCCGAAAGTTATTCAAAATAAAAATACTTTTATATAGTAAATTCATAAACTCGAGTGACTCTATTTCTAAAATTCCAATTTCATTTAATAGATCTTTGTGACATTGTTTGTCTGTCCAAAGTTTACAACTGTTGTTTGTTTAACTACAAGTGCCTTAAAACTGTATCAATTGACAATTTTATACAGTCTCCAACGTGGTACCAAACTTAGGGGAAATGGGAAAAGGTTCATCTCCAATTTTAACATAATACGGTCATACTGATACTAATAATGGTCATATTTATAATATTCAAGTTTTTGAAGAGCCACCGTAAATCTTGACCATTTAATAATTCCACCCTCGTTGTTACGACGGAGTCAAGAGATTCCCTTTATCGAGGCAGGTTAATTATCTTCATACATTTTAAGTTTGAATTTTCTGTATGTATGCTGTATTTACTATATTTTATGAATGTTTTGGGCTCCTTTTTTATATTCGTTGTTGAAAAAAATCTTTCTATATAAATAACTTATTTTGTTATTTATCTTTGTTTTGTATGGTTATGTAATGTAATTGTTACTGTTGTATTATACTTTGTGTATAAAGCCAAAACCAAGATAAAAATCTACCCTCGACCTTGTACCATAAGATGACGTCTACGTTCTCAGCGCTTTTTCTCCGCGTTGCAGAAGAGGAGGAAGGATTTCGCAGCCTTCCGGCGGCAGTTGTGAAAAGTGCCGCAAATGTGGGAGCGTGAAGGCCAAGGGTGCAGTTGCAATAGCTCAGTGGCACTTTCCCGACGCACGGTAATTTAGATTTCTAAATGTTATTGCTGGAAAAAGCTATAATAGGTTGAGCGTAGTGGTAAAATTACACTTAAAATGATTATGTTGTTAAACATAGTTTACTGCAAGAAAACACTGTTTCTATTCTAAGATTTTCTTCACTGCAAGCACAATTTTTCCAAGAAATTTCCCTGATTTTCCGTGATTTCTGTAATGATTAAAAATTTCTTTGAAGCTCGTGGGATGGATTAATTATACATTATTCCAACTAAAACCAAAACACATTTGTTATTGGGTGTTGCTTAAAATTCAATAGTGTACCTGAATTTGGTAGGGTTGAGGAGGGACTGAGTTTACCGCTAATTGAAAATTTGGATTTTCTCCACAACCATTAGTCGTAGAGTAATAATACAATATAGTAATCTATTACGTTTTTGAAATATTTAATGATGATAAGTACGTTTTATCAAAAGTTAGTGGTTTTTGTAAAAAATAATCAGAATTTTGGAACGCTATAATATATGAACCTAAATTCCCCCACAACGGTGGGTTCATTTTGTTGTAGACCTGAAGTAATATAAATATATCTATTTCGTTCAAATAGAAAGAGCAGTTTTTGGAGTTTGATTGGTACATTTTTGAGTGGTTTTAGGGGGCACAATGAGCCTCGAATAAAAATAATTTAAAAAATAAAAATCCTGACGATGCCGTTGTATACAAAGACCATAACATAACATACCAAAGACCAGTAAACTTGGGCATTGGTGCCGTGTCTAGGTCTGTAAACATTAATACAAATAGAAATGCACTAATCAAACCCTACTTTTGGGATTCAAGGAGTGCCACAGCTAATATTTTTACCAGTAACTCAAATACGAAAAGTTTTGACGAAAACATCACTTCCTGCAAATGCCAAATGCCCTGTGTATAGGGGGAGGCCGTACAAAGGGATGAAAGGGTTCCTGGACGTTTCTTTATTTACATAGAAATCATGTTTCCTATTTGTATACGTAAAAATTGCCTTAACTTGAAAATGTGTTTGGAGGAAAACTATGGGTCTCAACCTTTCAATAACAAATATGACCATATATTAGGAAATATGTGTTTTTAAATATATATATATGTATATATATATATATATACACACCGATGTATTCGAATAATCTAGTGATATTAAACTATGTTAGCACCTAGGTGGTATTGAAATTACGTAATGTATCATTATCATTGAATGTCGCAAGAGCCGGATAGCGTATCAGTGAAAGGGAACTGACCGGGTAGCAGAACAATAGATGCCACCTGCGACTAGATATTGAATATACCACAATGACACTCGCAACATCGGCTCAGCTGAGGCAAAGTCATCGTCATCGCCTGTTGTCTTATTGTTCATTGACAACGGAGCAATACTGATGTACTATTGCAGAGAAATGTGTCTTGAAATATGTAAAAAAAAATCATCAATACAGTTACCTTTTTAAAATATTTTATTTGACCTCAATTGGATATGAAATATACTTAATGTAATAAGGGATTTGTCAGATATAAAACAAGGGTGTGAGGGGACAGATAATCTCTCCTCAATCCTTCCTTATTATAACTTATGCAACAGAACACTATAGAAGTATAGTTTTCAATGATTACGCCCCTGGATAAAACTATTTATTCATCTAATTTTACATATACATACATATTATTTGATACATATATGGTTATTATTTGTCTGATATAAAACATGTATAGTAAATACGTAAAATAGAGACCCTTGTCCCAGGCTTTTTAGTAATTTATACATACGGAGGCAAACAATATGTGTGGAAACGTTTTATCGAGTGGATAATGAACGTTATAATTTAATTATTTGAAACTTAACGAAAGTCAATGTATTATTTTCATAGAGAGGAACTCATAGCTTATAGCAGAGAGCCCGGTTGACAAATTTTAAGAGCAGCATCCTTGCTTTTCCCATTTGAGATTATACAGTACAACAGTACAACTGATGCGACGCCTTCAAGTGTTCAGATCTCCAGAGAGTCGTGAACTAATGATTGACGTTCGTGTTGGAACGAGAAGTCATTATCGCAGTTTTCTTATAGTTTAGTAATTGTTGTTATACCGCTACATTTCAAATTAGTGAGCAATCTCGGGTAGTGATGATAATATTGACGATATTCAGGCAGTTCCAGTTGATAATATGGACCTTGTCGTCGGCCTCGGTAACTAGTGACACCTGGCGGTGGGACGCGGAGTGATGAATGATCCGTCGTGTCTCCATCATCAATCAAACATCGTTGGTGTTCCTCGCCTCCCCTCCTCTCCTCTCGTCGACGCTACGATAAGTAGGTCTCCAACCTAACATTGAAGGATGCTTTATGTTGATGTAGTCACCGCTTTAAGAGTGGGCTCCATTCCAGAAACATTTGGTGTTTCTACCCAAAGCCCATCCCTCCTCCATAAGAGTGTGCACCAGTTACGAAACCTTTCGCGTTCTTATCTGCTTCCCCCTTAGGATCAATGTTAACTTTCAAAGCCTCCTTAAAGGATTTCCGATGTCGTTGATTTATGACTCATTTTAAACATCAAAATTATAACGAGAGGGCACGCAGCACGCTGACGTGAGGGAAGTGAATTTCCACATTGAAACCTTTAAAAATATAGTAAAGGGGTTAAAAAGTATTTATTTAATATAATAATTACAAACTTCACAACCAATAGAGCTGAAATTTGGTACTTTAAGCATAAGCATAAGCATAAGCATCAACAACATGGCCCACAATGGGGAGTCATGGTGTTGTTCTCTCTAGAGATTTCATACAGACACTTCGTGTGCTTGAGTCATGAGGGGACGAGATCTATGCCTCTATAAATAGATATTTAGAGAGGCATAGATCTCGTCCCCTTATGACTGGACACCTCATGACTGGAACAGGACACTGGAAAACAGGTGGTCTCATAAACATCCCTCCTTCACTCTGTTCAATCGATGAATAACAGGAACTACTGATAGACAGTTTTTCCCCTGAGGTTCATAAACAGATTAATTTCGAAAGTGCCTTGTGCCACCCTCACGTCCACAAATGAAATATTGTAAAATTAATTTGGTTGTTATTATTTTCAAATTCATCTATTATTTAGACATACAACCCGTACGAAGGACGGGTACACAGCTAGTAACCGATAAAACAATTCCTATGTATTAACGATTTTTATGGCTTAACTATTTATGATATCGCTCAAAATCGCTAGCTTTTTTTTGTACTTTAAAACATTAAAACAATTCACAGTGGATATAGAATATCCGCTGAGTAGGGACGGGCTTTGAAAATTAGCATTGGCCCTGAAGGTAGATTTATCAATATTTTATTGCAGTTTTTACACGAATTTCTCGTTTTACGTAGGCTGTTATTTTGACCCTACATGTGTTGCCATGTATTAAGACTTGTTAGCTGACACGGAAGCTGCAACGATATTTCACACTTTTACTGGATCAGTAGCCAGCGGGGCCGAGACTAACACCCGTTCCATTGCGCGTTTGCGCGTTGGCTAAGCCCCTTCGAACACAGTTCCATTTTCCTTTAACGCAATTTTTAACAGTCAAGGTAGGAACAATGGAGCTGTGACTTATTTCACATTTTTCTGCAACTTCGAGCGCGTCCGACCAAATCTATGCATTTATCGTTTATAAACTGTCGCCCGATATACTCGTACAGTATTATTAAGAGGGGGCTCCAGTCACGAAACTTTTCGCGTTCCTACCTGCTTTTCCATTATAATTATAGTACAGGACAGTTAGTGTATAACCTGGAGCAAATTAGTTACACAAAGAAAACCTCCTGGGGTGTTATCCTGACATATCCCTCGTCACTTCTTGGGGGTTCCCAAATATTCCCACTTTGGGAAAATCCGCCATCCTGGAAAATGGCAGAAAAAGTGTAGAACGTAATATGTAGAACCATGTGAGCTTTTATTTAAAACGAATTTATTGAATAAATATACCACTTGGAATGACTATATACATTTCATAAGATTTCGGCTCTTTTATTGTTTTAAATTGTTAAATTTTTCCCCAACACTACAGACCTTTTAATCAATCCTGAATTAACCCGAATTAGCACTTTTAGTTAAAATTTTAATAAATATGAAATTACAAAGTGAAATACTTGATAACATTCTATAAAGACATTTGAATATATTTTTAATGACAGTGTTTGACAGATTGGAAAATTATATCAAAATTAAAACTTTTCAAACTATGTAAATGTTTTTTAATACAACTAGAGGAGTTAATATAGGCTACTGTTAAGTAAATTTTCGGAATTTGGTAAATTTCCTGTAAGTTATTAGCATTACTCAAGTTATTACTGTAATTATTCTTTGTTGAGCAACAATAAATCTATTTAAATTAAAACTCCCCTTACGAATTACCCATATTTATGAAATTATCGTATAAAAGCTAAATTTCAAAACCACTACAAACCCCAAGCACAACAAAACCGCAAATTTCAAACGCGACACGTACGTATGGGATATCAACCATATAATCAACGGAACAACTACTGTAATCCACTAACCCACTAGAATCGCGCGTGAATTATTTGATTTATTCCCATTAGCAATACGTTAGTGCGGTTACCGCAAAGTTCAAATTCAGATAAATTACAGTGTTTATTTGAGTAGGAACTGCGTCCCTGCTAAGCGCGTAGGTTGATAGCTGTAATCTGGAGATCAGAACACCGCCTAGTGTATCGTTTCCGCGAGCTGTCCAAGTGCCCTTGAACCTGTGATATTTCTGCAAACAGCTGTTCAACACACTTCCGCCGCCCAATTGTAGGCGTGCGCGCAATAATCACCGATCAGCTGTTCCCTGATTATGCTAAACCCCTAATTCATGCGTCATGTCGATAGTTTATTAGTGTTTTAGTGTCTGTTTAGTGTTGCATAATGTGTTTTTATTGGCGAGCCAGATTCATGTATCCGGTTGCGACATTTGAACCGCTAATGGGCGTTTGGTCGAGGGAAATGGCGTTTGGAACGGGAAAAAACCAATGGGCAACAGATGATGCCTTGCACCATGCAATGATTTCGGAAAGTGTGTGATAAAGAATTTGCGTTATTAGCTTTACAGCTTATATTTGGCAACGAAACAATAACAAAGACAATGACGCAATGGGTGAAACTATTTTACAACTAAAAAAAGTATGAATAAAAAAACCGTTGAAATGTTATATTAATTTATAATTACAGTATTGCAACATATTTTACGACATCTAACAATGCACAACTATTTATTTATCAAAGTTAACCATATTTCCTATATATTTTGTTTAATCCAGAGTGAAACCTTCCTCTTATATTACCCCCCCCCCTCCCTCTGGGTTGTATGCGCCTTTCGTTATCCATTTATTTATTTCCCATCGTATTGTCAGAACTATTAGATGCTGTAAGAAGATTTTACTCTCTTGGCTGTTTCCATTCAATTCAGGAACAACATTTTTATCAGGTATTTTACGCTTTCTGTAGTTAAACCTCAAAGATTTTGATTAAATATTGTTGTAAGGGTCCTTCAAATTAAGAAAAACTAATTTACATGTTTCTAATGCGATTCATGAAATTAAAGTAGAATTTTAACAACAATGTCATGTTTACATATTGCATTTTCTTAGCAAACAAAATAATTTAACTATCCCAAGTTCCCAAGTAAATTGACAGGAACACGACGAAAGAAAAATTGCACGTTTCCTAATTCTAGGACCGAATGAGTCGCAACTTCTGTTTATTATTTTAATCACAGGAAAAATCTAAACCAATCTACAGATAGTAGATATAACTTAAGCTAGCAGTAATCATTAGTTTAAATTAATTCTTGTTTATATAAATCCGTGTAAATGTTACTTTTAGAGAACGTGATGTGACACAAAGGAACAAGTGTTCTATACTAGTACAGTAATTTACTTGTACACAAGAAAAACTGTTATTTTTCAGACGGATGCCTAAGATCTATGTTACATAACCTAGTTAAACCCATGAAGTCACAGCAACAACAGCTGGCAGGATTATTGTACCTATTTTGTTCCAAAGGCATACCAAAGGTATGCTCGTTAGAAAACTACAAACATTATAAATCGTCCTAGAAGCTCTAAATTTAGTGTTTTAGAATGTTTGTTAGTCTGGGTATCCAGCCCGTGTTCCCCGCAAGCTGACCGCAGGCGATCGCAAACATTATTAAGAAACTATATATGCTACATTTTGAGCTTTGTACATTCCATCGGAAAATGTCTCGGTATTTGTTAAGAGGAATCGCTTGTTATTGGATTATATCGAAACTTTTATCAAACTTGCATGGCTTTATAATAATCGTCGTAACATAGATTGGTGTCATAAACAAATTGTTTTACCTACTTGGTTAAAATTGTTGGGTGCTGAACTCAAACGTAAGATCTAATACCCCCGTCGCAGCAAACCTGCATACTCAGTGAATTTCAAATGGAGATATAACTGTGTTAATACTACATAAAGCCACTTACCAAGTTTCATAAAAATATATTCACAAATAAGCGATATATATAATTTTAATTATTCTCCATAAGAATAAAATTGGGGCTGAGTACGCAGGTTTGCTGCATCAAGGGACACAAAAAATGGGTGTTATGCTAATATCAATATAACGCAACTAGGTGAAGTCACATACCAGTTTTTATTCATTGATGTTTATAATTAAGGGAGACAGAGCATTTAATTATTCTCCATAAGAATAACATGGGGGCTGAGTACGCAGGTTTGCTGCTACGGGAGCATTTGGAAAAGATTTTTTTAGCAAAATATCAATAGATCACAACGAGATGAAGCCGTATACCAAGTTTCGTCAGTATGCGTTCATAAATAAGCGAGATATAAAATTTGTCTTTACCTCCATAAGAATAACATTAGACAACGTACTGTGTTTAGCACTTTCAATATCTCGGTAACCAATCGACGTAGAGGAATGATAAATACACAATATTGGTGTTTTTTTAGGCTGAATCCAATGGTAAAACCTAAAATTTTACTATTTCAAAAATTATATGTAAAAAATTCAAAAAATCCATTTTTGGGGTACAAACCCCCCCCCCCCAAAATACCCCTTCGGATAGAGCGAACTGGCTGGTTTTCGAACTTAAGTCATAAATGTTGCTTTACACGTTTATACCCAGTTTCATCAAAATCGGATCATTTTTACAAGAGTTATCTGGCTGATCCGATTTTATCTCGTTGTGCCAGATATTTATCAAGTTACAACAATTGTTTTACTTGTAGCGGCGAACCTGCGTACTCAGCCCCATGTTATTCTTATGGAGAACAATTAAAATGCTATGTATCTCGTATCTCTTAATTATGAACACAACTTAATAAAACCTTGTATATGACTTCACCTAGTTGAGTTATATTGAAATTTTCCTAATCACCCATTTTTCCTTCCTTGTTGCAGCAAACCTGCGTACTTATCCCCCATGTTATTCTTATGGAGATTAATCAAAATGAGATATATCGCTTATTTAACTATGTATATTGATGAAACTAGGTATGTGGCTTCACCTAGTTGAGTTATATTGATATTTCCATAGAAACCAATTGTTTATGTTCCTTGTTTCAGCAAACCTATGTACTCATCCCCAATGTTATTCTTATGGAAAATAATGAAAATTGTACATATATAGCTTATTTGTGAATCTATTTTTATGTAACTTTTCGTTTTGAGGTCACCAGATGCCAAAAACACCATTCGTGCGTGCGTGCGTGCGTGCGTGCGTGCGTGCGTGCGTGCGTGTGTGCGTGCGTGCGTGTGTGCGTGCGTGTGTGTGTGTGTGTGTGTGTGTGTGTGTCCGTGGGTGCGATAACTCTCGTAAAAATGATCCGATTTTTTTGGAATTTGGTACAAACATGTAAAGCAACATTTATGACTTAAGTTCGAAAACCAGCCAGATCGCTCTATCCAAAGGGGTATTTTGAGGGGTTTTGTGCAACAAAAATGGTTCTTTTTTAATTTGTTACATATCATATTTTAGTAAATCCAGTTTTAGTTTTCACCATTAAATTCAGATTAAAAAAACAACCAATTTGGTGTTTTGATCATTTCTCTACGTCAATTGGTCTACGAGATATTGAAAGTATCTTGGTTATTTATTAACTTATCCTGACGAAACTTGGTATATTGCTTCATACTGTTGTGGTCTATTGATATTTGCACAAAAAATGTTTTTTTTTGCCGATAGTTCCCGTAGCAGCGAATCTGCGTACTCAGCCCTATGTTATGGAGAATAAGTCCAATGTTATCTCCCTTAATTATGAACATAAATTAATAACATTTGTTATGTGGCTTCACCTTGTTCAGTTATAAACAAATTTCATAAAAACCCATTTTGTGTGTTCTTGTTTCAGCAAACCTGCATCCTCAGACGCCATGTCATTCTCATAGAGAAAAATTAAAATACCATAAATAATTTATTTATGAATGTATAATGATGAAACTTGGGATGTGGCTTTAAGTGGTATTAAGATACATGTATACACATTGGAAATTCGCTGAGTGCGCAGGTTTGCTGCTACGGGGGTATTTATTATTGTGTCCAGTTTCTATCAGATAGGTAACCATTTATGAGGAAAATTAAAATTTTGATCAGCTACTGAGACAACTTATTTGGTTGGAGAATTTATAAATATAAACATATCTACTTCATATTCTAATTATGATCATATGCTGTTTATTGATATCGTGTGATCAACTGTACATGTGAGAGGAACAGCATTATTGTTGATGTACAAAACTATTCATATTTCAAAAATTGTATTGCGTAATAGCTAAAATTAATCTTATTGAATTTTATTATATGAAAGTTAAAAGTAAGATATACAACATGTCGTTACTGTCTAGTGTTTAGAAAGTTTTCAACCAATACTACAAACCACAACCAGGATTACATACATAAATGGTATCCATACCTTTAGACTTGACTATACCTTATAACTTAGTCCAGTCGTAATTTTCTTAGTCTTCTTATATATTAACGAAACATTTATTGATTTAACATGCACGGCAATACACCACTGTACAAAAAGAAAGAACAAAGTTCTAGGAAAAAATGCCGTATTTAACATTGACAGTATTAACTAATAAATTGAAAAAATATTATAAACTACAATAAGTTATAATAACGTAATAAATATATGAATCTTATCCTGTTTAAACATGCAATTGAGCCAACATGGTGTAATAATACTGTCAGATTCTAAACTCCACAACCTATTACAAAGTGATTTTATCTCTCCTATTAAACAATACTAAATATATTCTTCGTCATCATTTTGTAATTGTATACCCCTAATAAAGAAGGGTATTCAATCACCATACATTCATACGAGAAAACCTACCCAAAATACAGTACGAAATGAATTAGACGTATACTATATTTTGCTCCCTTGGCATACCATATGTTTATGGTATTGACAGTTAACAGTTTTTATTTCTTCTTTGACTACTATCAAAATTATTAAAAACTGAGATGGAATGGATTTAAAACTGAATGAAATCGGTTATAATATTACTTTTACAGAAATGTAATCATAAATACCTGCATTCCCTTCCCAAAAGCAGTCAGCAAAAGTACCTGGAAAATAGATTAAATTAGTAAATTGAACTTGTAATTCGACGAGCTGTTGTAATTTGTGCTGCAAAACATAATGATTATAACAACACTTTTAAGAAACAATAACTGTAAAAAAGTATGCTTACGTACACTAAATAAAATGAAATAAGGCTGTTTGTGCATTTTACGTTAAATGAACTTTGCTTAGCCTATTTTCCTAGATTTCATACGCATAATTGATTCCGTATATTAATTTTCTATATCTATTTGCCAAATACTACTCGCTCACTGACTGACACTGACATAAAGCTGTAGTTTTGCATGACAACCCTTACGATATAGATGAGCAAAAAATATGAGTTAAAAAATGTATATACAGCTCTACCCCAGCACTAGAGTCGTATGGCACTATTATGGGAATCAGTACTTCCTACACTTTGTAAGCTTGAATACGGTAGAAAAATAGATAATATAAAGTATAACATAAGCCTATTTCCGTTCTACAACTTAGGGCTCCGCCCTCTGACCTTCAAAATACTTTGTTTAACCATCCATTTATTAATGGACTGATGGAGCTGAAATTCGATAGTTCATTGTAGACATATGCTTCATAAAATATACGTTAGGGCTCCGACCCGCTGAATTTATTATTCCCATGTTAACTAGTCTGTAATACCTACTGAACCGATGAAGCTTAAATTTAGTAAGAAAACAAAATGCACCAGAGTCACTTCCCCCATTCCGAAAATCCCTGCTCCATCCAACGAAAAGACACGTTGTCAAAACACGTTAGCAAAATATTAGCTGCTAGCTGTTACCCACTGCGGGGGTTAAGTATATAAGTTAGGGGGTTATAAGTAGGGGGGTTATAGGGTAATTAACATTAGTAGAATATATATTCAACATTTTGTTGCATGAGGTACCGCGAGCTATTAAAGTTATTGATTGTGGAATATGACTCTCGATCGATGAAATTACAGGTCGATTGGTAGATTAAATGTAAATATGATAAAATTGTTTGAACATGAGCACCCCTATGATTGAACGTGGTGTATTGCCTAACTTTATTAGAAAAATCATATCAGTTTGTCTAGTACTTTGTGCGAAGTGGATAATATTGAAAACCAATAGTGTGTAAAATTATATAAAATTAAATACCCCGTCGCAGCAAACCTGCATACTCAGCGAATTTCCAATGAATATATAACATAACACATTAAACCACTTCACAGGATTCATAAGAAATGTATTCACAAACAAGCAATATTTAAAATATTAATTATTCTCCATAAGAATAACATTGGGGATGAGTACGCAGGTTTGCTGCAACAAGGCATACAAAATAATGGGTTTTTATGCAAATATCAATAGAACTCATGTTAGTGAAGTCACATACCAAGTTTTATCCATATACATTCATAAATAAGCGATATATAACATTTTAAGTATTTTCCATAAGAATAACATGGGGACCAAGTACCTAGGTTTGCTGCTACAGGAACCATAGGCGAAAAATTTTTTTGTGCAAACAACAATAAACCACATCCAGATTAAGCCATATACCAAATTTCGCCAGTTTATGTTCATATATAAGCGAGATATACATTTTTTTCTTTTTCTCCATAAGAATAACATTAGACAACGTACTGTGTTTAGCACTTTCAATATCTCAGTAACTAATTGACGTAGAGCAATGATCAAAATACCAAATTTTTTTTTTAAGCTGAATTCAATGGTATAAATTAAAATTTGATTTAAATTAAAATTACATGTGAAAACCCCAAAAAACACATTCTTGGGGTACAAATCGAAGTCGTTCAAATAAATGGTACTTTACACATTTGTACCAAATTTCATTAAGATCGGACCTTTTTTACGAGAGTTATCGTGCTTACGGATATATATACATGTATAAAAATTTGAACGGATGGTGTTTTTGGCATCTGGGGACCTCAAAATGAAAATTTATCATGGTCTCGGGCTTAAGTCTTACCATGAGACCTACGGTAATAGCTTCTTCCCTATAGGGGAAATTCGCTAAAAGGAGTAGGGCTATGTTGAATTGTAATGTATCTCTTATCTTCCTAATCAAAAAATGTCATATCGAGCGGTGTAGCAAATATTATGTCGGCCCTATCTCTATATAATGTTTAAAAGATTAACATGGCCAGAAGGGGAGAGACCCGTAGTTTTTTTTAAAAGAAAGCTGATATCATAGGTAGACCTATAGATCTTATATAGTGAAACAGCCATCTTCCAACCAAATTTTAGGTAAAATGGTTCAGTAAATAGCATTTTCTGTAAGATTAACATGTCAACTTTGAAAGCCAATGGAATAAAGCACCAAATTATTTTTCAATCACGAACAAGTTTATACCTGCTTTTAGTGAAACGTGTAACAGCTATCTTCCTATACCACCTTTCTGCTTGAATCCTATACCACCTTTCTGCTTAAGCCATTCAAAAGGTAATGATGTCCTCTTTAAAGGAAAATTAAAAGGGAAGTTGTAATGCCTCTTGGGTGGAGGCCCAAAGGAATTGTATACTGAGGATAAGCCTATGTTTCTTGAGGATATTTGATATCTTCCTACTTAATACCGAATATCAGCTCAATCAGTTATTAGTAGTTTGTCCGTGATCGAGCCAAAAACAAACTCACAAACGTTGAGGTTTTTAATATTAGAATCCATATTATACGTGAAGCAGTTTTTGTCAACGCAACTCCTTCCTTATTTCTTGACCAATTGCATAATGTTATTTGAATTTCAGCTAATAACATTATGGACAGGTCATTAGCAATACCAGATGTTACAAGTAAGGAATGTATATATATATATATATATATATATATATATATATATATATATATTTATATAAATCAAATAAGTTTTGTTTCTACATCGCTTTGAGCAGTGAAATGTTGTATGCATCGGAGATATTTAAATGTTGTTTATCTGTCTGTTTGTTTATGAACCAGGTTTGTTCCGCGTTTCACAAAAAAATATTATACCGAATGAAATAAAACATTTTGCCTATTTTCGTGTGGGGCAGGACACTTTTAGGCTTATGCAACTAATTACTTACGTCATTAGGGTTATGCCCATTGGTCTGTCACTGCTCCAAAGAAGATCTTATGGGTACAGGTTACTCAACCTTTCACTGAAGAATGCACCATATTTGTTCTAATGAGAATTTAGTCAGCTAATTTATCTTTTACCACAGAATGGAGGAAACACGTGCTTTACTGACTACTCCACAACGGTATACTAAACAATATAAAATAACGGCACGGCAATGAAGCCCTTGCAACATGGTGTTTAAAGCTCAGTTTGTCTAGGTAGTCATTGTGATTATAATGCTGAATCTGTTATGTGTTTTAAGCCCATCATGCACAAACTTCAGGAGTTTTTGACCAGATATTTGGAAGAAGATAGGTCCACCCCAAAAACCAGTTATGGGCTCATTCCCATTCCAATGAGGCTCGGCCCTGTTAATGACCTTCAAAATTTCAATATTAATCATGTACTTACTAGACCGACTGAACAAATAATTAGCAGAAATATATCAGGCCAATCAGGAGAAATATACCAAAAGCAGAAAAGCAGAATGTACCATAAGCAGAAATAGACCTAACATTTCCGCCCCTTACTTTACGTTGTCCTTTGCTCCGTTGGTCATTAACATTTTAATTTAAACAATACTGACCATTAGTAGTTAACTGGACCAATTGAACATGTATTTTTTAGAAAGATAATTAATACATCAGAATAAACCATGGCCTTTGCCTATCCCTGTTACAAAACTGCTTTAGGGCCCTCCAAATGTTGGATCCATCCAATTTGTGGATAAAGAAATAAGTTGTAATTAGGCCTCATCCCCGGAAAAATATAGTAGTGTATAAAACGTTGTTAACAAAGTAACGTTGGGTTAGCTGTTCAAAAACAACCAGTCAATTGTAAAAATAACTCTGACTTGGTAAAGTATTAGCATGTGCTTTTTATGAGAATGATTAGAACCAATGTATACATAAATTTAATGTATAGATTATTAGGTTATGTAAACATTTCTAGAACCATTTATAATTAAGATAGAAAAATTGAATATAAAGTGGACCTGTCCAAAATAAAACTAAACGAACAAATAAACAAAGTTAATATGCTCGCCTTGGAGAGAACCGTGAAGATAGGCATTTTGAATAAATTTACTGGATTTTCAAGAAAAAAACTGTCTCCCAGGTGCTGAAGTGTTCTAACAAATGTATCTAACTTTAAAAAATAATATTGCATTATGATCGTGAGCCAAGCCACGACCGGCTACTAGTTATTATTAATCTCTGAGCTCATAATGATTGTTAATTATTTATATAGTCAATTTAACTCTTGACTTACAAGGCTATTAATTTCTACAATGTATTTAAGCATATTTCATAGAAAATGTCTCTATAATTTTGCTTTACCAATACAATATTTTATTCTTTAAGCAGTTAATTCTTCTTAACCTTGAACAAATATATTGTTAATTTAACACCATACATATTTGCATTTCAATATAATTCAAGTGAAAGTTGATTAGATAGAATACGAAGAAGAAATAACTAAATAAGACACCATAGAAAACATTTTACATGTAAAATAATTGACTAAAATACAAATTTATTGCCGGTTTCACTGAGCACAACCAGAGCAGTAAAGCGCATCCTCCAAGGCCGCGGCAGATGATTAACTGTGGCCGCGCCACGCCAGACCTGTCTGCTGCACCGCGGTGCACTCTGGCGGGACATTAGCATACTTGTCGCTTCTGACTACCGCCCCGCCCACCAGAGCAGTTACAATGTTGTCACTGGGTCCAGTCTCAGTCACACCTACACCTACACTCCCCCACAGAACTGCTACAATGTTGTCACTGGGTCCAGTCCCGGTCACACTCACACCTACACTCTCCCACAGAACTGCTACAATTTTGTCACTGGGTCCAGTCCCAGTCACACCCACACCTACACTCGCCCATAGAACTGCTACAATTTTGTCACTGGGTCCAGTCCCAGTCCCACCTACACCTACACTCCTCCACAGAACTGCTACAATGTTGTCACTGGGTCCATTCCCAGTCACACCCACACCTATACTCACCCAAAGAACTGCTACAATGTTGTCACTGGGTCCAGTCCCAGTCGCACCCACACCTAAACTCCCCCATAGAACTGCTAAAATGTTGTTTCGGGGTCCAGTCCCGGTCACACCCACACCTACACTCCTCCACAGAACTGTTACAATGTTGTCACTGGGTCCATTCCCAGTCACACCCACACCTATACTCACCCAAAGAACTGCTACAATGTTGTCACTGGGTCCAGTCCCAGTCCTAGCAACACCTACACTCCTCCACAGAACTGCTTCAATGTTGTCACTGGGTCCTGTCCCGGTCACACCCACACTTACATTCCTCCACAGAACTGTTACAATGTTGTCAGTGGGTCCATTCCCAGTCACAACCACACCTATACTCCCCGATAGAACTGCTACAATGTTGCCTTAGGTCCAGTTCCAGTCACACCTACAACTGCAGTCCCCCCTACAGAACTGCTACAATGTTGTCACTGTGTCTACTCTGAGTCACACCTACATCTACACTCCTCTTCAGAGCTGCTTAAATGTTGTCTCTGGGTCCAATTTAAGAGGGTTCATGTTAATAATTTAATGACGCTATTATACAATAGTACGCTATTGTGCAATGTATGAATCCTAAATAATGGTTTGATTACGATTCTGATTATGATGTTGTCAGTAAATATACTAAAAATAAACGTAAACATAAAAAATGTCATAAGAATAAAGTATATTTTATAAATAGTGTATTGTTATTAAGTTTTAAATTGGTTAATTGATTGATGTCGTTCTATATAAAGTGCCTTGTGCTTATATTTAGTTAGTTAAGCAAATTGATGTTGATAGTCTTCTGGGGGTGTTGTAGAATTACATCCAAACTAAAGTTATACAAAATACGACAGTTATGGCGTGATCTCGATGTGAGTACTCATAGGAATAAACACAGTGACAGACAGACATCACCGCACAAACAGCTGTTGCGAGTACAGGGAAAATGAAAACGAACAGTTCCAACAATAATTCCATAAGACTCCTTAAGAGGGAGAATGAAAAATGTTTTGAAAAAAATCTATAGAGCTCATACAAGTAAATATATGCTGTGAATAGTACATGTTCACAGCATAAAATAATCCGAGGTTTAATCCGAGGGTTTAGAGTTCTTTGAAAACAAACTAAATGTTTGAAACGATTTACCAGACTTTGTCGAAAGCTGAGCGGAATAATCTGAGGTTCGCCAAATATGACTTGGGGGAAATCTAAACATTTGGCGAAGGTTCGATTCTGGACCCGGGTGAAATTTGTCATTGGGCTATTTGTTAGGCTTTCTAAGAACAGGTTGTCCTTCTTAGGTAATAACAAGGCTAGGGTTCAGACCGTTCCATACCAAAACGTCAAAGAATGAAACTAGAAAATCCTGCCTCGTTTTGAAATCCTCTACCTGTGAATTAGGTAAAATAAAAATGACAAATTGATCAAGGCCGAAGTGAGCGCCAACCCGCTAACCCGGCTCGGCTATTCGTCTCCTCTTGGAGACGCCAATACAAATGCAAATTGGTATCCATGAATTGTAATTTAAATTTTATGTAACCGGACTTAACAGAGCGTTACAGCAACGTTTATTGTTGCTTGGGATCTAATCTTCGAGAACATAAGATTTCAGGATGAGTAACTTTTGTCCTCAGGTTAAAATGATATAATCAGGCAGTAAAAAGTCGAAATTACGACACACTGTTGGCGGCAGAATGCCAAAGCTGCGAATTGTTTAAATCAAACAAGCTCCTTAACTGAAATACAAAAAGAATCTAACACAAGGCGAATTCTTTACATTCTTATCATTGGGCAAAATATATAGACTTGTTTAACGTAATGTAAAAATCTAGGTAAACGAAACTGATTATTGCTGCCATCATGTAAAACTCAGTTTATATAATAATATAAACTAGCTGCTTGTAGTGGCCTTGTCCGCGTAAACTAAAACCTAAAACATTGGATTAATAACGCTTGATGTTTACTCTATACCCTTAGGTTTACAAACCATCCCCACTCTACTACTTCTATTCCGTTGGCTGATTTTTTTGAAGATGATGGTTTTCACCATATGATTTTAAAGTTATTTTAAAACAAACTAAATGTTTGCGACAAACTGCTAGGCTTTGTCAAAATTAAAATCAAGTTTGTAAAAAATTAAAACTTTAAATGGAAATTATGCCTTCGACATTCCTTCTACCCCATATTGTATTTTCTTAACAAAAAGGAACCATACAAATCCGAAGATTGGTTAATCCAAAATCCTTGGATAAAACCTCCAGTTCTTTTAATTAACAAATAAGATCGACAAATAGTCCCAAAATCATTTATTAATGCAGTACCAGAATAGTTATGCAATTTGATGTGAACACATTTTACTATAACAATATATAAATAAATTATTTGTGTTTTATGTAGTTTATGCCTAATTGATTATTTAGAAACTATTAAATGTATATTATTAGTGTGATTTAAATTAATATTCAAAGTTCATTCGTCTAGATTACAAATTTAAACTCAAGATTTACTCGTACGGTGTGTTTACACGGGTATTTGACATTTTCATTTCAAAAGGAAATTTAAGAGTAACTTATTTGACTGGAATTTAATAGTGGCATTCGGCCATCTGTGATGTTAACGTGAGATAAATCAGTCAATGAAACAATCAAATCAGCACCGTCACAGCTTGGCACTGCACTCAGCGTTTTCATCGGCCGGTAGGATGGGAGTGATAGACGTCGCAGACGACAGACGAGTTGCTGAGCTAATTACAGACCAGCCAGCTGTTAGACAAATGACGCCGACTAATTGAGGGCAACAATGGCAGTGAAACCGCTCCTGAGAGGTCGTTATTTATTCGAAATTTTGACGCTTTCCCTGAACCTCAGGAACGCGTTTTGTCTTTAAAATGCTCCGATAAATTAGCCCCCGGTGACTTTCTAATAGTGTATTGAGGGCCTATAGAAGAAGCCTGGAGCACGCTGGAATGGGCTAGGCGCATAATCTGTTTAGAATAGCTTTATAGATGGAATACATTAATAGACTAGTTATAGTGAAATGTGAAATTGAACAGATTGACTAAAATTTTTCGTCTTTCTGAAACCATAGTCTTTTGTGTTAGTTACCTTTCTTAAAAAATTAAAAACTAAGAATGCAAGCAAAGCGAAAATAAAAAGGAATGAGCAAATAAGCAAAGAAAATATGCTCGCCATGGAAAAGAACCGTGAGGATAAGTACTTTAGGCATGTTTAACAAATTGACTGGCTTTTCGAGCAAAGCTCGGTCCACCAGATATTTTACAAACGTAATTATCTTCTTGAGCTAAACATTATTCTGTGATCGTGAGGGAACCCGAAACGGGAAACTAATATAAATTAAAATTCCTTATGACAAAAATACTTCGTGGTAGGTATGATGATGGCACGGGCGTTGTTGCCTTTATTTATTTCTCCGGCAATAAACCATTTTTCAAAGGCAGCTGGATTTTTTAGGTTAGAGTAGCTGGCTAATTAACATATATGATAAACAAGAAAACATTATAATCAACAGTGAGTGGCATAACAATGGTACAAAGAGGTGCAGTAACAATATCAATACACATACTATACACATTTGGTATCAAGGCCAAGTCAATGACCTCATGAATCATAACTCCATCATTTATTAATTAAATGTCAAAGTCCAAATATAAATTCCAAATGTATTTAAAAATATTAATGTTAAAACTCATGTATTACTTATGACAAAATAGTAGATTGAAGAAGGTCTAAAATTGAAAGGTATTATAATGTGACACAGTACTAATCTGATAGATCAATATATGAATCGTATAAAACACACATAATTATGTGTATAGAATATATTTTGTTCCATTTTATGTATAGTATGATTGTTATGTTTTCAAAGTACTCGTTCCTATTTGGATTAAAACTCAGAAAATAAAATAGAACGCCTAATCTTGATTAGTAAAACACAATTCATTGTCCTAAGAAGCGTCACATACTACTATATTGTTAATCTATGTCTGAAGTAATTAACATGTTTTGTAAAAATAAAAATAAACATGTTGAAACAAGTATTCTCCTCTAAACTGTTGTCACACCCGTATCGATATCACAATAATTGTATTTAGAATTTTCCTCCAAGCCATAATACTGTAATCTCCTAATACCCATTAAACTAAGTGCGGCTCATTTGCCACGACCTTAGACGGCCTGCAGTAATGTGATGAACGGCAGAGTGAGAGGGAGAGAGTGTGAAAGGATGATGATGTTCCGGCAGATGCTTCGACCTGACCTATCCCACTCCCGCGGAAACGTGACGTCACAGTCAGCTGTTCATGCTCGACACCAGCGCGCTCGACAACACGAATGAGTATCCTACGCTGTACTCGTCTGTCAGCTGACATTCGCCGAGCAAGTCCAGTTCCAAGCTCTGTGGGTTAAATGTGTACACAATTTCCTTAGTAAGGAAACGCTTTTGAATAGTCAGAACACCGCCCCCACCACCTTGATTACTGACCAAACTTTACATTTAACTTATTACTACCCGCCGCGCCGGTACGGGAAATGCGGAAATTTTACACTGGAAAAGGATGTTTTTCATATCTTAAGAGGACGTTGGAGTCGGAAGAAAGATCGTCGCTTACCCTAGCGCTACGGGCTATTTCAGTGTTAAAACGCACAAAACATGTCTTTACAGAAAATAATATTTTTTTGTTACTGTTTGCTTTGACCTATTGATTTGGAATAAATTTCGATTGAATCTTTATAAAGTTTTGATTAGTGTTTGCTGGGGGTTTTATATTTTAATTACTAGGAAAAACTACAAAATATGTATAAAAATATAAACTTTAAATTACTATATTTTTGGAAATGTATTATTTTATTTAAAAAATAGCGAGCAAACCACTTGTGTCTTCAAAATACCTTTAATTTGAGATATCTTTCATAATTGTATGTTGATAAATAAGCAAGATATATAGTTTTAAGTTTAACATTGTTCTTATGAAGGTAAAATCCAACATGGCCGCTCTCCAAGCCCTCTTAACATCGTTTTATCACCCCCAATACCCCTATACCAGCTTGTTATCCCGACTATACTTCCTTCTAACTTTATAATGTACAACATTGGCATAAAATTAGTGAATTTAAATATAACCAGGAGCATGAGAACAGCCAAAAAATAACATTTTTAAATTTTCAAACAAAATGTAGCCCGTGTTTATTTGATATTTTTAAGGCTTTAATGTGGAAATTCACTTCCCTCACGTCAGCGTGCTGCGTGCGATCTCGTGATTAGAAGCCCTGCAAAAACACATTGCCTGGCAATAAATATCACGACACTTTTAAGAAAAGTTTCGAACATTTTAAAGTTGGCGATTTAGACTTATAAAATAATCAGAAATACACATTTCTAGAAAATCAAAGTCATAATTTATAAATACGCTAATAACTATTTCCAATTTATCATTTATGTACAAACCTACAACAAGCGACTTTCTAACCAATTTATATTATTGATTAATTTACTTTTTTCATCAAATGTAGAAGCGGAAAATTATAGTTGTCTGTTGCACCGATGATTTACCACCAGTAAATGCACGAGTGGTTGCACATATTAATTACGACGCCATATAATTGCGGCGGAGCGCAGCGCGTGTGATGGCATCGCAGGTTTTGGACCGTTCCCACATCACACGCTTAATGTCAGACGAACAGTTAATGTAATATGTGGAGTCTTGCTGTCAGGCCATACAGTGATTTACTGATGGTTCATAGCAGCCCTAGACCAGCTCAAATTAATTTGTTGCTGAGAGAATTGCGCCCACTCTGTGACTAATTAGTTGTGATTGGCGGATGGCTAGATAATATTAAAAGAACTCGAAGAAATTATTAAACCGATGAGTGTGAGAAGGATATTTGTTATATCCACTTAGTGTATTATGCATAGGAGTTGACCTAAACGAATCTTCTAGTTAGAACGCTAGATTCAACATTCAAGACATTTATTTCAACATTTAAATAAATATATACGGAGTGAATAAATAAATTTGAAATTAAGTCCCCACATGTGCCTTATGGCATGTGCGTAAAGACGAGTACTATTTAAATGACTAAATTATATTATACGCTAATGACTAAATTATCAATACTATTTGTAACTTTCCCAAATAGTCATCATGTACGACTTAATTTTTGGAGGAAGTTGTATTTTGATCTGAATTATCCATTTATGATTAAAAACTAACACGAATAGTTTCTATTTCGTCTGATGAATTACGTGGGTTTTGCCATGAGTTTACTAACAAATAACAATAATACCCCCGTCGCAGCAAACCTGCATACTCAGCGAATTTCCAATGAATATATAACATAACACATTAAGCCAGTTAACAGAATTCATAAGAAATATAATCACAAACAAGCGATATTTAAAATATTAATTATTCTCCATAAGAACAACATTGGGGATGAGTACGCAGGTTTGCTGCAAGAAGGAATACAAAATAATGGGTTTTTATGCAAATATCAATAGAACTCATCTAAGTGAAGTCACATACCAAGTTTCATCCATATACATTCATAAATAAGCGATATATAATATTTTAAATATTATCCATAAGAATAACATGGGGACCGAGTACTTAGGTTTGCTGAAACGGGAATCATAGGCGAAAAATTGTTTTTTTGAGCAAACAATAATAAACTACAACCAGATGAAGTCATATACCAAATTTTGTCAGTTTAGGTTCATAAATAAGCGAGAGATACAATTTTTCTTTTTCTCCATAAGAATAACATTAGACAACGTACTGTGTTTAGCACTTTCAATATCTCAGTAACCAATTGACGTAGAGCAATGATCAAAATACCAAATTGTTTGTTTTTTTAAGCTGATTTTAATGGTAAAAACTGCAATTTGATTAAAATAAAAATTACATGTGAAAACCCCAAAAAACCCATTTTTGGGGTACAAAACCCCCCAAAAACCCCCCTTTGGATGATGCGATTCGTCTGGTTTTCGAACTCGTTCAAATAAATGGGACTTTACACATTTTTACCAAATTTCATTAAGATCGGAGCTTTTTTACGAGAGTTATCGTGCTTACGGACATATATATATATATACAAATATATATATATATATATATATATATATATATATATATATACATATATACAAATTTGAACTAATGGTGTTTTTGGAATCTGGGGACCTTGAAATGAAAAGTTATCATGGTCTCGGGCTTAAGTCTTACCATGAGACCTACGGTAATAGCTTCTTCCCTATAGGGGAAATTCGCTAAAAGGGGTCGAGCTACAACTTACTGTCCTTAAATATATGCTGTTTTTCAATAGTTTGGCAGCCCCTTTTTGCTTTACTTTGCCTGTCTACATAGACTACAGTCATGATCGTGGAAGTTACAGTATGAGTAGTAAAGTACTGGTAACATTTACTAGCCAGGGTTGGGATTCGAACCCATGACAGGGCCGCTGCCACCCTTCGCGTCGCCTTGACCACTACGCCATCAACTCACCATTTTTATTTGTCAGGTCAAAACAAGCAAATAATACAATTCCAAATGTGTCCTTTATAGATATATTTTCGACTGCGATTCTGTATGTTTCTTAAAAAAAAACTCCAGTTGTTATTTATAGCTCAATGCCCTTTGATTTATTTTACTACTCTGTATATGTAATCTTCACTCAAATATTTTAATCTCTGCTCTCAGGAAACCATACGTTAATAATCATAAACAACATGAGTATTACTTTGACAGTCCTCTGGTTGATTATGAACAGCTGTTACAATTCTTTTGTTTTGATTTTTAACTCCATAAGCCCAATATTAATTTTTTAACTTTTAAATTTCGTTTTTAACATTATTTGATTTCTTCTGGGGATGAGACCTGTCTAGAACATATTTTTATACCAGAGCATAGTTATTTCCAAAATTTTAAGGAAATCATTGGAGCCGTTTTCGAGATAATTGTGCAACCAACCAATCAAGCAAACATTGCTCATATAAGAGTATAGGATATGTCCCTAAAAAGGACTAACAAGGGAGGCGCGGTGTATACCGTCCAAATGGAACTGCCACAGACGCAGCTTTGACAAAGGTCCTGCCGTCCTGCCTCACTGTGATTAAGCACAATTAGGCGGCAATAAAAGAACATAAATTAGAAAGCGCACGGTTTGTGGCGGGGACCGTGCTGGGAACAGTGGCAGTAATGGTAGCTACAACCGAACTGTGCACCTTCACTGCACTGCCGTCCGTCGGTGTCGTGACGAAAAAATGTTGTTAAACATGTAATTAGTCATTAGATTAGAAGAGTGGGCTCCACTCAATTAATGATTAAGATTCAATAAGATAAAATGTTTAACTGTAACAATGTACTCGGTAAGAAGGAGAATTAGTAATTATTAATTAATTATGTATTTCGTGTGCATAACTACAGATGAATAAAAGTTATCCTATAAACGGAAAAATATATTTTTTCCTTACCTGTGAAAAAATCTAAATTAAAGGTAAACCGCAGTTAAAGAAGGATAGAAAAACAAAAACAAAACAGAACTATTTCAAAATAAACAGCAATAATGTAATTATTGATTTTGTACTGTATTTTATAGATTTTGGGATATTCATCTTACTTTAAAACTCTGCTTTTTAAACTCATTAACTGTCCCAGCGTCCAGCGACACATCGTCAGCGAGTAGGGCAGTTCGTTGCGGAAGTTTCATAGGCAGTATCATCTATCATTTTTAAACCCCATCAAATAAAATAGTCGTAAACTCTCGAAACCAAATAAACCATTAAATTAAAACCACAACTTCTCTCTTACGTAAACTGAAGCCATAAATTCTCGTTAAAACAGTAAAACATAGCGGCTAGGTTATATGAGCAACATTAATGCAAAACTACGCTGCACATTAAACCAGGAGCACCCGACTTGTACGAGTCATTCTGCGTTCAAGACTCGCTTTTCTCTACCTTGCTTTAAATTATCTAACAAAGTCTAGGGAATTTGGTGCTTAAAAACTAAGCGCAGAAACAACCAAAGCTAGTGCAATATTGTACTCAATAATATACAATTCAAGCAAGTATTTAAAGTACACTTATAATGAAGTAGGTAGTAGTAGCAGTTGAAGTATCATGAATCGTAAAAGCATATTTTGCTGTACAACAATCATAGACAGTATTTATTTATATATAAACATAGTATATATATAGTAGTTTATTAACAAATATATATATATATATATATATATATATATATATATAATCAATTGTACAGTGACATCCGACATCAGAGCTTCGCTAAACTGGATTTTAAATATCCGAAATACTAGTATCAGCTGAAAGCTCAATTCCTCTTGACTTGAAACTCAAAATAGCTAGCTAGCCTTGAGACGCAAAAAATAAAAAAACATAAAATTTATGAATGTTATATCAATCTTTTTAAAGTATTAATACCTGTGTTATTTGTTCAGAAAAAAAACTTCATTCGGGTTTTTATAGAAAACAGTTGATGGATTTGACTTTACAATCTACAGTATACACATCTGGGTTTTTTTTCTCTAACATTTAACCTTCAACGACTAAAACAGCAAAAACATTTTTTTAATAACTTATTTCAAGGCCAAATTTATGCAAACAAACAAGACTGTTTCTAATAATACAAATAACACAATAAACCATCTCAGCTAAAACGTAACAAATTTAATTTATAACTAATACAAATACAAAACAACTTAAAAAATTGAAAATGTGCGTGGCATTGCACAATATTGCTTCAAGTCATTATTTTACCCTCTAAAACAACAGAAAACATACGTGTCAAGGAATATAGAACTTACTTAAAACAAGTGATGTCTTTATTTTTAGTTTAACTGTTATTCAAATAGTATGACGGAAGTATATTTTATAAACATAACTGCAACTTTGATTTAGATATCAATTTGATTACTTTTTAATTTTGAAAGATTTATAGCAGTATCATTAGGTACGGGAGTGCGCCAGCTCTTAGGGTTAATATATGTGTGTGTGTGAGTTACGTGTGTGATCCAACCCCCCTCCCCCACATAACGCTACGCCATACCCCATCCCCACTTAAGTGCGTTACGTAAATGTGTATGGCCCCTATCGCTTTCAAATTTGCTACCACAAATTTCCCATTTGATTCCTCTAACTTCAGAATTAGCGTTTTAAATATATTCGGGTACCAGGGGGCTCTTAGGCGCATTACTAAGCTAATCCACCACTCCGTCCTGGCACAACGCGTGTAGGCCTACAACGTGGCATCAGACAGCACGTCACACGGGCAGGCTCATCCCTGTGTAATTACAGGGACCCCGACCGCCTGCAACTCCTCTCGCACTCTTACATCACACTCCTCACCACTCTCATCCAACGGTGCCGGTATCGCCCGCAGCGCCGAGAGTACGTCTACAGTTTGCATACATTCTTCGCCTCCTACAGACTTCGTGGTACAACACACCTTGATCGGGGGTTTGTGTTACACCCGGCTCCGAGCATCACCTCGTTGGGTAGGGGATATCTTATTCTTTATTTATTTATTTACTAGCTGTTCCCCGCAGGCTTCTCCCCGCAAATGATTTATAAAAACTATGACGGTTGTGTGTGCTGTATTCTGTGGTTAACTCGTGGAACTACTACGAATCATGATCAGCTGTTTGTATTTCCATCAGCTCAAACAAAAATGAATGTCCATAAGGAATACATGGGAACTTGTAAGTCCCGTGGGGCAGAGCTCTATAGGATTTTCAAAACGAAAATATGCCTATGAGTTTATTTGGTATATAAAGAAATTCTTGTAAATTTTCATGCCAATTCAGTATTTTTTTAGTGATTGGGGAACACACAGCAGACAGACAGACAGACAGACACACACCATCCCATTTTTATATATTAGTAAGGATTTATTTAACCAGGATAACAATATAATATTATAAACTTTACATTCAGATCTATTCGGAACTGGAGTATAGTGTTAGAAAAAATAAAAACAAAATATTTAGATTGTGAATCCATATTAAGTTCAATCTGTTTCTTCATTTAATTTCAGACGTGGTGTATTTAAGTAAAATACAACCAATCTTTAATTGTGCTTGGCACTTCAGCTAAGAATGCAGTCAGATAGAACACTAGACAAATGTAAGAAGAACGTCACAGTATTCGGACGGTACATCTCCTTGGCCTTAGATCATTAAGTTCTTACCAAATAGTATATAATTAATAGTATCAACGATTTTAATATATGCTATACTACTCCCGTCAAGATTTAATTGCAAGATTACTAATACTTCTACTCAATCCAGGTCTATTGGGACTAAACAAGAATTACTCGAGTTTACGATACACGCTGATTATAGTCAAGATATATCGAAACAATCATTTAAATTCAGTAATTGGATTAGATAAGAAGGCGTTCTGCGTTTATTTCATCCACAACAATCCTTGCCCCAGTTGGCGATGTAGATTACTGCAAGGGCGACCGCATCGTCACATACAGGATGCTGAGTTATAATTTTAGGCTTGCCAAACTCGAATTGAGATCATGATCATCTTAAGATAGCACTGTTACTTCGCAACTCACAATCATTTCATAATTCAACGAATGACTTGGAAATAAACAACATAATTTGCGCGGTGTTGTAACCTTTAACGGGGCACTCAAAAATCGTCTATCGATACCTGGCGGTATTTCAAGTCTGAGTGATAGAATGTGTCATATGTTTTGTAATATGTTAAAATCTGCATTGAAGAGCCTGTGACCCATGAGCCATGCAGTATAGTGTATCTTATCTTTGACCCTAATATTGTATTATCGTGCCGAGTTTTTAGTTTTAGATTAACCCAAATCGAGCAAATCAGAGTTAATTGAGGGCCAAGATCAGAGCATCGAGATCGAAACCCAAGGTTTATAAATCTAACATTCTCAAACTGGTCCGTGTTTGGTTTAGAGCAAGAAGTCCAATCAAAGTGATTTAATAAGAGTGATGACAAAATATACACATTGGAAACCTCCTTGACAGTTATAATAGCGTAAATAATATAGGTGTTAGGTTAGGTTAGGTTAGGTCAGGTTAGGTTAGGTTAGGTATGTTTTCGCGCTTTGTATCCCAACTGTTGTAAAACTTGTCATAGTGACTTGATAAGTTAAAACAGCAATAGTTTTCTAGATTCCGGAGTTGCGCAGCCATCCAATTGGCTGGTGTTTTGGTTTAATAAGCATCACTGACCACATGGCACAGAATTTGTCTTTTAAGGATCATATGACTTAAGTATAATGTGTTAAAAATAGTAAGCGTTACCTAGTTCGTATTTTTTTTTATTTATGTGCATTTTCACTTCAGTTAAAAGCTATAATAAAAGGGGTAACTCTTTCGCGATAGCCAAAAGGTGAGAGGGGAAGCTGTCACATTCGCGGATGATGGAAGCGAATCCATCCATCACGAGCGAATAAGCGGGGTGAATTTGTTTCCCGCCCGTCCGGAACCAGCAGATGAGCGAATCAGATGCCCCTTATGAAACGCGATTGAAGCTGTCAAATATTTACATAAAAAATACACATTAGCTGGCTGGTTAACGTGGTGGTTAGAGTGCTCGCCTCATATCCTGAACTTAACCAGTTGACCTGGATCTAAAACTATTCTGCGAATGTTTGATACTGCACTCTATTAATGATGGGGGTATCTGGAGGCTGTTAATTAATGGTGCTATCTAAATATGGGTCGACCTTAGATAGTAACAAGACCAGGAAACCATTCCCTTTCAAAGGTTAAAACATTCCGCTGGAGTTTATAAAAAAAATAATTACAAAGTTGATGAAAATTGACGTACTGAATACAAATTTGGAGAGGTTCTATACGTTTCTGAATGATACTGTGACACATACAACTGTACAACTGAATAAAAAAGAAAACATTCAAAAGCATTATTATTCAGCAATTATATGATACTAGGGGTTTTATCAAGATTTAAGAATACCGTATTACTATATGGGGTATATATGCTGGTAAATCTCTACTTAAATGACAAGTGTAGAAGATGCACTGCCGAGATATCCTCTTCACGCTCAGCGGGAGCCTAATGTATGGAGCAGCTGGCTGACAGCTGAAGAAGGTCCAAAGTGCACAGAAAGGTTACCTCTGCACATAGTGAAGCAGGATGATATAACAAGGAAGCGGTATGAACCCAACTCCCCTCATTGACGGAATATGAAATTCAATTTAATGACAAATAATGGTTTTTACCTCTTGGTTGAAAACCAAAACCGAGGTAACCGCACATCGCTCGGCCGTCACACACGGAGTGTACGTTATTACTGATAATTTATGTTTATAGAAACCGGAAACGTTTATTCAAAACTCTGGCTACAGATTCCAAATCCAAATTCCAAATCCCCGGCGATCTCTTAAATCGATTATTGACTCAAATATTGATGACGAAAACCATAAAGTCCCTTCTACAGTGCCTTTTATAATTAATTTTTCGTGTTGCTATGCCAATCAAATCTTTTAAGGGGTTAAAATTACACTAGGTTACTGTTGCAAGCTGTTTAGTTGCTTACAACAAAGGTAAATCAATACAGAGGATAGAATTGTTAGCGAATTGAAATACCTGTTTTTTTAGTATAGGGTGTGTCACTGTAAGATGTTGTTCAACAGTACGTTGACAAATAAGTGAGCTAGGATCACCTATTACATTAAAATTTGTATGGTCTTTTAGTGTTTGTTTATTTTTCGCGTTAGCGGAGAGCAAAATGGTGTGTATATTATTAGTTTTGATGTTATATTAAGGGAGATATGGCCTACCGACAAAAACACCCTTGAGAAATAATAAATAAGATATAAGCATTAATTAAAATAAATCTGATGGTGTCACGCGAGATGCTGGATATTACATTGATGCACTTCCTCACATCACATCAGATTAAAACTGAGCGGCAACAAAGCGCTGCAGAAGGAAGTACGCTTCTCTCCAGATGGCCGCGAGATAAGTCGTGAAAACTTTACAGTGTAATTTGCTGTTTTTATTCCCTCAACGGAGGTTAAAGACCTCTTCTTCCTGCTGTGGTAGCCCGTGCGCAGATTTTAATCGGGTTTTGTTGTGAGTAACACGATACTAAAACCGCGATCTCTGCGTTTTTCGTTGTCCCTTTCGCCCAGCTGGCCGTAATTTACTAACGCTTCTCTACTTACTTAGTAAGTAGATGATATAATGAGAAGCGACCACTCTGGTATGGCTGACCCACGCTCGCGGCGTTCCCACGGACTACGATATGATAATTATCGCCTACTGCCGCTGCCGCTGCCGCAAAGCGAAAGCCTCTCCGGCCGCGGCTATTAGCTAATTCTGTTTCCTCAAATTTGGTTTTAGGAGAGTTTAGCCCACGCGGAAAATTGGTGTAAAATTGTTGTAACATCGCGGTAATGTGCGGTTTGATCGATTCAAGAACACACAAAGGAATTGGTTTCTCTGTGATTCGAGATTCAACTTCCTTAAATATTAGGAGAGAAAGTCAACGAAAGTTCTTTAATTTCAATACTTGAATCTAAATATTGATGAATTAAGCATGAATATTATACATGAAAAGCATTCTAAAGGAATCTTTTTAGGTCAACTATGTTTTTTTTTGTTTCATGACCGATTTTGATGAAGATTTTTTTATAAAGATTTTTTAAGATTCAAATTAAAGGGGATCTCATTTAGATAGTTAGAAATGAATAGATGTTTCCCTTAGGAGTGGACTCACGGTCCACTACTGACCTTAAGGTACCAATGTTATTAATATGAAAATAATTAAATTAGGTCCATGTAACATGTGTTTTACCTTGATTAACTTATATGAATGGTCTGAAACTTTGTCTTGCTACTTGTATAATAGTGTGGTCATTTTATAAAAGACATAGGATTTTACGTATTAAATATATACAAATAAAAGGCAAAGCCCTCACGCACTCATCACTAATTCCCCAACTTCCCGGCATGCCAAAGTAGTAACATTTGATTATTTAGGTATAAATAGAAAAGTTAAATTGTTTGCATACCCATCCAGCTATGCCCCACAGGACTTCAAAGTTTCTATGAATGAAAGTTCCTATGTTAATGTTATGTAAGAATATAAGCAAATGTAATTGAATATTTAACATCAGCTATTGGTACTAACAAACAGTACAGAAGCAAGGGAACTTCTGGAATGGCATCTCAATGTAAACTAAAAAGACGGTATATGAGTTGGATATCCCCAAAATGGGGGAAACATATTTGCTCGAATTTAAGCAGATGGATTTGCTGGTATCAAATTAATATAATTAACATAGTAGCCAACTAAATTGCACAGCTATATTTCTGTTTTGTTGAACTCTGTATATTTATTAATTGAATATTGCAAATGCATTCTTATTGTAATGTTTTTTGTTTGTAAAATTACTTTCTTGTCTGTTGAGGAGTATTTTTTAATTTAATTTAATGTATCTTAGTGCCATAGCGATGAAAAGTTATTTTTGAAACACTGTCCCTGTAATTGGGCTTTGCCTGTAGGGGCAATAATTGCAGGATTAATTTTTGGCTTTAAGATAGGCTATTGTATTTATGTATGTATTGATTATAATAAAGTTCCAAATGACTGCATAATTTTGCTGTATACATTGTATTTATTTATGCAATAAACAAATTTTAATTTATTTATTCGACTGTTTACCTTTTCACTTTTTAAATATGATCCCTGAAAGAGAAATATAAAAGGTAAGACTGTAAAGTGAGGTGTTGTAAAAATGAATAAAGAAAATCATCTTTTCATGTAATACAAATGAGTTCGAATGATAATACAGTAATGTAGTAGGTAAAATTGTATTTCTCTCGATTTCCTTGGATGGAATCGGCCGCGTAGCTCAAATTATGAGGCGAGCGCTCTAACTAATTCGCTACCAAAACTCAGCAAAAATTAAGTTAAATTATCTTAGTTTAATTAACTTATCTAATTTATTATACAACATCTGGACAGTTTGATAAGGGGCAGATGTAAAATATTAAATAATTAGGATATAATTGGCTCGAGTTTTGTCTGCGGTGCAATCTGTTTACCTTTGCTATTTTAATTTGGTTTTATTGATTGTTATATGAATTTTATAACTACTGTAATCTATTTAAATTAGTCGTATAATATATGGGTTTATTTTTATGAAATACGTAAAATTTGCTAAACGTTTAGGCCTTAAGGCTAAGATTTCCTTACCGAAACATGACAGAAAGACGCATGAAAAAAAGAGTTTTGCCCGTCCTAAATAGTTAGTCCCGTGATGTTTTATGCTACAATATTACTGGATTCTTCATATGTTTTGTAGCACTGAAATAAATAAATTGAAATAAAGAGATTGGAAAAGAGCAACACGGATTTACTCACTATATCAAGAAGAGACAGGGAAATGATCAATGAAAACCGCTGAGATTAATTCTCGATGATGTAAAATCACCTAAAATTAATTCATACTTTTGCAGAAAAAATAACTGTTTAGCTAACCTAAAAGTCAACATTTATATATTTAAAGTGAATAAGCTGGAGCCGTACGGAGTATCCGTCAAAACTTTACATCTCAGGCAACACAATCCTCTGGTCCATCTTCGTCTACTCAAGTGATACACGCACTGCTACTCGGACATTGTTCATCGACGTCGCAGCAACTGGTGGAAAGTTTGAGTAAGCGAGTTCAGCGCTCCTGCCCGCCATAGAATGCTAATTCCTGGTATATAGATGACACAATTATGTTAACGCTGTTCACACCTAACAGTTTGCACACCTCAGTGATGGTTTGTTCTCTGTTATTGATGGCTGCTTATTATGTCGTCGAGTTTGGACAACTACGAATTTATGTTGATGCGAGGCGCTCGCGTTTGACAACAACTGATCGCGTTCTTGAAGTAGTTTTTATGTTTTGGTGGAAAAGGTTTCCTTAATTTATAAAGACTTGTAAGCGAACGAACTAAAATATAATGAAGGTAACCTTACTTCGCAGACACCCTTACAAACGACATAAATTAAGACAACACTACACATTTAAAATACAATATCACTACATTTTTGTTCCGCTAGTATATCTTTCCTTCCTCCCCCTATACATAGTATATGGACAAATTATAATTATTGTCAACATTTTCGAATTCGAGTTATCGATACAAATATTTGTTTTAATGCTCCCTGAACCCAAAAAAGTGGTTTTCGTCATACTACGCGGGAACATACGACTTTTAATACTAAAATGCGGCTGGAAACTTGCTGTTATAACATATGTTCCTTTGTTGTCTTTTCCGATCACTTCTTTTCCGATCACTAAAATACTCTACATGTTAATCTTAAGGTGAAAGCCTATTTTTGCCTGACAGTTCTTTTCCGATCAGTTTTAGAAGTTACAAACGCGACGCAACAGCTGACTTTCATTGTTGTCAAATCATTGGCCAAAGTTAACCTCTCATTGATGTTACACGTGTGAAGCATATTATGGCATTGTGTTTTTGTAATTATATGACTTTTTTGTAGTATGACGAAAAGCATCGTTCAATACTCGTCCGAAAAGCTCTTTGCCAGTGCTTGATTTAAATTCCACTAACACGATCTCGCACTGATAAAGAGCGCTTTTCCGGACAAGTAACGAAATATACTATTTTGAGATGACGTCTGCCTGCAATGCTGATCTCTCTCACTAACTTGGTATGTAGGTCAACTTAGCATTGACAAATAGAGAATATTAGGAATATGTTACTACTTAATCCTGAGGGAGGGGTTGGGATTTTTATCCTGTTTGCAACTGTTTAGCAAATGATTCTCCAAAAAAGGATTTAGCTCGATGTTTCTGAAAAAAGTTCATTATAAAATCGTTTGTACATGTTGTAGTACACTATACTCTATATTTAGTATAACAAAGTAATTTATTGGACTGAAATGGACAAAGCATTTGTCAGTTTCCTGATACCGTTTTTTCAGTAATGTTCAAAACAAACAGGAGGCAAGATGTTAACGTATAGGTACTCTTCTAGTCACTCTGGGTTTCTTCCCTCGTGGCTGCTAAACGGCCGATCTTTAACCGTTCAACCGGCCGATCTGATCATAACCGTGTTCAACATATCTGCTTCTACTGGCTTGGATTCGTAACCACGAGCTATCGTACCAACCAGCTGTTGGATCTTTGCTGTCTCCATAGTTGAGGTCAACCGAGGTCTCGCCAGTAGACGTGTCCAAGTGTTTGAAACCGCTTGATCACCAGTGCAAAGTGATCTTGGGTTCTGCCAGACAAGGAGTGCCTATAAACAGGTTAGGGTCTGAATTAGTTGTAAGCCGCTTCAACAATACTCGGCCTTCGGCTCGGCCTTGCCAAGGCCTCGTGTACTTGTCCGACCACACACCACACACCACACACCACACGACGCGGCTCGGAGGCTGGGCGTCACCGTGGTCGCGGCTGACTCAGCACTCGGCACTCAGCAGCGGTAAATGGAACCCACTTGTAACTCTCACCGTGTGACGGTTGTAACAATGATGGATCTAGGGGAGCTCGGGAGCATTACTCATAAGTGGACCGATTGTATCCACTGTGATGCATTTTCATTGTAACAGAAATGTAGAAATGTAGAGAAATGTAGATATGTATCGGTTTAAAAGCAACTTCGCTCAGCGGAGGTAGTATACCGAGTTGCACTGTTATTATAGCCTACATCTAAGAGCGCAAAAGACGGAGGACATGTTAATGTTACCTTCCTACCTTATAAGCAGTTTCTAACACAGACAAATGTATTTCACTCGAATACAGAGATTATTTGAAAATCAGATTATAACAAACTCATTCCTATAAAAGCACTTATAAACTAACAAATTTATGAGTCTAATTACAAAGTTAAATTCACAATAACTAGAGAACCCGCGCTGCTCTGCAGCATCAGTCAGTGTTGCAACCTAAGATTATGACTAGAGGCTAAGCAAGTTAAAATAATGTATGTTTTATGGTAAAATCTAAAACACTTTTTGGCTGGCGGTAATTATTTCAAAAGTTATATAAATATATGGTGAACAGATTTATAATTTTTGCACTGAAAACACTAACCAGTATTAACTATAAACGACTTCGCACGCAGCACGCTGTCGCGAAGGAAGAGAATTTCCACATAACAAACTTTAACAAATCAATAACGTTGTTAAAACATAGACTTATTCCAATGTTTATGGAAATCTAAAAAATATTGAATTGTTGGCTATTCTGATGCTCCTGGTTCTATTTACTATTTAATGATGGGATAACAATGTTGCTTATAAGGTTAGGAGAAGGTCCAGTCAGGATTGAAAGTAGGCGTGGGAATACTGGGGATGATAAAACTACGCCAATATATGAATATTTTCTAATGTAAAATCTCCTTAAGACAACGTACTGTATTTAGTCAATATAAATTTTCTTTAATAACTCAGTAAATATTTGTGCTAGAATTGTGAGGGAGGGCACATATGTTTCGCCTTTAATATGATGATGATGATAAGGAACCTGAGGAAATGAGATATAAAATGGATTTTTTTGGTAAAACCTTGTTATTTGAGTGGTAAATTGTGAATCGGTTAACAACTCATTAAAGGGTATTTCATAATGATTATAAATTTACAAGGGATAAAGTAAGGTTAATCAGACGTCCAATTTCAAACATAACTCTTTAATCGTATGACTTAGCCAATGGAAATATGGAACTACTTCCGATGCAATGATGCTCTTCAGAGGTTTGCACCTGTGGACAAGTTTTCTGCACTCAGTGACGGAGGCGACGTACCATCACCCCCCTCCGTTCCAGACTCTGCCATGGGCAAATAGAGTGTATATTCAATTTACTTCGTAATCTGTAAATTAATTGTAGCTTAGAATATTGACTCTATTTACTTCATTATTCCTTAATTTTATTTCGGCAAATGAAGAAAATGTTGAATTATTTCCAAGAGCTGATGAAGCAAATGAGGCGAGTTAAAACGTGACTTAAGAGTGCGCTCCAGTTACGAAACGTTTTGCGATCTTGGATAATCCGTTGAGGAGGTAAGGGCTTTGAAAGTTAACATTGGCCTAGTACGTAGAATCGCGAATTGTTGGAAATCTGATTGGAACCCCCCGTCTTAATAAATGTTGCGTATAATCGAGTTTTTACAGCTATATATTGGTAAATGGTTTGATTTTGAGAGTTTCTGGGTATATTTACTCCAACTACATTCCGAAAATTTATAGAATCTGCTGGATTCAACTGTCTAACCCGCTGGTTAAGCTTGGTCGAGTCAAAGATATTCTAGACTCATTTTTATCAATTAAGACATTCATGCGACTCTCATTAATTTACGGCCAGGTAGGCATTTTTCTCAAGATCTTCCCGTTGGCAAAACACTACAACCAAATATATTATGTTACAACTCGAGCTGTTTTGGTGCTCCTTGTTCTATTTATTTGTAACTGGTTAAGTGTATATACCAACTGTAGCCGCTGAGGTAACTGGCGGACTTTTACAGTGAGGGGATCCCACCAATACATCGTAGCCGATCGACACACACCCGATTGAATTCCATTGCGCTTGTCTCCGCTCTACGACCTGCAGCGAGTGCTCCAGTGGCTCCAGTGACGCCTGGGGCGATGCTGGTCACCAGCAGTTGGTTTGACTAGAATGTCCTCGACCCAGTCCCTCGTGTGACAAGTCGCATCAGTATGGATTCCTCACACCGGGGCATGACATGAACACTAACGCCTGCCGTCTTCGTGCAGCACTCTCTCCTGTAATGTGCCACTGTGCCATCCGCCGACAAAGGCTGGGTAAAATATGTAAATCATTAAGTAATTAAAGTATTTGTTAGCTTTTATAATAAAAAGTACCTGGGGGCCGAGTTTTGCTCGGGGGAAGGCCAGTCAGTTTGTTTAGATGACATGGAGTAATATTTCACCACTTCCCCCTACTGATAATCAGATTTGTATAACTCATTTGCTTCTTTTCTAAATTTTTAAGGTCACTCCAGTTGTTATTTATAGCTCAATGTCCCTTTGATTTATTTTAATACTCTATGTAATCCACACTCAAATCGTTTAATCTCTTCTCTCAGGAAACCACATGTTAATAATCATATACAACATGAGTATTACTCTAACTGTTCCCTGGTTGATTATGAACAGCTGTTACAATTATTTTGTTTTGATTTGAAACTCCATAAGCCCAATGTTAATTTTTTTAACTTTTCATTTTAGTTTTTTTACATTGTTTGATTTTTTCTGGGGATGAGGCCTGTCTAGAACTTATTTTTATCCCAGAAATTAGTTATTTCGAACATTTGAAGGAAATTGTTGGAGCCATTTTTGAGATCCGTGTTGCAAGCAAGCAAGCAAACCTTACTCATATTAGAGTATAGGATAAAATATGTATTCATGTTGACAAAAGAGAAGCAGTAGCAGCATGTCCCGATAAATTGATTTTCAATTTGTATATTCACAAGGTTAAATATTTAACGATACGCAGAACCATACGATCAAATAATAGTCATAACCCACTATGCTCATCGCGTTTTCCCAAAATATTTTGAGAAAACATTGAACACGTTGTTTAAATGATTTATGATCTGTGAACTTAACTCCAGGTATACTTATTTTAACAATCAATAATTATTATTTTTCGACCTACAATTTACACTGTATGGACATAGATCTATTTATGTTTATTACGAGACTCTATGTACATGCATAAATTAGCTGCTGATAGTGGGTAAAACCAACCTTCGGAAATATTTATTGCTACGTCAATGTCGGTAGTAAGCCGACTGCAATAGGCAGTAATTGTGTTTTTATAAAATTTACGTCTGGTTAAATTGGCAGTCTAGGGATATTGGCACTCTTCTGAGAAGCGCTTATGGGAAGATATAGTTATTACATAAATAACGGAATGTTTAACTTAATAACCTAAAACCTATAACCTAAAATAACCTGTAATCTAAAACGTTGGTCTTGAAACAGTTGGCTATTGACAGTTTGAGTCATACGGACCCGCCGTTAATATAATACGCGTCTTTGACATTAATTCCAAAGAATAAAATCATACTATAGTAAGCACTCTGTGGTGACTAATAAAATATAAAATCAATATACGTATATGTGTTTGAATTAATTAATTTAAAAAATATTTCCTCAGCATTGTTATTGTAACTAAAATAACCCAAGAACATAATCTTAAGGGTTGAATAAGAATGTTACGGGAATTTTATAACGTTGTCTTACAGTTACTATCAATGTGTCTGAAAAATCTCCTGGTGACAACGGGCTCACTTTACATATCTTTTTAACACAAACCACGGAGTAAAGGACAGTAACACCTTGACACTTTAGACCATTTACGATCGGTTGGCTAACGAGACAGTTTCTGAAACGTCCGATCAGATCTTCGGTTCCCGATACTGGCGTCGATAACCTTTTCGTTAACTCGGGTTTCGTGTGAAGATGACCCGGGATGAAAGTGGAGAGGGAGGAGCCGATGGACGAAATGTCAGACAGTTGGCTCGTCAGCCCATAAACATCTGCAGGCCCTAATTGCGGCACGGCGCTGCTGACGATCGACCACCGATTGCTAACAACCTTTCATCCCGGCAACGTTGTAAACCCAAGGGCTTGCCATAAATTAGGGGTTTATACCTTTGGTGCACCTCCATGAACCGATTATCTCGTTTACCCATGTGAAGTTGGATGCAGCATAACATTAGCTCGTGTTATTTTTACTGCAATACGCAAACGTCCGTTTGTGAGCTTTAGGATTTGTACCAATGAAAAATTGTAATGAAGGCATATTTGAAACTGTCAAGTTCAGTGAAGCTTCTATAAGTCAATCGGGTTCCGTTAACCATACCTTAATTTGAAACTTTTTATTTTTACTGGTATTATAAAATGTATTTCATATACAGCAGATTCAGACACCATGTGGAATGTAGACGCTTTGTTAATGTTTATCGGCTCTACTGAGATAACAAAGGTATTTATTTTGCTATTTTGCATCCAGCGAATATTTCATGTTTATTTTATAATTATTTCCATTAAGTAAAACAACTATCAGCAGTTTAGGCGTTGAATTCAAACTTAGTTAACACAATTTAGATAAATCTAACGTTAAGCGGCAACTCAGACTCGTTGGATGTCCTTCGCACTTTGCATGTTAATGAGCGGCTCTTGCTTAAAGCTGGATAACATCTACAAGATGACTGATTCAGTATTCTGCTTTGAATAGTGATTATCTTGATATTTCCTGGTTTTCGAATACGATCTTTAATATTCTAATTAATAGTTGTGTTAAAATATTGGTTACAACAAATACAAACGCGCTTAATTTTTCCCCCTTCCGTATTAAAAATAATAAATTATTGTGTTCTTCGTTATTACTGAGCTATTTAACCACCTCGTTTTCTCAGCAATCGATCAGAATGTTTGTAATTGATAAATGGGTACGACGATCCTTGTATTCTTTTATACAACGTACACATATCCAACTAAGTGAAATGTATACTGGGGAAAATTCCTCTAAATTAAGGGATACCTACGTTATTTTTAATTGATGGAAATTTAAATATTATTGTCTTAACATTATAATATTTACATGAAACGATAGTTAAATCACAGAGAAAATGTATTAAAACACTAAAATTTTGACCTATACACTTTGAGAGAGAAACAGAATGAGAGAAAGATGAACTAAATTATAGGTTTAGAAATATAGGCCTGTTCACACCAGATGAGTTGTATGATTTTACAACAAAATCGAGAGGCATATATCAATTTAATGTCCCTAGATTATAAACTAGGCCTAGATATAAGGTGCCTATTATGAGAACAAAATATGGGCACACCAGCTACCAGAATACATTGTGCCACACATCTACAACCAGTATGCCAGGTCATATACATATACAGATAAATGAGGCAGTAAAAATCAGTTATAAGAAGCTGAATGAACGGGCTTTTGTAAAAGTGATGACTAGGTTTTTCAAGAAATATCTAGGGTAGGTCTAAGCCAACCTAAATCCTTGAGGTTTTGTCTCCTTGGTGCTAAAGTCATTAAGACTACATGACACTTCAAACATGTAAAACTAGATATTTCATGGCAATCTTTTGTCCATATTCACTTCCTTTTTAATCTTATATGTTGTAATTTAACTTTCTTAACATATCCTTAACAAATGTTCATGAAAGCCAAACCATTAGTAAAAACTTATCTTTTTGTCACTTTTCATGTTACTCTAGAAGTAACTTTCGCCTTCTCCAAAAAAATTATTATTGAAAAGATATTAAAGGTATGGTTACAAATTAAATGTATATTCCTGAAAAGTTGTTTAACTACATCTGATATTACAAGCACATAGTATAGCATGGAGCACAATAGTCTATGATAAGTTATTTATAGAGTAACAGTTTTGAAGGTTATTTCACTATCGTGCAGTTATAGTCTATGATACTATGATATTATTATGTATTCCGTTAAGGTTACAACATTTTTTAATACATTACTCCATAATTGTATCTTGGTAAACTGTCTTGGCCGACAAGTAGTTCGTTACTCGGCTGATCCGAATGAATGTAACAATTTCGACCAAGAAATGGTTTTCGTATACAAAATACCGATTCAATTACGTCGCTACAGGAACACTCACACAAACCAGAGCGGATGGGGAAAGCGCAAGTATTGAGAGGCTATCTATTCGGCACGTTTCATTTTCGATTGTCATAATTCAGGATGATAGCGGCAATCGAGGACCATCTAGAACGGCGTGTTGGCTCTGCTCTTATAACTTTCCCTGCGACACTCGCCACTCGCCACTCGCCCACCACTAGCTCTATTTGCCCAGTCGGAATAAATAAGGGAGAATTGCACTCAGGAAGGCGTTGGGTGAACATTATCAAGTCTAATTCGGCCTCAGAAATAAAGTTGCCCAACGCGTGTTTTCTATCGTCACTTTAGATATTACGAATTTGATCGTCGAAGCAATTCAAAATATTAAGAGGTAAATATATAATAGTTCCAACCGTAAATTTCGTACAGGTAGACAACAAAATATATTTTCTAAATAAATAAATACATTTTATTTCACCCTACAGTATATTCTGTATCGAAAAAGCTCAGATTTAATAAAACTGCCTTGAACGATAATTTTCAAAGAAAACGTTGAAAACTAAGCGTGCATGGGTCCCACATAAGACCGTGTTAGGCGTGATAAGTATTAATTCATTTTATGCCTCAGATTGCTTGAGAATTATTGCTCAGTATTTTAAATAATTCATCTTAATACTGTATGCAGAAAAAAAGATGCCTACCACGCCTTAATAATAACGTAAATTAACGTGCACAGTATTAACGGTATACAAAATACATGGTTTATAAATTGTACTTAAAAATAATAAAATTAATAATGTGTCAACGTTCAAAACTATTGCTCGTGTTCCGTTTTATATTCAAATTTAGAAAAATATTAGGGAGAGTCTTTGCTTGAATTTGTCATTGTCAACATAAAAATACAAATGGATGAAACATTGTACTCATTGTAGTAGAATATCTTATTTAAATATACCTGTGATTATTTTACAGAATTAAATTTGCTGAAAGCGTCAACGGGGGGATTACCAGAGAGTTAACTTCAGAAATGTTAGAAACAGTAGGTAATAATCAGCGTGTCCAATATATAACACCTATTGCGTGTTCGGCGGTGTAACAATACAATGTACAACACATGTAACATACCGGTCACTCGGTCGCGGTAAACACAGTCATAAATCAATACGGTCAATTTACTAGTTGCTCAACAAGCAACGCCGCCACACATAATGAAAGTGACTAACAGCCGAGAAACACACAACACACCGGGTAGCGGCAGCAACGGCAGCAGCAGCGGTACCGTGCGCGGCGAGACCTTCAACTAGAACACATTAACCAATTCGCTGGTTTCCGATAAGTCGGCTACGAAAGAGAAAGGTTTTATTTTGAAGGGGCATTGTTGTGAAAGTAACCTTGCTCGTAAAAGGTCACAATGAGTCGCCTAGAAATGCGTTGTATGCTGAACATGGAGAGATTCACGTGATGATTCAGAGTGGGGGTTCCGGGCGAAGGAGCCAAGCCCGGTCACAGGTAACAGTTGTCAAAGGCACTGGACCCATCGATTATCTTACTTTTTGAATGGTAAGAACAAGAAACGGTTTATGCAAAGACCCAAACGTTCTGGAAAGGAAAATCCGTGCAATTACCAAAGTGTGGGTCTATCTGTCTGCCAATCGTCATTCCTATTCCGAAATCCAACCACTCCTAAACCGATTGATCTGAAATTTTACACGTATGAAACTAACAGACGCCAGGGTAGAATATTGTTGGTTTTAAGTTTTGATAACACTTAATCCTAAGTATTAAAATCAACTGGGGGTTTTCCGGAAAGAATTGAAGAGTCAGATTTTAATGATCAAAAACAAATTTTTTATTCAGGTTTTGACATTCCTTGCAACTACAAACTATATTATTTTCTAAATGTAATTTTTAGTTACAAGGAATGTCAAAACCTGAATAACAATTTTTTTAAGATTTGCTTAGTTTTTGAAAAGCCTAGCAGCCGGAGCAAAATTTTAAGTTTGTTTTTAAAGAACTTTACAATCGTATGGTGTAAACCATTAGCTGCGAAAAATGTGATCAATGGAACAGAAATTGCAAAGTGAGCGTGGTTTGTAAACATCGCATATTAATAGTTGTCAAGCAGCTAGTTTTGAATTAATTGATGACGGAACGAAGTGAGGGATCTATGTATTAGCACAGACCATTCGTTGTCCGTTGGTGTGTGGGTGAGTGGGTGTGTGTTCTCGTGATGTAATATCATGAAAACTGCTGCACGGATCGTTTTCAGATTTTACACAATTGCTTTCCAGTACACTTTTCGCTTCCAGTTGAAACATGGAACACATTGGTTAAGCAGTTTGTTATTAATTAATATTTAAAAGTTGTAAAATTTCCATAGGATAAAGCATTAGATAAAAATTACTGTTTGTGAAGTACGAGATACTAATACAATATTGTTTCGTAATTGCAATAAACTACAAAAAAACGGTCTCATATATATGTTTTATGATTAAATAAATAGAGTACAGTCCGTTTACCATGAGTTTATTCAATTTATCAAAGGTTATTGAAAAGTTTAGATTAAAAAAACTAATACCAGTTTTTATAAATAAAGATAACGTTCTCTTTATAAATCGTTATGATGTGAATAATGTGAGTAAGTTAATAGTTTATCCGCTAGATTGCAGCAGCCATTTATTTCATATTTATTTAACATTTTGTGATCAAATTTCGGTTAGAACTTACGAAACAGCAGTAAATTTTATCTACCATTTCTGAGTCCGGTTATCCGATTACGCGAATATCTGAGCGTACTCCTAGTTTAGGATATAACCTGGTACTTTGGACTGTGATTTCCGTCCAAGCAGTTTGATGAGGTTTGTTGGCATCGTGCTTGGACTTGAATTTTATGATTCTTCTGGAAATTGAAGGGCAACTCTATAAGAGGTAAATAGGTACAGTAGTAAGTGAGTGCAGTTAATAAATACTTACGATTTAATAGGAGTAGGAGTATGTGATTTATGATTTATTAACTCATGAAACTCACCATGAACAATACATAATATACACAAAAATTATGCATATATATGGCTTATATAAAAATGCATAAAACCTAAAACCACTAAATCAAAACAGGTCGGAAAGGCTAAGGCGGTTACGGCTTTATGTTGCTAGCTACGTTTAAAATATTGCTCACAACCATAAATCATTAAATCATTGTCCAAGACGCCGACACAACTAGGGCGTATTTTAAGGCGAGTATGAATGAAAGATGAGTGTAGAATGGGTGAGATGCCTTGTGTTGCCTTGTTATACCACATTTGAATTAATTTACTGCCTATTTTTGACTAATTAAATAACTTTGACTCTTAGTTTTGAGGTAGAAAAAGAAACTCGATTTTGTAGAACTTGTTAAGTGTTTCAGTTTTCTACCGCGAGGTTTTGAGGTCATGAGTTTAGATAAATACAGGAGCTGTCCCTCATAACACGTCAAAACCCCAGTCAACAGCCAAAACAAAGCCCGTTGTAATTGGTTTTCCATGCCCGTTGTAATTTAAAGTTTATGTCGTTACTGATCGATGTCTAACGTAAAATTAAAATAAATTGGGCGAGCATTAGTTCTGTAAATGGATCGTAATATACAGTAACATAATACTAAAGATAAACATGAACACGGTAGACAGCAAGTCGCTCTGCGGTGTAGGGTGAAGTGGGTGTAGGGTATAGTGGGTGTAGTTACAACCGTGGCCTTGGAGCGGTCGACCGATACCGCCGCCTTCCCAAGGAGTTCACGATCTGGTATTGTTTAATAAAGGTATTATTTTGAATTGATTATAAACAATATCCGCGCTGATATCACAGCATTAACGGATATTGTGTCAAGGTTGAGGTGGTTCTAGTATTGGGAGTGTTTTTTTTTCACTATGGGAACCTACTACGTGGTAACGTGATAAGAAAGTTTTTATTTATGAGGTGGGTTTAAACCGATATCGAGAAACCTTGAATGGAATGCATCAATCTCCAAAAGGCATGGCGATGAATTAAATACACATCCTTCAGTATTGCAAACATATTAAAATACATAATTGATTTATGAATTTGGTTTTGATATGTTTTTCTCCCCAGTTCTAACATAAATTCGTAAACATGATGCAGTCAGTACTGTATAAATTACGAATATGGTGTAAAAATATATTTATTTAATCATGTATATGTGAATTATTAACTTTAACTAATAGACAGATTTTGTATAGACTTTGACTGCTTAATGTTTCAATACATTTTCTGGGGAAAAACTCCCTCTAAAATAAAAGTCAGCCTGCTACTGTAAAATGTAAATTAACAACGAGAAAATATTAGAAATAAATATACAACTTAAATTCTGTTAGAGACTAGATAACGGCATTAGGGGACTTCACACTTTCGGAATTAAAAAAAACTCCTTACAAACTTCAAAATATGTTTACGCGCACTTTGTACAAAACGTATACCGTGTGCAAAATACGAGACGGCAAATATAAAGTATTGTACAACCTATTCTTTATTACCGTCTCAAATGTGTACGAGTGAAATTAGTTATCTCTAAACATGTTCTAATAAAAAAGTTATATACTTTCATATTTTATTCAACTAATTAAAGGAAATATGCTGCCTAATGTTCTCTAGGAAGAGCTTAAAAGAATTTCTTCATATTACCTCTAGGATTGAAGTTTGACTCGAAATAAAGCAGGTTTATGTAACCAGATCTGCTATTTAACCAAATGATTGACGACGGGAAGGTACGTAAAACTGCTTTATTTCGACTTAAAATAGTAATATAATTATAATATTCCATCAATATAAAGGCATTTTTTATACATTTCTCTATAATTAACCTTACACCTAAAGAATTTAATATTTTAACGTTATTTTTACTATTTCTAATGTTAACTACTCAAGCCCTATGCAGTATTCAAAATAATATCATAACAATTTTTGTGATCAAAACAAATAATATTCCGTGGCAAATAAGGAACTGTTAATTGACCACCGTCCTACTTATATTATTTAAAACGTTAAACATTAGAAGAAGGACATTAGCTATAGCAATTTCACGTTTCTACATAAACGCCTAGTACTTAACGCAACTGCCGCCGTCACACTCTCCAGTAGCGCGAGGGTGCAACAATTAGCACGGCTGCAGCAGGCGCGTCGCACAATTACCCCGTGTGAGACATGCGCCTAGCCGCGGCTCCGACTCTGTCATTATTATTGTTATGATTCGCAGCGTTCGCTATTTAGGTTACGAGAGAACCATTAGAGAGAAACCATTTAATTTCCTCCGCCTGACCTGTTCCGGAGCCTAGACCGCCATTGTCCAAGGGCCAGCAGCGGTCGGCGCGACAGTAACCGGTGATTTGCCAGTCTCGAACACCTACTACGATCATATATGTTCCGGCTGATTGCCGTTCCCGTTGCGATCAGCTGTTCTCTGGATACGAGAGTGATTGCAGCCGCCCCTTCCTCATTGTTGTGCCTGGCTCACAAGTTCCTTTCTCTGTCGTGACTCCGAGCTATTGAGGTTCTATCTCTATCTTTGCCACATGGCTGATTGACGTCTCTCTTGTCCTAGTCGTGTCTTCTTATTAGAAGCCGTCCTCAGCTGAGATTACAGGAGATACTCCTATAACTGCTATTAGCCTCCCGGACACGCTCTGAGACTGATACCTCAACAGCTATCTGAGACCTTACATAAAAGAAGTTGGGTAGGAGTGTAAGGCCTTATTTGTAACTTCATAGATCTTCAAGGTTCAAAAGTATTGGAGTCCGATTGGTAGTAGAGGGTCCTAACACGGAGTCCTTGAAGGTGTCGTAAAGTATATTGCCAATAATTTAAACAGTCCACTCTCCAACGCCCACACAGTTAGTTCAGTCCTACAAAGGTTTAACTAGGATCGGATTCCGGTTACACCAATCAGATGCATGGTTAGTGAAAAATATGTTTGTACCAAATTCTTTGGTGATACCAAGAAATGCTAACCGATAATAAACAAATGTTAGTAAACAAGATAATTTGTGATCAAATAAAATCCACATCTCTTTTTAGTTCTACACATCAAAACACGTCCACACTAGGCAAACGTTCGCGAAGAACATGTCAGGGAAGATGGATGTGGGTGCACGTCGGCAATTACTTGCTTGTACATTGTTGTGCCTGCAGCATATCTTTTCGTTATCAGCTATCAACGACGACGTCGGTGGTGGCAGAGACAGTTATTAAGAAGGCGTTACGAATATAGTGGTCAAGACTTCAGAGTGGAATTGACAGCAGATGGTTGCTTGTTCTCCTACTTTACTCGGATTACTCGGCATTACTAGTACGTTTAAAATTCATTGTTGGTGATGAAGAGTTTATGTTATTTAAGGAATTATTACGGACATTTTCCATCACTTATTAGGGCCTATAGATGGATTCTATAATAAGGAAAATGGCACAACAAAGTATATCAAATATAGTTCCGGAAGTTTGTACAGCATTATCTACTTGTAATAAGGAAAATATCACAACAAAGTATATCAAATATAGTTCCGGAAGTCTGTGCAGCATTATCTACTTGTATCAATACAAATCTTCACTAGAAACACAAAATATCGACAAGAAACAAAAATGTCTGAACAAAAATGGCTCCGTAAGAATGTTCGTCGAGGCGTCCACACCTACAAAACGTCGAACGTTCGCCGGCGGTCAACAAAATGTTCGCTGACATTGTTCGGCGAACATTGTTCGTCCAGTGTGGACGCACCTTCAGCAGTGACATAGACGTAGCATACTCAGTAGGTAAACAATGACCTATTGTCATGCCTATTAAAACTAATGGAGTTAAAACCAATGGAAAATGACCGAAATTATTTTTAACACTATAGACAACAAACGCCCAAGTGGTTACATTTTATCAAGTGATGGGTAACAGCATCATAAGACTAATTTTAAAACAGTACTTCAACTATAATAGTTCATCGCACTGCCAACTACAGCTCATTTCACTCTACTAGACGATACAGAGACTCTGAGGTCCTCAAGACGTGAGACCTCAGGAAGAAGCCTGAGCTTTTTACACTGTAAAATACCAATGTCGAAGGGATAGATTCTGAGACGTAAGCCGGAGTAAGACACGCATGAGTAATCGCTTCCTTTTGATGGATTCTAATTTGATATCGTCATCTTTGTTTTACAACCTAACCAACAGCTATAATCTGTTCCGATCTATAGGTGTCTTTGTTTTATACATTGCGTTACAGTTGGATTAGCTTTATTTTTAATAATAAAATAACTATTCTAGAAATAATCCTTCAACGAAACTCAAGTGTTATCTCTACAAACAAAAGCAGTTCAAATGCATTTCATTTCAGTTAATTATATGTTCCATTGGAAAAGTTGAGTGAACCTGGAACTAAATATTACTTCTAATTCAATACGAATAATTGTTCTAAATATTATCCCTACTATTCGTGATAAAATTATAAAAAAATTAAGTCAACCAATTGAGGGTTTAATTTAACATTTTTGTAATCCCGGAAAACTCGGTAAGTAAAGGCCAGAAATGTAATGGGGTATTAATATTACCTTGATAAAATAGGAATCAAAAAGGATTAAAAAAATAGTTACAAGTCTAGCAATTTGAAGGCAGGTAAAAGCAATGTTCCCTTTAATCTTGTCTGGAAGGCAACAATATAATCCAGTAGTGGTGTTGTACTGCTACAGTACCCTGACCATGAACCGGCCCCGTGACACGACGGCACCTGATGACCCCCGTGTCGTGAGCAGAGGATCGCCACTCGAGGTCAGCTCAGACCGCGACCGTCCTTGACTTTGACCATCGCCATTACTGACGTCAACCACCTATCATTTCCTTCAAAACGCCCCCAACTCATCTGGCAATTTATTTTCGTAACCGAGCCTGGAATATGCGTCCACCACAATTACGGAAAATTGTGCGTTTAAGCTTACGCATATTGTATGACAAACTATGGGTTTATGTAATTGTATTACTTAAGAGGGAGCTCCAGTCACGAAATAGTTTGCGTTTCTCCCTGCTACTCCGTTAGGGTCAATGTTAACTTTCAAATCTCGTCCCTTCTCAACGGATTGGCCGAGGATGTAGGTTTTTTGATATCTTAACTATTTATTATATACAAATTATTGAACTCTCTCATGGCCGCGACCATCATTGACCATTACCGATATCATTGACTATTATTGACGTCAAAAACCTATGTTATCCTCAAAAACTAAACGCCCCCCACTCACTTAAAATTTATTTTCGTAACGAAGATTGAAGGTTTGAGTCAACCACAATTACTGCAAATTGTACGATTAAGCCTATATATTGTATGGCAGTCTGTAGTTTTATGTAATCAATTTAGAATGATCAGGCTACAATATCGGTTTTCAGCAAACAAGGACAAGTTTCGAAACATACTAAATTTGCCAAAAGTGTTATTAAATGTTGTAAACAAGATGTATTGATACAAGTAAAACACATTTTTTCTGCACATTCGTTTAGTCCGAAAGCGACAATTTTTTCGCAACCAGAACAACGGATCACAGTTTTATTGGTGTCAACTAATAGTCTATCTCTTTACGCTTTTACTGTATCAAATTGTGATTTATTCGTCTCTAGGTGTTAACTTTATATTCCACATTGAAAGTCTGTTCGAACCTTCTCAGGATTTTTGTTCAAATTAAATAGAAATAGTTCCAAGAAACAATCAAATCAGTTACACAATTATAAATAAAACCATAATAAATTTAATAACTGGGCCTCATCTACAACATGGTAGTATCTCGTAGTATTTTTAACGAGATACAGTCATGCGTATGTTAATATACAGACAACAAATATTTGGTCTTCGTTGTTCAGTATTTAAAATAATTTATGAAATTATGTATTTACTTTCCACAGTTGCTTCTACTGCATAACTCACTGTACAAAAAACAAATGGCCCTTATTGCATCACTTCAAACAACAAAGCAAACCTTTTTTATATTGAGCGAATTTCCTATGGAAAAGAGTGCAAGTAGCATAACCTTCACGGTGATACTTAAGCCCAGCATTACCAAGGTATCTTATTTCCTATAAATAGTTGGACAAGTTCATTTAACAAAATAATCGGAAACTCCTAACCCCTTTATTTGGATTTTTAAAATCCAAATGCTGAGTTTGTTTGACAGAAAAGGTATACCTACATTTAAATGTGGTATTTTTAAACAGTAAAATATTACAGGCCAAAACTGTTAAGAACGATACCGCCAAATATTTCTCGTGACATTTAAAAACTGACTGAACACAAAACATCGTCTTATGGAGATTTGTAATTGGAAATCGTTGCTCATTAATTGGCACAGTCTTATTTTGCCCAGCATTCCCTTATTTGTTAACACCTGACTGATCATCCTATCCTATGTTCAACATTACCATCATCTAACTAAATATATATGATGCAAATATATAGATAATTATAACTAAGTGCATCAGAGTTTTAGCTTGCTTTGAGTGTTACACTTTTTGGTTTCAATACATACATCAGAATATAAACGGATAATGTGTTAGTACGGATATTAATAGTACAAAAGTAAAAAAGTTGATCTGACAAACGCTTGAAATAAAAGATAGTTGTATTTATTGATGTGTATTGGCTTAACAAATAGTTATTGGATCTGTTATTGTAGCTATGTCAATAACTTCCTTTCATTATGTTACATTTGTAACGTACTGGAAGATTAAATATTCTCATAATTTTTAAGACGGCAGTACAATATTTAGTTTGTTGAAAGCGTCCGAAACGTGCCTTGGAATTCAACCTCCCCCCTTTTGTCCTTTGATACCCATTAGTCTAACACGCGTTGTGATACCCCCATGGACCTAAGCTCTATGGATAACATATCGGAGAAAAGAAAGATTTGCTCGATGTCATAGTTCCAAGTCAACGTTCGTTCAATAAGTTGTTTTCCACGAATAGACGACCTCATAACTAAAGTATCTTCCAATATCATTTCTGTCTTCTTACCGCAACAAACTTTTGACATTCTCCATTAAGTTCGCTTTATTAAATTAATTTAATTTTGAATTAATATCGCAAAATAACTGAATACAAGATATTTTTACTCTCAGGGTTTGTATTGAACTTTCGGATTATTTTATAAACTTGAGACCCCAAAAGCACGTAATTTCACGTCAGGGGTTCCCATGCACTGGTAAACTGCCAACATTCCCCATAATTTTACCAGCAGTCTTGACAAGAAATTTGCTTTATCGTTATTACATTGTTGACAGGACCAGGTGTTTGATATACCAAAGCAAAATATGCCTAAAATATATTAAATTCATTTCTTAATTTCACTTGTTTCCATAACGTTTACTTGTGAACTTGCTTCGCAATTTTACCATCGCTAGCACCTCAGGTCCGGGAAGTTATTGTGATGTTATCACATTGTTATTTAAGAGGGGGCTCCACACACGAAACTTTTCGCGTTTTTGCTGCTTCCCCCGTAAGACCAATGTTAAAATTGAACGCCCGTCCCTCCTTAACGCATTATCCGATTTGGTCGATTTATGGTCAGTAACAAGGCTACAAAAGGCATCTCACCCACCGTTATTCTTATTCGCCTTAAAATACGCCATACTTGCGTTCGTCTTATACACGAACATTAAGTGAATGTAAAGAGCAAGAGAAGGCCAAACAATTTCAGCGGGCATAGTTTTGTTATCACAAATAATAGTTAACCTATATAAAAAAATCAAATACTGAATATTTTGGAATGTTATTGTCCGATTATTATTTATGCTATCAATGTTGCTCAATGAAATAGCTATGTCTGTTTTTGCTCTATAAAATGAGCTATAACTCAACAATTTTGGATAACTCGTTAAGGATATACGGGATTCCCCTATGAGAGAAGTAGGAACGTGTTACTCAGCCTTCGATATTGGAATAGTATTGTAGTTAATTATTTATATTACGGTGAAACGTCCATTTATATATACTGACGTTTATTGCAAGATTATTAAGTCCGAAATTAAACTAAAATCATCCACTATATATGTTTAAGGATAATTGGTAAAATATACACGAATATCTAACTTCAAGTCGATCCGAATATTTTTATTTCCCATTTTGAGAGTGCTGATCTTGCACAACACGCATACTCATGGTACCATTTACACAGCCGCTGCTAATGTCTCTATTATTGTTGTGCGCGCCCCCCAGCAAGGTTGTCGGCGCCTGTGTGAGCCTGAGCCTGTGAGCCGTGTGACCGGTGGTGGCCGTTGGTGGCGACCTTGGTGTGCTCCCAAGGCCATCGCGCCGCCCCCTCACCACGCCCTGGCTTGAAAGGTCAGGGGGATACGCACTCACGCTGTTTATGTAATGCGCTCCGGCCTCAACCTGCATCGCCGTGCAATTAAAACAAATCAATAAACGGGTCATAGGTTTTATTCACATCCCGCAGCGATTCAACAGTACTAAAAGAACGGTTTCTTTGGCACATTTCTCATTGAATTAATTGAGCTTTGAATAGCATATATTAAATTCAAAATGTAAGTGATCTAAAAGTGTATACAGTTGACTTTGAGTTATTTTAGGTTGCGATCTAACCATAAGGGCACCAGCCACGAAACTCTTCGTGTTTCCAACTGCTTCCAATTTTAACTTTCAAAGTTCGTTCCTCCTCAACGGATTATCCAATATCGTTGACATAATGCTAATTTTAAAGATAAAATAAATACGATTTCAGAGATCAAACTTTCGATATCACAAATAATAATTGATTAATATAATTCCTAAGTATTCAATATTTAGATGATTATTGGGTGAACTATTTGAAATAGCAAATTTTTCCTCACTGACATGGCTAGCTATATTTTAGATCTTTAATAGTATATTTCACTACTAGTCACTAATAGGAAAGTGAACTATTTCCACGCTCGGCTTCGAATGCTATCTTGCCCCGAAATAGGACTTTTGTAACGAGTAGTGAACGATACTTTTCAACACCATGCAAATAACCACATTAAACTTAAATAAAAATGATCTGATATTTCATAGTCTAGTTATTTTGTGTAAGTAAACACGACACAGTTTTACAATTCATTTTTTGTGTTAAAGTCAGCTGTTTGAACACAGAATCGTCAAAAATAACGAAATCACTCTGGTGCTCCTGTTGAGTAAAACGGGAACTTCAATTGTTTAGGACAGGAATAAATTTTGCAGGCAGAAACTAATCGTATTAGAATATAGGTTAGGCGCTATTAATTGTTTTAACGTTGTTGATTTTATAAAATCATCAGTGGCATTGGAAAATAAGTAAACTATCAGGTAACAGCAATAAATACCAAAAAGGTTTAAATTACCTGGTGATACTGCCGAGTGTTCCTACGTCATGATACAACCACCACTGGTTTCAAACCTCAGAGTTTCATTTTCAAGTTGAAATCAAGCTAGTGGCAAGAAAACCAAACAAGCTAGTGAAAATCAAACATATTCCTAGTGGCGAGAAAAGTCGTCAGAGTTATTAAACGGTCACACATGAACATTATATAGGAAACATTGACAACATTAAAAAAAAACTGGCCAGTCCGAAAATAACAGCACGTGTGTCGCCAGCGGAAGATGACTCACAACAACGTGTTTATGGTAATATCAAGTGATTCGGAGGCTGTTTAATCAAGTAATAAATAAACTTGGAAACTGCTATTATCAGAAAACGCATCGATATTTAAGTTGCTGTATTATAATGAAGTCAATACACTGTATCAGTTATTAGTATTGCACCTTTGACATCATTTACTCATATGTTTACATTTGTTTGTTATTAACACTTGTAAAGAATTCAGTTTGAGATGTTAATTATTCAGTTTGAAGTAGATTCAATAAATGTTTTTACCCGATATTTACTGAAAACGTACTTTACTATGTTAAACTTATAATATTACACCATCCATAATTTATTCTCGAATGAGTTTGTACTGTTACCAAAATCTGCAGTTTTTCGATTCCAACACTTTTCAATATTATTTAAATCATGATCAAGCTGCATTGCTGTTCTGTCATATCTTAAGATGTATATAGAGCTGAACTTTTAAAACAAAACCCTATATTTTTGTTTCTGTGAGGTTTAATATATTGTTGTTTGCGACATATAACAAACACTTTGGTAGCATATATGTAACCGTAGTTCATAGAATAATGACTAAATACAAAATCAATGCGTTTCCAAATAAATGTTTATTATAATGACGTTTGATAAAAAGAGTCTTTACTTGTTTATTAGAAACATTTTCGCTACGCTTAGCAAATTAACGCAATTTATTGGGGTTGAACAGTTGCAGGAATATAAATATCCTGAACAAAACGTTACATACTCTGAAGTTATGTGGTATTAATACTTTCAAATCCAACCATACTTTACTCATAAACAAAGAAACTGAACGCACGTGGTATAAGAAGTCCGTCTTGTATGTAAGTACAGTATAAGTGTAAATATACTTTGTATTGTTGTGAGACGTAGTTTATTCATCCTATTTAATTATAACAACATGAATCTTGCTACCAAACAAATTATTTATAAGAAGAGTACAAAATAACAGGAAATAAAATAATTCCCGAGAAAACTCTATAAAATGTTTAGCCTTAAGAGTCTTCATCACCGGAAGTTGCCGGACGCTATTTTGGTGTTTTGTTCCTTAAGGCCAATGTTAACTTTGTGCCTCCGTTACTCCTCACCTGATCGTCACAAACAATTAATTTTGGTGTCAAATTAAAGGTTTCGTCGTCCTCTAGGGAAATACAATAGTCGAATTTGGATTTTATTACTAATTAATGAGAACATGTACAATGTTTCAGTTCAAAATTAAACTATTTATTATGAAATTATGATACCCAAATTAAGGAATTCGACATTGTATTTCCCTAGAGGACGACTAAACCTTTAATTTGACACCAAAATTAATTGTATATGACGAACAGGTGAGGAGTAATGGAGGCACAAAGTTAACATTGGCCTTATGGAACAAAACACAAAGATGGCGTCTGGCAACTTCCGGTGATGAAGACTCTTAAGGTAGTTTCAATTATCCAGTAGAGAATTACATTGATAATGAACAGATATAGAAAAGCAATTAGCAAAATTAGCATTGTTGAAAAATCAATACCTTACAGAGAGGTTGGAGATTCGTTACACTCAACCACTCAACTGTTCGTACTTGCAACCAAAACAACCAGTAAGTATACAGAGTAAAAGTCATCATGCAGTAATATTGAATATGAACATAAATAACAAACTGCAAATAAGCTGCATAGTACCTAAATAACACTGACAAAATATGGTCTATATAAACTACTACTATAAATTTAATAATACTACTAATAATTACAAAAACTACTACTAATAATTATAAAAACACGCCAGGTTCAAAGTTAAATCCACTTCAAGCTGCACATTGACTGACCTTTTGAGCAGCCATTCAAAATGAGCGAGTGAAAATAAACTGGAAAAGTAATGGTAATTACATTCATCGGATTAGTAAATGCGAACCATGTCCAAACTAAGGAAAAGGAGAAACTAGGGCAGCGATTGGCGAGAGTAAAGTTATACGACTGCGTTTTATGGCCGGGATATGAGAGTGGAGAGCGAACAATCATAGGAAACACAGTCGGCACATAAATGAGACACTTCCATATCAGCAGACCATAAACCATAGAGTCACAGCTTATTTCTGTGTGACTCTGTTGACGCATTCGGACATTTAAAAGGAATAATGCCGAATTGTTCATTAAAAGGTGTAAATCCGCGATGAACTTAGTTGCAGAAATGTTTTCTTAGTAGTATTATCCTGTTATCGAATTTCCCCTATAGGGAAGAAGCTATTACCGTAGGTCTCATGGTAAGACCATGGCCCGAGAGGCCCGAGGCCCGAGACCATGATAACTTTTTGTTTTGAGGTCCACAAATGCCAAAAGCACTATTCGTTCAAATTTATATATAAATTTATATATATATATATATATATATATATATGTGTGTGTGTGTGTGTGTGTGTGTGTGTGTGTGTGTGTGTGTGTCCGTTACCGTGATAACTTTTGAAAGAAGCGCCCGATTTTTATGAAATTTGGCAAAAATGTGGAGAGTATATTTATGACAAGTTCGAAAACCAGATCGATCGGTTTATGGGAAGGGGGTTTTATGGGGGTTTAAAATTATCCAAAAATCAGTTTTTTGAACTTTTTACCCTAACATTTTAAAAACACTAGATTTTTGTTATAGCCATTTTGTAAAGCTTAAAAAAACAAACAATTTAGTTTTTTGAATCATTAAGCTAGGTTTAGTGGTTGTGAGAAAAGTCAAAATATGTGTCCATAAAATTTCCCATGTTAAGCTTATGGGAATACGGTTTTTAGATTTTACTCAGATAATTTCACTAAAAACTCCAAATTTCTTTCTAACAATCAGTTTAGCTCTAAAAAACAATCATTTTGGTGTGTTAATTGTTGTTTTACGCCCAACTGTTGCAGTCATATTCAAAGTGCTAAACACAGTACGTTGTCCAATGTTATCCTTATGGAGAATGAATAAAATGTTATATTTTGATTATTTATGAATGTATATTGATGAAACTTGGTATATGGTACTTCAACTAGTTGTGGTATACTTATATTAGCACAAAAAAGTTTTTTGCTTATTTTTCCCGGTAGCAGCAAACCTGCATACTCGGCCTTCATGTTATTCATATGGAGAATAAGTAAAGTTTAATATCTCCCTTAGTTATGAACCTAAATTAATAAAACTTGGTATGTAGCTTCACCTGGTTGAGTTACATTGATAATTGCATAAAAACACATATCTTCCTTGTTACAGCAAACCTGCGTACTCAATTATAATGTTATTCTTTTGGAGAATAAATTAAATGCTATATATCACTTATTAATGAATGTATTTTTGTGAAACTTGGTAAGTGGCTTTAGGTAGTAGTGATACCCTAGTAGTGATATGCATTGGGAATTCGCTGAGTACGCAGGTTTGCTGCGACGGGGTATTTATTGTTAACAAGTAAAATTAAACAATTTCCATCGGAATTACTTGGCTGAAATAAAATAAAATACAAGCTTTATAAGTTATAAACAGCCTATGAAAATTATATGCGATATGCATTATTACATATCTAATTTACCTTTTTTTAACCACACAAAAAAAGCTACAATGAGAAAATTTAACAATTAACTTCAACTAACAGCAATAAAGATTACAGATTTTAACAAAAGTGAAAGGTAACAATTCAAGTAATTAATTAATCTATAAATTGCAACGGCTCTCAATTGGTAGTTATGAAAATCTTATCTCAGGGCGGTTCTTTGTCATGGCACATAGAAATAATATTCCCAAAATCATTATTACAACATTTCAAATAAGTTATAGCGTTAATTTACCTAGTAAAACAATGAAATTTACTCTTCTTCCCAGCACCGGACGGCGCGGCGGGCAGCTACCAAATTTTGACCTACACTGTAATGGGTAAGTGTTCACAAATACATATTAAAATTCAGTTGAAGATTCTTCATTATATGATTAAGTAGGCTATAATTAATATTCTTGATTATAAAATTTAATTTACTTGGTAAATTTCTTCTTCTGGATACAATTTTGTTTTTTTTCTATTTCTTTCTTAAAAGTTTATTAAAATAAAAGTATCTTACCAATGTTCGATGCCTTGTTTTTACCTAGTTTTCCAAAGTCCTTTTATGTTTTTTTATTCAAGTAAATTTTGAGGTTTAATTTAGTAACATTTATCAAGATAAAAGTAAACTTAAGACATTTTGAAAATATTTTAATTAAGTTTTAAAAGATTAAAACGGATAAAAAAATACTCTTCAGCTTCTAATCCAACCGAATTCTCACCTCCCCTCCTCTCACTTCCTCTTTACTCAAGAATAGACTCTTGATATTTTTCACTGATCACTTTTTCATACTTGATGCACTATATGCAAATCATCTGGTAACTGTTAAAATCGCGTTAAGTAAAAATTGATTTACATTTTAAAATACTAATTAACATTAAAATAAACATAAGTTTAAATTCTTATATCGGTTATTATCACGTTGTGAGGGAAAATATTCACCATGGTTTGTATATTTAATATAATTACGATTGTTATTTTCCTAGCCGTAACATTATATAATATCCAAATTATGATTTCTTTCAAAATATTATTATGTATTCAAAGGTGTTATACTATTTATATACATTCCAATAATTTTCAAAGAGAAATAAAACTGCTTGAAGTGTAAGAATATTATTCATCTATTATCTTGCTGTGGTTTACTACCTATCATCACTTAACTGTCCTGACATGGATGGGCTCACTCTATAGCAGACACCTTCCCGCGATCTCAGTTTGTGAATCTTTTCTACTGTATACACTTGCCAACATATATTTTAGCTTTTTATTTCATTGCAAGCATTTAATAACTAGGCCAATCTATACCATTTTGGTTATAACTTCTTCCCTTTCTTACTAGAAATTATGTTTTACACTCCACAGTTTTTTTAGTCTGTTAGAAAATACAATTAAGTTTAAAATAAAATATGGCTAAAATTGGTTCTGACTTACTGAATTAGATGGGGTATCGCTTGCTTGTTTTGAAATACTTAACGTTATGTAGGTTAGTGTTTCTTTTAAATAATACATATTCATTTAAATCTTAAGGTTAGCTCCCATAGTTTATAACCAAAAAAATAATATAACTTTGGATAAAAACAAAGGTAAGGTTCAGCTAGTCTTGGCTAGGTCTAGTTGTAACCGCAGGTTTGTATTTAATTTTGTATATTCATATTTACATTATGTTAGTTGTGTTGTTTATGATTATTTATTTTAACTTAAGTTGGGATAGGTTGTTCTGTTACAGCATTGACTGATCGAAGCATGTTTCTGTAAAACTTTCCATACTTGAGGTCGATTAAGTCATCTTCTTTATATATAATTCTTCAAGCGACATTTTTAAGGAAACATTGTGGGAGTTTGGCAAATCGCATGATGACGGGAGGGTTCTCAAATAAAAGGTATTGATCTCAAGGACTAGGGAAAAATAGCAGTATTTCTAAAAAGTTACCTTCAAACGAGAATTAACGTAAAACATCCTCCATAAGAAAAGCATGGGGATTTAAAAACGTCTGCTTTGTTAACATTAAAACATGTGATTACTTTGTTTACGAATTGACATTTCGTATCCTACTTAAACTGTTTAATTTTCCTCAGTATGTAAAGAGTAAATATCAGATGAGGCAGAGTCTTAGTACAAGGTACCATAGCCCCCTTCAAGCCACTAGTGTATCAATAATTGCAAGAACCAATCAATTCGTGTTACAATACGGAATGGGTGATAGAAGAAGGGACTTTAACGCGCGAGAGTCAAATGGTGGGGGATCATTCAAGCTTTGTAACTTTAAACAAATTATATGGTTTTAAGGTTTTGAGTCCATTGTAACAGATACATATTTTTTTTAACTCTGCTTAATGATTAATTGTAAACATATGTTTATAAAATAAACGAATATTTAAGAAAAGTTAAGTTCTTGTTAAAAATTTAATCTACCTTTTAGATTCAATACCGCTTGAAACAGTGATTTGTCTTCGCATTTTTAGATAGAATGATCCTCAGAGGGATATTAGTTGGCAGAAATTCATTCTGTTAATACTACCTTTAAGCTATAGTAAATATTAACACCGGTAAATGGCGACTTTTAAAGAAACCTCTAGACATTGATATTCCGGAACAAAAATAGCCAAAACTTTGAAATCACCCTAGACTAAATCATTTAAGGTATTGTTTACAGCTATGAAGTTTTATTTCCCTAAGGGATTTTTTGTGTTTTCAGCAACGGTCTGATTTCATTACCAATTTTGACGATTGGATTGTCAAATTAGAGGAATTTTCCGCAAGATGTTTTGAAAGGATTTGATTTTCCCCTGAGACCATCAACGTTTATTTGTTATTCTTATGAACGAAAAATATTTTATTTCCGTCCCATTTGTCTTATTTTAATTAATTTCATTCACTATACAGCTGTTATAAGAAAAACGTATAAAACTGAAATTCAATTTATGCCTGCAAGATGTACTAGGGGATAACAGTAAGTTTATTTTATCTGAGGATTTGTATTATTTTTTAGGGCTATTTTCATTAAACAAACATTACTTTAAAGGCCTGCAGATGGAGAACATTAACGTATATGACGAGCAAACGTCCCATTTAAGCATAAACGTGAAACAAAAACATTAGGTACAGTATAACAAAATCACCAATCAATTTCGCATTGTGACCGTGATTTTATTTTTAAATGCAAATTGTATCAACCTCCAAATAAGAATAACTCAACGAACAACTTCTAAGTAACACGATATCTACATAAAACTTCTAAGTAGCTGTAAGACCTCCACGTTCGTAAAGGTCTTCTTAGTAAGACTACTTCAACGTACAATCCCTATGTGAGAAGACTTCTACGTACAATCTCTAACTAACCTCTTCTACAACCTCTAAAAAACAATAAGACCTCTATGTCAATCCCTACGTTAGATACAATATATCTACGTAAGTACAACCTCTAAGTAATAATACTTATACATACACACTCTAAAGTAGTCTGCGGACCGGGACTGTTAGCATCGCGAAAATTCCTCTGACGAAAGGAGGAGTGGTCAAGATCGCTATAATTGTGAGTGGGAAGATGAAAACAGAGAGCGAAACAGGTGAGGCGGGGCAGAGTGATGGGGCGAGCGAATAAAAGTTGTCGGGGGCAGACTAAAGTTACCTGGGTTGCGCAACGTTAAACCAGTTCGCGCCATTCACCCGCCGCGCCACCGGGCCACCATTCATCCGACACCAAGACTGTCTAGCGTTTTATTGATTCCGATACAGGTGTCGAAGGGGATACTAAACTAAAGAGACGCCGAGTCAGCCAGTCGCGAACATTCCGGTTTGACCCCGGCTGGAATGTACTTGGAAATGTTGAAATGGAATTGGGTCATTTATATTTTTATATTTTTTGGCCTTTGAGTAAGAAAGTACTTCATGTATGATAAACTTTTGCACCTTAAATCTTTCGTGGAGTTCTCCCGATTAAAAATGTCTATAAATTTCTATACATTCTGTAACTACTTAATCGTAAACAAAAATTGTATTCTTACTTTAGTAACTTTTATGACAAAAATACTCCAACGAAAAAATCGCAACACGATTTTCTTAATTAATACATTCATCAATCAATACAATTTACGAGATAATTTATTTGTACGAGGCCTTTCAATTATTACAAAGTAATCATCTTCATGTTCTTGAACAACTAAATAAATAAGGTTACACATTTAAGTAAATAAAAACATCAGGTTATATAAATATGCAACATTAAGGACAGCTGATTAAGTTGTGAAACTAAAATTTTGAATCAGTGAAGTATAATTATTTAAACCTGATGTTTTGATTTACTTAAATGTGTAACCTTAAATTTGAACAATTAATTTAATTTAAAAATTCAATGAAAGATGACGAGCTAAGGGTTTATGCCCAATTGTAGCTTTTTGAATGTGTTTTAAATTAATTTATTGCAATTTTCTTTGTTAAGCTAGTGAAACATTAACTCTTGTCTAGTTGCATTTTTTAGGTTTAAGACCAAGATCTATAACAAAAACTATGATTACACTGAGCTTTTTATTACATAAAATGCAAAGACCCGTTTAGTCACTCGTTATGACAATTACTTTTGGGAGTGAGATTGGACTATGGCTATGGTCTCTGGCTATGGTCTCTGGCTATGGTCTCTGGCTATGGTCTCTGGCTATGGTCTCTGGCTATGGTCTCTGGCTATGGTCTCTGGTGGTCAGATCAGGTAGAAAAATAAGCTTCCATTTTAACTTTAAATGTCTTTGTTCTTAGAAATTCAACAGTATTTAATAATTTAGCTTTAAAGAAATTGGTTTATTACAGATAAATATAAAGTTATTTAAGATATTCCAAACTGTTTTGGGGGCAGTCTAGTAAAAATAATTTAAACCGAATTTTCATCATACAGAAAAAAGTCCTACGATGCAACTTTGGCTACAGCCCAGGGATTCTTCTAGAGACAAATTTAAAGAATAAAAGATTTTAACCATTCCATCTCTCTTGCTACTTGAAGCAATTTTATATGTAAAAGAAAACAATCTGATACAGGCTCATCAACACTCTCACTTCACAAGAAATATAAATGTAAATCCCTCTATTCAACATAGTTTAAGAATCGTTGAAACAAAACCTAGTTATTTAGGGATAAAATATTGTTCTAAACTTCCAGTAAGAATTAGGGAGATTTTTGAGTTAAATAAGTTTAAGAAGCCCATGAAATCACATCTCTTATAAACATGTTACTACAGCTGGCCTCATCTTTCCTAACTGCTAATTTGTTCTATTATATTGCCTTTGCCATTACCAATTTTCCATAGTCCATAGTCCATCTTATGAACAACACATTACTACTTCCATTTTACCACTGTATACTTAATTGGACAACTTCATCTTTGACGGCCGCTAGTAGAAGTAGCGAAAGAAGTAGAAGAAACAATCATGACGGGTTCCATGTCTCTTTGGTCAACGGAACAGACAACGGAGATATGAGATGTGATGTGAGAGGGCCTTTATGCGGAACCACTTTGAAATAGGTCCATCGTACAATTTAGGTGTATTGTAGTAGCAACAACCCCTCAATCTACTAACAGCAATACTAAAAACTAATGACAATCTAGTAAATAAATAGTTTGCGCCATCTGTAGACGGTACATACGGGTAAATGTATGGAATCACAGTTTGACAAAGCTTTTATCACATTTTATCGCCATTAAAATATTTCTACTGCAAAATGCATCATACATTGAAATTATTATGAGTTGTCAAAAGAGCTAGGTAAATTTACGGAGTATAAAGAAAACTCCGTAATGAGGCGATAATAACAAGGTATTAATGTAAAACATTATGTCATCAACTACCGAGGTAGTGGATCAAGAGGCGAGTTGGTGTCCACACGGAATTTCGGCCCCGCATGAGTATTTCACCTTGGATGTCGGAGCCTTTCACCAAGACAAGTTCTAGTCCGGACTGGTCGGTGGTTTTTACCCGTCTTCTGGGGCATTGACTCGATAGAACCTTGATTAAAGTTCAACATGGTTATATGATGCAAGGGTTTTCAGATATGGTTGAAAGTAATCTGTTTTTCGAAAGAAAATTGGAAGCTCTAATATATGGCTTACGATGTATAAAACCCACTGAATAAAATCTACCAATAAACCTATTGCCTCAGAAGTGTTTCTGTTATCATGAAGTGTTTAAGTGTATGTGCAATTGGAATAGATAGACTCATTCCCAAAAAAGGACTTAGATCCTTCTCGGGAATTATTTAATTTCCGATGTATGTTGTACACTTTTTGTGAGCCGTGTCGTTTGCTCAGGAATAAAGTATGACAACTGTATTTTTGAAACTCATAATAGCGATGGATTTGAATTTATTTTTTGATATATTTGGACTTTAAAGTCCAAATAAATAAAAAAATAAAGAATGACAAGTGAACAAGTTTGAAGTCCTGTGCTTACATTCACCTTTTTTAACACGAGTATTTAACACTTTACCATAACTCTATTTTTACAACACTAACCGAAACAATGGGCCAGAGGGACCCTTTGACCAATCCATTTGCTATCAATGCTATGTAGCACCTATACTACACAAACCGACAACCAGGGTCTCACAGACCAATCCATTTGCTATCAATGCTATGTAGCACCTATTCTACACAAACCGACAGCCAAGGTCTCACAGACCAATCCATTTGCTATCAGTGCTATGCAGCACCTATACTACACAAACCGACAACCAGGGTCTCACAGACCAATCCATTTGTTATCAATGCTATGTAGCACCTATTCTACACAAACCGACAACCAAGGTCTCACAGACCAATCCATTTGCTATCAGTGCTATGCAGCACCTATACTACACAAACCGACAACCAGGGTCTCACAGACCAATCCATTTGTTATCAATGCTATGTAGCACCTATACTACACAAACCGACAATCTGGGTCCCACAGACCGTTCTGGAACTAATTTCATGTTTTACAAAAATTAAACTGTACAAAAACTAACAATAACTATGTAGTGTTAAAGAAGGTTATAAGTGACTAGAGTTTACTAAGAGGAATAGCGTTTTTGATCACCGGAGTTACCAATACAAGCCTTTTAGTTCTAGATTAAGGGTTCCAGTAAAAGCTTTTCAATCGAATATACAGGATCACATTTTTGCTTCTTAAGTGTATAATATTATCGATTCAGACCCCGCTGACCTCGCGATACACACCGATAACCCTGTATAACTAACGCGCCGCCGTAACCGCCACAGTTAGCGGCGGCTTTATCGGCGAACGGCAGCCGCCGATTGCTCCCGTTTTATTGGACCGTTCCGTCTGTAACTCCGGCGATAACAGGCCTATTTCATGATAACACCTCACTTGACCTGTGCGGAATGTGCTCTCTTTCTCCTTCAACTATATCACCCTGTGTCTGATCGACTTAAGATTGGTACTTACAACTGATAAATCAGCAATTAGAGTGAAGTGTGTTTTATGACGTAATCACCTGTGTTCCATTATTACGTTCATTATAATGATTACCGCTCAAGTTACCAGGTCGTAATCGAGGTTTATAGTAGATTTATACCGATGATTTACACTTTCCCTACGCGGACAACCTGTTTTGATTTAAAAGCCAAAGGATTTGTTATGAGATTAATGTAACAAATTTTGAGGTAAATATGTCTAAAGCCCAAACTATTTTTCTACACACTAAAAGTCGAACCCTCGGCCCCATAGACTCAAGACAAACTTGCTAACCTTAAGTGATGGACCTAACAGACTAGTAACACTTAGACGCTTTATCGTATAAAATCAAAATTACATGGGGGACCGAGCTTTGATCGGGGAAGGTCGGTCAGTTTGTTTCGATTTTTAACCACGCCCCTCTACTAACGAGCAGGTTTTCTTAGCTCACTTGCCTCTTTTCTGCTTGTTTAAAGTCACTCCAGTTTTTATTATCACTCAATGTTATTTGATTCACTTTGGATATGACTACTCTCTATCCTTTATTCAATGATTTTAGTTACTGCTCTTATGAAACCACACGTTAATACTTTAACTTCATGAACATTACTTTGACAATTCGAATTCACTAATTGATTATAAACAGCTGTTATTATTCCTCTTCTTTGATTTAAACTCCCAAAGCCCAAAGTTAATTTTTCAATTTTCATATTCATTTTTTACATTCTTTGATTTTTCCTGGGGGTGAGACCTGTCTAGAACTTATTTTTATCGCAGACATTTCCAACATTTGAAGGAAATAGCAAACCTTACTCATATTAGAGTATAGGGTTTATATTTAAACAAACAAATATTTTAAGCGTCTGCTGGTTAATATAAACAAATTCTTAATACTTTACGCAATTTGGACTTAGTTAAATTTTTGTTTCGCAATTCTTTCCCCGCAAATTTACTACGTGTATAGAATCATTAAGTTTAAAAACAAATCCTTAAGTGGTAAATATTTTAATTTCTGTTATCTTAAGCTTTATTACCGAGAAAAGTTACCAAGAAAAGACAATGAATCCTTTTAACATATTTTGCAAAAAATGAAACAACCCCATTAGGGTCCATTCTCTGTAATCGCTTTCCAAAAAGGAACGGCAGTGCCACTAAGTTTATAGCGCAACCTGATTTATAGAAATGGTCAAATCTTAAACGCGTTTCTCGAATATGGGTTTTCTCATAACCATTTATCGTCACATCTCAACGGTCTGTTGTTACGAAAACGCTTTCGAAGCACTTTGTGCCATCAGTTTTGAGAAATGTGCGCGGGAGAGCCGCGGCATTAGAAGTGCTGCGATGACGCAGCCTTACGCAAACCGGCTCGCGGTGCCTCCAGCCCGGTGGCTTTATATAAAACGCGGCAATTTGTACTCTATTAGCGATGGGACTGAATTACCTAATTATTTCCAAAAATGAGACGGCCTAAGAGCCGCGGCACTTATCTAAACTGCCGCGGGCGCGTTGTGCCACCTGGTCTCTCACCTTGAGGTGGCATCACCGATCTCGTCCAGCCACCGTTCACCTCACGTGTGACGCGAATCCATCTTCTCATTTCTTCATCCGAACTTAGTTTATGCTATTTTTACGTAGATAGTGGATTAGGATTAGTGGTATTAGGCATTAAAATATTATTATAATTTCTGAACTCTTGCAAAGTCTATTTTGCAGGAGACACCCGCACTGGAATAAATAGTACTTATTGCGAAGTACTGAGAAAAATAAATCTTAAATGAGAGGATGTGAATGAACGAAGTAAATATAGACCATTTTACCAACAAAACCACGAATTTACTTGTCATAAAAGGAAGTCAAGTGGGATAAGCGGATTGAATGATTATAATAGAATGGTACTTGGTGTGAATCCGCTTGCCTAGTAGAGGGACATTTTGATAAGCCTTTTCTAGACCTACGGAATGAACTGACCTACCTTTCCACAAGCTGATTACACTAATTTTTTACACAGCTTCATCGATGCCTAAGTAAACAATGTATTTTGTATTTTAGTAATGTTCAAATGAATGAGTCTAAGAATTAAATCCGCTATTTCATTAAATACAATTTGTGCCAGTGTATTTTTGACGAACCCAATAAAAAAACCTAGTCACCATTGTTGCAGTTTCATAGTTGTCAACAGCTGACTAAGTAAACTAAATTAGATTTTAGAAAAATGTAAGTTTATAGAAAAATGTATTAACTAAATCCGCCATTTCATCAAATACGATTTGGGTCAGAATATTTTTAACTTAAGGCCTGAAATTAATAATGTATCTTACCTTAATAACTACTTTAAATTTAACGAACTAAAAATGTCTAATAAGGTGACCATTGTACACGACTTGGAACCTACCCCGGTCGGGATGCCGTGAAAGTGTGAGCTATCATCACAGTGAAATACGGATCGAACGTTAAATCAAACCACTACATGTATGGATGTGACCCAAATCGACCGGAACTTGATTGAGCCGAGATGAGTTCTTCCACTTTCGGCGCGGCGGCCTCGGACAACAAGTGATGTAGAGGCTGGGAATCAGAAAGTCCGCAAACCGGCAAAGCAGCGGCGGCGTGTGTGGTCGCAATAAACATCTCACTCGTGGGCGATATCGTAATTATTATATTTGCAGCGCGATTCCAGTAGACCTTAATATTTGTTACCGGCAGCAAATGATAGGTTAGCGGACCGATAGCCCGTAAGTGGGGGCAGATAGGCTGGTGGCGCGGCGCAGCGGGCGTCCGGTGTTACTTTTAATTACTAGATGAAGACGAATAACAAGTGCGAACGTCTTGTCGTTATCAGACGGGATCTGGCCATTATCACAACATCGGCCGTCAACATGAGCCGCGGCGGCTTTCTCCCTGTCCCCGTATGGAGGAAATATGGCAGAGATCTTCATCTCGTTCAGCGGGAGGAGTTGAAACAAGAGTGAAGTGGTGGTGGTGGTGGTGGTGGTGGTGGAGGTACTCCTGTTGAAGAAGATTGAAGTGGCGGTGTTGGTGGTGGTGGTGGTACTTCTGTTGAAGAGGATTGAAGTGTCGGTGGTGGTGGTGGTACTTATGCTAAACAAGAGTGAAATGGCGGTGGTGGTATGTCTGCTAAACAAGAGTGAAGTGGCGGTGGTGGTATGTCTGCTAAACAAGAGTGAAGTGGCGGTGGTGGTATGTCTGCTAAACAAGAGTGAAGTGGCGGTGGTGGTATGTCTGCTAAACAAGAGTGAAGTGGCGGTGGTGGTGGTACTCCTGTTGAAGAAGATTGAAGTGGCGGTGTTGGTGGTGGTGGTGGTACTTCTGTTGAAGAGGATTGAAGTGTCGGTGGTGGTGGTGGTACTTATGCTAAACAAGAGTGAAGTGGCGGTGGTGGTATGTCTGCTAAACAAGAGTGAAGTGTCGGTGGTGGTATGTCTGCTAAACAAGAGTGAAGTGGCGGTGGTGGTATGTCTGCTAAACAAGAGTGAAGTGGCGGTGGTGGTATGTCTGCTAAACAAGAGTGAAGTGGCGGTGGTGGTGGTACTCCTGCTTAACATGATGAGGAGGAAATGGAAGTAACATACATCGTAGTATGGGTGGTCCTAGTTCCTTATAGTTGTAGCTAAACTGGTCTAGTTCCCTACATCTATTAGTCAAAACAGTATTTGTTCAAAGAACTTCTCCGTTAATCTTTAAATCATTATTATCATTGCTTCATTAAGAAAGTCGCCCTGATTTTTATTTGTGCGCATACGTTTTCCATATTTAATCAATTGAATCTGACGATACATGCCCAACTAACAAGAGTTAGTGATGCATGACGGGCGGTTTGATGCTCTTCAACAGTGTCTCGTCTAGGCGATAGTAAACTAGCGGAGAAAATGGTCATCAGATATAGACTTGTATAATCATTAAACTTATATATTTTAATTGAAATAATAATGTTTACTAGTAATAGTTTACATTTAATAAAATGTATTATCATATCCAAGGCACGCAGCTTTTGAGAGTGTCCATTAGTTTTATTATCCAGAGCCTAAGCGGCAGCTAGATTCCTGAGGTCATCTGTTTAATAAATATAAATACTGGATTAGGGAAATATTTAAAAAAATGCAATGTTTTACAATATGACTACCAATTTACAATTGCAATGATTAAACATTGTTTATTCGTAAACAATATAAAAAGTTATACTTTCAAAATTCCAATCCATCCGAGTGTGAGAGAAGCGCAGGTCACGACCGTATAAAAGAAAAATCACTTCTGGTATCTAATAAATGTCTGCAGAGGTTATGGTATTACTTTGAACTAAACGACCGAACTTTTTGCAGCTGTTAAGGAAATTATCTCGGGCAAAATAACGGCAGTTGTACCGGAGCATCAGATAGTAATTAACTTCATACCAATCACGCTTGAAGTTGTGCAATCGTGTTTCCATGCAATCCAGTCAGTGTAATTTAAATAGGTCTACCTTAACGGTCCAAGAGCTTAAAATGCTATTTTACTCCCTCGGCTTACGTTTGTTTATAAACTGTCAACACGTCATTTTCTGTTTTCACAGAATAACATTATACTAAGTACAGCCGTAAGTGCCAACAGATTACTTGGAACCGCGAATGATAACAATCCAAATGCCCCTCGGCCAGAGAGAGTCACAAGTTGACATCGTACCGCGGTCCGGAGAGAGCGTTCTGTTCAGATTCCGATCAGGCTTGGTAAATATCAGTGCAGCCGGGCCCTCCAACAGCTGATACGGTCTGATGGCTGCCATCTGATCGAGGAAAGTTGACATTGTTTTCCAACTACGTTCGGTTTCACTCTCTGTACGATTTACTTTCCTTAAACGAAATATCAGGCGTTCCGTTATCACTTGACATTTCAGACACATCTGCGACAAATAGAGGAGCGAGCGAGGCTTGGCGAGAACAACATTCTGCTGAGATCCTGAGTAAACTTAGTCGTGAACTTGTACGTTGTAAACTCTGAATTCTCAGTATTTGTAAACATTATTGACCTTTTGAATTACATGCGCGTTGATCCATTGGCATGAACACTCATTTATATTTAAAAACTACTTTAAATTAGTTTTAGAAAAACACCTTTTTATACCTTCGCATTATTCATAGTTCTTAATACGCTTTCGATCCATGTGAATTGAAACTGTATATGTATACATATTGGAGAGACATAGCCATAAAAAGTGTGTAATATCTCTTATATAGCACATTGAACCTTAGACCACATAAGGAATAGACAGTTTGAGCAATTTTACCATAATACATGTTTTTAGTTTTAGTGGATTATAATTATCTGCATTAATTACCATAGTACTTGTTATTCCCATTGCAATAAATTATTGTATTAGAATATCACGACGCGGTGCGGCATTTCGTACTCGTATTACGTGGTAGATTTGTATCACAACCATTTATCGTCTTGTACATTAATCTTCTTCATCAAAGAACATCCTGTAACTTGACCTTGAGATTCACCAGAACTGCCCCACAGCCGGATCAGTCCAAGGTCCACAAGGTCGGCAACTACCAACAGCTACTCATTCCTAGTAAATGTCACCTCCATCGATCTCATTGGCACCTAATTATATGTTGAATATGTTATTTTTAGTACCCGGTGTTTAAGATTTCTCACTGGTAATTTAAAATGGATCGAACCTTAAACTAGAATTATACTATGCCAATTACAATAATTTAAATAATAAACTCAATAATATAAATTGTTTGCTAACGAGGCAAACCATAAACTTTAAGACCCTCGACTATCAGTCATCGAGCTAGTTAATGGTCGTGAATAAAACAGTCCGATTTAATCAGTGACAAGACTGCACTAGGCATTTCACTATATTCACTCAGAATTCATTCATATTCGCCTTGAAATACGCTCGAGAGTGTGACGGTGTATTAATTATAAGATATCGCGAAAAAATAAACCTTGTACATTTTATGATATTAATACACACCAAATAACACTTGGTAGTAAACACAAATAAAATTTATACACAACGGTTTGGTAATTAATTTATAACAGATAACATTATTAATAGTGTATGTTAATGTGGTTTGTTGTCACTGAAGTTCTAAGAGCCGTAGAGGGGTTAGAACCGATTGACATTAATGTGAAGTCCAAATTGCCTGTGTGATAAAGACATATATAAAATAGTACACTAAATACTAGATTTGGCTTTTTGAATTGGACGAAAAGTTCCTAGACAGCCCCCAGGCCTCCAGAGCTCAGGAATCTCTATTTCATCCCAGGCTGGCCATTCTGAGAAGAGTTTGTACGGCTTCTCATATCACTTAGGGGAATGCCGGAATGGTTCCCAAAAAAGGGCCACACCCCCCAGGAAGGGAAAGATAGGACTCAGGCCTACCTTACCTGGTTAACAGATTTCCCCATAAATTAAATATTTTGTTGCAAACTCCAATACACTGTAAAACATTGTCATGGAATAAATATTATTAATATTTTTATTACTACGAAAATAGAAAACCAATGTAATGAAACACATAGACTGCTTAGACTGCATAGACTGACCTTGTTAAATTAGTAATGTTAGCCATTATGTTAGTTTGCGAACACAATTATTAGTAGTACAGGTTTTATGCTAGCAAATAATAGCAAATTACACACACAACAACAAAGGAAAAGAGGGAAATAATTTATTATATTTATGGCATACAAATTCCAGTTTTAAATGTATAATTTAATAAGACAACGTTCAGCAATAAACTGAACGATGTTAATTTCATGAAGGATTATGTTGTTTTTGTTTCGGCCTGAGAATTGTGGTTAGAGTAAGCTTGACATAGGTCTGGCTGGGGTGCATATAGTGCGTCTAATGTGTTGTTAAAAAATTTGTTCCATATTAATATTAATTTTAATGCATGTTTTATTATATAGTTTGTACATAATGTTTGAATTTAAATATTCATGAATGATTTTTTAAATCCGTTTATTTGTTGTTGTTAAGATAAGGTATTTATTTATCGTTGGTAAATTTGATTCAAAATAACTTATATAATGGTATATTGTAGCATGTACAATAGATATACTATTCCTGATGTAAATTCAATTTTTTGCCAACAAAAAAAAAAATCAATGAGAAATGTATAATCAAGAAAAACTTTGAATTAAACATAACATTAGAATGTTTAAGATGTATTCAAAACAATATGCATGTAAACTACAATAAGTATTTTCTCTCAAATAGCTTTAAGCTAGAGGAGATACTCAAGCACTGCAGTGTTAAATTGAAGGCGTATGCGAGATAATAAAAAACTGGAATTATTATTATTATTGTCGTGAGATAAAATTCATGATCAACCAAATTATTTATTTAATAATTTTTTAACTGAATTTTAATTTAAAAAATATTAAAAAAACTCTTTGTTGATGATAATAACACTTTAAACTTGTTCAACACCTACAATGTTAATAGACAAAGGGTTTAACTTGAATTGCATACTCTTCTCTAAATTCAATTATACCACAATAATCCCTAGAGCAAATACAGTTCAAGTCGAGCCTAACCAGCACGGTAGACAGACGGCCAGACAGACAGGCAGTTGCATAACGGAGGCGTGGGTCGGTCAAAGATGGCCGAGCCAATTAGATAAGCTTTTCAGTGAAAGGCCTGATTTGCAAAACACTGGCTATTAATCGACACAGGCAGCTAGGAGGCTCGTGTGAGTGTGAGATGGGAGGATCGTGGTGTCCTAGTTAATCAAAGAGGAGGGGGTTGTGGTAGTGAAGGGTCCGAAGATGACCCGACCTCTGTGACCTATTGCAGTGACCTGCGCATCTCCAGTTACAAAATACTCAACACATAACACAAACTGGCTCCCTATTTGATCATTTGATCGCCGCGCCGAAGCCAACCGGTCGGCTGACTGTACACGAGAAACAGCTGCTGACGCGCGCTGGGTTGACGGCTGTTTTATTGATGCCGAGTCCATTCTCCTATGAAGAAATATAACTGTTGACAGAATATTTAGAAACCCCTTTTTGTATGGAGGGATTCGGTTTTAACTAGCGTAATCTTTTACGACTATTTCCAGTTAAACTATGGACATATTTACGCGGTTATAAATTCAATAGTGGTTTGCTTCGAATTTAATATGACCCAGTAGCATATTTTCAGCATACTTCAACAAGTGACAACAGACATCATGTATTCTGTAGCTCCTCCAGGCATTCTTACTCAAGGATTTTAGCTCGCTCTTGCACCAGCCAGCCCAAGATTCATATATGACAAACATTCTTCGTCTGTTCGTTATAATCTTCAAACATCTAATATTGGTATTTCAGAATTAAATATATATGAATTAAAAGTTTCACTGCAACCATGAGTTTTACCTATTTTAGCGAATTTCCCCTATAGGGAAGAAGCTATTACCGTAGGTCTCATGGTAATACTTAAGCCCGAGACCATGATAACTTTTCATTTTGAGGCCCCAGATGCCAACACCATTCGTTCAAATTTTTATATATGTATATATATGTATATATATATGTATATATATATACTAGCAGTTACCCGGTGCGCGTTGCTGCGCCCAAAACTTTGAATTTTTTAATTACAGCTGTTAATTTTGTAAACACTAAATTTCTAAAACCTGACACTGCACCCTTGTATGCCCTCTGGGTCGGAGCCCTTTGGACAGATTTGCACCAAACTTAACACAAACCATCCTTGAATAATGCTTAATATTGCCTGAAAGTGTCATTACAATCTGTCGGGCGGTTTCGGAGTCCATAGGCTACATACATATATACATTCATACTTCCTCTTTTATAGATATAGATATGTGTCCGTAAGCACGATAACTCTCGTAAAAAAGGTCCGATTTTAATGAAATTTGGTACAAACGTGTAAAGTACCATTTATTTGAACGAGTTCGAAAACCAGACGAATTGCACCATCCAAAGGGGGGTTTTGAGGGGGTTTTGTACCCAAAAAATGGGTTTTTTGGGGTTTCCACGTGTAACTTTTTTAAATCAAATTTTAATTTTCACCATTGAACTCAGCATAAAAAAACAAACAATTTGGTATCTTGATCATTGCTCTACATCAATTGGTTACTGAGATATTGAAAGTGCTAAACACAGTACGTTGTCTAATGTTATTATTATGGAGAAAAAGAATAATCGTATATCTCGCTTATTTATGAACATAAACTGACGAAATTTGGTATATGGTTTCATCTGGTTGTGGTTTATTGATGTTTGCACAAAAAAAATTTTCGCCTATGGTTCACGTAGCTGCAAACCTAGGTACTCGGTCCCCATGTTATTCTTATGGAAAATAATTAAAATGTTACTATATATCACTTATTTATGAATGTATATGGATGAGACTTGGTATGAGACTTCACTTAGCTGAGTTCCATTGATATTTGCATAAAAACCCATTATTTTTGTTCCCTGTTGCAGCAAACCTGCGTACTCATCCCCAATGTTATTCTTATAGAGAATAATTAATATTTCAAATATCGAATGTTTGTGAATATATTTCCTATGAATCTTGTTAAGTGGCTTAATGTGTTACGTTATAATTCATTGGGAATTCGCTGAGTTTGCAGGTTTGCTGCGATGACGGGGGTATTTAAATTAATTTGCATTAATAAGCTTAGAACATTCATTTTAACATTTCTGTAAGGAACATTGCTGTTGGAAACCAATAGGTCGTTCCAAGAAATCCAAGAAATGTCTCACCAGTATGAGTGCCTCATGATAACACAGGACCTTGTTATCAGTATGAGTGCCTCATGATAACACAGGACCTTGTTATCAGTATGAGTGCCTCATGATAACACAGGACCTTGTTATCAGTATGAGTGCCTCATGATAACACAGGACCTTGTTATCAGTATGAGTGCCTCATGATAACACAGGACCTTGTTATCAGTATGAGTGCCTCATGATAACACAGGACCTTGTTATCAGTATGAGTGCCTCATGATAACACAGGACCTTGTTATCAGTATGAGTGCCTCATGATAACACAGGACCTTGTCTTGTTCCCTCGTTGCGTGTAGCCTTTGCATTACTGTTTTGTGGACCTTGTTTGGCACCTGTTCAGCCCAGTTTGTAAATCAAAGGTGGGGTATAATAGCAGTAATTGCACTGTTAGAAAAACGAGGACAGGGCGTTTTGGATAATTATCTGACATCAAGGTCTTCCACAGTTCACGCAAGCGCGACCGGTGCATTCAGCGATTGCAACAAGTCCTACTCGCGTTCAGTCTTCGTATTAACTATCGCTTTCTTCCTAAGTTCATGAAAAAATATACTTTTCTGAAAAAAAATTCTTGTTCACCTTGAACCGAAAAGTGCTTTCATTTGATCAGTAGTCGCACAAGTCCACTATAAAACCGACAACCACATACGAACTGGCGTTCCAGCAGGTCGGAACTATGTGGAAGTAGTTGATAATACAGAGAAAGCGCGACCCAAACAAGTGACTAGTTCTTGTTGTGTTTTTGCTCCTGATTGAGTTGCAGCAAAACTGCAGAATGATTTGTCCACAATGACTGTTACGACTGGACTGGTTGCGGTAGAGAATTGCCGGGTCTGCATGACTGACCTTGTCTCTTTCCTGTATCGTACATATGGTAATGGTTTACATCATTCAAGTTTGAAGGAAACAACAGTTACAATAAAGAGATCTGTATTATGTTACAAACATTCTACAGACTTCTTTAATCACATAATAATGTTTATCGACATGTTCCGGGACTAAAGATTTACATTCACTGAATTTACTATAGTGTATTACCATTTTCTTTTTACATCGTTGGATCACGTCTAAACTCCACAATACTAGATTTTTAAATACTTTACAATACGTGAAAGAAACTTTTAGTTCAAGCTCACGTACAGTAGAATATAATATTATTATACTATTTGGTTATTTAATGACAGTATATACGGTGTTTATATATTTAAAAAAAAACATTAAATTAAAGGCATAAGTATAAATGTCAGTGTAGTATTAGTCGTGTCATGACGTTACTTACTTACGCTAATGAGGGGGTCCCACCATTCTTTCATTCCAGTATGAATGAAATATTTCCTAACGTGACAACTTAACAGCCTTTAGTGTAGCACGATCTACGAAGATAGAGGCAAGAAACAAGTATAAATAGCCCCGTCACAGCAAACCTACATACTCAGCGAATTGTCAATGAATATTATAACATAACACATTAAAACACTTAACAGGATTCATAAGAAATATATTCTCAAACAAGCGATACTTAAAATATTAATTATTATTCATAAGAATAACATTGGGTATGAATACGCAGGTTTGCTGCAATAAGGAACACAAAATAATGGGGTTTTAAGCAAATATCAATAGAACTCATCTTAGTGAAGTCACATACAAGTTTCATCCATATACATTCATAAATAAGCGATATATAACATTTGAACTATTTTCCATAAGAATAACATGGGGACCAAGTACCTAGGTTTGCTGCTGCGGGAACCATAGGCGAAAAATTGCTTTTTTGTGCAAACAAAAATAAACCACAACCAGATGAAGCCACATACCAAAATTCGTCACTTTATGTTAATAAATAAGCGAGATATACAATTTTTCTTTTCCTCCATAAGAATAACATTAGACAACGTACTGTGTTTAGCACTTTCAATATCTCAGTAACCAATTGACATAGAGCAATGATCAAAATACCAAATTGCTTATTTTTTAAAGTTGAATTCAATGGTAAAAAATAAAATGTGATTTAAATACAAATTACATGTGGAAACCCCAAAAACCCCATTGTTGGGGTACAAAACCCCCCCAAAACTCCCCTTCGGATAGTGCGTTTCGTCTGGTTTTCGAGCTCGTTCAAATAAATGGTACTTTACACATTTATACCAAATTTCATTAAGATCGGACTTTTAAGCAAAAATAATGTTGATTAAACAATTAGATTAACCAAAACTACATTTTCTCCGAACTATTTTGAATTTAATATGAAATATTACAAACAAAATGAAGGGTTAGCCATGGGCTCTCCTCTTTCAGGCCTGCTAGCTAACTTATTTATGCAAGAACTAGAACAATCTAAAATCATAAATGATTGTAAAGAAAACATAATTTACTGGTACAGATGTGTAGACAATGTCATTTGTCTTTTGAAAGGCAATGAACCAACTTGTGATCATTTATTACAATACTTAAATACCATATCACACAGTATTAAATTTACAATGGAAAAGAGAAGAGATACTATTAACATTCTAGACTTAACAATATATAGACAACTTGAAAAACCCATGTTTAAAATTTATCGGAAAGAAATCCAAACAGACCGAATAATACCTGCTACATCATACCACCCTTGGCAACATAAAACAACAAGTTTTAGATCAATGATTTATAGACTTTTAAACATGGAGAAAGATCATTACTACGAAGAGAAAAACTTATCAAAATTATAAATCAAAAATGATCGACACGATGATAAACAACATGAAGAATAAAACTAATCTTAGTCCCAACAAAAAAAATAAAAGAAGAGTATATATGTCTACCATATAGTAAAGTTTTTAATAAAGCTGTAAGAAAAACATTTGACAGATCAAACCTTAATATAAGCTATAAAACAAAAAATAACTCATTCAAACTGATACAAAAGATAAGTAGTATAAAGAATCAGCAAAACTGACGTGTATGACATAAGTGGCATTTACAAAATCCAGGGCAGCGAATGCCCCAAATTTTATATAGACAATAGAAGCTGGACAAGAAGAAACTTTAAATGCAGATTTCATGAACATATACAATCTATAAAATCAAACAACCGAGCAACACAGAAATCTGCATTTGCTGAACATATTCTTGAAACCCAGCATAGTTACAAAACTATCTCGGACAATATGGAAACTCTAAATATCGTATGAAAAGGTGAAACGATGAACATATTAGAAGAATACCAAATCTATAAGAACAAAAAACATGACCCTAATAATATTCTAAATGTGATAAAGAATGAAATCCAAAATCCAATATTTGAATATATTGAAGAATTAAGAAACAAATAATAGCTCGATGAACGCTATCTACCTTAATAACCCTATTTGTCTGTATATATTTTAACTATTTTTTACTTTATCTATATTTTAACAAATGTTTATTCATTTTAAATTTTACCATTTTATTTTAAGGTTATACTTTTTATACACTTTGAAAATGACATTACATATAGCCGAAACGCGTTGTGAAATAAAAATGTTTAAAAAAAGGTACTCTGGAAGTTTTGTTTTCAATCTAATAATAATAATAATATACATATATATATATAACAATTTGAACGAATGGGGTTTTTGGCATCTGGGAACCTCAAAATGAATGAAAAGTTATGATGGTCTCGGGCTTAAGTCTTACCATGAGACCTATACGGTAATAGCTTCTTACCTATAGGGGAAATTAGCTAAAAGACAAAGAATAAGACTTATTTGTACATTTTAGCTTATACTAAACACTTTTAAATTAGGTTTGCGATACAATATTTCAAACAGAAATAAAGATTAAAGAAGATTGCTGCAGTTTGGATTATAATTTATGTGTAGCTGAGATAATTATGTTTTCTCTTTCAGTTAAAGGTAGAACAACATGCTTAGGGTCACTATATTGTTTTGGGTGGTCAAATATAAAATATCTTAACACAGCTTTCTTGTCTTTCTTAGACCTGTATAACATGACCGTACGTTTCCGTTGAAAATTCTGAGATGTCTCTTACCCTCCTCCCTCAAAGGGTAAAACGTTGTTCTAAACTCCCCCTTGTTGAGGCAGCCCTCTAGTGTCCGAGAAGGGTTGTGAAGATTCGATACCCTACTGGATCCAGCTGCCATTGGCCCTTAGGTCCTTAGGCTTTTACGTAATGATCCTAGCTAAAGAATTAGTCGGTCTTAGTCAGTAACAAGGCTACACAAGCATCTCACCCATTCTACACTCATCATTCATTCACATTCGCCTTAAACTACACCCTAGTTGCGTCGGAGTCTTACAGAGAGATCATGAAGGGAACGTTACCAAAAACGTATTTAAAGTAAATCAAACAACAAAATGAAAGGAATATGGGGGTTACTTTTCAGCTACCTGTGTATATATGATAAATCATCGACTACTCATATATAACCTTTTAGATTTGGCTAGAAAATTTAAATGTATTCTCTATTTACTCAAACTTTCGCTTGTTTCTTAAAACAAGCTTCTGCCTCGACGCATTTAAAATTCTTTCCAGCCGCCTCTCGCAGGTGCACCTGTGTCTAGCAGTTGACAGCCGCGGAGGCGCCATAAACGCAGCGGTATACGAGCTCGCAGCGACGTCACTTTACCCCGCGCTGCGCCGCATTGTATAACCGCGCGTGCTTGCGTGTGCGCGTGTGCGCGTGTTGTGTACGGCAGTCAGCGCGTATATACGAGGTCGCCCCCGCACGGGAGCGGTTGTTAGCGGGATTATGTCACTAGGGAATCTATTACACTGCCGTTACGTCAAGCTCACACAGAATGAGACTAGTGAAGGCTTTTTATAGGGGATTTAACACATGACATGTTTACTATGTACTAACAAGCAATTAATAATATATACAGTTGATATGTTTTGTTTGGTTTAGAAAAAATTAAACATTTCATGAGCAGTAGTTTAATTTGTCAAATTAATTGAGAATAGTTTCATTAAAGTGTATTGGTCCCTATCCATTTGTTTCATGTGGACACCATGCGTAACAATTCGTTTTAGTTATAATACTGGTAAAAATAAATGTTGACAAATGCTACGTAATCAAAGCAGACGTGGAAATGTAATCCCATGATTTTTTAATCGGGATAATATGATTTTATTTCTGTCAGACTTGCTATAAAATAAGTGGGGTTTTCCGGAGTCACTTGGGCCAACCTTTAATTTACAACATCTAAAAACCCCACCGTAATTAGAGAAATCTTCCACCGTACTGCAATTTATCCAATGACTCTTTCGAAATTACTCTTACAGAATAAGTTACCACAAACATTTGATCTGTCTAGAGTGTGTCTGTGTTGGGTCAAGATTGCAAAATAAAATAAAATGTTTCTACTAATGGCTGGGCTGTGAGAAACAAACAACAATAAGTTAAACTAAAACCTTGTACAAAACTAACAAGGTACACTCTCAAAGACCTTACTAAAAATATCTTTCCGTGAAACTCTTTGCAAGAAAAGAGTAAACATTGTTACCAAACCAAACTCGTAATGATATAGCCTACTTTGGTTCACGTAATGTGTTTATTGATTATGAGTAACCAACTGATTTGGGGGTTGTGGCGCTAATGTGAGCACTTCAGTCAAACATCTTACTATAGTAATAATATTATTTGTATTAATTTGGTAGATATAATGACGCATCTACGAGAATAGTATTAAAATTACTGAAAATAATATAATGTCGATTACACCGTAAATGTCTGACTCAATTTCTTACTACAACTATAAGTCAAAATGCGAAAAAACTTAGCTTGAAATAGTACGCACTGTCATTATATTCTTTCTTATAGTTATTAAATGTAGTTCCCATATCTATATTTCTGAAGTTCCCATATCTATATTTTTCCCCGAGAAGCATATCAACACGTTCGTTTCATTTCATAGTTGTAGTGAAATGTTTTAAATAAATGTGAAGTTCCTGGCATTTTCCAGCATCTGTATTCTTGAATGTCCTCCTTAAAAAATATACAAAATTAAAAATTTAGGTACTCACAATCTTCGAAATAAACTACCACATTGCATAAAACATCTTTTTCGAACATCAGTCATGCTCCTCTTCATTGGGCCTGTTTAACGATCTTCCTCCCTTCCTTCAACAATAGTCAGGTGTAGATATTTTTAGGACAAATTAAAAATCGTTTCCGATAGAAAATGAGTTCCACAGTGTCAACGATGTTTTATGTTTCAAAATCCTGAGTTGCCACAGACCCATTTATTAATAGTCTGAGACAAGAAGGACTGAATATGCGATACAGATAGTAACTTTGATAAAATTCATGCTCATCAAAGCGAAATATTGCTCGATTTCGAGCAACGGGTTTACTAGTTACTTCGAACGTATCAGATTTTGCCTGTCAGAAACAATTTACCCGAGAGAGCCTGTATGTTGTTGTAAAAAGTGACAAATATTTCCTCTGCAGAACGACATTCCAGTGCTGGGCATGGCGGTGTCCGTGTGGTTGTTTCCGGATCGCCTTTCGTGTCGGTTGTCCCGAGCGCGTGCCCCACTGCCTTGTCCGCGTCCGCGCCTGCTGCTGCCGCTCAGTCAAAAGAAAATAGCCTTTAGAGGGAGATCCAGCCACGAAACTTTTCGCATTTCCACCTGCTTTCCCCCATAAGGCCAATATTAACTTTCAAAGTCCGAACCTCGTCAACTATTCAGTACTATTCAGTGCTATTCAGCACATTTTAAAGAGAACAAATTCCTTGCGATTTCAGTGAGCAGAATTTTGATCACTAATAGTTAACCCATTAAAAAAATCACAAATATTTAATATTTTGGACTTTTTTGAACGAATAATATCTATGTTATCAACATTATGCTCAGTGAAGCGGTAGGAATATTGTTGCTCTATAAAATGAGCCAATATGCATCAATAATTTCGGATAACCCATGAGGAGGAAGGAATTTAAAAGTTAATATTGGTATCACAGGAGAAGCAGGTAGACTCAGATAACTGGAACCTAGGGAACGGAGAAGGACACTGAGTCACGCGTATTATTATAATTAATCAGGGTAATTAAATAAACATTACTCAAATAAAATAAGTGATGACAAAAATACGACTATGATAACCCAATTTTTATCCAACAAGTACCCACGACCATTTAAAGCCTGTGTTTCAAGAGATGAATTTACTGCTAGTTTAATGGCTATTGTTAGATTTAAAATTAAATAGTTGAATGATTTCAGTCGACCGACGTACATAGATAAGTTATTTAGTTTACTAATATTTTATATTTAATTGTTTGTAATTTATTTCAGTGATTGTATATTTGGAAAAGAGAATTACTGTAAAATGTAATTTCATTTAATATTGTTACCGACACACAATTGTTGTAGTGGCACAATTCGAGTTGTAATTGGAGACTAAGAAACTGTCTATCGATTGAAGGGGGCGAAAATAAATCTATAATTTGAAACTGTGATATTTAGTTATGTTTCCATTTAGTTTGATTACCAGAAATGCCCGTTGTGAAATCACCCGCGTAATGACGACAGATGTTCTAAGAATAAAAATTCACTGCATATTGCGCGTTCTCTTCTGGAAAAGTGAATTCGCTACGCGTATTGGCTCTTTGTATTTATTACAACTCGTTTTGGCACATTCTGTATTGTGCTTGTTGAGCTGTCTCGACAAATGACTACGCGTTTAAGGGATCTAAACTTAATGCCTACAATCAACGAGCGTAATACATATTATATCCAGAGCTCTATTCTAGGGTAAAAAAGTTAAGCGTACAATGGGGCTGCCATTTTCCCTCTGTATAAAAAAAGTACGGCCAAAGAAAGGGGTTACCATGGTCACGTTGGGGTTTGTATTGTAATTTATGAATTTAGGAAAAATAGGTGCCACGATGTAGGCTTCACTTTTTCTTGGAGATTAACAGGTGTTTGAGAGCTCTATACATATTAAGCTCATTCCATACAACATGCCAGTGTGACCTTTGCCAGAACGCGTATGGTCAGGAACATTAATGAAACACCACAATTTCACAATTGTTAAATTTAAACATTACATTTGGCAATTGAGAACTGGTATTGAGGCAGTGCTAGTTTTTACTAACACATGGAAACGGACCACTTTTTGGCGAATTTCCCCTTTAGGGAAGAAGCTATTACCGTAATCGGTATGGTAAGACCTAGGCCCGGGACCATGATAACTTTTCGTTTTGAGGTCCCCAGACCCCAAAAACACCATTCGTTCGAAACTGTATATATATATATATATATATATATATATATATATATATATATATATATATATATATATTAGAGAATCAAATTCACAGTAAAGGGCTACTATTTTCATGTTTTTTTTACTTATATATAGATATATGTGTGTGTGTGTGTGTGTGTGTGTGTGTGTGTGTGTTTGTGTGTGTGTGTGTGTGTGTGTGTGTGTGTGTGTGTGTGTGTGTGTGTACGTGAGCACGATAACTCTCGTAAAAATGATCTGATTTTGATGAAATTTGGTATAAACGTGTAAAGCAACATTTATGACCTTAAGTTCGAAAACCAGCCATATCGCTTCAACAGAAGGGATATTTTGGGGGGGTTTTGTACCCCAAAAATGGGTTTTATGACTTTTTTACATATCATTTTTGAAAAAGTCAAATATTGGTTTTTACCATTGGATTCAACATAAAATAACACACAATTTGGTATTTTGATCATTCCTCTACTTCAATTGGTTACCAAGATATTGAAAGTGCTTAACACAGTACGTTGTCTAATGTTATTCTTACGGAGAAAAGGAAAAATGTTATATATATATTTTATATATATAACGCATACTGATGAAACTTGGTATAAGGCTTCACCTGGTTGTGGTCTATTGATGTTTGCTCAAAAAAACATTTTTTTGCATAAGGCTCCCGTAGCAGCAAACCTGCGTACTCAGCCCCCATGTTATTCTTATGGAGAATAATGCAAATTGTATATACCGCTTATTTGTAAATATATTTTTATGAAACTTGGTCAGTGGCTTTATGTAGTATTGAGACATTTCTCCATTGGAAATTCGCTGAGTATGCAGGTTTGCTGCGACGGGGGTATTTATTTAATAATACAGACGGAAATCGGGTCTGAAAATTAAACTACCTTTAAATACCTTTTGAAAAGACCAAGTGTATTAATTTCATTCTAATTTTAGTAAGTTGGTTTCAGTTCAGGCTGAGAGTAAATTACTCAAAATGAAAACTATATTAAAGAATAGTTATAAATAAGAAATAAAACCGTGCTTTGTAAGACTTCTGACAGTTTTTGATTCTTCGAGACTCGTAAATACCCCCATCGTAGCAAACCTACGTACTCAGCGAATTTACAATGAATATATATGCCTTAATAACACATTAGGCCATTTACCAGGATTCTTAAGAAATACATTCGCAGATAAGCGATATTTAAAATATGAATTATGAGTATTCTCCATATAATAGCATTGGGGATGAGTACGCAAGTTTGCTGCAAAAAAGATCACAAATTAATCGGTTTTATCCAAATATCAACAGAACTCATCTAGGTGAAGTCATCTAGGTGGATACCAAGTTTCATCCATATACATTCATAACTAATCGATATATAACATTTGAATTACTCTCCATAAGAATAACATGGAGACCGAGTACCCAGGTTTGGTGCTACGGGAACCATAGGCGAACAATAGTTTTTTTTTTGCAAACAACAATAAACCACAACCAGATGAAGATAACACACACAACCATATACCAAGTTTTTTCGTCAGTTTATGTTCATAAATAAGCGAGATATATAACTTTTCTTTTTCTCCATTAGAATAACATTAGACAACGCACTGTGTTTAGCAATGATCAAAATACCAAATTGTGTGTTTTTTAAGCTGATTTTAATGGTAAAAACTAAAATTTGATTTAAATAAAAATTAAGTGTGGAAACCCCCAAAAAAACATTTTTGGGGTACAAACCCCCCAAACCCCCCTTCGGATAGTGCAATTTGTCTGGTTTTCGAACTCGTTAAAATAAATGTTACTTTACACATTTGTATCAAATTTCATTAAGATCGGACCTTTTTTACGAGAGTTATCGTGCTTACGGACACATAAATATACAAACACATATTTCAATGTGTTATATACACATATCTAACAATTGGAACGAATAGTGTTTTTGGCTTCTGGGGACCTCAAAACGAAAAGTTATCATGGTCCCGGGCCTAGGTCTTACAATGCTGACTAAGGTAATAGCTTCTTCCCTTTAGGGGAAATTCGCTAAACTGCAGTTTTGTCATTTACTTTCAATGTATACTGTAAAATGTCTTCTACTAATGTTTATCTTCTACTAAATGTCTTTAACATTAAACAAATATAAGCGAATTTCCCTCAGTTTGCCTTTTATTTACTTAAATAGTTTGCAATCTGCAATTACTAAAAGAAACAAGAAACAGATGTTTCCCATCTTCAGCCTCCTTACAAAACAATTTCAAATGTCACTGACTTAATGCTAAACACTTGAGTCCACAACACTGTGACTAAAACGCGTTAAAATCTGCATATCTCAAAGTGCTAAATAGCATTCAGAAAGTTGTCAGCCGAGAGCAATTGTGAGATTGCCCAATTTTCGCTAGGACCAGCCACACGCGGCCAGTGATTATTCTATATAATTTAACGTCTTTATTGCCTCTGATTACAAGCCTCGGAGCCGATTATGAGTAGTTACAGCCAACTATCGCTGTCAGCTGAGCTCCTCACCGGAAGGAAATGCGTCCTCATTAAACGACTCCAGTCCTAAGGCCCTTTAAAAGCTCTGTCGAAATCACTGTCCCCCTCCCCAGAGTAACAGAGTAGTGTTAGAGGATTTCCATGTAACAAACCATTTCCACCATTATTTTCAACCATAGCACTGTAAGTTAAAACGTGAAGACATTAAATTACATTATACATAGTGCATTTTTGAACCAACATAATGGTAAATATACTTAAAAGAAGTACAAGGCGATTAATTTAGTGATTTATTAATACACTGATGGTGAGTCACTGGCGTAGTGGTCAAGGTGAGGGACTTCTGAACCGTGGCAGCGGTCCTGTTGTGGGTTCAAATCCCAGCCTTGGCTAGTAAATTGTATCGGTACTGTCTTAATTGTGCTGTCGCGGCTTGTTTGCTTTGATTGGTATGTTACAGGCCTGATGTGAAGGCCAAGTATAGGAAATAGAGGCCGCCAACCTAAAATAACTCGATATGTCAGACGGATCATCGGTACCCATTGTACACAATAATTAGTTAAGACAACAGTTAAGAAATTATTGCTGACAATTTCAGACATATAAAGAAAAACAAATTTTAGTTTTTATCACTGAAGACGGGATCGATCTCATTCCAGATTCCTAACAGTTTGGCACTTGTTTCACTCCAATCAGCACAAACTTATGCACAAACCTCTTAAACAACATCGATTGGCATTACCATCAACCATTTCAAACAGCAAACCTATCTCTGATTCATCGATCAATGATAACTCAACCACAGGGTCAGTGTATCTATAAATTGCAGAAAGTAACCTTTAAAATGAAACAACAACCGACCGCATTTCAGCCCCATTCTCCCCGCCAGCTCGTTGTTCCACTTGTATAACCCGCCACCGCCACCGCGGGAACGACAGATCGCTATTATCTCCTCTGATACCACGTGTTGGCAGATCGACTGGAAGGGCCCCGCCTTTTGCATCACTTGGCTTCTGAACACTGAAATCAACCTAATTTCCAGAGGCTAATGACTGAGCGGCGGCGGCGAGTTGCGCAACCGGCTAATTGTGACCGGGTCAACAGTCCGACCACCTGTGCCCCGGTTATAGTGCCGCGGTCATAAACATGCTGCGTCTTTTAACGAGATCCCGGGTAAGCTGCTCCTCCTGTGTCAGCTGTTTCCACACTCACTTTCTGAGATTACATTTTGAGAGTGGGCTCCAGTCACCAAACATTTGGGGTTTCTACCTGCTTCCCTCAAGGCCGTGTTAATTTTCAAAGCCCGTCCCTCTTTAAGATTATTCGATATCGTTGAGTATGGTACATTTAAATGAGCAAAATCATACCTATCGATTTCAATGAGAGTTTTGATAACACAAATAATAACCGCTCAGTAAAATTCCAACATATTCAATATACACGATGGGTGAACTATTTGTGACATTGTAACTATCCCCACTGATATTGCGAGGTTTTTTTTATTCGTTGAGGAGGGACGACGGGCTTTTAAAATTAACATTGGCCTTATGGGAGAAGTAAGTAGAAACGCCAAATGTTTCATAACTGGAGCCCACTCAACATTACAATCGCGTTCCAGTTCCTGATGGAGTGTCCTAACACTTATACCTGCTTTTTACATCAAATGATAATGCAATTAAGTATTTTTTTATTTTATTTTTTCATTTCTTTCTTTGACTTCCTCAAATTCATACCTTTTGGCATATTTCGAGTTCTTTGCCTATTGCCTTTCTGTCTTTCCTTTCTGGTCTTATTTCTTGCTTAGCTTCCTGTCTTTGTTGATTCTGTTTAACCTTCTCTTATGATTCATCCTGCACTTCCCTACTCCTCCTTCCTACTCATTCCTCCTATCCTTCTTTCCTTAATCCAACCCATTTGTTACCGTTTCCAGCCTGTTGATAGCCGGGGGACCCACGAGACAAAGTCCACTGTGTTTAGTTTTGTCTTGATCGGTCTTCTTGTCTTAATCGGATTTTATTTTCCTTTCCTATCCTCTTACTCATTCCTTTCTTCTTGTTTATCTTGTTCCAACTCCTTTCCTCTCTTCTTTCCTAGCCTACCAACTGATCTGCCTTTCCTTCTTCCCTCCTCTTCCTAATTTCCTACTAATGTCTCTTCTTTCCTATCCTTCCTATTCCTTTCTCTTCTTCCCTGTCCTACCTATTCCCCCCTCTTCTTCCCCGTCGTTCCCAGTCCTGTATCTTCTTTCCTGACCTGCCTCTTCCTGCCTCTTCTTCTTTTGTTTCTTCCTCCTACCCCCTCCACTTCCTGCCCTATCCTTCCCTATTATCTTCTCTTTTGATCTTCTTCCTCTGACTTTTATCTTCCCTATCTTCTGGACTTGCTTTTTCCCCTTTTAGAGATTTCTTCTTCTGTGAATTTCTTTCCATTTGGCCATTAGGACGTTGAATGTGGGTTCCTTCCTTATTAGACTGTTCAGATTCCATGATCCAATTTCGTTGCACTCCCTAACTACCTCCCTTATTTCTTCTCTCTCCGTTTCTGAGTCTGTACACTCCATGACTGCGTGTTCCGGGAGATCCAATTGTTCACACATCGTACAATTGTCCTTTTCTCTTCGGGAAAACTTCTTCAGGTAAGCACCAAAGGCACCATGTCCTGTTAGGATCTGTATTCCTATATGATAAGAGGTATTTGCCGATATTGTGTTGGTTTTTTGTGTTCTTATATATTATATATATATATATATATATATATATATATATATGTATAATACATAAGAACACAAAAACCATATATATATCTCTTATCTTATATATATATATATATATATATATATATATATATACATTTGAACGAATAGTGTTTTTGGCATCTGAGGACCTCAAAACAAAAAGACTGTTGGTATGTATTCAATTAAGTATTAAAAACATGAATAGACCACATCAACCGTGTTTATCTCTTGGCAACACAAGGAACTAACAGCCTTTCTGTAAAGGACAAGAGATCGGCCAGTTTCACGTTAATATATTAAGTCATCGGTTATAAACAATCTTGTTTTCCAAATTATATCTCGACAACTGCTAGTGCTAAACCTCATAGCATAATTCATAATTTAAGAAATACAGTTAAATTTTTTCACGTAGGGGAAATATGTGAACAGATATAAATGATAAACGCTTGTCCTACAAATGAAATACGAAAGTCTCATCCAACTCATTAAATGTAAGTAGATCACTGGGCTTGGAATTTACCTGATGAGAAATGCCTAGTAGAGGATTAAATGTAGGATAAATGTATTTAACAAATGTTGATACTTCTTTGCAAGTAGTATTTTTGCTACGAATATGGCTCATCTGGATGACTTTAGCTACAAAGTTATTAATTAACAGAATATTTAAGTAATTAAATTAGAAGTCTGACAGCCTTTCTGTTTTCCTGGGTTGAAAGTTCGTTCAGTCAACAATTTCAACCACTACTGATACACACCTACAGCTTTCAGCTATACTAGACAAATTAATTGATCGTATTTGAGTAAATAATTACAGACCATAAACAAAAAGTTGTCAACGAACCGCAGCATCGTGGATGTGTGAGGTTCGTTTGACAACATCTGGAACGAAACTATAAATAATGGAACAACGAGGTGGTGCCGACGCCGACCTGGATCGCGCATGTCGACAGATGCGGTTGTGCAAGGTTAGTTCGCGCTTGTCGTGCTCTCACAGATTAACTGGTCCGCCCCCTCAATATCTTAATCCCTCTACTTAAATTTGCATAGTTCTTGATTTTTTGGTTTTCCTACTAGGCCAACAGTCCGTAATTCTGAGTTGTTGAGGTTCCCCGTGACGCACCTCCGTTTCCAAGTATTCATCCCATTTTGGAGATATTTTTGCATCCTGGGGGATAAAATGGGATTATGGGATATTGAGGGACGACCATAAGGTTTACTATCCCCTCAGTGATGAACATTTATTATAGAATTGTAACCAAGAGATCGTATGGTTTGAACAATATGTGCATTTGGATTATTTCTCTAAATTGTTTTGTAAATCGATCTTAAGAGGAAAAGTATGATAAAAAACCTTAACAAACTTCTTAAAATAAATTAGCAATAATATTGATTTTTAAAAATCAGACCCGAATAGTACAAATAGATTGAACAGTTAAAAATTATTATAAACCGACCTATATTTAATTTAACATAATTTTAGTACCTCGAGGGTAAATGAGGGATATTTTGTGGGATATTCCGTAGCAGATTGAGGGATACAGTGGGATATTTTGTGGGATATTCCGTAGCAGATTGAGGGATACAGTGGGATATTTTGTCGAATTCAGAGGTTTTTTTTACGCGGAGTGGGAACACTGTCGCCGCCCAGCGCGTCGCATGTGGCGCTATGGTCCAGGGAGCAATTCGCCGCGTTACTGGCACCTCTATTTATGGTTATCTATATCTAAGTTGTCAGCACGTTTTCACGTTCTACCCAACAGCTTTATTTTCTCCGAAGGAATGTTTCCTTCTCGCATGCTGGGTTTCGTACGATTTATGCTTGGCTTTATAATTGTAACTAATTATTTGTAATGATAATTGCTTTATCAGTGTCTAAATGACTCGGTTTAACGAGAATAAGAGTATGAGGTGTTTCTATTCATACTTTGATTAAATATGGTACAGAATATAGACGTAAATATATATAATATATACTAAATAATTATATGAAGTCGTAACTAGCCGTGTACGACATCTGTGTCGATCTTTTCTAAATAAATTTTGTGAAAAGCGAACATTTTTATCGGAGTATATAAAGAATTCAGTGATCCGAAAACCGAATTAATTAAAATCAACTGCAGGGGACAAAATATGTAGAAATGTAACGTGGAGGAAATTGGTACTGTCTTAATGCAAATTGACCAAGTATTTTAAGTGACTATTTGTTTTTGTTGAGAATTTGGCAGTAGTAAAAGCGACAGAACATTGTTTACAAAAGGAGAGATGTTGATTTATTAACATTATTCATATAATATGAATAGGAGGATTAGGTAAAAACAAATTGTTTTAATACCTTAAAAAATAAATTAAAGATTGTCTATATTAACCAATATTAAAGCATATAAATTTGAAAATTTTAAGAAGTATATTATAGAGTATTTGTATGTCTCTGTACTACTGTATACAAACAGAATACTACTTAGTATTGTTTAATCACAATGTTTGACTGTTCTCTTACTGAAAGATCACACAGATCAGAGATATATGTGGTGTAATGTATGCGCACATATAATTCACTGCAAGGCGCATGCGGATCCACGAACAACTCAGATAATCACACTGGTTCCAAAATTCTCTTGTGCGCTTTAATTTTATATTCCGAGGGTAATGGGTACTCCTGTCGTTAAGACGTTTTGTCTTAAAACGGAATATTTACTCGAGTTGCTAACCAGGAACAGGATCTGTATATGAAACACATTTTATTGCTGGTTCTTGTTAGAATTTCACTTCATACAGCACTCTCCTTTATGACGCTGTTAAAGCCTCGCTTACCTATTGGGAGCTATAAGGATGCAGTCTGATGCAAGCTGCTTCCAGAGGTCAGTTTTTGCACAGGACTACAACTACAACTATCCCGTGGACCCCGGGATCTGTCCTTTCCACTGCGAGATACTTCCTGTCGGCCTCGAACACAACACCGCCGGCTCGATGGCTGGCCTAGGAACACGCAAGTGGAACTTTGCTTGCTAAGGTAAACTGTGATGAAAGAAACAGCGCTTACAACTAAAACGTAAAGTTGTTTTACACAACCGGAAAACAGACTTCAACTTCCACTGTTTTCAGATTTATATGTGTGAAGAACATTTTTCTGTATTATGCCAGTGTTCACCCAAATAGGAATGATATTTTCCCAGTAAACTTTACCATATCATGTTTTCACTTACTTTTAGATTTTTAAACTTAAGTTGTCACTGTTGTGTTTATTTTATAAACTACTTAGAGAAACTTGATTGAATTCAAACATTGAAGTGTGAGAGCTTTTGTTAGAAAAAGGAATAGGAGTAATTTGGAAAATTACAATAGCACACTCCAGATGTTAAAAATGGATGGATGAGATTTCAAACTGTGTTTTGTAATTACTTCAGTACGATTGCTATTTGCATGACATTTAATTATTTTGTGTTATGCTGGGTTGTTTTAACACGAATTTTCTTTTGTGCCTATCTACGCCACTAACAGTTTTGTATGGAATTTAGTCTATACCATTTAAAACTAGTAAACCTAGTAATTACCAATAATTATGTAGATTTTTATTTTTTCGAAGATGGATAATCTTTCATGTTCGTTCTCCGCATATTCCATAAAACTATAATTATGTTGCATGCTAAATAATTTAGGAAACGCATTTCTATCTCAGCAAATGCAATCAAACATTCAAGCTCCATGATTGACGAGAGTATGGGACAGGGCGTAGGCCGTTACAAATGGAAGTAAATAAAGAAAGGTGTTTGAAAAAGAGAGTGTGATTGATGGATTTATTTATTTTCACTGAACTATATAAATTATTGCAATGGCAAGCAATAAAGTAAAAGTAAAAATACTAAATTCCTCAACGCGGGTAAAACTTAATGGAATAGTCAAACACTATAAATAACTGTACAATCTATTTAATATCTTTAATTGATAAAATAGTGTAACTCACTGGCAACCCCGCTCAAGATAGATTTCAAAACTCAATATTACAAAATAAGCAGATTTTTGTGACCGGGCACCGGCGAAACTATTAGGTCTTGAATGATTGTACGTATATGCGTTATTCGAAAGCCTTTAGCGCCTAGATGTGCCTTTTGGGGTTTTGGAAAACGTCCACCTTCAGGGCTTTGCCCCCTGGGCTTTCAAATTTCCCATGATAATCTTATGGAAAAATATAAATCAATTGTATAGAGCATTTGACAGCTGTTGATAGTAACAAAACACAGCACAGAAGCAAGACCAGCTGTTTTAAGCTAACTTCCGAAATGGTATCACAATTTAAACTAATACGAGGTATAGGCTTAAGATTAGATAATCCGAAAAGGGAAGATATTTGCTTGATTCGACCAGTTGGATTCGCTTATATTTATTGTGATGCGTCATTGTGTCAAATTTAGGTTTTACAGAAGAATATGTTTCGCAGTTTTCATTTATTTAACTCTCTTTTTATATATCCTTGCATTCTACCACGTGCATAGTAGTTTTCGTTGCGTGCACATCACAAGAGGAAGGCGCGTGCACTTGCAGGAAAGCACGACTTCCTCGTCGCGAAAGTCGGCCCTCTGGCGTCCGCCCGGGTCCCTGTCCCTGACGCGCCGAGGAAGTGATTACTGCAGGTCCGGGGTTGCGACATTCGATTGTACAAGCGCTAGACGTGTTAACCCGTTACGACCGCACTTAGATAACCGAATAGTCAAGACAACTGGACGGAGAAGCTCCAAACAGCAACATTCCAGAAAATCCCTGTCTTTTGTTTATTTTTTTATTGGAATCTAGCAATAAAAAAACATGCACGTGGAACTTAAAAATCTATAAAGTAATGACTCCTTTCACGTTAAAGACTAGTTTCAACTCAAATTTTCATTCGTAACGAAAATGCTGGAATTGAATTATTTCTATATTAACTACCTTACATGTCAAGTAATTTGTGAAACGGTTCATTTGTTTATTGTCTCATTACGTATTTGGGCCATCTCTTACCTAAAGGAAAGTTCTTTTGGGATCTCTAAAATAAGTTCAACCTCAAATTAATACCATAAACACGATAAATAAGGCACCCATGACCTTTGACAGTAAAACCCATGTCTCTAAAAGATCGAAGCATTTCTAACGTCGGTTATTGTTCCTTTAGAATCAAGTCACGTAGTCGAGCTTATACAAATTTTGGCTTTTGATTACAGACTGTTTGATTCTAAGAAGTGTGAAATGCAAACTGTTTCTCAGTAGTAACTGAACGAAATTTATGCTAATTGTAGAGTAGACCTGCGTTCTGTTTCGGTTTCGATGTAACCGCATTTTCCTGCAATGGTTGTCAGAAGAACGTGTGGAGGAGAAATATGTGGAAATTTAAGGAAAATATACTTTGCTTAGTGGCGTTTAAATTTGTAAGTTTACCAATATCAAACGGTATTACACTTTAGTGCTGGCTAAATATAATCTTGTAATTAACCTAATTAGAAAGGTCGTTAAGGCGCGTAAACAATGACACAAGTTTTGTTTATTTTCAGTGGGTTTACAAGGAAAGGTTTAAATGTTTTGTGTTTAAAGTACTAGCTGCTCTCAAGAGTTCCGTTTATTCACCCGATTTCAGTTTTACGATTTAAGAAAATTTGACAGGTCTCACCAAATTATGAAATATACTTTTTTAATGTTTATCCTTGTGCATGATTTACGGCAGAAGTTTTAGAAGGTATAGCGAAGAGACTTTCTAAACAACAATTGTTATTGTATAAATAAAATAAAAATATTAAATAAATAACATGTATTCGTTCTGCCTAAAAGTATTTATTTAGTGGAGCAGTCTGCACATCTTTACTATTTAAAGATGTAGAAATATTTAATTAATTTTAAACACACCCATAAAGATCGCGATGGGCGTTAAAATTCTGTATAGCTTTACACCTATGTTTTTTGTTGTAGAGTGTAAACGTATGACTTGATACAGACTGCGCAATGCCACCCACATCTTTAGTTTTTAAGTTGTTTTGTATTTGTATTTGCCATAAATTAAAGCTGAGATAGTTTATTTTGTTGTTTATAATTATTAGCAACAATCTTGTTTGTTGCATACAGTTTTCTTTGAAAAAAAAGTTGTTTAAAGGAAGTCATTTAGGGCCTAGTTTAATAAAGTTTAATGATTCATTGAAATCTATATTCCAATTTTTTAATAAAACGATGTTTAAAAGGTTTAAGCTGTTTTAAAGCCTACTACTATTGAGTTATGTTACACATGGGGGGGGGGGGGTTGGTCAAGCGATATGGTGCGTTACATGGGGGAGGGGGTCTGAAATGAAAAAAAAATGCATATGTGTGTGGCCCCTTACCACTTCGGTATTTTCTCTCTGAGCAGGTTGCGACTGAATTGGCCCCAGTGACTTAAGTTACTCGCTTGACTTTGTGGTGAGCGAATTCGCTATTCAATACTAAAAAGTGTATTGCTACGTCTAAAAATCACTTTAATTACAGTAAAAGTATTTACAGTAAATTAACCGTGTCTATCGGAGATTGTTATGAGACTAATATGAATGACTCGCTGTCGGCTAAGCGATCCTAAATTATTGCAGTGTGAACACCGTTGTCCTAGGCAATGATTAGATCTTTTATAAACAGTCAGTCATTACACTTAAACACGAAAATACTGACGGCGAAGCCACGGACGATGTATGGAATAGAATAACATTCACAACAGATAAAACCTATTACTGAATGAGAGAAACCCTTAAATTCAAAGTATGCAGAAAATCGACTCTGACAAACGAAATCATAATTTAAATCTCCAAATATGTAAACTCAGAGAGAGAGAGAACCTGTATGTCTATGTATATTAGAGTAAACATTCCCGCAATGATATGGATAAATATATATCTATAAATACGAAAAACCGATCATCCCCTAGGCCAAAACTCTACACCTACAACCACGAAATTCGGCACGTACACTTTTCTACAACGTAGGTAACCACTAAGAAAGGATTTTGAGAAATTCCCATAGGGCTCCACCCCATGGAACTTCAAAGTTCCAATCAAATGTTATTCTTATGGACAATTTATGCATACGAAAAACCGATCATCCCTCAGGCCAAACCTCTACCCCTATAACCGCGAAATTTGGCACGTGTACTCTTTACATAACGGAAGTAACCACTAAGAAGGGATTTTAAGAAATTCCCAGAGAGCTCCGCCCCATAGGGAGTCAATGTTCCACTCCTGTGATATTCTCCTGTGTAACAACTCCTGTTCCACTTCTTATGGACAATTTATAAATACGAAAAACCGATCATCCCATAGGTCAAACCTCTACACCTACAACCACGAAATTTGGTATGTACACTTTTTCCATAACGTAGGCAACCACTAAGAAAGGATTTTAAGAAATTCCCATAGGGCTCCACCCCACGGGGAGTCAAATTTCCAATCCTGTGATATTCTTATGGACATTCACTTTAGTTTGAGCTGATGAGAATTTAAACAGCTGATCATTTTTCGTAGTAGTTCCACGGGTTAACCACAGAATGCAGCACACACAACTGTTGTATGCCCGGGTGAAACCGTGTACCATATCTGCTAGTGAACCAGTATAATCAAACAGCGAAATATCCTTTTCAATTGGATATGTAACTTAAATTATTCATACACGATATTATGATAATACAAATGAGGATTAAAAAAACGAAAGAAATTTAGAGATACTATTATTTCTAAGACATGTAACAATGAGAGACTAAAGCATCCAGGAAATAACCATATTTTCTTCCGTCGACGATTCTGTTTCAATAGTATGCATTTCACCATCCACGCCGGCCAGAGAGAGAGAGAGAGAGAGAGAGAGAGAGAAGAGAACCCCGCCCGAGGTTATCGGAGGCACCCCGCAGAGGCGCTGTTTAGCGGTTGCGTCATCGGGGGCAACTCTAACTCTAACCCTCGACTGACTGCTCAGCTGTTTACTCCACATCGCGTCATGAAGGCTCTACTGTCCAGTTATTATCAAACCCCGCATCTTGAAATTGCCGATAAATAGAGTAAGAAATAAGTAAGTTTGCGCAATAATGTACCATTAGTGCTCGAATGACGTTTATAGGCCAAGTTATTGAATCGGTTGATAAACAAAAGTAGTGCGTTTAGTTGCTTTGATTGCTTTTGCTAGTGATAATACTTCAGCCTCTCTATTAATGGTCGTCCTTCATGAGATAGTTAGTTAAACGACCCCTATTTTTCACAGATGTCTTAGCCAGGAGGTTTAATTACTTTATAATTCAGAGATACGCCGAGTGATGCAGCCCAGTGGTTAGGCTTGCGACATAAGGGAGGTCCCGGGTTCAAAACCCGGACCGGCCATTATGAATTGAGTATGTAAGGTTATTTCACTTTAGATAAATGCTGGAATGGATCCCCATAAGGGCTGTACCCCGTCAGGTTAGGTGGTAGAAACAACTCTAGTCCTAACCTGGCCTGGTAAAATAGTGTCTAAACAAAAATATCTGAAGTTGAGCAATGAAGTTCAGCTTTATGAAGTTATTTACATTACTCCAGATCAAGATACACCATTCTTTTTTTGAACTTTAATACTACTCGATCCTATACAATAGCAGGTTTAATAAATAGTAGGATAGCAGTTTACTACTAGGTGGATAACTATAGTAGGTCATACAGTACTTTAAATTCGGTTTAATGATTGATATTTTAAAACGAGGAAGTCATTTGTTGTTTGTAGATTAACTTTAGAGAAACCCCATAATTAAAAACAGAATGAATTATTGATGCCTAAATAAAGTCCTAACTTAACAACTTACAAATATATATATAGATATTACTCATTTTACTACGCGATTGAAAGGCAACAGCTAATTTTCCATTACGGGTACTTACCTCCCTAATTCCCCATGGGTTTACTCTATTCACTGTTCTACCCGTGTATGTTATAACACACAAAACTATAAAACACTACTTTTCTGTGGTTAAACGTTGTAGCACGAAATAAAATCAATTGGCATGCAAAATAATATGCAATCTATAAAATAAAACGAAAAAATGCATTTAAACCCAAGCAAATTTTGATGTAAAATATGGCGTTAGGTTAGCAGAGGGAGAAATTGGAAGCAAATGGAGAAAACCAAAGTTTCCTTCAACCTCACAATAACATCAAACACGTATTAGCGACAACAATATTTTCCAATAACTTTGGACTTATACTACCTAGTGCACTATAAACTATCAGTCGCACCGCGGATGATTGCAGGCGCTGAGTTGCATAACGTTGCCATCCCCGGACATGGCCAACAGCCTGCAGACGCTACACGCCGTGGTCCGTGGTCGACATCGCAGGTGCCTGTTATCTTATCATGTCGAACACCGCACCGTGTCGCGTCGTGAGGGGCTTAAACTTCAGTATATTAAGCGAGTGCAGAAATATGCTGTAATACATCCGCTAGAGACCTAATATTCTTCAACCACTTTGTATGACCTGTTTATTATGTGTTTGAGTCTGTTTTACTCATTACACATCGCGGGGGCTCCAGTATGGGAAACACCTGTTGTTCTGCTAAGTAGCTGTTGTAGGCACAAACTGCTTGGTAAAAAGCAGATCAGTATTTATGGTGGGAATTCGGTTTTAACCGAAATATCTTATAGTTGTTGTAAAATCCAATGCAACTTTAATTAAGTTAATCGTTAATATCTCAACGATAAAGGTTTAACTTTGACCAAGTCTAAAACTAGTTTTGTATTAGCTTTGAAATTAGATGGTATTGGGCAAGAGAAGATGTAAGTTGCAGACACAAACTTTATAAGAGCCAATTTTTAGTAGAATTACTTAAGGAGTCGTAAAAGAAAAAGCTTACTATTTTTTATTACCTAACATAAAAAAATAACACATAAGCCTTAACAAGTTGTGGCACAGCCTCTTCGCTACAGGGGAGCCTGCATTTTACAACAGGAAAAGTAATCTTTCAACAGTCGACTAAGCAGTTTTCATAATCAAATTAACTGTCAGTCAAACGGAGATAACAGAAATTGGCCCGTAAACGCTCTGAAGCGGGTTGAATAAACCGCAGCGCGGGGTTAGTCGTGAAAGGTCCTCGGACAAGGTGCAATTAAACTGTTTTTTCGAGGGTGGAAAGTAGAAAGACTTTCTACGCGTTGACCCGACGAATGCTCGTGTCACGGATGGCTGTCGGCTGTCAGCGAGATTCACCTTTGATATTAGAGGTGACGCTGAGTGGCCTTGACGCCGCGACGCCGGTGTCATCTAGCGGGACCGCGGGAACCGCACATTCCTTTGATACCTTTTCGGGATAAAGTGACCATCTTCTTCTCTCTCTGGACCGTGCTACTGATCATCCTTGACACGAAGTCGCGACGGTGCGGCGGGATGGTTTACTCCAGTGTTGTAAGTAGTCCGGTGTGATGGTAATCGGGGTCAAACAAAGACTGAGAAGGAGAATCGAAATGTTTATTTTTCAAGATAATTAGACTGGAAACAATATTTTGCACGTAACTTTGCTATACTAGGAAAGGAAATGTGTTCAATCATGCCGCTGCATAAAACTTAATAGCAAGACTTAGCACGGAGTTCGATGTATTGTGAAATTTGATAAATATAGGTTTATATTATTTCTAGGCTTACCTTAACTAATAAATAGTGATCCTAATCGATTTCAGGTCCGAAGACTCATCAGTGGATGTGTGGGGAAACAAGTTTCTTTCCTATTAATTGTGATGTGTCTTCGCTTCGGACCTATAATCGAGTTGGACCACTATTTTGTTTATTGTAAGGTAAGACTGGAAATAATATAATCAAACAGTCCACAGAGGCTGCAAACTATGACATATGGATTAGGTTAAATATCGTAAATGTTTAACACTTTTTTGGTATTTAAAAATTGAAATTGGATAAAAACGTAAATAATTGACTGATGGTGTTTAGCTCCTATAAAATACTTACGTGAAGAAATAAACGCATTCACCGCCGCGAGCTGTTTCAGAAGTTCGCTTGATCAAATCATTTGCGAAAAATAAAACAAATTGTTTTGAAATGTTTGTTGGTTTTTTAATTTAACACTCATGACGCTGCTCCTCTCCGGCGAAGTAAATTAAACTCATTACTTGCAAAGTCTTCCTTCAAACACATCATTCGAGTGAACCTAGACCTTGACAAGTTCACATTTCTCGCAGCCCGACACCACATTAAGTTCAGGGTGGAGGTTTTTGTTTCACTCCAAGGTTAATTATAACACTCTATCAAACAGAAAGGCGAACCGCAATTAACTTCATTAGTTCAAGCCTCAAGGTCGGGTCTATTTTTGCTTGTAATGTTTTTCTGACATTTGAGTTTACATCTGACATTACAGACGTACATTGTAAGCAATCATACTTATCTGATTGGTGCAGAAATGTTATAACAAGAACTCGATTCATAACATCAATCACCTCATCTTTTTTCAATTTACAAATCATTATCAGTTAAAAGTTCCTTTTTATAGAAAACCTACACTGTGCTCTTTACCTCGTTTGGAAGCTGCAGTCGATCATACAATTAGGAGTTAATCTAAAAATGTAATGTGATAAAACTTTAAAAAATGATAACAAAAAAGATAAAAATTAAGTCATTAAATAATGTATACTGTATGTAGTTTTTACAGTATTAAACTTCGCTACTACTGCCACTAATACGTTTAAGTTTCAACCTTTTAGTTCACAGGGTCGGCAAGAATATCTGACGGGCTTCATCTTTGTATAGCTATGCACGAGTGCAGGAGATTTGTCGAATCGTTTGTTGAAAGGTGAGTGACTTGACACAGCGTCAGTTACATAAGCACTTTAATGTTTTTCGAAGGAAACACATTAAACCCCCTAACCCAACACAGGTTGACAGGTTCAACCTAAAGGTAAGCCAACGGGCGGTCCAAAGACACATTACAGTGAGGTAATCAAAATATGTGTCTCCGGCCATCTTTCATCGTTTAGTGATCCCCGAGCCCCAACTTCTTGAGGAGCTATCTAGCTTGACAAATATTTGGTGACTAGAAAATGAGGTAACATGCAACCAAAAATGTCATGGGCAATTTTAGAGGAAGGTTTAGTGGTCTTTTCATGTCTTGTAATGTGGAAATTGCTTGGTCGCATGTCGCCCTGACCTAAGCGTGTATCTGTTTCTTGTGAGGACACCTTAAAGTAAGCCTGTACATAATTCAAATGAACGGAAATGAACGGAATATTAATAATCCGTTGAGAAAGGATGGGATTGAAAGTTAACTATGATAGGACCTTCCAGGAAAGGCAGGTAGAAACGCGAACTGTGACGTGACTCTTAAGGTACTCTGAAGAGCCAAGTTTGTTTAGCTGTTTTAACTCACTTTTACTTGTTAAAAGCAGACCGCTCACTTACACGTTATAAGGCATCTCACGGCTCCTGATTGTTACAAATCGTGTTAATAGGTCAGTAATCACTTCGTGAACAATGTCCTTGGCGAGTAGTGCTTGCAGAGCTTGATGAATAAACAATTTCAATCTCGCTGGAGTTGTTTTCACCGTCGGGAGAGTGGAGCCCTCGTCGTGTCAAGGTTTGAGCGACGGCGACGGTGTGATTATTCTGGAGTGCATACTAATAAATTCGTAGCCCAAATAGTTTTGAAAACAACTTGTCAGAGTCATACTGAAACATCTAACATTTAGGATTTGACAATGGTCCTTTTGACTGGTACAACAACACAGGTGATTACGTGTCAAGAAACAAGTATGCCATTTTTTTCTCCAGTTATGATAGAGTATGAAACCTGTCAACTTAGTACGTATTTTTTTTGGGGGGGGGGGAATTCATTGAAAGATTGTTAAAATTAATTTGAAAATAAAACCTGTGTTTGTAAATACTCAAAATCAGCTGAATTCCTCACATAAATGCCCTAGGGAATTTAGATTTGGATTTTATTCGTTATGAAAAAAAAAAAAAAAACTACAACATGCACAAAAAGGAGTGGTTCATCTCACACTCTGTGACTGAAATCATCATACAAGTGCTGAAATTATTTATGTAATTGATTTCGCTGATGAGATTTTTTGACCCTTGGTACTCTTGCCAAACCATTCGCATTTCGTATTTTAACACGTTATGGATATTCTACGTATACTATAATGAGAATTAATACAAATGTTTTTTGCGTTTAAGCATATTAAATCGATACTGTCCTTTGATCTGGATAGCGCAAAATAAAAGTAGGCCCCTAATGTTTGCGACAAATGAACAATTGAAACTTAAAAGAAGTAACTATAGTTGAACAGGAATGAAAGTGTATTTTATTTAGAGTTTGAGTCGAGAGACTGTTAACAAAAAGTGATGTATATCCAACCAACATATTAAATTTTATCAATGGTTTTATGAAAATTATGAAATGCAAATAAATTTAACAATGGAACTCTGTGAATATTGTGTAAACCAAATACACGCCGACCTCATCGCCCTACAGCCGCGCCGCCACTCGCTCAGTGTTGCAATTGCACCGGTGACATTTCCATAATCATGATACACTTCTACCACCTTACAAACCAGGCCACCTGGTAGTCGCTTAGTGCCGCAAATGCACAGCTAGTAGTAGGACGCTCACAAACACATTCTAGAGGAAAGTCAAGTCTAGATTATAAGATTGAATAAAGAACAATAATACTAAACATTGATGAACATATAGGTGAATGTACGGTTTAAAAATTTGTAGTTGCTATATAGCGATTAGGAAATCACTGAGGGTCAATCTTTTCAGAGGATAATGGACCTTAAGAGGACGTTGGAGTCAGAAGAAATATCGTCGCTACGGGCTATTTCAATGTTAAAACGCACAAAACATGTCTTTACTGAAAAGCATATTATTTTGTTACTGTTTCACCTATTGATTTGAAATACATTTTGTTTGTATCTTTAACAAATTGTTATTAGTGTTTGCTTGGAGTTTTATTTTTTAATGACTAGGAAAAACTACAAAATATGTATAAATATATAGGCTTTAAATTACTATATTTTTGGAAATGTATTATTTTATTTAGAACATAGCGAGCAATTAACCTGCGTCTTCAAAACACCTTTAATTTGAGACATATTTCATAATCTATGTTGATAAGTAAGTGAGATATATGGTTTTAAGTTTAAAATTGTTCTTATGGAGGTAAAATCCAACATGGCCGCTCTCCAACGCCCTCTCAAAATGTTTCAAATTCCGAAGCCAAACGCTTAATCAAGCAACAGAAATACACAAAAGTGAACAGGAAACTCTAGGCAACTCCGCAGGGTCGTGTATGGGAACCCAATTGATCATACTGTCATCGTGTGAAACATACTACCATTGACTATAAGTCAATGATACTACTAAGAAATCAAACATTACATCAATGAATGGAATATTTTTACTTGTGCTTCAAAACTCAACGAAAAGTTTGTATTTGGTCCCAAGCTTGGGTCTCACTAACTACGAAGCTACGGTAAAATAGCTCCTTCCTATGGGATATTCGCTAAACAGGAATCCGGGAGCTATTTAAGTACCCGAAAACCAACATACATGACTGCCTCATTGTTTGAAATCAAAATTTAAGTTATAAAATTGACAGCTAGTATTCCTTCGAAAAATAATTCCATAGGGATTTATAACTGCCTCGAATTTATAAATCGTTTAAACGTTATAATAAGAAGAACAGGAGCGTTACGTGGAGCTGACTTCACTACACCCCCACGGGCCGCGGTCACGCTAGGGCAGTATCCTAGCACCTGCGAGGGGTGTCAGTAGGGTTGGGCGCACGCGATGCCGCTTGCCGCTGCTAAAGGTGCGGCGTACAAGTGCCGCGTTACACCGCTACTGAGAACCTCCTGCCTTATCACGAGGTAGGTGTCCTGAGCACTATGGTACAATATATATATGTAATACCATATTTTATATGCGAGTTATTTAATATATTTTGTATAAACTTTCTCGACCGAGTCTTTGGAATTTTGAAGGTAATTTGATAAACTAACGGCCTCAAACGTTCGTGTAGTTTAAATAAACTTTTTTAAAATTTTCTACCCTTCTATGGTAGCCTATTATAACAACTGTTTATGGCATTAACACTTCTTATGAGCCAAGTTTTGGAAGCTCGAAGCGATGATCGTATTTCACGATTACTGTCAGATCGTAACTTTATAAATTGAATTTTAGTTATAGTTATGTAATGTTTTACTGTCTCGGAAATGTGTGTTAGTTGTTATGTTTTGGCAAATTTTTATGTATTTAACGGCACATAAATATAACTAAGAAGCTCGTGTCCAGATTTGAAAGTAGATCTAGTACGGTAGCAACACGATAAAACAAAAGTGATCCCCTTTGCTTATTTTAAACAGAATATAACGGGTTTGCCTTCTATAGTGTTAAAATACCCCCGTCGCAGAAAACCTGCGTACTCAGTGAATTCCCAAAGCATAATATATGTCTTAATACCACATAAGGCCGCATTACAAGTTTCATAAAAATTATTCACAAATTAGCAATATATAATATTTCAAATATTCTCCATAACAATAACATTGGGGATGAGTTCGCAGGTTTGCTGCAACAAGGAACAACAAATATGGGTTTTCATGTCAATATCAATATTACTTTATTAGGTGAAGTCACATACCAAGTTTCATCAATCAATATACATTCATAAATAAGCGATATATACCATTTTCATTATTCTCCATTAGAATAACGTGGGGGATGAGTACGCAGGTTTGCTGCAACAAGGAACAGAAAAAATGGGTTTTTATGCAAATATTAATATAACTCAACAAGGTGAAGCCACATATCAAGTTTTATTAATTTATATTCATAATTAAGGGAGACATTATATTTTACTTAATCTCCATAAAAATAACATGGGGGCTGAGTACGCAGGTTTGCTGCTACGGGAATTATCTGTAAAATTTGTTTGTGCAAATAAGAATAGACCACAACCAGATGAAGACGTATACCAAGTTTCGTTAGTATACCTTCATAAATAATCGAGATATAATATGTTTATTATTCTCCATAAGAATAGCATTGGACAACGTACTGTGTTTAGCACTTTCAATATCTCTGTAACAAATTGACGTAGAGAAATGACCAAAACACCAAATTGTGTTTTTTTAAGCTGAATCCAATGGTAAAAACTAAAATTTGACTTTTAAAAATATGACATGTAAAATCTTCAGAAAAAACCATTTTTGGGGTACAAACCCCCCCCCCCCCCAAAATACCACTTCGGATGAATCGATCTGCCTGGTTTTCGAACTTAGATATCAAAATCGGAACTTTTTTACAAGAGTTATCGCACCCACGGACACCCACACACTCACACTCACACACATATATATATGTATGTTATGTATGTGTATATATGTATACACATAACATACAATCAATATATATATATGTGTGTGTGTGTGTGTGTGTGTGTGGGTGGGTGTTCGTTGGTGCGACAACTCTCGTAAAAAAGTTCCGATTTTGATCAAATTTGGTACGAACATGAAAAGCAACATTTATGGCTTTTAAGTTTGAAAACCAGGCAGATCGACCCATCCGAAGTGGTATTTTGGGGGGTTTTGTACCCCAAAAATGGGTTTTTTGACGTTTTTATATATATAAATACAGTTTCGAACGAATGGTGTTTTTGGGGTCTGGGGACCTCAAAACGAAAAGTTATAATGGTCCCGGGCCTAGGCCTTACCATTCCGACTACGTTAATAGCTTCTTCCCTATAGGGTAAATTCGCTAACAAACAATTTTAAAATAAACTAACAATTTGTTGATTGTAGTTATTAAAATGTGTCATCTATTGCGACTACCTCGCGGTAGCAGTCAGCAATGACTTCACAACCTTGCTCAACTTACAGCGGTTCAATTGTAACGTTCCACGAGTTACTTTTGAAATCAATCCGTGGCTAACGAGAGGTTGACTGGGCGGGGGCGGGGTGGTGGATATTGTTTTGACTGACAATGGGCAGGGTCAAGGGACTTGCGCCACAACCACACACCCCGTCAAACAGTAATAGAGAGGTCACATGCAACCGACACAGCGTTACTTAATCATGTGCCCGGCAAGCCACCCAATAACAGCACCACTGCAGCACGGCGCGAGGTTCATTCGAAAGCGATGTTTGAATCTATTCAGAGAAAGGTTTATTAATCCATAAACAAAACACCTGGGAAGTGACGGTGGGGCGGGAAAACAATTAAATGTAATCTTCAATAAGAATTTATTACTGTTTAACCCGTTGAATGTGAGATGTTGGTGATATAATAAATCGGCTATTGTTCACAGATGGTCCAATATACGACCTTGTAGTTTGAAATTATTATACCTTGCTGTAATGTCTGCCTCATCTGATATTTTTACTCTTTACGTGCTGAGAAAAATAAAAAAATAAAAGTAGAAATACATGTCAGTTCGTAAACAAAGTAGACACTTAATTACAGGTTTTAATGCAAACAAAGCATACGTTTTTAAATCCTCATGCTTTTCTTATGGGGGATTGTTTACGTTATTTCTCGTTTGTTGGTAACTTTTTAGAAATACTGCTATTTTTCCCGAACCCTTGGGATCAAAACCTTAATTTGAGCCGTCTCCCATCATTCAGCAATTTGCCAACTCCCACAATTTTGAGTTAAAGATTTCGCATACAGAATTATATATAGATATATTTGTTATTAAAATATATTCTGTGCATTGGTAATCCTTTTGGATCGATTACCAGGCAATTGTATGTAAACCACAAAGAATCTGTCTGATTGCAATCACTTTTCGAAGAGGCGCATTATTCCGGTAGAAGTAGTCGCGCCTTTTACGACAATCCAACGTGGTAAATAAAGGCAATGCGGAAATATAATCTACCGCATCTTTAAAACTATCTTTCTTTATTACACAGTCACGAATGAAAATAAACATTTAATTCGTGTTTTGGCACTATAATCACCAAATGACTTAATAATTACGAATCAGTCACGCCACATGCGTAGTAAACCGCCGTGAAACGAAATGAATAGCGGCCATTACACGGAGGCAATTCCACAAAGTGTAGGATGTGGCTACTACAGATTATGACAGGGTAATAGATTCCATTTGGCTCCCAATGCCACTGACATCACTCCCCTCGCCAGCGCTGGTTGACGGTTCCGCCACTTGTCCATTGTCATCGCCACGCACGCGCCATTGAATGTTATTTTATAAGTTACAAGCTACAAGTTATTTTATAACTCAACTCAGGTTTTGGAAGTAAAAACCACAAATACTCAACATAACGAGTATGTTTTATTGATTTTGAAACGTGCTCTAACTAATTGCTATAATCTGTTAATTATATTGACATTTTTTAGACTAGGTGGTTAAACAAACCACTTTTAGATCCAAGCACCGGCTCGCACTTTTCAGAAACTTTGAAAATAGATTTCGTTCTTTTAATGTAGTATCTTCAAAATATCAGCAAATAAAAAACATTATCAACAATACAAACCAGTTGGTAGAGAATGTTGTAAAGAAAGTAGGGTTGCTAAATTATCAAATTGTATTGATCTTAAACAGTGATTTTTGATACCTAATTAAGTTGGGCTTCGTGTTGAAACAAAATCCTGTATATCCTAAAAGAATTTCTTGATTTACGTCGCTTCCATCGTTGATTTGTAATCGCTAAAACTATTTTTTTACACAAGTTTGATATCGTTTCCTCTAGATTTGCCTTTTTGAGTTTGAAAAGCAATCAACTCCAGGGCCCCACCTTATGGGCGTGCAAAATTCAAATGTTAATCATATGGAGTTATTTTGCTGCGGTCTATATCCTACGGAAATATCTGCACCACCGTGTGAAAATACATTGTTAAGCTAGGAAAAAGGAGCGTTGTGGAGATCCACAGGATCCCTGTTTGCGGCTACAATAATTATTTTATCAATATACTATAAACGGTATTTGAAGAAGAAAGTTAATTCTATTCTTGTTCGTTTTTATAATTTCAAAATAATGTTTCTGTCTTAAGTTGTTGTTTGAAAAAGTTGATTTTTGTACATTTACAAGGACTTGTAAATTATTTTCCTCTTTAATGGTATACTTAATTAACGTGTTTGTGTAGCAGCTGTAAAGAGGGATCCTGCGAACCCTTTTCTAGTGCTGAGCGGAAGGTGTAGACCGGAGCCTTAATTTGCTGATTTAGTGCCAAGTATTTAAAACATCTGGTACCCATACTGCGATATCGCCGTGCGGATAACAGGGTACGGGCTTGTTTTATTTATTTTAGGAAAATCAATTTTTAGGAGTTGCTTGGAGTGGTAGAACATTCTCTAGATATGCCCATACGTTACGGGATGGCCTGGATGTCGCTGCGCGTGCTCGTGTCGAGATAACCGCGGGACTGGGACTGGGACTGGGACTGGGACTGGGACTGGGACTGGGACTGGGACTGGGACGTCACGTTCTGTCGCACTTAGCGAGGGTTTCACAACGCAGACCTCCCGACGCGACAGGAGGAGATAAATATATTGTGAAAAATAACTGTGAACGAGCTTCCACGAGAGGTGTCCGACAAAATACACGAATAAAATCAAAGTCGCGCTCCAGTGGTCGCGCTGCAAAGTCTCTTGCCGTGCTGAGTGTTCCGTTCTGTTCCTGGTTTTTGTGTTTGGTTACATTTTCCTTTTTTCCATTTTGACTGCTTTTACTCTGCTTTTGCTCTGGGTAATTGCTATTTTGTGTTTTTCTAGCTTTGCCTGGATTGTGCCACTAATATTTTTTGTAATTTTATTATGTTTTAGCATTTTTCTCACCTGAAGACGGAATCAGATTCCAGATCCCGAAACGTCGTGAAACTTGTTTTCCTAATCGATGGAAAATGTCCGCAATAATCGCAATATTTTTTAATAACAATCAAAGCAATTGGAAATTAAAAGAGAGCTGCTAAACGTTAATCAAAACGCTAAATAATCTATAATATTATAAAGAAGAGGTGGTGTCTGTCTGTCTGTCTGTCTGTCTGTCTGTCTGATGTTCCGGGTGAACGCAAAAACTACTGAACCGACTGGGCTGAAACTTTACACATAGGTAGATCTTGAACCCATGCAACACATAGGCCTATTCACTTCCTTAAAATCCCCTCGAGCTACGCCCCGTGAACGTCCTAAGTTTCAATGTTTACATTGTAGAAGAAAGTAAACATTCAGAAACTGTAATGCGAAGAGCTGAGGACACTTCCATTTGACAGCTTAAAGAGCAGAAGCAAGAACAGCTGTTTCAAGCTAACTAAAATGGAAATTGCATTGACTAAAGAACGGGTATAGAAAACCCCTGTGCGAAGAACGGGTACGTCAGCTAGCTATTATTGAAAAAAATTATTAATGTGGCTTCATATGGTTGTGGTATATTCATATTTGCACAAAAAACAACTTTTACCGATACTTCCTTCACCCCCCCCCCCCGATTTTATAATTTTGCTCCCCCCATTTTTATTTTTGCCCCATCCCCAATGTTATATTTTGCTCCCCACCTCTTCGTTTTTATATTTTTATTTTATTTTGCCCTCCCTCTATTTTATATTTTTGCCCCCCCCGATTTTATATTTTTGCTCCCTCCCGATTTTTTTATTTTTGCCCCCCCAATTTTATAGTTCCCCCCCCCGATTTTATATTTCCCCCCGCCTCCGATTTTATATTTTTGCCCCCTCCCCCTCCCCAATATTTTTTTAATTTGTTTGTAATTGAGTTATTTTATTTCTAAAAGCGAATCCAAAGTGTTACGTGTACCGATTTGGAGTCGCAAACCACACGCCGTTTACTACCCGACAGAGTTCCTCGACTTAGCAACAGGACCCGAACTATCTGCCAGTATATTTCGTTAATTAACTTTGATTTAACTATACATTAAACGTGTAAAATGTAATTTGAATATTGTAAAATAATGTGGATTGTTGTTTGCCTTAGTTAATCTACCATTTATATTCAACCCGTACGAAGGACGGGTGCACAGCTAGTACATTATAAAATTAACATTTATTTATATCACAAACTAGCTGTTACCCGGCTATTACCCGCGGCTTCACTTGCGACAAATTAAACTCATTAAAAATATTAACCTAACCAGCAAAATAAAATCTTTGTATAGTTTTCCCATATGGATTTCTTTGCCCTAACTGACAAACAACGGCTGGTAATTTTATAAATGATATCCTCCCAAAAGATTTGCATTGAAACTTACTTGACTCGTGGGATGGAACCCTATGGTTGGATATGGACATTACATGTTAATGTGATATGTAAGCTATGTTCATGCAACATTTTAGCTTAATCGTTCCAGTAGTTTATGGGTGATGGAACTGCAAATATCCATAGATCCAAACTTTCACATTTATAATATTAGTAGGTTAGAACTTTTAAGGACTTCAACGAGTGGTTATTTTCTTTTTAAAACTATCTTAACATAAGGATTACCGTAGAGCACTTAATATATTGGGCGAACTTTACACAGCATCCCAAAGCTATCATTAAAAATTGTAATAAAATTTAAATAAAGCTATATGTTTAAAGTTTTATTTCGTTATTCATTGGCACTATAGAAAATATGTCAGATTTTGTAGTCGTGAAAAAAGGAACATACTTCCATACTATACCTATTTAATGCATTATTCCCAACTCCTCCAGTTGTAGAACTTGTTGCTATTAAAAAAGGATAAAAACCTAATTGCATCTTTAAGTTAATAAATTATTTCAAGTAAAAATTAAGTTGTTAAATGTGTTATATATTTTTTAATACTGAGTTTTGTTACTTCTTAATGACATATATTTGAAAGTGAAAGTAAACAGTATTACGTTATACACCGAAAATTTCAGGGTACGAGGTGGTTTTTGAATAGTGAGCACTATACTTAGACTGGGCTGCTATTAATTGTTACTAAGATAAAATTAATTTCATCACATATCCCACCGCAACATTGTAATAGCACGTTGTTTGTTGTACAGCAGACATGGATCGTGCGGTGTTCGTGCAGTCAGTATCGCCTTTCGGCATCGCTCTTGTACACGTTCACACTTGTTACCTTTACATATTCATCAGTCCGGCGAAAACATCGTTGTTGGTTTTATCTCAAACGCTTATTTATTTTGACTCGACAGTTTAAATTTCGGCGGAACGAGTTAAGCAACACGACCGGGTGTAAAGTTCGCGTCAAGTGGACGAGCTGCTAATGAAACGAGTTGGAGTCGCCTCCACCACCGCACCCTCCCGACGATAACTCGCGGCCACCATGAGCTTTATGTTGTTTATGTGCGAGTTTGAGAACTAATCTTAAACTAACATTATAACTTTAAACACAAGAATATTTGAACAAAATAATGTGTTATAATACTAATCATCAGAATATTTTTATCAGGAATAGGCCTATAACTGATTTAAGCGTATTAGCGATTATCCAACCGACCTTCAGCTCCATTGGATTACAACTTTAAATGCCAGTGGATCGGTCCCCAAAGGATTCTCGGAATGGGGATACGTCTTTACTTGAATATGGTGTATTATTATCAATTTTTCTACCAAATTTCAGCTTCATCGGTTATCAGCTGTTGGTTAACGAGGTTATATTAAAGGCCAGTGGGGCGGAGCTCAAACGTGTAATTTAACAGGAGTAGTCCTATAGGTCTACCATGAGCTATCAGCTATCCTCCTTCTTAAGTTCAGCTCCATCTGTCTAATATGTACGATATGGTTAAAAAGTATGTTGAAGGTGATGATCGGAACGCTACAATACGGGTTTACGCTTATGTTTTACTTTGGTATATAAGATGTATTCCTTCCGAATTCCAGGTTAAAAGTTCCAGTACTAATACCCCGATTGTCAGAAGAGTCCAGTAAAATTCCATATGAATTTGTAATCCTTACAACTCATCCATAGCACCTGTATGGATAATTCAAGGCTGTACTTTTTGGAATCCATTTGTCATCAAGACAGCCAGTAGTCTGTAGTCCAGTCAAATAGTTTAAAAAGTGTATCCTACAAAAGGACGAGTACTGTTCAGATATGTTGTTAGGACCAAAGCCAAATTTAAAATACAGGTTTGAGAGGCCCTGTGAGAACAAGTGAGAGTGACAAAACGTGGAAATTTACACACATTGATATTACATTTAGATTTACATTGATTGATATTGAGGTATTGGCTTGGTATCCCCTTTTCTATTTTTGTTTGTTGCCGTAAAATAAAAAAACCCTGTAACTACGCAATTTACAGAGGTTCAAATTCTCTATATTTTAAGTCCCTTTACCTTTTTCATATGCGCAATACTTTTTGAGCTACAAAGCTTAAGATGTGCGAAAATAAACGTATTTCCTTCTTCTTGAGGATGGGACGAAGATTATAAATTAGGATTGCTTTTATAGAATAATAAAATCAAAATGGGAAATGCTTCTTAACTAGAGCCTTCCACAACAGAACCTGAAATGTTGCATCTCAAGAGTTATGTCATACCTATCTATTTGTCTATATATATATATATATATATATATATATATAGTATATATATAATATATATAATATATATATAATATATATATATATATATATATATATACTATTCTATTATAAAGTGAAGGTTGTGCTATCTGTCTGTTCCTAGTGTGCCCTTTGAATGAGTTGACATTTTAGATAGGTAGTATGGGCCACACATATTTCGTACTCCACATTTCCTTTGAGCTTACTTACTTATCCAGCGTCGTCCTGTAGACCTGTGTCATAGACCAGTCAATACTCCTTAAATTTTCTTGTTGAGCACATAGGAAGGTAAGAAGGCTAAAGAGGCTCATGTATCTATAAATTTTTGTATAGAGTAATAACATTTACTAATTACGTATTCTTTAACTTAAAGTTTGAATTTACTCATTTTGGTTATTGTTTTGATTTCGGCTGGGATTTTGGAAAAAACTGGGTCCTAAACAATTTGGCTTATTTTCACTGATTCTAAGATTATGCAGTATTTAAGTTAAATTGTTTCTATTTCTTGTATTGTAATTATGGGGGGGGGGGGTGAGCAGGGAAATTAATTTGATTTGTAGATCTTGCATACAAAATGAGCAGAGATGCAATTGTAATTATGCCTAAATTGATAAATGCCTCTTTGCAATGATCCATGGGTCGCGGCCCACTCATAAATCCAGCAGCCCTCTTTTGTAGCTTAAAGATTAAATATAAATTTTATTTTGAGGAATTACCCAATAAAGTTATGGAGTAATTTACATAAGCTTCAAAGAGACTAAAACATACTAATTTTGACAAAGCTCCCTCCATATACGTTATTTAACTTAAGCAATCACCTCATCATTTATATTAAATCGTCAATTTGGAGAAAACAATGTAACTTAAGGTACTTTACGATTTTAAATTTCCACGGTCTATTAGATCCAATTCGCCGACGGAGAGCAGGAGCCCGCACAGAGCGTGTCCGATGGTGCGAGACAGCTCAACACCGATCGCGTCGGAGAGCAGGAACGGGAACGGCGGCGGGCGGAAATGGTCCCCCGGCAATCCTCAGGGTTAATCGAATTAGAACCAGTCGTAGTGCGAAGATACAGCCATCACTTTCCCTGGTCGTGGTCGTGGTCGTGGTAGGTCACCTGTAATCGAGTTACGCGGGATAACAGAGTCGTCACTTTCTCCGGAGACGATCGTTCGGCATTTCCATAAACAATCGGGTACGGCCCGCATGCTAATCTGGCCTTGCATGCATTATGGATGTATCGGTAAGCCGCTACGGCGGAGTTCCAATGGAGAACGAGACCACTGTGTTGTAGGTGGTGAGTTTGTATCAGTATTGATTGATGAGTTTTACAACTGTATATGGAGGTTTTATCAAATAAGAAAATAGAGAGCAATTTTTTCTCAAAATTAGATATTGTTAAAGTAATATAATTGAACTAGACCATTACATTTTAACATGCGATTTTTCGGAATAAAAAAACCAGGGGGTGTGTTACTTGATTGACCTTGGTCTCTGAGCTGCTGCTTATTCATTCCCTAGAAACAATACTGTCAGAGACCTAATCGAAAATCAAATACAGAAATACAAATTACTGGGCTTATGTTATGTTATGTTGGGAGTTATTTGAGGGGCTGGAGTCAGCTGATTCTACCAATGTTAACCAACCAATGTAAGACCAATGTTAACTTCCAAATCCCGTCCCGCAACGGATTATCTGAAACTGTTGATTTATGGATCATTTTGTAGGGCAAAAAAGCAGTGATTTCAGTGTTACGTATGGATGTATACAGTGTGGCTTCCTTAATGAGTTGCTTAGTTACTGTGATTATGTGTAAAGTTTTGTTTGTTGACTCATCCGCCGGAACAAATATTAAGCAAGTATTGGCTTGACTAACACTGTATTTGATATGTGCTTGTCCAAAAAAGTATAGAGAAAAATTACCTCGGATTTATGAAATATTTTGTTAAGACAAATTTCTATTACTTATGGGCAACTTATAACTTTGAGACAACCATCCAACACAGTAATTATTATCTTAGCTCTCGGAGCAGGTCAGAGAGTGACGCCCCATCTTGGCCAGTAGTTTCGGTCATCTGGGATGGCGTGACTCGAGACTTTGGCGTGTCCCCACATGTTGTGTTCTCGCCGGTAGTTTCTTATAGTTACGTACAACATATTTCCTTCCTCTACTATCATGATTAAACCTCGCAACGGGAACGAAGGTAATCCATGCGTTTGGCCGCTGACGAGTTAACAGTTGGTACTAACACGCGTGTAGTGGCGCAACACACAACACGCCGCCACGACACACTATACTGTGTCGCGACAGATCAAACGCGCATTAGTCTCTGGCTATGGCTTGTTGCGCGCCACGCTTCACTGGATGCCAATGCGCAGGCATGTTTCGTTTCGTAATGGAGGACTGTCGTATATACTTATACTATACCGATCTTTGGCAGAATTTTCTTTAAAAAAACATTACATGGTCAGTCAGCAAAGGGGTGAAACCCGTCAACACGCGAAGGCATTGGATTTGTTTGACTGGTCTGACTTGATTAGTCGTGTGGCCGTCACTTCCATTCTTGGCGTCTTGTGAAAATTATCTTGTGGACAAATAAATGGTAAGTAAAGCCCAGTACATCTCTGCCATTTGCGGTGCATCCCCATTCGAGTTCCCTTGATACTCTACGTAAATGACACTAAATGATTCAACGTGTCACAGATAGTCTGAGTTTTAATACTAATTGAAATGAATAGTCATTTAACTGCGGAATCTATTAAATGTAAATGAAGCAGTCGATGTGGAGGATAATAATTAAACTGAGTCTAAGTGGCGTCGGTCGTAATACACGGCTAGTTAGATAAGACTAAACGTTAAACGCTCCGGTCAGGCCCATAAGTTTACAAAGATGCGGTGATACCGACATATAATTATATTAATAGTTCTGATACTCCGAGCGCAGGCATATTTCATATGTAGCGGACCGTTGCCGTTCACTTTTCTTGTCCGTCTGTGATCTGATACGAAATAAGTCATGATTTTTTGTTCAGTAATCTTTACTTTCACGACTAAAAGACTTTCCAATGACTTTATACTGCGAGAAAGTTCGAGATGTGAAATGAGATTGCGAGTAGGGTATTTATGTTTATTGTCCCAATATGAAAACTATATTTTACCTGCATTATTTGGTAATAAAAACCATCAGTTAACGACTACAGTTCAATTAATTTTATTGCAAAATCCTCCAGCAGTATAGCCAACGGCAAAGATTTCTGCGTGTGTATAACATTTATTATAATCTAATCTATTAGCCTGTCCAAATGGCTCCCATCAATTTTATTTTAGGGAGTTATACTAGCTGCTATTGCCCAATTATAATGTGAAATAGAGTATAAATTTTCACGTCTATCTAGTAACAAAGGTTTTAAATATAACAATGTTTCACACGCTCAGATCTTTGCCGTTCGCTATACCTATGATATTTGTCTCTTACGACATAGGTTAAGATACCGTATCCTGTCTTGGAGCGTTCATAATAAAAAAGATAATGGACTCTCCTTTCATTTTTCAAATGAACGACGCCTTATATTTAGTATAAATAGTACAATTATTAACCGTTCAGCTTATTTGTTGACTGCCTCTTTCTCCATAAACCAGATATACTAGCCTGATCCCACTAGATATCGAAATTCTGCCCATTGAAATCCCTAGGTATTTCTTTGCTCTTTAAAAGGAACGTTATTATTGACGGGATTTATAAGTTAATATTGGCCTAATGAGAGAAGCAGGCGAAAACCCCGTATGTTTCGTAAATGGCTCCCCCTCTCAATATGGGATGTGGCTTTCATTTTGGTTAATATCAAATTTTTGATAAAAAGTTACAGAATAATCAATAATAATACTGTTAAATTTCAATGTAACAGATTTTTAAGTTAACGCTCAATTTAAGTTGTGAAGAGGGAAAAATCTACATTTGATCTTTTCATTTGATTTTTGCCATTATTTTTGTGAATGATATATTAAATTGCAAAAATACAAACTTTTGCAATGAAGTGTTACCGTTTACATGAGTAAATGCCACGCTACCAAAAACTTGTTTAGTCTGAGGCAACTTTGAGTGATGGTGAGATGAGATACCTTGGGGCTGAAACTAAGACCGACTTTTTCTATGGCCAATGACCAACTGTCATTGAAGAACCCAGTGAGGATTACAGTGAGGATTCCGAACATGATAATCCACACTCTGGAACCAAATACACCGCTTCTTTACTTTTGGGAAATGTGGCAAGCGTCATGAAGCAAACAGCATTTGTCCCACTGCACTACCAAAGAACAATCACTAGACGTAATCAGAACTACCATGATTGATGTTTAAGGAAAATAAACACAGATAAAGACGCGTCATGTGAAATTGGCGTTATAAGGAGAGCGTTATGAAAGATAAGGGGAGCGTTATGAAAGGTCGGTATCGGTATCAAGACCTTGCCGCCAAGGTCGCGGCCCAGCGCTGTAATAGCGCTCTCATAAGAACTACTTTCATCACACCGCTGTAGTCGTCAACTCCCTGGCAAACCGATCACTCGATAGTAATCATAAAATATTCGAGTAATTATCGGTAACTGTGTTGGTTTTCAATAAAACCGGTTAGTTCAAGTTTTATTTATGGCGTTATTAATCTATTTACCTACTTTAAAGAGTTTACATGTGTGGTTCAGGAGAATAGGTTAATTTCCTTGCAAAAGGGTGTGGCCCGCTTAAATATCATTGCTGATAACGAAGTTGTAATTCTTTGACATTGTTAGTTGCAGTTGTTTCATATGTATAAGTCATATTCTATCTAATACAGTTGTTGACAATTTTGGTTAAAATAATTTTGTATATAAGATCCTTGTAATTTTAATATATAAGATCCTTTCAAAACACATGATATATACTGATATATGTATTATCGTTCAGTTTCACAACAGATTATTTTGCCATTCGAGGCTTCTAAACTCAAGTTTAGTTAAAGTTAAGATTTGATTGTTTATTACATGGGGCTTCAGCTGATATTCTGTTTGTTTTAGGATGTTCAGTTCACGCGTTCACAAATTTAATAATAAGTAGTGGTTAGTATAATTTCCTAGCAATAAATAAGAACTAACTTAAGTTTATAATTAAAGATTGCTCCAGTTTCGCGGGTTCTGACACAAAGCTGTGGTGGCTAGAGAGATCGGCCTCGGGACTTCGGCCTCGGCACCGCTGCGGGCTGGCTTGGTGTGGCGCGGCACAACGTTGTTGGACGGGATGAATGATGTTGATATATCGGTCTGTTGTAATAATCAATCAACTTTCTCAGTCGGAAATGCCAGAAAGAAAGCTACCAATCATTAATGGGTATTACTCCTTATATAGATGAGGACTGGCCAGACGCGGAAACGCAGCTGAGACCGCGCCGCGCCCGGAGTGCCACTGACGCACAGTGATCGGCGATACGACCCTGCAGCATTGTTGTCGTTGGTTCAGTAGAATGTCCGATATAGGATAATCAAAGCAAACATTATACTAATGTGGACCGATTGTTGTAACGGCGCGGCGTTTACATGCCAAAAGTGCTGAATACGCCGGTAATCTGGTTTAAAAAATTAATTCTTGTAAACCTTTTTTATAAATAAATTTATTAACTAAATTTATGAATCTGTAAATTATATTAAATTAAATATTAGACATTGTGAAATTAATAATATGACAAGGAAACATAAATATCAGTTAAGACAAAGAAAATGATCCATTACAAAGACACAAGACAAGTTTTTATCAAAGTCTAATTTTATATTCATGTAAAACACTATATAAAAAACACTATATTAAAAAAAGAAAAATACTCTCGGACATTACAGAAAATAAAAAAATATATATTTAAATAATAATGTTATTATAGCATGGAAGAATATGTTTTAAAGTGTAAATAACTTCTATGCCTAATTTTAAGCCAATTATTATGATGTTATCATTTAAGCCAATGAAATGTTATAATTGTCAATGGTTTAATAAATAACTGCTATATGACTCAGCATTTCTTATTGATGACAAATTTTGATCTACAGAAATAATTTATCGTTCCGCATATCTTCAACTTATAATTAAGGGAATGAAAATATTTATAATCTGTCTTCATTTTGGAGGAGTAAGGAAATTAACTATTGTTAACATGAGAAGAAGCTTAATTAGAGTAAATACCGAAACCTCTTGGTGCTGTTGAAAAGGATTTTTAGTTTAAGTCACAGAAATACCGTGATCTTTAAGGTTACGGTATAAAATAGTCGAGTTGTAAAATAACTATAAGGACGCTGTAAATGTTTCCAACTAAGGATGTTATCGATATAAAATTCTGACAGTAAAATATATTATTATTGCAAGAGAGAAAACAGGTTAAACCTGATTAAACAAGGTATTCTACGATAACAAGTAATCGTTAAAGTAGAAGCTATGTAATTTCTAACAAAAATTAACTTCAACTGGAAATTTAGGCAATGAACAAGGAGTCTGGTTGATCAGGCACGTCATGACTGTTTGCAGCGGCGCCGTAGCTGGTGAAGGGGGATCTCCGCTATTGACGTTAGCACGATGGAGCGTCCTGCACTGCCTTAAAGGTTAAATTTCAGAACCCAATTAAAATGCCGTGGTCGAATGGAAGAAACTTCTTGAACGTATAAAATGTCTCCCCTTCACAGCAAAGGTCAATTGTAAAGTAAGGGATACATAATAAATATAAAACATTTCAGAAAGTTTTAATATTTTAGAAAAACTACCCAAATATGTTGTTCCTAGAATAAATAGGAACGCGGATGTTTTTTGAGCATCATTTGCAGAGATTTTAACTAGAATTGTCAAATTCTCTGAATAAGTTGAAATTTTCGATTGCAGAGCAAAATGCAATAAAACTGACTATTTTAGTGGCAATTCAAAAAGGCCGTTTAGTAAGTGTGTAAGTGATTTCATTATTACAATTAATTCGTAGATATAACACGATGTTATATGCTTATATTCTTTCCCAAACTTTCAGTACAGAAAAGAGTTCCGAAACGTCAGGAACGATTAGTGAATGCAACAAAAAGTTGTTTCCCCTGGAAAATAATCTGAACAAACCCATTTTTAAGATTTTCATGGTGGGGTTTCCATTAAAAATACAACCATCACATCAGTTATTGTGGAACAAATACATTTACGCTAGTATACTTACGAAAAAGCATGAATTAACACATCTTAACCGTTCAAAGAACTGAATCATCTAAAATCTGATGTTAAAAAATGTAAAACAGGCTTAAGTATGATTTTGAGTACGATTGTTATGAGTTTACAGTAGCTATAAGAAATCAAACAAATTCTTGCGTTACAATCCATAGTCTTGCACACAGTGTCACAACTAACGTGGTTGAATGCCACTGTATCAGTTGTATTACTCTGTTGCGCACTCGACATTCCGTGAGCCACGCGCACGCACGTCAACCCGACTGTAACACAATGTGCGACAGTGAGGCGCATACCTTAGTGAAGTGCCGGTGGTAAATGACACCTTCTATTATTCTTATATCTTTCAAAGTACTAATCAATGTAGGACTTGTATTCACGTTATCACATAGGTCAAAGTCAAATAGCTGAAGATGAATGGTATTTTAGCGAATTTCCCCTATAGGGAAAAAGCTATTACCGTAGGTGGCATGGTAAGACTTAAGCCCGAGACTATGATAACTTTTTGTTTTGAGGTCCCCAGATGCCAAAAACACTATTCGTTCAAATTTATATATAGTAAATATATAATATAATATATAATATATTTATATATAGTAAATATATATATGTATATGTGTGTGTGTGTCCGTTACCGCGATAACTTTTGAAAGAAGCGCCCGATTTTGATGAAATTTGGCACAAATGTAAAGAGTAACATTGATGACGAAGTTCGAAAACCAGATCGATCGATCAATGGGAAGGGGGTTTTATGGGGGTTTAAAATTTTCCAAAAATAAGTTTTCTTAACTTTTTATCTTAAAATTTTAAAAACACTAGATTTTGGTTATAGCAATTTTCTAGAGCTTAAAAAACATACAATTTAGTATTTTTAATCATTAAGCTAGGTTTAGTGGTTGTGAAGAAAAGTCAAAAAATGTGTCCATAAAATTTCCCATGTTAATCTTATGGGAATACGGTTTTTAGATTGTCCTCAGATAATTTCACTAAAACCTCCACATTTCTTTCTACCAATCAGTTTAGCTCTACAAAACAATCATTTTGGCATTTTAATTGTTGTTTTACATCCAACCGTTCCAGTGATATTCAAAGTGCTAAACACAGTACGTTGTCCAATGTTATCCTTATGGAGAATAAATAAAATGTTATATTTAGATTATTTATGTATGTATATTGATGAAACTTGGTATGTGGCTTCAACTAGTTGTGGTATATTGATATTAGCACAAAAAATGTTTTTGTTGATTTTTCCCGGTAGCAGCAAACCTGCATACTCGGCCCCCATGTTATTCATATGGAGAATAAGTAAAGTTTTATATCTCCCTTAGTTATGAACCTAAATTAATAAAACTTGGTATGTAGCTGCACCTGGTTGAGTTATATTGATAATTGCAAAAAAACACATTTCTTATCTTCCTTGTTGCAGCAAACCTGCGTACTCAATTACAATGTTATTCTTATGGAGAATAAATAAAATGCTATATATCACTTATTAATTAATGTATTTTTGTGAAACTTGGTAAGTGGCTCTAAGTAGTAGTGATACCCATATATATGCATTGGAAATTCGCCGAGTACGCAGGTTTGCTGCAACGGGGGTATTTTTTTTATTTTCGTGCTTATCGTGTTTTGTATATTACAGTACGTTTACGTAGGCATAAATAATATTATTGAAAAATACTCTAAAAAATATTTTGTTAATTATGCTGTAGTTTTCGAAGAATAAGTTCCCCTTTCTCGAAATTTACCAAGTGATGTTTTGTTACATTAGATTTATTTTATTTTTAGTAATAGAAATCGTCCCACACACAGGCCCACTCGTAGCCCAAGTAGGACTATTTTTTCAATGCAAGAAAATTGTCTGTAAATAAAATTGATTATGATTTTAACTCGTAGAAACCCCATATTCAATTTAACTCTCACAATTATATTTTTCTAATTTACATAATTTTAAAATGTATATAAACTAATCCATAAATTTATGGATTATAACGAACCCACACCTCCATAAAACAAACAAGAAACACAGTTAAATTAATTTTATAGCAAAATCCTCCAGCAGTATAGCCAACGGCAAAGATTTCTGCGTGTGGTCGGTTTGTGTATTTTGTGTATGTATGTTTTTTTTAGATTATAAATATTTAAGTGATACTCATAAACTCGCGAACCAGCTTTCCTCCATAAAGTAACAACAATAATAGCCTCTGTAGCCTATATATTTTATGATTTCTCCTCGTAAAACGAGTAACAATTAAGGAGTTTAGTGAGGCTTGCGTTAGCGTGGCGGCCCACTATAATCTGAGTCGGTTGTGGAACTGTTGGACGAGCGCCTGGAGCGGGTATTGTACCTGCGACCCGCGGGAACGGAGAGAAGAAAGCTACTTACGAAAGCACTACACCATAGACGCCACACCATAGCTGCGACCCATACCTGCAACATGAGACGCACTATGAATAACATATCATTCGGTTGTACACACTGCCATCCATTATGTTATATTTTATCGACTCTCAACTCGGATTGTAGAATTCGCGTTCATTGATTCACCTTTTGCAGTATTTACAGTTTTTAACTGGTACACAATTTGTATAGAGGTGTTTATACAAGTGCTCAAAATATTAGTGGTTTGCAATAGATATAATTACGCTTGAGAATATGTACATGGTCCGTGGTAGGTCCCAATGAAACTGAAATGTTGGCATCGTAGTAACATTTTAAGAACCGCTCTTTGATAAATAACATTATGTATAACACTAACACTAAACACTGATAATGACACCATTTAATTTTGAAAGGTTAAGTTCAATACAGCTGTGGTATTATTTTGTCCTACTTTGAACCACAAAATGTAATTTTTTATGATTGACTTATTGAAAATAGTAACAATTTAGATTAGATATAACATTTGGGGACGTACTAATTTGTCTTGGCGTTTTAGTTCACTAAACCACTATGTCAAATTTTAACCAACACTGTTTTGAAATGGAAGATTAACTGACCTATCAATGTCATACTGATTTACAATATTAGGTAAGGTTGTTTATTTTTTTAATAAACCCTGTACGGACAGAGATATGCAGGAAAACTAATTTAAATTATACTAGTGGCTTGAAGGGGCCAAAGCCCTTAACTTTGCTCCAATTCCAGTGGCGAAACTGATTTTATTGGCTCCACCCCGCAAACTTATTTTAGGACCCCCCCCAGTAACATAATCGTATAGTTTATCCCTATCCCTTTCCTCTTTCCATTAGACCTACTAGATTTTAGAATAAGGTTGCATGAACCAAGGACGTTTCCTAACCTCCAGAAACATAACGAGTTCTAGTATTGTTTAATTTTAATGATTTCGTAACCCCAAGGTTTTTATTTATATTAGGATATCATGTTTTTAATAAAGTTCCATCACGTTAATGTAGTATAAAATACCTAAGAATAAATCAACAAGTATCAAAACGTAAAGCTTTGTAATGTTAAGGACCTAGGTCAGTAACTCGCTCTGTTCCTGAACAAATTAAATGTGTAACAAGAATTTGATGTGGCCCCAGATTCGGTTTGAAGTGAATCGCCACTATATAGCGTTTACGGTTATACCTTGAGGTTTTGAAACAGATCCCATCATGAGCCACCGAGTTATCACTATTTATCACTATCACATACTTACGCTGATTCATTCTTGAAAAAGAATTTACGTAACAGAATTGTCCCTACACTGCTCGAAAACTTTACTGACGATAATATAACAACTAACTGTTTAAAATTGCTATGCAAAATGGAAAACATATTGGTTGTGGGTAAAATTTGTTTAAATAACCCGCTTTCTATTTTACTTTTAATGTAACTAGAATCGAGAGACATTAAAATAATAAATCTTATTGCAGTTTTAAAGTATTTTATATATGCACAACGAATGAAATATAGTATTACTAGCCCAAAAATAAGTTAATTCTTAAAGTTTGTTAACATTATTGCTGTTTTTAAATGCTTATAGTAACTTATAAAACGAAATGCCCAAAGAATGAAAGATATTATTATTATGCTAAAAAATCTAATTCTCAATGTTTACTACTAAAACATTAGTATTGATTATTCATGTTTCCTTCAAATCTCGAAGCAATTTGATTGATTACAAGCCTAAGGTACCAAAATATACAACTGATGCCTTGAAGCCTCGGTATAGATTAGGATCAGTGAGACGTTAATCTGCAGCCAGTTCATCAACATGTTTTTTTTTAACTTTTCGGCGTCTTTTGCGATGTGCAATGTGCAATAATGGATGTTCCTGTCACAATTGCTATGCCATAATGATTTTGTTTACATCTATCAGCTAATTATTTTATCCCGCCAATAGTTTGATTGCTTTATGCAGGTCTGTGTCGACTATTTTAAGAACTTTCGACACCAAGTTCGTAGGCTCAAGTATATTGAAGTAGGTATGCAAAACCATTTAAAACACAAATTCTAAGCATTCCATGTTTATTTTTAATGAGGTGGCTTGAGTATCTCATTAAATCTTTGTGGCTGGGTAAAATGAAACAAAATAACGCTTCAATTCTCTTTAATTAAAGGAATTGAAGAAAACTTTTGTCAATGCTCTTATTATGTCAACGTGATTAATAATGACTTAAAGCTTTCAAAGAATCAATCCGAGATGACCAGCGTGTTGGACAACATTTTTTTAAAAGTATAAGTAGCTGAACTTAAAACGTTCCTACTTTTAATACTTTGACATACAAAAATACGCAACTGTTCAACTACACCAATCAAGTTTCGTTTTATTGAATATTTGAAACAGCATAATTTAAAACAGTCTAATTTAAAGTTGTGGGCAGCACAACGAACATTGCTGTTTTCTGTGTTATTTTAGACGACTGATACAGCGAACGTCAGCATAACAAATTCAAAATGGATAAAGTTATTAACATTTATCAAAATGAAATATAACAATTTCATCCCAAAATGTCGGCCCACCAGAGCTTTTATTTCGGCCCGCGGGCTCCTCAGCTCAAGGGCCCGACCCCCTCGACCTTACCTATATATATATATATATATTTTTTATATCTATATTTAAAGCCTCGTTTACCCAGGAACTTTTGAGAAAACCATAAGTCTGACACCGATCATCCCTATACTTGAATGCAAGGTCATGGTGAGCAAACTGGTGGAAAAATATTAGTTTTTTTATAAAATTTTCCCTTCGGGCACAAATATACAGAAATGGGATGAGTTTAAACACCCTTAAACTTATTTAATTTCCAACAGCTTATACATTTGTTTCTATTTCAGCTGTTACCCGTGCGAAGAACGGTGCGAAGAACGGTGCGAAGAACGGTGCGAAGAACACATTCTACTAGTTGTATAAAATGTTATAATTTGATAATTTGTTATATGTGAGATGGTTTTCAAGTGAGCACGTCAAGTTCTCAGCTCCACATACTATTGTTGTTATAGAGGCTGCCATATAGTTAATGTTGTAGCAATACTAATCTTGCATTGAAAATCATCAACAAAATTAAAATTGTTAAATGAATTTAGAACCTTCTGAATTCCGTACGGTAGAAAGACAAATCGGGCAAAACATTTTACTTTTGTGGATTTATTGTTTATAGATGCAATGAAGAACGCTGGAATTTGCAGACAAATACATGACACAAAACCAATATGTGATGCATGCCATACAATTACGTAATGTTAATTTTCCGGAAATAACGATATAATATTGTAATTACCATGACCAAAAGAATATAGACAATTAATGTATTCACAATCGCAGATAATAAACGGTGTCCATTCATAGATAGACTCCCGTAGATAGTTGCCCTAATAATCGCACTCGTCAACACCTGGAACGCCGGACTGAAGCGGACCGGCCGAGATGTGGACCGACGGAACCTGTATTGTATGATAATGCGGCGTTGTGTCATGACCGAGGAAGTCAACGGACAACACACACTTTTACTTTACACCGATTCCACTCACCGTTTACATTGTGATCGGATGACCTAATGGGAAACAGATTGTGGGGCCGATCTGATTACGACACCCAGGAAATCGCCTGTGAGAGTGATCTGCGATTAGAACAGTGTAACTGGTTGGTGTGCCGAGATGGATTGATCACGTGTTTGTGTAAGGAATGAATTTCATATTGACTTTGATATGGCTAAACACGAGCTTGAACTATCGTTCCATTAGTGTCAAAACGCTGATTTAAACCGATACTTAAACTATAACGATACTATAATGAGTTAATGTTCAAAGCTCGCCCCTCCTCAACGGATGATGTATGGTTTATTTATAAGAGGAAGTTAATACCTGAGGAAGCAGAATTTTGCTATCACAAATTGTAAACAAATCTTAAATATTTAATGTTTTGGATTTTGTTGAACGCTATTTATTTGTAATATTCAAATATGCTCACTGAAATAGCAAGATTTGTTCTCTTTAAAATGAGTCATAAATCAACGATATCAGATAATCCGTCAAGGAGGAACGAGCTTTGAAAGTTGGCCTTATGGGGGAAGCAGGTAGAACCGTGATAAGTTTCGTGACTGGAGCTATCACTGAAGCACCGTTATTGGTGGAGCGATTTAAAATTTGATATCTAATTTTAAGAATGACATCATTTACAGAAGAAAGACCGATGAATACCGATTTTAAAGGTATAAGGGTCACAGATATCCTGCTGCTTGGGCTCAGGGTCGCTGATTTAATTTTGCTAAATCAACGATAGCTAACACGTCTTATCAAAACATCAAGTTCCCGGAGTGAGCTAATCTAACAGGTGTAAAACAACGAATCCCGACCTTGCGAAATAAACTGCAATCTCGCGACCTTGTCAAACTCCGGTGGTTCCGGTGATTAACAAAAACTGGAAACAGTGGGGACGTTATAATTGATCGGAGTGGACGTCCTCGACATTTCAGGACGCGGCGCTAGCGGTTAACTCGTGGCGTTACGATAGAGCCGGCCGGTAACTCAGGCGAGCGCTCATAACTCGCAACTCGCGGCGCGTCTCTAGACTCCAATTTGGTATTCTTTTTTGGAATATAAATAAGAATAAAAACCTCGTTATGAGATAAATTTAAAATTTTGTATTCATATGCAAATTCTCTTCTTGAGATTCTTTAGTATTTCCTGGACATATAAAACAGTCCATTTAATATATTTTTTTAAACCATTTTTAAATTGTTGATGTTGGTAGCACAGATTATTACTCACCTTGTAATCCCTGAATAGTGTGATAGGATAACTCTAACTTGCCCTCCTTGCTAACCATTCGCATTGTGAAAGGTCAGTTTAGTCGTGTCCACCGAGATCGTCATGTCCGAGTTCGTCACATCTACGAAAATCAATGAGCCGTACTAATTAGGGTCGGCCGTCTACCTGCCCCGCCGGGACATGCCTCCTCCGCCCGAACGGGAACAACTTATCCTAGTCACAGATCACAAGAGAACGGTCAAATACCGTTCTGAATCTTTACGCTCAGAGTTTACTGATGTTGGTTCTTCATGTAGCTGAAAATTACAACTGAAAAATTCAACATTGTTTGAATGTGTGTGATTTTTACTGGTAACAAATGAAAAATTGGGCTTAAAAATACGAATAAGTTTCTTAAAATAATCTTGCTATCCTAGTATAATATAATGAATGCACCCTTTCAGTGCGATATCCTTTTGTATGACAATTTTAAATTTTGTAATACGAATCCTTTTGTACTAAGGCTGTTTTTCGGACTCACGAACAAACATCAATCGGCCTAATTCATCCTTTCAGTGCGATATGTAGTTGTATGACTTCAATTTTGTCATCAATTTTGTCACGAGTTAGTTTGTATAATTTTCAGCTACATGAAGAACCAACATCAGTAAACTTTGAGCGTAAAGATTCAGAACTGTATTTGACCGTTCTCTTGTGATCTGTGACTAGGATAAGTTGTTCCTGTTCGGGCGGAGGAGGCATGACATACCCGGCGGGGCAGGTAGACAGCCGACCCTAATTAGTACGGCTCATTGATTTTCATAGATGTGACGAACTCGGACATGACGATCTCGGTGGTGACCAGTTTAGTTGGTTATTGGAGGTTTTAGTAGAAATTTGTATCTTCTAATTAGAGATGTATACTTGGGTAGACCTACAAAATCGTTGTTACCAGTTCAATGCTAATGCGGGTAACTGAATTCAGGTATCATTCAGTCCAAGCAGCTTTTAATCACTGATATTTTTATTCCAACAAACACAACACGGCCGTATTAAAAAAAATACAACCTATGTTCCTAATCCCTCTTTAATTTATTTAATTTAGGGCGGCTAAGTATTCTTCGGTTTATTTCGAATGGGTTTTCAGTAAATGTTTCTTTACTAAAAGCATCCGTCAGTCGATCTACTGTCGTTCAAATAGTAGATGGGAGGTGTTAGCGGGACACGACTCAGCCGTCAGCGGCACTGTACTTATGTAGATTAGGAGTCGCTGGCGTGAAACACTAAGCTGTAAACGGTTTACTGTCCCTCTACCCCGCGCACAGCTGTAATTCCGCATTCATAAACCGCGGAGTTTCGTTGTAATAGTCAACAGCTCTCTACAACACGCGGCTACGATGTACCACCGGCGATTCCCAGCTAAGTCCCTTTTGTGTGCTTCCTAACGGTTTAGTTCAGACTCAGAGGATCATTACTTAGAGGAATTTAGTAATCAACCCCATTATACTCGCAGTTGAGTCGCTGAAACTGCGGCCTTCTGAGCAAACTTGTCTGTAGTAAATTCCAAAGCGCTTTTCGTAGCGTAATCGTGTTTTATGTTATGTGCTCGGTTTGTGTATGTTTTTTTTAGATTATAAAAAAAACCTTGGCTCATATATCATAATGGACGAGTTCCCATGGGTTAAATTAAGTTGACAGTAATCCCTTGGTTATCAAAACGTAAGTCAAACTTTTCCCAATAGCTTAAATTTGAGCAGCGACCACTTGTGATGGCGGGACCTGACTATTTAATTTTTAACTCACAACGTTTGCGTTTGTTGCGTCTAACTTGCACAAATTGTCTAAGAAAGTAGATTTTTCAGTGGCTCAATTATAATGTCACCATATAAAGTAAATTGTACATATGTTGTGTTTATTTCTGAGAAATGTATGTTAAGGTTGATTTTATGTATAAATACGGGTGTTTTATGTATAAATACGATCTATTTACATATACTAGGACTGGACACTTGCCAATAGCTACAAATTAATCTGCAGGGAAACGTCCTAACGTACTCAAATACATTACTTACTCTTACAGTTATACAGTATTCTACCCTCAAATTAGGCTTCAATCATTTAGTAGTCAAAAAGGTACTTTGACAGTTCCACCTTTGGGAACAACGTAAATTCCACCAACCGCCCAATGTGCTCCTTACTCCAGTTCGTTATGTATGACGTCAAAGTCTTGATGAATAATCCAAAAGCTCCCACATGGAAACCTCCAAGTCGTAATTATTTAAGGCTATTTACAATCTCATTAATTGCCACCTTTCTCTGGTTTAAACCAGCAAACGGAACACAGGACCAATAAAAATGATAAACGGGCGGTGTCGGTGTCGCCATAAACTGAATTTCAGAACATAACATCAGTCAAGTCCGGCGTCAAAGAACCGCTCGCCTGGTTTATTTCGTCTCCGAGGTGTTCTAATTAGAATTTTAAAACATAATCAATTATGTCAAGCGCACAAATCAGAGAAAGGTTTTGTCGGGCTACAATGAGCTGTGCGCTTTCTAGATGAAGTCGAGCCTTTCCCCGGTTCGGCGCGTAGCTGTCATTCGCTCATACCTCCTGATCGACCCTCGCGATATATTCAGATCACATCGGAAAGCTAATGAACACTTCAAGATCGGATCTGCTGAAAAAATCTTGGCAGCAGGCACGATGTCTACAATCGACTGCAGTTTCTCTGAATGAAGAATCGTTTGGTTAATTTACCGACAATATTTTATAATAATGGAGTACCATATTACACAGTAGTCTAGTGTATAGTCAATTGAATAAAGTAGATTTTCTTTGATGAATTGAGATAACGAGTAGTCAATAGTAGCTCGAATATGATAAAAACAGTACCACAGTGAAACTTGAAGCCACAGTGAAATTTCCTTTCCAGCCATACCAGATCAATGATGTATGATCGTGCCTGAGATATGGTCATTAACATCAGCTTTGTTAGGACATCAGATGATAAGACGAGGATGGCTGAATCCACGAGGTGTGTCCTAGGCCCTGACCCGTGATGAGACTGATAACATTGATAGCAGCAGGTGTTCGCTAGTGGCGATGTCGACCGCAAGGTCGCGCGCCGCTGCAGGTACCACAAGTCCACAACATGTATCACCCTTATCAGGCCGAGACACGCCCTTGTCAAGGACGAATGCCAGCTAATATTATCCCGGCTTTCATTTTCGTTAGGATTGCGGATTTCCCTGTTACCCGAGCTGTAATTATGTACCTCAGGCCACTACAATTAAAATGTGTTGTTTGAACTGTTTCGTAAACTCGAATGGTTTACCTTGATGAATCCTATAATATATAATAATTGTAAACCACTCAAAAAGACCGGCAAAGTTTTTTGTTCCCGTTATCCATGGATTCTGGAAGTTCGTGACAATCGAATACATGTTTGGACACAGTATTATGTTTTATACCCAGCTGATATAATTTTAAAATTTTAGTTTCATAACAGTTTTGAAAGGTGTGACATCAAAAATATGTATAATTTTTGGGTCAGGGTACGAATTCATCAAAAAACGTGCTTCAAAACAGTTTTGAATTAATCATTGAAAGGCAGACAATCGTATCAGCAATATTTCATCACAACGAAATCAGGAAGTTGAGAGTCGTGCCGAGTCACGTATTGCGATCGGCTTTCTTTATCATCATAACCCGCATTACCCAATGGAAGGGCGGCCATTCAAATGTAAACAAGCCAGCGGCGTATGATCGCCATGACCTACTTGGTGATATCAACTATAATAGGCCCTGTTAATCACCGAAGGTATCGCACATTATGCTGCATCACTATCGCTGGCTATTGGGCTACGAAGGCTGAGGCAGGTGCGAGGACCGCTGAGATACAATACGAGCAACCTCGATCTTGAGATCTGTCCTCGGATACGGATTGCCGCTAGCTTTCGTGTGTTAAACTGTTTTTGAGATTTTACTTTTTATTTGGTTAAAGTTACCTGAACAAGTGTGATGTCTGATTAAGTAAAGAAATTAAAAGTCTAAAATCAGCCTATGCGTTTTACATGATTCAACCGACTACACTAAAACCCTCGGAAGGTTAAACTGAACTGAGAAAAAGGTTGATATTTACTGAGTTAACTATAAGCGTTGACTATAAATATAACAGGTTACATTTATAGTCAATGGTTGTAGTGTCAATATAGCACCTACAAAGTTGGTTGCTTAGCAGTAACCCTGTGAAATGGGTCAGTGATTATGGGTTAGTATTGACCGACTAAGTAGGTGAAATCATTGACCAAGATACTGTAGATCATAAATGACCGAGTAGATTTTTAGTTCATTTAACTGATCAAGTTGGTTGTTTTAACCTAGTAGCTAGTTACTTTCACTAATCTTCTGGGTCACTTTAACTGAGCTAACGGGTTACTATAACCAAGTTAATGGGTTACTCCAACCGAGCGGCAGGATCACTTTAACCCAGCAAGTAGGAAATTTTAATTGAGCAGCTGGGATAAAAGTTAGAACACCTCACGCCTCGTGGTGTTAACTTTTACCATGTTCGACTTCGATGATCATGGATATATGTGGAATCTTTTGACCAGCTGAGACCTTGGCTCATATATTTCATAATTTTAATTTACGTTGATAAAGACTTTCTTAATAATTGTGGTGTCTCAGCTTGAATTCAACATTTTATGTTGTTCTGCTAATTATGGTTTCAATCTGGTTTTTGAAATTTATTTTAATAACTGAATTTTAGTTAATTTTCAAATAGAGCTGAATTAATAAATCTAAACTGAAACCATATTCAGTAGACCGACATCAAACGTTGAATTCCTAACCTGAGACACCACAATTATTAAGAAAGTCTTTATCAACGTACCTTCAAATGATAAAATTTGTATGCCCAGACCCCAGTTGGTCAGAAGATTCCTCACATCTTCATAATCATTGAAGAAGAACATAGTGAAAGTTAAACACACAATACACATTACGCACACACAACACTATACCCACACTACACGTACACTATTTGTACACTAAATAGTAAAGGTCCGTTGAAAAAAATAAAAAAAATAAAACCACGATACATGAAGTGTTTTAACTTGTAACCTATGACCTGCGTGTATTCTACGACTCACTCGCCGCTCACTTTTGCTCTGATCCGATCGCTCTGCAGAGTAACAGTTGTTGCCAATATCACAAAGTTAGATAAAACTAATTTAACCATGCTGCTAACCTAGTTAAGACGGTTATGAACGACCTATCACACTACCACAGGTTAGTTTCCACCAGTGTTTTAATTTTCACTGAGTACACAGCAAAATATAAAAAATCCATGGGTTATTGGCAACTACTTCTATTCAGTATAAGTTAACTCAGAGGACACTAGGTTGGTGTTTGTCATGCTGTAAGGTTATATTTAACCAGCATTAGTGGGTCAAATAAACAATCAGTTAACAGTAACAAACCACTCGGTTACAAATATACATACTTTGACTAACTTAAGTTGGTTACTAATGACCGTGCAGCACTAGTTGCTAGTAACCAACAATTGGTTACTGCTGACCCAATAGATTTTTTACCCAGACTCGGTTAAACTCTGAGTTTGTCCGTGTACGTGAGTGCAAGTTTCCTTATACATCGCTCAAACGTTGGTTGCCATTGGTTGAGGTGCTGTAAACCTTTATAGGATCTTAGTGTCCAGGGACGCTGTTGATCAAACAGGCAAACCAAATGAAATCAGTGAACGACATAACGTGTTCTGAAAACAACATTTATTCAATTCTGGGTTCACGATTTTGTATCCATCCCCCATCAGTACTGTTGGTCTAAAGTACGTACTAAAATTTGTTATTCGTCTAGTTTAGTACGAATTCGTCTTACTAAGTAGTTTTAAATTGCAATTCAAGTACCAGAGAATATGCCGAAATATTTGGAAGCGAAAGGTTGTCACTATGGTGATAAAAGGAATACCGACAAAACGTTATATGGGCAATATATTATGCATGAAATATGCGGGGAAATCGTTATACTTCTGGGAATGACAAGACCCAATATCATTGTTAGCGGTCCTTGTCCATACCAAATTTCTGGAGACCATACCAACATTATGACTGGAAGCCATACAACATTATTTAGTTGCCTTTATTTGTTGCCACTTATTGTAATCATTTATCAAACATTAACTTTTATTTCACTCCCTTAGATATTTCAATTTGAGCCGCCGTTCCAGCAGAAGAGTCGAACTTTCTTGGTTGCGGCGAGGTTCGTGACTGCATCGGGAGTTTTCACTACTTGAGACAACCGACCATAGTTTCACTGCCAACAACCGAGGCTCTTGGTCTCACTGTCTGTGGTTTTAATAACACAAACGACATCCGAGATAACAGTTAAGGGTAATTATTATCCCATTGAAAGTTTTATTCACAGATATAGCAATATAATGTGTTCTTTTTTGACAGGGACTTTGGTACTGGTACTGGATCATACTTGCATTTAATTACATCTTCGTAGACATTGTAATGAAAAAAGTCAAATCAGGTACATTATTTACAGGTAACCAATCAAATCCTCGCTTCACCGAACTTGTGATTAGAGAATTCGATTAGTTACCATGTTGGTTGTTATGGGAGCAGAGTTGACAGAGGGGCAAATGGCGGTCGACCATGCAGATTGCACTTTTTTACACGAGACGAGGCCTCTAGATATATTAACCTCGTGGGTTATCACTACTTGATTTTGTTTTGAAAAAGGATTAATCATATTCAACTGTTAAAAATACATAAATACAAATACTTATCCTTCACAAAACATTTTTTATCACTCTATATTCGAAAATAGCCCATAACCATACAGCTGAGGTTTACGAAAATTATCGATTTCCTTGTAACAAAACAAAAAATGACCAGCTGACTTTGCCTGTCCTAAACATTACTTTTCCTGTCCAAAACAATACTTTGCCTGTCCCAATCAAAACTTTTCCTGTCATAACAAATTTAAGTTCCCGTTTTACTCAACAAGAGCACCACTGTGATTTCGTTCATTTTGACGATTCTGTGTTCAAATATGCTGACTTTAACACTAAAATGAATTTTAAAACCGTATTGTGTTTACTTATACACAATTACTAGACTATGAAATATCAGACCATTTTTGTTTAATGTGGTTACTTGCATCGTGATGAAAAGTGTCGTTTACTACTCGTGACTAAAGTCCTATTTCGTGAATAGTAGTGAAATTTACTATTCTTAACAAAAGCGGTGACTATAAAACATTTTATCTGCTAAAAAAATATTCCTAATTGGTTTTCTAAATTTTCCTTATTTTGCTGGACCCCGAGAATTCTCTGCTCCTATTGACAACATAAACACGGATCGACATGTCATCTCCATTATGTGGACGATTAGCACCAAACCCATTACCCTCGCCACAACAGATCTGACCACTGACCCGTGTGGTGTTTGTGTTTACTGTTGTTGTTTGGCTGCTGCGGTAGTGATATTGTTGACTGTCTGCAGCACCTGTGAGAGCCGCGATGGGAAAGGCGGTGTAAAGCGGGTCACTCTCTGCATTGTAAGGCCTTCGTGTACTTCAGCTGTCAAAATATGCGAAGATACCGCGTGTGAGAACACGATTAGTCTCTCTTGTACAACTCGTGTTTCAAACCTTGTGAGTAAACGTAATCAGATACTTCCTCCACCGTTATTATACCGTTTTTGAAAAGTTTGTTTTATTTTCTAAGTCACCATTTAAGTGTATTTTTTTCTAAATTTACCCTAATTTATTAAAAAAATATAATAATTAATAAAATACTTAAAATACAAAAACTGAGCTTGTACGCAGCATGTATCAAGAGGACCACTATATCCATATTATTTAAAACCCAAAATATTAAGTAAGATGATAAATCAAACACTTTTGCCATTTTTGTAAAAATTGGATAACATTTTAAATGCTGTCCATGGTGTCACTTATCTGCAACATGATGGACAAGTTGTGCATGATTCAGTTAAGAGGGGTTCAGTCAGGTGTAAAAGTGGTTATGAAGGAACTGATGACGACGATGTTGGAAGCATTAATGAGACAACTATTCCATCAATGAAAACCAGCTTGTTAAATGTTCATGAGGCAACCCTTCTGCTCTCAGTAAACTTACATTTTCGTCAATACCTCGAGATATATTTATGCTGGAAGAGGACATAAAATTCGTGTCTCTTTATACAGGATGTATTTTTATTAAATTGCAGTTATGTATTTTAATGAAAAATAATCTACAAATAGTATTATCCGAATAACATTAATTACCTCTATTAACTTATTACGCTTTCATAATTACCAATGGATCTACTCAACATATAACTACTGCACCCAACAAGCAAAACGAGAGAAAAAAAGATGAAGATGTCATCTGGTAAATGTCTCCACCTGAAGTGATAGGTGAAAGGCCAGATTTTGAGACATCTCCTAAATTGGCAGCCCGTAAGAAGGCAGATAACGCGACTTTAACTCGAGTGGACATTTACGCAGTTGTTGATGTCAACCTGCGATCGAGCGTGGGTGTCACGGCAATATCGTCTGGAACTTATTGCCGCTAGTTGACCTCACCGAGCATTGAGACGCGACGCCAGTTGATGTGCCGTTGGTGACATTCCACACTAAACAAGGTCATCGACATAAGTAATAGGGCGTTTGCCTAAAAAAAGGATGAGTTTCAAATCAATGCTATGCTGCATGACTATAAATTTAGATAAAAAATACATATTTTTAAAATTGTCAAGGCACGAAATTATTTATTTATTACATTATTTCTTGAATAGTATGATACGTGTTCACGTACTACAAACAAAACAGTTTATTAGCGAATTTCCCCTATAGGGAAGAAGCTATTACCGTAGTCGGCATGGTAAGACCTAGGCCCGGGACCATGATAACTTTTCGTTTTGAGGTCCCCAGACCCCAAAAACACCATTCGTTCGATACTGTTATATATATATACATATACATATATATATATATGTGTCCGTGAGCACGATAACTCTCGTAAAAATTATCCGATTTTGACGAAATTTGGTATAAGCATGTAAAGCAGCATTTATGACTTTAAGTTCGAAAACCAGACCGATCGACCTATCCGAAGGGGTATTTTGGGGGGGTTATGTACCCCAAAAATGGGTTTTTTGAATATTTTACACATAATTTTTTAAAAAGTCAAATTTTTATTTTGACCATTCGATTCAGCTTAAAAAACACACAATTTGGTATTTCGATCATTCCTCTACGTCAATTGGTTACCGAGATATTGAAAGTGCTAAACACAGTACGTTGTCTAATGTTATTCTTATGGAGGAAAAGAAAATTTTTTTATCTCGCTTATTTATGAACGTATACTGACGAAACTTGGTATACAGCTTCATCTCGTTGAGGTCTATTGATATTTGCTCCAAAAAATTGTTTTTGCATAATTCTCCCGTAGCAGCAAACCTACTTACTCAGGCCCCATGTTATTCTTATGGATAATAATTAAATGCTCCGTCTCCCTTAATTATGACCATAAATGAATAAAAACTGGTATACGACCTTACCTAGTTGAGTTATATTGATATTAGCATAAAAACCAATTTTTTGTGTTCCTTGTTGCAGCAAACCTGCGTACTCAGCCCCAATGTTATTCTTATGGAGAATAATTAAAATTGTATATATCGCTTATTTGTGAATATATTTTTATGAAACTTGGTAAGTGGCTTTATGTAGTATTAAGACATTTATATCTCCATTGGAAATTCGCTGAGTATACAGGTTTGCTGCGACGGGGGTATTCTCTGATTGGGCCTGATGATGTCAGGTGTGACTGGTTGAAATTGCCTTGTACCATCTCTTGTGTCTATTTACCGTCTTCTATGTAAGTATCGTATAAGTGTAACAATATTTTGTAGTGTTATGAAACGTAGTTTATTTTATCCTGTATTTCACGACATTCGAAGCACATTACCTGCAGAGGGAGTCCAGTCCTCAGCTTCTAATGCTTCTCCAATGAGACCAATGTTGATTTTCAAGTTCTGTCCCTGCTTCCCAACGGGTTGCCCTAAATTGTTGTTTTTTATAGATAAAAAATATATACCTATCGATTTCAGTGGGCGGAGTTTTTATATCGCAAATAACAATCGTTCAAAAAATTCCAATTTATTCAATATTTGCGATTTGTGTTATGGCTTAACTATTTGTGGTATCAAACTCAATGAAATCGCTAGTTAATTTGTCGCCCTTTAATATGAGCCATAAATCAACGATACATCGGAAAATCTTTTAGGAGGGATGGACTTTTAAAATTAGTATTGGCCTTATGAAGAAAGTAGGCAGAAAAACCAATCGTTTCGTGACTGGAATCCACCCTTAACTTCAAAACCAACGTGAAAACAAAGACCTTTTATTTCTTTGGTTTCACCATTGCTGACAGTTTGAACTATAAACATTTCTTTACCTACTGCGCCTTATACATTTTAATGGCAACTTTTACCAAACTACGGTAATTTTCGAGGAAGTAACATGTATTATTTCCTAAGATTTTAACGTAAGTAACTCTTATTTTTAAATAAAAGTATGGGAATTATTAACAAGTAGTAAGGAGTTTGTCAGTACATTACTTTTATCTGACAGATGTAATTAAATTAATTGCTTATCTATGCGAGTTTAAATAATGAAATACAACTGAACTGACCTAAAACCTAAACCTAAAGACCTGAAACATAAGTTCATTTTTAGGTCTCGACAATTTAGACCTAGTTTAACATAACACTGTATAACGGTGCCAATCATCGACCACCTCACTACTTCTCCCCATGCTTACGTGGATGTTGCATGTGTGTTAAACGAGTTCAGTCGCAGCACGTGAGGAGAGCGTTAGATTAACAACGTTTACAAAATCAAAAATATTGTTTAAACAAACACTTGTGCCAACTCTATGGAAATTGTAAAATATTTAATTTTTTAGCTGTTCAGATAGTTTTTGTTCTATTTATCTGCAATGTTAGGATAGCAATATTGTGCATTATAAGGAGAGGGGGAGGTCCAGTCAGGAGTGAAAGTAGATCTTGGGGGTATCGTGGTTGATCCAACTACATAAACATATGAAAACCAGCCTTTTCCAATTTAAAATTCCCATAAGACAACTTACTGTGTTTATGCAATTTACAGATTCGTTAATAACTCGGCGAGCATTTATGCTAGAATGATGAGGGAGGGCTTACAGTGTTGTTATTTCTATGTGCTATCGGTTTACATGATCTATTTCACATCCGGAGCTTTTTGACCCTTTTTGTTCTAAAACCTCAAAATTACAATATTTAAAACGCCAAAAAGGGGGTTAGGGTTTTCAAATTGTTTTGACCAACAAACTTGTCCAACTAATTATAGAAAGGGACGTCCCCACCAAATTTAAAGTTAATCGGACAAAAAATGCGTCCGATAGAGTATAAACACCCATAAACATAATTTTTAGCGAACAAAACGTGTAAAGGGTGTCACGTAAGGAAATTGGTGGTCCCGATTTTGAGTTTCACTGTGTGGGTCATGCTACTAGCTCAGTTTTACATAGAAAATTCGTTAAAAAGACTGAAATATCTGTTTGAAAGTAACGCAGTTTTAAATGATTGGGTTTGACATGTGATACCCCACGTCTCGCGACTGTCAGTGACTGTCCCGGCCTCAGCCCACCCTACACCTGCGCCTGCCTACACAGCCGCATACACACGCACTCGCACCAACACACACGCCGAGAGCTAATTGTTGTCATTTGAATACGTGAAAACAACTCATTGCTCAAGTGAGGCCTACTGACTGACACCTCGCAGGTACGTTTCTTGAATTTATTATGAGCCAATTAACTCGCGAGCGCATGACGCGTCCGTCATCAGGCCTAACCTTTCTCAGGATACGCTCGCCGCTTACGGTCCAGTGTCTGTGAAATGTCTGGGATATCGTCCTTGTCTGTGTCGAGAATCGACCTTGAATAATAAAGTTTAGTAATTAACTTGTTATCAAATCTTAATAAATAACAATTGTTGTACCAGTAAGTAGGATTTTCTTAGTAACATTTCAATATTTAAATCACAACACATTTTTGTTGCATTAAATTTGTTTGTAAATTAAAATTACACACGTTACTGTTGGACATTTTACCGAAGAGGATGATAAATGCATATTTAACCTTTTTAGAATATAATAAATCGATACTATAGAAGCCATTAGGCACTTCAAGGCTGATGCAGTAGAATCTATTCAAATGTTATTAACTTCAAACTCCCAAAAATGTATACAGCATTGATGAGTGATTCTCTATCCAGGTCATGATGAAAAAACGTTACCTTATTCCAATCATATTATATGTATCTTCTGTATTTTTAACATATCGGAAAATATATGGTGTCTTGTGTAGAGTATAATATAATATGAATATAAATATAATATTATTTATTTTATTACAATTTACAACACAGCTATTACTTTTCCATTTTAGTTTTTACAAGTAGGAATATTTTGAAACTTACATATGATACAATTTGTATATACATGCTTAAACTAAACATTGCTGATATGTCCCCAATCCCATGTTAGGTAACCAGAACTGCCCATGCGAAGCTTGCGCATTGAATTGCATGTTTGAGTTGCCTGTTTTTTCAACTTGTCGCTGTAAGATGATGTCACCAGTACGTTGAAAATAAACCAAAATAAATAAGTGTAAATCGTCCATTAAATAATTACTAGTAGCCCGTCGCGGCTTCGCTCGCAAACACAGTACAATGTTATGTTTGAGAAGTTGGTTAGATTTGTTAAAGCACCTGGGGGACCGACTGTAGTGTGTTTAGTAACATTGAGCAGTGCCGCACAAAGGGGCATACCCGTAATGACGCACTGTGATTTAAAACAGCTCAAACGTTTCCTCCTCCGCACGAAAATGGAAAAATTTTTTATTTAATTCATTATAGTACTTTTTTGTAAACGCGGAACAACTATGGCTCATAAACAGACAGAGAGATAAATTAATTTTAATATCTCCGCTGCATACAAAACTTCACTGCTCAAAGTGGTGTATAAAATAGCCAATTTTATTTAGATAGATAAAAACATTCGTCGCCTGTAACATCTGGTATTGATGTTACAGGTATTGAGTCACCTGTTAATAATGTAGTAACAGCTGCAACTAAGTCTAAATTATTCTAATTTTTGTCAATACACAAAGTCAAAATATAATATTTGTACCTAAAAATATAACCATAAAGTGTCGTATGTCCATGTTGTACATTTATGAAGTCGGTGTAATTAGGTATAATTATACCTTTATTATAATTTTAATTTTAAGTACAAACGTTTTAAGCATTGACGATAAATACTGAAAGAGACTTCTCATTGACATTGTAAAATGTGTCCCTAGTTTTGTGTATGCCAGGATTGAAAGAGGTCGTATTTTACAGTAATTACCAACAGAGTATACTGCTGACAACTATTGCTTATCCTCTCAAGGAGGGGATAATACAACAGTTGGTTTGTCAGTAAGCAAACATAAGTTGATTATCACTTGATTTCTGGGTGGAGATATTTTAAAAGTTAACATAAATAACTGAAATGAAAATTTGACAGCAGCACAATCTGTCGTTGACCCAATCAAACTACTTCAATTTTAAATTCTAGCATACACTAAAAGTGGGACAACTGGACCATATGGATGGGATGTATCCTTCAGTATTTATAGTGAATAGTATAACTACGACAATTATACCCCACTTTAATCTTTTGGGCAAAAAACTAACTTTGAGGGTGGCCCGTGTTCTTCATATTGAAAATATACAAAAATGAAAACCTCTAAGCACAACTACGAATGAGGACGAACATTTTTTACCTCAATTGTTAACATATGTTCAGAAATAACGGAGGAGTTTTCTTAAAAAAAATCGCCTTAGCGTATTAATGTATAAGATTTGTATTTGTAATTGTTTGTTTATTTTTCGATTTTGTAAAAAAGGCAATCTTCAAAATGATAACTCTGTTGGTTGATAAACTATCGGTTTTGATGAGAGATATGGCATACCAAGCAAAAAACAACCTTGAGAAAAAAACTATAAAACTAAATAATCACATAGTGTGTGTTGGTTTGCAACATACAACTTAGATTTTTGCAAAGAATGTCCGTAATTTGTCCCATTCTACGTCGTCTAACACATTTAGATTTTCAAACCAAGAGCCGTCAACCCATGAAAATGTACTTAACCTTTACGAAACACTGTATATATAGCTGGGACGATGTCCCTCCCATAACTTTCCATGAACACTTATAGCGGCCTCGTGTAACAGTAATCTGTTATCGCGACTCATTAGTTCAGTGTGTCAGTGTTAGCACCTATTGCATTAAGTGTAACTCTATATTTCGCACTCCACTGCGGTTAAACTGTTAACTGCGGTCTGGCAACGCGAGACCCGGGGTTGGTCATCTGCTGGATTGAGGTGAAGGACAATATCAGATTTGTTGTCTATTAGAAGGTCAAGTAAACTTTGATGGAAAAGCCTTAATTACATTTTATTTTTGTAATACATGGCATTAAATTGTTGGTACTGTATATTAAAGAAAGAAGATTCTTCCTTCTTGCATTTTGTGCCCTGTTAATGTATACATCGACTTTATAAGTGTACAACAAGGAAATACGACACTTTAGGTTATATTTTTAGGTATAAATATTATTTTTATTTTGTGATTTTGTGTATTGACAAAAATTAGTATAATTTAGGCTTACTATACTTTAAACGTTAGCATTTTAATAGTGTGATTTAGAAAATCTACCAATAAATAATTTTAGAAACTAGTTCATTGAAGTTTCATCATAGAAACTAGTCGTAGAGTCGTATCAGGAGCTATATCAGTTAAGCTCCGGTCCACCCCTTCCGCGCAGCGCTAGGAAAGTGTTTGCTGGATTCCTCTTTACAGCTGTTACACAGCCCCTTTAATTATAGTTAAGGTAAAATATTGAATAGAAAAATATTATCTGCAAATTTAGCGTTTTATTTTTTTTTTATTTTTTAAGCTGAGTTGCATTTTTAAGCCCTTTTAAATGCGTAAAAAAGAGCTTTTCAAACTAAAACTTAAAACAGAATCATTGTTTTGAAATTATAAAACAGAGCACTGGTAGAATTAAATTGCTTCTATCAAATACCGTTGAGACTGTGTTGATAACATAATTATCGTATCCGCTAACAGAGATCCTGCGGACCCCGCAACTCTTCTTTTTCCTATCTTAACAGTGTATTTTCACGCGGCGGCGCAGATTTCTCCGTAAGGTAGCCTTAACAATCAGATATTTTTTATAACAATCACTTATTTCCCAAAAGTCACGCAGACACTCAAGTGAAAAAAACAATCCACAGACAAAGCTTCAAACTGTTTTATGGGCCAGACAATAAGATTCCATGGCAGTTTTAAACCATCCACAATTATATTATATCCATACTATTGGTTCTTTAAAAGAAATTGTTAAAGAAAAATCTTGGACCTTTGTTTAATTGTAGGATGATGGGAGAAGACTAAATTACTCAAGAGCTTGAAGATTTGTTAGGGCCATACACATACGTATCGCACTTAAGGGGGGGAGGGGGTATGGCGTAGCGTTATGTGGTTGAGGGGGAGGGGGGTTGGATCAACGTTACGCAACTCACACATATTAACCCTAACAGCTGGCCCACTCCCGTATCTCTTGATATTGTTATAAATATAAATACAAAAATAAATAATCTAATTGATATTCAAATCAAGGTTACAGTTAGTTTATTTTAATAAAAGTTAAACTAAAAATAAATACATAATGTGTTTTGAGTAAGTTCTGTATTTATTTACACCTATATTTTGTTTTATTTTAGAGTGTAAAATCATGACTTGATACAGCAATGCCAGCCACATCTTTAGATTGTTAAGTTGTTTTGTGTTAGTATTCGTTTTAAATTAAATTTGTTTATTTTTAGCTTAGATTAGTTTATTTTGTTGTTTATATTATTAGTAACGTCTTGTTGTTTGTATACATTTTCTTTAAAATAAGTTATTAAAAATGTTAAAATAGAGACATTAAAAGTTTAATGATTTATTGAAATCCATATTCCAAATTGCAAATAAAACTATGTTTAAAAGTTTTAATCCGTTTTAATTTCATTACGATTGAGTTACGTAACACATTGGTGGGTGGGGGTATGGTCAAGCGTTATTATCCGTTACATGGGGGAGGGGGGTCTGAAATGACGAAAAATGCGTTACGTAATATGCGTATGGCCTCTTACCGCATCCCAGAAAAAATAAGGACAGATCGTCCCCAAAAGAAATGCATGGACAGTGTAAAACGTCTGCTTTGTTTACATTTCAACATGCTCTACGCGTTTTGACTGTTTTTTGTTTAAGTATTATCGTGAGATACTAAACGAAAGAAGGGCTACAGCTCCTACAAGCCACTTGTATACATTTATTTACATTAACACAGGTTCTGCCATTTTATTATAAACCAAACACTTCCTGAATAACACTAAAGCCACTGGATGGCATGGGAAACTGTAACATTCGATATGCGTGAAACGTCAGTGGAGTTTGACATAGGAAAGAGCGCAGATGCGAAGTGGAGCGTATTGTTGAGCCGCTCACACGGGAACTCCTTGGCATTACTATACAACACTCCAACACCGCAGACGGCAGAGTGAGCTCATTGTTGCAAGCGCCGTTGTGGCTGTAAGGGCTAATTATGTTTGGCTATAGCCCGTAGGAAGTGTTTCGACTCGTTTCGTGCTTTTACTGCTGTACGTAATTTGAAATCTACAGTCAACGAACTACAGTCGTTTCCAACTTGAAAAGAATTTCAATGAAAGTGAACAAAGAATGAAACAGTGTCCACTTTATTCCATAAAGCAAAATTTTACTCGCTATAACACAAAAAATTTCTTATAATTTGAAAATGATTTTGCACGCGGCACGCTAACGTGAGGGAAGTGAATTTCCAAATAAAAACTTTTAAAACTCAAAATCAGTGTAAAAACATACATTTCTCCAATTTTATTGAAATCTGAAAACACTGTTTTTTTTGCTGTTCTGATACTCCTGGTTTCATTTACCTGCAAAGCTGGGAATACAATTTTGCGCATTATAAGGTTAGGAGAAGGTCCAGACAGGCTTGAAAGTAGGCGTAAGGTTGCTGGGGGTAATAAAAGTACTCAAACAAAGGAATAACAGGCTTTTCTAGTGTAAAACTCCCATAAGACAACGTACTGTGTTTAGCCGATACACATTTTCTTTAATAACTCGGAAAATATTTATGCTAGAATGACGAGAGAGGGCTTAAAACTTTCGCCTCTCTAATTCCCATATTTTTTCATGCATTAATTTTACTTCTGGGGCTTTTCTGACCCTTTTTGGGCCCAAAAACTCTAAATTTGAAAGATTATTCCCCAAAAAATGGGTTTAGTGTTTTCCGATTGTTTTGCCCAACGAACTTGTTCAACAGATTATAGAAAGGAACGTCCCGACCAAATTTTAAGTAAATCGGACAAAAAATGCGACTGCTAGAGTGCATACACACATATATATATATATGTGTGTGTTCGGATGACAGGACATCGGTTTTCTGTCAACCATAAAGACAAACACAAGCCGGTGGCCTTACACGCTGTTCAACATAATGCTGAGTTTGAAGATTGTTTCCATCTTAAAGCTATACACAAAATCCAAAGTGTTGAAAACAAAGAATTAAATGACATGAATTTGAGAACAGTCGAATTGGCTCACCAGTTAGTTTTAAGAACGAAACAACCACATGGACTCAACATTCGTTAATTTGATAATTTTTGGTTCCTTATTCTTTCTACAGTATCAAAATAGTTTTATTCCACATCATCTGATCTTAAACAAATGTGTAAATAACATATGATCTGTTGTTTTTGTTTGTCATTCATTTTTTGTGCTTGATAAAGAGAATACCTCGAAATATTGCAACAAAATGGTGTTAATTTCTTAAATGTATATATATATATATATATATATATATATATAAAATTTTGAACGACCCCCCAAAACGTGTTCAGGGGGTCACGTTAGGAACTTCTATGGTGGTCCCGGGCTTAAGTTTCACCGTGCGGGTCAGGCTAATAGTTCACTTTCCATAGGAAATTCACTAATAATTAAAGAGTAAATAGAGAGGTTGTTGGCGAAAATGAAGTGTCTAATAACCAATGTGTTTCTGGAAATCGCTCTTCAATTAGCTGTGTCATTCGGAGAAATTAAGTTCGTTAATTTTCTACTAATGGAGCAGCAGTTTGTAATTTGGATTCTAATACACTACTGTAACAACTGGATTGCTTAATTTTATAACATGTTTGTTAATGTACAAAATCTGCTAGGGTTAGCATAAGTTTAATGCGCTTTTTACGTGCAAAAATTTTGATTTTTTTAAACAACATTCTAGGAGCAGGTATGTAATTTGTTTGTATAAAAAAGAAGAGGGCACAAGAATTAGTTTAATTAATTTTAAATAATATCACGAAAGATAACAGTGATTTTATTTGTAACTTTATTTTATGCAAAAACATTTAAACCTTCAAATGAACTTGGACACAAGATTGCTAATGTTCAGTTAAAAGTACAATGTAGAAAGTCATATGGATTATGTGAAATTACATATCAGGTGCCACCAGCGACTACATTTTCCGTTCTGCATAGTACTCACACACAACTATAGTTGTTATATCATAGTAATACTTGAACATTTATGAAATATGTAACAACAAGTAATATAGCAGAAAAAATACCCCCGTAGCAGCAAACCTGCATACTCAGCGAATTTCCAATGGAGATATAAATGTCTTAATTCTACATAAAGCCACTTACCAAGTTTCATAAAAATATATTCACAAATAAGCGATATATACAATTTTAATTATTCTCCATAAGAATAACATTGGGGCTGAGTACTCAGGTTTGCTGCAACAAGGAACACAAAAAATTGGATTTTATGCTAATATCAATATAACTCAACTAGGTGAAGTCGTATACCAGTTTTTATTAATTTATGGTCATAATTAAGGGAGACAGAGCATTTAATTATTATCCATAAGAATAACATGGGGCCTGAGTACGCAGGTTTGCTGCTACGGGAGAATTATGCAAAAACAATTTTTTGGAGCAAATATCAATAGACCTCAACGAGATGAAGCTGTATACCAAGTTTCGTCAGTATACGTTCATAAATAAGCGAGATAAAAAAAATGTCTTTTCCTCCATAAGAATAACATTAGACAACGTACTGTGTTTAGCACTTTCAATATCTCGGTAACCAATTGACGTAGAGGAATGATCAAAATACCAAATTGTGTGTTTTTTTAAGCTGAATCGAATGGTCAAAACTAAAATTTGACTTTTTCAAAAATTATATGTAAAAAATTCAAAAAACCCATTTTTGGGGTACAAAACCCCCCCAAAATACCCTTTTGGATTGGTCGATCTGTCTGGTTTTCGAACTTAAAGTCATAAATGCTGCTTTACATGTTTATACCAAATTTCGTCAAAATTGGATAATTTTTACGAGAGTTATCGTGCTCACGGACACATATATATATATATATATATATATATATATATATATATATATATACAGTATCAAACGAATGGTGTTTTTGGGGTCTGGGGACCTCAAAACGAAAAGTTATCATGGTCCCGGGCCTAGGTCTTACCATGCCGACTACGGTAATAGCTTCTTCCCTATAGGGGAAATTCACTAATACATGACATATATTACGTAAAAAAATACACTCGAGAAAGTGCTATGTGTACTAGTGTGCTATGTGCTATATGTACTAGTGTATGCACTGTCAAACATTGTAAGATGAATGTTAGATATTGAACTATTTGGCATATTTCAAGCGAACATATTCCGAATGACTGGGCGTTTTCCACGGTCCAATATACAGCTGATAGATCAGTCTGTAGATGCTGTCTAGATACCCGCTACTGCACCTCTAGACAGGATAGCGTACTAACAGGCTACCAGTAGTGTACCGACACCCAGGCTACTCATACAACACGTCTGTTGGAAAAGCAGTTGTTGCTTTCTCCTAGTTATGTATTTTTCGAAACCTTGCATCTTGTAGGGTTAGAGGTGTAAATACTTATGCAGTTTTGCTAGTCACTATTTCCTTATCCTTTCACTTACAAGCGGGATGTATGTTATAAACACTCGCTGAGGAATATAGGGAGCTTATACGGGTACTTTAATGCTTTGTACACAAACCTTTTTAAAATGTTCAAATATAAAACAAAAAAAGGTGAACGAGGTATAAGGTTCGGTTAGTGTACGAGGTTCAATCTGTCTCGTAATCTTTATTTATCGTTTGATTACCTCGTGATCTTCAGACTATCACAAAACTTGAAATTTTCCTTAAACATCTTGCGTTAAATAAATGCCATGTTTTGTGTGGGTCAGAACATGAGGAAATAATCTATCGTCAAAACGCGTCATCCTCTCAAAAGATAAATAGGAATCACGAGGCGGATTGCAGGTGTTCAACCTCTTCTACACTCGTCTTTAAACAGAACCCATTCAGCAACAGTAATTGAGTTTCATCATTATTTTAAAAGATTTCAAAATTTCTTTATTTGTCTTTCATAAATTATCTGCGTAAGGTATAAGAACCTCCTCAGATTACCTAAGATTTGAATCGTCCATGTCTACAAATTAAAACTAAAATAAACGGCAACATTTTGGGAAGGTTCGAAACTGGACCCAGTTGTCATTTGTCATTGGGCTACTTATAGTTATGCTTTCTAAGAACAGGTTGACTTTAGATAGTAACAAGACCACGGTCTGAACCGTTCCATATCAAAACGTTAAATAAGCCACTGGCGTAGATACCAACAAAAATACTAAAACGAGACTTTAAACACGAATATTTGAAGTTTACCTTATGTTGTATCATCTTAAGTATATCGCCAGTAATATCACGTTGGAATAATCGATTTTGTTCGGCTCGCGCTGTTATTGACAGGAGGCTAATTACGAGGCAGCGCGGGCCGCCATCACCATCCGCCATAGAGCGCCGATAAACATCCATCAGAGCTGTCGCGGCTGCAGACTTTCACGTCTTTCTAATTTTGTACAGCATCAAGGAGCGACGATTAATTAGCAAACCAAATTTCGTATTAGAATAAAGAATTATTAGGTTGGCTTTAACACGTGTAAATGCCTTCCCAAGTGATGCAAGTGAAATTTAAGTTCGCAGTTTGTTTACGTAATTTGGTTTTATAAAATAAAATTGAGTACATATTTGAATGTCGATCTGTTATTATCGTAAATGTCATTATCTTTTTATTGGTTTGGTTAAAATCCATCATTAAATTTCAATGTCTGCTTGCTTCCGAAACAAAACAAGTTTCTTCAGCTTAAACCTTTTTTTGTTGGTTTAAACAACGGCATTTATAAAATAACATTTTGCTTAGTTGGACTAACACAATACCTCAGAAACTATAATAAGAAATAATATGTTAGGATTTGCCAACTTGTTATTAACTGAAAGTTATTATGTCTCCAGACACTGCGACGATTTTATTGTGCACCTCTTTAAGACCTAATAACACAAATCAAAGAATGTTTATTCTTAGGTGGAACTAGAGATATTGTTTTTAATTTTCGTTAGATTACTAATGAAATCAAACTAAGAAGACACCAACATTTTAATGACATGCTGTATGTCATTTGTGTTTGTGTACAGCTATATATACAATATTATACGAGGTGGTGTCTGTCTGTCTGTGATTTTCCGGGTAAATTACTGAACCGACTGGGCTGAAACTTTACACAAAGGTCTAACTTTGTCAAAGGTAGATATTGAACCCGTGCAACATATAGGCCTGTTCACTTCCTTAAACTCTCCTCGGGCTACGTCCCGTGAAGTTTCAAGTTTTAATGTTTACATTTCAGAAGAAAGTAAACATTCAGAAACTGTAATGCGAACAGCAGTGGATACTTCCATTTGACAGCTTAAAGAGCAGAAACAAGAACAGCTGTTTCAAGGTAACTTATAACACAGTTATTAGTATTTTTATCTTTTGCCTTTCTAACCCGTGTGAAGAACGGGTACATCAGCTAGTAATATTATAAATAAGAGGTGGTTTATGTCTATCTGTCTGCTGTTCCGGGTAAGCGCAACAACTACTGAACCAACTGGGCTTAAACTTGCTGTGGATACTTCCATTTGACAGAGCAGAAACAAAAACCGTTGTTCAAGCTAACTTGTAACACAGTTATAAGTATTTGTTCTTTTATCTATGTTATCATTTATCTATTTCTACATCAACTATTTTTAAATGTTTTTAGTTGATTTTTTATTTACAAACATTGATGCAGCTGGTGTTTTAGTTTAAAATATGGTTATGTTTTGTTACAAATAGGTTGTGAGTATTTTCATTAGTTTTGCATTATTTCATCGAAATGTTTTTGTATTTCTTTCCCAATCTCAGCCTTTCTAACCTGTGCGAAGAACGGGTAGATCGGCTAGTATTTCATAAAATGTTAACGCTGTATATGTTAATATTACAGATTACTTGCGTTACCACAACATTACCACCACAACAATTCGAGTTTTGTCCGTTATTTATGACTCAATGATTATAATTGGATACATCTTTATCCTTCTTTAAACTGGCCATAACTCCTTTAGTTGTTGTTTAGTTTTTTTATAGATATTTACCGTTGATAACGCTCAATTTCCGCCATTCTGAAATGGAGTATTTAAGGAAGTTTTAAGGAACCCAACATTTAAAGGAATTAGTAACCATATACATAAATGCTCATACCAAGTTGCATTATATTTTTGATCTGTTTCTGATATATTAAGGTTCTTGATAAAAATTAAAATCATCAGGTTTACGTAAAATCCTATAGGTTGATTAAATAAGGACTAGACTGAAAACCAAGTTATATAAGATTATACGTAGTAAGGTGAATTTTGGATTGGTATAGTTTCTGAACACCATGTATATCTTTACTTTACTCACACAATTTTGTATCAAACTTGAAAATTGTAATGCAACTTTCTCAAGCCACCCGGGTGGATGGCAAAGCTCCTTGGTGAATCGTGTGACGTAGCGGACGACATTGGCCTTTCTGCCAGAATATTGTCAACGGCATTGTCAGGTGTAGAGGACCCGGGACCAAGGCTCTCCAGTGTATCTGGGTCAGAGTGTCCGCTCCCCGCTCTAGGTGATTGCCGATTAGTACATGTAAATAGTCTATCCTCCCTGCCACACCATCGCCGCAATGGGGAAGGAAGTGTGCGAATAAACTGTGCCAACCAGTGAAAATAAATGGTTATTTACACTGAAGTCTTCAAATGTATGTATGTGGCTGCTAGAAACTACAACGTAGATTGTTATAACATTTTTTAAATATTATGCTGAGATTTGTCAAAATAATAATAAAAATTGAATACAAACTACTAGGGCCTGCTATTCGAGCAGCGGTAGTAAGAATTTATTGTATGTACTGCGTTGTCGTTACAGCAGTCATTTTATTTATATAATTTAAATAATTTAATTATTATAGTATAATATTATTATATTATATTAATCATTTATATATTTTTTTGTTATAATTTAAATAACATGTTCTTGCTGTTGCGCCGTGTTTTGTTGTTGCATCATCAGTTGTTTTGATTCAATTAATATTGTTATCCGTCCACAGGAATTACATTGAAGCGTAGAACGCCTATGTAAGGTGCAGATGTAAGGATGGATGTAAATTATAAGAATTTTCGTAAAATCTGCCTTTTTAAAATAAGATCAAATTCTAAAATCGGCTCAGATGATCATTGCAAACCCTGTATTTGTTATATTAAATATAAGGATACCTACATTACTAAGGTTATTTTCAAGGAAACACTTTCAAATCCGGGGCTTGCCATTTCGCAAAGATTCAATCAACAATTAAACCTTAATATTGCGTGAACCTTAAATATATAACGCGAATAAGGAATACTCGCTTTGCAAGATTAAAAAAAATAGGCCATGATCTTAGTTTTAGACCATTTTGAACATAAAATCAACCTTTTCTGTTGGCTGACAGAGCTGTTGTAGTAAGTATTCCCTAAAACTTATAAGCTACAGGTTTCCATAAATACGAGTAGAATTACTTTTTGTTCTGAGATAAACTGGATGTGTGAACTTCATTTCTAAATCTTACTTACAAATACTAAAAACCAAGCAAATTATCAGTCGAGTTTTCTTTTAGCGAATTTCCCCTATAGGGAAGAAGCTATTACCGTAGGTCTCATGGTAAGACTTAAGCCCGAGACCATGATAACTTTTCATTTTGAGGTCCCCAGATGTCAAAAACACCATTCGTTCAAATTTATATATATATATATATACATATATATGTATATATATATATACATATATTTATATATATATATATCCGTAAGCACGATAACTCCCGTAAAAAAGATCCGATCTTAATGAAATTTGGGACAAACGTGTAAGGTACCATTTAATTGAACGAGTTCGAAAACCAGACGAATCGCACCATCCAAAGGGGGGTTTTGGGGGGGGGTTTGGACCCCAAAAATGGGTTTTTTGGGGTTTCCACATGTAACTTTAAAACACATGTAAAATTAAAATTATTAAAATCAAATTTTAATTTTCACCTTTGAATTCAGCATAAAAAAACAAACAAATTGGTATCTTGATCATTGCTCTACGTCAATTGGTTACTGAGATATTGAAAGTGCTAAACACAGTACGTTGCCTAATGTTATTCTTATGGAGAAAAAGAAAAATTGTATATGTCGCTTATTTATGAACATAAACTGACGAAATTTGGTATATGGCTTCATCTGGTTGTGGTTTATTGTTGTTTGCACAAAAAACAATTGTTCGCCTATGGTTCCCGTAGCAGCAAACCTAGGTACTCGGTCCCCATGTTATTCTTAAGGAAAATAATTAAAATGTTATATATCGCTTATTTATGAATGTATATGGATGAAACTTGGTATGTGACTTCACTTATCTGAGTTCTATTTATATTTGCATAAAACCCATTATTTTGAGTTCCTTGTTGCAGCAAACCTGCGTACTCATCCCCAATGTTATTCTTATGGAGAATAATTAATATTTTAAATATCGCTTGTTTGTGAATATATTTCTTATGAATCTTGTTAAGTGGCTTAATGTGTTATGTTATAATTCATTGGAAATTCGCTGATTATGCAGGTTTGCTGCGACGGGTGTATTTAGTTTATTTAGGGTTATATATTATTATAAGTCATTATAAGTATCAATATGGATTATATTAAACAACACATTTTACAACAAAAATCCTGGATCCATTATGCAATTTCAGAACAGAACCGACAAGATTTCTTTCCTGCCAATCAATCACTCCGAAGGTGTCAGTCCGCGGTGGGTGGCATTGTGGGGAGGACGTCTCATCGACATTCGTCCTGGCCTTGGACTTGGACTGGTTCATCCTCGACAGACGTGTTTGTTGGAATATTTATCAGTCATTTATACCCGGTATGACCTTTGTATTTGGCTGAGGTCCATCTGCTTATTTGTGGTTTGAGGAATCATCTAGTAGACAACGATTAAACGTAGGGGAGATCGAATCCCCGTATATAGACGTAGAATACCTCTCAGTTGCGGTTTCGATTATCGAGTACATATTCGATATATCGCTCACATAGTAATCGCACGACTGGCCGGGGTTGCGGTTGTATGTTCAGACCGCCGTACCGTACATAATCAATATGTTTTCTTTGCCTGCGAATCAATTTCACGCAGTTTTTAGGGCTCGGATGCGCGAGGGGAAAGTATCGTGATATAACAGTATAGTGTGTAGTGAGTAGTGACATGGCATTACCGGGCCTGGAGGACAATTACTTAATAGCTTACGATCACAGCGCAAATATTTTATGTAAATGTATGTAGCCATGACCATTTGCGAAACACACACATAATATTTTATGCGGGAAAATTCAATCTACAATTAAATACTTTCATTACAAAGGGTATAGAGTACAATTAGTTTCAAACGGTAGATAAAGCAATTTAAAATCAGACTGAAATCGTGGGTTCGATTCGAGGAAAACTGGAAAGCCGTGACTTCATAATAAGACCTCCGGTCTGACACAATTAAGACGATAATTGTGAGAACACTTTCAACTGGCTGAAATATTGTATGCTAATGAACGAAGAAAGTAAGTTGGCTCGATGAAAGTCAGGTCGGAATATTGTAATTAAAAGCTAATCAAGGAACTCTTAATAATTCAATCAGCCAAATACTTAATCAGACTCCAACAGTTCCGTTTGTGAAGTAAAGCTAAGTGATAAATGAAAAGGAGCTACTGTACAATTAATAATCAGACTGTTGGAAGATATTTACAAAATAATGGTTAAAAGGATTCTCCCCAAATTGGTCACATTTGGTCATATAGTGAGCCAGAACAGAATTGAACGCATTATGATCATAATTGTGGATACGGCTTCATTGTTACATACAACATTGTGGATAACTTGAACGCGAGGGTGTACAAATAATATTGCAACATTTCATGCCAACTGGTCAAACTAGCCATATTCATAATGAGATTTTAAACTACATAAAACATAAAATGTATGGAGATAGGGATTAGTTTTGCCAAAATATATATGTTTATACTTTTCAAGTAGGGGTCTACTTAAAACTGACGTGTTTCAGAATTTGTCTTTAGTATTTGTTGATAGCTTGTGGGTACTGTGTTGTGTTAATATTATTATCTCTTTTTAACTCCTAAAGAGCTCACTTGTCTTTCGGGCCATCCTTCGTACGTAATCACCTGATAAGTTCAATTTTACTTAATTCAAGAATTAATATGGTGTTATTTTCTGGAGGAATGTATTTAAATAATAAGAGATTATTTATCCTTCAACAAATATTGTTTTACAAATCTATAAAGTACATTTATATCATCAACTGAGCCCAGTTTTAAATAATTTAACATCCTTACATTGCCATGTGTTTATATTTTTAATACTGTTCTATTAATGCTAAAACATAATACATAATAATTTTACTTTTATTTCTAGCTTACTTATTACACTGAATGTAAACATATTCTGGCATATCCACAACACAAAACAACATCATTTAAAAAATTACTATACTGTACTCGTATGCGCTTAATAAATAAATTACCGGATAAATTAAAAATATATTAATTTAAACAGTTTAAAACATAAACTGAAAGAATGTATTGATAGCTAATTTGTTCATCCAATTGTTAAATATTTTAACTGATCATAGATTTGTTTCGTAATTCTATGATGGCCCCTAAATTAGATTTTTATATTTGTAATTAATCGAAATTAAAATATTTGTATTATATTTAACTTTACTTACCATATCATCATATGGTAATAAATAATTTGAGTTGATATTTTGGCCGTTGTTTTATATCAAGACCAAAGTTGTGTAATTCTTACCGTTACCTGTTACGAAAAAATGAGATTATGTTTATGAATGAATAAACAAATAAACAGGGGCTTTAAACAAGACGGGTTTCAGTAAATTTAAGGAAAACAAGTATAACAAAACACAACATTTTACCCTTTGATTCAAATAAAAAAATTCTACTTACTATTCATCCGTTCCAAGATTGTTATAAAGTTCCAAGTATCATGACTTGTCAAAGCCATTATTTTGGCCATGCCTATCTCTGCTATTGTACAGCCTTAGCAGTTCCTTGTAAACTGTTGCATTGCCTTCATATCTTGGCTCTGGGTGTGACCTTGATATATTTATCCATAAATACTAAATACTTAGGACATATGATGGATAATGTGCAGAAGATATACAAAAACGTAAGTAACAATACTCATATTAAAATAATTGTTGTGCTATTTTGGCCGATATTATGTATTATGTACTTAGTTATACCTTTGTTACCGATACATTAATTTAAGACCTTATTTTAAGAATCTCAACAAGAATCCTAGTGGGGGTTAAACAATTTTGTTATACACATGTCTGAAACATTTGTCGTGTACTTAATTATAACAAGACATAATTAATACATGTCTTATTTGCTCCTTAATTTGGCATGATAAACATTTGAACCTATTAAAAGGCGTTCGAAAGAAACCGTTGACTGTTTCTATAAGTAACACCTACTCACCCCTGTCCGCTACTGTGACTGTTTCTATAGGTAACACCTACTCGCCCCTGTCCGCTACTGTGACTGTTTCTATAGGTAACACCTACTCGCCCCTGTCCGCTACTGTGACTGTTTCTATAGGTAACACCTACTCGCCCCTGTCCGCTACTGTGACTGTTTCTATAGGTAACACCTACTCGCCCCTGTCCGCTACTGTGACTGTTTCTATAGGTAACCCCTACTCGCCCCTGTCCGCTACTGTGACTGTTTCTATAGGTAACACCTACTCGCCCCTGTCCGCTACTGTGACTGTTTCTATAGGTAACACCTACTCGCCCCTGTCCGCTACTGTGACTGTTTCTATAGGTAACCCCTACTCGCCCCTGTCCGCTACTGTGACTGTTTCTATAGGTAACACTTACTCGCCCCTGTCCGCTACTGTGACTGTTTCTATAGGTAACACCTACTCGCCCCTGTCCGCTACTGTGACTGTTTCTATAGGTAACACCTACTCGCCCCTGTCCGCTACTGTGACTGTTTCTATAGGTAACACCTACTCGCCCCTGTCCGCTACTGTGACTGTTTCTATAGGTAACACCTACTCGCCCCTGTCCGCTACTGTGACTGTTTCTATAGGTAACACCTACTCGCCCCTGTCCGCTACTGTGACTGTTTCTATAGGTAACACCTACTCGCCCCTGTCCGCTACTGTTACTTTTCTATGTTTTAAACGCTATTTTTTAAATTCATGTACCCATTCATAAGTCAAATCCGCCGTGCCAAATTGGATGGTGTTTTCGTGACAAAACCCCAACCAAATCTATCAAAATGTTCCTTTATACATGTTTCAAAATTCAGAAAATGTTGATAAATTCCGCCCTACTGGCCTGTACCATTTCAGTATTTATCTAAGTAGATGACGATTTTGTTCGATCAGGTGATTTTAAAAACATGCGTATGTTGTGGTAAAGGTACACAGATTCTTCACAGAATACAGCACAAACAAATGTTTTTCGCAATGAATTGTCCCTGTGTAACTTAGGATCATCAAGTTAAGCCGGTAGGATGAACGAGTTGTTGAATAGATTACCTTTTAATTTATGCGTGTGTAATGGTGTTTCGGCAAATTTATGGGGAAAGAGGTCGTTGATGGGACCGGCCACACGGCGCGGCAGTGACGTCCATCGCCTTGGACACGGTGACAGTGGGCAGTCGGACCGGTGTCGTCCCCACGACCACGTGACCACGTGACCTTGGACAAATGTCAAGGGCCCGGCTCCATTGATCAGCTGGTCAGTCCACATTATCACCCGGTTTTGACGCAAAGTTCACTCCGCCACCGCGCGCCCGCGAATGCTAAATCAGCTGTTTATAACCCGGACATGATTTACGGCGGGAAAGACTTTTACAGAGGTCGAGTGGGAATTTATGTTTTGTTTGGTCGGAGTGGTCGAATTTATTATGCTTGTTGGGAAGAGAATTTGATTTAGTTCGATGATAATTTAATTGACTGGGAATTTTAACATTGTTTTGTATGAAGTGCCCTGAAAGTCTTTCGAATTTAAAAACACAACACAACCTTGACAACGTGCAGTGAAAACTGCGAAAGAGACAAATAGATATACTAGATAATAGATATGAGACAAATAGACCTGTTGCATAAAAATAAAATTCATACTTAATTACATAGTGGCATTTAAGAACACGTAAAAATCAGTGAGAAACTATATAACTCTAAAATTTAACGTTTTATCACAACAGTCTGAAAAAGGGTATCCAATTAAGGAAAAGATATAATTGCATAATAACAAGGTTAGTAACTAACATTGTAGTTTTAGTAAAAAAAACTAACAAACACCAATAACGACGAGACTATACCAGAAATCGTAATTTATCTAACAACTCTAAAGATATCCATGCAATTATATTTAAACTATTCCACAACATATTCACTATGACTAATTATATTTACTATCCAACAATTAATAAATAAATTGTTAAATTAATAAATTTAAAAAATACTATTAAATTTGTTTTATATTTTTAGTGGTAAATAATACGTTGTTAGTAATTAATTATACTTTTATTTTGTTCTGTTAATTGATTTGACATGTTGAGTTTTGGTATACATTACATTTAATTGCTTTGCCAATTTCAGTCAGGAGGGACCAGGGAGAACAATATGTAGTAGTAAACCACCACTGAAAGGTGCGGATTTGACTAAATCTCCTGAAGCTTATTAACACTAGAATAGAATGACCATAGAATCGCCTATGCGCTGCTTGCGAATTGAAACACCTGTTTTATAGCTGAACTTGCCACTAAAAGGTACCACCAGTACGTTGACAAATAAAAGTGAGAATTACCCATTAAGTTATCATGTTTATGACTTTTAACTTGTTTATTTTCCGCGTTTAGCGGTGATGTTAATTTTCAAAATGATGGCTGAATTACTAATTTTACGGTTTTATTTGTGTTTTGGTGAGCCGACAAAAGAATTGAGAAATAATTTGTAAATAATGCAATTATTTCGTGTTTGTTATGCATATTGCAATAACAATAATGTTCGTTGGTCCAAACAAACCATTACCGAATTAGAAGTGAACTGTTTGCAAAATATTCTAAATAAATTTTGACTGCATTTTTTTACGATACTTTTTTTAAAGTATTATCAAACTTATTGAACACACACTTCCTGATGTTCCTTAGTTACTTATAGTTCTTGAAGTTACATATATACTGATACATTATATATTTACTGATAACTTTAAGTCAAGTAAACGTATTTGATTCAGCTGATCCTTTTAAAAATAAACCTCGTTGATGAGCAGAAAATCTGCACGTTTACGAGATAAGAAATGAGACAAGGAATGACAAGGAAAGGGGCGTCAGCGTATTCCGTATGTGGGATGAGACTGGCATCCAGTATCGAGGTTGTGGCAGATGATAACAATGATCTACCATAGTCATATTTTATTTATTTAAAATTTCACTGTTTACTGCCTAATTAAAGCGATGACCTCAAAAAAAACCTCATTAATGTAACTATGTTTTACAATACAATTTACCAAGTTTGGCCCGTTTAAAAAAAGTGCCAAAGTTATTTTTAGCAGCGTAGCTGAGCTAACACAGTTCTTCAAACAAGCTTTACATCTTCCAACTACTAACTCTTCCACTACACTACTAGGTTAAACGATATTGAGAGAATAGCGAGTGTAGAATTGTTGAGTTAAAAAATTCTGAGACATTTCGTAGGTAACCGAGTCTTGCCCGGACTACCATCACGGTCCACCTCAACCACAGCAACTACTACTGTGTGTACACAGTCACTAGTGGCAATGACTTTACAAAACATTCTGAGACATTTCGTAGGTAACCGAGTCTTACCCGGACTACCATCACGGTCCACCTCAACCACAGCAACTACTTCTGTGTGTACACAGTCACTAGTGGCAATGACTTTACAAAACATTCTGAGACATTTCGTAGGTAACCGAGTCTTGCCCGGACTACCATCACGGTCCGCCTCAACCACAGCAACTACTTCTGTGTGTACACAGTCACTAGTGGCAATGACTTTACAAAACATTCTGAGACATTTCGTAGGTAACCGAGTCTTGCCCGGACTACCATCACGGTCCACCTCAACCACAGCAACTACTACTGTGTGTACACAGTCACTAGTGGCAATGACTTTACAAAACATTCTGAGACATTTCGTAGGTAACCGAGTCTTGCCCGGACTACCATCACGGTCCGCCTCAACCACAGCAACTACTACTGTGTGTACACAGTCACTAGTGGCAATGACTTTACAAAACATTCTGAGACATTTCGTAGGTAACCGAGTCTTGCCCGGACTACCATCACGGTCCGCCTCAACCACAGCAACTACTACTGTGTGTACACAGTCACTAGTGGCAATGACTTTACAAAACATTGTGAGACATTTCGTAGGTAACCGAGTCTTGCCCGGACTACCATCACGGTCCACCTCAACCACAGCAACTACTACTGTGTGTACACAGTCACTAGTGGCAATGACTTTACAAAACATTCTGAGACATTTCGTAGGTAACCGAGTCTTGCCCGGACTACCATCACGGTCCACCTCAACCACAGCAACTACTTCTGTGTGTACACAGTCACTAGTGGCAATGACTTTACAAAACATTCTGAGACATTTCGTAGGTAACCGAGTCTTGCCCGGACTACCATCACGGTCCGCCTCAACCACAGCAACTACTACTGTGTGTACACAGTCACTAGTGGCAATGACTTTACAAAACATTGTGAGACATTTCGTAGGTAACCGAGTCTTGCCCGGACTACCATCACGGTCCACCTCAACCACAGCAACTACTTCTGTGTGTACACAGTCACTAGTGGCAATGACTTTACAAAACATTCTGAGACATTTCGTAGGTAACCGAGTCTTGCCCGGACTACCATCACGGTCCGCCTCAACCACAGCAACTACTACTGTGTGTACACAGTCACTAGTGGCAATGACTTTACAAAACATTGTGAGACATTTCGTAGGTAACCGAGTCTTGCCCGGACTACCATCACGGTCCGCCTCAACCACAGCAACTACTACTGTGTGTACACAGTCACTAGTGGCAATGACTTTACAAAACATTCTGAGACATTTCGTAGGTAACCGAGTCTTGCCCGGACTACCATCACGGTCCACCTCAACCACAGCAACTACTACTGTGTGTACACAGTCACTAGTGGCAATGACTTTACAAAACATTCTGAGACATTTCGTAGGTAACCGAGTCTTGCCCGGACTACCATCACGGTCCACCTCAACCACAGCAACTACTTCTGTGTGTACACAGTCACTAGTGGCAATGACTTTACAAAACATTCTGAGACATTTCGTAGGTAACCGAGTCTTGCCCGGACTACCATCACGGTCCGCCTCAACCACAGCAACTACTACTGTGTGTACACAGTCACTAGTGGCAATGACTTTACAAAACATTGTGAGACATTTCGTAGGTAACCGAGTCTTGCCCGGACTACCATCACGGTCCACCTCAACCACAGCAACTACTTCTGTGTGTACACAGTCACTAGTGGCAATGACTTTACAAAACATTCTGAGACATTTCGTAGGTAACCGAGTCTTGCCCGGACTACCATCACGGTCCGCCTCAACCACAGCAACTACTACTGTGTGTACACAGTCACTAGTGGCAATGACTTTACAAAACATTGTGAGACATTTCGTAGGTAACCGAGTCTTGCCCGGACTACCATCACGGTCCGCCTCAACCACAGCAACTACTACTGTGTGTACACAGTCACTAGTGGCAATGACTTTACAAAACATTCTGAGACATTTCGTAGGTAACCGAGTCTTGCCCGGACTACCATCACGGTCCACCTCAACCACAGCAACTACTACTGTGTGTACACAGTCACTAGTGGCAATGACTTTACAAAACATTCTGAGACATTTCGTAGGTAACCGAGTCTTGCCCGGACTACCATCACGGTCCACCTCAACCACAGCAACTACTACTGTATGTACACAGTCACTAGTGGCAATGACTTTACAAAACATTCTGAGACATTTCGTAGGTAACCGAGTCTTGCCCGGACTACCATCACGGTCCACCTCAACCACAGCAACTACTACTGTGTGTACACAGTCACTAGTGGCAATGACTTTACAAAACATTCTGAGACATTTCGTAGGTAACCGAGTCTTGCCCGGACTACCATCACGGTCCACCTCAACCACAGCAACTACTACTGTGTGTACACAGTCACTAGTGGCAATGACTTTACAAAACATTCTGAGACATTTCGTAGGTAACCGAGTCTTCCCCGGACTACCATCACGGTCCACCTCAACCACAGCAACTACTACTGTGTGTACACAGTCACTAGTGGCAATGACTTTACAAAACATTCTGAGACATTTCGTAGGTAACCGAGTCTTGCCCGGACTACCATCACGGTCCACCTCAACCACAGCAACTACTACTGTGTGTACACAGTCACTAGTGGCAATGACTTTACAAAACATTCTGAGACATTTCGTAGGTAACCGAGTCTTGCCCGGACTACCATCACGGTCCGCCTCAACCACAGCAACTACTACTGTGTGTACACAGTCACTAGTGGCAATGACTTCACAAAAACAACCTCTCTAAATATCGCTCTCTCATCTCCGCTCAAAACTTTTTCGTTTGCTTTCACTTTTTTGCTAATGAGAAAATGAGTACAAGTTACTCCATGTCTGCAATAAAGTTCATACGACCACGTTTGCGATGGAACTGATTTTTTTCAAATATCGTTCTAAACTATACTGCACTCTGTGGTTAGCCTCTAAACTGATTCTGATATTGAGCATCTGTTTTAAGTTATCATCTGATCAAATAAAAGTAAACAGCCATGATAGTAACACAGGAACTTCGAAGATCCGTGGGGCGGAGTCCTATGGGAACTTATTACGTGGTTTCTTACGTTTTGAAAAGAGTATACGTAAGTCCCAAATTTCTTGTTTCTAGCTGGAGAGCTTTGGTCTGGTCGTTGATCGGGTTTTCGTATTTATAGAGAAACATACTGGCTGCTTGTCCGCGGCCTTGCACGCATATACTAAATCATAGGATTATTAACACGAGATGTTCACTCGATCTCCTTATGTTTACAAACCATCTTTACTCCTTTACTTGTTTTCCATAGATTGAATTTTTCGCAGCTAATGGGTTTACACTGTATGATTTATACTTAATATATTTGCGTCGGCTGCTAGACTATTTCAAAATTAAAATCAATATTGTAAAAAGTTAAAACTCTAAAAGTAAATTATGGCTTCGGCAATCCCTTCTACTTAAAATTCTCTTTCCTTAACAAAAAGAATCAATAAATACGTAGAATGGTTAACTGAGAATCTTTGGATAAAATACACCACCAGTTTCTTTTCATATTTAGAATAATAAAAATAAAAAGAACAAGAATACAGAAGACATATTTCAATATTATACATCCTAAAAAACTTGTTATTTTATTTTTTAAGCACATTGTGTTTGAATTCATGGGGCATCACTATGTGTAACTTAGTTTTGTTCTGTCATTCTTTTTAAGTTACTCTATGCCTATTGCTATAGTCGTGTACGATTGTACAATAAGCACACCCCATTGAAGCACACGTCGGTTCGGTTTTCAAGTTCTATTATGTATGATATGGCAGGTTTCTTTTCATGTTATTGTTATTGTTGTGTAATGTTAATTGTTTACGATAAAATCTGTAGAGACTGTTAATCATAAAACAAAGTCTCTTCAATGGTAAATAATTATAATGTCGATAATGTTAGTGCGTCCAAAGAGGAGAAAGATCATTAAATATATCTGGACATAAGCAGATTAGGAGGCGCGCAATTCAAACAGGTTGGTCGGTATTGGCACTCAGAGGAAAGCAAATCAGAAACTTGTCAGCAAATTTGTGCGACGGACGACTTTCTACTCTATAAATGTCCACCAAATATTTATCTGACCATTAGCCGGACAGATGTGGGAGGCGGTGCCAGCAAAGCGGCTAGCTAACCATCTGATCGAGCTAAGAAATGTGCATAGGTTATACAATGTACTCCTGGGCAAGGTAGCTAGCTAACCATCTGATCGAGCTATGAAACGTGCATAGGTTGTACAACGTACTTCTGGGCAAGGTGACTAGCTAACCATCTGAGCGAGTTACGAAACGTGCATAGGTTATACAATGTACTTCTGGGCAAGGTGGCTAGCTAACCATCTGAGCGAGCTAAGAAGCGTGCATAGGTTATACAATGTACTTCTGGGCAAGGTGGCTAGCTAACCATCTGAGCGAGCTAAGAAACGTGCATAGGTTATACAATGTACTTCTGGGCAAGGTGGCTAGCTAACCATCTGAGCGAGCTACGAAATGTGCATAGGTTGTACAAAACGTGCATAGGTTATACAATGTACTTCTGGGCAAGGTGGCTAGCTAACCATCTGAGCGAGCTACGAAACGTGCATAGGTTATACAATGTACTTCTGGGCAAGGTGGCTAGCTAACCATCTGAGCGAGTTACGAAACGTGCATAGGTTATACAATGTACTTCTGGGCAAGGTGGCTAGCTAACCATCTGAGCGAGTTACGAAACGTGCATAGGTTATACAATGTACTTCTGGGCAAGGTGGCTAGCTAACCATCTGAGCGAGCTACGAAACGTGCATAGGTTATACAATGTACTTCTGGGCAAGGTGGCTAGCTAACCATCTGAGCGAGTTACGAAACGTGCATAGGTTATACAATGTACTTCTGGGCAAGGTGGCTAGCTAACCATCTGAGCGAGTTACGAAACGTGCATAGGTTATACAATGTACTTCTGGGCAAGGTGGCTAGCTAACCATCTGAGCGAGCTACGAAACGTGCATAGTTTATACAATGTACTTCTGGGCAATGTGGCTAGCTAACCATCTGAGCGAGTTACGAAACGTGCATAGGTTATACAATGTACTTCTGGGCAAGGTGGCTAGCTAAACATCTGAGCGAGCTACGAAACATGCATAGGCTCTGCTGGCCAAGATGGCTCAACAGAAGTAGAGTACAGCTTTGCCAGGAAGGTTTTTCAATGAGATATTGATGCCGTTGTCTAAGGATACCAGTTTACTCTGTAATCATTTCTGACAATATTGAACAGTGCAACTTCGGGTACATTAAGTTAATACAAACTTAAAACACACCGTCTAGTCGGTACATCAAACATCACTGGGTTATTCAGATTCAGAATGATAAAAGTGCAATATAGTTATGTCTCTTAGATCAGACTAAAGATTATACTTTCGCTATAAAAAAATGTTACTGGAATTAATAAATAATGATGTCTTTAATATTTATTTTGAACTCCATCACCGAGCCAAAAAATAAATGTAATAATTTAAACTGAAAGTAAAATTACAGGGATTATGTTATGAAAGACCTAAGGGTGATTGAAGACAACTATTAGATCGCAATACGTGTTAACTAAGTGAGAGACGCGTCACCCAGTACAAACAATTCTCAGAGAATTATCCCACTAAGCCAAGCGATTTCTCCATCACGTTGTAAACAGTAAACAAAGATGTCGTCATTGTCTTTATAACGAACGCGTTGAGGTGTCCGAGGAAGGGAGACAATGGGGATCTATTACTGACAGTCGGTGGGCCGCGGTCACGGGAAGGCGCAGAAGGCCTCTGAAGATGATCCAGCCTTCACTCGATCTCTCGCAACGTGTTTTTGCATTCATCAAAGATCGTCATGGGAACTATCCACTTGCCCAAGCGACCTTGTGGCTATCGTCCGCATCGGATATTTATATTGCGATAAGTCCGTTACGCAATCGAGATGAGCCGCAATAAACATCGACAACGAGATCAATAACCGAAACGGCCGTGAATCGACCGGATCATCGCATTCAGTCATTACTTTCATTCGGCCTTCACGGTCATCGACTACTTAAAATAATCCCGACATTTATATTCCTCTTTCAAATTAAGCGACCGGATTTATATCTCAATTATAGCTAGTCGAAACTCGTTCATGTCGTATTGGTAGGATAAAGTAAATTCAACGCAATAGTTTTTTTAAATATTTTTATATTAATGATTTAATAATTTAAAATGACTGCGTGCGTAATACTCATCCCATCAGGCCCATCAAGTACTTCAGCTAGTTACTTATAGCTTGCATACTACCAATAGATTTTATACAGTATTACCTTTTTGGATAAGTAAATAACTAGAAGCTTAATTATTGTGAGCTCTTATAAGAGCGTAATTATAGCACTAGAACTTAGGTAATCCGTTTGACTATTGTCTACGCTAAACGACTAGCGTAGAACTACGCTAAGAGAAAACAGTACATAAAACATTTCTCCTTTTCATACTTTCGAACGGATTAACAAAAATCTCAGTTTTCATTAAAAAGTGAAAGGCCGGAAGTCTTTTCAGTTAAACTCACATCGGATACAACTCTTTCAATTCGCCCTCGTTAGGGTAACGAGCGTCAGAGATTTGCCCACAAAAAAGAGAAGCTGACAGGAAACAAGTCATAACCGACTATCGCAGGCACTGCGCGCATCTCGGATCATTTCCTTGTTTTCTCTGGCCACGGTACGGACCCGTGATTAATTGGACTCGCATAACTTATACGTTAATGAGTGCATTGATGTAACCGCTGCATCGGATGGGAGGCGGAGGCGGCACACGACTACACGTGTCCACCACGTGCACGCGGAGCACGTGTAACTACGTGTATGTGATGCGTGAACTACGTGTCTAGACTGCTAGACATTGCTATACTGTACCTCGTGGTGGAAACTATGGCAGACGCCAAAGTGGAATAAAACAGTGAGTAGAGGCGGGGCAAGGTTGAAACATGAGATATAGATTACAACAATAAAACGTCGAATGGTACTTACTTTGAGATTAATCTTTTTGGCAACAGGCTGAGTGAAATATCAAAATTTAGAATACTACGACACAGAGCTTTATGAGGGCTTTTTCAAATATTGATCCCATTATATATGAAAGAGCAAAACGATTCGCCTGTTTTTTCCTACTCGCGTGAGGATAAAGAGTAAATAAATGTACAAAAAATAACGCAAAAATAATAGTATAATATATCTTGGTTACCATTAGTCTTTGGTAGCGAAATCTCTGTTCATGAGTCCAAAACAAAATAATAAACACGAACTGTCCGGTAGCAATATCCCGTTCTCCGCACAGGGATCTCGCAAGCCTACTCGCAAACTGTAAAGTCTGCATTGTAATTAGTTGACTAACTACATAAAATAACTCCATAAGATTAACGTTGGCACTTTGAAATCCCATGGGGCAAAGCCAAGACAATAGATGTGTTTCGAAATTCCAAAAGTCACATATAGAATGTAAAAGGAGAGAGTAACAGGTCTGCAAATACTGTAATAGTTTAAGAGGTGTAAAATCGACGAACAAAACCCAAGAGATTCCCTTTACAATATAGATAGAAGGATTAATCTGCAGAAACATGTTTTTATCAGAAGTAATATGATATCAATAGTTATTCAAATATCATATTTTTATCAAAACTGTTAAGAGATTACAACCCACCCACTGATTACTTGAAAATTGGCAGAATTGAGAGCTGACTAAAACAATACTCAATATGTTCAATCGTAGCCAAGAGTAATAAGACTTTGAAGTTATACTTCTTCCATCTGAAAAACTGATTACTATCATCTTAATCCATCTCGACGGCTCAATAACGATTCGATTATTTCTTCAAATTCTTTCCCTCCGCACAAAATCTCAAAATAAATTAATTACACGCCTTAAAGCGAAATTGCAGAAACTGGGTTAGTAAGTGCCAGAAGGTCAGCATTGGCAAGTGCAATGTAAGCATTGATAGCGTCAAGTATATCGTCGTGTGGTAGACTACAGTGACACTGGGAGGTAAGGTGTGATCAGCCTTGCCTGGACCGCACTGTCACACTGCCACACGGCTACTGGTGGTGAGGTACTGTGGTGTGAGTGTGAATGCTGCAATGAGTGCTCCACCATGCGTCAAGGGTTGATACTCGTATAGGATTGTAGTGATTCATATTGCAATTTATTACTTAAATATTTACAGAATTACCGATGCAAAAGTACCCCTCAAACTTTATCAAATATAAATGTTATTTTGGATTTTATCGCATGTATTGAATTCATAGCTCGTAGTAAACATATTTTAAAGGGTTTTTGAAAAATTTTATCCGAATATTTCATCGCATTTTGCATTGCCACCGGGACATTATAGTAATTAATTTTTCCCGTACGAATCTAAGGTTTGTATATGAATTAACAAGTAAAGTGTCTTCATAGTAAGTTATAAAAATTCTTTAAATATGTCTGTTGACTAACAACTGGCAGATCTGCCACCGACATCTCTGAGCCCATAGACCAACCCCTGGCAAAAACTCATCAATAATTAATTATAAATAAATCAATGTTGTCGAAGACCATTAAAAATAATTTACGAACAATAGTAAAAAGAACAATACATTTAAATACATTACAACACGACTTATTACTTAGATTTTTTCTGCGTCTAATAATTTTTGTAAAACATTCATCAATTAGGTAAGGACAGTAATTTAATAAAAGATGTTTAACCTTTATTAACCTTCTTTCACTTAAATTATTCAATCATCTGGTAATGTGTAAACAAATTTAGGTTCTCATTTCAGAATATTTGAAACATGTAACTTTATTTTGATTTCTTGTTTGATGCAGATAAGTATACGAATATAGTAACAAGTTGTTAAGTTGTAAAAGTAGTAAAAAAGAGTGATTCTTTTTAATGTAAATTTTGTAAAATGTAGTAACATGTTATGTCTTTCTTTTACATAAACTCAAGAACCAACGAGTGGAGCTCGGCCGCTGATCGTGTTGTCCGCGATATCTCATGTTGGGGAGGGACCCGCGAAAGTAGTGACAGTGTATCCGGTGGGCTGTGCGGTTTCCTCCCTGAATCACCGACACCCGCACTACGCCCGCCGCTGGCAGCGGGACTTCCGGGCATCTCCTGGAGAGAGCACCGGTGGATGTCCCATCGCATTCTCCGGATATCAGAGTAAGCATATGTCCAATTGGTCAAAGAGAATGAAAAACTTTAAAATGTCAAAGGTGATAGTCACGTTAGGTTAGACCTGGTTAGGTTAGACTCTTTGCAGGGAGTTACGATCGTTTAGAGACAATGTGCATTTAATTTAATATTTCGTCAAAATGTACGAAATCCTTTAATTTAATTTTTACAGTTGTGACTTCAATGTTAATCATGTATGCTACACAATTTTAATTTAGTTTTCATGCCTCCTAATTAAATAACTATGAATTCAATACATGCGATAAAATGCAAAATAGCATTTATAAGTACGTATTTAATAAAGTTTGAGGGGTACTTTTGCATCAGTAATTCTGTAAACATTTAAGTAATAAATTGCAATATGAATCACTACAATCCTATTACAGCACAAGCTAATTTGTGTTTTGAACACTGTAATATTCGAAGATCATTAAAAAATTCCAACCCACTCTTTCTCCAAATTAAACAAAGGTATTTTGCGTTGTGAAGTTGTCGTTCCATCGATACAAGTTTCATAGTGAATAAATAGTATTTGTGAATTCTCAGATATTTTGGCTAGAAGCACTCCTTACCTTACGTAACATCAATAAAGGTATTACAACTTTTATCAACTACGAAAGTAATTAACAAAATTAATTTTCTTTACACTAGATGGGTCCTTGAGCACACTCACCGACCTTAATCTTTTAATTAAATTAAATAGCACAGTTTAATAGCCTAACTTACAATCCTATTGAAGGTGTTTACATTAAACCTTAATACAGGTTCTTGTACTTGGGGGAAGGATTTGCCATCGTTAATACCTCACTCTAGATTTTCTCACCATAATAGAAATAAGTATGAAGTTGTTGAGTGTCTGACTTGCGAGTTTCTCAAAAGTATCTCTAAGGTTTGACGATTTCGATGCCAAGGAATTTTTTTAGCCGTGAAGGAATATAAAAAAACTAAGACACCTCGTACGAAGAAAACTTGCCGGGTGAAGATGACGAGGAATGCGTGGTCCAGTTGAGGCGAGGCAGGTCCGCATTGCTGCTCTCGTTGCGTCACCACGTCTACTACTAATTACCGGGCAGGATGTGCAGCGGCAGCGGTAGCAGACTGCCTCATATAGCACTGTAATGATGCGGCTCACTGTCACTTACGTGTTGCACCGGAGAGTAACAAATGTGCGGTTGCAAAACTTGAGGTGATTGGCGAAGTGTATCGAATATCGAGCTCCTGCTGCGTACCCCGTGATTTACATCCATGTATTAAACTCGAGCAATTTCCGCGTATAAGGCAGATTAATTACTCGAAGCTTGAATCTTGGAGTTTTGGTATTTAAGAATAAAGTGAACTTAACACCAGGCCGCCGAATTGGCAATAAGAAGAGGGGGGGAGGTGTCTCCATTACTCCTCGCCTAACCGCCCCAACAAATTTATTTGTTTGTTTAAAATTCATTGTTGGTGAAGGCGATTTTTTGTTATTTGAGGATTTTTGCAGACATTTTCCATCACTTTTTAGTAAAAACGAAGTTTCACGACGTTTAGGGATCTGGAATCTCATCCCGTCTCTAGGTGGAAAGAATACCTAGAACATAAACAAATTAGTGGCACAATCCAGGCAAGCTGGAAAAAAACACTGAAAAGCTAAAACAGAGAACTGTAAAAGCAATCAAACAACAAAAATAAATAAAACTACTTGTGTGTTTATTGTAGTTTTATTTTTGTATTATTATTGTACTACTTTTACAGTTCTCTATTTGAGTTTTTCTGTGGTTTTTCCAGCTTGCTTGGATTGTGCCACTTATATTTTTATGTTCTAGGTATTCTTTCCACCTGAAGATGGGATCAGATTCCAGATCCCGAAACGTCGTGAAACTTCGTTTGTACTAATAAGTGATGGAAAATGTCCACAAAAATTCCTTAAATAACATACAATCGTTTGGTTGAGGCATTCATTACTCAACTGAGCAACCGAAAAATTGTCATAAAAAATGGCTAATACAGTCTCATAATATACATGTCACTGTTTTATTTTAGTTTTTTGATTGAACTACACAACACAACAATAACTAAGATGCCACCTTTTTTTGTAGCCATCTGTTATTATCATGAATATAAAATTGATACTTAATGGCGGTTTTAATTAATCAAGTGAATTATCTCGAGACTGTATCTCTTTAATAATCAAGATATATACTAATTTACTAATTGTTATATTTTATATTAAAGTTTGACGTCATGTTAAATTTGTTATTATACTTTTATTTATTTACTTTTATATACTTTTATTTTATTATATTTATAGTAGTTAGGTTGGATCTATAACATTTAAATTCACGTAATTTATAACATTTAAATTCACTGACCTTTTGCGGCTTTTACTCAAAAGTGCATTTACCAAAACTTGTTGCCCTTTTACTGTTTAGACAGGAGTTAGAATACCATTTTACTGTTCGGTAAGTGAAACATTGTTAAGTCACTGCTTGTTTGACATATTCTAACCTCTAAATTAGCGTCGTAAAATGCACAGATCGCAAATTAATTATGCATCCGAATCAAGAACAACATTAAGCAGTCAAAGGTTAGAGAATGTGGGACGTTTGATGCTCCTCATTTGAATAAAGCGCCAGTTTACGATCTTCTTGCAGTCCTGCAAGACCTTTCTGTTTATAAGCTCTTAAAGAAGAGTCTGTAGAGCTGTGTTTGGAAGAGCTATCAGGCTTTTTGTGGTTGTTAAATACGGTTTACGGTTCTTTATTTTGAATCAAGATTCATTAGGTTCATCTTCATCTTCATTAGATTTCTCTAGACAATTATGAATAATATTTGAGCATAATTTATGAATATATATTAAATACATAGTAGTATTTGTATATATGAAATGTTCTGTTTTGTATAGCCTAACTAATAATTAGGGTAAGGTACATTTGTCATGTGCGAACCGTTATCAATAGTCATATTATCAATAGAGCATCCGGGAAGACTTCTACCAGTATGTCACTCAATTTTAACATTTAAATCATCATAAATATAAAATTGTTCACTTATTTTTGCCATTACCTGGACATAGATATTTATGGACCTAGATGTTACCTAGATGTTCATGAGAGATTTCAGAGCTTATCAGGGAGAGTCAACGGAGGACATCCATAAGTCATGGGGGTAGGAATAACATATACCTTCCCACTAGACCTTCCCACTAGATCTTCTCACTAGAACTTCTCACTACACCTTCCCACTAAACATTCTCAAAATCACCCTCAAAATTATAGCTACTAGTAGACTAGTACAAATACAAGTTCTCTCCCAACAAAATATTAATATTTAGTCGATTGTCTCAACTGCTCTCCTTAATCCTATCTACTCATCTCTTTAACGTACAGCTTTCATCGGATCATGGGTGACGAATCATTCTACAGACTACAAGTTGCTGCAGTGGTAAGTGCCTCTGGCCAGAAGGTTCCTGGATGGCTAGGTGTCTGATGACCGTGGCATCAGACAGAAGGTGAGAGTTAACACCGGGTCAGCAAATTCATCCTAATCCATCTCCTCGTCATTGAATCGCCTCTCCTTAACTTTCAACCACTTGTCTCAGGCGTGTTGAACCCGCTAGGTCAGTGATGATGGGTTTTCCAAGTAGGGTGCGGGACGGGACAGGGGGTGTGATGATCATGATATCGGTCAAAGGTGGGAGACGGGTCAGCAAACCTGAATACTCTGTCACTGTCGCCACCTTCGATACGACCGAAAACATGGCGAACCTGTTTTTGTCGATATCGTATACATATTTGTAAGTTATGGGTTTTTGTAATTAATAATACGGATTGTAAGCTTGCAATAACGGAGTTGAAATATATATTTTAATATTTACACAGCTGTTAGTATTTTACCAGTTTTTATCTCGAAGACTTAAAGTTTAACAGTATAAATCTTTTTTAAATCGCATTATAAATGAAAGATACCTGTAGGGTATTAATCTTTCACCTTTTTCGGTCAAATTGGTACTTATGGTCACCTTTTTATAGAAGACACACAACTAGATTTACATATATTCAATTGTATTTATAGACCTATATAAAGCCAAACTATAATAGGATCTTTAGATAAACCAATAAGTCTGACACCCATCAGCCATATTATGCTTGAAAGAAAGGTCTCGGCCAGAAAGTCTGAGATGTAATATTAGTTCTGCAATACATAATTCCCTAAGGTCAAATTAAACGACATTCGTAAGTATTGGAATTTAATCTGCCGTGTGAATTTAGTTACCTATAAAATTTAATTCAAATGAAGAAGTGAAGCTGTTGGGCAAAGCTAGTATGACATAAAAGAGTACTTATCAAAATAAATGGTTAGAATCTCTTAAAATTTTGAAATTTAATTAAAAAGGATAGTTTTGAATGAACGTAGTAAACGGGATGTACGTAGTTGTTTACAGAATACCTTGGGGGCTTCACACCATGGATTTTAAAAATGCTAATAATATCATTCTATAGGTATTTATTTTTCTAATGACTACCAAGACAGTAAATAACAGAACAGTAAACAGGATGACACATCTAAACCCACTGTGTTGTTATGTCTGCTAGATCACCGTGCAAAGGACGATACACCGAGAAGGCTCCTACAAGTAAATAACCGAATTCATTAAATATAATATGGGATATTTGGAAGGGACTTAAATTGAAAGTATACATTGTTAATGATTGGAATAAAAATACTGTATGACCTTTACATTGTATTGCTTGGCTGCAATTATAATCATGGGAGAATACAGAATACACAATGGAAATACACTAATTGGAACCTTCCTTGAATTCAATTATTCATTGAAATTTAACAGCTAACACTAATTGGTTCTTGAGTAAATACGTTACAATGAGAAACTGAGTTGAGTAAGGTTGAGTCCCATTATGCTCGTAAAATTAATTACATTATTAATATTGTTGTAAATACTCCCAAAATAATTTATCGATAGGTAATTTTACTGCTCAACTTGTTTTATGTTATTAAAGGAGGTACATATCCGAGAATATATTTGAATAACCTTCTTCGTTTTACCTAACACTTAATAGAAAAATCAGTTTTTGAGATAAATTTAACATTAATCAAACGCAGCGTGTACAATTTACTGAGCATCCTGATGAAAGAAAAATACACATAATCGAACTAAACAAATACATGTTTGGCTACTTAACGAAAACAAACACGAAACACACAAACAAAAATTGCTATTGCTAAATATCTACAATGCATACTATGTTGACCTTTGTTAGGTATCAGTAAGCGCCAATCGTTTGATAAATCGGTCGATATAATAATACTACATTATTGACATAATGTCGATTGATAAATTGACGTACACAAAATGTTGCATACAATAAATTAGTGGACTTCTGATGTGGGATTCGGTCTGTCAGTTTAAAACCGACTTTCAAAATTCAGTTAGAATTGTTATGTGCAGGACTTGACAAAATAAGGAATTTTGGTCTTATCAGCGCCATTCCTCGCAGCCTAATCGGCGCGACGTCAATATGCTGCTACTATATTTGAAAGAGAGAGCTGCACTATTGTAAGCAGTACTACTTCAACTCTGTACCACGGGTACACTAAACTGTTATCAATCCAAGACGCATTTCCCATTCTTTCTGTTATACAGTATTATTATCATATTATACAATTATTTCTTTCAATTACGCTATGCAAAATGTTTTTATTAGCAATAAAATAACAACATATCTTTTAACGCTAACATTTAGTCTAGTAGGTCAGTAATATAATTATAGTAATGTCTACGAGAAATTTTGAAAGATTATTTTAAGGGTCTTTTAAACAGTTATGACTTGATCTGTTATCTTTGTTTTAAAGACTAAGTAACGATAAGCTAATCAAATTATTAAAAAAACAAATTTATGATCCTACTTCCTAATCATTGAACTGGTGGCATCATAATTAAGATATATTAACTCTGCTAACTAAATATATTTAATTAAATTTTGCATTAAAAATGGCTGTATCTTTTTACAGCCTATTTCTTATTAGACCTTAAACTAAGTCGTACATATTAGATTTTGAACTAAAAAATACAAACATTGAATTCCAATTAATTATAAATTACAAATCACGGTAAATGTCTTATCCTATAATCCGTAAAACCCCATAGCCAGCTTTACACTTATCAGGCAGTACATTAACCCGGAGATATTGTATCATCAATTTACGTACGAACCTGTTTATTATTATAACACTTAATAACAACCCACACGTTCACTGTTAATAATATTGTACATTATATTTCAACATAAAAGTTTTAACACTTGAACTGTTGTAAACAACCTTAACTTGTTACTAGTTTACTGTTGTATGTCAACAGATTTTATTTGCATTCTCATTTACAATAAACACGGACTCTTCGAATAATCGCAAATAAAGATTTAATATGAACAAAGTTCTGCAATTAGAATACCATAATGATCATGAATCAAGCGGCTTCAATACTGATATATATTTAGTTTAGGCGTCAAACGGACCGAGGTTATCTGGTTGTATTGGTTGTCATGGTCACTAGACATATAAATCTCCCAGTAATGAGTACCTAGTACATACAGGTTGCAACATGTACCAATTTCCTACGGAAACAATGGCCGTATATAGCACAGTGCGAGCCTGCTTATTATAATGGGAGTTATCGCCACGATACTAACATTTGTTTTAAATAGCATTGTCCAATTTTGCATTCAAACCGAATTTTAAAAGTCACGTTTTTTGTGATATCTAGATTGTTTTTCTGAAAACAGAGATTTTTTTAAGTGACCATTGTATGTTTAAATAAAAATGACGCATTTAATTATTTAACCTAGCGAGGTATAGTTCGTGTTGACATTGTAGTGTCATGGTGTGTCATTGTGGTGTCTGTAGTGTCTGTGGTGTTTGTAGTGACCTTACTTTACGAATATCTCTTGGCTAAAATTCAAATGTATAATTATCTAGTGATTAATACGAAATAAACAAGCGCTCCTTATGGATTTGTCTTTAAAAAAAATTGATTAAAAATGTCTTTAAAATGGATTTGTCTTTAATAAACTTACTTACAGTTTTATGTAGCCCTAACATTTCAATATTTGACAATTTAATTTAAAATTGTCTAATGTCAGTGGTTAATTGTTTGGTATTTAATAATTTAATTACTTATAGTTTTATTTAGTCCCTAATTTTACAATATAATCTAAAAGTTTCTAATGGTTTATGTTTTTTGGTCTACAACACAATTTGTCAAAACGGTACGGTATGGTACGGTATATTTTGTATATAGTATGAAAAATCAGTGTTTATTTTAATTTGCGAGAACGAGACGATCTACAGTTCACAATGTAAACATTATTATTCAATTTTTTCCCTAAATCTTCTTTTTTAATGACAGTAATGACGATGTGAAGAACACTTAAATATAAATAAATGTTTTTGATCTAGTGATTTTAGTGATTTAGTTTAGTTTAGTACTAAGCAAACAGTTTATAAGGCGTATGAAAGATATTAAGTTAAAGTGGACAAATAATCAAAAAACGGTCAAACTATAATTGGCAAAATATTTAAATAGAATTAATATATTTTGACCTAACACTAAAGAAGAATCCATGAAAACTAAGTTTAGCTAAACGCTAAACTTTTCCTTCTTGATACTTTCATCAATGTAAGAAAAACTTCATTGTTTGTAATACGTGGTTTTTATCAATATTTAACACAAACCACCTAATATTCTATTAAGGTCGACGTTGGTAACGTCGTCAGGGATTGGACCGTTCCACATAAAAACGTCAACAAATTCCTTCGGAGTGTGCGATATATAAAAACAACTACAGCAACTTTAGATATGCGAAACTTTATTTCACAATATATGTGTGTTGATTAAAAATATAATGTAAACTAAACTTGTGCCGAACTTGTACAAGATATTCATTACAAAATGAATATATTGCTTGAACTACCCACCAAGTAGTGACAATCCGCAGGTTAATGTTAAACACCAATACTTTATTAATTTATTTATTTATTTGGACTTTGCCCATCGCTTCTAGTGTTTAAAACTACACTACGTTTCGGGAGGTAAGGAAACTCCTCCCGTTATCAAGTGAACCCTACTTACATCTAAATATCAAGTTCTTACACCTACAATTTTTGGATTTTCTTATCTTTTTCTTTTACATTTTAATTTACAAAAACACAAAAATAACAAATTTGAACACTAGAAGCGATAGGTAAAGTCCAAATAAATCAAAAAATCAAATCAAATCCATCTCTATTTTGAGTTTCAAAAATACTTTATTAATGTTACAGATTATCTTAAATCTTATTATTTACGATGAAACTTTTAGCGAATTTCCCCTATAGGGAAGAAGCTATTACCGTAGGTCTCATGGTAAGACTTAAGCCTGAGACCATGATAACTTTTCATTTTGAGGTCCCCAGATGCCAAAAACACCATTCGTTCAAATTTGTATATATGTATATATATATATATATATATATATGTGTGTGTGTGTGTCCGTAAGCACGATAACTCTCGTAGAAAAGGTCCAATCTTAATGAAATTTGGTACAAATGTGTAAAGTACCATTTATTTGAACGAGTTCGAAAACCAGACGTTCTCACTATCCAAAGGTTTTTTTTGGGGGTTTTCACATGTAATTTTAATTTAAATCAAATTTTAATTTATACCATTGAATTCAGCTTTAAAAAACAAACAATTTGGTATTTTGATCATTGCTCTACGTCAATTGGTTACCGAGATATTAAAAGTGCTAAACACAGTACGTTGTCTAATGTTATTCTTATGGAGAAAAAGAAAAATTGTATATCTCGCTTATTTATGAACATAAACTGACAAAATTTGGTATAAGGCTTGATCTGGTTGTGGTTTATTGTTGTTTGCACACAACAAATTTTTCGCCTATGGTTCCTGTAGCAGCAAACCTAGGTTCTTGGTCCCCATGTTATTCTTATGGAAAATACTTAAAATGTTATATATCGCTTATTTATGAATGTATATTGATGAAACTTGGTATGTGGCTTCACTAAGATGAGTTCTATTGATATTTGCATAAAAACCCATTATTTTGTGTGCCTTGAAGCAGCAAACCTGTGTACTCATCCCCAATGTTATTCTTACGGAGAATAATTAATATTTTAACTATCGCTTGTTTGTGAATACATTTTTTATGAATCCTGTTAAGTGTTTTAATGTGTTATGTTATATATTCATTGGAAATTCGCTGAGTATGCAGGTTTGCTGCGACGGGGGTATTTTAAGACATTGCCGTTGAAATGTTACTTTAAACAAGTTTGGGAATATTTTACTTACTATTATTTTATTTTTGTTCTTAATGTTATTATTACTGTGTACAATCTGTAAATCTATGTATTTATTGTTTTGCCTTATATTACACGGTTTTATTCCATCAAATCAATCTTAGAAACAAACAGCTTTAAACCTTATCCTTCGGACTGATACTAATCGAATCTTTGAGCAGTGACAAAACTCTGGACAGGATTTGATTTAGTTTTCGTAAGCCTTATTTAGTTTAAATTCAATTCCATACATTACAGTATTTTGATATTGTTTTAATTATACTACTCGTGTTGTTTTGTCACCATTAAAACATTGGTATAACGTCATTGAATAGCTTTTGTCATTTTACCTACACTGCACTCTCATATTTTTAGCAGTTTATATCAAGTTGAAAACCTTATATATAGTCTTTCGCATTTTCTGTTATTGATAACATGTGAATGGAGAAAATTTATTGATAGATTGATTGATCAGAAACCCGGCCAAAATAAATTTACACCCGGGTTGTTAGCTTTTTAAAATACAGTAATGATAATAATAATGATTAACAAAAACGAAGGTGTACCTCTCGCTCAGGAACGCACACTATTGCTAAGTTGAAAAGAAAATTGAGTGTTAATCATTTAGGAAATAGGTTTGGTATGTAGACGAAACTGTGGTACAACAAAAATACGCTTAGTTACACTGGAACGGGGAACTTCAACAAAAGTAATGCACTTTACAAGTATATATTTTACTCAAATTTTTCAGCAAAATATTGTCATGCCTTTCAACGAATAGAATTCGCTATCACAGTTTCTACCCTCTACCCCTAGAATTATGTTCCCCACCTAGCAGACCGTATTACACCCTATAGTATGCTACTGATAACGGATTTGTTTACCTGGTTCTGGCGGTATTCGCTGGCCTGGTCTTGTTGCCGCTTGGGGCGGCGGTTGTGGGGGCGGGGGGTTGGCGGGCCGGGGGCGGCGGCTGGCGCACTACCCTGGTCCCACCTTGGGGGGCGGCACTCTCAGCCACGGCCGTTATCACCGACACAATCACTAGACACAGAGACACCCTCATGTTCACGCTCCTGCGACACACTGAGGCACACTGAGCGCTCGGCTCCGCCAACTTTCACTCGCTCCCCTCCTCCCTCTACAGGTGTCCCATTCAAGGAACCGTGTCGCCCAGGATTTACTGGTGGTATCACGATATTGGGCCTCTCACTGCTGCTGCAGATTGTTTGTTTATTTTCGAGTGTCGTCACCGCCAAGCGACACCCCGAGGGCGGGAAACCCCCATGATCGCTCCGACGATACTAGGCGAATTCCGGCTTCGCGTTTGAAAACTTGAAAGTAGCAGCAACTTAAAGACAGCTCATTATCAAAAACCGTTAGCATCTAGCACAAAGTACAGAACACAGACCACCCCCTTAGGTTTCGAAGTTTTTAAACCTTTTTATTAAGGATATGCCCAACCCTAGCTAATCTAAAACTCTGCTCTCTTTCTTTTCTGGGAATGGCTCTAAAAGAACTATAAGATGAAATTGCTAACCAAATGTAATATTTATTCCACATTTTATCCAGGGAATTCATGTTTTAACCTTTGGAGGGCCCTAAAGATGTTTGCTATGTGTCTCAGTCATTTTAGTGAAGTTTAAGAATTCTTCTCTTTAGTGAATTCCCCCTATAGGGAAGAAGCTATTACGTAGTCGGCATGGTAAGACCTAGGCCCGGGACCATGATAACTTTTCGTGTAGAGGTCCCCAGACTCCAGAAACACCAATCGTTCGAAACTGTATATACTGATATATTGATACATATGTGTCCGTGGTGCGATAACTCTCGTAAAAATAGTCCGATTTTGATGAAATTTGGTACAAACGTGTAAAGCAACATTTATGACTTTAAGTTCGAAAACCAGCCAGATCGCTTCATCCAAAGGGGTATTTTGGGGGGTTTTGTACCCCAAAAATGAGTTTTTTACATGTAATAATTTTAAAAGTCAAATTTTAGTTCTCACCATTGGATTTAGCTTTAAGAAACACACAATTTGGTGTTTTGATCATTTCTCTACGTCAATTGGTTACAGCGATATTGAAAGTGCCAACACAGTACGTTGTCCAATGCTATTCTTATGGAGAACAAGAAAAAATTGTATCTCGCTTATTTATGAACGTATACTAACGAAACTTGGAACGGCTTCATCTGTTTGTGGTCTATTGTTATTTGCACAAAAAAATGTTTACTGATAATTCCCGTAGCAGCAAACCTGCGTACTCAGCCCCCATGTTATTCTTATGGAGGATAAGTAAAATATAAATAATTATGAACATAAATTAATAAAACATGGTATGTGGCTTCACCTTGTTGAGTTATATTGATATTTGCATAAAAAGTAATTTTTTATGTTCCTTGTTGCAGCAAACCTGCATACTCATCCCCCATTTTATTCTTATGGGGAATAATCAAAAGCGTATATATAGCTTATTTATGATGAAACTTGGTATGTGGTTTCACCTAGTTGAGTTATATTGATATTTGCATTAAAACCTTTCCTATTTGCATTTTCTGTTCCTTGTTGCAGCAAACCTGCTTACTCAGCCCCCATGTAATTCTTATGGAGAATAATTATAATATTATATCTTGCTTATTTATTAATGAATATTGATGAAACTTGGTATGTGGCTTCATCTAGTTGAATTCTATTTATATTTGCATAAAAAGCAATTTGTTGTGTTCCTTGTTTCAGCAAACCTACGTACTCATTCCTAATAATATTCTTATAGAGAATAATTAAAATTGTATGTATCGCTTTTTTGTGAATTTATTTTTATGAAACTTGGTATGTGGCACAATGTAGTATTAAGACATATCTTATGCATGGGAAATTCGCTGAGCACGCAGGTATGCTCCGACGGGGGTATTTATTAAAAAATTGGTGTAATCCATAAATTACAGTGTTTCTTTTAAAGGGCAAACAACAAATATGCATCATAACTAAAGCATGTTATATTGCTTTTGACACTTCCTAACACTAATTCACATAATTTCTTAATTTGTTATATATTATTTTTACTAGGAGCTCAAACAGACCACCTTGAGCATTTATCCAGCATTTCAATCTAATCAGCAAATTTGAAAAGCCATATTTGAACTTTTAACGTCATAGCTTCAATATAGCAGCGAATACAATTAACAAAATCGCAACAATACATTCCAGCGAATGAAGGATGAAGTACAGGAAGAGGAGATGCCAACTTATCAACTTGTATTAATCTTAAGCTGTGATTTTTAGTAATTGTAAATTTGGCTGGGTTATTAAATAAACGCCCTGTATAAATCTCATGTACACTGATTTTCTTTTTATATGAACAATTAAACATTTGTTGGATTTTCAAACTTTATTTGCACAATAACGAGTTAAACTTTATTCTTCATCAACTTGTTTGAGTTCCTATTTGAAACGAGTTCGCACGCAGCACGCTGACGTGAGGGAAGTGAATTTCCACATAAAAACTCGTAAAACTCAAAATCAGTGTAAAAACATCCATTTGTCCAATTTTTATTGAAATCTGAAAACATTGTTTTTTTGGCTGTTTTGATACTTCTGGTTTCATTTACTTGCAAAGCTGGGAATACAATTTTACGCATTATAAGGTTAGGAGAAGGTCCAGACAGGCTTGAAAGTAGGCGTGAGGTTGCTGGGGATAATAAAAGTACTCTAACAAAGGAATAACAGGTTTTTATAGTGTAAAACCCCCATAAGACAACGTACTGTGTTTACCCGATACACATTTTCTTTAATAACTCGGTAAATATTTATGCTAGAATAACGGGAGAGGGCTTAAAACTTTTGAATTTCTAATTCCCATCTTTTAACATGCATTCATTTTACATCTGGGTCTTTTCTGACCCTTTTTGGGCCCAAAAACTCAAAATTTGAAAGATTAATCCCCAAAAAATGGGTTTAGAGTTTTCCGATTGTTTTGCCCAACGAACGTGTCCAACAGGTTATAGAAAGGAACGTCCCTACCAAATTTGAAGTAAATCGGACAAAAAATGCGACCGCTAGAGTGCATACACATATATATATATATATATATATAAAATTTTGAACGACCCCCCAAAACGTGTTCAGGGGGTCACGTTAGGAACTTCTATGGTGGTCCCGGGCTTAAGTTTCACCGTGCAGGTCATGCTAATAGTTCACTTTCCAAAGGAAATTCACTAATAAAGTTATATTTAACAAATCTCAGTATAGTTCAATTTTACTCCGATGGTCGTATGTTTACACAAAGGACGGATTAGTTCGGGAAACTCTGGCTAGCAATGTCGCATGTGAAGATGTGATACAAGAGTCTTCACCAGTTAAAACTCATTATGCGTATAATGGAGATCATTCAGTCTTTACACTTCAGTTCGCAATCAAGGATATTACTGGTTGTATCACTATGCAATACATATTGCATTTTGTAATCCAACCAAGCGTGTACCGATGTTTTTCGATCATAACATTGATACAAGCATAATGTTCTATTGAATAGGAGTTTAGGTCGTAGTCGTACTTATTTGTTAAAAATTTCTATAAACTATAGACTTTACAAGAATCCTTGAGGTTTTAATTAGTTTAGTTCAAATTACAATAACAAACTGAACATATTACAAAAGAGCAATACACCTGGTTCTGCTACGAGTGCTATATGAGCTCCTTTTGTCAAGCGACACTTATCTAACCTAACCTAGCTTATAACCTTTATGCAGCATGTTATTTTTGCTGCGCAATTGGACTGCTCAGTGTATTTAGTCAGAAAGCTTAATATTTTGTTCGCGTAAGATAAAAATTACAGCTTTATTTCTATGAATGTCCAACTAATTAAGTTTTGTATCAACTGTAAAAGTTCAAGAAGTTCAAGTAGTTGTAGGATTGTGCCAACGATTGTAGGACCTTTCTTAGTCGTAGAATTATGCTTGCGACCTTGGAAGTTCAAGTATTTGTAGGATTGAGCTAACAATCATAGGAGTTCAAATAGTCGTACAATTACGCTGGCGACCCTGGAAGTTCAAGTATTTGTAGGATTGTGTTTACGATTGTGGGAGCTTTCGTAGACGTAGAATTACGCTGGTGACCTTGGAATTTCAAGTATTTGTAGGGTTGTGATAGCTTTCTTTCGAGTTCAAGTAGTGTAGAACTACGCTAGCGACCTCTGAAGTTCAAATATTTTTAGGGTTGTGTTTACGATTTTGGGAGCTTTCGTAGACGTAGAGTTACGCTGGTGACCTTGGAATTTCAAGTATTTGTAGGGTTGTGATAGCTTTCTTGTGAGTTCAAGTAGGGTAGAACTACGCTAGCGACCTCTGAAGTTCAAATATTTGTAGGGTTGTGTTTACGATTTTGGGAGCTTTCGTAGACGTAGAATTACGCTGGTGACCTTGGAATTTCAAGTATTTGTAGGGTTGTGATAGCTTTCTTGTGAGTTCAAGTAGGGTAGAACCACGCTAGTGACCTCTGAAATTCAGATATTTGTATGATAGTATTAGTGATCGTGGGAGTTTAAGAACTCGTAGAACTACACTTGTGACCTTGGATGTTGAAGTGTCGTAGGATTTCGCTGGCGACCGTGGGAGTTCCAAGTATAATTATCTTTGCGGACTCGGTATTTCAGGATTATTCAAACATAACCTTGAGATCGTCTTGTTGATCACAGGGATCATCCTCCCGGCACGACACTGAGATGACTCAACGGAGCCACGACCGCTACGACACTGGCACATTGGATAGCCTCAGAGAAACTATGGCAGTTTACTAATTTGTTTCAGCAGCCTTGTTGTTATCCAGCAGATTACTAGTGTTCGGGCTGGCGACACGCTCTCAAGTATTTCCAATATAATTTGGTGAAGAGATGTTTCCTTCTGCGTTGTTAAAATCTCAACCTACATTAGGATATTTCCTTTAAGAGGCAAACAACATAATCACTGTTGTAATGGAAGCCACCTGTTTCAAAGTGTGTTTATGTATCATGACTCACAGAGAGAAGTTTATCAGTTTAAAAGCTACGAATATTTTAATGTGGGATTTCATCTCCAACTAATATGTGCAATAATAAACAACGAAAAGCAATTAACCTTTGAATTTTGTTTATAGTTATAATTCAAAATAAAATGATTGCGTTGTTAGTATGATTTTAATTGTATTGCATGTTTTTAATTTGTATTAAAATTAGCTTTAAACTGCCTGAAGATTTGGACCTATGAGCATGGCTATAGGAGCACGAGGACATGATCTTAAAAAATTTGCTAATTTTAAAATTGAGATTTCGAAATTGAATATTGTTTCGTCCTATAGTCCAACACTTCTTTGATTTTGGAGCGACAAATACTTTTGATTTTGCTAATAGTAGTTTAGATACCTGCTTATTGGTATCTAATTTGTTGCAATGGCAATCAACTTCCTACGAAGTCATCATCAGTTCGTCCAAGGATGTGGTTAACTTCATAAGAAGAACGTTGAATTAATAAAAAACGAGAACATTCAAGTACATACACAGACAAGACGGACACGAACGTTACACTAACACGAAACATATACGGCCGATTTTCGATCAACGGCGGCGCAATCCCGGCGGAGGTAGAGTCCAGACTCCGCTGACTTTTGATTTTGGTTGAATAAATGAGAGAGACGTCAAATGAACAAAATTATCTTTACGAAGTCTATAATATTATGTATATATTATAATAATGTATAATACTGTGATGTATATAGGATAATATTATCTATATATTGTTACGCCGTTCAAAGCAGTTGCGGTGGCAAATCCCTCAGTAAATTTTAATTTTAATAACGTTACATGGAATTTCCCACACAGTTTGCGTACATATAGTTGTATAAATCAATAGGGAAGTTCTTAATTACTAGTTCTGTTAACTATGACCTGCCTTATTCATTCAGATCTTAGTTCTACCAAAATGGTTTTACTGGTAGAAACCACAGGAGCAGCAATGTTCCTTCTGTAACCCTCGCACGACCACCAGCTCGATACACTCTGTCATGCAGCGCCGGCGTCGGGCAGTTCCCTATCGAAGCTATCGTCCACACCCGTATTTTCCCTGGCCATATGCAGTTTGACAGAGTTATTTAACACATTATAAGTGTCGCACGCCCGAGACCGCCGGTTCTTGGCATCAGTTCTCAATAAAAGAAATGTAAGTTCGTAAGAACCGGTTGCGTCGCCTTGTTTCTCCAGCTCGCTTCCGGGCTTGAAGACAGGTACAGGTCCGCGCCGCCGCCTTTCCCGGCAGATAAGGAGTGCTCTGTGCTATCTGCCTGATAGTGGACCATCTCTGACATAATGGACGCCTTTATAGGCAGTCGCTATTCACTCTGATGGACAAATCTGATTACTCTTAAGAGGGCATTAACACTCAATCTAATGGGGTGAAAGGAGATGCGGAATGGAAGAAGAATGTTTTTCTTTAATATCGCGTCGCAAAACTTGAGTAAATACTACGTGAAGAGCGAGTAGTCATAAAACGACTTTCGTTATTAGCAATAAACTAATGTACGTAAAAAAACACACGCGGTAATGGCTTTTACCTCTTTACAGAGTACCAGTGACTTTAAAACACTCTTAGGGTATTATAACTTCTAAAAAAATATTTATTTATTTAAATAATAAGCGATTTTGGTAAGAAGCCAACCGGTGAAACTGCTATATGTTCAATGATTCGCTGTGTATTATTTGAAAGCCCTTAACATCTAGATGAGGAGGTTGGGGTTTTCCAAAACCCCAACCTCCAGGGCTTCACCCCCTGGGCTTTAAGGTTCCAATGTTAATTTTATGGTAAAATAGAAATCAATGACGACTTACGTAGGGATAAAGTGACATACATGTGGAGTTACTGATCTTATCTAGCCCAAAACGTCATTCCAAAAGGGATAATTTACTTTTATTATGTTTATATTTTAAACAAATATACAATATTTATTTTTGATTTTTACCCTTTGAAGCGAATCGATCACCTTTTTCGATAAAACTTGTTAGGATTAGGCTGTCCTCTGAAGAATTGGGACCATCGTGACTGACGTAGAAGCTTCCTTGTCGACTGATGCGGTCAGTTATATAATGTTGTGACTTTAAAAAGCTGAATCACTCGCCCGATTAGTTTAATTCCTTAAACGAACGGTTCACGAAAGTGACATTTTAACGGAGGGTCCTCTCGTAACCTCACCGTTTTGAAATAGCCTGTAACCTTTTTAATCGATTTTAGATAAAACTCCGATTATCACTATGATTATATAAAGATAAAATGATACGGTTTATAAAAATAACGGTCAAAGCCTTTCTAAAAAATGCCCAACGTATTTTTGGCGAACGTTTGCCGCCACTGGGTGGTATAACCCTTACAAGCAATGGCTCGTCTGCGAGCTTACGATTTTGCTGTTCTTCTGGGGTTTCTTCTGTTCTATGTGCTGCCTACCATAGAGCTTATTGAAGCCTTTTCATTTCAATTCGTGCTGAAGTTTTTTTTCTGACTTCTATCCACTTGTTTCCCAATCGTTTTCTAACTTTGAGACGAATTTGATTTACGTTCATTGTTCAGTATCATCTGATCCAGTAATTTTAGTGCTCATATGATTAACATGAGACGTTTAGAGGCCACTGGGGCAAGCCCAAAAGAATGTTAAATGTGAATATGCCTATATGTTACTTTAGGATATTAGCTATCTCCCTATCTATCAGCTCAATCGGTTCAGTAGTTGGAGAGTGATTGAGACAAAAATAGACAAACAAACTCACAAACTTTCAGCTTTATAATATTGGTATTATATATGATATGATAATGTACAATCAGGTGTTCCAGAGAGACCGATCACTGTCATACTTGGACTGCGGTATAGACGTCGGTGACGGGAGGAGCTCGCCCGCGGCTCCACATCCATACATTACCGCTCGCGACATGTGACCCAGATAGCCGGCCCACGCCGCTGATTGTCTCTAACTACCTCCGAATTATAATAATTACCGATCGCGGCGGCGATAATCAGATGCAGCCCAAGGTCAAAGGCGCTGCTCTCTATTGGCACACGACTCGGTTGTTGTCATCGCCTGTTGCTGCTCGACATGAATAAACATCGGCTGACTGATGTTTACTGTACACGAGGTTAACAGACGAGGAGAGACAACAGTGGTCAGTTTCTGGTTTCAACTCCTCCTTGACAGGTGTATTCATCTTGGTGAAATAGGTCTTGTTACCGTAATGTTTTATTAATTTTTTCCTGTACAGTTGTTTAATGAATTGTTGTACTGTAAGTTTTATAGTCTTTACCGCCAGTTCAGTGAAAGAAAAACTTTCAAAGATAAATTAAAAGTAGTTTATTTGATCCATCTTCTAATACCCTGAAACTCTAAGTGATTTAGAGAAAAACGAAAGACAATTTAAACTTCTGACCTGAGTTTCTGGCTAAGGATAAACCTTCTTATAGAAGTTTCCCCATAAATTGTGGGAATACTAGACGCTATTTTTGCTGAATATATCAACACTTGAAATTTTTAATTGATTTGCAAATTAATAATATGGCCTTTGCTGGTGAAGCTGAAAATTAAAAACAAACCATTTAAAAAATTCCTTATTTTTCTTAATCAAAAATATATAACTCACCAAAGGACTATCACATGCACCTTCAACTTGACTCTGAAGCCACATTTCAGCATAGCTGAAATTTGAGGTATTTTGTATAACTGACCAAATAACACCCCCTTAATGTGTTGTGGACCTGTCACCGTTATTTACGAGTGTTTGTTTTGTTGAAAGAAAATTAAGTATCAGTTTCATAACATAGAAAATAACTTAGGCGTCGAAAAGTAAACGAGATCCGAGGTGAGTTGTCGGGTTATGTCAGCTCTAGGCTGGCTGATAATCTGTTGGAAAGGCTCGGTCTCACGGGCTCCGCTCCACGCTCCAGCGAGCTCCTCCTCAAACAAGGTTATAAAGATATGATCTCTGAATCCACAGCCGAGTCTTTCTGCTTTGCTGGACCCGGTCTACAAATTAGCAATCAGCGATGCCGATATAGACTATCGCCAATATAGGAACAGCCAGGCTCGTGTTAACAGCTCTGTGTTTCCATTTCGGGAATTGGCCATTGACGGTTAATTGGATGGTCATGATTCTATACCGTCTGATATTGCTAGTGGTAGATTATAAATCACTTTTCGTTATACGTGACAAACATTGTTATGTGCTTACTAACTTTAAAATGTAATAAATTCTATATAAAGACTATCACCTTCTTCAGAAGGGATGGTGTTGCTTAAAGTATTAGTCAAATACTACGTAGGTGAATGTCTGCTTCATTTATTTACTTGTATGTTTGTTTTATTTTATTTTTACTCCAATACTCAGAAACTACCAAATCAAGAAAGATGATTTTTTTAGGAATTTAGTTAATTACGCCTGCTCTCGTTTCGAAAATCCTTTAGGGCTTCCGAACCCATCGGTCTTCAAAGATCCATTGACAAGTTTTAATAGCTCAGATGGTTACTTACAAAGGTCAGTACCAAACAATAAGAAGGCTATTTCTAATGATAAAATGCTCCTACTTTTTGATTTGGAGCTTTGTTCACCGCTAGACACCGCAACTCATTTCAAATTGAAGATGGAAAAATCTAGCAAGATAATTTAATGGGCTTTTAAAACTGATTAATATATCTGTATACATTTATTTAAAAATTATTTTATATTGGCCTATTTTACGTTGTTTTGTAAAAACTATTTGAGTTTTAGCGAATTTCTCCTATAGGGAAGAAGCTGTTATCGTAGGTGGCATGGTAAGACTTAAGCCCGAGACCATGATAACTTTTAGTTTTAAGGTCCGCAGATGCCAAAAACATTATTCGTTTAAATTTATATATAGATGTGTGTGTGTGTGTGTGTGTGTGTGTGTGTCCGTTACCGCGATAACTTTTGAAAGAAACGCCCGATTTGTAGCGTTTATGACTTTAGTTCGAAAACCAGATAGATTGGACTATGGGAAGGGGGTTTTATAGAGGTTTACAATTTTCCAAAAATCAGTTTTTTGCAAATTTTACCACAAAATGTTAAAAACACTCAATTTTAGTTATATACATTTTATATAGCTTAAAAACAAATAATTTAGTATTTTTAATCATTAACCTAGGTTAAGTGGTTGCGGAGAAAATCCAAAAAACGTGTCCCATGTTAATCTTATGGGAAAAAGGTTTTTAGATTTTTCTCAGATAATTTTACTAAAAGCTTCACATTTCTTTCTATCAATATGGTCAGCTCAACAAAAAAAACATTTTGGTGTTTTAATTGTTGTTCTACGTCCAACCGTTGCAGAGATATTCAAAGTTGGCACTTTGTCCAATGTTATCCTTATGGAGAATAAATACAATTTGATATCTCGATTATTTATGAAGGTATATTGATGAGGCTTCAACTAGTTGTGGTATATATTTTATATTAGCACAATAAACAAGTTTTCTGTTGATATTATTCACATTACAAACAATGTTGGAACACATGGGCTGCTCATTTACAATTTGCCCACACTGTCAGGTGGTGTTTGTTTACAAACAATTTGTCATTGATTTGTTTATGTAATCAAATAGCATAAGTTAGACGTTGAAATTAATTAACTTATTTGAGGTAAAAATCGTATTCTTTACTAAGAAAATATCATAGACTACAAGTAAAATCAACAATCCAGAAAACAATTAATGAAAAACAAAACAGCTACACAGTGATAACGAATTCATACGGTTGCATTTACTTTCAATATAAAATTTCTACAGTTTTAAAGCAATATAGTTTCAAGTAATTACCGTTAAATCTGTCGCAATTTGCATTGCTCGTGCAACTGAAAAAACAGCTGGTCATTTTAAATACGATTAAGAAACAAAACATATGGGAAATATGTTTTGAAAACTGAATTTTAAGCTTAAGTTCATAAAAAGGTAATAGCATGTTTACTTTTATTTTGCCAACTAAGGTGCCTCTTTAATATACTCAATTAATATGACGGACGCGGATAATATATTTCACGGATATAATATGATGATGTAAAATCGGTTAAACAAATTTAAAATTTATTTTTCAACTATACAATATTTAAAACAATTATTTAAACCCCTATTTCTTCCCACCAAAAAGCCCTCATTTAAAACACCTCTATCCCCTTTAGCAAGGTAAGGGAACTTGTAGCATCCATGATAATTAATTTTCTAGCGAGGGTTTTGCGAAGCATTCGCTACAAAAAATGCACTGCTATATTTTGTGCCACATAAAATATTACGTGTTTAATCGCCGACTCTTCTACGGTCTTTTTTATTTCTCTGCGCTTCCGTTGAGCGTGGAACTATCTCTTAAAGTCAACCTCTGAACCTCAAGAGTTTAATAAGAGTTAAAAATAAGAGTTTAATTGCTTTAATTGCACCGTCTTTTGCCGTACGCTGACCACAATTTCGAAATTGATCATGTTAAACATTTCAAAGCATCTTGACTAAATCTATTACAGTATAGTTCTTATATAAGTTTTTACGTAAGTAACCGTTAAGAAACCATCGATAAAGTCGCTAAGCAATTTCACGGTGCGTTGGGCGAAAGATCCCGTAGGGTCAGGCAGTAACAATAACAGTTGCAGACACTTGGAATATTCGCCGCAGCTAGATGCTCCATATAGTTCCAGACAATAAATAGCTGCGCATAACTCTGTCGGAGCCATGATAACACGGGCAGTCACGACACGCACGCGCTCTAGCTCTACACATCTGGCACGCTTCCTTCCCTCAGCCTGGGAGGAAACTCACTCACTTTCTTATAAGATTGGTACTAGTGAACTAGTGGCACGGTCGTGTAGTAGAGGCGATATGGTGATGTAGTCAATATGACGTATGAGACCAGTCTGTATGATGTATGATCCGGTATCTCACATGATGATCCGGATGTGGTTGATGATACTGATGATGTGCTGTGATCGCGAGGGTTACCTTCCTGTAGAGGTTATTTAGTAGGTAGGACTGTAAGCTTGGTCTTAAATTTTAACTACCTGCTTCGATAATGTAGTATATGTGGATGGTAACGTGATCGTATAGTCTAGTTACTCGACGTGTAGATTTTACTGATAACGTTGATAGTGTAGTCATTGTTCAAGTACCACCGGTTCGGGCGATTCAGTGGGATAGACAAACGCTTCGTCGTGCTCTTGAACAGCTGGGCTTAATGCGAAAGACTGGTAGTGGCGCCAACGGTTGTCTTGGTTGTGTAGTCTTCTAGCTCTAGGTTGTGTAAGGCTAATTGATGTATAAGGCTAATGGCGTTCTACTGTAGGCTTGCTTCATTAGAGCTGGATCATTGAATAAGGCAGGACATGACGTGGCCGTGCAATCTAACTACGGGTAGAACAAGATTGATTTTTGGTCGTTTAGTCCAGGGCTGATTGATGGAAAAGACTAGCACTGAGGTTCTGAAGTCAAGCTACCTGTAGAGGAGATTTAAAGCAAGAAATGGGTAACTTGTTCCTATAGTCCAGCTAAGTGTTGAGGAGGTAAATGCAAGAAACTTGTAATATGATACATAGTGCAGCTTAGAAGCTATTTGGTTGATGGAACTGACTGCGTGGTTATGTACTATGTATTCTAGCTATCTTTAGAGGTTAGGTAGTGTTTTTACCGATAGCGTGAGGTATAACTGCTATCCCAAAATTATTTTTAAGTATGGACTCTGAGGTTAGATGAAGTTTTGTAGGTGGGACTGATGGCGTAGTCACTTAGTCTAGCTCCACTCTCCACTCTCAGATGCGATTTGATATTATGATTGGTAGCTTAGTAGTCTAGTCTGTGAATAGACTGGAGAGTAGTTTTGATGCAAGGGACTGTGAACTTGTTCTTGAAGTCTGGCTATCTGTAGAAAAGATTTTATGAAAGAGATTTGTGCGGTGGTCGTTAAGTCAATTTGAGTATTTTGTTCTGATTTTCAGCATTTCATGAAAACCAAATTAATAAATGTATTCGATGTTTTATGTAGTTGAACTTTTTATTCCAAAAATTTTACTCTTGCTGCTTTGAATGATTGTGGATTAAATTAAGTCCTTTGTAAAATACACTGTTATACGATAAAACTATTTAAATAGTTATAAAATAGTTAGCAAATGATAAAACTACTTAAAGATTTAGTCAAATAATAATGCGTATTTAGATGTGCTATTGCTTGTTTTTTCCCCACAAAAACCTGATGAATCCATAATTTTGGATACCCCGTATGCTACTTTTCAGTGGCTTTTACACTTAAAAATTATCTTCCATCAATCACGTTTGTAATCACTAATCAGTTTATATGACACTAAAATATTCTAACGTTGGATATTTAATCTCTATTATAATAACAATAATAAGATTTTAAAACCTTTTACAACGAATTTTCACATTACAGATCGGCAGTACATTTACGAACGGTATTCGGTAAAGATTTATTTGAATACTTCTTAATGTATTCGGATCCCTGAATACTTTAGGTGTATTCGAATACTTTGGTGATGGTTTTTATCTTCGCCTATCACTTGGAAAGAAAGTATGCAGTGGCATTTATTCAGAAACTAGTCACATATCGATGATTAACGTTCCTTGCCAGATTTTTCTATTAGACACAATCAATATTTATGACCGAGGTAACCGTTTTACTTTCACTGTCCTTGTCGAGCCCAGTAAACAGCAATCCTTACCCGTTACCATAATGGAAGATTGGTGACGAGATTTGAGAATGGAGGTCTTGTGAATGATTGGCATAAATAGCTTCCGAAATACCTTACTCTCATAATTATTGTATAACATGAATAATTTAGTTTACAAAACTAAAAGTAGTATATTTTTCTTTTTCAATCGGTTTTATATATTTGTTTTAGTATGTTAATTTTTAAAGTAATATTGTGTACCTTAAAGGTTTTTTATATAGGTACCTCAAAGTCTTCAGTTAAAATCAATAAAATAATATTTCATTAATTTCATTTTTTAAGTTAGTTTTGTAGTATTATGTTTAAGCTTATTTCTTAAACTTAAAAACTTACAAAACATTCGATCTTTCAGAAAGTATATATGGTGAGTTGCACTTAACTTAATGGAAACTTGGTTACTTTATATCGTGCAAAGGTTTGGGCCAATGGTCCGCTCCGTCACCTTCACAGGTATGCAATATACAATCGTATTACATTTTTTGCTGTGGTTTATATAATTTTGAATACACTTGTACACCTTATGTGTGCATTATCCTGATAAATGTAGTTATATCCTCGGATAAAGTATAAATGGATAGCGCTCTCGATGGACAAAAACCGTGCCGGTGTAGCTTGCACGGTTGGGACCATGCTAGAAGTGGCGCGCGTCCCTTTTGTGCATGCAAAACGTCCCTATATGCTCAAAACGGACGCTACCCTGGCCGGCTGGAACTATGTAGGGACTGGCGCGCGTCCCGTCTGTGCATGCGACCCTCTATGCTCGGAACGGATTCCAATAAAGTCAAACTTCGCACCTCCGGCTGGGCCCAACAAGGGCTCAAAGAATCACGCCTTACTGGTTTTAAATCTACATTATTATTATTTGTATAATCTTTAATGTGGCCTTGCATTAGTCATTCTGAGTCGTTTTGCATTCATTTGTTTAGATAAAAAAAATACTGTTGTAGATTTTAACACGTATCAAAACAAAAGGAAATTTAGGAAAGACAGTTATACAATATAGTACAAGGAAAAATAAATTAGTATTCAAAAAGTGTCTAAAAGTAGCCTAGGTCTAACTGCTTATTAAGTTTGATAGTTTGCATACGTGGTGATTTTTTTAACTTAAATTTCTTTGTGCTACTATTTTAACTCAGCTCAAATTCTTTTTAAGTGACAAACTCATTTGTCATTACACATTTTTTTTTTAATTCTAGTATACGTTTAATTGAATATTTAGTTCTTACACTACTGAAGCGTTCACAGTTAAGTAAAATACAGCACGATTAATTACAATTTGAATTATGTCATTCCGTAATCCACAAACGGACAATATCTTTATATGTTTTGTTACAAAACAATCAATGCAATATTGTATTGGTTAAAAGGTTAAGTCTGTGATTTAACGGGCATTAAATAACGATTTGTCCCTGTATTGAGAAACTGCATACTTATAAGGAGTTAGGTTATAACCTCAGTGTAAGTATTGTGATTAACTTTGGGAGTGGTTCATATACTTGATTAGGTGCTTATTTATTTTTTATCGTATCTGGGGGACCGATCTTTACTCGGGAAAGGTCAGTCTGTTAAGATGACCTGGAGGAATTTTGAATTTGACCACTCTATAAAATACAAGAACTACGGCGACGGATTACATTACTTTGGCGGCGAATGTAGTAGCAACCATCCGCCTCGCACAAAATAACATTATCATGTCACTCAAGATCTGATAGATGAAACCTATCCATCTTGAGAAAATCTCCATCCATCTTGAGGGTAATCAGGGGGTCAAAATGGCCTATTTTGTATTATATGCTGTTATGTCATATCTCGCTTATTTATGAATATGCTTTGATCAAAGTTGGTAAGTGGCTTCATGACGTAGTGAAGTACCATTTGAAATTCTCTGCGTATGAAGTTTGCTGCAACGGGGGTATTTTTTTAAGTGTTGCTTGTAAGTGAAACGGTAAGCAACTGTATCCTCATTCAATTGTTTCAGTAATTTGTCTTAGGAAACCATACGTAATATGTATACCAATTTGACAGGATGCTACTCTGATTGGTTGTAAACAGCTTTTACGATTATTTTTTTTATTTACACTTCATAACCCTATTGTTAATTTGTTTACCTATTTACATTGTTTCCATTAATTTAATTTTTTATTAATTACTTCTGGGTTATAAATAAGTTGTAAGCATATCTCCTCCCTAGGAAAAATCAAATGTTTCGAAACGAAATAATTTGAAAATTTAAAAAGTAACATTCTGGTTATGAATGTTAAAATAAAACAAAATCATCCTGACCCTTGTTTATAAACAACCAGTGAAATGGTCAAAACCAAAATTGGATTTTGAAAATTATAGACTAACTTATTTTTGAAATGTTGCAAACCCCCTTACCCTCCTTCCACGGTCAAGCTTATACAGCTTATAGCTTATACAGGCAAAGACAGAGAAGTTTCAAAAGAAACTACTGAAGTGTGATAAACTCGGCTGACCGGAGTCAGGTAGGCGCCCATTCGTATATGGAGGAGGGGTAGCATGTGCCATTGAGACCAAAACCAGAAAGCTATTGAAACCTCTGAAGGCGCTATCCATTTATATTTCATCCGTGGTTATATCAGACAACAAATTAGATAACACCTTAAATCTTACGAAACAGAAAAATACAATTAATTTGACCAGTATCAAAAGTATAAATTACGTTAAAGTTACTCACAGTAAACTTCAAATACACAAACAGTCTGTCCTTAGTATATAACATAACAGAGAATGACAAAATTATAAATTTGAACGGAAAGAAGTAATGGTCAGGGAGTGTTCTGGAGTGATATCCCGAGTTCCCCAAACAGGCGAGAGCAGTGACTGGTGACTGGGACTGGCTAGAGGTTGGAGGCACAGTCCAGTCGAAGGTCAGCGGCGACGACAACGGGCAGCGCCTACAATGTGGCTGATGCAATTTAGGAGGCGATCCTTCTTGTTGATGCGTCCTGCGCCGGTGTACTTTATCGACAAGTTTATCCACTTGTTTGCGAGAAAGGATTTCGTCAGTTTTAGCAAATTACCCCTATAGGGGAAGCTATTACCGTAGTCGGCATGGTAAGACCTAGGCCAGGGATCATGATAACTTTTCGTTTTGAGGCCCCAAAAGCCAAAAACACCATTCGTTCAAATTCATATATATATACGAAAAACCCATCATCCCCCAGGCCAAACCTCTTCACCCACAACCACGAAATTCGGTACGTATACTCTTTCCACAACGTAGGTAACCACTAAGAGAGGATTTTATGAAATTCCCATAGGGCTCCACCCCGCGGGGCTTCAAAGTTCCAACCCCATGTTATTCTTATCGAAAATTTATCCATACGAAAAACTGATCATCCCCCAGGCTAAACCTCTACCCCTACAACCACAAAATTTGGCGCGTGTACTCTTTCTATAACGTAGACAACCACTAAGAAGTGAATTCTAAGAAATTCCCAGAGAACCCAGCCCCACGGGGAGTCAGAGTTCCGCTCCTGTGTTATTCTTATGGACAATTAATAAATATGTAAAACTGATCACCCCCCAGGCTAAACCTCTACACCTTCAACCACGAAATTCGGCACGTATACTCTTTCCACAACGTAGGTAACCACTAAGAGAGGATTTTAAGAAATTCCCATAGGGCTTCACACCACGGGGAATTAAAGTTCCAGCTCTGCGTTGTTCTTACGGACATTCACTAAAGTTTGGTAAAATCAATGGTTTGAGCTGATTATAATTAAAACAGCTGATCATGTTTCGTAGTAGTTCCATGGGTTAACCACATAATCAGCACACACAACTGTTGTATTCCCGGGTGAACCGGGTACGATAGCAGCTAGTATATATATATATATATATATATATATATATATATATATACCCCCGGAGCAGCAAACCTGCATACTCAGCGAATTTCCAATGGAGATATAAATATCTAAATACTACATAAAGCCGCTTACCAAGTTTCATAAAAATATATTCACAAATAAGCAATGTATACAATTTTAATTATTCTCCATAAGAATAACATTGGGGCTGAGTACGCAGGTTTGCTGCATCAACGACCACAATAAATGGTTTTTTATGCTAATATCAATATAACTCAACTAGGTGAAGTCATATACCAGTTTTATTAATTTATGTTCATAATTAAGGCAGACATAGCATTTAATTATTATCCATAAGAATAACATGGGGCTGAGTACGCAGGTTTGCTGCTACGGGAGCCTTTGGCAAAAAATTATTTTTGTTAGCAAATATCAATAGACCACAACCAGATGAAGCCATATACCAAGTTTCGTCAGTATACGTTCATAAATAAGCAAGATATAAAATGTTTATTTTCCTCCATAAGAATAACATTAGACAACGTACTGTGTTTAGCACTTTCAATATCTCGGTAACCAGTTAACGTAGAGAAATGATCAAAATACCAAATTGTGTGTTTTTTAAGCTGGATTCCAATGGTGGAAACTAAAATTTGATTTTTTTCAAAAATTATATGTAAAAAATTCAAAAAACCCATTTTTGGGGTACAAAACTCTCTCAAAATACCCCTTCGGATGGAGCGATCTGGCTGGTTTTCGAACTTAAAGTCATAAATGTTGTTTTCCACGTTTATACCTAATTTAATCAAAATCGGATAATTTATACGTGAGTTATCGTGCTTACGGACACATATATACAAATATATATATATATCCGAACGAATAGTGTTTTTGGTGTCTGGGGACCTCAAAACGAAAAGTTATCATGGTCCCGGGCCTAGGTCTTACCATGCCGACTACGGTAATAGCTTCTTCCCTATAGGGGAAATTCGCTAATACTAAAATTAATACCCCCGTCGCAGCAAACCTGCATACTCAGCGAATTTCCAATGAATATGTAACATAACACATTAAAAGACTTAACAGGATTCATAATAAATATATTCACAAACAAGCGATATTTAAAATATTAATTATTCTCCATAAGAATAACATTGGGGATGAGTACGCAGGTTTGCTGCAACAAGGCACGCAAAATAATGGGTTTTTATGCAAATATCAACAGAACTCATCTTAGTGAAGTCACATACCAAGTTTCATCCATATACATTCATAAATAAGCGATATATAACATTTTAAGTATTTTCCATAAGAATAACATGGGGACCAAGTACCTAGGTTTGCTGCTACAGGAACCATAGGCGAAAAATTGTTTTTTGTGCAAACAACAATAAACCATAACCAGATCAAGCCATATACCAAATTTTGCCAGTTTATGTTCAGAAATAAGCGAGATATACAATTTTTCTTTTTCTCCATAAGAATAACATTAGACAACGTACTGTGTTTAGCACTTTCAATATCTCGGTAACCAATTGACGTAGAGCAATGATCAAAATACCAAATTGTTTGTTTTTTTAAGCTGAATTCAATGGTATAAATTAAAATTTGATTTAAATTAAAATGATATGTGAAAACCCCAAAAAACACATTTTTGGGGTACAAAACCCCCCAAAAACCCCCCTTCGGATGGTGCGATTCATCTGGTTTTCGAACTTGTTCAAATAAATGGTACTTTACACATTTGTACCAAATTTCATTAAGATCGGACCTTTTTTACGAGAGTTATCGTGCTTACGGACACATATATATATAAATAAATAAATAAATATATATATATATACATATATAAAAATTTGAACGAATGGTGTTTTTGGCACCTGGGGACCTCAAAATGAAAAGTTATCATGGTCTCGGGCTTAAGTCTTACCATGAGACCTACGGTAATAGCTTCTTCCCTATAGGGGAAATTCGCTAAAAGCCCAACTTACTTATAATATACACTAGTAGGCACGATAACATCCGTTAAAATGATTCGATCTTGATGAAATTTGGTTTAAACGTGTAAGGCAGCATCTATTTTCATGAGTTCGAGATCCAGACAGATCGCTCTATTTTAAATGGGGTTGGGGGGGGGTCGTACACAAAAAATGTTTTTTTTTAACTCTTGACATATAATTCTTTTTAAACCAAAATTTTAGTTTACACCCTTAAATTCAGCTTAAAAAACAAACAATATGGTATTTTGATCATCGCTCTTCGTCAATTAATTTGTTACCAAGATATTGAAAGTGATTGTACGTTGTCCAATGTTAATCTTATGGAGAATAAGTACAATTTTATATCTCGCTTATAACTGAACATATATTAATGAAACTTGGTATATGGCTTTATATGGTTGGGGTTTATTGATATTTGAATACAAACCCCATTTGTTTGGTCCCCATGGCAGCAAACCTGCGTACTCAGCAGCTATAATTTTATTCTTATGGGGAATAAGAAACATGTGATATCTTGTTTTTTTTTTATAAATATAAATTGGTACAACTTAGAATGTTGCTTCATATAGCGGTGATCCATTGCTGTTGGATAAAAACCCAATTTTTGTGGTCCTTGATGCAGCAAACCTGCATACTCAGTCCTAATGTTTTTCTTATGGAGAATAAATAAAATGTCATATCTCGCTTATTTATGAATATGCTTTGATCAAAGTTGGTAAGTGGCTTCATGACGTAGTGAAGTACCATTTGAAATTCGCTGAGTATGAAGGTTTGCTGCAACGGGGGTATTTTTTTTTTAAGTGTTGCGTGTAAGTGAAACAGTAAAAATCGACTTAATAGAGATGGCTATGGAGAAGATTTACCTAAAGAAAATTCAGGATGTAGTTATATTTAGACATTAGTAGACAGGTTTTCTAAAAATGCTGTACCGCAACTCGCGCATTGACCTCTTTTGATGTAGTTGAATGGCGAACGTTGACAAATAAATAGGTAAGGATCACCAATTAAATTATAATTTGTGTATTTTTGAACTGTTTGTTTATTTTGGCAGTTAACGGGAAGGTAATCTTACAAATTATGGCTCAATTATTAATTTTGATGAAGTATTAAGAGAAAACTCGAACCAAAATAAAACATCGTAGGAAAATAGTAATATGTATAACGATTCTGAAAGAGACTTTAATCAGTATAATGACGTAGTGAAGGGGTTTTAAATCAAAAGCACGCTGAATTAATGCAGAAGCTCAATATTAATCCCCATTAAAACGTTTACAACTAAAGCGGAAACTGGAGAAATATCTTAGAGAACTTTAAAGAAATGGTTATTTAGAGAGTTTAGTGCTTAAAGGTTGGACTCCCTGTGGTTGGATATTCCTCGAAAGTTAGTAAAAAAATAGTTATAAAGTACAAAGATCAATAGGCTAAAGCCTAGTCAATAAACTGATAACAATTTTAAATTTGTGTCTACTAAATTTTCATTTAAAAAATTTATATTTCAAAATCCAAGATTTAAATTGGGGGAAAGCGCAAGGATTTGTACACATAAACATGTATTTAGAAAAGGTTATACTCCTAATTTGAGAGGGGAGTTGTTTACTATAGAAAAGGTTAAGAATACGAAGCTAGTGAGTGATATATTAAGGGTGCGCCGTACCTCCCTTCCGCATGCTCAAGTAAGGGGTTTGCATCTCCCTCATTGTAGGCTAAATTGTTAACCAATTAAAAATAATTTGATGTTATTTAATTCAATAAATGTTCATCTAGAGATCATACGATTTAAAAATCGTAATTTTAATTCAAAATAAGTGGTAGGCCATTGTAATGTTCACAAATTAAGCGTTTTTATAAAGATTCCTAACGTATGGAGAAAAATTATTTTGTAGAAAAGGAACCGTATGATCCCTAGATTGGAATCTGAAAAGAGTGAAACTGCAAATAGTTTGGTATAAATCTGTAAAATAACAGTGCGATCGAGGAGAACAAAATGGTCTTCAAGCGTAAATATGCATGGCCCTGCTTGTTGGCGGCGCCGGCGCGGCGCTAAACAACAATGAATTCAATCTGGGTAGGGCGCACCCTTAAAATACGAAAACGCCATAAATTAATGACGGATTTTACGAGCAATAATTAAGATCAACTATAAGAACCATTGAAAGGTAGAGGGAAGGTGATTTATTATATACCGAATGGTTGAGTTTTCCAAATAGATTTCTGTAAAAGATTTTCGATAAAGGCGAAGTGAAGCTAATTCACCCAAAGGTGAATTAAAGGTGGAAGAGCGTATCGAATTATTGTTCTGAGAATAAAATGACACTCACCCTCCATATGAAATAGTTGTAAAATTATTATTCCTAGATGAAAGTAATTCATATTGGGTGTTAGAGGAGTTCCTCACATAGCCAACCGTGTGAGCAATACTAGCGTATAGTGAAATAATTGAAGATAAAAACGTAAGAAGGTATTTGTAAATAAAATTACTTATACATTTAATTTAAGTGATTAATAGATTTTACAAATACCTGCAGTCTAATACGGTCATTAAGGAATACCAAACTTTTTATAGCATGTCTGTGTTAAGAATCGTAACGAAGTATCTTTCCGGTGTACAAACAAACATGCGTGTATGTAGCATAAAAAAGGTGGGATGTAAATATTTTAATTGGAGAAAGCAAGTATCAATATAAGAGGTATTTGATTTATGTAGAGAAATTAAATTTAAAAATATACGTGACATATTTATACAAGTGATTTACAACGACTAAAACAATTGGGCCCTGTGGTATAATCCACTAGTCATCGTTAACCAATTTGACATTCGATTCTACCAGTGGCTACAGGGGACCTCAGGCAAAGCTTTTATGTCGAACTTGGGACACAGAAAACAACGTGTAGCCACTGGTAGATAATCGAATGTCAAATTGGGTTGTCTTGTAATGTAAAGTTTCCCTGATAACAAGTTGTGGTCAACAGAGTGACACAGCTATAGTTCTGTTTTCAAAAGCATCTAAGATTTATTCTTAAAGTGTGAGTTCATCATAGGCCTAGCCTAAACTCAAACTGTTCATTACGAATTATAGTCAAAAAACCTTTGGTTTAAAGATGAAAAGGTGTTGGCTAACTGTTATATCTAAGACTTTAGATACAGTTGGCACAATTGTAACAAGTTTTAAATGAGACCAATGCTCGAACTCGAGCAAATGTTCTTCTTATGCTTTTGAATTCACTTCACGTCTCATAACGTATGTAACGTCTGATCTTGCTGCTGTGCTGATGCGTGTCAACAGCTGTTACAATTTTAATTCAATTGATCCCCCTTCTTCTATACTATTTACATTGAAGCTTGGCGGGTGGAAGACGAATAAGTTATTATAAGGAAACTCGTTTAATCTGCTCCTCAACTTCTGAAAATTGACACATCGAGCGTAGAGATAGTTTATAGATCTCGTTCTTCCAAATAAACCTGTTTGTGTAGTAATACGATGGATGTCCATAAGTTATTGCAAAAGCGTTAAACCACACGTGTAGCTATTTTCCGGTGACATTTCAACTGTCGTCCAAATTGTGATCCGGTCAAATCGGATCGCAAACAACGACATTGGTCGTTGCGCAACAATCGGTAGTCCTGAATTTGCCGAATTGCCTTTTGAGGCCAAAACTGGATCAGAGAAACTGGAAGAAGCGGTCGGCACACTAGAGGAAATGTCGTTATGCTTATGCAAATATCGGTATCTAGATCAACTGTAAAAAATATTGTGTCAATTTGGCACAAATTTAACACCAAGGTGTTGTCCCAGGAAGACCTCAAAAACTCTGTGTCGAAATAACACTCAGCTGCCTGAGTTGAAGTTCACCTTCTAAACTGCGTTAAAAATCAGCACAACTCCTTGGGTCACTGGGTAACACATTCCTTCCGTGTTAAATATTTAACACATTTTTGTGTGTGAAAACATACTCTATTATTAAGCAACACGGAAATACTGTGTTAAAATACCAACCCAAATGTGTGTCAGTATAACCAGATTATTGTGACAAAACATGCAGCATAATAAGTCAACACATAATATTTGTGTTAAGTTGTATAAACAAATTTGAGTCTAACATTAACCCAAATTTGTGTCAGATAATTTTGTATTACGTCTGAATAAAGAAAACAGTGGACAACTTATATATTGTGTAAAATTAAATATCTGCAAGGGTATAAAACACTTAAGAAATGTTAAATCACCGGGGAATATTGCACAAACAAATTCAACTCAATAATCACCTTTCCTTTACCATTAATTTTATAAAACATGTTTCAGTTATTTTTACATTACACATTAAAATGGGTCACAATTTAAAACTTGAAACTAATAAAGGTAACCCACCCTAAAGTTGCTTTTGAAACACATATATACGACGTATTTTAAAATTACACCAGGTACTTGTCATCACATACACGTGTTCTTGAGTGACCAAAATAGTAATAACATAATATTTTTAAACTGTTTAAAAGAACGTGGTAATTTTTACATTTGCAAAATTTTGAGGGGTCGTTAAAATTTTATAGTTTGTTGTTTAAACATTTGATGTGATGTATAAAATTTCAACAAAAAAAATGTCAACTGTAATCAAATTCAGCATCTCTATTAAGTAGCATTAAAAGCGGTTGATTGAAAAATATAACCTGGATTAGGAGATATCACTTTTCACAACCGTACCAAAAAATTCAATGAAATTTTGAATATTTTAAATCACTGGATCTTCAAACTAAGGTACATTAAAATACCCCCCGTCGCAGCAAACCTGCGTACTCAGCGAATTTCCAATGCATTGATATGTTTCTCACTAGTACATAAAGCCACTCACCAATTTTGACAAAAATACATTCATAAATAAGTGATTTATTACATTTTATTTATTCCCCATAAGAATAACATTAGGACTGAGTACGCAGGTTTGCTGCAACGAGGAAGATAAGAAATGAGTTTTTATGCAATTATCAATATAACTGAACCAGGTGAAGCTACTTACCATGTTTTATTAATTTATGTTCATAATTAAGGGAGATATAAAACTTTACTTATTCTCCATAAGAATAACATTAGGGCTGAGTATGCAGGTTAGCTGCTACGGGGACAATCAACAAAACATTTATTTTTTGTGCAATTATCAATATACCAGTACAACATGAAGCCACATACCAAATTTCATCAATATACATTCATAAATAATCAAGATATCAAATTTTATTTATTCTCCATAAGGATAACATTGGACAACGTACTGTGTTTAGCACTTTGAATATCTCTGCAACGGTTTGACGTAGAATCACAATTTAAACACCAAAATGATTGTTTTGTGGAGCTGAAGTGATTGGTAAAAGAAAATGTGAAGTTTAAAGTAAAATTAACTGAGGAAAAGCCAAAAACCTTTTTCCCATAAGATTAACATGGGAGATTTTATGAGCATGTTTTTTGGATTTTTTCCGCAACCACTTAACCTAGGTTAATAATTCAAAATACCATATTATTTGTTTTTTTAAGCTCTATAACATGGTCTAAACCAAAATTAAGTGTTTTAAAAATTTTAGGGTAAAAAATGCAAAAAACTGATTTTTGGAAAATTTAAAACCCCCATAAACCCCCCTTCCCATGGTCCGATTTTTCTGGTTTTCGAACTTAAAGTCATAAATGTCAGTTTACACATTTGAGCCAAATTTCATCGAAATCGGACGTTTTTTACTCAAGTTATCGCATTCACGGACACATATATATATATATATATATATATATATATATATATATATAGATATATATAGATATATATATATATATATACATATATATATAAATTTGAACGAATAGTGTTTTGGACATCTGGGGACATCAAAACAAAAAGTTATCATGGTCTCGGGCTTAAGTCTTACCATGAGACCTACGGTAATAGCTTCTTCCCTATAGGGGAAATTCGCTAAAAAAAACATTTAAAGATAAAAAACAACTTTATTGCACACATTGTTTAATGCACTATAAAACAATCTCATGGGACTTGGCCCTCGACGGCTCTCTGACTGGTCTATACTATTACAGAGGTCGACATTGGGTACAGCAAAATGAAGCTGTCACAGTATTGGTAAGTCTTTTGGCTATCCAGTGTGACAACTTCCCCCTTCCTTGGTTCCTCCTTGTCTCTTCTGGAGGCTTGACTCCCAGTTGAGCCTGGATACCCAGTCTAGTCCAAGTCCTTGGAGGGAGTAGTGGATCTTCCTTGCAGCCTGGGACGGGTGCCTGGGAGGAAGGGCCCTTACCCGACGGTCTTCGGTTTGCCGGGCTGGGGGACGAACTGTCCTGGGGCCACCCGACCCCTGAGAGGTTGGAGGCTCCGTGCGATGGCGGTCCCTGTCTGGTGGACTTAGGGGGACGTCGGGTTAGAGGGCGAATCGTCCTGGGGTGTTGTCACCCACAGAGCCCGGGAGCTAGGTAAGGATCTCTCTCCCTTTCTGGAGCGAGGCAGACTGACCCCATCCTACCACCGTTCCCATCCATCTTTTCCCTCTTTCCGGTGGCTGTACAATATCCCAAGGGAGACGTGCCTAGCCGGCTATGCCGGGGCCTCCTAATCCTCCAATAAACAAACAACAAACAATCTCATGGGACTTAAACTTTTAATCTTAGTTTTAAAATAGTAACGCAACATATTATGAACAATATCACGTTAATCAGCCCTTTCAAAAGGTTTGACATAATGAACCATCCAACTTAGTGATTGTTATAATGAACACAACTAAACATTTGTGTTGTTCCCTTTGCAATAAAGAATTACACTCTATAAAAAATCTCATTGCATATTATCGAGTACAACATTCTATTTATGAAAGGTCACATTTATTACTGAAATGTATCAGTAAGGAATGTCCAGTGTCTTGCAACAGTTTCAGTGGTTTCAGAAGGCATTTAATTAGGTGTCCCCAGGGTCTTCAGGTCCACAGGCCAAAATATATGGCTGGAGATCCCTTGAACTGTTTACTCGCTCTTCCAAAGAGTGGTCAATCTGAAACATATTTTCCTACACTATATATCTGGTCAGCAATGATATACCAATACTTATTGAGTACTTCATCAGTAGAACATTGTAAGTCATAATACCCCCGTCGAAGCAAACCTGCATACTCAGCGAATTTCCTATGCATGAATATATTTCTTACTACCACATAAAGCCACTTACCAAGTTTCATAAAATTACATAAATAGTGATAATAGTATAATAGTGATAATAAGTGATATATAGCATTTTATTTATTATCCATAAGAATAACATTAGGGCTGAGAACGCAGGTTTGCTGCAACGAGGAAGATATAAATGTTTGTTTTTTTGCAATTATCAATATAACTCAACCAGGTGAAGGGAGCTACATACCAAGTTTTAATCATTTATATTCATAATTAAGGGAGATATAAAGCTTTACGTATTCTCCATAAGAATTACATTAGGGATGAGGATGCAGGTTTGCTGCTAAGAGGATAATCAACAAAAATAAATTCGTTGTGCAAATATCAATATGCCAGTACTAGGTGAAGCCACATACCAAGTTTCATCAATATATGTTCATAAATAATTGAGATAACAAATTTTAAATATTATCCATAAGGATAACATTAGACAACGTACTGTGTTTAGCACTTTGAATATCTCGGCAATGGTTGGACGTAAAATCACAATTTACACACCAAAATGATTGTTTTGTAGAGCTAAACTGATTGGTAAAAGCAAATGTGAAGTTTACAGTAAAATTAATTGAGGAAAAGCTAAAAACCATTTTCCCATAAGATTAAAATGGGAGATTTTATGAACACGTTTTTTACTTTCTCCCTCTATACATAGTATATGGAGAAAGTATTGTTTTCGTCAAAATTTTCGAATTTGAGTTGTTAGTGGAAATATTCGTTTTGGTGCTCCCTGAACCCAAAAAAGTGGTTTTTACGTGATGTCTGTGTGTGTGTGTGTGTGTGTGTGTGTGTGTGTGTGTGTGTGTGTGTGTGTGTGTGTGTGTGTGTGTGTGTGTGTGTGTGTGAGTGTGTGTGTGTGTGTGTGTGTGTGTGTGTGTGTGAGTGAGTGTGTGTGTGTGTGTGTCCGTGTGTGTCCGTGTGTGTCCGTGTCCAAGCGCGCGCGCGCGCGCGTGCGTGCGTGTGTTGTTGTTGGTTGTGTGTGTGTGTGTGTGTGTGTGTGTGTGTGTGTGTGTGTGTGTGTGTGTGTGTGTGGATGTGTACAGAGCTAGAGCCCTAACCAATGGGACGATTTTTATGAAATTTGGTATGTAGGTACTAATCCACGATATCTCCAGGTGTTTTTTTCATTTTTTTGAATTTTTGATTTTTAAGGGTAATTATCCCCCAAAAACCTCCAAAAAACATGAAAAATCAAAATTTATCAAAAACGGCTCTAACGATTTTGATTAAACTTTAAAAAATTCGGATTCAGAAATTACAGGACTTAAAACATCAAAAATTCAGTTTTTTATTTTTCATAAAAAGACATAAGTATAAAAAAAATATTACTATTCACCATTAAAAAGAGCTCAAAAAACTAAATAATTTGGTATTTTGAATTACTATTCTACGATTGCTGGTTTCGGAGAAAAATGAAATTTTTATTTAGCGGTAAACGCAGTACGTTGTCCAATGTTATTCTTATGGGGAATACAAAAATTACTATTTCTCTCTTATTTACTGATAAATTTCATTTACACTTGATATGCTTGTCAATTTAGCATTGACCAACAGAGGTAATTCGAAATATGTTGCCCCTTAATAACCCTGGGGGGGAATAGGGGGCATTTCCCTTCTTAAAACCACGAGTTTAGCAATGTAGCAATGTAGTGCCTCCTAAACAGGGATTTGGGTGGATGTTTTTAAAAAAAACTTGTTTACAAGATTTTCTGTACATTCGACCGTGCTTTGTATTCTATATTTAGTAAATAAAAAGTAATTTATTCATTAAAGTTGGGCTAAAAGGGAGAAAGTATGTGTCAGTTTCCTGCTATAGTCTAGGAAGTATACCAGTTTCCTGAAAGTGATGTGTGAGTTTATTTGGTTTTTCTCCGCAACCACTTAACCTAGGTTAATGAATCAAAATACTATATTATTTGTTTTTTTAATGGTTAAAACAAAAATTGTGTGTTTTAAAAATGTTAGGGTGAAAAGTGCAAAAAACTGATTTTTGGAAAATTTTGAATACCCATAAACCTTCTTTCCCATGGTACGATTTTTCTTGTTTTCGAACTAAAGTCATGAATGTCACTTTGCACATTTGAGCCAAATTTCATTGAAATCGGACGTTTTTTACTCAAGTTATCGCATTCACGGACACATATATATATAATATATATAAGTATATATATATATATATATATATATATATATATATATATATATATATACACATATATATAAATTTGAACGAATAGTGTTTTTGGCATCTGGGGACCTCAAAACAAAAAGTTATCATGGTCTCGGGCTTAAGTCTTACCATGTGACCTACGGTAATAGCTTCTTCCCTATAAGGGAAATTCGCTAAAACATTGTTGAAATCATGCTATGAGGGCAGTACATATACAAATCAAGGACAACCAATGTCGTCCAGTGGCTCGTGTCTCACTTGGTTCAAGAGCTAATGAAATTTTAATGCACACCATTAAAATAGATAACAATTTAGTAGTTTCAATAATTTCTCTATGTCAATCGGTAACTGAGATATTGAAAGTTCTAAATACATTATGCGTATTCCAATGTGAATCTTATGGAGAATAATACAAACCAGCAAATCCAGATGCTCAAATTCGAGCAAATACGGTTCTGTTACTTTAAATTGTGATGCCATTCCAGAAGTTAGCCTAAAAAAGCTGATCTTTCGTCTGTACCGTGATTTTTTACCTTCAACAGCTGTCAAATGTTCAATTTCAATGATTACTGTTCTTCCATAAGATTAACATTGTAACTTTGAAGGCCTATAGGGCAGAGCCCTGAGGGCCGATGTAGATTTTAATGGTTTTCTGTAGACCTAAGCATCAATACTTTTCCGCATAGATACTTCAATCATACGAATCGGTACAGTGGATCCTGAGATCTCAGTGTGACAAAAAATCTGCTTGTGTATTAAATATTAGGTTTGCTTTGACAGGTGTTTTTGTTTGGTTACTTAACTAGTCAGGCAAACTAAATATCCCCTGACACTGTAATAGCCCTCCCTCCGTCAATAGCCCTGGAAAAAAGGGTTTATAATTTAATCTTATGATAGGAGTGAAGTACCTCTCGGTCGTCGGTAGACTGTGTTGAATGGGGATTTACTGTAACTTTGATTTTTTATTTGGGTTGTTATGTTGAATTTTACCTTCCAGAACATCATGAGTTTGTCAACTGCCACTCTCTATCCCACTCTTGGTCCACGTTTCTTTCCCTTCGCTGTTGGAGGTAGTAGGTGAACCGTTCAAATCTTTGAATTTGTCGTCTGGTTCCATTTTACAAATATAAGTTAAAAATTACCTTTTCTGAAGTAAAATACCTAAATGTTTAAACTAGACCGCCCATACAATAATTGTTAATTTATTAGGAAATGTTGTTAAACAATTGTCTGATCATATACAATGTCAGCAAACTTAAATACAATTTTAAATTTTACCTTTCCCCCACCAGGCACTTTAAAACATGATTTAAATCGACTTGTTTCAGGAAGTATGTTGACATTAATTGAGAATCAACTCTTTCGTTTTTCACCAGTTTACTACGTATTTATTTTCCCTAACTTGTAGATCCTTTCCCAACTACAAGGTTATGTGTAACAAGTCCAGTATAAATACTTTCCCCCAATTCTGTGATTAAATATAATACAGTCCCGAATTTGACATGATGATCAAGCATAACAGGATGAGATCAATGATCACAATCTTTTGTGCCCTGCCTATGGTGAGAAAAGACAAGTCAAGTGTAATTTCATACATTACATTAGTATAATTATGACATTTAAGGGATATATAAAGCCGGGTCACACTAGGCTCGTTACCAGCCCTAGTTATTAGCAGCTAGGAAAATCAAAATAAACAAAAATGTAAACATGTTGTGAGCTGCTAGCTGTGCAAGCTCGTCAATATTTACTTTACGTCTTGAATAAAACAAAAAATGTACAATCACTGGTGTTAATGTGAACCAGCTGACATTTATCAACAGTAAAAGTGCAGAAAAACCAGATAAACTTCAGTCTATATTTAATTCCAAGGATGTCTATTGGTAATAGGCCTAATGGAGACAAACCTACTCAACAAAACTGTGTGCCGCAGCCATTTTTTGGTGAGGAAAATGAACTACCGTAGTACGTATATGACGGTGTTGTTGTTTTACTTCGCTTGTAAGGCTCAAATCAGTATTTAATTCTGCTTATGGAAGAATTTACCTTGTTTCTGGAAGTAGATATATTGCCTTTGGGATTATGTAAAACTATAAAATGCAACCTGCCACCTAGCTCCAGACAACAACCATGGTGCCAAGCCTAAGTAAAATTTAACGTACAACCTTCAATAATAACATTTTCTACCAACCACCATTTAATTAATATGGATGAGTTATTGACAAATCATTTGTGTCTGTCTGTTTAAAAATGTTTTCAAAAATTAAATCTTAGTAGTGGTGAATTACCGGTTTAACCCCACTTCCGGCGCTTTTTCCCCATGTTATTCTTATGGGGAGCCGTTTTTGAGCCGACGCCAGCTCCCGCCTATAGAGCTCCCGCCCGCAGGCCTATATTAAATATACCCCTGCCTATATTAAATATATTGTCCCTCCTCTTTTTAAAAACTCTGGTGTCTGATTTGTTTTTTGGTGTTTTAATCCCAACTGCCGCCAAAACTTGGTGTTTTAATCCCAACTATTACGGTCGAACTGTCAACTGATTAAAACATCCGCTGCTTTCACGTGCAACACCATTCACCGACACTCTCCCGAGAGCGAAAGTGCGCTTGCGACACATTAACACACTAATGGATTGTTGCGTGACACTTTGACCACACTTTCCACTTACCAGTAATTTCCTGGAAATCCTCTCAATGTGAGGTAATTTCCAAATTGTAAATCGAGGTGTATATAAGGAGCCACCAACACCGTTGTTCTACACCAGTGACCTCGACCACCGGACGTCACCACACTCCAGCGACCGCGACCACCGGACGTCACCACACTTGTCACCGCATGACATCACCGGCTCACCGCACCTCCGCGCCACCGGCTCCTAGGACTCTGTGAGTGTTAGCAACGGTGTGATGTCTTTAGGGACAACTGTTAATCCATAATTGAAATAGCCTAATATTTGTAAATCTCCAATTCACCATTTCCAAATGTGTATTAATACCTAAAATGTGTATGTAAAAAATAATATTGCACCACCAAAATTGGAAATTTTTTTAATTTTTGCAGTAATTAAACTGCAAAAATGTCTTATTTTAGAGTTAAAAAATATGTTTTTATTATTTAAAAAAGATAAAATTTTAAAATTTTCAACCAAGGATATATATAGAAGCCCCAAAATCACCACCCTCATTCCAACAAAAAATGTTGACCTGTGCACAGTGCTCCACGTCTTGCTCCAAAAAAAGCAATTTAATCAGACACTATCGTAACATTCACAAAATTATTCCTAATGTTTGTAAAATATGTCATCAAATATTTGATAATACAAATTTTAAAATTCACATGCTAGAAAAACATAATACTTGTGATGTGTGTAAGAGAGTCGTCACTCGTGACAAGAAACGACACTACCTACGATGTGACAAACAACCTTACAAGTTGTATGTTTTTAACGGTGAATCAGCGGAAGTATTAGACACTCTCCAATCTTGCCTTCTACCCATCAAATGGATTCTTATTAGGAGAGTAAAATTCATCAAACACTCAGTGGACAATAATGGTGATTTAATCATTGACAAAGAATGTATTGCTGATTTTCGAAGTTTAACTAATTTATCAATTGAGAAAGCACAGCTAAAGACTCAAATTGAAAATTCACTTTTAAAAATCGATACCTCCATGCACAAGTATCAAGCTCAAGGCAGTGGATGGATATATGACCGCACCAAATACTGGCAGTTGCATGTTTACAAATATAAGCCCCTAACTCCCAAATCATACATTCCCACGCCAGAAAATATAAAATCAAAACATGCTGTTTTAAATATTAAAAACACCGATAATAAATGTTTCACCTGGAGTGTTTTAGCAAGCTTAAGACCAAGGAATAGTAAACATGCAAATCGAGTAGTTCACTACGAACCCTATGAGGGCCAGTTAAATATGTCAAATATAAAATATCCAGTAAAAATATCTGACATTGATAAATTTGAAAAACAAAATAACATAAGTGTTAATGTATATGGAATTGAAGGAAAAACAATATATCCACTGAGAACAACTAAACTAAACGGCAACACTCACGTCAATCTGCTGCTTCTAAAACATGGTTAGAAATCACATTACTGTTTAATTCGTGATTTTGACAAGTTAATGTTTAATTCTACAAAAGATGACCATAAGAAATATTTTTGCAAGTTCTGTTTGCAACATTTTTGCACCAAAAATAAATTGGAACGTCACACAACACACTGTAAAACCTTTGGGCATCAAAGAGTACAAATGTCTAAAAAAGATACACTACAATTTACGAATTACAAATATCAACTTAAAGCTCCCTTTGTGATTTATGCAGATTTCGAATGTTTTATAAACGGCGGCAAACACACGCCTTCTGGATTTGCTTATGTTGTGGTGAGAGACTCTAAAATTATTTACGAAGAGTTGTACAGCGGTGAAAATGTGATGGATGTATTTTTCGAAAAGTTATTTAAAACTTATGACTTTATTAAAAGTCAGATGGAAGTATATGTTCCCCTTGTAATGACTCCAAAGCAAGAGGCATCCTTCAAAAACTCTAAATACTGCCACATATGCCAACAGCTGTTACTGGGTGATAAAGTGCGCGACCATTGCCATCTAACAGGCGAGTTCCGAGGACCCTCCCACAACGCTTGCAATTTAAACTATAAAGTAACCAAGAAAATTCCAATATTCTTCCACAACCTTAAAAACTATGATGGTCATTTAATTATGCAACACTTGGGAAAACTCAATCGCAAATTGAATTGCATAGCCAAGGACATGGAAAAATATATATCGTTCTCTGTTGATGATTTGGTATTTTTGGATTCCTACAACTTTCTGTCTCTTCCCTTAAGCAAATTAGCTTCCAATTTAAATACATTTAGATTTATAGACAATCCACTACTACAACGCAAGGGCGAATTTCCATACGAATACATGACAGGACCAGAAAAGTTTTTAGAGACCCTACCACCCATAGAGGCATTTTACAGCAGCCTAACTAAAGAATGTATATCTCCTGCACAATATGAACATGCTAAAAACGTATGGAATCATTTTAATATAAAGAATTTAAAAGAATATCACGATTTATACCTTAAAACAGATGTGTTGTTATTGGCTGATGTGTTTGAGACATTTAGGGACTTGAGTTTAAAGGATTATAAACTCGACCCCGTCCACATGTACTCATTGCCTGGGCTATCATGGGAGGCGTGTCTTAGAATGACCGGCATAAAATTACAGTTATTTAGTGACATTGACATGCATTTGTTTATAGAACACGCTATTAGAGGTGGTGTAAGCATGATTTCCACGCGCTATGCTAAAGCCAACAATAAGTACATGGGCGAACATTATGACCCAAATCAAGAAAGCACCTATCTTGTATACTTAGACTGCAACTCGCTATACTCTACAGCAATGTGCGAGTCGTTGCCCGTTGATGGCTTTAGATGGACAAACGAGAAAGATTATAAAGCCAATAAAAATGAAAACTTTGGATTTATTTTGGAAGTTGATTTAAAATACGATAAAAGTTTACACGATTTGCACAACGACTACCCGCTCGCACCAGAAAAAATGAATGGAAAATTAATACCAAACTTAAATGACAAAACCAAATATATTCTACATTATAAAGCACTAAAAAAATACGAAGAACTGGGTTTGGTAGTTACAAAATACCACAGAATCTTAAAATTCAGACAATCAAAATGGCTCGCACCCTATATTAATTTTAATATTGAAAAGCGACAAAAAGCTGAACATGATTTTGAAAAAGACTTTTACAAACTGTTAAATAACAGTCTCTTTGGTCGAACAATTATGAACCAACGCAAGTTTCGTGATATACATCTTGTAGATGAGTCTATGTTAACAAAGTATGTTACAAAGCCAAGATTTGACTGCAGCAAAAAGTTCGATAACAACTTGCATGCTGTGCATTTAAATAAATTAATTGTAAAGTTTGATAAACCAATATATTTAGGAATGACCATTTTGGATATCAGCAAAGTAATCATGTATGATTTCCACTATAATTATATGTCAAAATTTAAGAATAAAAAGTTCTTAATGACAGACACGGATTCTCTGATGTATTCTATAGTAACAGAGGACTTTTACAAGGAAATACAAAGTGACTTGGACCGTTTTGACACCTCTGCATACAGTAAAGACCATTTCTTATACTCTGATAAAAACAAAAAAGTTACGGGCAAGTTTAAAGATGAATTAAATGGTCAAATTATGTATGAATATTGTGGTTTAAGGCCAAAATTATACTCTTTCATTCCTCTACAGTGGTTATACGAAAAAGAAAAGCAAAATGAGCTAGAGGTTAAGAAGGCAAAAGGAGCTGACGGCGCTACAGTTAAACATCTCTTAAGACACCAACACTACTTACACTGTCTTGCAACCGGAGAAGATTACTACGAGAATGTTACAAGAATTAAATCCACAAACCACCATCTGCAAACATTAACGATGAACAAAAAGGTACTCTCTTTTGATGACGACAAGAGGTTTATTGTGGATGGCATCAACACCCTTGCCCTTGGTCACTATAAAATTGGTCAAACATAAATCTGTATTTGCCGTTATTCTTTGGCCTTTCCTTGTCTATTACAATAAAGCCATATTTAGACCTATCCCAGCACTGATGGCAGAGATTTCTAAATTGGTTAAATGAAAAATCATTTCCCACATGATTGTTATACACATGTTTTAAATTTAAATCGTCTTGTTTAAATAATATTATGAAATTAACATTGTCACGTAAATGTTTGTTTACTTTACTGTAAGATTGACACAAGTAAAAACTGCTAATATTTTTGTGTCTGCCCATTGAGAAAAATTGTGTGATATTTGGACTATTTATGTCGTCAAATACAACTATTGAGTGTGATTCTACATCATTTGGTGTGATTTCACAGTTTGAATATGTGTGTAATTTAACTTCATCACACAGACGGAATATTTCAATTATTTTTTTATATTTTTCTTGTTCTAAAGATTTGGATATTATATATAAATTTGTAAACTTTAATCCTTGTTTTTTTACAATTAAGTTATAAATTACAACAGTCTTCCCCGAACCACTGGGCCCTATTATAAGACAGCGAATATTATTAGGAAATAGACCCAACTTCTTTGGTGTATTTTCTTTATGTGCAATTTTAAATTTGTTCTTTTGTTGAATAAATGACATTTTTTATATAATGGTGTATTTTCTTTATGTGTTAAATGACATTTTTTATATAATAAAAATGCCAAAGAGAAAGTGTAAAACGGTCCAAGGTAAGGGATTATTCTTAAAGCCATATAGAGGCCGTGGCTTGTTAAATACCCTTATAAACAACCTTCCTTTCCCCCTCCACATCCCGTCGTATTCATATTGTGGTCCAGCAACTAATATACGTGAAAATTTAGCCAAAAATGTACCTCCAAAAAATAAGCTAGACTCTTATTGTAAAGAGCACGACATATTCTACATGAATAATCCTGATACAGCCGCCCGGAACAAGGCAGATATGAGATTAGCGGACCAGGCTTGGACTAGGGTTTCGGCAAAGGACGCCAGTCTGGCCGAAAAAGCAGCAGCTTATGCTGTGACAAATTTGATGAAGGCTAAGGCAAAAATGGGAATGGGATTAAAATTTAATAAAAAAGATGGACAACTTTCAGCTGTTAGAGGCAGCAAGAGACGTGCCTCACTTTCGAGGAGTGTACCTAAAAAACGAGCTAAGAAAACTGAGACCAAAAGTAAGAGAATGTGGAATTATTAATTTAGACAGTGACAGGGGCACACATTGGACAGCATATCGTAAAAATAAAGATGTTGTAATATATTTTGACCCTTTCGGAATACAGCCTCCAAAAGAGGTAATTGAATATTTTGTACCATCTAAAATTTACTATACAACTGATCAAATACAAGATTTAAACAGTTCCATTTGTGGAATTTTATGTTTATCATTTCTGAAAAATTTTAGTTTATAAAAATGGATTCATTTACTATAACATTCACAGGTACAGAGCCAGAGTTGAAGTCGGTGTTCTTTCCTCCTATAGAATTAAATGGTGATTATGTAATTGGGCTGGTAGATTTTCAAAGTTATAATTCTATATTTAATGTTAAAAAACCTCTAAATACTTTGACATATTACAAAATGCACAAAATTACAACCCCAAAAGGGGAGGTTACAATTGACGAATTAAACCGGGCATTAGATGGTAAAGTTGAAGTTATTATACAAAATAAAGTAGCATTAATTAATACAAAAGTCAAACTTATATTTTACAAAGGCCTAGTTCCAAAATTAAATAAACTTAAAGACACAAAATTAACTATAGACGAGGGTGAGGATGTGTATTATTACGATCACAAAGCTCCAAATGTAATTGAAATTGCTGAAGGTACATACGAAGTGTTTGAGCTTGCGAAGGAAATTCAAAAGCAACTCCCAGATTTTGTACTTATAGCCGATAATAAAACTATGAAAGCCACATTACATTCTGGCCATGTGTTTGATTTTACAAAACCGTGTTTAGGGTCTGAATTGTTGGGATTTAAAGGATTTTCTACTCCAGATATTGCGTTTAAATCCGTAAATAAAATCAACATAAATAATGTAAATGTGATTAGAGTAAAATGTAATATTGCGAATGGGTCTTATTTAAATGGTGACAAATCACACACCATACATAGTTTTTACCCAGAAGCTCCTCCGGGCTACAAGATTATTGAGGTTCCCAGAAATATTATATACTTCCCTGTAAATAAGAGAAGTTTAGATGTTGTTAGCATTACATTTGCAGATCAACACGACAAGCCAATTGACTTTAATAAAGAAGAAACTACAATTACTTGTCATATAAAAAAGATATGAGAATTTACAAGAACGGGCTGAGTGTGCAAAATGCCAGGTTTCTGCGATCAATTGGGTTGAAGTTAAAATTTTCTATTAATAAAAATGGAAGATTTTCTAGACGTTGCAGGAAAATTCCAATACGATGATAGCCTGGTTAAAATTACAAATCACTCCTATGTTCCACACAACACTTTAGCAATAAATAATTCCGATGAAATTCGAATATGCATAAATAATCAAGATTTACTAACACTCCCATGTAGGAGTTATTTGTATATTAAAGGAGAAATAGAGAATCATGATAAAGGACATTTTATAAATAATGCATTTGCATTCTTATTTGACGAAATTAGATACGAAGTTGCTGGTAAAGAAATAGATATTGTAAGAAATCCGGGAATTTCCAGTCTTATGAAAATATTGTGCTCTTACAATAAAACAACTAAATTGTCAAATGCAGCATTTGATTCTGATGAAAATTTAAAGGAGTTCCATAAAAGCGGCAAGTTTAGTACTTGTGTCCCGTTAGAGCTGTTAATGGGTGTGTTTGAGGATTTTAATAAGGTTTTAGTAAATGTTAAACAAGAATTGGTGTTGAAAAGATCCAAAAACGACTTAAATTGCATATTAACAACATCTAATGCTCCAACTGGTGTCGATCCTATTCCTAAAATTACACTTAAATCGATTCAGTGGGTGATGCCGCACGTGGTACCATCTGATGGGGAGAAGCTTCAATTACAAAAGATGTTATTGCAAAATAAAAATTTGCAAATTGCATTTAGAAGTTTGGAGCTACACGAACTCCCATCATACCCCGAAACCAAGAGACACACATGGTCAGTTAAGACGTCATCGAGTTTGGAGAAGCCCAGGTATGTTATATTTGGTTTCCAAACAGGTAGGGACAACAGTGCACGAAAAAGAACTGATGAATTTGATCACTGTAAATTGAAAAATCTCAAAGTGTTTTTAAACTCTGAATATTATCCTTATAGCGATTTAAATCTCGACTTTGAAAATGGAGATGCCTTTAAAGCTTATGAGATGTTTGTGAGGTTTAGGGAGAGTTACTACAACACTGTCCCCGATCCTATGATTAACAGAGCTGACTTTATAAAGAAATATCCTCTAATTGTAATAGATTGTTCTAGGCAGAATGAATCAATCAAAGAGGGGGTTGTAGATATTAAATTAGAAATTGAAACTGCAGAAAACGTCCCTTCAAACACATCTGCATATTGCCTAATAATACACGATAAGGTGTTTGAGTATAATCCATTGACAAATGAGATAAATAAAATGTAAATAAAATGAAAACAAATATTCAACAAGAATTGGTAGAGTCTGCAAAACAAATAAGAGAAAAATATAGGGCGTTAAAACGTGGTAAATTTCTAGAGGCTGAAGAGAGGTTCCAAACGTTTCAACCGTTAATAGAGCCTTTGCAAGAATTAAAAAATTTAGCCACAAAAACAGAGAGGCCAGTTCTCCCAATGATTTTAGAAAAGACCCCGTCTAGAATACCAAGAATAACACAGATAACACCACACAAATTAGATTTTGGTCTTTTAGCATCAGACTATTTGGGAAATTACCTTAGTAGAAGTAGTATGACAGACACCACATATGGTATTAGGCGAGAAGGAAATAAATTTTTTATTGGGAATCAGGAAGTTCAAATTGCCAATGATGATGTTACAGTTGGAGAAAAAATTTATAAAGGGACAAAGGGATTGTGGGAATTGTTAACTTTAAAAGAACCCGTAAACTATAGTCAGGCTGATTTGCAAAATTATAAAGAGATTTTGGAAGCTACAAATGCACATTTAAAGGGTTATAAACCAGGTGCGGCGATGTCAAGCAATAAACACACTAAATATCTTAATATAATTAAACCCCTGTTTAAGACTGTTGGTGAAGGTTTAAGGCAGGTAACTGGTAATAAAATAGACTATGTTTATTGGGATGATCCTAATGAGCTTGTAGATAGGTTAAGACTGCTTTGGTTAAGCCGATTGGCGGGAAATTCTGGAGTGGATAATGAGATAGATTCTATCATAGAAGAATTGAGGGAAAGTGGAATTGTTTATTAAATAAAAATATGATAGATAAATTTTATCGCGTATATAACCCATATAGTAAACCAGAAGCTAGAAGTTTTAAAGAAACTACTTTAAATCTAAAAGATGATGGTTGGAATGCTTTAAATTATAAAATTAGTAATGTTAAAGGTGGGGAGTTTACTGACGATGTATCGACTTTGGGGCAGACGTTAACCAGGAAAGGTGATGTTTTTGTACAAGGTAATACTAAATATAAGTTTTTAGAATCCAAGAATAATAATTGGAACGCTAATAAACGCAAAATTACTAATGTTAAACGAGGTGAAAGCTCAACCGATGTACCCACATTAGAGCAAACTTTAATAAGAAAAGATGGTGTCTTTGTACAAGACAAAAATAATTATGAATTTTTGGAATCGGAGAATGGTGTTTGGAATGCCAAAAAGCGAAAAATAAGTAATTTGTTGGCTGGTAAAGAAAGCGATGATGTTGTAAACGTCTCTCAAGTACCAAAAATGGATCTAAACTTTTGGGATTTTAATAATAAAAGGCTAGTTCGTGTTAAACCCGCTGTTGATGAGAACGATTGTGTTACAAAACATCAGACTGTGACTTTAGACGGTCTTAAATTTGATGGTAAAAATAAGCAATTAACAAACATTTTACCTGGGACATTGCCAAATGATGTGGCTGTTGTTAAGCAAATATTAACAAAAGGTGAGAAAAGCATAATAAAACAGGGGGATAAATATTATAATGTATTAACATTAGATGGCGATGTGTGGGATGCAGAGGACAAATTAATAAAGAATATACCTGAAGGCAAAGATAGGAGTGATGTTTGTTTAATGTCGCAGGTTTTGAGGTATGACGATAATAATAAAACTTTTAGACAAGACAATATTAAATTTGATATTTGTTTAAAATCACACGCATTAAGGTTTAACAATAAAACTAATAAATTTATGCAAGATAATAATGAAATCGATTTGATGATGTACAATCCTAAATTGTTGGTTGCAGACCCTACATCTTTAAGCGGATTTAAGACTTTAGATGGAGGGGCATATTTGCCAAAAAACTATGTATATCAAAGAATGAGTGATGGTATGTTAGTTGGTAGCAATGGAGGTGTTTTTGAAACGACAGAGACTGGCAGATACGTTAACATTAAAAATAAAGAATAAAAAATGGAAAAAATTGCTTACGAATTGCATAAGCCCGCGAGAAAGAACTTTATTAGAAGGTCTTTTAAGGTGTTGGGTATAAACGAAACTGTTCAAATAGATTTAATAGATATGCGGAATTATGCTAGAGAGAATTCTGGGAATAAATATATTTTAACTTTAATAGACACATTTTCTAAAAAAGCTTATGCTGCTCCACTAAAGAATAAAACTGGATTAGTAGTCACAGAAGCTATAAAAACTATTCTCCCAAAGGGAGTTAAAAATATTCAATCTGATAACGGAAAAGAATTTTTTAATGAACATTTTACCAAACTAATGAAAATTCTAAATATTAATCACTACCACACTTACTCTACAACTAAGGCGGCTATTGTGGAAAGGTTCCAGAGAACTTTAAAGAATTGGTTGTATAGAGAGTTTAGTGCACAAGGGAGTTACAAGTGGTTGGATTTACTTCCAAAGTTAATAAGGATATATAATAATAAAGTGCATAGATCCATAGGCATGAAACCTAACCAAGTAAGTGCTAAGAACTCTAAAGATGTACACGAAAGGTTAGCATCTAAAGTACAAGTTAAAAAGCCAAAATATAAGGTGGGGGATAGTGTAAGGATATCTAAATATAAACATGTATTTAGTAAAGGATATACCCCTAACTGGACGGGAGAGCTTTTTACAATAGCAGAAGTTAAGAAAACAAAGCCTGTGACTTATATTTTGAAAGATGAGAATGGCAATATAATCAAAGGAGGATTTTATACAGAAGAATTGTTAAAGACTAAATATAAAGACATGTATTTGGTAGAGAAGGTAATTAGGAGGAAGGGTGATTTATTATATGTCAAATGGCTCGGGTTCCCAAGTAGCCAGAACTCGTGGATTTCTGCAAAGGATGTATTAAAATGAATTTTAGGGTCAAAATATGGCAAGAGTCAAAACGGAAATTAGGGTGCAAAAGTCAGTAAATAGTTGGCAATTCAACCGTAATAGTGAATTTGGGAAATGTAAGTGAAATTTATTAAAACACTAGGACAATAACACATCCAAATTGCAGACAAGTCGGACAGTAAACACCAAAGATAGTTTTTTAGAATTTGAAAATTAATTTTTAAAAATATAGAGGGGGGATGGGGACAATATATTTAAGGGGTATATTTAATATAGGCCTGCGGGCGGGAGCTCTATAGGCGGGAGCTGGCGTCGGCTCAAAAACGGCTCCCCATAAGAATAACATGGGGAAAAAGCGCCGATTGTGGGGTTAAACCGGTAATTCACCACTACTAATCTTCAAATAATCAAATAAATTAAATTTCTGTTTTGATGTGGCCTTTCAAACACATTGTGTTCATAGTGTTCATCTTAAGACCAACAACTTAACATTTAATTTACTTGATGAAGTTTTTAATTTAACATTTAAATAAAACTAGGATTTTTTTAAGTTTATATGATACACAAGTTTCCAACGTCAAGAACAAAACAAAATACAGTAGGCCAACAGGTAAATCTGGTTAATTCATAAATGTATGCTACTTACCATCATCTACTAATTCATGAAATATGGCAGTGGATTATCTTCCATTATATTTAAGAACACCCTCTTCATTTCATTTAAAACCTTTAATTTTATCATCATCTTGTGCGGACCTTAAAAAGTAACACAACAATCGGTATAGTTACTTCAAGACAAACATAAATAAATATGCAACCACATCACTCAGTAAATTTAACCCCACAATTATTAAAAGTCACATAAACTGCATAAATTTTAACTATGTCTGGATTATCAGTAGGCTGGTCTGAATAGCTAAAAATCTGAATAAAGCTGTGGGCCTACTTGTTAAATAACAACCCCTTACTGGTAAAGATAAGTCTGTGGGGATTATTAACATTCAACAACAGAACTGGACTGACACTTAAAATCACATCATACAAAAAATATCACTTTGGACATTTACGAGCGATACACAGTGACTCCTGTCAAAACCAATAGTAATATTGTATCACGGTGTATCGACTAAATCACACAAGAGTTCTGACAATCATTGACTATTGATTGAATAATAAAATGTATGCAACGATAACGTTGGTGTAACTTAATTTTTCGCGGCAGGAAATGTATGTCCGCGTGGAGTGAATATATCATGGAGTGAATATGAGTCAAAGAAAATATTAATGGATTTTAATCAGTTCGAGATGCTGCAAATAGAAAGAAGCATTGGTGTAGCAGTAACGTTTTAAATTGACGGTAGCGTTGTCTGAATTGTTTGATTTTCTCGCCATCGTGACATGTAATGTCCGTTTATTATTAAACTGAAACGAGATTGACCATTCGACTTTCTGATAGTTTGTAAAACAACTAGGCCTACGAGGAAATCATTACTTGTTGTCGATGACTGTTTATTAACTAGACTTCGGTAATTATTATTAGTTTCGGCATTGAGCCCAAAGTCACAAAGTATTGAGTATCGACGATTCTCAATGCTATCGAAGAATTGAGAATCAGAATTGGCCCATCCCTAGTTCTAGACAATAGGTAGGCCTACCAGTAGGATATCTAAATTTCCATTATTTTTCAACTGAATATGACACTGATGAGTTAGTGATCCCATAACATGAAATATAATACAGGTACTTAATTAGCATATTACGAGTTGTCGCACAAAACTAAAAATCTTGTACGACATTACATCATATATTACTAATTCTTTACTAATATCCTTTACTAATTAACTACCTTCAGCAAACTACACACTTTAATAGGTCTACCAAACAAAAACCAACCCAGGACATAACACCAAACCATAAAAACCTTAACTATTACTGCTCATTAACCTAATTAAGCAGGTATGTTGACCTTACTGACCAATTATGCCAAACATTATGCCACGTTGAAAAATCAAACAACAATTAAATACGCTATGAGCTTATTGATCGACATTATATTTATCAATACAACTTCAGAATTATATCGTAATCTAATAACGAGAGGAGTGTGAGTGAATGAGGAGGGGACAATTTCTAAAGATGTTCAAAATTATTTGTAGTTTATTGGCAGCGGACATGGCTACCGAATGTTCAGAATCGAATCACAGATTACGTTAATGAATTCATTAATGACTAGGCCATTTAAGTGCAGTTTACGTTTCAAGTAGGCCTACCTACGGTTACATAATCTAATAGTCGTATAGATTAGCCTATTTATTGTTTAGATTAAGTTATTATGATTAATACAGTGTAATACAGCATTGTACAATATGTTCAACTATTAATTTATTAATAAAATGTATTATACAGTACTACCAAACAGAATAAACTTAACTACAAACACTATAAACTATCTGATCAATTATAAAGCTGTAAAAGTCTAAAATGAAATTCATTTCTTAAAAAAAAAACACAACCGTTGAATATAACACAACGAACCGCACACGATTCTCACAACCGGGCAGACAACTCGAGCAGCCCAAGAAAACTGGAAACATGATACAGTTTTTAGTAAAATAGTGTAATATTACCACTTGACACTAACTTAGCGTGTTTAAATTAACTTATTATGACATTTCGTGCCTAATTAAAAAAATTATTAAACTCTGAAGATTTCAATAAAATAATAGGCTAAATAAAGTCTAATCACAAAAAAGATTACATTCAAACTAAAGATACAAATTTGTAGGCCTATTAAGTTAATAGCCTAATTAAAAATTATTAGGCTAGCCACCTCAGACATAACTCAGAGCTTTTGTTAACCGGAGCTTAAATATAAACTATAACTACCATTATATATTAGGCTATTATAAAAAACAACATTGTCAACCATTACAATCGTACGTTATTTTGAAAAGTACTGCTAATTTAACTTAACTATCAGTAAGTAATTGAGTACCTAGGGTACTTTAAATATTGACACAAACCGGCCCGGTACAGATGCATTGTGAATGACAAAATTAGATTGGTTATTTTGTTTAAAAAACGGTAAAGTGGTAAAATTTAATAAATAGAAACATGAGTTTTTTTTCAAATATAGACTTTTCCTAAGTTATCTATTTGTATTTTGTTTGTATTTGTAATTGTTTGTTATGTACATATATATATATATATATAAAACAAACTATATTATATTACATTAACATACTATATTATTACAAACTATACTATACTATACTATACAAACTATATATTATTACATACTACAGTATATTATTACAAACTATATTATATTTTCTGAAAGATAATTTAGTGTAGAATTCATAAATAAGATTAGTTTTGTCGCAAAAGTAATGATGTTCTCCGGCAATTTGAATGTTTCCAGCATCCTACATAAGTAAAATAATTCTCCCACCTTTCTGCTGTGCATATTACGTAATGGGTAGCCTAATGTTAAAAGTTTGACCAACCTCAATAACTCACAATCTAATATAAGCAAATATTCGTTCGATAGTGACATTGCAATTTGACGATACGACACGTATCGACATAACAAATCTTACTTCACTGTCATTGTGTATTGTACTTTCAGGTATCGTTGGTTGGTGAGGTTGACATGGGGCTTAATAGGTTAAGTAGGTTGGGTTAGGAGCCTTGTGACTCGGCAAACTGTAGGCGTAATGGCGTAATTGAAATGGCCGAAAAAACTAAAACCAATCCACCAGACCACACCTTCTCATAACTTAGCCGTCTTATAAACCTTTCCTAACACAACACAACTTAACCTAATAAGTACCCATGTCAAACTCACTCACCAACCACCTGAACGTATTTATTTTAGCCTTATACCCCTAACTAGGTTAGGGCTGGCTGGTTATCATAACCATAGATTAAACTTACTCCTTAACTTAGCTAAAATAAACTAAAATTTTCATTATTAAATCATAAAAATAATACTAATAAGTTAACTTAGCTAAAATAAATTAAAATCATAAAAATAATCCAATCATTAAGTTAAATTTCTATTGGGATCTGTTTATTTGTTTAAAAGACGTCACGTTTTAACTGTAAACCAACAGCTGCTTTATGAAGTCACATCCTGCTTCTATTAGAAAATTTCATTGGCAATGCGGTTCAATACAGCGATGCGATTAAGACGTAGTTGCGATGCGATCACATCAATAGTTTTTGTCGAAGCTGATACGACATCGCGCGGTTGGTACTCCTGTCATATTATGACTGTTTCCACATGTTTGTGTTACCAACAAAAGTTGTGACAGTAATTTGTGCAAATTACATCATTACTAGCTTTAAAACTGTAGGATAGTATTTGTATGCAAGTCTTCCCTTCCTCCCGTTCAACTATTAACTTAGTCGCCAGCGAGAAAATGAATTGTCCACTTGTACCCGCCATGGAGCATTGGAATATTTTACTTCATAAATAGACTAAGTTTGCTTTTTCCATGAAATCAATATTTCCGACAATATTGTATGTGCTCATCTTGATCAAGAGGGTAATATTTATTAAGTAATCCCAAAAAATAACCAATCTAATATTGCCTTACACAATATATTTTTACCCTAGGCTCTAACTTGATTAAAAAGAGTACGGTAGGCCTACTCAGAACTAAACATTCGGCTCGACTCTTATTCGATAAAGGTAGGTTAGGTGAAATATAAACTGCACTCCAACCGAGGTGTTAGTTAGGCTACCAAATTATTTGTTCGTAGCCAAATAGGTATACTGCAGCAGTTTAGTTAGGTTATGTTATTGTTGATAGTAAAAAGTCGGCATCGCTCACGTTTTCATATATGTGGAGGTGTATAGGAAACTACTTTACTTTAGCCCTGAATTATTTACCTGAGCGCTAACAATAAAATGAGGCATTTGATTACAGGCCTAGCCTACTCTCCAAAGCCCTGTACGACACAAACTTGGATCTCACTTGTACTACTAACATTCAATCTTTGAAGGGGTCTGAGAACTTAATTTGCTAATTTTATGCAAACATTTTATCACTCCTAGACTAGCATTTTGCCTACTCCAGCTTTAGTGAGCTTTCTCAAGCCAAGTTAAGTTTGTGAGCTAGGCACACTTTGAAATTCAGATAACCTTACTTGAACGTAAGATGGATTGCACTACATTTATTGATTACAGGATATGTAGGCGAAATTGACTAGGTCTAAGTTATTTTGTCAATTAAACTTGTTTGTTCTAGGGTGTGCTGCAAGCCTACATCGGAGTTGTAGAGGTTAACTTAATTACAGCCTACAATAACACTGAACATTACCTTGACCTTAACAGGTAAATTTGTACTTACCACTCATCTTGACGACATGTAACAAAAGTAAAACTTATTAACGACTACACAGCAATTAAACAATCACCATTTAGAACTCAAACAATGTAAAACAACGCTGTTGGCTGTCGTTATAGTGTTGTAGAATGCTAGAAGGTGGAAGACAATTGCAGGGAAATGCTCATAAATTACCCACAATCCCACACTTCCAACACAAAATTATCCATGGTTACTTGTGCCTCTATTAACCAAATTTCAGTGTCAATTTTAACACAATCCTTTTAACCAACATCTTAGTATTAAAATACCCCAGCAATTTTTTACAGTGCAAATAAAAGGCAATGGCTGCCAAAACAACAGTGGTGTTCTATTGCAAGAGAAAGGTCAGGTGACACTACGGCTGTGCTCTCTGTATATCAGAGCCCCCATTAATATTCCTTTGCTCGTGCTGAGGTTATTGTGCCACGATCACTCACAGACACTGCGATACAAACACGCGCACTCCACTCTTGTTTGCATAACGCGAGAACAGATGAATAGCTCTGTTCCTGACTGGCTTGACATAACTTACAATGAACAGGTTACCGAACCGAACTGTTCGCATTGTCGTCTGATCGCCCCGTGCAGCCGTGGTGTATGTTGTTGGATGTGGTATTCGTATTCCGATATCACTGTTGTCACGACTCGTTGTGACGTCATGGAACCTGTTAGCTACGGTAGTGTTGGGGGGATTCAATCACGTGCGACATTGATTTATTTCAGTACATTACTTATAGTCGGCACGACATTGTAAAAAAACTGAGGGCAACTGCAAGTCATAATTTGGTTTAATGTAACTTAATAGCTATCCTACTTAGACAATCAGTTTTTCACATTATTCATTCTCAGGATCTGCATCATGAAGTTTAAGAGATGTATGTGGTCGGTGGGTGTTATCATACCTCTGCGATTTTCTCACAGGTTCCTGTTGATTACAGTTTAGCTACTGCAGGTGTCATCAATTGCCAACCTTATCGCAACGGATATATAAAAACCTCAACTGTCCAACATGCCAATAGACCTGTGTAGAAAGGTAAAGGTATCGTAACGTTAGTCTCATGAGGAAGCCAGTGGTGACCGCTCGTGAAAAAGTATCATAGCAGTGAACCGGGGTCGAACCTACCCCCAAGTCAGCTTGGCCACTTCTGACTTCCAAGCCAGTGCTCTGCCTCTAACCATACCAGTTAAAAAAATCTGGTCGAAATAAAACTGTGAAACTGAAAAGGTTGTTTCCTGTGAATAAAAAATTTCCTAATTTCTATCGCGATTATGTTACTGTTTTCAGCTCGAGTCAACTCATAGAGACTGTCAGTGGAAATAGTCGAGTTTCAAGTTTACCTATTGCCATATTTTATTTCAGTTTGCTTACTTCAACGAGTTTACTTATAGGCAACGGCAATGTAATTGTTTGCAGCTTTATACGAGGCTGTTATGACAAACTGACTGATTTCAGAAATTGTAATTTGCTATCCAGTCCGGTATAATCTGATACGGTGCGGTGTTGCGTTGATCGTTATATACACTATAGTAACTGTTGCAGCCGGCAACATGCAGCAATCCTTTCCCTTCGTTAGCTACCCCAATATTTATTCTATTCATTGAAATCAAGACAAACAGAATTTGACAACAAATAATTACACAAAACAAAATTACAAAACTCGGTTTTCTACAACGGCAATTAATTAGATACAGTTAAAGAGGAGATTAACTCATGTTTGCAGCCGAACAAACACCTTGCAACAAATATCAGCGGTGAAATTTATTGAGGACTTTCTCTGACCACGGTGCACGCCGCGGCAGGGGTGAGCGCACAATGGCCGCGGTCCAGTAATGGCCGTTATGCTGGTATATGGCCTTGTGTTGTATGTCCGGCTACCTGTGCCGGCCTTATTATTTCAGGCACGTACAATGAGGTTGGTTTTCTCTACCGTATGCTTTTATGTGAAGGTGTAGAGGTTAAACTTGAGCTGTAGCTGCAACTATCTATTCGTTCTGAACTTTCAAAAAGGAAACTAGATTTATTTATAATCACATTTTTAGTGTCATTATGTCTCATTGAAATATACTGGGATGAAAGTCTTGTTGGCATACTTTCAAAATAGATTATCGAATTTTCATAGAAGAAATCCATGACATCATGTTACCATGAAAAACATAAATTTAACAGACGATCGTCAAAAAATAACTGGCCTCACACATAGATCTTGCTAAAGGCTAGTTTGCAATGAAACCCTTAGATCAATAATTTTGTATTCCTACTCCTTTTTCATATCCCACTTTTCATACAGATTTTTCCCTATATACTGTGAAAAATAAAGAAGGATTGATGTAAGTGTTTCTTGCCTATAGCAATATCTATGTGTGAGGCCCGTTACGTTTTGGTAATGGTCAATTAAATTTCATAGTTGTTTTTTTTTAGAGTAACTCAATGACGTTATGAATGACTTTTACAGAAACATCTCACCGTATGGGTGAGTGCTATTTTTCGTATCAATTTACAATCTGAACTATTGGCAAAACTATCGTGTTAATACTCCATGAACCAAAAAATGTGGTTTTCACTGTGTTGTATTTGGATGACTACTAACCCAGAAACCACATCATTGTTGCAATGTTTATGAAATTTGGTATGCAGGTACAGTGACATGGTAACGCCCAATATTTTTCCATTTTATTTTAGGCTCATTGTTTTACAAAAGCCGATACAACAAATCTAAATTTCTGACGATGGAAACAATATTTTGCAGTTTAAAGTAATTCAGGTCTTCAACAAAATTATATGATCTGATGGAAGAAGGGGTGATTAACAAAACTGTGAAAATCACTTTACTACGGTGTGTAGAAAATTATTATAACTCTACCAATATTTCTGTTGGAAAAACACTTTTTGAAATAATTGTTTACTAGAAGACTCTTTCTAAAAGCGAGAGAACATTGCGAATTCGCCCGCTGAATTGCAATGCAGAACAACATGGTGTGTTCATTTTTATATGAAAAAAACGTGACATTTTGTTCTGAATACTAAAGCACTAAAGGAGGTAAGAGGTAGGAGTTTAAACTCAATTCTATGTATTACAAGACCCTTCAAATGAAATGATTTTTGACTTTGATTGTTTTGCTTTAAACATTGTTTCCAAATTAATGTGTTTTGAAATCTTTACTTTAAAAATCTCCTTTTATGTGTAAAATTATACGAAATCTCGGTTTAATATGATTAAGACTTTGTAACTTTTAGGAGAAATATATATAGAAGCTTTGGTTGATAAATCACCCGCGTGTAAAAATAGTATTATTTTTAAACAGGTAAAATGCTTAGGTACGTGACAGCCAAAACGTTTGTGTACCCTAGATAATTTACAACATGACATGTTTGCATGTTGTAAATTATTGCATGTTGAAAATCCAAACATTCACTCAAGTAACATTCGGTTTTAGGTTTTAACCCTGTATGCAAAAAAGGTTAAACATTTCAATTATTGCTTGTCAATCCTAAAGAGAAAAACAAGTACTGACCGTTCATCCGCATACTCTCATCAGACACCTCACGTAAGCCACTGTGTATGCTTGAAAACTCCTTTTACATAGTTAACTATGTCACCCAGCGTATTATAAGTACGGAAACACGTACCGGTAACATTAAAGCACTTGTCTTCTCAGTATATTACAATTCCATGTCCAGTGAACTACATTTTACTGCAAAGTAAGGCGGAAGCGTATGCAGCGACAGCCTCGGGTGCGTGAGTGTGCTAGTGTGCAGGTAGCCATACACACTCCACTCCCGGCGCTGACAAAGCAGACCTCTGACCTATGTGGTGATCTGGAGCACCAACGGCCAGTTGAAAGTGAAATTTCCAGACGGTTTCCTCATTCGACCGTCCGTCAAACGCGCACTTCTTTTAATAGTCTCTATCTCTCTCTCTCTCTCTCCCCCTCGCTCACTCTTTCTATCTTTTGATCTCTTTTGTAGGTAAATAAAGACACGTGGATGTTTACCTTTACCACTTTATATTTGTTCTAGATTTTAACCACAAACGCACATAATGCAAATGGACATTTAATATATGTCAGGAACATTGAAGCAGTTATTATTAGATCTAAATAATATGTTTAATTTATCTAAAAAATATACATTTATGGTATATAAAATATTGATTTATTCTATAGGGTATTTTTCACGAGATCTTTCGATTACAGTTTAAACCCCTTATTATTACGGATATTTAACAATAATTTAACATTTCACAACTATATTCACCTTTTCGGAAGCTTAAACTCTTTGTACACCTTCGTCAGTCTGTCTGGTGTTGCTGGTCAAAAGAGGTTGTTTCTCTCTCTCTTATTTTTCTTCTCTTTATTCTCTCTGGGGAGAATTATTAATTTATTTTTTTTTTTTTATTATTAATTTATTCTCTCCCAGAATAATTAACGGAAAATGCTTGCAAACTGTCAAAATTTCATTAAGTTCTTTAATGATTTTGTATGTAATCCATCTCCCGTCTTTATACTTTGAAAACCCCCCCTTCCTGTTAGCTTGCGCTTGGTAAGATTGATAACAAAATAATCGATCCACCATTAAAGTCTCCAAGGCTATTGTTTTGTTTTCTTCTTTGCATGTTATAGCTGTTTGTTTGATTACCGGGTAGATAAGAATACCCGAAGAAACTCTTTTGGTTTGTTTAATGACCACATTCTACATGCAGCGGGTGAGTTCTGATGCTTATCAAGTTAGAGTTCAGTCATCAATTATTCTTTTTGAACGTGGAAAATGTGTTAGCTTCGCTTCAAATTAATTTTGACCATGGCAATACATCTAATGAGTATAATAATACTAATGATTATATGGTCGCATTATTAAATAATACTATCAGTGTATGATCACATGACATTAGTGTATCAAATTATTTTCTACCTATTTTCATCTCCTTATCCCATGGAAAAGAATTTTCCCGATTGTTTTTTAATTCATTTTAAAAATACCTTTAATAATTATTTGAATTTTTGTAACGCAATGTTTACAATAAAGCTACTTTTCTAAAAGTTTAAATCCATTCCAATAACTGTCGAATCAAAGTTTTCGTGAATACAGTTGTACCAGTTTACTACATTTGGAGTAATGAAGGATATAGTAAATATTAGTTATGGGATTATTAGTATATCTAGGTTCTCTCAAATATCCAGTATATGAACTGTACGTATAGTGCACAGGCAGTACTCTCATGGTTATAAATTATCGTAAATTAGTGTGATGCTATTCTGAACATATTTTGCCTTACTGCAGCATCCTTTATATGTAATACGTGAAGCCGTTTTTTGTCAACGCAACTCCTCCCTTATTTCTTGACCAACTTTAATGTTTGATGTGTAAACAAATTCGTCACAGTTCGTAGTTTTGCATTAAGGTTTCCAATTTTCAATATTTTTATTCTCAAGGACACGTGTAGCCCTTAAAGTTCATTTTTTCCATAACATTAGCATGGAGAGTAATAATTTGTATAATGGCATACTAAAACAGCTGTTGATTGTAAAACACAGTATAACAGAAGAGCATATGTTAGCTGAATATAAACAAAAAACTACTGAAATGACAACCCAATCTGTGCTATGTTTTATGAGGGCGAGCGTAAACGGTCATTGTAATTTCAAAACTTAGGTAAAACAAAACAAAAACACAAAACATAGATCTACACATCACGCGGAATATCTTGGCCCCTGGGAACTGTTTTCAGTTTAAACAGTTGGAGAGCGAGATTGCCATCTGTTGTTTCCATCATCTGTTCAGTCAAACCTCGATTGGCTCGATATGGCCCAGCTGGTTATCTCAGTCAGTCCGGCAGCGAAGTAAGCCATAGGCCAAGATATTCCGCGTGATGTGTACAGTGATATTAAAATAAACCAGCTGATTTCGTTGAAATTAAATAATATGTTAAGCATGAATGCAAATCTACTCTAATTGTAACTCAATTTGTGTTGCGACTTTATGATAGATAATTAAGTAACATACAAGCTTTAACTGCTTTGCTCGAGTTCGAGCAACAGGTCCGCTAGTAATAATTATTAGATGATAAGAAAACAATAATTTACTTTCTTGTCAGGGTCATAAAATAAGTTCAATTAACATTTAACGTTTTCAATTTAAACCATACAGCACAACGTCTGTTCCAACACAGTCTGCGGCCGCAGGTGCAGTGGTGTCGCGTCCCACGAGCATACAAGTGTCGCCGCCCAAAATGCAAAGCGGGATTGAATATTCCCGAGCCGATCGCGTTATTGGGATCTAGCAGCGAGTGGCGCAATCCCTGCGTAAGACGGCAATCACCTCGAGGTCGGTCAGTCTGCCTCCTGCCTCTTGTCGGCCGCGGGTCAGTCACTCCTGCCATGAGCCGTGTGTGCAGGTGAATGTATGCACAGGCTTGTTGCTCTCACACGGATCAAACGGGCCGCCCCTATCATGGGTAATAAGAAACCGGCTGATATTCGGTAAGGTGCCGTTTGACCCCCGAAACGCTCGAGTCGTGACTCCTGATGCAACGCGGGTCTTAAAGCATTCGCCACCAAATTTCGATTGGGTTTTGAAGCGATTGCTAAATGTCGGGTGTAAAAGTGAAATTGTCGAAAGATCTCAAAGAACTCCTAACCCATAAATGGTCAATAGGAAGCCTAAGTGTACAGTTTTAGCTCTTACATCCCAAAATGTCAGGTGGAGGTGATCCATGAACAAAACCCAAAAAATGAGGAAAAACATTTATAAAGACATTTAAAAATTCAAGAGTATTATTCTGATTGGTAGTGAAGATACTATGTTTATTTTAACTAGAGCTGGAGCTATAACATAGATTTTGTATGGAAAACGCGACCTACGTGTTACATAATAATTTCAAAGATACTTCTCTCAACGTCAAGACTTCTATTGTGACAACTCCACTCAGAGTCGACGTCGTCGGTGGTGTTTGGTCAAGTGGTGAGTAGGACTTACGAGTATAGCAATTGCCGTGAATGGTATTTCTAGGACAATGCGAGTGAAAATAGTATTTTAGATTGTTAACTAGACTGTATGATTAGATTGATGGTTTATCGTATTTTATATATATATATGTGTGTATTTCTTTGTTATGATAAAAATACGTACCTATTCAAAACACGCCTATTGTCAGGCATAACTTGTTTTGATTTCTCATTCATAAAGTGATAAGTTTAGAAGAGTAGTTGACTCGGCTAGTAAATAAATTGCAACTATCGAGTAGAAACACCTCATTAGTTAAAAATACCAGCATGAATCGAGCAGAAATATACCTTTACCACCATTATAGTAATAACTCGCCTTCTAGGCAAATACAACAGAGAGTTTGGACCGATTTCGGGCAATTTGCACCTGATAAATCGACGTTAAGCAGAGAGGTGTGGCGGTTTCACCCCCACCAGTAATAACTCAGTTAGCACCGTACACACGAGGCGACGTCACACCCCGTATAATTAGCTCAATTATCGTACAATTTATCGCTTACGAGGTTGCGGGTAAAAGTTTCGCCGCGGCGAATACGGAGTCAAAGGCAAGAAAAATGTTAACAAGGCGGGGAGGCCGCTCACTATAAATCAGGATCCGCGAAACAACCCAAAACGAAAGCGAGCCCCTGGAAGGTAGATTTATTGCAAAAATGAGTGCAAAGCAGGAAACGGAGAGTCCGCGGCCGGCGACCGTGTGCGCGTCTCATTAATTAAAACAGAAACGCTCTCGGCCACGTTCACTATAAATTGTCTTATTAGATTAATTCTTATTGCACAACGTGTCCATTATACAACAATCTGCAGCATGCGATCGCGTAGCGCCTTTCACGGACCTCGCCTGCAGGCAGCGTGTCGCGTCCACTGCCGAATAACTCACATTGTTGTCCCCAGTTGCTGATTGGGGATTGCTGATTGCCGATTGCCCCACTGTGTCGCAACGGTCCAAGACGTGCCTCCGAATGGATTATCAAATCAAGAGCTTGTCATCTAACCTGCAAAACATCTGCTTCGCATATAGATCACATATGCCCAGCATCTTATAATAATGAAGGCAAAGTCCTGGCTGACTCAATGACTGACTGACTGACTCACTCACTCACTCACTCATCACTAATTCTCCAACTTCCCATGTAGGTAGAGAGCTGAAATTTTGAACACTGATTCTTTAGGCATAAAATAGGAAAACTAAATGGTTTTCATCCTGATCTGACCTTATAGCTCCGCCAGAGACCCCGACAAAATTCCCATGTATTCCTTGTGGACATTCATTTTGTTTCAGCTGATGAAAATACAAACAGCTGATCTTGATTCGTAGTAGTTCCACGGGAAAACCACAGAATTCAGCACACACATCTGTAATAGTTTGAATAAATCATTTGCAGGGCGAAGGCTGCGGAAACAGATAGTCTTATAATAATGATGTGTTAGTTTATTTAAGCGCGCTTAATTGCTAAGCGAGTCATTTCCCTCAAACTGTGGAAAACACGTAATTTCAACGAGCTTCTCATAACGTTTTCAGCATTTGAATTAAACCTGAGATTCATAATGAAACAAATCACATTAAGGTTGATTGAAAATTATAGCTCACTTTAGTCGACCAGCTGGAAGGTGCGGTGGCCCGTATTATAGTAAGACATTAACCGGCAGGTGTGACAAATTTAAGTTTTAGACTGTTCTTTAATATACAAGTGTGTCTAAATAGTGGATCCCTTAATCCAAATTTGTTATTTTTTACAAATAAAAAATGGTTATTACCTTTTAAAACCCTTCAATATTTCGATTCCAAGTCTTCAGCTGAGACTCGCGTGATACAACATAATTAGGTCCTGCCAGTAAATATTCACTTACTACTGTTAGGAAAAGTGAAAGACACTTCCTGTCCGGAACCACGCTCCATCTGGTAGATCGTTATAACACGGCGTGGACAACCGCCGTGCCGCGAGATTGGCGGGTAAACCAGCGAGTAATGTGTGCGCAACGTCCACGTCCACGGGTGTAGTCATCCGGCCAGCGGCGCAGGCGCAGCAACGGGGCTGACGGAGGAGTAGGTGCGGGTCGTAGAATGAGAAGAAGCTGACGCAGGATCTTTCATAGCCTTAAAATACGCAATAGTTGCGTCAGCGTCTTATAGAGTCCACTCCCATTTTTTAGACTGGCCTATTCCTATATCCAGATGCATTTAGAAGCACAGCTGGTCACTAAATTATTATTATTAATTTTTTTACAGACTTTGGTATTTTTATTTTTAATAAATAAAATAAATAAATCTTTATTTGCCATTGGACAATAATACATGTATCAGCAACGTCAGTCTTACAGCAACAGCCAAAGTCAATACTTAATCAAAATGAGGCTAACATATATACAGGCTATACATAATAGGCTAACATAAACAGTATAATACAATAAAGACAGTGGGCCTATAGAATACATAGGATGTAGCTCTTAAAAGTCAACATTGCTTCCAAGGAATTCACTTACATTATAAAAAGGATTTTGAAGGAGCCAGTCATAAAACTTATTTTTTGGAATCTTAGAATTATATTTACTAATGCAACCTACTAATTTGTTATACACCCTAAGGGACATTACAACGTGACTGTTTTGCGATTTACTCAACCTGCAATAATCTATTAAGACTTTGTCCTTGTTTCTAGTGCTGTATACATGTTCAGGAAGTTTTAACAACTGTGGGTTATTTACTATGTATGTAATGAGTTCAAATAAATATAGATTTATTACAGTTTGAGTTTTTGACTGAATAAAAAGTGGCCTACAATGATCTATGGGATTAGAGTTTGTTAGAATTCGGATGGCTTTCTTTTGCAACAGCAAGATTTCACTAACTCTCGAGCAGTTGCCCCACAGTAGCAGACCATATTTAATGATTGACTGGAAGTATGCAAAATAAGCTTTTCTTACATGGTTGATTTCAACACAGTGTGTGAGACGTCTCAGGAGGTAGACAGTTCTAAACAACCTAGCTGTGATAAAGTCAACATGATGCCCCCAGGTTAAATTATTACCTATGTGGATACCTAAGAATTTGACTGAATCAGAACTATTATCCAGATGGGGTGCTTGAGGCAGTGGTCTTAAACTAAAAAAAATTGATTGTGTTTTAGCTTCATTCAACAGAAAACCATTATCTTTAAACCAGTTGGATGCAACAAGTAAGGTATTTTTTTTAAATTTCTTCAAGAGAATTAAAATCACTATTTGAGCTAAAAAAAGTTGTATCATCTGCATAAAGAATTGTGGTTGAAGGAACTGCATTTGGGAGATCATTTATGCATATTAGAAAAAGAAGGGGACCTAACACCGATCCTTGGGGAACTCCAATGTTAACTTCCACCTTCTGAGACCACTGTCCATTAGCGAAAACCTTCTGCCTACGGTTTGAGAGATAAGATTTAAAAAACTTTAGCGCAATGCCCTTGATGCCATAAAAGGACAACTTTTTCAGAAGATCGATATGATTTACACAATCAAAGGCCTTGCTAAGGTCACACAAAGTGGCCTGAGCAAAATCCTTCTCTTCGAATGCTGAGAGCACATGGCGAACCAATTAGTTGATAAGGAGACTAACAAAGCAAAATACTCCCGTCGCAGCAAACCTGCGTCCTAAGCGAATTTCTATTGAATATTTAGGTCTCAATAACACATTAAGCCACTTACCAGGATTCATAAGAAATATATTCACAAATAAGCGATATTTAAAATATTAATTATTCTCCATAAGACTAACTTTAGGGATGAGTACGTAGGTTTGATGCAACAAGGAACGCAAAATAATGAGTTTTTGTACAATTATCAATAGAACTCAACTAAGTGAAGTCACATACCAAGTTTCATCCATATACATCAATAAATAAGCGATTTATAAGGTTTTAGTAGTTATTGTCCATAATAATAACATGGGGGCTGAGTACCCAGGTTTGCTGCTACAGGACTCTTCGGGAAAAATTGGTTTTCTGTGGAAACAACAATAAATCACTACCAGATAAAGCCATATTGTGCCAAGTTTTGTCAGTTTATGTTCATAAATAAGCGATATATAACATATTTCTTTTTCTCCATAGAATAAAATTAGACAACGTACTGTGTTTAGCACTTTCGATATCTCGGTAACAAATTGGCGTAGAGCAATGATAAAAGCACCCAATTGTTTTTTATTTTGAGATGAATCCAATGGTGCAAATTAAAATTTGATTTAAATCAAAATTACATGTGAAAAACCCCCAAAAAACGTTTTTGGGGTACAAAACTCCCCCAAAATATTCCTTCAGATGGTCCGATCCGTCTGGACATCGAACTTGTTCAAATAAATGCTACGTTACATATCTGTACCAAATTTCATCAAGATCGGACCTTTATTACGAGAGTTATCGTGCTTATGGACATATATATATATATATATATATATACATATATATATGTATATGTATATATATGTATATATACTATATATATATATATATATGTCCATAAGCACGATAACTAATGTTATATATGTAACGTAATAATTATATATATATACAGTGTGTGAACAAAGTCCGTCCCCCCCTTTAATTTTTTAGTTAGTTAAAACAAACAAATCACCTTTGGGGAACGATAAAAACTTGACCCAAAGTATATTTTGACGTTATCGTAAATTTTTAGTGTCCCCCAAAAATGGGGGATTTTGGGGGCAACTCAAAATTTTCAAATGTAAAGCCCTTTTGAGTGACCCCTCATTTTAAAGAGCTTTAAAAAAATAGGCGAATGGTGAAGGTTGCAGGTCTGTAACGTGTATCTATCCAAAATGGAAGCTTGTCAAAGTTTTGAATACAACTCATTCTTGATACCTGGGGTCTTAGACTTTTGGAGTTTTAATTTCACCTTTGGTGACTTAAACTGAAACGACTCCTGAATAAATGCTATTAAATGAAGAAGTGGTATATTTTGGTAATATTTAAAATTTTGAGTGTCCCGCAAAAATGGGGGATTTTGGGGGCAACTAAAAATTTTCTGATGTAAACCCCTTTTCAGTGACCCCTAATTTTAAAGAGATTTTTAAACCTAGGCGAAGGATGACAGTTAAAAGTAAATTAAACCCCTTCAAAAGGGCAATTTACATTAGGCAATTTTGAGTTGTGCTTTGAGAAACCCGTTACAGACCTCCAACCTCCACCATTCCTCTATTTTTTAAAGCTCTTTAAAATGAGGGGTAACTCAAAAGGGGTTTACATTTGAAAAATTTTAGTTGCCCCCAAAATCCCCTTTTGGGACACCCAAAATTTTAAATATCACCAAAAGAGACCACTCCTTCATTTAATAGCATTTATTCAAGAGTCGTTTCAGTTTTAAGTCACCAAAGGTGAAATTAAAACTCCAATAGTCTTAGACTACAGGTTTCAAGAATGAGTTGTATTCAAATCTTCGACAAGCTTCCATTTTGGATAGACGCACGTTACAGACCTCCAACCTCCACCATTCGCCTATTTTTTTAAAGCTCTTTAAAATGAGGGGTCACTCAAAAGGGGTTTACATTTGAAAATTTTGAGTTACCCCCAAAATCCCCCATTTTTGGGAGACACTCAACATTTCCGATAACGTCAAAAGATACTTTGGGTTAAGTTATTTTCGATCCCAAAGGTGATTTGTTTGTTTTAACAAACAAAAAAATTAAAGGGGGGGACGGACTTTTTTTACACACTGCATATACAATTTGAACGAATGGTGTTTTTGGCATCGGGGGGTCTCAAAACGAAATTTTATCATGGTCTTTGGCTTAAGTCTTACCATGCCACCTACGGTAATAACTTCTTCCTTATAGGGGAAATTCGCTAAAAGCAAAAACCAAGAAGATATGTTTGGTGTGTCAGGCCCGACATGCGACAACGTAGCTAAATGGTCGGGGCTTTTCCGACATGCGAGCGGAAAGAGTTAAGTAATCAAATGGTGTAATGTTGTTCAACGGAATAGGTAGGGCATAAAGCCGTTAGTTTTATTGGGGTGTACAGAAATCAACTTAACTCCTAATGGTTATTTTAATATCGAATCTCAAACAACGTAACCTGCTATTTTTAGTAATCCGCATTCTCTGCCATAAATATCATCCATGAAACGGTTTATAAACGGATGCTGTTAAGGGCTCTCAGTGTTTGACGACGCCACATTTTCAAAATGTCTGAGTTTTTAGGTGTATGTTTGACATTACTTGGGGCCAAAACGTCGGAAATTTGGTTAACAATATTTTTAAATGAGTGAGCCCGTAAAACTTGTCCAAGGGTTCTTATGTTCTGAACCTGTATGGTGGCTCGGTCTTATATCCCACCAGGTCTTCACACTATCAAATAAGCCAACGAATTCGTAACAAACGTCATAATATGAATACCTAACAGTAAATTGAATAAAAAAAAATAAAAAAAACAGCTTTTATTGTTTTAATTTCATGTTTCTTTTACACAAGTCGGTATCTTACCTATCTTTATATATATATATATATATATATATATAAAGCGACATTATATACATATATATATATGTAATGTAAGCGACATTTTTAAGTCAAAATCTTGAGAGTTTGGCAAATTGCAGGATGACGGGAGACGGCTCAAATTAAAGGTCTTGATCCCAGGAACTCGGGATGGATAGCAGTGTATCTAAAAGGTTGTCAGCAAACGAGAAATAACGTAAAACAGCCCCATAGTAAAAGTTGTAAATTAAAAAACTTCTGCTTTGTTTGCAATGGAACATGTGTCTACTTTGTTTACGATCTGACATGTGTTCCTACTTGGAAAAAGGTTACGGGCTATGGCCCCTTCAAGCCACTAGTATTATATAGTTTCATAGTGCGTTTTCCAGACGGACAATTCACATTATTTAAGTATGTTTTAGTCTTCCAGCTTCAATTACGCACATGTTTAGAGTTAATAGTTTATAGGCTGTATATGTCTCATATATGAAGTTTGAACGAAGTTCTTAAAGTTTTGTTCTACCCACATATTTTAATCATCTATGTCTAACGACCAGATTTCTCAGGAAGGCTTGAAACAAATCATATTTATGAGAATCTATAAAGTAAACTGGAACTGTTAAGATTATAGCGGAGTTGGTAGGTAAAGCTATAAATCTTAAGGTATTATTGAGCACAGATTGTGTATTCGAACATAATACTGAACCAGTTGAATACAAACGTTGAGTGACAAAAACTTAAATTTGTACGAATAATCTACGTTTAAAAACGCAATAGGCACTATCGACCTTCACATATATGTAATGTAAATCCTGTCGGCAACTGACATAAGGAGGTGCCGATATTAACCTGGGGGCCGGCTGATGAGTTGAGAGATTTGCTACTGTCGTTAAACCATTACTGTGTTGGTAGCTGTTGGCATTTGGTTTGGCGGATACAAAGGTGCATTAAAGGGCGGCGCGGAGCCTGAGACTGATGTGCCTCTCTCCGCGGGGACGAGGTCGCGCGCGGTGCTCCAGATAGGCGCAGGCGCAGGTGTCCTTACCGCTGTATGCTGTGCGCGGGCATCCACCAGGAGAATGGAGTGAGGGACTTCAGCATACATTGTGAACGAACTAAAAAATAATAATTGTTCCTGCAACAAAAAACGAGATATTACTAAATAAGATAAACCTCTAGCTGGCTTTTTCTGTGTAAATTGGGCGATCATTAACTCCTCTCTTTTTACGCAGAGTATAATGGTTTTCTATTGATATGTAGTTATAAATTAAACTAATCTTAAAATAACACACTACACAAAATATACCGTAAATGTTTACATAGCAAGCTGCAACGTTCTCACATGGGTAAATAAAAAATGTATTGTATCAAATTTGGGTTTTCAACAAGAGCTGGGTCTTTTCGTTGTGCATTTTTAAAATTGGTACAGTAATGAGCTTTGCACAGTAATGGTTTAGATAAGTTCATTTTCTAACTGGTTAAATGTAATCATACAAATTTTATACCCAATTATTAATTACTTTTACACGCTTCAATTAAAAATTTCCAAGCTCAAAACTGCATATTCTAAAATATAGTCTCACTACATGATTCTGTAATTTCTATGGGAAGTTTTGACGAAGCTCAGTGTTTTTGTAAGAGGAACAAAGTATATAAAAGTCAAAGTCAGTCAAGAGGTGGAAGGTGGTGCTCCAGGAGGTTGTCGGACAGCTGCACTCTGCACGTTACGCTGGCGCTAGTGTCGGCGTCAGCAGTCGTCAGCACTTGTCACACGTCAGCCGCTGTTCCCGTTCACACCTATATCAATTACCGTTGCCCATTCTAACGAGTGTCGACAGCCCCAGCTGACCGCTCCACCTCACACTCACCTAATGAATGTAGTGCGGAATGACTCGACAGACAACATCGCCACAATTATATATTTCAGATTAATTACACCATCGTAACGACTCGTTATGCTCCAGTCGGTCCTCGCTGATTGCGTGCTGATGTTTGCACGTTTCGCCTTCCGGCCCTCGAAATTATCTTGTCCGCTTAATCCAATAAGGAGGAAATCGCGAATGACTAGGATCGGAGAAATTACACGGTATAACTCGCTCGGTGTAATCTACCCCGGTGTTATAGTTGTTCTGCGTTCCCCGTAATGTGGACCAATCAGTTACGAGATTGAATTAAACTGTTTACAACACAGTAAAGAGATGTTCTGCGATTTCATTATATTTGATTTCGGTTAATTTTAGTCTTTTCACGTGTCGTTACAATTTAAAGACGTCATAAACGTAAGTGAAATCTCAGCTGGTCCGGATTAACGGTTACAGTGCGGTGAAGCAGTGATTATGCTGCTGGAAGTTGGTTTATATCGACATAATAAATCATTATGTAATAAATAACTACATTCAGATGTAACTTGTCGTAACATTGAGAATCGCCTCTGAAAAAGTTATTGTATAACATACACATTTTGGTATTCTTTAGTTTGGATACTATATTATACCACATGTAGTAACTTAGTACAGTTTTGGACCTTTCATTGAGAACAAACTGAATGAGAGGGGTTTGAATTTTATATTTGCCAACAGTAAATACTACCAGGGCCAACTTTTAGTGATTGGAAGTAAATAGTTTACCATATTACTGCCCCCTTGTAAAGATGCATCATCTAACTCACCACCAAACTATAAAATATGATGATTGTACTATTTAGGCCTACATTATATTAATAATTTCAAAAACCCCACTGATCTATTAGTAATATTAATTAAATTAGATGGTTTAAAATTTGTATTATATCTTGTTATGTGATAGACGTAAATCTTTGCTCATAATTTTCTTAACCTATAAAATAATTCATAAACATTTTTAATGTATACTAGTAAAGTTAAAAAAGCAAATTAAAATTAAACAAAATACAAATAAAATCATCAATAATTGCTAAAATAACAGAATGCCTATATCCTATACTGTATTGGTGACGTCTTGAGCCATGTGGTTTGTTGAAGAAGCATAGGGGGTTGACTGATGTCATAGGCAAAAAATAAAATAGTCAATAAAACACCAAATTCATGCAAATGTTTTATTAATTAAAATTGATGGAGAAATATTACAGTCTTGCAGTTTTATTCATCGTATACATATCCCCTTTAAAAATGGGTAGTTTATTTATATGTAAAATACAGTAAAATACCGTTACTTTATTACTGCATTATTGTCATAACACTTTAAGACTTCATAAATGCAATATGTAACGTTACAATATACTACATGTGTTATAGTTGCTACATTGGCTTTACGCTGTTTTAAAATCAATTTTTGCCTACAGGGAAACGACACATTTTACGTAAAAAATGTGTTGAAACACTGATGTTCAAACGTATCAAATATATATTTTATATGTAAACAAAAAATTAAAAAAACGATACTCTTATAGTACTATATCTCTAATATAAACTAAAAAACTACATTTTGCTAGATATATAGGCCATGGGTATGTGTTATGCCACTCAAACATGAGTAAACTGATTGAGAAGTTGAAGTTGCAGCTTCACAATAATATAAGTATTCAATGTTTCCAGTGAGTGTCACTGATGAAGTAGGCAGAACAGTAGAACGCAGTAGTGATGATGATGTTGATGATGATGATGATGATGATGATGATGATGACTGCCCTCAGCTAGATACACACCCTCAGTCCCAGACCTGCAGGCGCTAGACACAGAAGATTCGGGCAACAGTCGGAGCCATTGCCACACTGCCAACAGAATTGTACAAGAAGAGTTAGGCTTGGTTGGTTAGAAGGTTTGGTTAGAATGTCAGAACTGTCCAAATGTAGGGTTTAAGTTTTCAAAAAGGAATCTAAAAATATTAATTTGGCTACCATTTGTTGTAAATGCTGTTTCTAGATTATTCCATTAGTTTTAGATTCGTTCACGGTAACTGTATGATTCACGGTAAACTGTATGAATCAGTTTGTTTACGGTTTAAAGTTAAATTTGATTAAATGCTGAACTGAACATATTCAAAGATACAGCTTACATTAAATGGCTGCACTAATATCTATGCAATCTGCAATTACTTAATCTCTAGTTTTAAAATCTATTTATAAAAAATGGGCAGCGGAACGTAATTGCTAAGTGAACAATTGTAAAACTTCTTTTAACAGAAAATTGTTGTTCACAGTTAAACAACATTTTATAAAAACATTTAATGGTCTTTTCAATAATAATAATAATTAGCCATTCGGTTTGCTTGATGATCCTTAACAAAGGTCCTTAATATGTATTTCCTTTTTTTTCTTAATAGTTATGTACCGTGTAGGTCTTTTCATAAAAAATAAATGTTAAAACTAGAGATTTATAAGTAATCAAAATTTTCAGATGGTTAAAAGCAGTAGTTTAATGTAAGTTTTACCTTTGACTACTTGCAATTCAACATTAAATAAAACCTAATTAGTTTCTTAACATAAGTAACATTATCTTTACATTATTAACATTCTTAAGTTTCTTAACTTTATCTGGACATAAGTTAACGATTAGAATAATTAGCACGATAATTCTCCAAATGCAGCTTGCGCATTGAAACACCTATTTTTAGTTGATTGGAGTTGTCACTGCAAAATGGTACCACCAGTAAATTGATCATAAATAATCGAGAACTATCCATTAAATTATTATTATGGTTTTAAACTGATGTTTATATTCGCATTTACTGGTGAAAGTTGTCTTCAAAATGATGGTTCAGTTATTAAATTAGGTGAAGTATTAAGGGAGATGTGGCCTACCGACAAAAAAAATGCCCTTGAATATAACGATAATTGCAGATCAGGATCTGGACGAAATCCTGATAAGACTAGGCTGATATCTCACATGAAACTAGCATAAATGGTTGAAAACCTGAATTCAGTATAAAAAAGTTGATCAGTTTTCTTTATCAAATCTCCTTCTCAAGTCCCTAAGGAATTTTATGTTTGTGTGGTCAGCCACGTAGTTACTTTATGACCCAAATGTCTCAGCTTTAACAATTGAAGTGCCAAATTAAAAGGATTTTCCTCAATATGATTCGAAAGTATAATTTTACAATCAGCCCCCAGACCTCTACCTCACTAGCCCTTAGTTATCCCTCTACCCCAATAGCCCTTAGTTCTTATGTTATTGTTATGGAAGAAAATATGTTTTTGGGTTACATGTGTATGGTAAATTGAATTCAAATAAACAGCTATTATAAGAAATCTTTCTAACTGATGACTGTCACTGTGTTGTTTGCAGTTGTTGAACTGAGTTGTAATTTATATCTGTGAGATTCCAGCGGGGAGAACGGGATACAGACTAGTTTGATTTGATACTAGATGGCGTTCTGCTATCCCTACGGGAACTTTGCATAAAACGTAAGTCAAACAGTGGCAGTCTGTAGTTAAATATATTCCGTTTTACTGTTTGTTTAAATAAAAATAAATTGAGATACAAAACACATGTAATCAAATACTTCTAAGAATAACATGGAAACTTTGAGAGCCAATGGAGCTGAGTCCTGAGTACAAAAGGAAAAACTCCTTTTGAATCATCTAGAGTGATTTAATTTTACAACATAATCATCAAAATCGGTCATGGAATAAATAAGTGGCTGACTACACAATAATAATAAGAAGTAAGATTTTAGTATGGATTTAGGTTAGATTAGAGTACTAGATCGATCTGTAGGTTTAGATGTGTAGCTCTATGTTATGTTAGGTTCTGTAAAAACTGCAATTATCAAATTAAGACGTGGAAGGTGAGACACCGAGTTGCGCTAACAGCTTGTGATTTCCGAATCACCTCAGACCGCAGACGGGATAAAATTTATTAGTAACATGCGCTAATCGAATAACGGATTATAAAACAAAATTTAAACAATTATCCATTTGACAATATTTTGTTAAATTACGTGCATGCATATCTCCTTCGGGAAATATTTGTTGCTGTTAATACACAACTTCTGATACTGTAATTACATAAGCTAAATAGTCAATTAAAACTAACTATCCTCTGTGTTACCGTGTTCCCACTATCACTAGGTATAATGTCTGCCTTTATCGGTCGGGTATTTCCATGGTCATGTTCGTGAGACTTTAGAACATGCTTGTGATAATAATATAATCTCAACTATCAAAATAATGTTTTGATTACATTAGTTATAGTATAACATATAACTGGTTTGTATTTATTAGCATATTTATATTTTGTGTTTAAATTCCTCAACAAGCTATTCTGAAGTGAATTAATTTGTTCCAATTAAAATTTCATATCTGAATAAGTTAATATTATATAAAATTTGATGTTTTAAAGAAGAAAATCTTTCATAAAACAAAATTCAACAGATATATTTTGATACTTCTAGGTTTAATTTGTATTTCCAACAAGATAAGATGTTATGACAATGCGAATTATGTTTTAGTTACATAACTCTATATTATCTGTTGGAGAAAGAGGGGGGAATGGGAAAACCGTACGATGATCAATTCGACAGTTCACTTCAATTTGACAGTTCACTGGTGAACTGAAATAAATCAACAAAAGGTTAGCTTGGTTATAAATTGTATAATTCAACAATTGAAAACAACTAAATGAAAACAGCTAAAATATTCTTCGTTAACAATTTGGTAACTAACAATTAAGAAATAAATTAAACAGTTCTGAAGTCCTTATATATCTTGATAAGATATTTTAAGTAAAACCATTACGTCCCATAGACAGCTTCCTACAAACATAACACTTGCAAGTTACTACACTGCATTTATAAGGCATTTCTCTTTAAAACAGTGGGATTAATTTGACTTTAAGAAAGAAGTACGTATGTTTATTAATTCTTTAGTAACTTATTGAATTATTTGCAAAGAAAACATATTTAAAAAATTTAAAATCATATAATAAACATAAGGCCGATTAGGGTAATATTTTTGGGGTGATTTGTACTTAACATCCGGGTAAAACCGTTTACTTACCTACCGGCACTTATTTAGGTTTTTGGTACATTAGACCTGTTGAAATGAAACGAACATTCGCTAAACAGTTTACCTTATAGGCTAAAATCTTGCATATATGTTGTATACTTACTCCGCTTCCACTCCCCATACATTCACCCCCCTGGCCGCCACCCCCCAGCAGGCCTCCTAACAGCCCCTGCGGTTCGGGGTTCCCCAGCGCTACTGAGGTCAGGTAAATAACCAACAAAACCAACAAGCACCACATGGACATCATGGTTAGACTGTACCGCACACTACAACCGAACTGTATATATACTGTGGTTGTCGTAGATTAGTTATTACGACAAGTGGACAGCTGTCAAATATATCACCAAACTCCTAGTTCAATACTGTTTACTATAATTGGGGACCTGATAAGCTTTAGAATTAGTTTGCGGGTTTCCTCACTACTGAAGGAAACCAGTGCTTATCTCATGGCGGGGGAATGCTCCAGGAAATAGTTACAGTTTAGCATGCTGTATATTTTCCTCATTCATTATTTTGATTCAGGGACATTTGTTAAAGCTGTAGACGGATTTTTTAACACGTTCGCTACCAGCCGCCGCATATATGCGGCGGCCGGGTCACTCTGACAGCCCACGAAAAAAATCATAAACTTCCCTGTAGACTGGTCTTAGACCTAGCTACAGACCAAGCGCCGCATATATAAGGCGGATTATCCTGTAGACCGTGCCTAAACCATCTAACCTTTAAAATAGACCGTTGCGAAAAAATTCTCATTTAGTATCAAGAAACCAACGCCGCAGTTCTGCGGCGGCAGTCTATTTTAATGAACCCAGCCGCCGCAGATCTACGGCGTTGGGCTATGAGTAGGCCACGCCCGCCTCAAAATTGTGGCGGCAGTCTGTGGTTACAATTTGTTTTAACATTGTAGTAGCGAACGTGTTAATTGTTAGTCATTAAATTAGTAAAAAAAAAAATAAAAATTTTAACTCTTCTTTTCTGAATGTTGAGTATTTCCGTTTTTTTTTTAAGTCTAATTGTTTAAATACTCTTCTGAACATTTCAAGTAAATCCTTTGAGTGACTAAATTTGATAAAATCTTTCTTAGGTTACCACTTCGTGTATTATATTCAAATTACATGTTTTTCTAGTGGGGCCTACTGGAAGAAATTTATCTTTGCGTGTAATGCCAATCACGTATAAATCACTGTATAAGGCACCGACGCAATATTTTTAATGTGTACTAGTAAAGTTAAAAAATCAAATTAAAATTAAAGAAAAATATAAATAAAAGCATTAATAATTGTTAAAATAACAGAATGTCTATAGCCTATATTGGTGTCGTCTTGAGCTATGTGGTTTGTTGAAGAAGCATAGGGGGTTGACTGATGTCATAGGCAAATAATAAAATAGTCAATAAAACACCAAAATCATGCAAATGTGTTATTAAATAAAATTGACGGAGAAATATTACAGTCTTGCAGTTGTATTCATCGTATACATATCCCTTTTTAAAATGTGTAATTTATTTATATGTAAAATACAGCAAAATAACGGTACTTTATTACTGCATTATTGTCATAACACTTTAATCTGTAGACTTCATAAATACATTATGTAACGTTACAATATACTACATGTGTTATAGTTGCTACATTGGCTTTACGCTGTTTTAAAATCAATTTTTGCCTACAGGTAAACGACAAATTTTACGTAAAAAATGTGTTGAAACACTGATGTTCAAACGTATCAAATATATATTTGATATGTAAACAAAAAATTAAAAAACGATACTCTTATAGTACTGTATCTCTAATATAAACTAAAAAACTACATTTTGCTAGATATATAGGCCATGGGTATGTGTTATGCCACTCAAACATGAGTAAACTGATTGAGAAGTTGAAGTTGCAGCTTCACAATAATATAAGTATTCAATGTTTCCAGTGAGTTTCACTGATGAAATAGGCAGAACAGTAGAACGCAGTAGTGATGATGATGTTGATGATGATGATGATGATGATGATGACTAACCTCAGCTAGATACACACCCTCAGTCCCAGACCTGCAGGCTAGACATAGAAGATTCGGGCAACAGTCCGAATGTAGGGCTATTTTAAGGCGAATATGAATTAATGATGAGTGTAGAACATAAAGGGCGCGATGCCTTGTGTAGTCTTGCTACTGACTAAGACCGACTGATCATTAAATTAAATGACCCATAGCAGCTGGATCCAGTTTCGAGCCTTCATACAATTTTCTCATGTATCTGTTTTGTAAGGTAATTTGAATAGGACATTTCAAATGCATTACAATGTATAGCACTTATGAGTTCGACATTATATTTCACTGTCTGTGGATAGTCATTTGGCTATCCAATTATACAAGCTTCCCTTTCACCTCGGTGGTCCCTAAGTGTAATTAAAGCAAGGGGCGGAACATCTTCCCCAAGATTGTGGTACGTAGTTGATGAAGCCTAGAAGTGTGAAGCGTACGTATCAGTAAGCCTAGAAGGGTAGAGCAGACCAACTGTTTGAGTTTGCCTCTAAAGGTCTATTGGCTACTCTATCCAGTCCCACCTTTTCCATCACTGCTAGTTTCTCTCCTTCCGGTTACCTGTGAGAAGTTCTTTTGGACGAAGACGTGGCTAGCGGTTCGCCGGGGCTTCCTAATCGACCGACCTAACTAATTTTAAACTATATTTTATTAGTTTCGTTTGTCAGTTCCAATACAGAGACATAGTTTCGCCCCACTACTCGGTAATCACCCAGAGCTAGACTCGATACAATGTCGTTACCTGCACTGTCCTTCTCTCTCACTCTCTCACTCTCTCTCTCTCTCTCTCTCTCTCTCTCTCTCTCGGACTCTCTCTCTCTCTCTCTCTCTCTCTCTCTCTCTCTCTCTCTCTCTCTCTCTCTCTCTCTCTCTCTCTCTCTCTCTCTCTCCCTTCCCGCTCGTGCTCGGGTCACTTGTCAGTATACCCACCGGTGACACGCTCCGCCGTTCTAGACATGCCAATTACTCCCATTACCGTAAGATATCGCTGACCTTTCTGTTTTTACGGTTGTCCGATCCCACGTCGATAGGCCCTTACTCCAATTACCGTGGGTACATACTCTTCGGAGTTCTGATTAAATAACGTAGCGCAACCTTCTCATTTGCAACTGTCTCTGTGATCGATGTACCGTGCTGTTTTTCGTATGTCTAAACTACTTGCAGAACTACGGTAACTATGCCAGTTGTATCGCATATCGATGATAGTAAACTCACGACATTTCAGGTAAACCATACCCAATTTAAATAATTTAGTACACATTATTAGGTTTTTTAGCGAATTTCCCCTATAGGGAAGAAGCTATTACCGTAGTCGGCAAGGTAAGACCTAGGCCCGGGACCATGATAACTTTTCGTTTTGAGGTCCCCAGACCCCATAAACACCATTCGTTCGATACTGTATATATATATATATATATATATATATATATATATATACTGTTATATGTATACATATTGTTTATATGTGTGTGTGTGTGTGTGTGTGTGTGTGTGTCCGTGAGCACGATAACTCTCGTAAAAATGATCCGATTTTGACGAAATTTGGTACAAACATGTAAAGCAGCATTTATGACTTTAAGTTCGAAAACCAGACAGATCGACCTATCCAAAGGGGTATTTTGGGGGGGTTTTGTACCCCAAAAATGGGTTTTTTGAATTTTTTATATATAAATTTTTAAAAAGTCAAATTTTAGTTTTGACCACTCGATTCAGCTTAAAAAAACATACAATCTGGTATTTCGATCATTCCTCTACGTCAATTGGTTACCGAGATATTAAAAGTGCTAAACACAGTACGTTGTCTAATGTTATTCTTATGGAGGAAAAGAAAATTTTTTTATCTCGCTTATTTATGAACGTATACTGACGAAACTTGGTATACAGCTTCATCTCGTTGAGGTCTATTGATATTTGCTCCAAAAATTGTTTTTGCATAATCCTCCCGTAGCAGCAAACCTGCGTACTCAGCCCCCATGTTATTCTTATGGATAATAATTAAATGCTCTGTCTCCCTTAATTATGAACATAAATGAAACGACTTCACCTAGTTGAGTTATATTGATATTATCATAAAAACCCATTTTTGTGTTCCTTGTTGCAGCAAACCTGCGTACTCAGCCCCAATGTTATTCTTCTGGAGAATAATTAAAATCGTATATATCGCTTATTTGTGAATATATTTTTATGAAACTTGGTAAGTGGTTTTATGTAGTATTACTGTAATACATTTATATCTCCATTGGAAATTCGCTGAGTTTGCAGGATTGCTGCGACGGGGGTATTTTATCTTTGTTTATATTTGGCGTTATACACATGTCATAAAGCATCTTCACCTCGCCTAGAGCAATTTACACTATTTACTTTAAATTTCACTGATAGTTTGATGCCTTATTTACTAAAGGCAGATTTTTTACTGTGTAATCTAGTAAACGAAAATTGAAAACTAACATACAACATGTCGTTTTAATGTAAATTATCAAAAACAAAAAAATATGCCTATTTATTTTACTTTTCTAGAAAACATTATTGTTGCCGTGAATTATTGTAAATAAATCCTGAAATTGTATTCAAATAGTTTAGATTAAACATGTTTGTATTGATTTTCAATTCGGCACTTCTAAAGTGCTAAAAACCAAAAGAAAAAAGTATTCTTGTATTTGGGTTTCTTTTGAAATGTTGAACTGTTGGCACCCGTTAGAGTTAGATATTTAAAAGTTAATGAATTGATTTAACTTTCCTAGAAACCAATTAATATTGCCACGAATGATTGTAAATAAATCCTGAAATTACGTTCAATAGTGTATATTAATTTATTCTAAACATTTATTAAACTGATTGTTAATGCAGCACATGATAATAACTGTTTTTAACAGTGGTTGTGGTTTCGTCGATTGCAAAACTGAACTTGACACGATAAGACATATATGTCGTAATTACGACAGGCCTTGTGATTCTGCCACACCGCGTGTTGTCTCCGTGTGCCTAGTATTACTTACAGATAGGAATACTGTGCGGGTCACCGTTCCATCAAATATAAGCACTTGAAGGAAATTGTCAAAACTAATATTAACTACTAACTCTTTAATGCTTGTTATTGACAGTAGCATCCAGCAAGGTGAAGCACTAAGAATGAACCATGCATTCTTCTGTAATGTAATTGTGAAGATTAAATCCTAAATAAAAAATATACTATCGTTTCCAATTTTATCAAGGAAGATTCTAAATAATTTCACTCTCTGAGTAATGATTAAACGAATTAACTTTACAATGACACTTTCATCAATAGAGCTGAACTACTTTCGACATTTTATCTCAGTTAACATTATTTCGACTTAGGTTTTAGCTAAAAATTGTTTTCGTGGTTTGAAATTTAATCTTCCAACTGGGTTTTTAACTCGACAAAATTAGAACTAAATTTATCACTTGTTTAAAAAACTGACGATCAAATTTGCCAGACAACCAATTAATGATAGAAATATAGGTATTGGCTTATTTTGAAATTACCCAATCGTATATAACCTATGTAACTCAAACTCACAGAAATATAAATATTTTGATAACCAATAATTTGTATAAAGGCCAAATTAAATTTTACCTCCCTTTGATTTCGACTCTTCCTTCGACACTACTTAAAAGTTCGAAATAGTCTAAAATTCTAAACTACTTGGATTTTAGGGGGGGATTCAGAACCATATTTTGGATCTCATTGTGAACCACGTGTCGATTTTTACACCTACCTAAATATATAATAATTTAGCCAGCAGTCAGTTTTGTCTTAATCGAGGCAGTTCTGTTCTGAGAGTGAATTGGAAACCCCTCCTTGAATAATGTGTCAAGCGAACTAGAAAATTAGCTTCTTCGCCTGAAATCATCTGGCTCTAAAGTCAAGCGATTACATTATCTGTAATATACATCATCTAATTTTTGACAGAAAGTTGCGCAAATCGAGAAAAATCACCGGCATGTCGCTACTAAATTTTAACTGCAGGTAGCCGTCTAATAAAACCAATGCGATAACCGGGTCTATAACACTACCGAGCTGCAACTGGACAGTTTCAATGTTATCAGTGGCAGATCAAACTGTTCAAGCGTTTACAGTTAGTTGTGTTTGAAGAGCCTCGGGTCAAGAAACGAACTGTTTTGAGGGCGCGTTATTCAAAATTATACGTTTAAGATCCATTACAGCCGTCATTCCTCAGGCGGGCGTGGTCCGGTATACCGGCGTATAAGGACATGATAAGAGCGCTCTCCTTGACTGGCCTAATGTGAGCGCGAGCGGTAGTCCTGGACAACTGGGGCGGTCGTTGCAGAACCATCGTAAACCTACTTGCCCCAGTGGAGATGTGTCACATCCTACATGTTCCACACGAAAAAATAATTAACATTGGGAAAATTAAATCCGAATGGGCTCGTTTCGGCAGGAAGGTAACAGAATTTTATATGGTATGTCAAAAAATAACTCGCGGTATGCAGACCAGCAGTATATTGCCGTTGAGGACAGCGGGCCAGCATGACAAAATCCCTTTCACTCTTGATCTTTACTTTTTTTACGGGATGCAAAAGCTAAAGAAATATTTATTCGTGCTATTTGCCTCCTGGATTGATATATGTGTGACTAAGAAAATAGGGTTACACATCTTGTTGTCGTCAATCCACTACTTTCGGGAATATTAATGTCCAATTACAAACTCTACATATAAAAAAAAAACACACAAAATTAGAACACTGGGATTGTCTTGAAGTTTAAAACATTTTCAATAGTAAACATATGTGTACATATTCATTCATTGTCCTTGGCAGGCCACATGGAGAATGAATGTGTAAACAAATTGTAAATTATTTAATGTTTTAATGTTTCTAAGTGTTATGTACAAGTTTATGTTTATTGTTAAAAACTGTTTAAACTTCAACACGATGACAGTGGCCTAGTTTCTTTTGATATGAAGATTTGATAATGGGACGATACTAGTCCCGAAAATATTTATCTAGTGGACTGACGAAAACAAGGTATGTAACCTTATTTTCTAAGTTAAAAATGGTTGCTAATCGAATCCATTATATTTATAAACTCTTTAAAGTTTTTAGTTTAAAGAATTGTGCAAACCAACAAACCGGTTAAAAATTTAATTTCAGAAATATCAAATACCAAAACTTTTCAGTTTGGGCTTAAGCGATTATAGAACAAGCTTGAGCAGGGAAACGTGTAATTTTAAACGTGTATTTTTTTTGATTATTTTAAAATTGCATCTATGAACCAACGCTTATAAATAATAAAATTAGATAAATAATCCTTACCCAAACTGACCAGCTTCCTAGTGGTATCAAACTTTCAATATATTTTTCACTTAGTTTGATTAAATTTAAATAGTCCGCAATAATTTAAACGAAGTAAGTTAATCGCTTCAAGAAATCCAGTTAGATCAGTTCAGCTGGTTTGTACTAAAAGCATTGCAAGTTTACGGCCTAGCGACTGGTATAAGATGTGCTCAACGTACTTGATAACCTGTCCGATCAGCCTGATAAATAACACAGGTTGCGAACAAAGAACTGTCGCAGATGTCCCCGTCCTGTTGCAATGGCGAAATATATTTTAGGGCGGTTTTTGCGTCACTTCTGTTTTTGGAAGGAGAGCGGCGCCGCGAGCTATGGGCCAGTTATATAAGAGCTCCAGTGGACATTGAGAAGAAAGGTCACGCAGTTCAGCTACCTCCCCGCACTTGCTCGACAACGTCGACGGCTGCCCTAGTTATCTCCGTACCTCGCCTCCAACAGCTGATACACATATAGCTGAACAGCTGATACACATATAGCTGAACAGCTGATACTCATAGCTGAACAGCTGATGGCGTTTTACGTCACAACTGAAATTCCCTTCAATCTGTGTTGTTATTGATAGAAACATTATTTTACACTTGGTTTTCAAGTTTGATAAAACACTGTCGCCTACCATAACACTCTCAATTTTCTATTTCTAATCTTCGTAGAACTATATCGTGACATTTATTGGGGAGATGGGCCTCACCGCATGAAACAACCCTTCTACTTAGTAATGCCTCACCGCATGAAACAACCCTCCTACTTAGTAATGCCTCACCACATGAAACAACCCTCCTACTTAGTAATGCCTCGCCGCATGAAACAACCCTGCTACCTAGTAATGCCTAACCGCATGAAACAACCCTCCTACTTAGTAATGCCTCACCGCATGAAACAACCCTCCTACTTAGTAATGCCTCAACGCATGAAACAACCCTCCTACCTAGTAATGCCTCACCGCAAGAAACAACCCTCTTACCTTGTAATGCCTCACCGCATGAAACAACCCTCCTACCTAGTAATGCCTCACCGCATGAAACAACCCTCCTACCTAGTAATGCCTCACAAAGATCTTTACATCGTTCTTAAACAGGATTTTTTCTGATTATTTTTAATAATTGTATTTACAGGGGTTTTTTATTCATAATTTGTTCTGTGAAGACTGGAAAGTGTTCCTCTTAGAGAAACAAGTTGTTTAGGGACTTAAATATCATTGAGAAATTGATGTACTAACTCTTTTAAATAAATTATATTGAATTTAGTTTAATGTCCAACAAACATCTGACAAAATAAATTCCAGCATTAACCATTAAGTTTAAAAAATGTTTTTCTCTTTTGTACAGGAACGTTTCTTTTATAATGGTGAGTTTAAAACGCCTGCCTCATACACGTAAACAGAGAAAACATGACCTTTTCTCACACGATCCTTCATCTTTACCGATACGAAACTTACCAAGTTGTAGAAAAGACTTGCATTGTTATAAATCAAATTTCGCTAGTCTTGCAAATTTTGCTAATCCACTCCTAAGCAACGGCTACACAAACACGAAGCGCAAGACTCTATTAAACCGTGAGTAGTTTGACACTCCCTTAGTGAAGTATCTCTCCCGTTTACATCACGGAAGAAGGAGGCTCACTAATTGACAGGTGTGCCTAATATATGCGAAACGTTTCGTGAAGTATGAAGTTGCATCAAAACATGGTATTTTTGCAAAACGTCGCTAGTATGGTGCAGAACCGGTCTTGTTTACAGCGAGAGTTCCGTAATGAGACGAGGCCGGCCTCCGGGCGAAGATCAGCCTCCTCTCAGAATCTTTAAACATCCTCCGATGAATATTTATGAGATGATGTTAAATACAAATTTGTCTCTGAAACGGAATTTGAATCTTACCGATATCGCAAATGTGAATGTGAATAATAAATTCACCATCTCGGGTATAAACTGCTGAACGATCGGGGATACATCGATTTGGCTAACACAACCAAAACAGGCTTGTTATAAGCTTAGGCCTATTATTACAGCTCCGTTCTTTAAAGATTTAATTTTAATTTTAAAGAATCGGGTTTTGACTCAATTCTCTATATTCTGTATTCATGTTTACAACAGAATACATCTTATGAAACTGTTACACAACTTCAAATGTTCGAACGAGGGTAGCCATCCATTCCACGCATGGCGAGTGGGCATGGCAATTCACTTCCCTGTGTAGCATTTACCATTTACCATCAATTCTCCACAATCTGGAAGATTGGGGAGTCGTCATAATTATTCCCTTTGGTGGGGCTTCGCGAAGTGAGCTTTCTTTTTTCATCTAATGTGTTGGTATTTTACATTCCCTTACGTGAAGTACCTCCCCTCAACACCATGGAGGAAGGAGGCACGGTGGAGCTACCTACTAGTTGAATAAAATCGAGTTGGTATGAATTTGTGACGAACTACGTTAAGCAGAAGTGAACTGCAGAAATGTAATTGACTATTGGCTTGGTTTTAGTGTTTGTATACAATATTTGGCTCAAACAATTTGTTTTCTAGCCATATTCACCACGATTTTAAAGATTTTTTCATACTATAACTTCATAGTTAAAACTGTTTGAAAACTTGTTAGTTCCAGAAACATTAGTCACGAAAATTATAAAGAACTAAATCTTTAAGCATTTGATGCAAAATAAGTATAAACAAAATTATGTTTATAAAATGTTAGTTTCGTAAAATCACTGGCATATTGTCAACTTGATTATTTTAATGGGAGCAGTTACCCCCATAGCTAGTAATGATAAGACTTGGCTTGGCTTGGCTGGCAAGGCAACTCTTCAGCCGATGGTTCACAACATTTTAATCTCTTTTCGTCCGATATATTATCTTTAAAATTCTAACCATTATTAGCCGTGTTGGTATTTAGTACCTGGGGGCCGAGCTTTGCTCGGGGAAAGGCCAATCAGTTTGTTTAGATGACTTGGAGTAATATTTCAACACTTCCCCCTACTGATAATCAGATTTGTATAACTCACTTGCCTCTTTTCTAAATTTTTAAAGTCACTCCAGTTGTTATTTATAGCTCAATGTCCCTTTGATTTATTTTACATATGTAATCTTCACTCAAATATTTTAATCTCTGCTCTCAGGAAACCACATGTTAATAATCATAAACATCATGAGTATTACTTTGACAGTTCCCTGGTTGATTATGAACAGCTGTTACAATTCTTTTGTTTTGATTTGAAACTCCATAAGCCCAATGTTAATTTTTATAACTTTTCATTTTAGTTTTTTTGCATTATTTGATTTTTCCTGGGGATGAGGCCTGTCTAGAACTTATTTTTATCCCAGAAATTAGTTATTTCGAACATTTGAAGGAAATCGTTGGAGCAGTTTTTGAGATCAGTGTCGCAAGCAAGCAATCAATCAATGAATCAAGCAAGCAAGCAAGCAAGCAAACCTTACTCATATTAGAGTATAGGATATTTATTATATTTAAGAATGGTGTGTTTATAAGGTATGGTTTGTCAATCAAAATGTTGATTAATAAAACGTTTGTGAGATCTGAACTACTTATTCTTGAACTAGTTAAAGTATAATTTTAAAGAATTTTGTGCCATTCGTTTGACACTAAAATCATATTTCTTGGATTATCCACGGAGGAAAAGTTACATTAAGAATCATAAGTCCTGACAGCATGAGTTGTCCTCCAGGTCTAGACTACGTACTGGTGATACATTAAGAAGAACTTGGTCACATATCAAGTGTTGAATCTGGGATGGACTCAAGATCGGGCATAGCACTAGACATTAGTGCGTTGTTGCCAATGCCGGATTTGGCTCACAGAAGTTATTTTAGTATCGTAAACACCACGCATTCAAGATGTTGCTCATAAGGCGTCATAGTTTAAAAAGTATAAACACGACAGCGTTAGATCCAGACAAATTTGTTTGTAAAAATGATGAAAAGAAAATTGTATAATCATTTGATGCAACCATACAATTTAAACACAATTTCTTTTTTTACAGTTGTGTTGGTGATTTTTTTTTTAACATGACTAGTTCAAGAAATTACGAAGAAGACCATTTTACCATATCTATTAAGTTTCGCCGTAATGTTAACTCAGACATGAGTCAGAGATGGGCTATTTCAGCAACATATTATACCAAAGTTGTAAATTATTTTCCTTGAAGTGGTAATAAACAATCTCACTGCACCGAACAATGAACATATTTAACAAACATACAGGATAGAAATTTCACTGGTTGGAGCGACTTTTAATACGACGTGAACTTCAAATAAAAAACTCACGCAAATAATTGTAATATTTATAAAAGGTGTATTGGTTGGTGATTAATATTAATCGAAATGTAGCAAGTTACATAGCAGTGTGGCATCATTCATACCATGCGTTGACGTCTCCGGGAATAGTTTTGTGTTTACTTCATTACTTAATAATAAACTTATTTACCATACCGTACATAAAAAAAGAATTCAACCAAATTGACTTGTATAAATGTTTGTCCAATTGAAGTATTCACTTATCTGAAAGGAGGGGATAGCTAGAAAATGTTTACTACTGTACCTATCCTTCTGACAGTTTGAAAGACATTTACAGGCAATAAATATCACCATAGACGGATATATATTTTGAAAGAGCTAAGTAACAGGTAAAGACAGTCCCACTGAATACACTCCTTTCGCTAGAAATACACTCTTCTAATTAACTTCTAATAACGCGTGATGGGGAGAACTCCCAAAATTGAAATACACAGCGTTACTGAGCATGATAATTGCCCAGTCAAGTAAGTGGAGAGAGAAGGCCTAAGAAAGGTAATGTTAACTACATTTGTGTGTATAATAAATGTAATTGTTCCGTTTGTTTGTATTGTTTGTAACAACCATCCAAATACGACCACTTAGTGTGCTGAATATATTGACGAGAAGCTTTGCACATGTCAGTATCGGGACCATAAAAACGCGGCTAAAGTTGATTGTTATTATTTTAGTCCTTCCAATAAAATTACATACTTAAGTAGTTCCATCTTTCATGTATTGCGACTTTTGGAATTTCGATCCGTCAAGAATACAACGTTGGGATAAAAATAACTTTTCCATTTTCATTAACGGAATTCCCCACTGATCGCCCCTAGAATCCTGCTGTTTTGCCTATCTGTCGCTTTAGATGCAATAAATCCAGCCGTCCACTCGCACGGAGAGCTTTCGCCGCGTGTGAAGCGAATATTTCTAGGCGTGAACCAGTTACGGCGGTAGTGGACGCGCCATTCGTCTGTGAGACGTATGTAAGCGCACTCTCCTATCGTGGTGACCAGTAACAAATGCGGGGGACCGACAGACAATTCCAGGAGAATGTGACTTGCCCATAATCAGGCGCGCGGTGCGGGGCAATGCGCGGCCTACAGTGTAAACAGCGACACCCGGGCATGCGCGGCCGCTAGACTGCATTGCTGGGCGCACTGCTTAGGACAAATGTCACTGAATAAACTGTCAGTGAAACGCTCCGGTTTATTGCCAGGATGTAAGAGAAATCTTACAAAACAGTTTTATCTCAAGTGACAAAAACCTACTTTACGCTCTTACTACATAATTAACTCTTGAATTCAGACCGATTAAGCCAAAGAGATTGACTGAATGCAACGGGTATTTTAACAAAATTTCTTTTGTATAACGAGTTGTTTGACATATCCGTAAGGATTTTCCAGTTTCCCTCTTTAAACTGAGTCTTGGAAACAACCGCGATCTCGAAATATGACTAAAACTGTCCCCACCATACATATACACTGTCATTCTACTATTCTCATAAATATATTTATTATTGTATTTTCATTAAGTATTCCTTTGATTTTTCGACAAACTGGCTAAACATTTGTCGGCATAGATTCCCCATCATTTTAATGGGCGCTGGTCATAACCTATAATTTATTTCTACAAGCTTTATTTCTATTTCTATTTCTATTTATCTTTATTTCTATTTCTATTTCTTTATTTCTACAAGCTATATTTCTACAAGCTTTGTTCCTGAAACAGCTGATTATTTCCTGTAGTCGCGATAGCGGCCGCCAATACTAGTAATCTATAACTAGTAATCTATAACCTAAACATAACAGTTCCGCAGGTCCCCCCCATTGAAAACGCGTGCACGTCACGTTGTCTGTGAACTTGGTCTAGAGACCAGAACTATTCAATCTGAATCAGAATCATCGTTATTTATACAAAACTTAGTTTTGCAATACGTTATGAGCAAGAACTCAAACTACTGAAATGGCAAGGACAATTTGTTTAATCAGACCCAAAATGGATGAAGTTTGCTCGGTAGCAACAGGTCTAATTGTTATCTTCCAAGATTCATATCCAAACCTGACACCGTACATGATAAGTAGCACGTTTTCTTTTCAATGTTCCCTATTCAGCACCCAGGGTCGCGGCACCCGGAGGACATCGCGGCGTGGCGCCATCGCCTCTTTGTGTCCGATAATGACGCTATCAACGGGCGATAACACCGCTGAACAAACACCGCCGCGTCCTCCTTGATTACACCGCGCTGACGCTTTGTCGCAGAACATCTCGTCCCGTTGTCGAGCTAATTGACTCAGATTGCAAGATGAGGTCCTCTAGCCGGTCCTTTGTCCCCACGTGCCGCGAGATCGTACCTCCGGCCGACTTATTTGATTATTTACATTAAAGTAACATTAGTCGCTTCGATATTATTTCAAACCAATATCGGTTGGTTATAAAACATAAATAAACACTATCCTACTTTTGGAATTACTACGTTTGAGATTGTGGTTAAGACCTTCAAAATGCTTTCACTACAAATTCCCAAATCTTGTTTCTTTCTTTCCCCAATTATTTTATTTCCATAAGCCATGTAAACTTGACAGATGTACTGTATAATGTGTATCCAAATAGTTACTGTCTACTACTTCAAATTGAATTTTTATCGTAAAAGAGGAGTTATTATCGCTTTAGTAGTCGAGAAATTTAGTTATAATTATTGTTAAATTATCCTAACTCTGTGCCAGGTGTATAAGATTAATAAATCATCCGCATCACGTCAGCTGTGTTAAAAGCAAAGTACTGGAGAGACCAAACCTTGCTCGGTGATATTTGATTCGTTTCGTAGGTTAAAATATATGTCGACTCTCTATGCAATCTTTATTCAATGGTTATAGTCACTGTTTTCAATAAATGTGGATATTTACTATGTGAAAGCGCATCTTTGACAGTTCACTGGTTAATTTATTCTCAGCTTATATAAATATTTTGTTTTATTTGAAGTCCATAAGCCAAATGCTAAAATTTTCAATTTTCAATTTTCTAATATGAATTTTCCTAGGGTTTAGGTTTTTAACAATCGATTGTGTATGCCCAAAATACTCTAATTCAAAAGTTTTAACAAAATCGTTCCGCTGATTCCGAGATAAATTTTGCAAACAGACAGACATTGCTCATTAATTATAGCTCAAATTAATTTAAACTAGTGGCGTGTTGGGGCTATAGCCCCTAAAATTGAAGTGGATATTCTATTTTAATTTACTGGTTGCATGCTAAGGAAAATAAATCGTTACGGGAGCATGGCTACATGTTAACACATAAACAAAGTAGAAGCTTAAACCACATTATCAATCGTCACAGTTGATCATTAGTTCATTTATTGCTCAATAAACACACTGATATTTCCATAAGCAAATCATTGGATCTTTGAAGCCCAATGGGGCGTAGCCCAGGTAATTTTTGACATTTATGATTTTTTCCCCACCGTCCTTGGCCCTCAAGTTTTAAAATTAATCGTCATAAGCTATCTTATCTTCTTCTGAGCTCGATAAATTCCGTGAGGACCTATTCGCTTCCGGAATTATGTGTAGAGACGAGCTGCTCTCCCGCAAACATTTGCGAATATAATCATTATAACAGCTGTTTATTGAATTAAGAAAAAAACACTTGTGACGTAAACCAAGTAAAACTCTCCTCCACATGATTAACATGGGAACTTGGAAGTCCCGTGGGGAACCCTGGAGCCTAACCCAAAATTCTGGCTTAACAGCGACTTAGAACTTGAAATTATCTTTTAAATAAAAAAAATCATCGAAATCGACTAAGTAATAACTTCAGGAAGTGAGTGAACAAAGATTGAAATTTTTAAAAATATTTAAATATTAAAAATCACCTTACAGATTTGTTCCTGGTCGAATGAATTATGTAACCGTAGAGTAACCACATTCTACTTAGTTTGCTCTAGTTAGTTCACACGACAACTTAGTTGAAAATCTATTTACCAATGAATTCTGAATAATTGAATAACGCAGGATTTAACCTGAACCACACCGCCGCGTCGGTTAGGCCGTTACCGGGTCTTCGTCCCACCACACGTTAACAGCTTATTTTAGTAAACTAGTGGACATGTTGCTGGAAATCGTTCCACCTTGAAGGTAACTTCTACCTTGTCATTTTCTTCCATAGACTAACTGTACTACTCAGATTGTGTCACTTTTTCAGTAGGTAGATTGAATACTTATATTCAGCTAATTACATGTGGTTATATGTTGTTCTATTGTTTTCGAAAGTGTTTCGAAAAAAATCCCCATATTATCCTTATGGGCAAACAAAAATTTAGTGGCCGGCCTGGGCCCTTTAGAATGGGGAGATTACAAATTGTAAACCACACGGCACAATTACGGATCGTGGTTATTTGGTTGAACTTCTACTGTCGAAATATGTTCAGAATAACTGAGGACTGGCTCGAAAACCGTCTCGGAATATTATAGCTATAGCTTTTGAAACTGGCAAGTCAATGAATAAAATCAAATAAAAAATAAAACGAAAAGTCGCACGTACTTGTAGATTCTATACTTATCGACTTTATGAGAAAACTTATGGTGTTTTTATAAAATGTAATATTTTGATGAAGGTTTAACCCCTGTTAAAATAAAAAGAGGGATAGCAACATTTTAAATTTCTAACCAGCATGTACCTATATATTTTTCCAATAGCAATGAACAAACTAAAGAGATTGGTGGCCTGTTTTCACATTTCTCAGACGTTCACATGGGCCTCAAGGTCTGCAGTGGACATGCCCTGCAAAATGAGTCGTTATAGTTTGCAGTCAGGCAGTTCTGATAACTTTTACTTGTAGTTCTAGGGTTATTCGTCTTTGGCCTTTCCCACCGCATCAATCCTGGGATAAGAATTTCAACAACTCTGAAATCATAACAGCGTATAATATGAACCCTATCTGGGACAGACTTTTTCATTAGTGCATTGTGAATAAGAACAAATTGAGATCCAATTAGAATAAACAATTTATTGAGTAGCGTGATAACTACGTGTTGTCACAATTAAAATTTTGAAAAATCGATTCTCAACACTTCAAAATATTACAGTGTGTTGTACCGTGTGTCTGAGTAAAAACCTATGTGTAAGTTATAGTTTGATCACCCAACTAAGCCTTATGCATTTGTATAATCATATGGTTTATATCATATGTACTATACTTGCATTATTTTTATAGTAATGTTTTTGTTGTGATTTGTGTAAAATATTTTTGTTAAGTAATCCACTTCTGTTAAAATGTAAAGAAATATTTTATTTGATATTAGTCAAGTATTTTTAATTTCTGCTAAGTATATATTTGTCTAAACAAATTTCAGATGGAACATTAAAACTTGCATCTAAAGGGCAGGCAGCAGAAGTTTCTGGTGTCGGACAAGTTTCACTTGAATTAAGTAGAAATGATGATATTGTTCATTTGAATAATACACAATTTGTACCAAACTTGGCAACTAATTTAATGAGTGTAAGTAAAATAACTGATAAGGGATTCAAAGTAACTTTTGATAAAGAAAAAGCTATTGTTCAAAATCATGAAGGGAATAAAATTCTAGTAGCAGAAAGACAAGGCGGCCTATACTATGTCAAAAATGCCAAACCGATCTTGGAAGGTGAAAAATCTAATTTTTCAAAACAGAATGAAATCTTAGATTGGCACAAAAAGTTAGGACATTTAAATGAAGCGGACTTAAAAATAGCTTTGAGAAATGAAGTTGTAAATGGTTTAAGTTTTAAACTTAAAGACCATATTGAATACTGTGAAACTTGTATTAAGGGAAAGTTAACTCAAACTACATTTCCCACTAGAACAACTCCAAAGAATGTTGACTTATTAGAGGTTATTCATTCAGATATTGTAGGTCCAATGAGAGTTTCTTCACCGGGTGGTAATAGGTATTTTGGTACATTCATAGATGAAAACTCTAGATACTGTTCTGTGTATTTTTTAAAGAGCAAGGATGACATTTTCAAATGTTTTAAAGAATTCAAAAATGAAATGGAAAATCAAGCAGGTAAGAAAATAAAATACTTACAAACAGATAATGGAACAGAATATTGCAATAGGGAGTTCGACAAATTCCTGAAGGAAAATGGGATAAGAAGAAGACTGACAGTTCCACACACACCTCAACAAAATGGTCTGGCAGAGAGAAAGAACAGAACTTTATTATATATGGCTAGATGTCTATTAATAGAATCAAATCAACCAGAAAATATGTGGGCTGAGGCTGTTAACACAGCAAACTACATTAGAAATCGATGTCCTTCAAAATCAACTGGGAACTCGACTCCATTCGAAAAGTGGGTTGGGAAGAAACCATCTGTTCGTCATTTAAAAATATTTGGCTCAAAGGTGTTTGCACTGGACAAAGCACCTAGGAGGGGGAAGTTTTACCCCAGAGCTGATCAAGGAGTTTTTGTTGGTTATGCGAGTACTTCAAAAGCATACAGAATTTGGATACTTCAGCAAAGGAAAATTATAATTGCTCGAGATGTAAAAATTTTGTCAAAAATGTTTTATGAAAAAAGTGAAAATGATTATGAACTCCTTCATGAACATACAAAAATCCCAAAAGATGACAAAAACGAAGATAATGAATGTGATGGAAAAAGAAGAAGACTTTGTAGATGTTCCTATCAAACGTGAAACCAAAAATGATGATTATGTACTCGACCATGAAGAATCATCTGAATATGGCAGTAGTAATGAAGACAACAATTTTGAATTGCAAGATGATTTAGAAGATCAGAATGGTGGTTTTGAAAGTGCAAATGAACAACCTGAAAACGTTGAACTAAAATCTCAAGAGAAAAGGCAAAGTAAAGCTCCTTGTTGGACAAAAGATTATCAGATGTCAGCAAATTGCAAAGAAGAGGCAAGAACAGTCGGGAGAGTGGAATGATGCGATAAAAGATGAAATAAGAGCTCATTTAAAAAATGAAACTTGGATCTTAGAAGATACACATAAAACAACTAATATAATAGGATGTAAAATGGATATTAAAGAAACTAGACACTAAACTGAAATTCACACCTTCTCATGCTGATCCATGTATATACATCTCAAGTTCAGGGGTAAGCAAAACAATAGTTGCTGTCTACGTGGATGACATTTTAATCGCTTCAAAAAAACAGGATGAATTGAAATCATGTCAAATCCCAACTTATGAAAACGTTTGAGATGAGAAACTTGGGCGAATTAAACTATTGCTTAGAGATAGAGTTTATCAAAAGAAATGATAAAATTAACATGTCACAATCCAAATACATTAATGAAGTTTTAGAAAACTTTAACATGAAAGATTGTAAGCCAGCATCTCCTCCACTTACTCCAGGATTGAAATTTATTAAGAGAGATGATTATGATGGAAACTATCCGTACCAAAATCTGGTTGAATCATTAATGTATTTGTCAATAGCAACATGGCCTGATATAACACATGCAGTCAGTTACTTGAGTCAATTCAACACATGTTTCTGGAAGGAACACTGGATTGCTGCAAAACGAGTTCTGCGATATTTACAAGGCTCAAAACAATTGGCTCTTGTTTTAAGAAAAACTGGAAAACCGCTTATGGGAGCAGCCGATGCAGACTGGGCTTGTAGTGAAGACCGAAGATCCTACACTGGATATTGTTTTTAATTTGGAGGTGCTCTTGTTAGTTGGGAGTCAAGAAAGCCAAGGACTGTAGCGCTGTCAACAAGCGAAGCAGAATATATGTCCTTGACTGAAGCGGCAAAAGAAGCGGTCCACTTAAAGCAGCTAATAAACGACATGGGGAAATCCCACAACCTAATTCAAATATTTTGTGATAATCAACCTGCTATAGCCATAGCGAAAAACTCAGTTGTCAGCAACAAATCGAAGCACATTAGTATGAAGGGCATTTTATACGTGAAAAAGTGCAAAGTGGTGTAATTAAGCTAACCTATCAACCAACTGAGGATATGGTAGCGGACATTTTTACAAAAGGGGTAAGTGAACCCAAACATACCAAATTTCAAAGAAGTCTTGGACTTTCACCAACCTTTGTTGGGTGAGCTGGAGTGTAAGTTATAGTTTGATCACCCAACTAAGCCTTATGCATTTGTATAATCATATGGTTTATATCATATGCACTATACTTGCATTATTTTTATAGTAATGTTTTTGTTGTGATTTGTGTAAAATATTTTTGTTAAGTAAACCACTTCTGTTAAAATGTAAAGAAATATTTTATTTGATATTAGTCAAGTATTTTTAATTTCTACTAAGTATATATTTGTCCCTCACTATACAGTCCAACACTATGTTTTATGCAACTAATTGTGCTTTATATTTTCAACTTTGATGACAATCACGGTTGTTTGATAAAGTATTGTATTTAATGTCGACAAAAGTATATGACTCATAAACGAGTCGGAACCGGTTCCACTAGAAAAAATAAATGATGACAACATAAACTACCAAAATTAGGTGATTTTATAAATACAATATATATATATATAATTATTCAGAACTTATAAGCGAGACGGTGAATATATATATATATATAGTAAGGCATAAGGCAATCGATTTCGACTAATCACACCGGTCATCACCAGGCCCGATCAGAGAATGACCGTTTAGTGAAAAAGTAAAACGTTCATGGGTCTGAACCGATTCCATCACATCACAACAACGCGGAACAGTCTGTCTGACGTCACATTCCCTTTATTCAATCTCATTTAATCACTCCCATCCCGCGTTCCTCGACATATAATTAACTCCGGATTAGCCGTCTGTTATGACAACAGCGATCAACCATCTCCTGGAACCTCTAGTTTCTGTGTGGGCAACCAGGCCCGGCTGCGCTATCAGAGCCGTACTCTGTAATTTTATCAAATCGAATTAATATTTGCGGGGCAGCAAAAGTAATAATAGATATTCCGGTACAAAGGTGGCCGCGCTCGCGAACCACGCCCAGCGCATGCGTGGAGCCGGGGCTTGCGCAACGCCGCGCCGTAACCCACCGCGCCGCGACGAGCTCCAGTGACGTCCGGATAATTATGCAGTTAAGTAGCGGCCCGCGGCCACCCCAGTAACTTATGACGAATTAAGTCATAACCGTTTTTAAAATATTGTAGTTTAATGAGCGCGGGCTATAAATCCCGTTTGATGCTCGGACTGGCACTTGCTTCTACTTGGAGCGATCAGTGTCGCTTAGCGACACCTCGGAAGTTCATTATATCGCCTTATAAATTGGCCTTGTTGGCCAAACCGGTCGGTTTATGAGCTGGAGTCTCTCTTACTATTTAGGAGGTTCGGTCGAAAGGTCGGACCGTGCTGCGAAGCTAAGGCTGGCTGAATTGCGAAATGACAATCGATATTTAATCTTTGATAACATATGTTACATGAGGCTCATCAGTGCGGTTTCTTATGTATTTCGGTTAAACTCCAGCTTATCATGTTAACGCCCAACTGTGTCGAGAACCGAGTAACTCTTTCGGGTAACAGAGAGAGTTGTACGAGCACGAAGACGAATATTATTTTAGAAAAACCAAAGCATAAATATAAAATGTAATCTATATACTTAATTCCGTAAGCGAATCGGTCCCCACGAAATATCTCGAGCTAGGAAGAAGTTAAGTTAGTTTATGACGATTCATTATAAAGCTTGAAGGCCAAGGACGGTGGGAAAATATCAGAAATGTCAAAAATTACGTGGGCTACGCCCCACTGGACTTCCAAGATCCAGTGATATGGAAATATCACTACAGTGTTTTTATTAATAAGCAAAATGAACTAATGATCAGCTGTGATTATCCACTTACACAAAAACCATATGATAGGGGCTCTAATCCCTGTAAGCCACTAGTTTATAATTTAACTGCCTATATAAAAAATAGCATTCGCTGACAAACACCGCGCGTCGTATTAGGTCTAAAGAATTGTGAAAAGAGTAACGCTGTTTTCATATTATACCTCATTTTATTACTCACAATAAGGACTAGGTTCCCACGCGTCTGGAAAGGTTTACATATTTATATATCCCGGCATTACAGAGTGTCTGTAAGGTTTGCATTGCGTACAAGTCGTGGTCGGATGGTCGAACCCCAACATGATCAGACCTACGATCTCAAGAAATGGTTTGAGGTTCTTGAAACACGTTAAACCGTGGATATCTCAGTTGTCATTGGTCACTGGACTAAAAACCAGTGAGACCTACCAAAGAAACAATCGGTTGGTCATTTTCAGTTTCTAAGCTAACTCTCACAGTTATTCATTCGTTTCAAAACACGCGTTAACGCGTCGGCAAATTGTATAGTGAACGAGTCATTGTTTTGTTTCGAATTCTTAGTTTAATTTATTTTATAGAGTTAGCTCCTTACAACTAATGTCCCATCTATTATTTGTTAGCAGTTAAATAACGAGCTCAGTGTAGGGATGCGGAGACACTCGAGTCAGACATGTGGAGTGATCGAGACGACGGACGACGGAGACGGACGCGAAGATATGATTACAAACAAAGCTGCGGACTACTTTTCGGACCTGTACTCTGATAACGTGATTTGTTCAATTTACTTATACATAATTTCTTATAGGCCTAGTAGTTTTTCTTTTGAGAGGAATGTTTTACAATAATCGACTAGCCAAGTTTCGGAATAATTCCTCAATGACTGTTTTCATTTGAATCACTAGAGAGGATGTTAGGACCAAACTCAAGGAACAGAGGGGATGTCAGGGTCGTTATTCAACTTTACACTTTATTCTTTGTACTTTAATTTTCATATATATATATATATATATATATATATATATATATATATATATTATCATATCAGTATACAAGAGAAATCATTCAATCGAGTTAAAAAGTAGTTTAAGTCACTCATTCCAAAACGACATAAAATTATAAAGAAACCCCGAAAGCAGGTATCAGACGGGGACATTTGTAAGTCAAAAACGCTTTTAGACTACTGCTCTGAAACGTCACGTGGTTTTCAGTGACTGCATTAGGTCTAACTGGAATGGTCACTCGCACGGTGCGTGACGTGGCGAATGTATCATTCAACACCTGTGCGGCTGAGCGTCTGTCGGCAACGCCGCTTCCGGTAGAAATAGTTATGTGATTACAGCTGAACCGGAAACCAGAACACTTTCCCGCCATCTATAATTGGCGGTAAAGGTCAAATAAACCAATATGAGTGAATAGAATCAGTCTCACTTTCACGGGGCAGTGACCGATGCCGTTCGTTCTCTCTGTACAAAGATATCGCTAACAATTGTGTCTTATTCAAAATAATTTATTAAACTGTCGTTCATTCTGTTACGAACTTAAATACCCCCGTAGCAGCAAACCTGCGTACTAAGAAAATTTCCAATGCATATATATGTATCTTGATACCACATAAAGCCACATACTAAGTTTCATCAATATACATTCATAAATAAACAATGAATTATTCATTTTAATTATTCTCCATAAGAATAACACGGCGATTGAGTAGGCAGGTTTGCTAAAACAAGGAACACAATAAATGGGTTTTAATACATATATCAATATAACTCAACTAGGTAAAGCCACATACCAAGTTTTATTAATTTATGTTCATAATTAATGGAGATAAACCTTTTACTTATTCTCCATAAGAATAACATTGGGGCTGAGTACGCAGGTTTGCTGCTACGGAAACTATCAACAAAAACATCGTTTTTTGTGCAAATATCAATAGACCACAACGATATGAAGCAATATACCAAGTTTCGTCAGGATAAGTTGATAAATAAGCGAGATGTACAATTTGTCTTATTCTCCATAAGAATAACATTGGACAGCGTACTGTGTTTAGCACTTTCAATTTCTCTGTAACAAATTGACGTAGAGCAATGTTCAAAACACCAAATTGTTTTTTTTTAAGCCGAATTCAATGGTGAAAAGTAAAATTTGATTTACTAAAATATTATATGTAAAAAACTCAAAAAACCTATTTTTGGAGTACAACCCCCCCCCCCAATAGCCCTTAGGATGGAGCTATCTGGCTGGTTTTCAAACTTAAAATTCATAAATGTTGCTTTACATGTTTTAACCAAATTTCATCAAAATCGGACCATTTTTACGAGAGTTATCGCACCCACGGACACACACACACACACACACACACACACACACACACACACACACACACACACACACACATATATATATATATGTTAAAGTTTTGAACGGATGCTGTTTTTGGCTTCTGGGGACCTTAAGACGAATATTTATCATGGTCCCGGGCCTAGGTCTTACCATGCCAACTACGGTAATAGCTTCTTCCCTATAGAGGAAATTCGCTAAAACAATTCCAAGGAACAATTTTCGACAAATAGTTTTGTCCACCTCACTTACATACCCTGAACAATGATGTGCTTTACTTTAAACGTGTATTGTCGTCAACGAAATAATAACAAGATTACCCAAACACTTAAATTAGGAATATGAATGCACGGTTATACACACCAATGGCTCACCTCTTATCTATTTAATGAAGCAATATTTCTCAAACAGATTATGTCAGGCTGCGTTTGTTATATGTATGAAGCTAAAATCTGTTAGCATTGTTTTTCAGCTTTGTTGAGCACATTGTAGTATTTAATTTTATCTATATATAACGCCTCATTTACCCAGAAGCTGTTGATAAAACCTTAAGTCTGACACCCATCAACTTGAGTTAAAGGTCTCGGTGAGCAAGTTGGAAGAAAAATATTAGTTTTTTGATAATATTTTCCTTAAGGGCACAAATATAAAGAAAAGGGATGAGTTTAAACGCACTTAAAGGTATTTAAATTCCAACAGCTGATGCATTTGTTTTTATTACAGCTGTTAGCCGTGCGAAGAACGGGTACACAATATACTAGTTCATTTAAGTCTTTAATATCATATGATATATCCAGCGTATATGTTTAGGGAGTTTATCAGATGTTTAGGGAGTAGCGCGCTACAATAGCGCGCTACTTTTTTACCAGCGTCGGCTGTAGCTCCGCTACTTTAGAAAAAAAGTAGCTTTAGCTGTAGCGCGCTACATTTTTAGAGTAGATGAAGCGGATTATGTAGCTACTTCTTACGCTACTTTTACAGCTTTGATGTAATTACGTTTACATTCTTGACTTCAATTAATTAATCATAACATAACCTCAATCTCTGACCTTGATGTTTTGCAAAGTAAAAACTTGCAATAAAATAACATGTAGATGTAGGTTACATTTAATGTACGAACATCATACCTCAGGATACTTTGTATTCTATTTTTTATTTTGCTAACGACTTTATACCATGGCACCAAAAACAAAATTGACGATTACATTAATTTTTATTAACTCTTTAATATATAACTCTTTCTGAATTTGAGCCTAGTATTGTTGTCTTGACAGAACATAAAATGATAAAAGCATCTTTGGAAAGACTCAATATCAATGGCTATAACCTCAGTTCTAATTATTGTCGGGAAAAGAGCAGAGGAGGGGGAGTAATTATTTTAACGAAGCCATTTCTAAATTGCAAAGAAATTACATTTCCATAAATTCAGGATCTTCTTACAGACAAAATATTTGAGTGTTGTTCTTTAGAATTAGAAAAAGTACAAACATACAACAAATTACTTATAATTGGCTGCTATAGAAATCCTATCAAACAAAATGAACCCGAGTTTATTAGAAGATTCAATATCTTACTTGAAATAATAAATTTAAAATACAAAAATGTTGTTTTTTTTGGGGACATCAACATTGATATCTTAAATGAAACAGACAGGAATAGAAATTGCTTATTAAATATTGTTACTGCGAATGGGTTTCAATCATTGGTTGACTTCCCTACTCGTATTACTGAATCAACAGAAACCGCTATAGACAATATTTTCACTAATTTAGACAGTCTATTTTATAAAATAATTGGAGTCAACACTCAACTTTCAGGTCATGATGGTCAAATAGTTGAAATTTTCAAATGCAAAGCTCCAGTAAATAATTCCTCATACATTAGTTTTGAATATAAAAGAAAATTTTGTGAGTCTAATATTGCACAGTTCATCAATCTTCTCCAAAGTGAAACATGGTTTGACCTTTATTTATCACCAGTTGAAAATAAATATCATACTTTCTGCACTATTTCCATGTCATATTTTAATGTTTCTTTTCCTGAAACTCTGTCAAGGCATCATGCTAATCAAAAATGGATTTCCAGGGAGCTTAAATCAGAAAAACAAGAAATAATAAGTATGAGCAACGCAACTAGAAAGTTCAAAAGTAGAGCTTTATCTAAGAAAGCAAATAAAATGAACAAGCAGCTAAGGAAAAAATTGACCAACTCAAAGAAGCAATACTATAAAACAAAAATTTCTAACTCAATTAATGTAAATAAAAATTCTTGGCAGATTATAAATTCTGAAGTAGGGACAAGTCCAAGAAGTGTTCAAAACATAAATTTGAAAGTTAACAATTCTGTATCTTAGGATCCTCTTCTAATTTGTGATACATTTAATAATTATTTTACAAATGTAGTAGATAATACTGTGATACCCAACCTGGAACCATCTGCAGAGGTCTTGGTGGAAAATTCGGAAACTGGAGTGTTTTTTAGTAACTGTAGTTTTAAATTTAACTTTGTTGATGAAAAAGAAGTGGACAAAATTATAAATTATCTGAAAAATTCTTTTAGTGCTGGTTACGATGGAATTCCTGTGGTGCTCTTAAAAAAAGCTAGGTCTGTTTTACTGAAACCAATCACCCACCTGATAAATTCATCATTAATCTCAGGAATGTTTCCTAACAAACTTAAAATCACAAAATTAAAACCATTACACAAAAAGGGAGACAAGCAATTAGTATCAAACTATAGACCCATTGCCTTGTTACCTTCGATCTCTAAGATATATGAAAAATTAGTTTACAACCAACTTGTATATTTCTTTAAAAAAATAAAATTTTTGATGACCACCAACATGGCTTTCGCAGTGGGAGGTCTGTTTTAACAGCTGCCACTGATTTCATTGAATCCATTATTGACAGTCTAGATAGCAAAAATAAAGTAGCAGGTTTGTTTATGGATCTCAGCAAGGCATTTGATTCAATATCACATGAATTATTGCTGTTAAAATTATACAATTTAGGAATAAAAAAAAACGAGTTAAATTGGATAAGATCCTACCTCTGGGAAAGAAAACAATTTGTAGAAATTATTCATCAGAATGAAAATAATTATAGAATTCATTATCAGTCATCACTAAAACAAGTAAAATATGGAGTACCTCAGGGATCCATCCTTGGACCTTTGTTATTCATTTGTTACTTCAGAGATTTTCCTCAACTTAGTGAGTGCAGTAAATTGTGTTTATATGCCGATGACACTAATTTAAAAGTCTCAGCAACAACTGATAGCGAATTGGAGATAAAAGCAAACTCAGATGTAATTTTGCTAAACCGCTTTTTCAATTCAAACAACCTAATCTTAAATTCAGATAAAACTAGTTTAATTTACTTTCAAACTAAGCAAACTGAACATCAATCTCAGCCTAAAATTACAATGAATGATAAAGCAATTGCAAGTATGGACAGCATCAAATTTTTGGGTTTAGAGATAGAAAAAAACCTTAAATGGAATGTCCATGTGGAAAAATTGCTTTTGAAAATTTCATCAGGCTTGTATACATTGATTAGATTGAAACACCTGTGCGAAAAAGAAACTTTAAAAGTAATCTACTTCTCTTATAATACTATAATCATGGATATTTTTTTTGTTTTTTTGGCTGTGTGGCCATGATTTTTTAAATCCGAAAACATTATGGCTGTATATGGTATGTATATTTTTGAAACAACCTTATCAGTTAAGAACAGGCTACATGAACTAGAAATTAACGGTGATAATCACAACTATTTTACAAGAAATCGTAACAATTTAGCAATCAGCACCCACAACTTGCAACTTTTTGAAAAAAAAAACGAAATATATTCAATTATATCTTTTGGTATTTCACTGTATGGCGCAACCTCTAAGGATAACTTAAATTCTATTTTAAACATGCAAAAAAAGCTATACGAGTAATTTGTAATTTGGAACCCAGAACATCAGTTAAAGAATATTTTAAATCCGAAAACATTATGACTGTATATGGTATGTATATTTTTGAAACAACCTTATCAGTTAAGAACAGGCTACATGAACTAGAAATTAATGGTGATAATCACAACTATTTTACAAGAAATCGTAACAATTTAGCAATCAGCACCCACAACTTGCAACTTTTTGAAAAAAAAACAAAATATATTGGATCAAAGTTTTATAACAAACTTCCCGTCGACATTAAGTCAGAAGTGTCATATGGCAAATTTAAAACAAAACTAAAGAAATTTCTCATCAACAAGGCGATGTATTGTTTTCAAGAGCTTATTTTCCTATTTTCATGTTATTATTGTAGCTAGCAATGGGTCCAAAGTTTAAATTTTAAGTTTATTTTTTATTTATTTCTTATTGTCACACTTGTATATATTTTTAGATTGCCAATGTATGTGTTTTTTTCTGTAGAGGTGCTCCTGCTCAAGGGCTATTCAAAGCTTGTTATCATAACCTTGACACTATTCATGCATACCTATGTATATATATTAAATGAATAAAGGCATTTTGAATTTGAATTTGAATTTATTGATAAAGAAGCTGGTACAGTACTTCTATAGGGCGGTTAAAATACAAAAAGCCCTACCATGACCGGCCAAGAACATTTTTTCAAACTTGTAAAGAAAAGTAACTTTTTAGTAACATGTAAGTTATGGTGGAATTATGGCCTAACTGTTTCTAGAAATTCAAAACTTAATATGAAGCTACATATTAAGGTTAGTTCTTTTAAAATTTGTATATATCCCAAGTCTATTAATGCTATGAGTTACTTTACAAATACATTATTGCAAAGACCAAAGTTTGTTCAATACCACATACATTATGCAAAGTATGCCTGTGGGCCTAGTATTTGTAAATTGTGAAACCAGTCTGATGTAACTTAATGCCTATGTTATTTGTCATGGATTATTGAATATATAATGCTTGAAAATTGTTTAGTTCCTCAGCTGTTTTTTATGGAGGCCTATGTATTTGAATTAATTTTAAGACGTTATTTTTCATGTTACTAATCTGTTTACACCAACCATAGATTTAAAAATTAATTTTATTACATATAAAACTAGGACTAAATAACAACAAAATAAAGCAACTTATGTATTTGTGAAAATTCATAACTAAAACACTATTAGATATGAGTGTGTGGGGCAGTAAAATTTGTTTACATCATTAAAGAAAGTAAGGACCAGACTGTGAAAGTAGCTAAAATTGTAGCTAGCTATACTTTTTACTGGTAGCTCTAGCTGTAGCTAGCTACTTTAAAAAGGTAGCTTTAGCTGTAGCGAAGCTACTTTTTATAAAAGTAGCAGTAGCTGTAGCTAACTACTTAAAATGTAGCTTCCCCAACACTAGATATATCACTAACAATGAATACAGAGTCTTACAAGAAGAACACGGCTTATGGGCCAGAGTCTGTCAGTACAGTATTTGAAACTTGCCGTGCTAGTTTTGCGCTCGGCCACGAGGCAGCGCGCGCTGTCTACCCAGCCACTCCTCCTCCCCGACCGCCGCTACAGCCAACCCCGCCCTACTACAAGAGCGAAGGGACCTAGGCCACGGCAACACCTCGTGTTTTCGGTACCGGTCTGCAGTGCTAGAGGCGTTTCACAGCGGCGAGGCGCAAAACTACGGATTTCCAGCGCGCCAACTTCAAATAAGCGACAGAATTTTTGACACAGGACCTGTTCTTATCATAAGACTCTGTATTCATTGTCACCAACCCATTTGCGGAATTAGACGAAAGCATACGGAAATTAAAAGGCTTAAACTGATTTAAATATTTAATAAACAATAGAAAATTAGGAGTTTATATACTTGGACTAGTGTGATGGTTTAATGAGCACAGAAGTCTATACTGGCTGCTGCAGCATATATTTATAAATTGTTAAGTAATTAATTATTTTTCCCGCACGCGTCTTGCTTGATGCATGGTGCATTGATATAATGTGAATAATTCATGAGTAAATTATTTCTAAGCCTTACTCTCTCTTACTTTTAATATTTGTATTGATCTGAATGTCTATTAAAAATACGTATATATATTAATTTGTTTTGTGTATATTGCATAGGTTTTGGTGTGTGTATGGTCTGCAAAGATTTTACACTGCCAAATCCAAGCGGAGTATATTAAAATTATATTAATTAATTGTTAAGTTTTCTGAAACTCGGGACGAATTCAGATAAATTAATCAGGTTAAAATACTTACAAATGATTTTGTTGCCTGACTAATGTTCACTGTTTATTTCAGTGCAAGTTCAGTAACGGTTAAAAACGACAACGAAGCATTAATGGCGATTGGCCAAAACTATTAAAATGCAGCACACTTGGCATTATGACGTCCGATGAATATGAGCGGTTGGCGATGCATAGAGCTGCCATCTCTGTCGCGATTAACAAATTACCTACTCCTCTAACAAAGCAGATAAATCACAGCGCATTGTAATTAGAGGTGAGCGAGTAAGAGGCCAGATTACCGCCGATATAATCACAGGCCGGCTTCTTTCACACGTTGTTAATCAACCGGGTTAAACCAAACGCATTACCGATGATTTATCGGTTAGTTTTTGTAGTTTATCCCACTCGATTATTCATGCGAGAAGATTGCAGTAGAGGTTACCAGCACTTCCTCTGTGCCATTTGCTTGTGTAATACTTCCCCATTTTCCCGGGTTTGATTATACGCCACCTGCAGACAACACCTTTGAGTCATTCTAATTCGATGTTGGGTAAAGGAGTAGTTTCTGCAATCGGGAAAGAAGGTCGGCATTGCCTGTTTTGGTTTTACAATAACGTTTAATTACGTATATTATATAATAACTAGTAGCCTGTCGCGGCTTCGCTCGCGATCACAACGTAATAGATTATATTTATGTAAGCTCTTCTGTTATCATATGGTTTACTATCAACAGCTGTTTTAGTATGCAATTAATACAAAGTACCTGGGGCCGAGCTTTGCTCGGGGGAAGGCCAGTCTGTTTGTTTAGATGACTTGGAGTATATTTCACTTCTTCCCCCTACTGATAATCAGATCTGTATAACTCATTTGCCTCTTATCTACATTTTTAAGGTCACTCCAGTTGTTATTTATAGCTCAATGTCCCTTTGATTTATTTTACTACTCTATATATGTAATCTTCACTCAAATCTTTTAATCTCTGCTCTCAGGAAACCACATGTTAATAATCATAAACAAGATGAGTATTACTTTGACAGTTCCCTGGTTGATTATGAACAGCTGTTACAATTCTTTTGTTTTGATTTGAAACTCCATAAGCCCAAAGTTAATTTTTTTAACTTTTCATTTTAGTTTGTTTACATTATTTGATTTTTCCTTGGGATGAGGTCTGTCTAGGACTTATTTTTATCCCAGAAATTAGTTATTTCCAACATTTGAAGGAAATCGTTGGAGCCGTTTTTGAGATCAGTGTCGCAAGCAAGCAAGCAAACCTTACTCATATTAGAGTATAGGATTATTCGTTTGTAAAAATCCATCCATTATTAACGGAGGAGTATTGTTTCGTAGAAATCCCTTCACGTATTATATATAAGGATAATCAAGCAGGAATTTTATGAGAGCGAGAACTAAGGAGCTCCAGTGATCGATTTGCTTGCCGTGTCAAATAAAAAGGGTTGATTTTAGATTCTACGAATACTCCTATAATTTTCATTCGTCTTTTATGTTTTTTATGGTTTTAATCAGGAAACCACATGTTGACATTTAAAACATGAGTATTTTACTCGGGCCAACGATGTTCATACATCTACAGCTCTCGTATGGGGAAAAGTGAATCCTAACTGGAGGATATTTTGTAAACCAACCACAGAGAGCAATGGTGTCTGGCAAACATGTGGTAAAAATATGTTAGATATAAAAGTTGCATTTTAGAAGAAATTTTTGTTGTCCTTTTTTTACATATTAAATAACGATTTAAATTATTTCATCTTAAAATCACTTTCAATTAAAAATATATGGTGTTCGGGAAAACCAATTTTTTGTTTTCTGTGTGGAAAACAGTTGTACATAAATTGTCGATTATATAATTTTAGGCTGTGGCTAGTTGTCTTGTAATGGAAAAGGAGGGAGTAGAGGAGAAAATATGCCATGTAGGCTTAATTTTTATTGGGGATTAACATGTGTGTGAGAGCTCTATATGTATTAAGCTCGTCCACCTTTGGCCAACAGCTTTGCATGTTCACCTGATTGTTTACAGTAAAATCAATTCATGCAGCTGATTAAATTACAATAATTACCTGGGGGGCCGAGCTTTGCTCGGGGGAAGGCCAATCAATTTGTTTAGATGATTTGGAGTATTATTTCACCAATTCCCCCTACTGATAATCAGATTTGTGTAACTCATTTGCCTCTTTTATAACTTTTTAAGGTCACTCCAGTTGTTATTTATAGCTCAATGTCCCTTTGATTTATATTCACTCAAATCTTTTAATCTTTGCTCTCAGGAAACCACATGTTAATAATCATATACAACATTACTTTGACAGTTCCCTGGTTGATTATGAACAGCTGTTACAATTCTTTTGTTTTGATTTGAAACTCCATAAGCCCAATGTTATTTTTTTTAACTTTTCATTTTAGTTTGATTACATTATTTGATTTTTCCTGGGGATGAGGCCTGTCTATAACTTATTTTTATCCCAGAAATTAGTTATTTCAAACATTTGAAGAAAATCGTTGGAGCCATTTTTGAGATCCGTGTCGCAAGCAAGCAAACCTTACTCATATTAGAGTATAGGATTAAAAGTGTGTTTTTAACTTTATTCTTCAATCCAAGGTATTGCCTGAGGAGATTGTATCAAACCTCCAAAATACCTTCTCCAGGTTTCTTACTGGACCTTTTATCTAATTATGTTTCATGGGTCAGGTGTCAGACTTTTGATTTTCCCAAAAGTCCCTGGGACAGTTTGGCTTTATACGAGAAGATGGCCAATGACCACTGAACAATGACCACTGATCACTGACCACTGACCACATAAATCCAATGAAATGACGACGCATTATGGACATCATCCGCTCTGAGGGGTGTTGTAAAATCAATAGCGTAAGAAGATCATGTGCTCGAAGAAGAAGAGCAGCAAGTCCCACTTGTTCGATTAGTTTGCAGTTTAATCATACCTAAAAACAAAATGCGGGACACTTGTATTCAAACGTATCGCGAACGTTAAAGTCACATAGTAAAACCGAAAATCGTAAATCCGAAATACACTTTTACGTAAAAGAAAGTTGAAACAAAAAGTTATAACTTTCGAGACTCTTCCGAACAAATAAGTTGATTTGTAATGGGATTATTCATTTACTCAATAATAACAACTTTGTAAGTATTAAAACTGGGTGTCATCAACGTCCAAAGACGTTTCAAAATTTGTCGTGTCTAAATTTAAATTCAGTATGCAATTTATGACTTAGATCTACTGAATTTTATCATTTTCCAGATAACATCGTTCACCTGGAAGATAAGCACACAACTATGGAAGTTGTTGAAATCAGGAATTTGCTTTTGATTTCCTCGAGACCTCCAAAACCCAGACCCTCTGCAAGGAAAAGGAGGCCTATTGGTATCTGGGGTGCTGGGGAAAACTTAAAAGGTAACAATGTCAATATTACAATACAGTGATAGTAACATCTATAAATAAATAAATCACACTAAATTTGTCATGACTTGTTTTCATAATTCCTTATCTGTGGATTTTAATACAAAATTCAATCTTTACTCGAAAGGTATAACCTTGTGTTATGTTTTTAGTAAATGGGTCAAAAGTGAGTTGGATCTGGATCAAGTCAGCCTTTTGTGGACGACAAGTATACTTGATCGCAGGGAATTTAAACCAGACAAAATTAATTCTAGAACATGTGTTTAAGGTATTCCACAATGTAGGTTATCCAATCCTCTTTTATCCACCGTCATTCCCAGTGTTCCCCAAGTTCACTCTGCCCTCCCGACCGGTGTTCCCGACGTCGCAGCCAGTGACAGATGCTGGTGACCCTGCACCCCGCACTCGCTCACGAGCCTCCGCCACGACCTCGTGACGACCGCCGCCTCTATCTCACGCTCATCCTCTTGTTATTGATTTGTTTCAAGGTCACCTCTCGACTATTCCGGCTATTTATCCACAACGAGTCGTCGTGTCCTGGATCATCTCCTAATATTTCGCCTTGAATTATATCAGTCCATTAACTCTCCGTGACTACTCGTCTCCGTGAAGATGATTCAGAGCCGTTCTAGCTCAGCCTTGCCCTTGTAGTTTGACCCTGACTGAGGATATCCGTATTGATTTGTTTATTACCGACTAAGATGCGTTTTATTACAAGTATTTTTGTTCAAAGTTTTGAAATAGCTTTAGTGGTATTTGTTAGTTGTATTAATGCTACAGGTAATTTATTTTCTCTAATTCGTGCACTTGTTGTGAGCGGAACTCCCGGAAATCAGAAATCAGTTCTTTATCGTCATTCGACTACAAGTAGCATTGACAAAAGTCCAAAATGTTACACAGTAACATGAGTAAAAAAATCGCAAGAAAACAAAAGAAAATAAGTTCAATTCAGTACAAAAAATGGTTTAGCAACTAAAAACTACTCTTGTCATTCATATACTCAAAAACACTGTAGTATTCCTTTACAACCAAAAATTGTCTTAGTTCCTTTCTAAAGGTGTCTAAATCTGTAATTGTCTTTAGGTAGGGTGGGAGAGCATTAAGCCACTTAATACCTGAATATATAGTTTGATTTTCAAAAAAAGGTAGTGTTGCGGCGAGGAATGGTTAGGGACCCAACACTTCTAAAATGAAATCTTGATGTGTAATGAGCCTGGAAAAAATGTTTTTATAAGAAAAGTAAGGCCCTCAAATATATAAATACAGAAAAAGTCAATAGGTTATTGCCAGAGAATATACCACTACATGAATCTTATGAAACAAAACTACGTGCATTACAAGTACAGCCATGTTTAAGTCTCAACAGTCCATCTAATCCGTTACAAGGCCGAAAACTGGACGGTGTGAACACCTCTTTTAAGAGCAACTGGGCGCCCGAGGCGAGGTTGGGAAATGGCTAATATGGGACGTAGGTGGAAGTGATATTCCAATGAGAGTATCGGGGACGCGGTGTGAGCGGTGGCGCAAGCGATCTGTCACAGCGCGGCCATCGCATTCAGTCCTCACCGTCCCCTCGCCGCGTGCCGTGTGCAAAGACCCAACAAAGGACAATCACGAGTTTCAAGAACCATATTCTAATTGATTTCATGCATAGCGTAGCAATTTCTTAACGACCCAAGTTTTCTCGCTTCGTGCTGCGTAGCTTGTGTGCGGACGCGATATTTTCTCTTTCGTGTTTTTATTTTTGTTTTTGTCGATACTGAATTACGACGATATGAAAGGAATCTATGACTAACATTACTTGAATTGATCGTATATGTATTTATAGTTGTAATACGCAGAATTTTTTCTGCGCATTACCAGTGGCGTTGAACACAAATGTTGTTCGAGGACAACGGTCCAAACCCTCAAACATGGCAGCACCCCGAGAATCCAACCAACACAGGCGCTGGCTATCACAAGCTAACAACAATACCAGCGAAATCAGGAGCAATTGAATGTCATCAGCAGACAATAATACTTCCTCAAAGTGTTAATAATGGATTCGGTTGATCTTGTGTAAGGATATGACCTCCTAATACATTTGAAGGAATTATGAATACTGAACAAAGTTCACATTTGCACTTTAATTGGGGATGCACCAAATAAAACATCTGCAACCTGTTACAGTCGCAAGACATTTTCTCTTGTAAACAGAGCATCAGTTTACAGAGCATCAGTCTTGTAAGGTTTAAATTTCAGCAGATTATGTACTTTATTCCATTTGTATGTTATTATTATCAAAATTCAATGCCAACCCGATAAACAAAATATTCATATTATTCTGGAAGATAAAATTGTTGAACACACATCATTAGTGTGGATATTACGGAAACTGCAAGATGAAGAGTAGTTAAGACGTAGAACATTAAACTTTTTGTTAATTCGTATTGCAATACCATTTTCAATTCAAATATATCTTATATCTAATACATCAAAAGCGGGGTATTTATAGGGACGATGTTAAGGAACTAAGGAATCTAGTTTCCTTGTACAAAAATTGATTCTATTGTTATGATTTTAAACTCCATAAATCCAATGTTAGATTTTTAACTTTTAAAATTCGTTTTTAACATTAATCTATTTTTACTGGGGATGAAACGTGTCTTAAAACTTGTTTTTATCCCAGAAATGAGTTATTTCCAACATTTTAAGGAAATCGCTGGAGCCGTTTTGAGATCAGAATTGCAAGAAAACAAGCCTTACAAATGTTAGAGTATAGGATAGAATAAAGGACATTAGCAAAACACAGCCCAACAGCAAGAGCAAATGTTATAGACATTCTATAAATAATTCGACCACCCGAATAATAACGCAGTGTGCACATTACGTTATTAAGGGGTCTGTCACAAGCGAGTACAGCACAAATTGGAGCAACAGGTCCTGTTTTCATCCTAGTGGATAAATTAAAGCCAACACGGTTTCAGCAACAGCCTGTCAGTGGCAATGTAAGGAGCAGTCGGGTAACTCCTCCCAACCACGAGAGCACTGCCACAATCACAACTAACGTTATTGAGCTGTTACTTTGGCCATTCGACAATAAATCTGCTGTTTGACCAGGTTTCAACAGCCCGTTTACTAGTTGCGCCACGGAGGGCAGAGCCCTGCTTTTACGGAGCAGGTTGATGTATGTGGAGCGAGGGGTGGGATCTGTCGCAGGTCAGTCACGCCACGCGAAGGGCGAATCAGGCCAAGGTGTAGGAAATGCGACAGGCCAAGGTGTAGGAAATGCGAATTATCTAAATACCGAATGTTCAAGTTTAAAACGCTTACATTTGATACGTGGAACGCGGCGCGTTCATTTTTTAGTTAAAACATAACATTTTAGTTTTTTTATACCACTTGTTTACTTTTTGTTTAACATACTACGAGAAAAGTTCCCTAACTTTAAGCTGTGCTACTTTTAGCGAATTTCCCCTTTAGGGAAACTCCACTAAAGTGGTTTGTTTTATACCACTTGTGTGGTTGTATTATAAACGCTATCAATTCAGACACATTCTTGACTAAATTACATAACAAACCTCTACCACTTTAATGGCATGAGTCCTCAAGTATTTTAAGCCAAGTACATCAGTCGACTATTTTATCATATCTTTGATCCGAACTGTTTGCATTATGCCTTGTAGTTGCTAACTGGTTTCCTGTTAGTAGCACGAGAAAATCAGGCCTAAAAATAAATGCAATAACATGAAAAGTATCCCAGATTTTTTATTGGAATTACACATTGACAACATGGAAATAAAAGTAATTAGATAAAAACAGACCGAAGCCACGCCACAACTCCGCAACTTATGATATCGATCACAACTTCAGAGCATTAGTTTGTTTCAGCCATTAACATATTTTACTAAAACTAAGACGTCTCAGTTGGACGTAATTTGCATAACGTAAGATAACTCAGTTAAGTTAGTTAAAAGTCTAAGTGTAAGCTGTTTGAGGTGACGCAGTATAGAATACTGTTTCCGTATATTGTGAGGTATTTAAAAATCTGTGTATGATACAGAGTTAAAATTGCGTACAATTGAAATAAACGTTGAATGAGTATTACTTCAGAAAAATACATAAAAGTAGGACTCAACTAAGATCCAAGCAATTATTTCTAACAAGCTTATGAACACTCCCAACATTCGTTATGATTCGTATTACAGTATAATGGTGTTTTGAAAGACAAATTTTCTAAGAATCCCACTTTCTATGTGTTTTATCAAGGGTTGTATTTAGTAATCCAAGTAAATGAAGAACGGACGATTATTGCAAGTTCATTGTGTTTAATTTAAACCCCAGAGCTAGAGAGCACGACGTTGCCTTGAGTCACGGTTTAAGATTTGACCATTTTCAGTAAAAGGAGATAAATAATACAACCGGAGTGGAAGACGTTTGTCCCGGTCTGCAGCTCACGACCGCGGGAAATTTTGACAACCTGGGACATCACCGTAATTTCACCGGTTAGCAGCCAAACATCGCAGTTTGTGTAACTAGAGAAGAACTTTCCATCACCGCTTTTATGGAACTTCTGCTCACCTAACAAAAGAATACGGCTGCGGGAAAGTCGAGGGAATGAGCGACATTTTATTTCCATAGGAAAAAACATAACATAAAATTAAATATCACTTGGAAATATTTCCCACATAGGCAAAGCTTGAGAGCAGGGAATTAGTTCAACAGTCGGTCCATGTGTTTTCTGGAGCACTGTCACTGTCACTTTTGAGTTATAATTTAAATAACATCAACATTATATACATTTATATAACTCAGATTAAAAGCATTACAAAAATACAGTTAACATTATTCATATGTGCATAATAAACAACTGAAGTGATTAGTTTGTCAGTAAGGTAGAACGTTAACAACAAAAAACTCTGAAATACGTAATTGCAGGGAAATTCTATGAGAAAACACACATAAAATCCTAGATTAAATTATATCATTAGAAAGTGCTATACTAAATGCGTCTTTAATCACGTCACTGAAATACAACCCTGAGAGACCGAGTACAAAATGGCTATTTAACTTTGATTGCGAATGCACTAAAGACCGCTTTCCGCAGCCAGTAGTCGTTGCATAGCTAATGAAACAGTTTGTCTCAACTGCGCTCCACTTCCACCGTGAGTGCGTGTGACGAAACGCGGCGCGGCGGTGGCGGTGGTGGTGGTGGTGCAGCGCATGAGGTCCGTTCACCCTTATGATGGAGCCGGCCGGGTCAGCGCGGTGTCAGTAATATACGAGAACAGCGCCCTCTGATGGCGGATAATAGTAATTATCAGAGTGGTGGCGCTACGAGTAGACCGTATTATGCACCGACGCTCTAGATCCTAGCCTTGTGCAACGGTCGCTGGCCTCTTGCTTCATCGCGCTTTCAGCATTTCTGATTTCCATGTCATAAACAGAGCGCTAGTCAATCACGTTTATTTACATTCGAGCCTTTAATTATTCGACTGTTCAGCAGTGGAAAGGCATTCGTGGATCGATAATCGAGGTATTGAAAACGTTCAGTTAAATTAGCAAACATTGCGAAAGGGTACTGCAAGAGTTGTATGAAACTGTTAGGTTTGCGGTTTTTATGAGTAGTCGTCAGCTCTAAAGTAGCTGAGCGGGACCTACGATGAGTCAGAGTTTGATTGATATCCTTGTCCGTCACTCTGAGTCTTTGAAATAACTAGAATTTCCCATTTCCCAAACCAGTTTTGAGTTAGTTAAACTTGTATTTGTCAATTGTGCTACCAGTAATTGTCAAATAAGTAAGTGAAAATCGCTCATGAAATTATATTATTATGATTTTGAATTGTTTATTTCTTCGTATTTAGCGGTAATGGTAATCTTCAAAATGATAGCTAAATTATTGGGTTTGGAGTTATCTTCCTTCAATTTCTCTTATCTTAATGTTATATCGTCATCATCAGCAGCTCCGACCAGTGGGCCGCGGAAGGATTTTGTTTGAGTTCCAAGTTTGAGTTTAAAAGTTAGGAATCACTCGCAAGTTTAGAGTAATATCAAACAGGCTGCCCGACCTGATGACTCAATAAATATGGACCTCGTTCCTGGCCAACTCGCGTACAGATGACCGCAATTAAACATTTTGGAAATACTTTTTAGATATAACATTTATTTGGCTATCAGCTTATTTTATTCATCTTTTAGTTAGTTTTGTTTTAATTTGCCCATTAAAAACAAAAACAATTACATGTAAAAAGTGACAGTTTTCGTGAAGTTTATCAATTATAGTACTTCTATAATTGCAGGGAACAAACGACTCCTTCGTAACATTTTCGAAAATGTATTTAATTTGACAGCCTTATGAAAAAATCAGTACAAAAATAAATACTTATCTGAACGCAAAACAAATCCTTAGGGGATCAAGAAGTAAGACTATGTTAAAAGTAACTAAATTATAACCCTAAAGAATTTTCAAAAATGGCACATTGGAATATACATAATTTGTTAAAATCAATTATTTAATTTATTTGTGCAAGGCGAATTTTTGTGTATATTTGTTAAGTGTATGACAAGTAGTAGAATGATGGATGGCTAAAATTACAGGGTATTTGTGGCGGCGCAACTATACCCACCGCACTTTTTACGCAAATTAATTTATTCTGTAAATTAAACACTTGTTTGTTGACAACTGAATTTATTGTTACTTGGTAAATTAAAATGTGAAACAATATATAAAACTGTATAAATGGATAAAGTGGACGTAAATTGAATCTAATCTTAAAGAAATGTATCTAGTCAAAGGATGTCTAAAAATTGATCGAATCTCGTGAGTCTCGCAAGTGTCATTTGGTTGACGCTAGACGGACGACTGACGGGTTGAGGGCGAGGGCCTAAACAATAACCCCCTCCAACATCCCCGCAATCGGTGCCAACATCTCGCCGACATTGAAAGAATCACTTCCAAAATAAAACAAAAAATAAACTAAAGTAACATTAGGCTAAACATACAATGTGATCAAGGGGCAAATGTAACTTTAAATTAAATAGAAAGGATCTTGACATGTGATTAGGCACTGTCAAAAATAGATTGACTCTTAAATTAAACTTGTTCAATAATCAATAAATGGAAAAATTGAACATTTACACATTAAACATAAACAAGTTAGGTACTGTACAATGTAGAACATTTGTCAAATTCAAGTAGTCAAAATTAAGCTGATAACGTTTAAATAAAATGAGTAATAAACATCAACAAATGAACAACGAAATCAACAGTAAAACAAGTACATTATCAACATAATATTTTAAACTAGAAATTCTTTAAATTAGAAATGAAATTCAAATCGCATGACAACAAAAATACGAGCCCATAATTAATTGCTTTCTTAGTGGAAGAAAAACAATAAGTTAAATTGTACATTTACAACATACTTGAATACAAGTTCAAGTTAGCAGTTTACGAATAAATAATCAGGTAAAATGCGAATTGAGTTGCCATGCAAAACGTGACTTATCCAAAATGTCGTAGAATAAATGTAAATAATATATACAAATTAATTTATAGTTAATGGAAGGTTTACTATCCTAAGCTAAAACAGTTTTATTGACTTTAGGGGCTTCAGTTGTCTATGGGGAGGGGACACAGCTTATTCACGCACCCTTTCACTTCACCGGACAATGTCTTTATGGTCGCGACTCAGGTGGTCGCGACAGGGTGGAGTATTGTTGTCCTCTTTCAGCACGACTACACTGCCTTCTGCTACCGCTGGCCTAGGCACCTTCCATTTCTTGCTTGCTGAAGATTGTTCAGGTACTCCTTGGACCACCTACTCCAAAAATGCTGTGTGAGCTGCTGGACTCGTTGCCATCGGGAGAGGCGGTTCTCTGGTAACAGCATCAGGTATGGCTCTGGCAGTGCTGTAAGTGAGCCACCGGTCAGGAAGTGAGCGGGTGTAAGGACAGACATATTGGAAGGGTCATTATATATGGGAGTTAATGGACGGGAATTTAAAACAGCCTCTACTTGGGTTAATACAGTGGTAAGCTCTTCAAAGGTTAAACAAGCGTTTCCTACTATTCTTTTCAAATGGTGTTTTAGTGATTTGACCGCAGCCTCCCACAAACCTCCAACGTGAGGAGCATAAGGAGGATTGAAACTCCACTCAGTACCCTCTAGATTTGTCTTGTGTGTTATTTCTAGAGCCCCTGCTTTGAGAAACTCTCGTAGCTCTCTTAGTTCCCGCTTTGCACCTACAAATGTTTTTCCATTGTCCGAAATCATTTTAGCGCATATTCCCCTTCTGGACACAAATCTTCTCATAGCTGCTAGGAATGATTCTGCTGTGAGATCACTCACTAATTCTATATGAACAGCCTTGGTAGCGAGACATACAAAAACGGCTACATAAGCTTTTGCTGTACGTGATCCTTGGCGCTTGGAGTGCTTTATGTGGAATGGGCCACAATAGTCAACTCCTGTGTGTTGAAAGGGTCGAGATTGGGTGGCTCTTGAGGCAGGTAGATGTCCCATGAGTTGCTCATTGGTTTTGGGTTTGGCCCTGAAGCACCTAACACATTGATGCGTAATCTTTCTCGTCGAATATCGAACATTAATAGGCCAGTACTTCTGCCTAATTGCATAAAGCAGCGCTTGGGGGCAACAGTGTAGTTGTCTTATATGCTCTTTGGTAGCAATCATCTCAGTTACTTTATGATTCTTTGGAAGAATAACCTAGTGTCTTCCATCATAGCTCAGGTTAGATTTGTCTAGACGACCGCCCACCCTGATCCTTGGACATAAAAGGAGACAGAGACATGAGGGGGTTTCCTACTGTCTTGAGCGTAGATTTTCCTCCTCCTTCATCTTTTAAAATCTTGATCCCCCTTGGAAATTCTTGTTCTTGTATTTTTATAAGAAAAAATACGTTAGTGGCATTGATTTCTTCCATAGTTAGAAGACCTGACATTCGATCGTTTCCTTCAGATTTTAAGCGTTTAACAAATTGACGGCAGTAGCTCAAAATCCTTATAATCTTCCTAAAAGAGGAACATTTATTTATAAGATGGTCCGTCAGATCTGATTCAGAACTATTTGAACATACGAGTGATGATACTCTTGTGTTCCTTTCTTCTGGTAGGGGCTCCGTCATATTAGTTGTCATGGTGTTGTTGCGGCCAATATTGCCTATCATCTTTAAGCCATGATGGGCCCTGCCACCACAGATTGCAACCGGAAATGTCTTTGGTTCGTGCCCCCCTCGAGATAAGGTCAGCAGGGTTGTCAGTCGTAGCCACGTGTCTCCAACTTCCTTGACATGTGGATTCTTGGATTTTGGACACCCTATTAGCTACAAACGTTGTCCACCTCGCCGGCTCTTCCCTTAACCAAGCGAGAACAACGGTCGAATCAGTCCAATATGTTATCTTATTCGGGCATATATGCAGTGCATGTCTAACTTGATCAATGAGTTCAGAAAGTACGAGTGCTGCACATAATTCTAATCGTGGAAGGGAAACTGTCATAAGGGGTGCTACTCGTGACTTTGCACACAGAAGGCTGACCTTTACGCTCCCCTTGCTATCTGTGTGTCTTAAGTATACTGCTGCTCCGTAGGCCTTCTCTGACCATCAGAAAAACCATGCATCTCAAATGAAGCCTCTGCGTCAGACAGAGTAGCTTGTCTCTTTACAACAATATGGTTTAAATCGTTCAGACAAACCAAGAATTGCCTCCACTTTTTGTGAAACTGCATGGGAAGTGATTCATCCCAGCTAACTTGTAACTTCCACAGTTCCTGTAAATGAATTTTAGCTCTAATAATTACAGATGCAACTAAACCTAGCGGGTCAAAAAGTCTTGCGATCTCAGATAAAACTGTTCGTTTGGACAGACGATGCACTGATACCTTCATTGACGGTGTATGTCTAAAATGAAATTCATCTTCTTCAGCATCCCACCAGAGCCCTAAAGTCTTCTTTGTTGAATCTGAGGACTCAGCAAACTCTTAAGGCTTCCTCTCCAATAGATTGTGTGGTAAACATGAAAGAAGTTCTGATGAGTTAGAATTCCACTTTCTAAGATTAAAATGGCCCTTAGAAAGTAGATCAATAAGTTGTTGTTGAAGTACGAGACCTTCCTCAATAGTGTTTGTTCCAGTTAGAACATCGTCGACGTATAAGTCTCTATTTAGACTTGAGACGCCTCTGGAAATATAGCGCCCTCGTCTATTGACAACTGTTTAAGCGTCCTAGTTCCTAAAAGAGGAACATTTATTTATAAGATGGTCCGTCAGATCTGATTCAGAACTATTTGGAGCAGATGTGGTGCCGTAAGTTAATGTTTTTAGTCTAAATGTTTTGATTCTCTGTGAAGGATCATCTCTCCATACAATTTTTAGAAGCTCTCTTTGTGACTGATCAACAGATATCTGGCAATCCATCTTCTCTAGGTCAGCAGTCATCACAAATGTATGCATTCTGAATCTTAAAATTATTGGAAATAAATCACTTTGAACAACGGGTCCAACAAGTTGCATATCACTGAGCGATCTCCCTGTTGAGGTTCTTGCCGAAGCGTCAAATACTACCCTAAGCTTTGTCGTGGAACTATCTTCTTTGATGGCTGGATGGTGAGGAAGGTAATATTCAGGTGGGCTATCTGAGGCTACTTGATGCTGCTCAGAATTAACCTCCTCCATATGTCCCAAGTCAATATACTCGGTCATAAATTTGGTGTACTGCAGTCTGAGCTCTGGGTTTCTAGTTAGTCGTTTCTCTACCTGTTCAAATCTATTCAAAGCCATTTCTCTGGATTCTCCAAGTGTTCTTGGATCTTCCTTCAATGACATGCTTACAATGTATTGCCCATTGACGTCTCTTTTGGTGTGTGCAAGGAAATGGTCTTCACACTTTTTTTCGTCAGATGTGAGATGAGGCTTTGAAGTAGGTTCCTCTAATTCCCAGAAAGCCTGGAGTTGTTTGTCAATTCTGTCTGTTAAGGAAAGATTACAAACAGATGCGGATACTGGTTTATCTGCACTGTATCTGCCGCCGACTATCCATCCTAACCTAGTCTTTTGGATGGTTGGCAGTCCATTGCACCTTATCTGTCCAATGCACAGAAGATCAAAAAATAGTTCTTGGCCAATAAGCATGTCAATAGGGCCTGGAGAATAAAATGTGGGATCAGCCAAAATCAAGGTTTGAGGAATTTTAAATTTCTGAATATTAATCTTATCTGCGGCAATCGGACCAGTGATTTTTGACACAACTAGACAGTACATGCCTGAAGTATAACTGGACACTCGAGACCTTAGTGTAACTTGGACAGAACTGTGTGCATTGATTTGGTTACCGTTAATACCTGAAACCGTAACAGATTGCCTTTTTCTTGTAAGACAAAGCTGCTGCGCTACAGTCTCAGTCAGAAATGAGGACTGAGAACCATTGTCAAGGAGTGCTCTGCATTGTATGGTGTGGCCATGTGGACCTATGACATATACAATTGCGGTAGATAGCAAGACCTGACTGTTTTCAAAACTGGATGAACTATGGAAACTTACTTGATCTGCACTAGACTGTTTGTTACCAGGAGGATTGGTCAAATGTAAAAGAGAATTATGATTGCGTTTGCATTGTTTACAACCTCCCAATGTGCACTGAGTCACTGTGTGTCCTGGCCACAAACATTCAAAACAGATTCCTGCCTGTTTTAGAACTTGGATTCTGTCTTCATGTGGAGTTGTCAATAGTTTTTCACATTTATAAATTATTGTATGTTTTCCTTGGCAAAATCGACAAACTACCTCTTGGGAAACGAAACAGCTATATTTTGTGAATCTTTTTGTTTGAGTAACATTGTTGACAGGTTTACTTGAATTTTCCAAGATGTGTCAGCGACGCTCAAGGAAATCTGTTAAATTGTTTAGTTTGGGAAGTTCATTATAAACTGTGGAATTCTCCCAATCTCGATAGGTGGTTCTCGGTAACTTAGTTTTCACGAGGTGTACAATTAGTGTATCCCAGTGGTCTTTTGGTTCATCAAGGGCACAAAGAGCTCTCATGTGTGTCAGCCTGGTATCTAACAGCTGTCGAAGTGTCATTGGCGACTCCTTTTCCATTGTGGGATGGTCAAAGAGAGCTTTCTACAATCAATCTTAGGTTCTTGTACCTATTTTCAAGCAGTTTACAGGTTACTGTATAATTAGTATCAGACAATTCTAATGAACTAATTACTTGGGCAGCTTCATTTTTAAGTGATGATTTTAAATAATGAAGTTTCTGTATGCTAGTTAAAGTGGTTATGGATCAGGGCTGTAAATGAATCAAATAAGGAGACCCAGTCTTCATAATTTCCGGAAAATGTAGGTAGACTTATCGAAGGGAGGCGTACTTGAGGTGTGTCATTTGATGTATTAGTTAAAATGGGATTGTTATCAGATGTTACTAGGTTTTGAAGTGATGGCGGTTTTACTATTTATGAAGTCTTCTGCCTTAGAAGTGATGTCATAATATAGTGGTTCAAAGGTGTCTCTATCATGTTCATGACTTCCACTGTTGTCAAAAAGCTCTACTTGGGATTGGATAGCTTCATACTCAGTCATGCATTTTTCTACTCTTTTAAGTCGGTTTTTTAGCTCTTTAAGGCTCGCATCATCTTGAAATGCATCAAAATATGTTTTAAACCTAGTCAGGCTGCTTTAATCTGACCACGTTTCTGGTTCAGTTGTTTTAACTCTTCCTGATTGGAATCGTTGCCATTGCTGTCACCAGCCATGGTTACCCAAGCAGAAACAATATTAAGGAAAGCTGATAGTAAAAGGTAAATTTATAAATTATGAAAGGAAACTGAATAGTAGACTAGAATTGAATGTGTGTTGGGTTTGTTTACAAACATAGGAGAGAGGAAAGTGACAGTCAGCTGCGAGTTGGGTCAGTGCCCACACAGCACACGACGTCCCCAGGATATCCCATTTGTGTCCTACAAATCCCATTGCCATCCCAGGATAAACAGGACATCCCTAGGATATCCTGCTATGTCCCGGGACATTTGTGGACGTCACAGGGATGTCCACAATATACCGGGATAACGTGGATATCATGGGGCATCCCACGGACATCCTCTATATCCCAGACCAATTTTTGAATTATAATGAATTAAAAGTTGTATTTATAGTTTTAATTAGTCTTTAAACCAAATTGAATAAAAAGGATAATGATTAGATATCAACAATAACACATTTATAAAGAAATTATAAATTTACAGTTTATACATCGATGATATATGCATAGAATTCTGACAATTTATAAGAAGAGAAAATAACAATTGCATCCTTTTTACCGGTACACCAGTAAATTAACGGCCAATCCCATAATCCCCTTTAGAGAAAATAGAAAAAAATCCGACGCGCCGCGTGGCGCCTGTGCAGCATCGCAGCCATCCAACCCAACTGTACAGTACATAAGACGAGACGACCGAGACCAGGTCCAGAAGACGTGCGTTGTTGTTGTAACGTCAATCTGTTTTTGGCTTGGTAAATTATATTTCACTTTCTTTCTACTTAGGCTACCAAGTTTTAAGTTTTGCAGATTTGAATTGAGAAAAATTACATTATCTTCATTCAAGATTTACTACAGCTGTTTTGAATACAGTACTGTTTCTTGGTAAGTAACATACTTAACAGATTTAGAGGTTAACCCTAGTTAATTTTTCTTCATAATGTAATAAAGAGTTATTCCACTAGGATGGTTTGTTTATGGAATTTTACTGATTGTACAGAACTAACATATTTCAGTAGTTTTGAATCACACTTTATTATAGCAAGCAATGAAACAGTACCGGTACCGGTACTGTATACAGTGTGTTGCACGAATTAAAAACCAGGCTTTCCATACTTCCATAAGGCCAATGTTACAATTAACACTAGTCTTATGGGCAGCCTTGATTTCCATTTATATAATCGTAAGAAGACTGAAGACATTTTAGCTTTAAAAGTTCTTTTCTTTACAAAATGTATAATTCCTATCCATTTGTGTTGTATTATATTAACTCTTATAGTAGGTAACAGCCTTTTATTGTTCACCGAAAGTTGTAATTAGGCTATGCCGGTACTGCTCACAGTTACCTTACCCGATGTGCACAGTTACACATCAGTCGGGGAACTGGGCGCTTTTTCATACTTTGACTTATTAATTTCTGTACAAGTAATGGTTGAATCGATTAAATTTGAACTACAATAAACGGGGAGCAGTTAGACGTTTTCCTTTGAAGTTTAACTTGAAATAAAACAGGTTTACGTACCTTTCCGTCGTTAATCCTTTGGTTTATTAGCAGTTGACTAGTTTTGGGACTACTGTCCCATTAGCAAATCCGGCGTCGATAAATTAAAATATGAACACATAGCTAGTCACAATATCTACACTAACACAAGCCAAGGACAAGTCCAGACAGTAGGATACAAAAACGTGGAAGGCTGCGACATAACAAGGTACAGTGGTAGGTAGGTAGTCATGTAGGCCTAGGTATTGGTGGTAGTCGCAGCCTTCCTCGTGTTCGTGTCCTGCTGTCTGGACTTTTCCTTGGCCGGCCAAACCAAATAAATGTTCGTTTTAATCGTAGCGTCCGTTTGTCTTGTGTTAGTGTATATATTGTGACTAAGTTATAAGTTCATATTTTAATTTATCGACGCCAGAGTTAATAATGGGACAGTAGTCCCGAAACTAGTCATCTGCTAGTAAACCAAGGTATGAAAACTGTTTTATTTCGAGTCACACTTCAATCCTAGAGGCAATATGAATAAATTGAAGTTTAACTATAAAAATCTTTGAGTAAGAATGGATTTAACTTAGGAGCGCCCAGGTCCCCCACTTTCCCCTATATAGGGCCTTAGGTGCGGTGTATAAAGTAATAATTTGTTGTTAATAATTATATGTTAGCGCCTAAAACTTATGCAAATTTTGAAGAGAACATTCAAGATCACATTGAATTTTATCATTCGGTTAACTGAAGTGTGTTAAATCAACCCTTTATTTTAAGATACTATAATCTTGATGCTAGTGGAAAGAAAAATCAGCTTCATTGTGTAGTTTAGTTACTAATGAATTAATGCAAAGCGTAAGTTATGACGTACGATTAGGTAAATATATAAAATCTTTAAAAACTTAACCTAAATTGCAATATGAACTTAAACTTACAGTGCCGGATGAGTGAATATGGTACATTAAAAGTAGGCATATGGCGTAACTATGTGCATTCAGGAAATTTTTAGGCCTAGTTTGTTTGCTAATCAATTAGGTATTTTAATTAACATGTGTCTCTGTTTAGGAGCTAACTAAAATACACCATTAATCCATTTAGGCTGCCTTCACACTAGGTCGCTGCGACCGGGTGGCAGCCACTTGACCTGTAGAAGTTGCAGCCACGCCTGTCCCTTCACATATGGTGGCTGTGACCAAGTTGTGAGGATGCGCGAGTAGTAGTGAAACCACAAAGAGGCATACTATTCGGCGCTTTTTTCCCATGTTATTCTTATGGGGAGCCGTTTTTTAAACACTTGCCAGCTCCCGCCTTACACAAGTTTCCTTGTTGGCCTATACTAATGTCCAACCCTTGCCTATATTAAATATATTTTCCCAATCCCTCCTCTATATTTTTTAAAATGAGCCGTGACAAGGACCCTTCACGTCTCGGTCACGTCTCGGTCTCACTTTGATCTTTTTATAGTATTTACTTTTGTGTCGTTGGACGTTGCCCGGAATTATGCACGGCTGTGTGCAGAGCTCCTGGGCGTCATGCTGTGGACCCCTGATCTCAACTACCGGCGTGCAACGTGCTTTGCACTCATAGGGCGTGTAGTTGTCAATGGAAGCGCCACGGATGTTATTGTGTCTCTATTTTTGTGATAATTGTTCGTTCGTTTAGTGTTATAACAGTTTCAATGTTTATCTGTGTCCACACTATGGTGCTTTAAGCACGCCTGCTGTGTCAGATGGGGTCCCGGGGAGGAGCGACCACGGATTCCAACATGGCTCCGGCGGAGAGGGAACTTCAGGGGGGCTTCCCCCCCCTCCACTTTGGCTGCCACTCTGGACTCTGGCCCCCTCTCCTGCCTGTTCCGTCGCCCCCGGTGGTCTACAAGCGACCCGCCCAGTCACCGCCTACCGCAAGTTATTACAAATGAATTCGTTGAACTATGAAACATACATGTGTTGCCGCTGTATGAATGGAGCGTTTATGGAAACTGTAATATTTTTTTTATGATCGCCATGTAACTTTAAAGTCAATTTCTCTTTTCCTTGTCAATTAAAATTTAAATGTCAATTGTAATCTATGTTAACTGTTTGTCTTGTCTGTTATTTATTTATTAATTTATTGCTCAATTTATTCAATTTATTTATCTAATTTTACCCAGTCTCATGAGAATTGTTAAATTGCAAACTATAAAAAATTTTATTACTATCTCATCTGCAACTTCCAGAAATGTGAATTTTAGCTGTTTAAATGTTGTCAAGTTTTATAAGAAAAGCATTGTTAGGTATTTTTCACATTTAATTTAAAACTGTAAACTAGAGGAAAGGTGGAGTTCTGTTATGCCATTTGAATAATGATTTGGATTTTGTATTCACATGCACTTTGCTTTGTATTACATTTGTTTTCTCTCAACGGTGAGTTTTCATTGAATTTTCCTCCACGGCCTTCCTTGTTGTTAGGTAGGGACGTGAGCCGCCCCTCGCCCCGCCTCCATGGGGGCATGCTTCCTGCTCATAGTTCGCCTGGGTGCGGGTGCTGGGGCGCGGTTCAGATGGTAGCAGAGCGTGGTTTCAGTGGTTGTGGTCCTGGCCCTTGGTTGTGGACCTAACCGGTTCCTGACTGAGAGGCTGGGAGACCCGATCACTGGCCACGTTCTGAATTAATGGTAGGGCCGTGGATGGATCTAGTTCTCGGGTAATTCTGGACTGACAGTTTCTGGGCAGAATTGTTGTTCTGGTGGGGATGTGCGCACTGTGTTTTTTTTTCAATTAGGAGCTCGCCCTTAGCCGAGGCACCGGGTGGAATCTGATTAATGTCTTGCTTCCGAACTTTAGGGAGCAAGAATTTTCTAAAACATGGCCGAACCCCAAAATTAAATTTTGTTTGTGTGCTCACCTCACCAGACAAGTGTTAGGTGTTGTTGTTAGTGTATGTATCGGTGTATGTATGTGTGTGTGAATCGTTGTTCAATTTTGCGGTTAGTGCGGTATGAATGGGTAGGTGGTTCTTCTATTTGGGACCTCATCTGATCGATAGGCATTTCAATTCAGGGCCCTTAGGAGGTTAAGTTTTTGTGATCTGTATTTTTGAAATTGTTTATTTATTTGTGTGAAATCATGTCTGGCTCCTTGTGTCCAGAGTACCTGTACAAGGATGAGCTTGTTTTTGAGGTTAGAGCTCGTGGCGTTGAACCCGCTAGCGATGTGGCTTCTTTACGTACGCAGTTGCGTGGGTTGCTCGCTAGTAAGTTCGTCAGCACTTGGCCGTCATCCTTGGTGGCAGAGGACGAACTCTTGGCATGCAAAACCAAGCTGGAAGAGTGGGAGGGGAGACTTGAAGAATTGAGAGATGAGCCTCCTTCTGGTAGAGTTAGACAGCGTGCTTTTTCTAGGCTTCTGCACTTGCAAGGCCGAGTCGCCTTGCTGATCACCGCTGGCACCTTAAGGACCGATGATCTCAATTGGCTCAAGCAAACTTCTGAGACCGTTGGAGAATATTTGAATAGTCTTCCGTCAAAATCTTCAGGCACTTCTGCCGCACCGGTTTCTGATGGTGGTGGGTCCCTTCAAGTACCTCCCGAGCAGGCTTTAACCACTGCTGAAGCTAGTGAGGAGTCTCCGCCCGTTCTGACGGTGCCCGCAGCTTCTGTTACTTCTAGTACTCCTGTGCCAGCTTGCCTAGGCCACGTTGCTTCTGCTTCTTACCACAAGTTGCCTAACCCTCTGACGCCTTTGTTGCAAGCCTTGCCTTGCGTTGATGGATTGGAGGTTCACAAACTTTTGAAGTTTCTTGCCGACCTTTTCAGGATGAGGGAAATTCCAGGTGTTGACGACACCCTGCTTTTGAGCCTGCTTATTCCGTACTGTCGTTCTCCTCTGTCAAATCTTTTGAATGCGGTTCTTAGTAGAAAAGGAAAGTTCGAGGATTTTCATAGGGAGATTCTTGACACTTTTGTTCCTGGGCGAATGCGTGAGGATTTGAAGATGCAAATGTTTTACCGGTCCCAAGGACTCCGAGAGGGACTGGCTGCCTATGTTGCTGACATCCGCAGTGCGGGTCGTGTGTTGCGGGTGGGTTTGAGTGAGGCGGAAATCGTTCAGGTGGTTTTGGATGGTATCACTCCTGAGGAGCGTTGTCGCCTCGTTTTCTCTCCCACACCGGTCACGTTCACTGGACTGGACAAACTGGTGGTTGCGGCGAGAAATGTTCAACTCATCGACCAGCGTAGAGAAGAAGGAGCACGTGTGATGAACAACCGCCCCCCTCGACCTATGGTTGGTCAGGTCTCCTCCACTCCCGAGGTCCCTCGGCCGCGCCCCGTGCCTGTGTGTTTTGGATGTGGGCAGCGTGGACATATTCGACGTTTTTGCCGTCAGCTTCCTACCCCGCCAAAAAACGGAGAAAGAGGGGGCCTGCCCCGGTAGACCCCCTCCCATCTGCGAGCTCACATGGTCGCACTGCCGATGCTTCTTCTGAGCCTCTGATGAAAGGTGTTGCTGGTGTTGCCTCACTGGGTATACGATCGCCAAGTTTGGCCTGTCCTTACGTCAATTTATTGATAGGCGACTCCAACTTTCCAGCTCTGGTGGACTCTGGAGCAGCAGTGAGTCTCATTTCCTCGGAGTTTCACCGATTACTGTCTGAATCTGGAGCAATCAGGAAAACTGAAGATGTGTCGATCACTTGCCTCACCGCAAGCAATTCCCCTATGGACGTTCTGTTTAAGGTGGCTTTCAAATTTAAGATTGAAGGTTTTTCCTGGGTTTGGGAGTTTTTAGTTTCCAATGATTTGGGAATGAGCTGTATTTTAGGTGCAGATTTCATAAGGAAAACCGGACTTATTGTGGATTTGCAAAGAGAGAGCTGCTATTTCAAATTCCAACGTAATGTGCTGGTACCTTTGGTGGTTCGTTCCCGTCCTGTATCCGTAAGGGAGGTCTGTGTTGAAGAAGTTTCGGAGGATGAGCTAAAGCCGGATTGCCTTGAGCATTTGTCACCCGAGCAGAGGAAGATTGTTAAGGAGTTGTGTTCTCATTTTCCTGAGGTACTCACGCCTCGCCTCGGTCTTACCACCCTTATGGAATATGAGATCCGTCTAACCGATAAAGAGCCTGTGCGCAGTCATCCGTATAAGCTTGCTCCTCCGAAAATGGCAACTCTAAGAGAAATTATTGATGATCTTCTAGAGCAGGGAGTCATTGAACCTTCCAGATCACAGTACTCGAGCGCTGCCTTTCTGGTGCCAAAACCCAACGGAAAATCCCGTATGGTCCTAGATTACCGTAAACTGAATATGAAGATTGAAATAGACAGTGTGCCCCTCCCTGACCTTCACTCAGCATTTGACTGGTTCGGCAAAGCTCATTTTTTTACGGTTTTCGACTTAAACCAGGCGTACCATCAGATTCCCCTTAAAAAGGAGTCCAGACATTTGACAAGTTTTTGTGTGCCATGGAACTTGTATCAATTTACACGTGTGCCCATGGGCATTGCTGTGGGTGCTCAAACCCTAACGCGTTTGTTAGATTCAATTTTTCATGATATTAAGTTCAAGTATGTATTCAACTATTTAGATGACTTGTTGGTTTACAGTGAAACCTTTGAAGAACATGTGGATCATTTGAAGGTTGTTCTTACTCGCCTGCGAGAGGCTGGCCTAACTGTTAACCCCGAGAAGGTCACTTTTGCCCAGCCTGAAATTTCTTTTTTGGGTCATTTGGTTTCGTTTCGAGGGATTCGTATCGATCCTGCAAGAACTCAGGGTATTCGTGATTTTCCTCCACCTAGAGATACCAAGGGCGTTGCCCGTTTCATTGGGATGGTCAACTTCTACAGAAGATTTATTCCGAACATCGCAGAGATTGCCGCCCCTCTCAACGTACTCCGGAAGAAGGGAGCAAAGTTTATTTGGGGAGAAATTCAACAGTCCGCCTTTGAAAGCCTAAAGGAGGCGATCATGCAGCCCCCTGTTTTGCGCATGCCTGATTTTACACGTCCTTTCATCCTTCAGACTGACGCCTCGTCGCACGCCATTGCTGCTGTGCTCTCCCAGTCTTTTGATGGTGTTAGACAGCCCATCGCCTTCGCGTCCCGTACGCTGACTCCACAGGAGAAGAAAAGCTCCTCGGTATATGAACTCGAGTGCCTCGCTGTTGTTTTTGGGGTGGATAAGTTCCGGCGTTTTCTGGAACATACCGAGTTTCTTCTGGAAACGGACAACCAAGCCCTTTCGTGGCTTTTGGCTCACCCTCGTCAGTTGGGGAAGATCGGCCGTTGGATCGTCAAGATTTCGGCTTTTAAGTTCAAGGTACAGCATGTGCGGGGTACCCAAAATATTATTGCTGATGCCCTGTCTCGCATGTATCATGACTCCCCGACTCCAGAAGGAAATCCCCACTGTGGTGCAGTTTTGTTAGATTTCCCTTTGGCTTTTGGGGAAATTGCTCCTTATCAACGCCAGGACCCGCTATTAGGACAAATCATGCGGGATATTGAAGAAGGTTCGGCTTCTCCGCCTTATTCCCTTTCGCAGGGAGTTCTTTGCTGCCGCCCTCGTGTTGGAAATGGTACACGCGTGGTCCTGCCTAGCCATCTGGTCCCCATGGTGTTCGCCTACTTTCATTCTTCTCCCGTCGGAGGACATCTGGGCATTCACAAGACTATCGCCAAAATTCGCAGGGAGTTCATCTGGAAGGGAATGGATAGAGATATTGCTGGGAGAGTAAGGGCTTGTAAACTGTGCTGTCTTAGTAAGCCCGCCCAAAACTCTAAATTAGGCCTACTTGCTTCTGATGTAGCCAGTCGACCATTTGAGAAGCTGTTCATCGACTACGTGGGACCGTTTCCCCGTAGCAAGTCTGGTAACACTTACCTGCTTGTCTGTGTTGACGCCTTTTCAAAGTTTTGCTGGCTGTTTCCTCTTCCAAGAGCTACTACTAACCTAACAACTAGAGCTTTGAAGACTCGACTCTTTCAGAACTTCGGTGTACCCAGCCAACTGGTCTCCGATAACGCAACACAATTTTCTTCAAAGGAGTTTCGCCGTTTCTGTTTTGGACATGGTATCGAGCATATTACTACTTCTCCGTACTACCCTCAACCTTCTCATGCGGAGCGTTTCAACCGCAACTTGAGAGCTGCTCTCATCGCCTATCATGCAGAGAGGCAGACAACTTGGGATGAATCTCTTGAGTGGCTGCAATTGGCATTCAACTCCGCTAAGCACGAAAGCCACAAGGCGGTACCTTTTGAACTGTTTCTGGGTTACCCGCCGTCTTCCCCCCTTTCGAATCTTTGGAGAGTGTCTGATTTACTGCCCACTCCTGGTAGCGGCGATATACTCGGTGCTTGGAACGCTGCGAGAAAAAATTTACTCCGCAGTAGAGATAGAGTGAGAAGGCGTTACAACAAGGGTCGCATTGCCAACCCTTTTAAGGTTGGAGATTTGGTGTTCTGTCAAACACACCCCATCAGTTCCGCCGCCAACAAAAAGGCTGCCAAACTGTGTTATCGTTGGTCAGGACCCCATAGAATTATCAAGTTTTTGTCCCCCGTCACGGTGAGACTTGGTCACCCTGATACTGGAGAAGTTTTTCGGAAAGCTCACATATCTCAGTTGAAGGCTTTCCGTGGAGGGGTTGGAACTTCCAACTGAATGTTTAGCTTCGGAGGTGTTTAGGAGCTGGAGGTTAGATCGCCCTCCTGCTTCGTGCGCTGTGTTCTTCACACTCTCATTTTTTTTTCTCTTTGCCATTGCTGGGCCCAGCAAACTATCCCGGAGGTGAGTTTTCCCTCTGGTAGGTGAAGTTTCACGATTCCGAGTCTGCTGTTTGTTCTCTTCCCCCCCCCCTCTACGGAAACTTTAGCTTCTTGATATCTCATTTGTTTACTTGGTGTCATCCTGACCATGTTTCTCGTGGTGATGTTAATTGTTGTTTGTAGTTTGTAATATTTGTTCTGCCTTTGAGACAAGGTTCATTTTTCTCATCTTCACCCCGGAGGTTCTGTTTTCGTGGGGGAGGTTGAGCCGTGACAAGGACCCTTCACGTCTCGGTCACGTCTCGGTCTCACTTTGATCTTTTTATAGTATTTACTTTTGTGTCGTTGGACGTTGCCCGGAATTATGCACGGCTGTGTGCAGAGCTCCTGGGCGTCATGCTGTGGACCCCTGATCTCAACTACCGGCGTGCAACGTGCTTTGCACTCATAGGGCGTGTAGTTGTCAATGGAAGCGCCACGGATGTTATTGTGTCTCTATTTTTGTGATAATTGTTCGTTCGTTTAGTGTTATAACAGTTTCAATGTTTATCTGTGTCCACACCATGGTGCTTTAAGCACGCCTGCTGTGTCAGATGGGGTCCCGGGGAGGAGCGACCACGGATTCCAACATGGCTCCGGCGGAGAGGGAACTTCAGGGGGGCTTCCCCCCCCTCCACTTTGGCTGCCACTCTGGACTCTGGCCCCCTCTCCTGCCTGTTCCGTCGCCCCCGGTGGTCTACAAGCGACCCGCCCAGTCACCGCCTACCGCAAGTTATTACAAATGAATTCGTTGAACTATGAAACATACATGTGTTGCCGCTGTATGAATGGAGCGTTTATGGAAACTGTAATATTTTTTTTATGATCGCCATGTAACTTTAAAGTCAATTTCTCTTTTCCTTGTCAATTAAAATTTAAATGTCAATTGTAATCTATGTTAACTGTTTGTCTTGTCTGTTATTTATTTATTAATTTATTGCTCAATTTATTCAATTTATTTATCTAATTTTACCCAGTCTCATGAGAATTGTTAAATTGCAAACTATAAAAAATTTTATTACTATCTCATCTGCAACTTCCAGAAATGTGAATTTTAGCTGTTTAAATGTTGTCAAGTTTTATAAGAAAAGCATTGTTAGGTATTTTTCACATTTAATTTAAAACTGTAAACTAGAGGAAAGGTGGAGTTCTGTTATGCCATTTGAATAATGATTTGGATTTTGTATTCACATGCACTTTGCTTTGTATTACATTTGTTTTCTCTCAACGGTGAGTTTTCATTGAATTTTCCTCCACGGCCTTCCTTGTTGTTAGGTAGGGACGTGAGCCGCCCCTCGCCCCGCCTCCATGGGGGCATGCTTCCTGCTCATAGTTCGCCTGGGTGCGGGTGCTGGGGCGCGGTTCAAAAATTAATTTTCAAATTCTAAAAAACTATCTTTAGTGTTTATGGTCCGATTTGTCTGCAATTTGGATATGTTATTGTCCTAGGCAAATGTTTTAATAAATTTCACTTACATTTCCCAAATTCACTATAACGGTCAAATTAAAAAATATTTTTTGAAAAATACTATAGTGCCAATTGCCAACTTCTTTATTAACTGTCCGATTTGTCTTCAATTTGGATATGTTATTGTCCTAGGCAAGTGTTTTAATAAATTCCACTTACATTTCCCAAATTCACTATAACGGTCAAATTAAAAAATATTTTTTGAAAAATACTATAGTGCCAATTGCCACCTTCTTTATTAACTGTCCGATTTGTCTTCAATTTGGATATGTTATTGTCCTAGGCAAGTGTTTTAATAAATTCCACTTACATTTCCCAAATTCACTATTACGGTCAAATTAAAAAATATTTTTGAAAAATACTGCCAATTGCCAACTTCTTTATTTACTGTCCGATTTATTTAAAATTTGAATATGTTATTGTCCTAGGCAAATGTTTTAATAAATTCCACTTACATATCCCAAATTCACTATTACGGTCAAATTAAAAAATGTTTTTGAAAAATACTGCCAATTGCCACCTTCTTTATTAACTGTCCGATTTGTCTTCAATTTGGATATGTTATTGTCCTAGGCAAGTGTTTTAATAAATTCCACTTACATTTCCCAAATTCACTATTACAGTCAAATTAAAAAATATTTTTGAAAAATACTGCCAATTGCCAACTTCTTTATTTACTGCCCGATTTGTTTAAAATTTAGATTTGTTATTGTTGTAGGCTAGTGTTTTAATAAATTCCACTTACATATCCCAAATTCACTATTACGGTCAAATTAAAAAATATTTTTGAAAAATACTGCCAATTGCCACCTTCTTTATTAACTGTCCGATTTGTCTTCAATTTGGATATGTTATTGTCCTAGGCTAGTGTATATGCACCATCCACATTTTACAAATATTGCGGTTAAATTTTAAAAAATTTGGAAAAATACTGCCAATTGGCAACTTCTTTATTTATGGTCTGATTTGTTTAAAATTTATATATGTCATTATTCTAGGCTAGTGTATATGTACCATCCACATTTGACAAATTAACTATAATGGTCAAATTAAAAAAATATTTTGAAAAATATACTAACAATTTCAAACTTCTTTATTTACTGTCTGATTTATTTTCGGATATGTTATAGCTCTTATATAGGTAACAAGACCACACTACCACACGTTCCACCACCCCCTATAATTCAGTATTTTGTCTTTTTTGTTTGTTTATTTTGCTGTAATCCCAAAACTGACTTTGCTGTTTATTGTCCGATTTGCCTACACTTTGGATATTGTCCTAAGCATTTATTGTCTGATTTATTTTTGGATATGTTATAGCCCCAACTATTATATCTAAAATTACAATATTATTTCCACCTATAATACAGTTGATGTGTTGTTTGTTTTGCCGCAACCTAAAAACTAACATTGGTATTTGTGTTTTTACAAAACTATATTTTGTAAATTACTTCCAATAACTCCTTTATTTACTTTTCGACTTGTTATATCCCCTTATATCTAAATTTACCGTATATTTTTTCCCTAAATACCCCATTTCCAAATTCAATATTACGGTTGGATTTAAAAAAATAAATGCAAGCTTATTATATTTGCCACAAGCTTATTATATACATCCAGCTGTTATATTTGCCACATTTCCAATATTGTTTTGACCCTCTCAACTACCTCTCATTGTAATATAATAAGTAATATATCCACAAAATATTTATGGTCAGAACTGCCTAAATTTTGGATATGTTTTAAGCCAATGCGATAACAAAAAATAAATTTTTAAAACCCAAAACAACTAAACACAAAACACTAATCTTTCTTTGTGCTTGTTTGGAGTAGTCTTTATTTTATCCAACTTAATTTTAATTTTGCAGTTAAAATCAAACTTCCCACATTCTAGCTCCCTTTCCAGCCAGTGGTTGGAGACATAAAGGTTACGAATATTTTCAAACTGTACAATATATCTTTTTCTACCCCTATGTTGGACTTGTTTAATAGCGCTTATTAATAATTCCGCACCATATTCCAAATCCTCCAGTCTACTACATTCTTTAAATTTAACATTGCCTTTAATATCTTGCATCTCTATGTCTTCTTGTCCAACATCATCCCACTCATTGTTACGGAAACTTAGGTTTTCTATTTTTGGAAAGGAATTGCCATAAAATGTTGCGGTTCCGTTAGTGTTAAAGCTTGCAAGTGGCTCGTTGGTAGGTAGATAAATAATGTCCAAATCACCACTGTATGGCAACACGCTATAACCTTGCCTATTCTTATTTATCTCTATAAATACAGTTTTACAGACACCTTTAACATAGTATACACCCCTCCGTCCATCCTTTTCTGCCAACACTCCCACAAACTTGTTGTTTACTACAAACGCATACACTATATAATGTCCATAATGCTCTAGATCCCCCCAACGTCGCAGGAAGTAATCTTTTAATTTATCCTCTCTTTCCCTTCTTTCTTGTTCTTTAGCCAACTGTGCTTTGTATTCCTCTGCAACAGTATTTTCCACATATTCCAATTTACGCTTATTACTGTCAATGTCTTCTAATTCCAATTTCCTCTTTTTGGAACACCTCTCTAAGAAAGGCTTGGAAAGTGGCTCTATTTCTTTAATAGCGTATGGGTACAGTTTATTGGTTCGGCTTCTTAAAACGTAGGGAGTAAGGTTAGGACTTTCCACTAAGCCTAATTCTTCTAAATTGATGTGTTTAGGTATAGTGGAGAAAGGTGTATTTGATTTTGTAAAACATGTGCCCCCAGATTTGATGTAACACTTATGCTTTACACTTATGGCATCAGGAAACTCCTCTATTACCTCTACATAGTTAGTTGGTAAACAGTTAAAGCTAAATGCAGATAGAGCATACTTTATTAACTTTTCCCTTTGTGTACTATCTTTTGGCAGTTTTAGTTGTACTCCAGTTATCTTCTTCGTATTACTATTACCCCAATATGCGTATTGTAATAAATCGTTAAACACTAAACAACAACTGTTTTGTAATTGATTGGCAACTTTCACCCACATCTTATGCAGAGGTACAGCATAGAATGGAGCATTTTGAAAGTACCGTTTGTTGTCTTCTATTAGACTTAAACAATCTCTTAAAGGTTCAAACCCTTTACCAAAACCTCTACAATAGTTATAGATTGTTGCCTCTAACCTTGTTATTCCATTCTCTCTAGCTAGTTTAGACGAGAACGTTTCTTTTAGTCTCGCATCTGGACAGTTTACAAAGTTTATTATATGGTTTCCTATACTTTTAATTACTCCAGGACTTGTAATCTGGCATATAAATTTATTATATATTTTTACCCTGCTATTTACATTAAACCATGTTAAACAATCTTTACTAACATTATCTACAATAACATTATATCCATTCTTGTACGCCCCCTGGTAGCAAAAGTTAAAGTTTTCTGTAAGATATTGGCACATTTCCTCTTTATTAAATATTCCAGCCAAATCTAGTGTTATATCGAAATCCATAAGATAGTACATTTCTTTTTCCAGATCTTGCAGTATCTTTGGAAGATCTTCCAACAAATCCTTAATTTTAACATTTGCAAGCTCTATTTTATAGGGAATTGCTATAGGATCATCATACTTTTGTTTAATTTGGTCAATATCTTTCTTTATTATTTGTAACACACCCTCGCTTTGGACCCCAGAGGACCTCTCCAAGGAGAATGGTAGTTTGGCCACAACACCATGTCGAGCTAAAGAGAACTTTTTAAATATTCCTCGTAAGTAGCTATTAAACGAGCCACATATTTCCTTCTTAACTTTAAATTTATTCCGAACGTCCCCATCACAATCCGTAACATTGGTTATCTTAACTAACATTATGTTATCACAAAACACATCCGTTATAGATGTTAAGTTATTTAATTTTAGTTCGCCCTCGCAATAGTTTATATTACCTATGTCTGTAAGAAGGTTATTATTACGGAGATTTTCTAATAAAAACCATATACCAAATCTTTCGTTAGTAGGTTTAATACAATTTCCCAATAAATGGCTAACAGAGTACATTTCTTTTATACAAAAAAGTAGCGGAAACATGTAAACAGGACAGATTACACTATAGGCATATAGAGGTTGTAAATATATGGATATTGTATATAAACATAGGCGAGCGGTAAGTGTAACATGTAAGTGGACACCCCCATATGCAAATATGGAATACCCACTATTAATATAATTCCAAATTCGACTAAATAAGTTTATAGTCTCAATATAATTAACATATTAACTAACGGTGCCATCCCGCATTAGTACCCAAATTGTCGAAATTCTATAATTCTATTCTTAGTCCTTGTATTAGGTTTTGTACTATTAAACCCTACATTCTTATCCTGTGCAGTAGAGTAATATATGCATGTTATTTAATACAGATACGCACATTCTACAAGACCTGTACATCTGTTGTATAAGCAGCAGAATAGACGTCTCACCCATTGTGTTGTTGTAAAGTAAAACATAAATGTAAATTGTGCTGGATTCAACCGGCCAGATATTAGACAGGAAATGTGTTGGAAGTGTATTGCCAAAGACAAACACCACATAGTGCAGCATGTAATCAATCCATTACTATTTAGACAAAGGTCAGTATTGGTACAACATCCGATATATTAGCCAAACCCAGTCCAAACATTGTGTCCTCAAAATGTTATGATTGTGTTAAATTTGTTTATATTACATATATTTCTTACACAATTTACAAACTATTTTTTGTGTCAGTTGACAGAACCTGTAAAGTTGTGTAAAATGGCTGTAAACCAGTATCTGTGCCTGTGTCGTAATGTGTTGGAGTGTGTTATTGTGTCTCTGCATTTGTGTTGTTTTATAAACTTTAAATATTACTATGTCCTTATACTCTTACTATTTCTGTTACTATAATATTAATTTTTTCTGTTTGTTTTCCAAGTTTGATTGTAGGTTTGGCTAATATATCGGATGTTGTACCAATACTGACCTTTGTCTAAATAGTAATGGATTGATTACATGCTGCACTATGTGGTGTTTGTCTTTGGCAATACACTTCCAACACATTTCCTGTCTAATATCTGGCCGGTTGTATCCAGCACAATTTACATTTATGTTTTACTTTACAACAACACAATGGGTGAGACGTCTATTCTGCTGCTCATACAACAGATGTATAGGTCTTGTAGAATGTGCGTATCTGTATTAAATACATATATTACTCTACTGCACAGGATAAGAATGTAGGGTTTAATAGTACAAAACCTAATACAAGGACTAAGAATAGAATTATAGAATTTCGACAATTTGGGTACTAATGCGGGATGGCACCGTTAGTTAATATGTTAATTATATTGAGACTATAAACTTATTTAGTCGAATTTGGAATTATATTAATAGTGGGTATTCCATATTTGCATATGGGTGTCCACTTACATGTTACACTTACCGCTCGCCTATGTTTATATACAATATCCATATATTTACAACACATATATACCTATAGTGTAATCTGTCCTGTTTACATGTTTCCGCTACTTTTTTGTATAAAGGAAATGTACTCTGTTAGCCATTTATTGGGAAATTGTATTAAACCTACTAACGAAAGATTCGGTATATGGTTTTTATTAGAAAATCTACGTAATAATAACCTTCTTACAGACATAGGTAATATAAACTATTGCAAGGGCGAACTAAAATTAAATAACTTAACATCTATAACGGATGTGTTTTGTGATAACATAATGTTAGTTAAGATAACCAATGTTACGGATTGTGATGGGGACGTTCGGAATAAATTTAAAGTTAAGAAGGAAATATGTGGCTCGTTTAATAGCTACTTACGAGGAATATTTAAAAAGTTCTCTTTAGCTCGACATGGTGTTGTGGCCAAACTACCATTCTCCTTGGAGAGGTCCTCTGGGGTCCAAAGCGAGGGTGTGTTACAAATAATAAAGAAAGATATTGACCAAATTAAACAAAAGTATGATGATCCTATAGCAATTCCCTATAAAATAGAGCTTGCAAATGTTAAAATTAAGGATTTGTTGGAAGATCTTCCAAAGATACTGCAAGATCTGGAAAAAGAAATGTACTATCTTATGGATTTCGATATAACACTTGATTTGGCTGGAATATTTAATAAAGAGGAAATGTGCCAATATCTTACAGAAAACTTTAACTTTTGCTACCAGGGGGCGTACAAGAATGGATATAATGTTATTGTAGATAATGTTAGTAAAGATTGTTTAACATGGTTTAATGTAAATAGCAGGGTAAAAATATATAATAAATTTATATGCCAGATTACAAGTCCTGGAGTAATTAAAAGTATAGGAAACCATATAATAAACTTTGTAAACTGTCCAGATGCGAGACTAAAAGAAACGTTCTCGTCTAAACTAGCTAGAGAGAATGGAATAACAAGGTTAGAGGCAACAATCTATAACTATTGTAGAGGTTTTGGTAAAGGGTTTGAACCTTTAAGAGATTGTTTAAGTCTAATAGAAGACAACAAACGGTACTTTCAAAATGCTCCATTCTATGCTGTACCTCTGCATAAGATGTGGGTGAAAGTTGCCAATCAATTACAAAACAGTTGTTGTTTAGTGTTTAACGATTTATTACAATACGCATATTGGGGTAATAGTAATACGAAGAAGATAACTGGAGTACAACTAAAACTGCCAAAAGATAGTACACAAAGGGAAAAGTTAATAAAGTATGCTCTATCTGCATTTAGCTTTAACTGTTTACCAACTAACTATGTAGAGGTAATAGAGGAGTTTCCTGATGCCATAAGTGTAAAGCATAAGTGTTACATCAAATCTGGGGGCACATGTTTTACAAAATCAAATACACCTTTCTCCACTATACCTAAACACATCAATTTAGAAGAATTAGGCTTAGTGGAAAGTCCTAACCTTACTCCCTACGTTTTAAGAAGCCGAACCAATAAACTGTACCCATACGCTATTAAAGAAATAGAGCCACTTTCCAAGCCTTTCTTAGAGAGGTGTTCCAAAAAGAGGAAATTGGAATTAGAAGACATTGACAGTAATAAGCGTAAATTGGAATATGTGGAAAATACTGTTGCAGAGGAATACAAAGCACAGTTGGCTAAAGAACAAGAAAGAAGGGAAAGAGAGGATAAATTAAAAGATTACTTCCTGCGACGTTGGGGGGATCTAGAGCATTATGGACATTATATAGTGTATGCGTTTGTAGTAAACAACAAGTTTGTGGGAGTGTTGGCAGAAAAGGATGGACGGAGGGGTGTATACTATGTTAAAGGTGTCTGTAAAACTGTATTTATAGAGATAAATAAGAATAGGCAAGGTTATAGCGTGTTGCCATACAGTGGTGATTTGGACATTATTTATCTACCTACCAACGAGCCACTTGCAAGCTTTAACACTAACGGAACCGCAACATTTTATGGCAATTCCTTTCCAAAAATAGAAAACCTAAGTTTCCGTAACAATGAGTGGGATGATGTTGGACAAGAAGACATAGAGATGCAAGATATTAAAGGCAATGTTAAATTTAAAGAATGTAGTAGACTGGAGGATTTGGAATATGGTGCGGAATTATTAATAAGCGCTATTAAACAAGTCCAACATAGGGGTAGAAAAAGATATATTGTACAGTTTGAAAATATTCGTAACCTTTATGTCTCCAACCACTGGCTGGAAAGGGAGCTAGAATGTGGGAAGTTTGATTTTAACTGCAAAATTAAAATTAAGTTGGATAAAATAAAGACTACTCCAAACAAGCACAAAGAAAGATTAGTGTTTTGTGTTTAGTTGTTTTGGGTTTTAAAAATTTATTTTTTGTTATCGCATTGGCTTAAAACATATCCAAAATTTAGGCAGTTCTGACCATAAATATTTTGTGGATATATATTACTTATTATATTACAATGAGAGGTAGTTGAGAGGGTCACAACAATATTGGAAATGTGGCAAATATAATAAGCTTGCATTTATTTTTTTAAATCCAACCGTAATATTGAATTTGGAAATGGGGTATTTAGGGAAAAAATATACGGTAAATTTAGATATAAGGGGATATAACAAGTCGAAAAGTAAATAAAGGAGTTATTGGAAGTAATTTACAAAATATAGTTTTGTAAAAACACAAATACCAATGTTAGTTTTTAGGTTGCGGCAAAACAAACAACACATCAACTGTATTATAGGTGGAAATAATATTGTAATTTTAGATATAATAGTTGGGGGCTATAACATATCCAAAAATAAATCAGACAATAAATGCTTAGGACAATATCCAAAGTGTAGGCAAATCGGACAATAAACAGCAAAGTCAGTTTTGGGATTACAGCAAAATAAACAAACAAAAAAGACAAAATACTGAATTATAGGGGGTGGTGGAACGTGTGGTAGTGTGGTCTTGTTACCTATATAAGAGCTATAACATATCCGAAAATAAATCAGACAGTAAATAAAGAAGTTTGAAATTGTTAGTATATTTTTCAAAATATTTTTTTAATTTGACCATTATAGTTAATTTGTCAAATGTGGATGGTACATATACACTAGCCTAGAATAATGACATATATAAATTTTAAACAAATCAGACCATAAATAAAGAAGTTGCCAATTGGCAGTATTTTTCCAAATTTTTTAAAATTTAACCGCAATATTTGTAAAATGTGGATGGTGCATATACACTAGCCTAGGACAATAACATATCCAAATTGAAGACAAATCGGACAGTTAATAAAGAAGGTGGCAATTGGCAGTATTTTTCAAAAATATTTTTTAATTTGACCGTAATAGTGAATTTGGGATATGTAAGTGGAATTTATTAAAACACTAGCCTACAACAATAACAAATCTAAATTTTAAACAAATCGGGCAGTAAATAAAGAAGTTGGCAATTGGCAGTATTTTTCAAAAATATTTTTTAATTTGACTGTAATAGTGAATTTGGGAAATGTAAGTGGAATTTATTAAAACACTTGCCTAGGACAATAACATATCCAAATTGAAGACAAATCGGACAGTTAATAAAGAAGGTGGCAATTGGCAGTATTTTTCAAAAATATTTTTTAATTTGACCGTAATAGTGAATTTGGGATATGTAAGTGGAATTTATTAAAACATTTGCCTAGGACAATAACATATTCAAATTTTAAATAAATCGGACAGTAAATAAAGAAGTTGGCAATTGGCAGTATTTTTCAAAAATATTTTTTAATTTGACCGTAATAGTGAATTTGGGAAATGTAAGTGGAATTTATTAAAACACTTGCCTAGGACAATAACATATCCAAATTGAAGACAAATCGGACAGTTAATAAAGAAGGTGGCAATTGGCACTATAGTATTTTTCAAAAAATATTTTTTAATTTGACCGTTATAGTGAATTTGGGAAATGTAAGTGGAATTTATTAAAACACTTGCCTAGGACAATAACATATCCAAATTGAAGACAAATCGGACAGTTAATAAAGAAGTTGGCAATTGGCACTATAGTATTTTTCAAAAAATATTTTTTAATTTGACCGTTATAGTGAATTTGGGAAATGTAAGTGAAATTTATTAAAACATTTGCCTAGGACAATAACATATCCAAATTGCAGACAAATCGGACCATAAACACTAAAGATAGTTTTTTAGAATTTGAAAATTAATTTTAAAAAATATAGAGGAGGGATTGGGAAAATATATTTAATATAGGCAAGGGTTGGACATTAGTATAGGCCAACAAGGAAACTTGTGTAAGGCGGGAGCTGGCAAGTGTTCAAAAACGGCTCCCCATAAGAATAACATGGGAAAAAAGCGCCGAATAGTATGCCTCTTTGTGGTTTCACCTCTACTTGCGCGCGCAGCTTGGTTTGGTCGTCTGCCTGCCCCCTGCATCTGCCATTCGCTATCGCAGTCTCGCTAAACTATCTTTTTAATTCAGTCATCAAAATGGATTCAAGTGACGAGGATGAGGACCTCCTGCTTGTGCTTTTGCTATGCAAAAGAAAAAGGCGGGCAAGAAAACAGAGAATTTGGATCCAATTAAATTGTTTTAAATGTAAGAATTGTATGAAATTATTTATTATAATTAATTATTATTTATAGATAATTTTATTATAGTAATATGAATAAGTAATAATATTATATACAGGTTGTATAAAAACTGGTTACACACTTTCTTGTTTTGACACCCTGCATACTATAAATATGTGATAAATAAATAATACATATTATAAATATATTATACATAGTAAATACAATATTATAATATAACATAATTAATGATTATTATTTTATTTATGAATGATTTATTTATACATTAATTTAAATTTGTGGTGTGAAGTACAACTATATTTAAATACCCCCGTCGCAGCAAACCTGCGTACTCAGCGAATTTCCAATGCATATATATGTGACTCACTACTACAGAGAGTTACTTATCAAGTTACACAAAAATAAATTCATAAATAAGTGATATATAGCATTTTATTTATTCTCCATAAGAATAAAATTAGGGTTGAGGACGCAGGTTTGCTGCAACGAGGAAGATAAGTAATGTGTTTTTTCAATTATCAATATAACTGAACCAGGTGAAGCTACATACCAAGTTCTCTTAATTTAGGTTCATAATTAAGGGAGATATACAACTTTACTTATTCTCCATATGAATAACATGGGGGCCGAGTATGCAGGTTTGCTGCTACGGGGACTATCAACAAAAAACTTGTTTTTTGTGCTAATATCAATATACCACAACTAGTTGAAGCCACATACCAAGTTTCATCAATATTCATTCATAAATAATCGAGATATAGAATTTTATTTATCCTCCATAAGGATAACATTGGACAACGTACTGTGTTTAGCACTTTGAATATTTCTGCAACGGTCGGACGTAGAACAACCATTAAAACACCAAAATGTTTGTTTTGTTGAGCTAAACATATTAATAAACAGAAATGTGAAGTTTTTAGTAAAACTATCTGAGAAAAATCTAAAAACCTTTTTCCCTTAAGATTAACATGGGACACGTTTTATTGGAAATTATCCGCAACCACTTAACCTAGGATAATGATTCAAAATACTAAATTATTTGTTTTTTAAGCTCTATAAAATGGCTTTAACCAAAACTGAGTGTTTTTTAAATTTTGGGGTCAAATTTACAAAAAACCGATTTTTGGAAAATTGTAAACCCCCTTCCCATAGTGCGATTGATCTGGTTTTCGAACTTAGTCATAAATGCTACTCTCCACATTTGTGCCAAATTTCAACAAAATCGGGTGTTTCTTTCAAAAGTTATCGCGGTAACGGACATATATATATATATATATATATATATATATATATATATACATATATATAACGGACATATATATATATAAATATACATATATATAAATTTGAACGAATAGTGTTTTTGAAATCTGGGGACCTCAAAACGAAAAGTTATCGTGGTCTCGGGCTTAAGTCTTACCATGCCACCTACGGTAATAGCTTCTTCCCTATAGGAGAAATTCGCTAATTCCCTATAGGGGAAATTCGCTAAAAAGGCACAATAAACTATAAACGCTAAACAACACGGACACAAAACAAGATAGTTTCTCAACAGTAGGATCAGCGAAACGAGTCGACAGCAAATGACACGACATAGGAAGGAGGCAGACAGACGACCAAAACAAGCAGCGCGCGCATAGGAAGGAGGCAGACAGACGACCAAAACAAGCAGCGCGCGCATAGGAAGGAGGCAGACAGACGACCAAAACAAGCAGCGCGCGCATCCCGAAAACTTGGTCGCAGTCACCGAGTGTGAAGGGCTCCGTATGATTCAATGCCCCGCTATTGGGTCGAGTCGCTAAAAATCAGGGTGGCCGGTGGCGTCGCAGTTCCGTGGCCACTGAGCCGTTGCCACCGAGTGGGTCGCTGCGACCCACTAGTGTGAAGGGCTCCATAAGGCTAAATGCAATTTCGACGGGTCAAGTGGCCGACGGGTGGCTGCGACCCGGTCGCAGCAACCTAGTGTGAAGGCGCTCTTAAAAACATGATTTTTCTATTCAAATTCAAAGGATTTAAAAATTATAGTCCAGGAACGGCACCAGTACGTCATTCTAAGCCAATGGTTTAAGAGTTAAGTCTTTATATCTCTATTATATATGATTGTATATTGATGAAACTTTGTATGTTGCTTAGTTGTGGTCTATTGATATTTACACAAAAAGATTTTGTATTGTCCGCGTAGCCGCAAACTTGCTTACTTAGCACTAATGTTATTCTAATGAAGAATAAGTAAAGTTTGATAGGCATCTCCCTTAATTATGAAATTTAATTAATAAAACTTGGTATATAGCTTAATCTGGTTGAGTTTTACTGATAATTGCGTAACAACACATTTCTTATCCTCCTTGCAACACATTTCTTATCCTCCTTGACACAGCAAACCTGTGTAAGTTAAGTTACTCAGCCCCTATAAGAACATGTTATTTATCTTACTACTCTTACTAATTGAGTAGCCCAATTTCCAAAACCTGTTATCGGTCACAATTTTCAAAAGATCTTGAAGATCTTGAGATCTTGGTTACTACGGTTACTTCAGAGTGCCAGCCATAAGTTCCAGTTGTTATTTGCTTCCAAAACCTGCTGAATATATATTTAAAAAGCATTTGAAAAGTGTGTCAATTTCCAAAAGCTGTTATTTCCACTTCAGCTACAGAATCAAAACCTGTTATAAAACCATACATGATTACGCTTCCAAAACCTGTTATATAACATTAGTATAGTATGGCTGTCATTGTAAAACATTTCCAAAACAAGCTTTATTCACTCATTTAACTATTTCTCTTGACCTAAAACACTTTTTCCCCATAGTATATCACTATAACTAGGAATATAATTATTCCATTTACAAGGGAAATGAGTGTTGGCTAACCTGGTTTTTCAAAGTATTTTTCTAGGCAGCTGTCTTTTTATTATAATTTTCATCATCGAAAACCATTTCCATTTCCAAAACCAGCTATATCCAACAATTAAATATTTATTTAAAAAAAACTAATTACCTGTGATTATAAAGCACTATATAACTCTAAAAACATGATTTTTTAATGATTTTAGAAGAAAAAATCATAACAATATCTTTATTAGTAAATAATTTATCAGTTTTTGATGAATACTAGAAAGTTGTGAAAAATAAAAATAACAGGTTTTGGAAATTGGCTACTCTAATATTATGACTGTGAAAGTTTGGATGTGTGCTTGGATGTATGTATTGATATTTGGAGTACCATCATGCAAAAACTACTGGACCTATTAAGCTAGAATTTTGCAGGAAAATAGCTTACATGCCACATTAACATATAGACCTGATAATGTCTACATCCAACATTAGGGCTCCACCCCACGGGCTCTGTAAGATCCAATGCAAACCTTATAGGAGGATATAATTTTTATAATGTTACCAACTGTACGGTGTTTGTCAGCGACTGCAAAGGAAGTCATATGGTAAAATATAAATAAAGATTTGATATTATCTGTCAGGTTAATATTTCAAATGTATTTGAATTTTTCGCGAGCGAAGCCGCGGGAATCAGCTAGTTACTTATATTTATGAAAGTATTTTCATGAAAATTGGTGAGTGGCTTTATGTGGTAGATACGGTATATAAATTAGCATTGGAAATTCGCTTATAATGCAGGTTTTCTGTGTGCGGGGTATTTGTTATTCTGTTTGTCTTGATTTTATTTTTTAGGTTACAGGTACCGCATTTATCGTTTCCTTTTTACGACATAATTAATTATTAATACAATTATTTGCTCATCATCTTCATGCACTATGGTACAACTTTGAGGGTGCCCAAGGGGTCAGGTCTACTGGAAACTAGGGGTGAAAATAGACTCTGCAACTGATTTGCTAAAATTGAAGACCACTTATGCTATTTTATGTTTCTTTAAGCACTCTAAACTGTACCTAATAAACACATGGCTATACAAAATATTCAATGACATATTTACCAAATATAATGTTAAGGAATATTTGCAATATTGCTGACAATTTGTGTTTACATTTTACAACATTAATATTCATAACATTATATTTCATTTTATTGTGAATGATTGGTGGTTACCAGTACAGTAACTGTAATATAATCATTAACAAGACGGCTGAAATGGCAGCAGCAGAAATAAAATCAGTTTTCACGCTGTGTCGGGGGTATTTTATTACTAGAGAAGACATTTTAAAGCATGGTCTTTTTTACTTCCCAGTTCATTTCTATCTTTTTTTTAGCGAATTTCCCCTATAGGGAAAAAGCTATTACTGTATGTGGCATGGTAAGACTTAGTCGAGACCATGATCACTTTTTGTTTTGAGGTACCCATTTAGCAAAAACACTATTTGTTTAGATTTATATATATGTGTGTCCGTTACCTCGATAACTTTTGAAATAAATGCCAGATTTTGATTAAATTTGGCACAAATGTGGAGAGTAACATTTATGACTAAAGTTCGAAAACCAGATCGATCAGGCTATAGAAAGAGGGTTTAAAATAGGTAAAAACCACCTAGTACTGGTATATTTATATTTGAACAAAATTTTTTTGTTGATTATCCCCGTAGCAGCAAACCTGCATACTCAGCCATGATGTAATTTTTATGGAGAATAAGTAAAGTTGTATATCTTCCTTAATTATGAACATAAATTATTAAAACTTGGTATGTAGCTTTACCTGGTTGAGTTATATTGATGATTACTTAAAAACACATTTCTTATTTTTCTTGTTGCTGCAAACCTGCGTACTCAGTCCTAATGTTATTCTTAATTAGAATAAATCAAATGCTATATATCACTTATTTATAAATGTATTTTTGTGAAACTTGGTAAGTGGCTCTATGTAGTAGTGAGATACATATATATGCTTTGGAAATTCGCTGAGTATGCATGTTTGCTGTGACGGGGGTATTTTTGGATTAAATTTTACCCAAGGCTACATGCAGTATTAGCTTATTTTTTTTTATTTACAGGAAACGAGGCCATGATGAAAATGAAAACAGAGATGGAATCAACTACCACTACTTACTGTGTGTTTATATGCCCTGGTTTATGTATCTTACATTTTGGTTTTATATAAACTTATTTTTACTGCAATTATACTGTCATTTTGTTTGAATTCATTACTGTATTATTTAAAATCCTTAATTGTTTGTATCACATCACCGAACAATTATAAATTGAAATCCATCATTCAATTTTTTAAATCTGTATTTATTAATTCAACTTTTTTTCTGAGAAATGTTTAGGCCTACACATGCATATATTCATATTATTATAAACTTATTAAAACAATTTTTTTTAAGATTTGAGTAAATTTCAATAGAAAATGTTAAGTTGTGTTTATATTTTCAGTGTCAATCCAATTAATGTGTTGGCTGCGGTGGACCCCGATCGGTTTTTTTTATCAACTTAGAAACTTATGCAAATTTCATGTTTAAGAGGGGGCTTCAGTCCTCTGCCTCTACCTGCTTCTCCCATAAGACCAATTTTAACTTTCAAAGTCCATCCCTCCTCAACGGGTTGTCCGAAATTGATTATTTATGGTTCGTTTTAAAGATCAAAAATATATCTAGCGATTATGCCACATGTCATATCGTTTTAAAGGTCTCGTAAAAAGACACTTTGGTGAAAACAGAAATCAATTATCTCAATCCGTTCTAAAATGGCGGCCATTTAAACATTTTCTTAGAGGTATTTTTGACACTCTGTATCTCGTAATCCACTGAATATTTTTTGTTCTGATTCAAAACATAAATTCCTCTTACACTTAGCAATACTACGATATGTTACATAGCAACCTTCAAAATGTAAATTTCTTTAAAAAAATACAAAAAAATTAACGTTTGGAATCCCAAAAATCTAAATTTGCTAACCGGTATCAAAAGTAATCTTTTAAATACGTTTAACCTTTTTGATGTACATTTACCAATTTTTTACTTTTTTCTCAATAAATAAACTTTTTTTAATTTTAAATAGGTATAAATGTTGATTTTAATAACAAACGAGTTCGCACGCAGCACGCTGACGTGAGGGAAGTGAATTTCCACATAAAAACTTGTAAAACTCAAAATCAGTGTAAAAACATCCATTTGTCCAATTTTTATTGAAATCTGAAAACATTGTTTTTTTGGCTGCTCTGATACTCCTGGTTTCATTTACTTGCAAAGCTGGGAATACAATTTTACGCATTATAAGGTTAGGAGAAGGTCCAGACAGGCTTGAAAGTAGGCGTGAGGTTGCTGGGGATAATTAAAGTACTCTAACAAAGGAATAACAGGCTTTTCTAGTGTAAAACCCCCATAAGACAACGTACTGTGTTTACCCGATACACATTTTCTTTAATAACTCGGTAAATATTTATGCTAGAATGACGGGAGAGGGCTTAAAACTTTCGCCTTTCTAATTCCCATCTTTTAACATGCATTAATTTTACATCTGGGGCTTTTCTGACCCTTTTTGGGCCCACAAACTCAAAATGTGAAAGATTAATCCCCAAAAAATGGGTTTAGAGTTTTCCGATTGTTTTGCCCAACGAACTTGTCCAACAAGTTATAGAAAGGAACGTCCCTACCAAATTTGAAGTAAATCGGACAAAAAATGCGACCGCTAGAGTGCATACACATATATATATATATATATATATATATATATATATATATATATATATATATATATAGACATATACGGTATATATAAAATTTTGAACGACCCCCCAAAACGTGTTCAGGGGGTCACGTTAGGAACTTCTATGGTGGTCCCGGGCTTAAGTTTCACCGTGCAGGTCATGCTAATAGTTCACTTTCCAAAGGATCACTAACAATACTGATGGTTGTAATGGACAATCCACAGCTAGCTGTAATGAGTAAATGGAAACATACGATTTTTGACACTATTACAAAGTGAACTAAAACAGCTGATGCAATAAAACAGCTGATGCAATAAAACAGCTGATGCAATAAAACAGCTGATTTAAATTTTATTGTTGTACTTGTTTTCACTATTTGTGCCATGTCATGGTGCCGTTTTGTAATTATTAGTGAATTTCCTTTCGAAAGTGAACTATTAGCATGACCCGCACGGTGAAACTTAAGCCCGGGACCACCATAGAAGTTCCTAATGTGACCCCCTGAACACGTTTTGGGGAGTAGTTCAAAATTGTATATATTTCCGTTGGGCAAAACAATCGGAAAACTCTAAACCCATTTTTTGGGGTTAAATCTTTCAAATTTCGAGGTTTTGGCCCCACAAAGGGTCAGAAAAGCCCCGGATGCAAAATTAATCCATTTAAAAAGATGGGAATTAGTGAGGCGAAAGTTATAAGCCCTCTCTCGTCATTCTAGCATAAATATGTACCAAGTTATTAAAGAAAATGTGTTTCGACTAAACACAGTACGTTGTCTTATGGGGGTTTTTACACTAGAAAAGGCTGTTATTCCTTTGTTAGAGTACTTTTATCGTTCCCAGCAACCTCACGCCTACTTTCAAGCCTGTCTGGACCTTCTTCTAACCTTATAATGCACAAAATTGTATTCCCAGCTTTGCAAGTAAATGAAACCAGGAGTATCAGAACAGCCAAAAAATCAGTGTTTTCAGATTTCAATAAAAATTGGACAAATGTATGTTTTTACACTGATTTTGAGTTTTAAAAGTTTTTATGTGGAAATTCACTTCCCTCACGTCAGCGTGCTGCGTGCAAACTCGTTTGAATATTCACGTTGATTTATTTCAAAACTGATGTATAGATTTCAAATTTTAGCATTTTTAGCTGTATTTTATTAGTGAATTTCCTTTGGAAAGTGAACTATTAGCATGACCCGCACGGTGAAACCTAAGCCCGGGACCACCATAGAAGTTCCTAACGTGACCCCCTGAACACGTTTTGGGGGGTCGTTCAAAATTTTATATATATATATGTGTGTATGCACTCTAGCGGTCGCATTTTTTATCCGATTAACTTAAAATTTGGTAGAGACGTTCCTTTCTGTAATCAGTTGGACAAGTTCGTTGGGCAAAACAATCGGAAAACGCTAAACCCCTTTTTTGGGCATTAATCTTTCAAATTTCGAGTTTTTTGGCCCAAAAAGGGTCAGAAAAGCGCCGGATGTAATATTAATGTGTGTAAAAAGATGGGAATTAATGAGGCGAAAGTTTTAAGCCCTCTCTCGTCATTCTAGCATAAATATTTACTGAGTTATTAAAGAAAATGTGTTTCGATTCAACACAGTACGTTGTCTTATGGGGGTTTTACTCTATAAAAGCCTATTATTCCTTTGTTAGAGTACTTTTATCATCCCAAGAAACTCACGCCTACTTTCAAGCCTGCCTGGACCTTCTCCTAACATTATAATGCGCAAAACTGATGTATTCCCAGCTTTGCAGGTAAAGGAAACCTGGAGCATCAGAACAGCCAAAAAATCAATGTTTTCAGATTTCAATAAAAATTGGTATACATGTATGTTTTTACACAGATTTTGAGTTTTAAAAGTTTTTTTGTGGAAATTCACTTCCCTCACGTCAGCGTGCTGCTTGCGAACTCGTTTTTTTTACGCAAATGGTTTACACAAATCAAGATGCTTTTGAAATGTTACGAATTATTTTTGAAGCCGGATCTTTCCGCGCTGCCGCTAATCTATGGCAACAACGTTTTCCGGATCGGGTTCCTCACTCTCGGAAAGTTTTTGCAAGATTATCCAGACGGATTCAGACAGAAGGCCTTGTTCAACCTCATCAGAATAAGAATAGAATAGTTCGTCGACGGGTTTTGGATGAAAAATCTGCTGATATATAGCGGATGTGCTTATTAATCCTGAAGACTCCTTACGGCGTCAAGAAATAGAATCAGTTGTGTAAATTGTCTAGTAGTAAATTTAAAGTTTAATTTAAATGAAATAAATGGTTATTTCACTATTAAATTGTCCATTCCCCACTGTTTTAATGAAATGGGTAGAATTGTCCTTTGTTCTTGATATTTCTTATACTATAATATAGTACCTGGGGGCCGATCTTTGCTCGGGGGAAGGCCAGTCAGTTTGTTTAGATGACTCGGAGTAATATTTCACCACTTCCCCCTACTGATAATCAGATTTGTATTATTCATTTGCCTCTTTTCTACATTTGTAAGGTCCCTCCAGTTGTTATTTATATCTCAAGTCCCTTTGATTTATTTTACTACTCTATATATGTAATCTTAACTCAAATCTTTTAATCTCTGCTCTCAGAAAACCACATGTTAATAATCATAAACAACATGAGTATTACTTTGACAGTTCCCTGGTTGATTATGAACAGCTGTTACAATTCTTTTGTTTTGATTTGAAACTCCATAAGCCCAATGTTAATTTTTTTAACTTTTCATTTTAGTTTTTTTACATTATTTGATTTTTCCTTGGGATGAGGCCTGTCTAGAACTTATTTTTATCCCAGAAATTAGTTATTTCGAACATTTGAAGGAAATCGTTGGAGCCGTTTTTAAGATCCGTGTCGCAAGCAAGCAAGCACGCAAGCAAGCAAGCAAGCAAGCAAACTTTACTCATATTAGAGTATAGGATAAAACACAGATACCACTTGAATCAATCCTTTTTAGCTACAAATAAAAGAATTATAACCCACAACTAAATCCCAATTACTAAACTAATAATAATAATTGTTTTGTTAAAGTAGGCCCACTGGATATTTAATATCGTTATTTACAAATTATAGGTATACAAATCTGACACTTCGTCTTTCTGGCATTAATCTCTTAGTGGGTTACTATGTGAGTTAATTAAACCAGCTCGGTTTTCTTTAATGTTAATCTCTTGTTTGATTGATGTTTTATAAAGTTCTCTTCAAATTCTTTAATCTCTTAAAAATGATTATTTAATATCTCGCTCTTCAGGAGTCTAGACTAATGTTTATTTTTATTTTTCATTTGAATATTCCTTAATCAACTAAGATCGTTTATGGGATCTAGCTTTCTTTGCATCTGAGAGAATCTTCACATACCGGTAATTACAGCATGGGGGCAGCCGACTTGGTCCGGGCTGCGATCACGTTACTCGGATACTACCGCCTTGTGTCTGATTTCTAATATTTAACCACTTTATACTTTTATAACATTTCTCTACATTTTTTAAATATTACAGGTGTGAGCAAAACAAACATTAACAGAATCGTCAAAGAACACAAGTTCCATCCCTACAGGATGATTCTCAAACAGGAACTAAATAACAATGATTTCATGCACCGCCTTGAGTTTTGTAACTGGATACGTCGTCAACCTCAAAACTTCCACAAAAAAGTATTGTGGTCCAACGAGTGTACTTTTAAAAGTGATGCCTCAACCAACACATGGAATTGTCGGTTTTGGTCTCAGGAAAACCCACATTGGTTGAGACCGGTAGATTATCAGCAAGTGTGGAAAGTGAACGTATTATGTGGCATTATTAAGAACAAAGTAATTGGTCCTGTAATACTGGACGGAAATCTAGATAGATATCGTTATGTTGAACTTTTGGAGAACGAATTGCCGATTTTGTTAGAAGATGTACCACTGAATCTACGCTGCAACATGTTTTTTCAACAGGATGGTTGTCCTGCACACACGGCTGTTGTAAGCCGAGCAGCATTAAACAGATTATTCCCTATGCGTTGGTTAGGGATACGTGGACCCGTACCTTTTCCACCTTGCTCTCCTGATCTAACGGTACTTGATTATTATTTATGGGGGAGACTAAAGGTCCATGTGTGTCGAGAACGTCCGACAACAAGTTAGTTATCGAACTTAAAGTTATAAATGTTACTTTACACGTTCATACCAAATTTCATAAAAAATCGGACCTTTTTTATGAGAGTTACCGCACCCACGGACACAAATTAAATATATATACAGTTTTGAACGAATCGTGTTTTTGGCATCTGGGGACCTCAAAACAAAAAGTTATCATGGTCCTGGGCCTAGGTCTTACCATGCCAACCTAGGCCTAGGCCTTTAGGGTAATAGCTTCTTCCCTAAAGGAGAAATTCGCTAAAAAAGTAATCTACATTTTGTGTTCAATTTTGGGCGTAGAATCCTAACATGTATAGTCAGTGCACCTTTTACTTAATACCCTGTATATTCACATGCAATTATTATACTAGGGTTTTTCAAAATGTTGATGCTGATTATACTCTCTGTGCGCATATCTAAAAAAGTCTGTTCCTCTCTGAAACACGCATGTCACCAGAGTTCTGGCCTACCGACCTACCCGCAAGCCAATCTGATTCCTCCAACAACTAATTAGGATGCCTAAAGTAGCCTTTAGTTATTATATATTGTAAAAACATTCAAAGTCTATTCATACGGTATCCTGCATGATCCATATTTATTTTCCTAGTTGCTTGAGATAGTTTTATATATTGTTTTGGATGCCTTTTAGCTGTCGAGTTTTTCATGTGTTAAATCGTCCAAAGTTTATATTTGTTATTCCTGTTATCACAATTTCTTATTTTAGCAAGTAGCAACAATCAAAACTATTTCTTTCTTGCACTGCGATGTGATTATTTGTAAATTGTTCAACTTATCTTTTAGTGATACGGTATGTCATTTTGGAAGCAATGTCCTCAATTGTAAAAATGGTGTAACCGTTGGAATAAATAAATACACATACAGAAGGATTTAACCTCGGAGGATTTAACGCACGCCAGCTTGAACTACCGCTGATCTATGAATCCCTGAGTGGTACCGATCCGTGAGGAGGTTAATACATCTAGATGTCTCGTTTGGGGGGAAACGTGTATCTTACATGCTGATCCCATTTTCCTCAGGTAACCAATCAATCCTCTCTTCAAGTTAAATGTATGATTTTTTTTTTTTTTTTTCAGCAGAGTGGACAGAAGGTCAAAATGGTGGTCAACAATGTAGACTATACTTTTTTCCACGAGACTATACCTCTAGATGTATTAACCTCGTTGGTACCGATCGCGTTCCACCGCGCGTAAGTGTAACGTATCTTATGCAAGTCATCCAGTAGCTGTCAACGGCTAGCTTCCTCACACATAATCTCTCATTTTGTGTTGTGCAACTGATCAAAACCCCGGATTACTTTGCATGTTTATAACCGGCGATTAGCGCGATCGCTCAGCTAATAGACGCGGATAATCCGTTCGTGTTGATGAGTTATTGGCCCCGCACTGCACAACGGCCGCTTATATGGTATGTGGACGCCAACCTACTAGTTATCCTGTGGCATTTACATTCTCCTTCTTCTCCTCCCATTTAACTATGTGTTTTTAACATTTAAAATACATCGATCAATAATTTTAATTATTGATCTATGTGATTTCAATTTAAAATTTATAATCGATAAGTAGAACAAAAAAGTGTTAAAATTTAATTATCCTCTTCTTCTGAAAAAAATTGAAGGATTTTATTTCATTGGTGAAATTGTAAATTCTACATCCTTCTATGTAAACTAATTGTTTAAAATAAATACTAGCAGATGTTCTGTTATCCGCTCGGGAATCTAGTAGGCATATATAGAGTCTGATATTTGATAACAGCTGATCATAATATAAATTACCAATACATCAAACTCTATGCCGTGTCAGCAAGTGATTATTTAAAACAATTTATTTATCTGGGAGAATGCAGGGTTTGAGATTTTACCAAAGAAATCAATCCTATAACTTGATCAGAAGAAGAGGAAAATTTAAACACGGTTTGACTGAATAAAATATAACTCCATAAGATTAACATTGGAACCTGAAAAGCCTATGGGGAGGAGCGATGTTTAAAAACCCCCTAAAGACGCATCTTGAGAGTAATAGCATAGAAAAATAAACCAGGTACCTGGTTTATTTTTCTATGGTAATAGCTTTCGATTGATACAAAATATGTAAGAAAATTAATAGTTTTAGAGGCAGAAATTCGTCAAAAAATCAAGAAAATCTTTTAACTATATAGAATAGCATAGATATTGTTTTTAGAATCCACAGATTTCTCGGAATATTGCTTAGGCCAAAAGGATTATTCTGTAGGTAAGCCTACAACTCAAAAATGACATTTCCAATAACTAAATCCAATACTAAATATTGAGGAATGTCTCAGTGATTACAATGCCATCGCAGAAACGAAACCAACAATCAACTTAACTATGTGTAAACAAAATATTTCCGTGTAAAATTACATTTGCATAACTAAGAGGAAAATGTCAATTTGTAAAAACTGTCTAAATTCAAAATGTTTAGGAAGTATAACTAATTAATCACCAAAACTACCTAAACTATGTAATTTTGGCGGTAAACGTAAATGGTGCTACTACAGACTCCAAGGGTATTTACAGGGAATCACTTACCAGCCCTAGGAATATTTTAATATTTTAACTACCCCTATGACATTACCCCTACTAAAAACTCATAAAAGGGAAGGGCTGGAGGTAGAACTCGAGTGAGAGGTATTACTCTGGAACTGTGTCATAGGCTGCGGCGAGGTCAGTGATCGACTATTGGGGTTTGATCTGTTTATCAAATGGTTCCTTGATGAATGATATTAACAGCAAGAACTTGGTCGCAGTGGTAACGACCAGATGATGATGGAAAGTTACCCTACAAATAAGCTGGCACTGAGTTTATATCCTGATGAGATTATATACATACTAGAATTTCCTATGCGCAGCTTGCGCATCCCGAATGAATAGTTAAATAGTAAACAAAACCATCACAGTCTGTAGATAGATATAATCCTTATAACAGCTGTTTATTTAATTTAACTGAATTGAATTAAGAAAAGACACATGTGACATAAACAAAAAAAAAAAAAAAAAAACTTTTTCATTATTTTAGTGTTATGTTTATTAGTGAATTTCCTTTGGAAAGTGAACTATTAGCATGACCCGCACGGTGAAACTTAAGCCCGGGACCACCATAGAAGTTCCTAACGTGACCCCCTGAACACGTTTTGGGGGTCGTTGAAAATTTTATATATATATATATATGTATATATATATAGACATATATATATATATATATATATATGTGTGTGTGTGTGTGTGTGTGTGTGTGTGTGTGTGTGTGTATGCACTCTAGCGGTCGCATTTTTTGTCCGATTTACTTCAAATTTGGTAGGGACGTTCCTTTCTATAATCTGTTGGACAAGTTCGTTGGGCAAAACAATCGAAAAACTCTAAACCCATTTTTTGGGGATTAATCTTTCAAATTTCGAGGTTTTGGGCCCAAAAAGGGTCAGAAAAGCCTCAGATGTAAAATTAATGCATGTAAAAAGATGGGAATTAGAAAGGCGAAAGTTTTAAGCCCTCTCTCGTCATTCTAGCATACATATTTACCGAGTTATTAAAGAAAATGTCTATTGACCAAACACAGTACGTTGTCTTATGGGGGTTTTACTTTAGAAAAGCCTGTTATTCATTTGTTGGTGTACTTTTAACATCCCCAGCAACCTAACGTCTACTTTCAAGCCTGTCTGGACCTTCTCCTAACCTTATAATGCACAAAATTGTATTCCCAGCATTGCAGGTAAATGAAACCAGGAGCATCAGAACAGCCAAAAAATCGATGTTTTCAGATTTCAATAAAAATTGGACAAATGTATGTTTTTACACTGATTTTGAGTTTTAAAAGTTTTTATGTGGAAATTCACTTCCCTCACGTCCTGCGTGCTGCGTGCAAACTCGTTTTGTTTTTGTTCCCTGGTGACTCCAGTTTAGAGCGAACCAACTACTGTAATATGTTAAAGCTATATTGTTATGTATTCTGTGTATGATGTAAACATTGAACCGGAAATAAATCTATTAATAAAAAAAATCCTCCATTTGAATAACATGGGGACTTAGAAGTCCCGTGGGGCAGAGCCCTGCGGCCGGTATCAAAAATGTAAAGCCAGTTTGCACATCTGCACACCTAGACGCACGTTTTAGTGTACAATATGTAGGGGCAAATCTTGAAACAAAAAAGCCTTATTGTTTATAAAGTTTGCATGTAGCGTATTAATAATACCTAGATAGATATCAGACTTATATCTTTGATCGTTACAGTCCTTTTCCCGGGTTTAGACTGCAACTATTTCAAATATTTTGAAAGCTGAAGGTGACCTACGCCACATATTGAAACCTGAGTATTTGTATATGTAAATTTATAATTAATATTATACAGAACAGTTAGTACCAAATAGTTTTAAGTCTAAACGAGTTCGCACGCAGCACGCTGACGTGAGGGAAGTGAATTTCCACATAAAAACTTTTAAAACTCAAAATCAGTGTAAAAACACACATGTATTCCAATTTTTATATAAATCTGAAAACATTGATTTTTTTGGCTGTTCTGATGCTCCTGGTTTCATTTACCTGCAAAGCTGGGAATACAATTTTGCGCATTATAATGTTATGAAAAGGTCCAGTCAGGCTTGAGAGTAGGTGTGAGATTGCTGGGGATGATAAAAGTTCTCTAACAAAGGAGTAGCAGGCTTTTCTAGTGTAAAACCCCCAAAAAACAACGTACTGTGGTTAGTCGAAACACATTTTCTTTAATAACTCGGTAAATATTTATGCTAGAATGACGAGAGAGGGCTTAAAACTTTCCCATCTTTCTACATGTATTAAGTTTACATCCAGGGCTTTTCTGACCCTTTTTGGGCCCAAAAACTCGAAATTTGAAAGATTAATCCCCAAAAAAGGGGTTTAGAGTTTTCCGATTGTTTTGCCCAACGAACTTGTCCAACTGATTACAGAAAGGAACGTCCCTACCAAGTTTGAAGTAAATCGGACAAAAAATGCGACCGCTAGAGTGCATACACACACACACACACACACACACACACACACACACACACACATATATATATATATATATATATATATATATATATAATTATAAATAGATTTAAAATACCTGAGTACCCTTTTAATTTCCTTGATTTTTTCAATTATAGTAGCCCTATTAAATGAACTGAAAAAATATATATACATATATATATATATATATACATATATATATATATACATACATATATATATACATTTTGAACGACCCCCCAAAACGTGTTCAGGGGGTCACGTTAGGAACTTCTATGGTGGTCCCGGGCTTAAGTTTCACCGTGCGGGTCATGCTAATAGTTCACTTTTCAAAGGAAATTCACTAATAAAACTATATTTAACTAAAGATTTACGTATGTGGTGATTTTACGTTCCAGAAACTATTAAAAGGAACAGAGACATCAGGACATCTGTGATGCCGTCGCCAACAAGAAGTAGGAGTTTCATTGACGAAAACAACATCTTAAATAGTGAGTATTCAGATGTATATTACGGGCATTATGTCCAAAATGAACAACAATATAATCATCCACAGTCTGCTTTTGTACTAGTTTGAATAATGCATACTGTATATTTAAGTAATATCGTGTGATAAAATTGCATTAAATATCCATAAGAAAGACACTGGAACTATAGAGACCCTTGGAGCAGAGCCCTGCGGTATTTTTGAAACATGAATATGTATATAAAACTACCGCAGACTGTGTATATTACAAGCAAAATTAATCGGTTAAGGAGTTTTTGTGTTTGGGATCTACCCCTTCTGTGCAGCGCCAGGAAAGGGATCTCTCTTTAAATCTGCTATATAAACCATTTAATTAAAATTAAAGTATAATATTAAAGAGGAAAACATGATCTAAAAATGTCCGTTTTTACATTATAGTTTATAGTATGTTGATAACATAATTATAACTGCCGCAAACAGGGATCCTGTGAACCACCGTAACGCTCCTTTTCCATATCTTAACAATGTATTTTCATGTGGCGGCGCAGATTTATTCGTAGGGTAGACTGGAGCCGCAGAGCCTTATTGACGTTATGTAGTGAGCGCGGGTGAAGCCGCGACGGGTAACGGGTAGTTCTGAAATAAATATAAAGACAATTACCAACAAAGAGTTTTAAAAGGGAAGAAATATGTGTCAGTTTCTAGTACCGTTATTTTGTACGATTTTTGTAATTGAAATGTCAAGTTACAGGGATTTTCAGTGGCGTGACTGGCTTGTTGGAGCCCCCCGCATACTTATTTTCAGCCCCCCCCCACTCAACAAAATCGTACAGTTTCCCCTATCCCTATCCATTTACTAGATTCTGGGATAAGGTTGCATGAGCCAGACGTTTCCTAACCACCAGATACATAACGACAGTTCCAGCTTTTTATGGGGGACCCCCTTTACTTTTTTAATCTCCGTTTTAAAATGCATTTCATTTCCAAAAATATCCTGCAATGTTTCCAATATGGCGGCCACCTATAGATTTTCTTATGAAATGCCTATAATTTTATTGTTTTATCAGGTAGAAAATGTAATTTTAAACGTTTTTATTCTCTGTATTTGTTCACATAACCGCACCTTCCAGAGTTACTCATTCAACTATTTTTTATTGATTTTAGCAATAATTAGCTCACCTTATGTGTAGCTCTGGAGGCTAAACCGTTATGTTTAAGAAAAAAAAACATGAATAGTATGTTTTAAAATTACATTTTCTACCTAAACTAAGAGTAAAATGAGAGGTATTTCATAAATAAATTTTTAATTGGTTGCCATATTGAAGAAATGGCTGTAATATGTGTTAAATTAGTTTTCCCTAATTTTAGCAAATTTCCCCTATAGCGGTCCCACCTAAATCTGACGTAAGTTGAAGGTGGAGGTATCAAAATATATTGATTTATATGTAAACTAGGCTTATCGCCGTTGCGGGCTTCGCCCCCAAACCCCGTTTTGGAGTTCGCTTTGCTCACTTACCGACCTCAGTCAACTCAAGTTTAAATCAAACTCAAGCAAGCAAGCAAACCTTACTCATATTAGAGTATATGATAGGATATAGTATTCTTTATTTACAAAGCTTTTCCCTGTGAAGGAAACTTTGAACATCTAATATATTAATTATAGCTAAGGGATTTCGCTTTCGGCCTGCTACGTCTCGTTATTTCTCAACCGATTAGATAAAGTAAATAGATAGAGTATATAGATATAGATAGAGTATAGAGTATATAAATAGAGTATAGGATAGCCTACACAGGTGGTCCAATATCGAAACATTTTACCAACCGGCTGCTTGTTCGTTTTATGGAATGAATTCCTGACTACAATATAGTCAGTTGTTTCGCGGTGTAAAAGCAAAAACTAAAGTGCTCACCTCAGTTCAAAGTCAAACAGATAAAAGTTGTGGATACAATGTTAATTTGGAGTTCTACAAATAAATTTACGTGTTATTCAAAATATCAAAAATTAGGCTGCAGCTCACGATAAAATTATGGTAACCTAACCTGACCCAACTCCGCAGAGCGCTGTATGGTGGCTGTTCGTTGTGCAACATAATTACAAATAAATGGATTTTAAAATCAAAATAAAGTCAAACAAAACATACATTTCAGACCTAAAAAAGTAAACATCAAAAGTAGAATTCGAAACCGAGACCGCATGATCGTGAATCTGACAACATATCTACTGGGCTATTGGGATATACAATTGGACAACAAGCAATTGGAGAACAAGCAATTGGTTGATGACATTTTCCGATACCGTCCGCTGTGGCTATGTACCCGGCAGCCAGCCGGGGGAGCCATTGGGTCCCCGGCAGAAGTCGTTGACGTCACCTTATGTAAATAATCATACCTGGGCTGAAAGCTCTACGAACCGTAAGAACTATCAGTTTTTGGTGGCCCAGTGGATATGATGATAGATCTACGGTCGGGCGGTCCCGAGTTCTAATCTCGCTTTTGATGTATACTTTTTGAGATCTGAAATTTTCTTTTAAATTTTACTTTAATTTTTCAGGTCTGAAACTCATGTTTAATTTTACTTTAATTTATTTATACTAATTAATTTATTTGTAATTATGTTGCACAACGAACAGCCACCATACAGTGCTCTGCGGAGTTAGGTTAGGTTAGGTTACTATATTTTGTCGTGAACTGTAACTTAGTTGTTTGTTATTTTGCTCACGCAAATCCATTTAGAAAATAGGTTTAACATAACGCAGACGACTCCAGAAATGAGCGCATAAAATACCATCAGTGACGTCATCGACTTCTACCGGGCACCCAATGGGGAGCCGGCTGCCGGGTACGTATAGCCACAAGTTTCCGATATCGTAAAAACTATATTAGCGATATTTGAACCTCCCGTGTAGGCGATAATGTGCTCACCATGTTTGTAACAGCTGATTTATATAAACCTCATGGTGAGCAATTATCGCATACACGGTAGGTTTGTATAAATCAGCTGTTACAAACATGTCGTATTAGCCAAAGGTAGTGTGCTTTCATAAAACATCCAAGACTTCATACACATTTAAGTAGGCAAAACACTCAAAATTACCCCTTCTCGGATGAATAGCGACTATAAACGGATTATCGGATCTTAAATCTGACCGAAACTCGATTGTTGGGCATTAAATTTTCCACAACTTTTGTATTTAACGATTTTTCCAGCTCTTACCAATTCAGTACAAAACGCGCTCCAAGTGAAAAGATTTTAAATAGTTGAATTTTCCCCTTCCAAAAATTGCCTCAAGGGCCGCCCAAATGTGGTTTAACTATTATGCTGGGTTAAACTCTAGTTTAACCAAAATATCACTTTCCCCAAACAACTTCCTCCGTTGTTTGGGGTATAAATTAAACCACCTGGAGAGGTCGTTTAACAAGTAATAGGTATAGTTTAAACGAAGTAACTACGTACACGTCCAATATAAAGGCAAATTCACATCGCCACCGCTTAGGTTAGGTTAGGTTAGGTTAGGTTAGGTTAGGTTAGGTTAGTTTAGGAGGTTTTCTGGCTCTCAATCTGTTTTAAAAATCACAGGAAAAGTAACGTACGGTGGATAATTTGGAACGGACGTGAACAGTAGCGGCTCACGTCGGACGTGTACGTAGCCTCTGCCTAGTTTAAACCAAGAGCAAAGAAAGTAATATTTTTCGAAACATAGAGGATAGACTGACACCGAATCTTGGTTGGTTTACTTTTCTAACAGTCTAACCTAAAATCGAAAGTTGCAAGTAGTGTAAATGTAAAGGAAATGTTTGATTTATATGGGTTATAATTACCGTGTTAGGCTTGTTAAAATATTTATGAATTTAATTATTGAAGCTGGTGTTTGAATTTAACAACGTTTGACTAGTAGATAATTCTACAGTAGTTAATTTTTAAACCCCATATAACAACAGTAAACAAGACAAAGAACAAATAAATTATGGATGAACTTGTGATATTTTCCAAAGGCCTTTTCAAATGTTATCGTTTGGCTATTTTTCTGAGAGTTTCTCGTCAAGAGCTTTAATTCAAGTATGAGATTGAGTTGGGGTCTGACTATGGGAAGTGCCGCATACTTTATGTCAGTGAGTCAGTGAACTCGTCTAGCTTTATATAAGTAGATAAACATAATTTTAAAGGCATTATATAATATATATACACAGTGCCACAAACCGGACCTCAAAAGGACTGTTTACGGACGGTTTTGCAAGCAACACTTGGAAGAAACGTTTGACCCAAGGTTCGTAGAGCTTTCAGACCAGGTGTGCTGAGTTGATCTATTTAAGGTTTACTACTTTACCGGAAGAGACCTCGTAAAAACAGCTGGAAGGTCACGTGATCACCAATCCAATCTGCTGTGTTGCTTGAAACACGATATTTATCGTACGAGTACCATATTTTACTCATCAGTGTAATTAGAATTAACATTGTTTAATTGCTTACATTCTATGATAAGCTGTTATTTTATGAAACTAATATATTGTTTTGATGTATTTGTATTATTAGATTACTGGATTAAGGTTTTAAATTTTCTTTCTGCATGTTCAGTGACAATTTAAAAATAGCTGTACCATTATTATACCCTTAAGGTTGGCAACACTTTATGGTATGTTGTTGATTTATGTGAATGAGCTGGATGCCCTCGTAAGACATCTTTGCTGCGAACATTACTCTTATGTAAATAAGCACACCTGGTCTGAAAGCTCTACGAACCTTGCGTTTGACCGACTGCTATTTTTGACATAGTTGCCCGTTTGCCGTTTGAGCGTTTGGGGTTGGGTTTGGGGCAGTGTGTTCAACTAAGTTAAGACACATAAACTAGTTTTTTTAGCGAATATCCCCTGTAGGGAAGAAGCTATTACCGTAGTCGGCATGGTAAGACCTAGGCCCGGGACCATGATAACTTTTCGTTTTGAGGTCCCCAGACCCCAAAAACACCATTCGTTCGAAACTGTATTTCTCTCTCTCTCTCTCTCTCATATATATATATATATGTGTGTGTGTGTGTGTGTGTGTGTGTGTCCGTGAGCACGATCTCTCGTAAAAATGATCCGATTTTGAAGAAATTTGGTATAAACATGTAAAGCAGCATTTATGACTTTAAGTTCGAAAACCAGCCATATCGCTCCATCCGAAGGGGTATTTTGGGGGGGTTTTGTACCCCAAAAATGGGTTTTTTGAATTTTTACATATAATTTTTGAAAAAGTCAAATATTTGTTTTTACCATAGGATTCAGCTTAAAAAACACACACAATTTGGTATTTTGATCATTTCTCTACGTCAAATGGTTACAGAGATATTGAAAGTGCTAAACACAGTACGTTGTCCAATGTTATTCTTATGGAGAATAAGAAAAATTGTATATCTCACTTATCAACTTTTCCTGATGAAACTTGGTATATTGCTTCATATCGTTGTGGTCTATTAATATTTGCACTAAAAAACATTTTTTGACCGATTGTTCCCTTAGCAGCAAACCTGCGTACTCAGCCCCATGTTATTCTTATGGAGAATAAGTAACCTATTATCTCCCTTAATTATGAACATAATTTAATAAAACTTGGTATGTAGCTTTACCTACTTGAGTTATATTGATGTTTGTATAAAACCTCATTTTTTGTGTTCCTTGCTTCAGCAAGCCTGCATACTCAGCCGCCATGTTATTCTTATGGAGAATAATAAAAATGTCATAAATCGTTTATTTATGAATGTATATTGATGAAACTTGGTTTGTGGATTTATGTGGTATTAAGATACATATATATGCATTGGAAATTCGCTGAGTACGCAGGTTTGCTGCTACGGGGGTATTTAATTTGTTACATACAATTTTTGAAAAAGTCAAATATAGGTTTTTACTATTGGATTCAGCTTAAAAACACACAATTTGGTATTTTGATCATTCTTCTACGTCAATTGGTTACCGAGATATTGAAAGTACTAAATACAGTACGTTGTGTAATGTTATTCTTATGGAGGAAAGTAAAACTTTTATATCTCGCTTATTTTTGAACGTATACATTTCGCAATTTGGTATAAGGCGATATGGCTTTCTGGTTGTGGTCTATTGCTATTTGCTCAAAAATTATTTTTGCAAAAGGCTCCCGTAGCAGCAAACCTGCGTGCTCAGCCCCGAGATGTTATTTTTATGGAGATAATTAAATGCTGTTTCCCTTAACTATGAACATAAATTAATAATACCCCCGTCGCAGCAAACCTGCGTACTCAGCGAATTTCCAATGAATGTATATGTTTCTCACTACCACATAAAGGCACTTTCCAAGTTTTATAAAAATAAATTAATAAATAAATGATCTATAGCATTTTATTTATTCTTCATAAGAATAACATAGGACTGAGTATGCAGGTTTGCTGCAACAAGGAGCACAAAATATGTGTTTTTATGCAATTATCAATTTAACTCAACCAGGTGAAGCTACATACTAAGTTTTATTAATTTATGTTAATAATTAAGGGAGATATAAAACTTTACTTATTCTCCATAAGAATAACATTCGGGCTGAGTATGCAGGTTAGCTGCTATGGGGACAACCAACAAAATATTTGTTTTTTGTTCAAATATCAATATACCAGTACAACATGAAGCCACATACCAAGTTTCATCAATATACATTCATAAATAATCGAGATATCAAATTTTATTTATTCTCCATAAGGATAACATTGGACAACGTACTGTGTTTAGTACTTTGAATATCTCTGTAACGGTTGGACGTAGAATCACAATTTAAACACCAAAATGATTGTTTTGTGGAGCTGAAGTGATTGGTAAAAGCAAATGTGAAGTTTAAAGTAAAATTAACTGAGGAATAGCCAAAAACCTTTTTCCCATAAGATTAACATGGGAGATTTTATGAGCATGTGTTTTTGGATTTTTCCGCAACCACTTAACCTAGGTTAATAATTCAAAATACCATATTATTTGTTTTTTTAAGCTCTATAACATGGTCAAAACCAAAATTAAGTGTTTCAAAAATTTTAGGGTGAAAAATGCAAAAAACTGATTTTTGGAAAATTTAAAACCCCCATAAACCCCCCTTCCCATAGTCCGATTTTTCTGGTTTTCGAACTTAAAGTCATAAATGTCACTTTACACATTTGAGCCAAATTTCATCAAAATCGGACGTTTTTTACTCAAGTTATCGCATTCACGGACACATATATATATATATATATATATATATATATATATATATATAGATATATATATATATATATATAGATATATATATACATATATATAAATTTGAACGAATAGTGTTTTAGTCATCTTGGGACCTTAAAAAAAAAATTTGTCATGGTCTCGGGCTCAAGTCTTACCATGAGACCTACGGTAATAGCTTCTTCCCTATAGGGGAAATTCGCTAAAAACTGGTATACGACTTCACCTAGTTGAGTTATATTGATATTAGCATAAAGCCCATTTTTTGTGCTACTTGTTGCAGCAAACCTGCGTACTCATCCCCAATGTTATTCTTATGGAGAATAATTAAAATAGTATATACCGCTTATTTGTGAATATATTTTTATGAAACTTGGTCAGTGGCTTTATGTAGTATTAAGACATTTATATCTCCATTGGAAATTCGCTGAGTATGCAGGTTTGCTACGACGGGGGTATTTTTACAAATAATGGACTACACGCTATAAACTTTCTTTAATTTTATTTTATTTTACTTAACTATCAATTTCAGCTGTTCGAATTCGAACAAATATTTTGTCCCATTTTGGGAATATCCAGCTCATATATATACATATATATATATATACATATATGTATACATATATATATGTTACAAAAAAAATATATACAGTCTCATTATAGTTTACATTGTGAGATACCACTCGAGAGGTATTTCTTAAAACAGCTGATTTTTATTGTGTACTGTTTGTTAGTATCAACAGCAGCTGTTAAATTTCAATTACTGTACATTTATTTATATTCTTCCATAAGACTACAACATTGGAACTTAGCCCAGGGGCAGAGCTGAAGCATTGATTATACATCCTACGGAATAGATAAACCTAGCTTACGGGCCGGGCGTGCCTCGGCATTGCTGCGCTGGCCCCGAGTTTGACTGAGATCCCGCCAGAGCGCAACCAGTCGGCTCTTCCCCTCTTTCACCCCTCGCTCTCCCTGCTCTCCGATCGCTCCCTCCAGGCCAGTCAGTCACAGCGTTGCCAATTGGGTGGTAATTACCCCATTTGGTGGTAATTCTAGGCCCTGGTGGTATTTTTGGTGGTAATCACTGCTTGGTGGCAATTTGGTGGTAATCTATTTACTTGATTCAAATAACAGTATTTTTACTGTTTTCTTCTATATTTTCTTAAATAAATTTCTAACTAGCATTTAATTTCAATAAAAGTTATTATATAGGCTTGAAATCCTTTATTTTCTGTAAGTCTAACATAAAACAATATACCTGAGGTTTGCTTCCCTAATCCAAATATATATTCTTTTACTTTCTGCTTTAGTTTACAGAATGACGACATGCATAGTTTGCAGATACTTTTTTCAAATTTATTATACTTTATACCTTGTTACTTATTACCTCCTCCTTCGCTTGAAACCAGAGGATTTCTGGATTAGCTGCGTCAATTTTTTAAAATACTTGAAAAAAACGAATATTTACAACAACTATATTAAACATATGGAACTTCCGAGGATGGAAATCACTTCCGTGGATATTCATATATTATCATTAACTGTTGTACATTTTATACTAACTTCACTAACATCAATAATGTAATAATTATGTGTCAATAACAACAGTATAACATCTATTAATAACCCAATTTGAAAATTACCGCGCTCTTTTCTAGTACTTTTGAAGAAGGGTGGTAAAAGGTGGTAATTTTTGCAGGAGCAGGTGGTAATTTCCATAAATTGGATTGGCAACACTGGTCAGTCAGTGTCTCAGCGACTGCCGAGCGGGTAAGATGCGCGCTGTTTCTCGTGAAAACACGGCACCCGCCGACTTTTCCCCCTCCCTCCCCACAGCACTCCAGGCCGAATTGAGTCGCCGCGGCCTTTGAGAAACACTAGTAGAGATGTCCGTTGACATTCTGTTTTTGCATCTGTTGGTTTCGCTCATCACTTGATACGTTGTGTATGTCAACAATATACATGAGTAACACTCTAATAGTGTAATTAAATCAATTTCGTGTCTAAAATTATTGGTAAACTATGCCTAAAAATGTTGCGTTCAGGATGTTGAAGTAATTATGACTCAATACAACCTGACACCATATTTTGACTAGCTTAACACCGCACAGTGTGTTAATAAAACTGTTACCAGAATAACTTAGTTTAAGATATTTTACGACAAATCTAATAGTTTTGAATTTTTTTAAACCAAGTAATAAACAACTGAGCTGTTGCAATTCTTGTTATTTATTAGGCCTAGATGTTCAATTGTGTAGAAACCAAAGACGAGCTTTAATGTCCGGTTAATGTCCGGTCCATGTAAATTGCATCAGCTCGGTTATTATTACTCGATTGAAATTAGTTAAATATCGTTAGACTTTTCTCAAATTGCCCTAAAAGAAGATATACTGGTTAATATTTTGTAAAATGACTTATTTTCGAGTCATTTACGATATAACATTTAAAATGGCCGCCATTTTGAAATTATCACAGATAATTCCTTCATAACGTTCGTGTTGATAGATCCTATCTCCGTAAACAGTTGACTTAAGTTTGGTTGACTTCGGTTATATGGTTTTAAAAATATGAACTTTAAAGTGAAAAACACTTACGGACTGACAAACAGAAAACTAAGTACGGGAGACCCATGTTCATATGGCTAAATGTGTTTATATTAACCCAAGGAAGAACGCTATATACCTTTGTCCAGGAGAGTTACGGGACACTCTGTATAAGTTAAAAAACAACTTATACTTACTACCTGGTTTCTTATTTATAATTTTTTTAGTCTAAAGTTCATCGCCCGTGAAAATCTTCATCTGAAGTTTACTGATGGTGATTTTACTTGGACTCTGAAAACGAGGTTGAACAGGAAGAAGCTATGGTTACTTTCGTAAACGGAGTAGTTTTTTTTAAGCAGAGGACTGTTTCCGGTTATGACAAGATCCGAACTTATAAGAAACCTGTTAAACACATCTCTGTCGCAGTTAAGTCTAGAGATCTTTCGAGCATAGATTTCCTGATACTGTCTTATATGCTTATTGTGAGCTTCAGTACGTAATTCTTTTTATTCTTGCATTAAATCGAATAGCTACCGTCTAGTAAAAATGGCATTTGCCGTTCCTGTAATTAAAAAGTTTCTGAGTCATTAAGTGTATGGTTTCTTGGTTTTAGCATGTTATTGCTTTAAGGAATTTAAATTTACAGATTAGCAAATAGTAGCAGAAATTATTATCAGGATTTTCAAAAGAACACTGAACAGTCTGTCAAAAATTAAATTAGTGCCGGGAAACCTTGGGAAACCCAATTTTCGGAATTTTCGGAAACAACTTTCGGAAACCCCACTGTGCACCGATTGAAAAATCAGTAAAACCACGAAAATAAAACACGAATATTTAAATTTTGTCCAAAATTTTGGAAATTTGACGCTGATTATGGAAATGATCGTTTTTTTCCGCGGAAAAGTCGTTAAAACCCCGGAAAATCAGAAATTAATTGTTTTCTGGAAATACTGTCAAGTGGGTATTCAAAATGTGCAGAATTTCACCCTGAACACGTACATGCGATTATTTTCCAAATCACACTTTTTATCCACGTAAAAGTCTTCAAAACTTTAGAAAATCGGAAAATAACTTTGTAATTGTAATACTGTCATGTGGGTATTCAAAATGTGCGGAATTTCACCTTGAACACGATCGTGCAGTTATTTTCCCGATCACATTTATTTCTCCGCGGAAAAACGTCGGAAAATCGAAAAAAATGTTGTTCTTATAATACTCTCATGTGGGTATTCAAAATTGAGCGTAAATTCACCTTGAATACGTACGTGCAATTACTTTCTCGATTACACGTTTTTCCGCGGGATAGTCGTTAAAACCTCGGAAAATCGAAAAATATTATTTTTCTTATAATTCTGTCATGTGGGTATTCTGACTGTGCGGAATTTGACCCTGATTACGTATGCAATTATTTTGCCGATCGGACAAGTAATTGTCAACAAAGGTTTACAATTTATTCAACACAGAGCGGGCCCGGTACCGTGCTTTTTACAGCGGCCACAGCACTAGTTTCGGTGGTTTTCATCTCAGGCGCGGATCCAGGGGGGGGGAATGGGTGAAATTCCCCCCCCAAGGCAAAAGGTTGGAGTTGCGCGCGCACCCCCGCACCAGCGCTACGTCTGCCCGGCAGCGTCATCTCGTGTGATTGATGCCGTCGTCAGTCAGATCATATGCCTGTAATACTACTACAGAGTGTCCATAGACCGAAAATTCCAGGAAAATTGGATAATTATACGGGAATTTCGACGAAAATTCGTTAATTTAGTTTAAATCCCTTTTTCGGCTGTTCTCGTTCATGCGGCTTGGTTGTCGTTTCCAGCCAATAAAACAAGTTTTGGTTGTTATTTTCAGCCAATAAGAAACGTTGCCGATCGTCATTTCGGGCCGTTAAATGCAACTAAATTCCTGTTTCTGCCCCATCCGACGCGAAAGAATAGGCGTTCTTTGGCTATATAACTGGGTCGAATCGCCGATTGTATTCGTAAATACGTTCCGGTTGTCATTCGGGCCTATACAACGGGATCCGGCTATATTTTTCGCTAGGAAAATATGGTACGATTGCGAATTTTTATGATAGATTGTGATTTTTGGCATATATTGTGCCTCAGTCGTCATTTTCGGACAATAATAACGTTGCGGCCGTCGATTTCGGACTTTAAAATGTGAGGAACGGTTGGTTATTTCCGGCAAATATAACGAGGTGAAATTGCCTATTTTGTTTAAACAATTAATATTTATTTAATTAATTAACGCGGTCCAGTCCATTATTCCTAGAAAAAAATTAGTCATTTTGTTTGTCTTTTTACCACCAAGTTGCGGCAAAATTTATGTTTTTACCGATAAAACACGGCCAAATATCTGATTTTGCCCGGTAAATGCGTTTCAGACTTCGCTTTTGGTATATAAAACTACGTTCACTTGTCGTTTTCGGTCTAAATGTTACGGCGACCATGAAATGCGGTCAAATTGCCATTAGTTACATTTACTCTATACATAACACTGTTCGTTTGAAAAAATTATTACTTTGCAAAAATGGCCCTATTAAAATGTGAATTGCCTTTAAAAATCAGAAAATTGGAACAATATGCGTCCCAACGAGTGTCCAGTCGGGACGCGGGGCAAAGCAATACTAAAGTACTAAAGCAATGCCGCTGGCGCAGCGTCGCGTCGCGTCGTTCGTTGGGCGCAGCTTCTTGCATTGCCCCCGTTTTAGGGAATATATGTTTTATTTATTTGTTTAATTTTGTTTATTTGTTTGGTTTTGTTTTTTTTTGCATAAAGATGAAATTGCCATGAATGTTGTTTTTATTCGTTGTTGTAATAATACATAAATGTTAACATTACATGTAAATAAATTAATGAACATCAATCAGAAGTTGTGACAAAGTCCTCAATTTTGTATTAACACTCCAAAACAAATCATTCTTTTTAAATTTTATTAAATTTGTTTGAATCGTTAATTTTCTTGAAATTTTCAGGTGATTTCTTATAAATTATTGTTATTGCTAATGACAAAATTTCGAATTTAAATTAAAACTGTACATTATAGATCATACGAATTTCAGTTGATTTTAAAAATTTATATTTCTGAGCCTGTATGCCCTAAACATTATTAATGTTTGAATGATGGCAAGTGGGCATTTTAGGTGTATGAGAAATTTTCATCTGGGGAAATCAGACATTTTTCAAAACTAGTCATAATATACAGGGTGAGGCAGACCACCCGTCCAGCGTGTATAACGGGAGAACGGTTTGGTCTAAAGTCATCAAAAACAATTATTCCTCACTAAAACGCATATGAGCTATCTATTAAAAATATTTTCATCAAAATCTATGTACGGAATGTTCCAAAACTGTAGGTCACGGATTCAAATCTCAACATTTTCTTATGTGAAAATAGGGCCAACATACATTATACATTATTTAAAAGGCCTTTTTTATACATTATTTTAAAGGTCTCGTTAAAATAAACATTTGGCGAAAACAGAATTCACTTATCTTTATCCGTTTCAAAATGGAGGATATTTTTGTGTAAAATATTGACATTTGCGGAATACTCTGTATTTTTAAACCATTACTCGTACCTTTTTTCTGACTTAAACGGGCCGCCATTTTGAAACGGGTAAAGATAAGTGAATTCTGTTTTCACCAAAATGTTTATTTTAACGAGACCTTTAAAATGAAGTATAATATTTCCTATGTTTACATAAGAAATGTTTGGGTTGCGAACCCTTGACCTTCAGTTTTGGAACATTCCGTACTTAGATTTTGATGAAAATATTTTTAATAGATAGCCCATATGCGTTTTAGTGGGGAATAATTTTGTTTGATGACTTTAGACCAAACTGTTCTCTCATTATACATGCTGGTGGACGGGTGGTCTGACTCATCCTGTATATACTAACATAAATAATCGGACAGCTTTGACATATTTATATTGTCATGTAAGTAGGGGAACATATGTTTTCAGAAAGTAAAATTTATAAAATTGGAGAAATACTTTTATTTTTTAGTAACTTTTCTCTTAACCGTAGTGAGTTTATTTTTTATAAAATTGTTATTATTTAAGAATTTTAAAGTTTCTTATTAAAAAAAGAAGGCTTTGCGGGTAATATTTCAATCAAAATGAACCAAAAAACGCTCTTAACCTTTGAAAGGATTAATTTACTTGCTATTACTTCGGTTTACATTTGCGAAACCACAATTTTTGCGCGTTATGTCACTTGAACAGTGAAGGGATTTGAGCCCATTTTAAGATCGGAAAAGTGTGGCCGTAGCTACTGCTAGCTAATTCGTCGTCGACTCAGCTGTCCCACAGTCGTGGCTGTCCTCTCAACGCCCAAGGCATTACTCGCCGGCCTCGCCGCGCCACGCAGCACAATCATATCTGACAGGAGGGGTAGAAGAGGGGACGGTAGTTGATGGATTCGCCGCTTGAGCGCTTCAGTACGGTAGCTGACGACGCTCCAACTAGGAGAGCTTCTACCGTTAGCCAACAGAATGCGCTCGAGGAGCTCGCCAAGGTCGGCTTCAAAAAACGATATTAGGTACTAAGTTTATCTATTCCGTAGGATGTATAATCAATGGCTGAAGGTAGGGTGGATGTCTTCCAAATCCCTAAAAGGCACATCTAGGCGCAAAGGGCTTTCAAATAACACATCAACAATGATTTTAAGCCTAATAGTTTCGCCGGTAGCCCGTTCACAAAAATCGCCTTATTTGTTTAACAAAAAGATGATAATGAAAGCGGTTTCATCACAGAGTGGTTAACAATAATTATTGTAATTTTAATTTTGATAGTTCCGTTGGAATATGTTCATACCGTATCTGTTACTTTGTAACCGTTATTGAAAAATACCTAATTTATCAAATCAGAAATATGCGAGAAAAATGGAACAATAATTCAAGATACAGTACCTGTTATTGAAGAGCAGGGAGGGGAGTGTAGTCGCACATATAGAGTGACGTTTTAGTGACGTTTTCTACCTTGTTTACCGGTGGAGTTAAGGGTATGTTTACAATTATTGACCATCTAACTGTGAAGCAAAATGCTCACAGACGGTAAAAGGGCCGGCATCACAGGCACAGGATGGACTTAAGGGGTCTACAGAACCCTAAATCCTACAGAACCTACAGAATCCTACAGAACCTAAATCCAGCCCTGGCTTGCTTACGACTTCTATGTATGTACTGTTAAATTCACCCAGGAAATTCATATATAATGTTACACTCTTGTAAAACAAATTATTTACTGACTTACTACATGTGTTAAATTGGTAAATGATACACATGTACATGTAAAATGGTAGGCATTTGACTGTCTTTCAACGCCGGTAGCATTTTTAATATTGTGGTAAGATATGGTATAAAACCCAGTTTAGGGGTACTATGGGCAATTTAGTTAGTAATTTTATGTTGTATAGTAATATTAAAAGCTTGATACTAATAATGTTTATGAAATATGTTGGCCAGTCTGGAAGTTTTTCTTTGCCGTTGCCATGCGGACCATATTGCTAACTGAAAACTGAATTTGTAAATAAATAAACAACAACGCATAACTTTTAAAAACGATTTTTGGGGGAAATATGATAAGTTTTTAGAAACATAGGCTAAGAGTTTTTGGATACTTCACACTGTCAAATGTAAGATTTCCAGTCTCTGGTAAGTGAATAGTAAGGTTAAAATGTTATTATAAGTTTCAATTTACAATTTCTTTTAGGTTATGACTCCATGAAATATTTAGTCTTTACGGTAACTTAGCTTATTTACATTTGCATTAAGGCTCTTCTTAGTTATTAAGTTAAGCTTAGTTGATTATTAACCCTCCCTTCAATTTTCAATTTTTTTTTCATAATTAACATTATACCTACTAAAATTATAAAATCATGTTGAGGAATGGCTTGGACCTAGGCAATTGAAAAATACTTGTAAAAGATAAGCCTCTATCCCGGTTAATAAAGGCATCTTAGGTATAAAGAACGTGAGTTTGAGTATGAAAGGATTTTTGGCTGCAGTTTACGGCCCACATTCATTAGATTGAAATTTTTGATTGAAAATATCGATATATCGTACTACTGGCGATTGAAAATATCGATATTAAGAAGTATCGGTTATTATCAGCTGCTTTTATATTACACAAATTATAAACACAAGTTATATTTATAAATAAAAATGTCATGACTAACAAAAGATAAAAGAATATTTAATAATATTAAACTAATTAAACAAAACAGGGATGAGTAAAACAAACGAACCTCCTTGCAAAACGATAACCATTCTGCAATTGTAGCCTTACTTGATTGAAAGATGCTTGTGCTTGTTTCGCAAATGAGGAAATCATAGTTTTGTGACATTGATTAATTTCTTATACATTTTGACAAATTTCACGGTAGTTCATAATTGCAATAAGCGACTTAACTTTTTCCTAAAAAATATAGGGTAACTAAAAAAACAAGAATAACAACGTAATTGATAATTTATTTTCATGAACAATCGAATGAAATAGTCTAATCGATATATCAATATTTTTAGTTGAAAATTTCAATTGAATGAATGTGGGACGTAAACTTAACTGCAGCCAGATTTTCAAACATTTAAAACTTAAAACACATTAAAACATTTAAAACGGGTACTAGAGGCTTTAAGCGTCTGAGACGGGTACTAAGCTTTCCTCTGAGAAGATGAGGTAGTTTGTTCTACAGGCCTAATTTTAGGCGCAAAGTGTTTTTTTCTTGTTACATGACTTTATAGAATGTCATTTTATGAATCTTTGTAGTTTGTGAAAGTAGTACTCCCACCTTAAGAAACCTTCTACATTTTTGGAGATAGAGTCGGGGAAGTGAAAATTCAAGATAGGCCCTATTGACCTAACACCATGTTAGGTCAACGGTGGTGGTGACATAACTAACAAACTATAACATATTTTGCAATCGATCAAAATATTGACCTAATCGTGGCATGTAGGTGGATTTCATATATGATCTGTATAACTTAGTTTTTTTGTTGATTTTTTTATAGCCTAGCCTGTATTAAAGTGGTTTTCATCAATGTTCTTGCGAATAAGGAATAATCTAGATTAACTTACATCAAGGGTATTATAATCTACATTAATTATAGGTTTCATGTTAGGTGTTAACAGGGGATTTTATTATGGCCTAGCTCAATATTATTTTAAGGTTTACTATACCTTGGTTACTCTCAGAGTGCGGCTGGCGAAGGGTCGGTCGCTCTCACACACACGCAGCCCATGAATGGGACTGGGGCAGGTAGAGAGCCTTCGCCAGCCGCACTCTGAGAGTAACCAAGGTATAGGCTTAGGTGTTTAGGTATTCACTAAACTGTGGTGTAGCGGTGGTGTCTGGGTAACGGAAGTTTAAGTTAGCAGCATAATATGCTGCTAACTTAAACTTCCGTTTACGCCTGCTGAAAATCCACAACAAGTTTGAACTTATATATAAGTAGGCCTATACAAACTTTTTAATATATTGATTTTGTAATATATTATATTACAAAATCAATATATTAAAAAGTTTGTATAGGCCTACTTATATATAAGTTCAAACTTGTTGTGGATTTTCAGCAGGCGTATTATAGGCCTACTTGAAATAAGGAATACAGCACCAAAGGAATACCTAGTCCAGTTTTTTTTGTTTTAGTCCAGCTTAGCAGTCATTTTAGGCTAGCGAAGAATGACAAGCTTCTTGCCAACAAGTGCAAACTTTGTGTACTATGCCGAATATTCCATTTAGAGTGACTAGATTGATTGATTGATTGATATGTGAGGTCCAAACCTTCTGATTCGCAGCTGTAATTTTTCTAAGCTCGAAGAAAGAGAGGATGTATTGGAATTGATTTATTTTTGCTAATATGTTTAATTTGATCATTCTGAATCGGCTGTTTTAGCTTAATTGTGAGTTAGCCCAGTTGTTATATCATGTTTTTTTGTTACTTTAGATTTATCAATGTAACCCTATATATATATTTTTGTTGCAAACTTACGGGCTAGACTTTCATAAGCGGAAAGATATAAAAAACCAAATTAAATTATTCAATACATTATATCGATTAGGGGCCTGTATTGGTGATTCGTTATGGTTTTGATTATTTAGGTTTCGGTTATGTTATGTTTCAGTTTAGGTGTATTAAAATTTGTCTAGATAACAAACGTTGATTCCCTTGGGCCATAAGAGTCTTGGATAATTTAAAAAGTAGACAATCATGCAAAGCAAGTTTTCTGAAACTGAATATCATTACTGTTCCATCTTTATATATTTTTTAAGTACCTAATTTAGTTCATGTCAAACAGAATATTTATTCTTTTAATTGTCAAAACTCTGGTCATAATTATTCAACTAGACAAAGAAACAATCTTGTAACTCCTCATGTAAGACTTTCCAAAACCCTGAATAGTCATATGTACCAACAGCTCAAAATATATAACAAATTACCCTTAGCTATTAGAAACCTACCATACAACAGCTTTAAAAAGGTTCTAAACAAGTGCATCAAAAATCAAGTTTTCTACACAACTGATGAATTCTGGGATTGTAAATTTTTTTAAGTGACTATTGGCTACAAACCTACTATTATGCTCAACCTCTGCCTTTTGTATTTAGAATAAGTTGATGTATTGACTGAAACATATATATTTTACATACTATGTTTTGTGATCTCTTGTACCTATTGTTTGACGTGTCCTATTGCATTGTTTAAATGCTTGAAGGAAATAAAGAATATTGTCTATTGTCTATTATCACTATTACTTTTAAATATGTATTACTTAAACATACATTATCATGTCATGTCATTGTAATGTTTGTTTATTTCAGTTTATTGTTTAGTTGAAAAACAAACCAAACAAAACAAATATGACGACATAACTAACAAACTATAACATATTTTGCAATCGATCAAAATATTGACCTAATCGTGGCATGTAGGTGGATTTCATATATGATCTGTATAACTTAGTTTTTTTGTTGATTTTTTTATAGCCTAGCCTGTATTAAAGTGGTTTTCATCAATGTTCTTGCGAATAAGGAATAATCTAGATTAACTTACATCAAGGGTATTATAATCTACATTAATTATAGGTTTCATGTTAGGTGTTAACAGGGGATTTTATTATGGCCTAGCTCAATATTATTTTAAGGTTTACTATACCTTGGTTACTCTCAGAGTGCGGCTGGCGAAGGGTCGGTCGCTCTCACACACACGCAGCCCATGAATGGGACTGGGGCAGGTAGAGAGCCTTCGCCAGCCGCACTCTGAGAGTAACCAAGGTATAGGCTTAGGTGTTTAGGTATTCACTAAACTGTGGGTTGTGGTAATAATTTCCCCAAAATTTTGTGAGTTCTTAGCTAAATAAAAGCTATGAATCTCCCTTTTAAGTTGTCGAGTGAAATTTCTGTCAATAAGCGTTAAGGCTTTGTTTTGATTTTTAAATATCTTTCCTAAGTTTATTTTAATAGCCAATCATAAGTTTTTATTTGTTTTTGATTTTCTCAATTAATTTTTGACGTTGGCTACATGATGAATACACATGTCATACCACATCGTTGTTCAGTGTATTGGATATTATATGAATAATTCATATACCTACTGTAATGAATTGGCCTATGTTATTTTTTAATTAATCAAGGGATTTATTTATACAAGAATTAGGTAGTTCAAGCACGTAAATTCATAATATTGGAAGTATATTAGAACCTTTAACTTAATTAAAGCAGGATTCATCAAAATACTGCAGGCTATGTCACGTTTCTGTTTCGGAATATTTTAGTTTACTCTCGTTTGTTATGACGAACCAGATAGTTACAGTATGTTAGTACCGTGTACTTTGAAAATAGGTGTAGTAAGCAGTTTTCATGAAACTTTTGTCAACTCAGCATGATAAGGCTTTAAAATAAATTCCATCATTTTAGGCTCAATGAAAGGTAACATAATTTAATAAATTGGATAACCTAGTATCCTTTGTTTGATTTCAGAGGGTAAGAGAGAGAGATTTATTTTGAATGGCAGCATAGAATCTCAGTGTTCATCGCCAGTGTCTTCATATTTACTATCCTCAGATGAAAGGAAATATTGTCACGTAGATGAGAAGAAATTAAATTTTTCTGAAGTTTTTTGGCCTTCAGAAGAAATGGATGAACATCATGAAAAAAGTACAATTGACTTAAATAAACCCAAAATATCATTAAATTCTTCAATTACTGAAACGGTAAAAACAGATGATTTAAATCATGTTGTCAGAAGTAGCCATGAACCTCCAACAAAATCGTTTTCATGCACAGAGCTGCCAATGAAATATTTAAAATCTAGTTCTTGTACAGATATAGACAGAAACACTTTATTTTATAATGAAAAGGGTTGGCCAGTGAAAGTTATGAGGTTGACCGAAGACTCACCGCCAAAAAGTAAGTGATTCTCATTTAATAAGTTTCAGTAGGCCTACTGTCTCTGCTAAACAAGCCTTGGAAACATTGGACAACTCACAAACATACATTAAGCATACATTAAGTTGGGAATACATACTTGCATAGAGACAGGAAAATAAACCAAAGATGAGTATTAACCACTTGAACGGTAAAGGTCTTAGCCAGAGGAGGACGATTGACCTGAGGACATTGTTTTATGTTTTGTTCAGTATAAACAACTTTGTGACTAGCACATTAGGCCTGTCCCATGTAGTGATGTAAAATTCCCAGGTCCCCTATTTCAAACTCGGAGAATATTTCCAAGGAATTATTTTTAGTCCCTAGAAATTTCTGATTTATAAGACAACTAGGCCTAACTTTTTCATATGGAGTATACACAGAGACAAGTAATCCTGACAAAAAAGACTTTGTAGAGTAGGCCTAATTATCACTACTATTATAATAAACAGTGTCAGGAAACTGACACATACTTTCTCCCTTTTAGCCTAACTTTAATGAAAAAGATTACTTTTTATTTACTAAATATAGAATATAAAGTACGGTTGAATGTACAGAAAATCTTCTAAATAAGTTGTTTTCAAAAATATCTACCCAAAGCCCTTTTATGGAGGCACTACAGTATCCTTTGCTACACACAGTGTGGTTAAAAGAGGGGAAATACCCCCTTACCCTCCCATCCCCAGGGTTGTGGCAACATATTTCGAACATCCTCTGTTTTTCAATGCTAACTTGACCTGCATATCAAGTTTTAATGATATTAATCAGTAATTAAGAGAGAAATAGTAGTTTTTGTATTCCCCATAAGAATAACATTGGACAACATACTGCGTTTCCCGAAAAATTAAAATTTTAATTTTCTCCGCAACCAGCAATCGTAGAATAGTAATTCAAAACACGAATTCACTTAGATTGTTGAGCTCTTTGTAATGGTGAATAGTAATCTTTTTTAAAATTTATGTTTGTTTTATGAAAAAATAAAAAAAATAACTTAGGATGTTTTAAGTCCTGTAATTTCTGAACCCAAATTTTTACAGAAATGTGGGTGGTGTCATTTTATTGGAAACCTCAAGTTCTACAAACCACTAAAGTTTAATGAAAATCGTTGGAGCCGTTTTTGTGAAATTTGGATTTGTTATGATTTTTGGCGATTTTTGGGGAATAATTCCCCTTCAAAATAAAAAATTCAAAAAAATTCAAAAACGCCTGGAGATATTGTGGATTAGTACCTACCTACAAAATTTCATAAAAATCGGCTTATTGGTTAGGGCTCTAGCTCTGTACACATCCATACAGACAGACAGTCACACAGACATAACGTAAAAATCACTTTTTTGGATTCAGGGAGCACCAAAACGAATATTTCCACTAACAACTCAAATTCAAAAATTTTGACGAAAATAATACTTTCTTCAAATACTAGGCCTATGTTTAAGGGGGGAGAAAGTAAAAATGAGGTGGTGTCTATCTGTCTGTCTATTGTTCAATCACGCCAAAACCACTGGACCAATTCTGCTGAAATTTTGCACAAATGTAGTCTATGTCGAGGATTGTCATAGGCCTATCGCCGTTTAGAAATGTCCTCAGGGATCTGCCCCACGGGACTTCCAAGATCCTATGTTATTATTATGGAGGTGAGTTTTATTTGGTTTATGTCACATGTGTGTTTTCCTAATTCAATTAATTTAAATAAACAGCTGTTATAAGCAGCATATAACTACAGACTATCATTGTTTTGTTTACAATTTTTTTACTCTGAATCTTCACCCCGTTGCGAAGCACGGGCATAGCAGCTAGTAATTAATATAATAGTCAGTTTAATCGAACGTTATAGGCTAATACAAATATTTAGAAATAAAAATGTAGGCTAATATTGGCCTACACTTCAAAATTGAGTACGTACGGTTTTCACTACTAGTAAAAAAATGTAAGTGTACCGGTATTAGAAAGTGTGAAACATAGCCTAGGCCTAACTATGAACTATTATAGGAGATCAGCTAGCTTACTTTAACCATTTCCAGGTATGCCTATATTGAAATAGGTCTCGAGGATCATGAATCCTATTTCTTGAAACCGAACTTCAGAACCCACTTGCTCTTTGATAGTGTAGTCAATTGTATCACATTTTGTTCAGACATGTCTTCTATATCATTTATCAAGTTATTATCTAAAGTCCTCACTCCTCAGGGGACAAAGTACCTTTTGGCCAATGAATAATTCCATAAACACTAGCAGATGTCCCGTTCTCCGCACGGGTATCTAGCAGACATAGAGACAGACTTTTTAAAGGTTTATTTACATTACAATCAGCTGACTTACTAAATAAAATATAACTTCATAAGATTAACATTGAAACTTTAAGAGTTCGTGAGGCAAAGCCCTGTGGTCGAGAGTTTATGGGAACCCAAAAGGCACATCTAGAGTGGAGAGCTTTCGATTGATACCAAATATATATATAGCTTATAAAACAATTGTTTTAGGAGTCAAAAATTGCTGAACAACAATCAAGAAAATCTTTTAATAATATTAATGTTTAAATATAAATTGTGGTTATGCCAAATCAAAGGTTCGAGACAAAGGGACTTACAAAATAAATGTTGTAAAAATAATATGTTTGAGACTCTCTAAAGTCTGATTTCGTAAAAGTACAACATGTACTTATCTAACTCTTCCTCTATTTATAATACAACACATTTTTTAAACATACCATGAAAATTATGCTAGAACCTAACAGTCCTTATCAAAAGCCCTAGTGCCTTATTAAATTAATCAAATTGGGTCTGGACCAATTCTAGTATTGGTTATGTATTCACCTAAGATTAATGTTTCCAGCAATGAAGCCCTGGCCTACTCGCTCGTTACCAATGACCTCATGCAAAAAATCACCTCGTAAAGAAAAATCAATCTACACACAGAAAAAATCAGCTGTAGTTGGAAAAGTTGTAAGGAAAAAGATAGAATCATCAAAAGAAAATAAAGAAAACAAGAAAACTGAATCAACAAAAGAGATTGTAATTGAAAACAACTCTAAAATGTTGAATGGTCAATCTAATCAGAGAGGAAAAGTTGAAGAAAAAACTGATAAGGTTGTAGTAGACTCAGACTTAAAATCAAAAACTGACAAGGTTGTAGTAGACTCAGACTTAAAATCAAAAACTGACAAGGTTGTAGTAGACTCAGACTTAAAATTAAAAACTGACAAGGTTGTAGTAGACTCAGACTTAAAATCTATGTTGCAAAAATTAGACCAAACCATGGATAAACTGACTTCTGGAAACGATACCTGCCAAGCAAAAGGTAAGACATTTATGAAATGATATTTGAGTTTCGACAAGTTAGAAATTTGACATGTGAAGTGTAGGCTACATTATTATTCAATGTCATCTTACATTCTTGGACATTGTTCTATTCTGCTGCCTGAATGCCTATAATGACATCCCTACCCTTCCAATGTTTTTCATATCTTGGTCCTGTTACCTCTTTCTAAAGGCAAGTAAAGCAACCTGTAAATTTGAAAATTTATCAGCTAAAAGTGAAATATCAATAAAACAACATAGGTTAACAAGAAAATTAGTAATAATTTTTTAAAATTTAAAGTCACATAGCCTACAATACAGCAGTATAGCTATTTACAGATTTAGCAATTTTATATACTGATATAAGTTATCCCATTCCATACCAACAGCGAGATAACTCTGTACCACTCTGTGTTTGAGACGGCTGGTAGTGAAGGGATTAAAGTCATTAATAACAATAATAACAGCAATAAAATGATTTATAGTATTAAATCACTCGTATTACAGGACATATACTGATTAATGGAACTAAAAGCTTTATTTTTTTAGCCAAATACTTAAGGCACAACTGAATTTTTTTAAATCCTACTGAGAATGCTTTAATTTTTAGCTTATTAACCCTTTTCAAGTGCCAAGCTTTTTTAATAATTTGTCCCCAAAAGTGCCAGAAACTTTTTACATATTTCTTCCCAAAATTGCTTTGGAACAATAGATTGTACCTCAATCGGATGAAGACTCGATTATAATTTGACATTTCGATAGAACAACTAAGGCCCCTAGTACACCTATTTTAAGTCACAGAATCAAAATTTGCCATGTAACGTACATTGTCGCTAAACACTTTTCAAACGAAACCGCCACAGATATATATATATATCATTGCAAAGCACTTTTCGGGCAAAGTGGCAATAACGATATATCATTGCAGGACACTCTAAGGGTTAAACACCTTAACTTTCATAAAAGCAGGGCTCCTTGTTTTTTTCCAATATTGCACTTAATAGGCATACCGAGTTTTCTACTATTTCTAGTGTCAGTCATTAAGATAACTTTGTGACTGTTACTTATAGACATTTGCTTTTATGCCAGTCAAACAACAATAAATATACAAACACATTCATATTTATTTCACTGTATAAATATATATATATTCATTTATATATAGGTAAAACATTCAAATTTTCAGTAATAAGTACCTTTTTGAGAAATTTCAGAGCATAGTTTTCTGATAATTTAACTCAACTTGTGCAAGGTAAAAATAAGTAACAGGAACTACATAAAAGTATTCAAAATTGGTACCAAGTTTGCTGGAGTGTTGAGTTTGTAGGACTACTGCACTGATACACCAGATCACCTTATTCTACTGATATGCCTACCCACGAAAATTTATCAAACAGGTTTAACTTAACTTTAATTACAATGTTTATTTTATTTCCTCAGTTGAAACAAATATGGATACAAAAATGAAGAAAATTATTGATAACTCTCAAAAAAATTCTACTCTTGAAAGAAAAATATCACATAATGATATAAAAAAAGACAATGTTATAAACAGTGCCAGGTCCAATAAGTACAACAGCAAAGAAGTCAAAGCTTACATGCAAGCCAAGCGGGTAGAAAGAAAAATACAAATGTCAGAAGAAACGAGAAAAAGGCAAGACATGTTGGAAATACAAAAGAAAAACCTTGAAAAACTTAAAGAAAAAGCACTTCAGGTGTTGAAAAAAAGTTCTGCCAAGGCTGTAGACGAGGTGAGAAGATGAATGTTGTGTGATGAATAATTTAAAATTTTGTAAAATTAATAGAAAAGCAATAAACTCCTCAAAAACATTTTTCGATTTTTTCATATGTTTTTTGATCCGTAGTTAAATAAATTATTGAAAAACATTAGATAAAATGTTATATCCAGCTTATATTGTTTTACTAGACCATAAAATTTCAACATTTTCAATTCAATGAGATATAAGATTCATGTGAAAACTTAATTTAAGATTACCTAATAAGTTGCTTTTTCCTTTCTAGTTTGTTTATGCTACAGTGTATGATGATCAAGTCTCTTTTAGTCATAATTAGTTCATTTAAACAGACAGTAGCATAAAATAAAAAAATCTGACAAGATAACTATAATTTTGAAAATCTGTAGTCCATGAAACAGAACTTGTTCAGGTTTTTACACTTTAAAGAAATGTGAGATAGGCTACATTAAAATCTTTGTTAATCAAGCCGTGGATATCCTAGCCTCCAAGTTATCCAAGTTGGTTATTATTGACAATTAGTATGATTTGTTATTTTCAGCTTGAATATAAAAAATAATCATTTAAGTCTGTTTTGTTGTGTTTATATATATTGTGTGATTAATTGAATTTAATACTGTAAACTATTATGACATCCTATACGGTACTTTAAAACTTAACTGGTGGAAAACAAAAATTACTGCCACCTCATGGAAGGCAAACAAGTCTAATCAGTATTGCTCCCCGAGTTTTCTGCTGTCCGTGAGTAACAATCCTGCTACTCAAGTGATGGAGTCATATTGTTGTCAAATGTGAGGAAAACAGCCTCAAAATAAAAAACTAAAGACAATTGAAATAACAAAATTTTAATTTTATGTGTTATAGAGTCAAGTAATGTTTATGAATAGTTCAATTTTACTTCTTAATAGTTCATTCTTAACTTCATGAACGGTTACTCCGACAGTGTACAGTAAGTGCATTGTAACTTTAATGTAAGATGTAGGATTGTTGATTTTTGATGATATTACTATAGACTTCATACTCGATGTATTGATAATAGCGATATTATAAATTCTTTTACTTGTTTAAGAATGTCTACATACAAGATAACTTCAAAATGCATTTTACCTCTGGATTATCCGATGTTTTCGGTATCCGAGATAGCCTAGTTCCCAATTACCTCGGGCAATCAATACCATAACCATAACTATACAGGAAATTTTTAACCCAGCTATAGTTTTAAATTATTATATATCCATTACCCAATGGTAATGTTTACAATTTTAAAATACCAAGTTTTTTGTGTCATGCATGATTGTAGGCTACCATTCATATAACATAGAGCCCTAATCGTAATATTTTACAAAATATACTTATTTTGATAGACACCTCAGATGGGGGAGGAGGCATTGGGCAGGGTTTAAGCATAAATTCCTCGGAAGTTTTAAGCATAAATGGCTCTCATGGGAAACATATATTCCCTGTGGTTCTCCTCCCTTTAATGTGAGCTTAACCTTTCATCCGTGAATTCCTCTAGCCACGTTTTTCACTAGCTATAAACTCTTTTATAAGAATATTTGCGGTGTTATATGTCTTCTGTGCTGGTAAATAGCACAAACGTATAAAATATCTACTGGGCATACAATTTGGAAGGAGTATTAAACTTGTGTGTTATATAATCAGCAAGATACTACATCTTTGGTTTAATGTAAATAAATTCAGCTTGAAAATTAAGTTGATCTAGGGTGGGCCCCTAGTACCAGTTTAGTTTACCCTACCCTAGAGTTTACCAGTGAGTGACCGGTTAATAGTAATTTTTATTGGTTAAATTGGCCCAACCTTGTTAGTATTGAATTTACAAGTTCAAAACTAATACTTCCTTTTGCCACAAACGGTATCTGAGACGTACTTAGCGATAAATATGATATCGATATTTTAATTACGACTTTTATTGAAAATAGAAAATTACAACCAAGTTCACAGCTTCAGTTACTGGCCAGCCTTGAATTATTGAACTACTACAAATTACACCAGTTAGTGGCCAGTCTTGAATTATTGAACTACTACAAATTACACCAGTTAGTGGCCAGTCTTGAATTATTGAACAACCACACATTACACCAGTTAGTGGCCAGTCTTGAATTATTGAACAACCACACATTACACCAGTAAGTGGCCAGTCTTGAATTATTGAACAACCACACGTTACACCAGTTAGTGGCCAGTCTTGAATTATTGAACTACCACACATTACACCAGTTAGTGGCCACTCTTGACTTATTGCACTACCACACATTACACCAGTTAGTAGCCAGTCTTGAATTATTGAACTACCACACATTACACCAGTAAGTGGCCAGCCTTGAATTATTGAACAACCACACATTACACCAGTTTGTGGCCAGTCTTGAATTATTGAACTACCACACATTACATTAGTTAGTGGCCAGTCTTGAATTATTGAACTACCACACTTTACACCAGTTAGTGGCCAGCCTTGAATTATTGAACAACCACACATTACACCAGTTTGTGGCCAGTCTTGAATTATTGAACTACCACACATTACACCAGTTAGTGGCCAGTCTTGAATTATTGAACTACCACACTTTACACCAGTTAGTGGCCAGCCTTGAATTATTGAACAACCACACATTACACCAGTTTGTGGCCAGTCTTGAATTATTGAACTACCACACATTACACCAGTTTGTGGCCAGTCTTGAATTATTGAACTACCACACATTACACTAGTAAGTGGCCAGTCTTGAATTATTGAACAACCACACATTACACTAGTTAGTGGCCAGTCTTGAATTATTGAACTACCACACTTTACACCAGTTAGTGGCCAGCCTTGAATTATTGAACAACCACACATTACACCAGTTTGTGGCCAGTCTTGAATTATTGCACTACCACACATTACACCAGTTAGTAGCCAGTCTTGAATTATTGAACTACCACACATTACACTAGTAAGTGGCCAGTCTTGAATTATTGAACTACCACACATTACACCAGTTTGTGGCCAGTCTTGAATTATTGAACTACCACACATTACACCAGTTTGTGGCCAGTCTTGAATTATTGCACTACCACACATTACACCAGTTAGTAGCCAGTCTTGAATTATTGAACAACCACACATTACACCAGTTTGTGGCCAGTCTTGAATTATTGAACTACCACACATTACACCAGTTTGTGGCCAGTCTTGAATTATTGAACTACCACACATTACACTAGTAAGTGGCCAGTCTTGAATTATTGAACTACCACACTTTACACCAGTTAGTGGCCAGCCTTGAATTATTGAACAACCACACATTACACTAGTTAGTGGCCAGTCTTGAATTATTGAACTACCACACATTACACCAGTTTGTGGCCAGTCTTGAATTATTGCACTACCACACATTACACCAGTTAGTAGCCAGTCTTGAATTATTGAACAACCACACATTACACCAGTTTGTGGCCAGTCTTGAATTATTGAACTACCACACATTACACCAGTTAGTGGCCAGTCTTGAATTATTGAACTACCACACATTACATTAGTTAGTGGCCAATCTTGAATTATTGAACTACCACACATTACACCAGTTAGTGTCCAGTCTTGAATTATTGAACTACCACACTTTACACCAGTTAGTGGCCAATCTTGAATTATTGAACAACCACACATTACACTAGTAAGTGGCCAGTCTTGAATTATTGAACAACTACACGTTACACCAGTTTGTGGCCAGTCTTGAATTATTGAACTACCACACATTACATTAGTTATTGGCCAATCTTGAATTATTGAACTACCACACATTACACCAGTGAGTGACCTGTATTCAAAGGAAATTTCTTAGTTATTTGTTATGAATTTTTTTAACACAACTTTACAACAAACTGAGGTGTTTGTATAATATTAAAAATGTAATGTTGATAGCGAATTAATATGACCGTTAGGATAAACTTGTACGTCATCATACCTGATAATATATTCTCAGTCATAACAGGTTCAGCAAGAAAGTGTATGAATACAGTTATTAAAATAAATTTAATAGCAGGGGACAGAATGTTAACTCACAAAAAAACTCACAATTTAGGTACATTAATATGCTAATTCACATTGCGTTTCTGCAAAGGAAATATTCCCTCTTGAAAATTACCAGAATGTGAAAATTATGTGTTTCATGTAAAAGCGTTCTTTTAATCATGTTAAAGACTTTTAAATGTAAAATGACACAGTTTACTATGCAGATATCAATAATTTTACTTGGTCAAAAATGTAAAATGATTAAAATTATATTTTTACATGCCTACATCCATGAAAAGGTCTTATTAATTGTAACACCTAGAAATTTGGATTTGGTAGCAGATTCTTTTTAAACGTAAACAAATAAATGTGTGGTACAGTTCGGGGCACAGTGCTTGACGCCTGGTTAGCGTATGCTCTGGAATTACTTTTTGCCTCAATTTGGCTTCGTACCGTTAGTGTTACAGTATACTTTCGTCAACAGAAAGCAAAATTAATTAATTTTATTTTAAAACATTTGTTTTGGTTATTTTCGTTATTGTCTGCTTTTATTTACGAAAAATTTAAGTAGGTCTCACCTTTCCCAGACCAACACCCGTGGCCAGAACTGTACCATGAAACCAAATTAATTTAGTCTACATGAAATAATATTATTTTATATACTGTAGATTTTAAATTGTGAGATATAAATTATTTACAGACTGATATCTAGAAACACTTAATAGTGGCAATTGAGTTGTATTGAGTTTGATACAAACAAATATAATGATACTAAAACAGAATAATAAAAATCAATTTTTTTTAAACAGAACAAATTTAAAAAACTTTAATGTAAACTTTAATCTTTAATTTAAATATGGAACTACCCTCCAAAAAGGTAAAAAATTACTCAAGTATTAAAAAGTAATGCAAACATGAGACATTTAAATATATTTTATAGGTAGGGTACAGCGTACAGTTATTTAAAACTGTCCCACATTGTTACTGTTAAGTTGTTATTGCTTCTAAAATATTCCCAAAAACTTAGCAGCAGTTGAAGGTTTGAAGGACAATAGCTGAATGAAGTTGTCTTAACAGGTAATAGGTTCAAAGTTCAAAGATAATGGTCAGTTACTGTTTGGGTTCTTCTTTACTAGGAATTACAAAATTCAGGTCGTAATGAAAATGTCAGTGTCAGTTTTATAACAGATAAAACACCAAAATAAAATAAATTTTAAACTTAAAATTGCTTAAAAATGTTTACTTTTAATCTGTAGTAATTCATGTATACTGAAGCATTGTATGAAGCTACTTAATCTGCATACTGGTAATTTAATTTAAACTGTAAGTTTTATTAGATATTTATCTTAAGCAAATTTCAAACAACTTGTTTCCAGTAGGGCTTGTTTGACATCCTCACAGTGGATTTCTCTTTACAAGCAAGAATTCAAGATGTTGAAGATGAAAGAATACTGTTAAGCTTTCATAGGTTAATGGTTACAAGGGATCTTTTCTGTTTCAAGATTGGTATACTATCTATATTACCCATTTTAAAAATACTTCCCTAATATTTAGTTCAAAGGGTACTTGTTTCTCTTTCATTATACTGACCTTTCTTCAATTTTGAATGTACGTCTGGAAAATTACGTGTGTACGTGTGTAAAATATATACAGCTATCATGCATTTTTAAATTTATTTTTATTTTAGTTGTGGATGTTAAGTATTTGGTGTTCTTTGTCTTCTTCTGGCAATGATAAATTTAGAGAAGTATGTTATTCATTATAATATTAAATAATTAATAATATTATAATATTAAACACCATAAACTCACCTTCTTCCATACTGGGAGAGAAGGATTTAATTTATTTAGTATTTGGTTAAAATGGAATATGGCCATTGGTTGGCTACCATTGAACATGAATAACGTGATTTAAAACATGAGCCATTAATCTGCTAACAGTTACAGTAAATTTTGTATAAATTTTACACAAAATTCTATTTTTAATTTTGTGTGATTGTACGAGTATATGCTGTCTGAATATTCTTTTTGTTTGGTAATTTATTCTATAATTTGACTCAAATGTGGTATCAATACATTTATTGCTTTGGAAAGAATTCAGTTTAAATGATCATCTAAGTGTCATCTCAGAACTATTTTTTTAAATGAAAGAACAAATTAAATAACTAATAAAAATATAATCGAAAGACGATTAATTTATTTTTACAATTAGATTTAAAATGTACCTGCTCCAAATGTAAGATGGGGAATGTATAAATGTATACTATTGTTTCAAGAACAAACAGAAAGACCTAAGAGAGAAAACTACCAACATTTTCCCTTAAAAGGGAGAACAGATTGGAAGAACATCAAATGTCCTGTTAATCTACAAAGATAAGTTGACAATCAAAAATTGTGTGACTTTAATCATTTACTGAAGGAAACTTTGATATGCTACTTATACCAACCAAATAGTAGTTTACCTGATTCACTATTTTACTCAGAAGTGGATATAATAAAGCAACTATATTATAATATGTCAAGTTGTTTCATCTCAAGCTACCAACACGAAAGCTTTTGCCAATCGTGAAATAGTTGCCCAATGTTGGAAAACAAAAAATATATTCTGAGTTAACAGTACTGTCTGTGGTGATAACCCATATCAATAATTTTATGTGTAAGATATTCATTTTTGAATTGGCAAAAAACAAGCAAATCTATAACACCAAGTCCAACCCAAGTCAGAGAGAATATCCTAAGTCTGTTATTTCAAAATAATTTGTAAATCCAATTTTGTGAATCTTGTGTGTTTGTGTAGTAGGAGTTTATACTTTGTATATGTTGTTCTAGCTTTGTGTACTCATTTCATTTTAATAGTTTTTATATTTTTTTAGAACAAACCAAAATGGCAAGGACCACTTGAAGATGACAACAGTGAAGTTTTGCCTCCAGCAATTCATATTTTTGAAACTAAAATTCCCTCAGCAAGAAAATCTAAAACAGGTGTGAGGACAGATGAGACACCTGCTCAGACTGTGAGGACAAATGAGACACCTGCTCAGACAAACTCTGAAAAAGAATCTTTGAGTGAAAAAATACCCAGTAGGGAACCTGAGAAAGGCCATCAAAAGTCAGGAGAAATTGAAAAAGTTTACACCCTCAACAAAAACGAGAACATGGAATCTAAAAAAACAAATCATGGGTTAGAAAACAAAAGAAACAAATTAAGATTGTCAAAAACCAAACCATCTATTGAGAGTCCTCCAATAAAGATTGGGATGGAGGCAGCCGCAATGGAGATTGTACCTCAACTGAAGTTGGAAATGGAAAGTGCAAGAAGAAGTTTGGAAAGTCAAATTCAGCCTCTAAAATTATCAAAAGATTGGAATTTTCATCGCTTAAATCTTGAAACAAACGATATCACAAGTGTACCAAATAGTAAGTATTTATTTTTCAATTTGTTAATAGTTTTACTACTAAATTAATAAATAATTTAAACAATTTATGATTATCTTCTTTTGGATGTGTCTGTTCCACTATATATTGACTGTTTTAACAACATTTTCTTTATTGTCATGCAGCATAATTCTGCTGTTGGGTGATCGAGAAAATTTTGTTGTTGTTGGGGTGTTCCACTAAGTCTTACTATTTGTTATTATATCAGTTTTTTGCTGCAATCAACTTGTGACTAGACGGTGTTCGGTAATAATTATCTGATGGTTTTTCAATCATAATACTTGGCAATATTATCTAATTATTGTTTTGTATTACTCATTGTATATTCATACCAAAGGTTAATAAAACATCTTTGAAAGCTATATTGCTGTCACAAATCATTATTTTTCACCCTTTTTTTGTAAAAGGTGGGTTTTAATGATGTCAAGTGTTAACTACAAAATTTTTCAAATAATTATACAAAGTTAAACTAAATTTAATAGCAGATTTTACATGTGCCTTATCATTTTAAGAAGCCATAATATATGAGTGACTAGATGTTCCCCCGCAGGCTTTGCCCCGCAAATGATTTATACAAATTATGACAAATGTGTGTGCTGCATTCTGTGGTTAGCCCATGGAACTTCTACGAATCAAGATCAGCAATTTGTATTTTCATCAGCTCAGTCAAAAATGAATGTCCATAAGGAATACATGGGAACTTTGAACCTCCTTGGGGAAAAGCCCTATAGGATTTTCACAACTTTAATATGCCTATATGTAACTCAGGACTACCAAGTACCTCTCTGCCAAATTTCAGCTCAACCAGTCCAGCGGTTAGAGTGTGATTGAGCCACAAATATCTAAACAAGCATACAAACAAACTTACAAACTTTCACATTTATAATATTAGTAGGATTTAAGTAATTTGATGGTATACTCTTTAGCTGATTTGTTAAGCATGCTTTATTTTATGCTTTGATTTTTACACAGTCCCGATACTCTCACAACTGTCCCCAAAATTGGTTTATTGTTATGGCTCATTCTATACTATCTTATTATGGTTATTGGTTTGTTATTAGACATACAAGCCAACAAAACGCTTACAATTTGCCTATTTTTTAAGCGATTCTTAATTTTATTCATTCTGGTGGTGTCATATTATAAAATTAACTGCAGGAAAATGTTCTTTATTTTTGTATGAAATAGTATTGGTATATATATATATATAAAACAATATAACAAACCGTTTTACCAATATCCCCTAAGATAAGTAACAGTAACTATAGGCTAATATTAATTCTTATTTCACAGCAGTCATTAATATTCTCCGCGCCACAGAGCATAACCTTCATTTAACTGATTTAGGATCCTGCCTCACGTCTCTTTCTTGTAATATTTAATTCTAAACAATATTTATTTACTTTCATTTATCATAGCGCTTAAGATATAGCACTTAGTGGTCAATATCTACGTAGTAAATTTAATCCGAGACAGGTTACAGTTTCATTCTGACTCAAAGCGAGTTACTCGTCAGAAAAATATGGTTGCAATTCAAAATCAGGCATTATATTTTCAGATAGTCGAAGAACGACATTTATAGCCAGCCCGAGGGAATCTGATTTACCATTTCTGGAATTACCTTCAAACTTTGAGCCGCCTCCAGCGATCATCGAGCACAAAGACATTTCTCCGACGAGCGGACATCGAAAGCGGCATCAGTTATCACCGACGAAAACCAACAACTTGACACCTAAGAAGTTATGTGTGAAATTGTCAGGAGTTTTAAATGATAAATTTTTAGTAAGTAGCACTTCTGTAATTCATCTTGGGGGAATGTGGAACAACTGGACATGTGTAGATTTAAATATTTAGCGATTTAAATAATAATTTGAATACACATTTTAGAACAATAAATTGTATATAATGGTCTATTCACCATTACATAAAAGTAATGCAATGCTGTAATGGAGTTAAAGTGCTTATGAGCTAATATTATTAAGGCTTATCAAATCAAATCAAAATAACTTTATTCATGAAGCACATAGGTTGTACAGATTGGTGTCATTTACAAAAAATAAAATGAAATAATACATAATATAACAATCAGTTTCAGATAGGTTAAAAATTAAATAGGCCATAACTTTACTGTGCTGTCATCTCAAACTCAATTTATTTTGGCTGGATATAAAATTATTAATTTGCTTATATTACAGTAGAACCCCTCATATTTGACCTCAGAATAACCGACCATGTGTCCGATTGTCCACCGAACTTCTGCCAAAGCATTTTTACGCTGCGGTTGAGTGTAGCCTGACTTAACTTGGAAGTCTCGAACTTTTGTTTTCCATCAAAACATCTAGTTAGCTTAGTTCTGATTAGTGGTTTTTATGAGGCTATCAGTGTATTTTAGCAATATGGATGTGTTTGTTCCAATATTAAGTATCGGTTTTAGCGAATTTCCCCTATAGGGAAGAAGCTATTACCGTAGTCGGCATGGTAAGACCTAGGACCGGGACCATGATAACTTTTCGTTTTGAGGTCCCCAGACCCCAAAAACACCATTCGTTCGAAACTGTATTTATATATATATATATATATATATATATATATATACGGGATGTAATAAAAGACATCTTACAACACTTAAAATATATTTATTTACACTACACTTATTACCTTATACCTTAATCTTACCTATACCTTAACTTATTACCTTATAACACTTATTACACACACACATATATATATATGTGTCCGTGGGTGCGATAACTCTCGTAAAAAAAGTCCGATTTTGATGAAATTTGGTATAAACGTGTAAAGCAACATTTATGACTTTAAGTTCGAAAACCAGCCATATCGCTCTACCTTAAGGGGTATTTTGGAGGGGTTTTGTACCCCAAAAATGGGTTGTTTGAGCTTTTTACATATAATTTTTGAAATAGTCAAATTTTAGTTTTTACCATTGGATTCAGCTTTAAAAAACATACAATTTGGTATTTTGATCATTCCTCTACATCAATCGGTTACCGAGATATTGAAAGTGCTAAACACAGTACGTTGTCTAATGTTATTCTTATGGAGAATAAGAACAAAATTATATCTCACTTCTTTATGAACGTATACTGACGAAACTTGGTATACGGCTTTATCTGGTTTTTGTCTATTGTTATTTGCTCAAAAAAACAATTTTTTGCTAAAGGTTCCCGTAGCAGCAAATCTGTGTACTCAGCCTTCTTATGGAGAAAAATGAAAATGCTATGTCTCACTTAATTCTGAACATAAATTAATGAAACCTCTTATATGACTTCACCTAGTTGAGTTATATTGATATTTGCCTAAATACCCATTTTTTTCGTTCCTTGTTGTAGCAAACCTGCGTACTCATCCCCATGTTATTCTTATGGAGATTAATCAAAATGGAATATATCGCTTATTTATAAATGAATATTGATGAAACTAGGTATGTAGCTTCACCTAGTTGAGTTATATTCATATTTGCATAGAAACCAATTGTTTATGTTCCTTGTTTCAGCAAACCTATGTACTCATCCCCAATGTTATTCTCATGGGGAATAATTAAAATTGTATATATCGCTTACTTGTGAATATATTTTTATGAAACTTGGTATGCGGCTTTATGTGGTATTAAGTCATATATTATGCATTGGAAATTCGCTGAGTAAGCAGGTTTGCTGCGACGGGGGTATTTTGTTCTTCTGACCCTTGATCTTTTTACTTTTGATTATAAGGCCTTTTTTTTGTCCCGACCATGACTTGGTCCCATAGGTGACAAATATTTTAGGTTCTACTTTAAAAAAAATTGTAAGTAATTAACTATAAATTAGTTACTAAACATTTGAAGTAAACTAGATACAGCAGAAGATTTAAGTTATCATATGTACAGTAAGAAAACTTGATAATAATGTGACCAATGTTTGAAGTAACTAGGGACTTGATATGCGCAAATTGCTTGTATTTAGACACACCATTAGTTTGTTGTTGTTTGCGTCTTTAAGGTATATTACTATCTCTATTTTAAAAGTTAATTTTGAAGTGCATGTTACCTCAATGCTTTCAATTCAAATTGCATAGTTTGCTTTCAATGGGAAATCCGCATTAGCCCCAAATGGGATATAAAATGGGTTGTGATTAAAACGAACGTATCAATATGTTTCCAATGATTCCTATATGTATCAAAATTCTGATAATACTTTAAAAATCATTTACGGCTTCACCTCATTTGATTTTAAGTTACCTTAAGAAGATTAGGATGCTGGTATGAGAGAGCCTTTTCCCCCATACCCTTCAAAACATTTATCCTGCCTGTGATGCTGATCCCTGGCGAGTATGGAACATGAAGTAGAATTAGAATTGGCTGGCTATTGGTTATGTTTTCATCATAAAGGCAATAAGTACTGTAATCTGTGGGTGTTAGCTTTGTGACCAGTTTTTATTATTTTGTATGAGCATGTAAATTAATATTTTCATACTTTAATTTAGTTGTACAGACGAGAAAATAAATGTGATTCCTTTTAAAAAGCATACTGAATATTTGAACGTGTTTTATTTCAGAATCCTATGGAAAATCAGTTAAGACTAATTCAAGAAGACATTTTGCAGAAACAAAAAGAAGAAAAAGAACCGAATAAACTATTGTCACATATTAAACCCGACGGTTTCAGTGTGATGAATGTTATGAAGATGAAGCTCCTTGCTAATGAAAATAAGTATGTTATCAGAACCAATATGAAGGAGAACAGACAAAAAAAGATTATAACAGCCAAGAATTCGTTCGACGATGATACTGATGCGCCTTCAATAATATCGATGGAGGAAGATTTCAGGGTTCCAGAACCCCTGAGACTATCAGATCTACAGTTGAAACTGGACACAAGCGACCCTTCGTCTTACGCATCTCAGCTGTCACCTGGGACGTCGAAAACGTCTCTGAGCTCCAGGAGAAATGGAATTGATAGTCTTAAATCATCGTCGGTGTCATCTTATACAGTTCACGCACCACCTCTAGTCGTACCAGAATCTGTTCAAAATCTGAAATTGAGTTCTAACCGGAGTTATAATGAACTTTCATATCCTAGTAATAAAGTTACAACCAGCCATTCCTGTGCTTCAGACCCAAAAGTTTCAAGTTATCCTCATTCTTCAAAATCATTCCAAGAAAAACCAACGAGCCTATCACACTCCGCATCATCTCTGAGTATAACTAGTCAAAGTCGACAATCGAACAAGCTGAATCTCCAGGAGGAGTTTAGCCATTCCGAATTACATTATGAAGACCCAAGAAAAGAAATACAAACTGTCCAAGGGGTATGTTATGTTTGTTAATTCCATGTATTTTATTCAAAAAGTAGATGTGTCAAAAGGTTTTTTGTATGTTTGTAACTGTGGCTCGGTGTTGGTACTTTGTGTGGATTTCAGTGGCTGAAAGTAGCTAAACATATGTACACTAGGTATTTTGTGTGTTAAGATAACAGTTCTTAATAGTTGTCAGCAAAGACTTGGATTTTTACAATAGTTGTGAATATTCAAGGGACCTGGTATTTGGACCGAGACTACAAGAAACAACTTGAATAGTATGATTGTGCTGTGCTATCAGGCTTAAAAAGACAACTAGGCTTATTAGAAACTTGCAAAATCAGTTTATGTAAGAAAAAGCATACAGTAAACGAGTAAAACTATATACCGGTAACCACGTTTTGCCAAACTGATCATTTCAGAAATACTGTTTAACAATTCATAGAATTGGTCTCAGCCAATACAGACATTAACCGCTTGTCTGTGCATTGTAAGCCTGTGGCATTCCATAGCATAGCACCAAATCTCATATCGCCGAATCACATAAATTTTCATTGCGACCAAAAATGGAATATGCGTCTGGTTTTGTTATTTAGGTTAGAATAAAAAATCAAGACACTTTAGTACTTTGTATTATGCTAACCCCTCTCACAATGAGGTTAAGAATAACAATAGGGTCTCAGTTTAGTCTAAAATTTAATTTTGGTAGAGTTGAACAAGATTTGATTTTGGTCGAGTATAACACATTATTAATTTCGGTTGAGTACAACCCATCGTTAAAACTTTTCTGAAGTGTAGTACTATTGAAATTCGGTTTCGAGTTCTGGTCTTATGTAACACATCTGTTTTTCAGAGTTGTTAAACAAAGTTATATTTCAGAGTTACGGGATTTAGCGTTATGGCATCGTAACAACATGAAACTGCTATAAGAATAAACATTGCTTATCACTGCAACTAATCTAATTTTAAGAACTTAAATATTATGTTTTGTCTTCCGGTGACTAGCTCGGTTAACCTGGATTCTTGGTTGGCTGTGTCTGGGATAATCATGATTCTACCGTAAATACAATATCCTTAAGTTTGACATTTTTAACCAAGTACTACATTGTGTTTCTGCTACAGTACTAATAATTTCTTTCTTTTTGTCCCACCTATTCATTTTGTGACACTAACGTTTTTCTTTAAATTCTAAACAAACACTTTCATATTTGTACAACACTGTTTATATTCCTTGTTTGGGTACCCTTCAAAAAGGATTTGTTCTAGTCCAATCCGTCAGCCCTGTTTTTACAATTCCACGCTGAGCTCAGTAGGCTGGATGCCTTCGACCAGTCTCTAGCCCAAGTCATAGCCGCCGAAAGGCTTCACAGCATCTCCGCCCATCTGCACGTCTGTAGGAGACGCACCCACTCGCCCGACAGGAGTAGCCATGGCCTGTTGCCGGGAGAGGCTAGACTTGCCACACACGATCGGACCAGCCGCAGCCGGTCCCCTCAGTACTCCTCTGTGTATGAACTACCCTCTTCTGAACCGAAGGTGAGTCGCGCCTTTATGACTGTATTATCCGATGGTAAACCACCGATGGGTGATAAATAAATATTTTTACTACTCAACTTGAAGTTAAATTTGTGTGTTAATATTTGTAATGTTACTTTTTTAACGCATTAAATTTGGCAAAACTTGCAAACAACTCTAAGTACTTTGTTTGAAACTCGCTGTGATGGTGAGTTTAATTTTTAATCTATGTTTATTTATCAAAATTATAAAAGATCAAATGAAATAAAAATTTCCTTTATTTACAAGGTTTGTACATGTACAATGTATATGATCAGAGTCAACAAAAACTAATAATACTAGGGAGTTCTCGATCACTTAACATCTGGAAATGAACAGATTAGTTGTAAAGTTAGTAAGTTAGTAAGACAAAAAGCTTCGCTTGAGTCAATTCATCTGCATACGTCCCCACCAAATAAGTGATCCATGTGTTTTTAATAGTCAAAGTCATACTACTGCAGAGAAAAAAATACTTTTTTACATAGTCCAAAGGCTTTGAGAACTACTAAAACTTCTACAGTAGAGTCCCGCAAACTCGGACCCCGATAACCCATAAGTCCGAATAACCTGGAAACCTGGTAGAGTGGTAAATACCCGCACTTCAAACGCTACGGCACCGACCGGAGCAAGTCACGACTCCGACTACAGGTTTTTTCGTTAGGTGTTTTTGAACAGTTGAAGTTTAAGTTTTAGTTTTTTTTTTGTATTTTTATGCAATAAATAAATGTTGAATACAGTAATAATGTATAAAAACTACTACATTTTATTACTTTTACTCCCTTTCCCAATAACCCGGACATTTCACAAACCTGGTCACCCTTCAGTCCACATTAGTCCGGGTTTGCGGGACTCTACTGTATATTTTAAACATGTACCAAATTGCTGTGGTTTACAATTTTTAGATTATAACTCTAGATAAATTGTATCTTTTGATGATTGGCTTAATAAGTTTTGCAAGAATAAATTCCAATAATTTTATCACATTTTATATTTTATAAACAATTTTGATTGCATTAAAAACCGGATGTAATAAAGTAAGAAGGTGTGTGGGGGTTGGATCAAGGATATGCTTAACACTAATTACACTACCAAGATTTCTAACTTTGATCTCATTATAGCTAAAAGAACAAACAAAAAAGCTGTTATTGCTCCCATAGGCGTCTCCTGTTAGTGACGTGAGCAGCATCAGAACAGCCACCAGTCAACACGAGCGACTGCAAGGCTCCAGGACTGCTTCTTCTCTCCACTCGGTGGTGGAGCAGACTTCTCCTGTGTTCGGTAAGCCCACTGCGACAGATGTGTGTGGTAGGGATTGTGATCAATCAGGGGAGGTCCTTACGAATGGGATTTGAGTAAACCTCTCCCAACGCAAAGGGTAAGAGAAGATGTTGATGACAAATCTAAATTGTGCTATGTAGGATCAAAGACGATTTTAATTAAGTCACATGCTTATTTTAATATTTTCAAGATTTCTTGTAGGCTAATTCTTTTATTTTGATCACTTGCAATTCTTGAATATCTGAGGGAAGGTAATTTCATATGTACTTATACAGTCTTTACCGTAGTATGGTACCGTACGGTCGTCCAAGTTCTCAAACAGTTTTTTTACGTCTAGGTAAAATGCCGCCAGTTTCTTTGCAGCGAGACAAAATTAAAATCGTAATGCAACTTTGTTTTGTTAACTCTAATACTTTTGAATACTTTCTTGTCATGGTCTATTTTGCAGCTATTTATGTAGTTTCCTTATAATATTTTAACGCTTGCCTAACTTTAGTACTAGAGTGCGAGAAATGCCACTGGGTCCTCCAAGTGCCATAAAAGGTCCTCTAAAAGTCCTCCTTTTTGTTTCCTTTAACTTGGTATACATCCTGATTTTTACTTTCTGCCCTTTATACATAGTATATGGAGAAAGTATTGTTTTCGTCAAAATTTTCAAATTTGAATTGTTAGTGGAGATATTTGTTTTGGTGCTCCCTGAACCCAAAAAAATGATTTTTACGTGATGTCTATCTGTCTGTCTGTCTGTATGGATGTGTTAGCTAGAGCCCTAACCAATGGTCCGATTTTTATGAAATTTGGTATGTAGGTACTAATACACGAGATCTCCAGGCGTTTTTTTTTTTAATTGTTTGGGATTTTTGATTTTAAGGGTCATTATCCCCCAAAAACCACCAAATAATATGAAACATCAAGATTTCTCAAAAACGGCTCTAACGATTTTGATTAAACTTTAGTCGTTTGTAGAACTTTAGTTTTCCAACTTGACAACCCGCCAAAATGATCTATCGGCTCTTGAACCCGCCTATGAACTTTTCTCTTGGTTTCCAAAATGACACCACCCGCATTTCTGTAAAAATTCGGGTGTAGAAATGACAAAACTTAAAATATCAAAAATTCAGTTTGTTGGATTTTTTATAAAAAAAAACATAAATATAAAAAATATTACTATTCACCATTAAAAAGAGCTAAAACAACTAAATAATTTAGTATTTTGAATTACTATTCTACAATTACTGGTTGCGGGGAAAATTTAAATTTTCATTTTGCAGTAAACACAGTACGTTGTCCAATGTTATTCTTATGGGGAATACAAAAAAACTACTATTTCTCTCTTATTTATTGATCAATTTCGTTCAAACATGATATGCTTGTCAAGTTAGCATTGACCAACAGAGAAATTCAAAATATGTTGCCCCTAATAACCCTGAGAGGGGTGAATAGGGGACATTTCCCCTCTTAAAACCACGTGTGTAGCGATAAATTCTGTAGTGCCTCCTAAACAGGGATTCGGGTGGATATTTTTGAAAACAACTTGTTTACAAGATTTTCTGTACATTCGACCGTGCTTTGTATTCTATACTTAGTCAATAAAAAGTAATTTATTCATTAAAGTTGGGCTAAAAGAAAGAAAGTATGTGTCAGTTTCCTGATACCGTTTATTTAAGGTCTTTGTACGCACATTGCTGCTAACCCGACCTCAAAACGATAATGAATTTGAATTTTGCATGATGATGGTAGGAGAAGTGACCTTTTGTTTTACAAGGCCCAGAAGTAGTAAAATGATATCATCCTTAAACCTTAACATATTTAATGAGGATGTCTTTTGCTTTAAGTCTCCTATATAACTCGGTTTTCGGGAAAATTTATTTTGAAAAGGTCCCTGTTTGTTTATTTTAGTTTTTCAAAATCCGTTCATAAACAATGGAAGAGTTGTTTTGACAAAATCTACTTAGCCTATTATAGATTACAGATATAGCCGTTTGTATTGATCATGTGTCATTGTTCAATTTCTTCTTGTGGTGTTTCCAGACAACACTCAGAGTGACGCCAAGGAACTGCCTCCGAAGCTGAGTCCCCATCTCAGTTTCTCCTCATCCATTCCTCTCTCTTTCTCCCCAAAAAGTATTCACATCCTGCAAGTGGTAAGGTCCATGTTAATTGTTGCTATATATCGGTTTTGAGATGCAAATTTATTTTTAAGGTATCACCAATCCTTCATCAAAATCATAAATTTTAGTTTATGCTGTTTTACTGTACTTTGAATATTCATGTATTTACGTTAAAATTGTTAATGTTCTGCATGCTTGTTATGTGGGATTATGGTTTGATCTCTTCTATTTCTCTGTGGGGTAAAATAAAATGCTTGGTTAAATTGTTTGTATATGTATTCATTGTTTATTTATTAATTTTGCTGTGGTTGATTTCAATTTACAACAGCTCGCAGCAAAGAAGTCTGTTGGACTGCAGCCAATAGAACGAGAGCGCGGCGTTGACAAGTGTACAGTAGCCTCGCACAGTCCTGGCACCCTGCTGCAAGCTGCTCGAGGCTACAGACACAACGAAGCACTGTAGCAGCTCTGGTGCGGCGTGAACTGTTAATACTGCGGGCGATTTAATTAAATAATTCTCTTCAGATAAATAATGAAAATTGTATCTAGATAATCAAAAAAGTTATGATGCTATAATTTTCAAAATATACTATTAAATTATACAGGGTGTTTGGGAAAAAAAGTTCCAATAATTTACTACGTTATTGTACACATCAAAATAAGCAAAAAAGTTTCCATGAACGTATGTTCTAAAATGTATAATCTTTCATCTATCTTTCTGTGTATTTTACATAATTTAACATAACTTTTTAACCACTAAAGGTATCAACTTCAAACCTGGTATGGCATGTCAAGTTTCTACTTCATACCATTTAAAAAATGGCGGCCATTTTTGTTTCTCAAAGGTAAATATCTTAAAAACCGTAAGTTTTTGGAATAAACTATAAGAATCAAAACAGCTGTGTCATGTTGTCCTAAAAAAAATAATATTAAGACTTTAACTATAAGATTTTAAATAACTGAGCAATTGTAATTTGTGCAAGTTAAAATATGTTTTTTGCCATTCTGGGCTAAAACTTCATGTTTTAACTTATAAAGTTAATTCCCAGTTATTTAAAACTATATAGTTTAAAACTTCATATTATTGTTTTTAGGACAAAATGACACACTTTTTTATTCTTACAGTTTTTTCTAAATATTACGGTTTTTAAGTATATTTAGCTTTGAAAAATAATAATGGCCACCATTTTAAAATGGTGCATATTAGAAACTTCATATGCCATACCAAAATGGGTCGTAAAAGATACTTGCACCAAATTTAAAGTATTTAAAAAAACGTTTTTTGGGTTCTGACCTTAACTGAAAATATCTATTAGGAAACAAGTTTTGTAGATCAAGAGTTCAGACATTTAGTACATCAAACAAAAGCAATATAACGTCCACAATCCAAGAAATCCATTTACAAGCCTTGCAATCAAAGAATCAAATAATATTAGTTTTTAAGAGGGGGCAGGAGTCAGATAGAATTCCGCCTTTTGATTTGGGGTTTGGCCACTAGAGCGCTAGTAGTTTTTCAAATAATTCTTCCTTACCGACCGGCAGCGTGCGTAGGCTCGGCCTTCAGTCAACGGATCGGTATTGTCTAGTTTGATTTACAACACCTAGAATGACGGGTTCACTGTCACTGGCGCAGCTTCTCGCACACACGGGACTAAACCCAAAATACTTGTCAAGATTGTTTGGTGTAAAGGCTGATAAAATATCTTGCAACTTCGTCTAAATCTTATGTCTGGCAATATTTACTAGCAAAAATATTATGTTATAAGAAATACTTTAGACATTTATTAATTTCTCCGGTCAACATTTATCTTTGCATTATCAGTTTTGTAGCTGCCGCCTTATATCGATTTAATGAAAATTTCATAAGCTTTAAGAATATCACTTTTCACTATTATAGTCGAGTTTAGCAATTTTCATTAACATAATATGTGATATATTTTGTAGAGACTATTGTATTTTTTTACAGTTCAGGTCACAGTGCTTGGCATCTGGTTAGCGTATGCTCTGGAATAAATTTTCGCCTCTATTTGGCTTAGTACGGTTATTAGTGTTACAGTCTAATTTTGTCAGCTGAAAGCAAAAATCACTTATTTAATTTTAAAACATTTGTATTGGTTGTTTTTGTTAATATCTACTTTTATTTATGAGAAATGTTAGTAGTTTCTCGCCTTTCCCAAGTGCCAAAGCACCGTGAATCGAACTGTTCAACGGACTTTGTTGCTAGTTAGGATATAAAACACTAGTGGCTTGTAGAGGATAACTTCTAACCTTCTGTTTAGCCTGCATTTTATCTACGGTTTACTGGGAAATTAATTAAATACCTCCTTTTAGCGAATTTCTCCTATAGGGAAGAAGCTATTACCGTAGTCGGCATGGTAAGACCTAGGCCCGGGACCATGATAACTTTTCGTTTTGAGGTCCCCAGACCCTAAAAACACCGTTCGTTCGAAACTGTATATATATATATATATATATCGTGTGTCCATGAGCACGATAACTCTCGTAAAAATTATCCGATTTTGATGACATTTGGTATAAACGTGTAAAGCAACATTTATGACTTCAAGTTCGAAAACCAGCCAGATCGCTTTATCCGAAGGTGTATTTTGGGGGGGGTTTTGTACCCCAAAAATGGGTTTTAGAATTTTTTACATATAATTTTGGGAATAGTCAAATTTTAGTTTTTACCATTTGATTCAGCTTAAAAAAACATACAATTTGGTATTTTGATCATTCCTCTACGTCAATTGGTTACCAAGATATTGAATGTGCTAAACACAGTATGTTGTCTAATGTTATTCTTATGGAGGAAAATAAGAAATTTATATCTCGCTTATTTATGAACGTATACTGACAAAAGTTGGTATACGGCTTCATCTGGTTGTGGTCCATTGATATTTGCTATAAAAAAAACAGTTTTTTGCTAAAGGCTCCCGTAGCAGCAAACCTGCTTACTCAGCCCCATGTTATTCTTATGGATAATAATTAAATGCTATTTCTCCCCTAATTATGAACATAAATGAATAAAAACTGGTATATGACTTCACCTAGATGAGTTATATTGATATTAGCACAAAAACCCATTTTTTGTGTCCCTTGATGCAGCAAACCTGCGTACTCAGCCCCAATCTGAGTATGCAGGTTTGCTGCGACGGGGGTATTTCCACAAACCGAGTTAAGTTATTGCTCATAAGCTCTACGATTATCGAAAGAAAGTGACTGGCAGAGCGGCCGCACGGCAACCGAACATGCTATTTCATAACCTAGTGGAAACATAACCTTCCAATAAACGTTATTTAACATGTCAGTTAAATTTTGTCTGACTGTTCATTAGATCTTTAAAATACTACGCTAAGCCGATTTTAGTTAAGAAAATTCCTCTGTTATTTCTGATCCAATTTTTAGGCCTGAGCTATCAAAATATTGGTCCTAGTTAGTAGCTGTGAAGAAAGGTTTTTTCGACATTTTCATTCAAAAGACATAGGCCCCCCTCAAAGTGTTTTGCGTGTATGATTAACATGTTGAATAATTTTGTTCCAATTGCAGCTGTTAAACACTATGGACAGGTAATTAGAAATAACAGATGTCACAAGCAATTAATTTATCTATCTACATAAATCAGTAATATAAGTTTTGTTTCTACATTGCTTTGAGCGCTGAAATATGTTATGGGTCGGACGCTGCGAAGACATTGAAGTTGTTGTTACAATTTGTTAAAAAACTAAAGAAATATTCTTTAATAAGGAGCCGTAATATTTCATGAGGCCTTTCGCCAGCAACGCTGGCATCGTCAGACGAACTTGCAAACTGAAATAAGATATATTTAGAATAATAATTTAAATATAAACAACATAAACATATGATTTGAAGAACATCAAAGTGTTATCAGTTTTAAGTATACTTATATAAACAAATACTTATGAAATCAAATGTATAATATAGTAAAATTTAAAAAAATATTCTACACAAACCTTTGGACTGGCTAAATGATTGACAGACATTTAAGATTAAAATTTGTTTATACTTTATGAACAATAGCAGGAGTTTCTGGCGTTGCTCAGTGAGCTGTATACAATCTGGAGAGACTACTGCCTTGCAGTTATGAAAAAAAAACTGTGCCGTGTTTGAAAAGCAGCTGGAAGCACAATATCTCCCCTCTACAGTACCAACAGCAAAACGAACACCATGTACAAGGTGCCATTATCGTTTTGTAAAAAAAAAGAAACACACAGCATAGCAGCAAGGACAGATGTTACGGGCATTAAATGATTAATGACTAAAAATTGCCATGTTGGGCCATGTAAATTCAAAAATACGAGGAGAAAATTTACTCAATTTCGAGCGGTAGTTACTACTAGTGATAATGGTTTCAAAAGGAGAATCAAATCTGCCACGCGAAATCGGTTGCGGAAGCGGGATCTTTGGTCGGTAAGCGACGTTGCTGCCATCTATCGGGGCGACAGCGAACCAGTTGCAGTTTGTGGGCCTACTCGTTTTGTAAGACTTCAAAATAGGGCTTATTTTGGAACAGTTTCACATTTTAAAACAAAAAAACACTCAGGCCAAACATTAACAATAACATAACTGTTATTATGACGTTTTCAAATTTAATTTATATAAAACGTATCATTTTATAAATTGTTTCAAAAGTACACAACTTCTTATGGGAAAAAAGGAAGTTGATTTTCATATTTTAGGTGTTATTTTTGAAAAATACTTCATTTTAATTATAAGATCATACGGCTAACAACTATAAGATTGTTTGGCCTGCGATCATTTTTGCATTTAAAGGCGGGCAGACAGTAAAATAAAACATTTATAGTAGCGTCCCATGTTAAAAGACGACCGGAACCGGCGGCTGGTGGAGCTAGGTCTGGCCCCCTCTTAATATAGAAGAAACAAAGCTATCGTCCTAAACTTTTTTAATGTTCGTAATTTATTGTTCTTTAACATAGTGTTACAAGATTTGTTGCAGTTTTACATTTTTTCACTGAGCGCCTTGATTTAATGTAATACAGTGATTCGGCGTCAAGCGCTGTTAGAGCGGGGAAACAGCTTGGCAACTGCGCGTGATGCATATTTGTTTATTCAAGGTCACGTCGACTGCAGGCTCCACCTCTAACGGACTTCTCTGCTGCTGGACACTGTAGATATTTAGGTTGCTTAGTTTATATATTCAATGAAATTCATTAATTTTAAATAGCATTACTTTGTGACAGTGTAAAATCAGCATTAGTCAAGCATATAATTAATTATTTTTTTATTTTCAGAACAGTGTGTATATATTAGACATTTTTTAATTTATTATGCTTACCTTCCTTTATGCTACAGAATTGTTCTAACATTTTTATTCTCCTGAAACTTCGTACCTGACCTATAGAAAGACAGGAGTGTGCCATCAGCAGATCGTACTTTGATCAAGTGGTATAGAGGACCCTGTCAGTCCTAATCCCACCTCAGACAAGTCCCTCAGTAAAATTTATATTTTCCGCTCTTAGCTTGAATATAAGTAACAAATAACCGATTCAAGATTCTGCGGATTTATTTTAGTCTCCAAATACATTTTATATTATATAAACTGTTTACCCCTTTAGTTTTACTTTGATGATTTTTCACATTAAAAAGTAAACATCATCCATCACAGGCTGGGCCTTCGCACAATATTTCAATCATTACATCAGAATTAGTTTTTTAAGCGTTTTAAATAAGTTTTAAAAATTGATAACTTTTCATCATTGTTTATTGCTAATTATTTATTTTAATCACTTAAAATAAATTAAATAGAAAGTAAAAGTCTGTTAAGAAACTGATCCATTGTGTAGCCTGATTTAATTCCTGCAATAGCGGCTGCACATACTCCAGTTGGATGATCCTCACATGGGTTAACAACACATTTTGAAATCCGTGATAATATGATTCTCTTTAAGGGGTGAAAACCATTCATTCAGTAAGAGTTAGTTTTCATAATTTCAGTTTAATTTATTTTTATTTTTATGTTTGACGCTTTTAAGATCAAATTTGACATTTTAAGTTTTAAATTGGTTGCATAATGGTTTTTCAAGTCATTAACTAATTAAGTGGTTAATTAATAGTCAGTGTTTCAGTATGTTACTTGTTTTACATTACGAATGGATTGTTCCAGCTAATAGATGATGCGCAATTTCAAAGGAAGCAGGTTGAGTTGATGTACAAAACTCAAGAGGATATTCTTTTATCACAGTACAAAGCTGAACTGTCTGAAGTTGATATGCGATACAGGTTAGTTTTATCTTATAACAAAGGTACAATAAAATACCCCCGTCGCAGCAAACCTGCGTACTCAGCGAATTTCCAATGCATGTATATGTTTCTCAACCCACATAAAGCCACTCGCCAAGTTTCATAAAAATAGGCCTACACAAGTAAATAAGTGATGTAGCATTTTATTTATTCTCCATAAGAATAATATTGAAAGCTGAGTACACAGGTTTGCTGCAACAAGGAATACAAAATATGTGTTTTTATGCAATTATAAATATAACTTAAACCAGCCGAAGCTGCATACCAAGTTTTGTTAATTTATGTTTATAACTAAGGGAGACATTACATTTTACTTATTCTCCATAAGAATAACAGGGGGCTAAAAGTATTAAGGTGTTGCTGTAAGGGGGACAATCAACAAAAAATTACATATAGTATACACACTTGGCTTAATTGTGTAGTGAGAACACCCTCCAATTGTGCCTGAACTACTTTGAACGATTAAATTACAAACAATATCCTTAACTTGTGGTTGTGATTGAAGATTTTAAATATTTGTTAATTTTATTCTAAATATTGCTACAGAAAAATACAGTATTATGTAATTGGGACTTTGGAATTGCTTTTGCCAACTCAAATTCAAAATCGTTTACATTCTATGCACATTATAAGATTACAAGCATATTTTTACAATGTTAATAACTTATGATCAAAATAATAACAATACAATAGGGAAATTAATTTCCATGTGGAGGAAGTAAACCAAACTATCAGGTAACAATAGGAAGTGAAAATTGACTGTGTGAAAATGAATACTAAAGATTTTATTTTATGATGAAAACTATATTATTGAAATAAATACGTATACAGTAGTCACACAGAAATCCAGACTAATTTGGCGAACGGCCAGTTCGGATTTCCTGGAGAGGGGCATAAGTCATATGAAACACAAACAAATTCGCACGCAGCACGCTGACGTGAGGGAAGTGAATTTCCACATAAAAAACTATAAAAACTCAAAATCAGTTAAAAACATACATTTATTCCAATTTTTATTCAAATCTGAAAATATTGATTTTTTGGCTGTTCTGATGTTCCTGGTTATATTTACCTGCAATGGTGGGAATACAATTTTGCACATTATAAGGCTAGGAGAAGGTCCAGTTAGGCTTTAAAGTAGGCGTGAGGTTGTTGGGGATGATAAAAGTACACCAACAAATGAATAATAGGCTTTTCTAATGTAAAATCCCCATAAGACAACGTACTGTATTTGGTCGATACACATTTTCCTTAATAACTCGGTAAATATTTATGCTAGAATAACGAGAGGGGGCTTAAAAGTTTCGTCACACTAATTCCCATCTTTCAACATGCGTTAATTTCACATCCAGGGCTTGTCTGACCCTTTTTGGGTCCAAAAACTCGAAATTTGAAAAATTAATCCCCAAAAAAGGGGTTTAGAGTTTTCCGATTGTTTTGCCCAACGAACTTGTCCAACAGATTATAGAAAGGAACGTCCCTACCAAATTTAAAGCAAATCGGACAAAAACTGTGACCGCTAGAGTGCATACACATAATATATATATATATATATATATATATATATATATATATGTATGTATATATACATATATATATATATAAAATTTTGAACGACCCCCCAAAACGTGTTCAGGGGGTCACGTTAGGAACTTCTATGGTGGTCCCGGGCTTAAGTTTCACCGTGCGGGTCATGCTAATAGTTCACTTTCCATAGGAAATTCACTAACAAGGCAAAGTGACATGAGCTCTTACAAAGCAGGTCCAGTGAACTGAAACACAGCGCGCACGAGGATGCAAACTATATGACATTTGTGTAATGCAGGTTAATCATGTATACACTAAAGGCACTTAACCGTAAAGATTGTTTTTTCATTTTTATTTGCATAAAAAATCAAGATCATTGGACTAGGCCGATCTGGATTTCTGTGAATCTACTATATATTAAAAATTAATAAGTGGTGTAATTTTTTTAATTTTAAAAATAGCATTGATGGTTTCAACTTTCAGGAGAGATGGCCAACTAACCAACACAGGAGTTGAGACGAAAAGAATAGTTGATGAAAAATACAAAACTCCATTGACCAAGCTGAGAGAGTAAGTCCTTTAATAAAGCATACATAACAGTTCTTAAATATACTTAATAGTTTTATCAGTGACTAGAATATTTAAAAATGATAAAAATATTGTGCAATTGGACTATAGATGCATGGCAAAACCTGCATATAATGTGGTTGTGGAGAAATTATTTTCCTTGTCACTGCTTTGGAAGGGATAATAAGAACGATATAACATATCGTAAGTATCGTAGTTACCGTAGTGTCGTTATTATTATAAGGGACATATAATAATATGGTATGTAAGGGATATAATTCAATTCAGTTATCTTTATTTAAAAAAATGCTGCACAAACATACGTGTGGTGTAGAAAGCTTCCCAAATTCGAGTGAGAGATTTGATCGGTACATCCATCCCCTTTTGGCTGTAGTTAACTATTGGAAAAATAATATATTTGTGTATTCTTCATTGAACATGGAAAAAATATTTGTTGTACAAATGTAATTATGTTAATAACAATTATACTATACTAACCTAAGTAAGTTATTGAATAAAACAAGTAGGTGGTAATAAGTTTTACTTGCATGCTGCTTCCTTTGTGTCCACTGTAAACACACCACATTTATTAAAAATACATTAATAATGGATCTTAGTCGTCCGGTCCAAAATTGTACCCTCAAACAAAGTGAGGAAATGATCAGCCTATCAAGTTAAGAAAGGTTAAACCTTTCCATTTCTTTTTTACAGTTCAAAAGTAAATAATAGCTTTGTTTGTCAATTTGGCGGTGATTAGCAGTTCTTGGAAATCACCTACAGCAAGAAATGTAGGCTTTTTAGTAATAACAACAGCTTTTATAAATTTAGTTATTCTTGTTTTAATGTTTACAAACTAATCTGGTAATATAATATTTATAAAAAATAAATAATTTGATTTTTGATGTGGTCAGTTAACAGACGCTTGATCCAGCGTTTCTTCCCCTCATTGTATTCTAATCAAATTAATTTGAAACTTTAGTATTGTTTTATGTCTCAACATTTAAAGCCATTATTGTTATAAATTTATTTTTAACTCTTTTTAATATGTCAGCTGTTAAACAATTTTCAGCTTTTCAAGAGATGTGAAGGCCAAGCTTAAGTAATTGGTGGGATTTTTAATATCCTGCAATTTGTATTTTTATATTAGAATGTTCACATTGTAATGATATTTTAGGAGGAGAGATCAGGCACTTTCCAACTCAGATGCTCGAATAGAATATCTCACAAAGCAGACTATTTGGTTAAAGAAACAAAAGAAGAGTAAAACGGGCAAACCGAGATCTGCTGAAGCGTCGCCAAAGGTAATGAGATTACCTCACGGTTCTCTACCACTTGAAACTTGCACGGTTGGATCAAACACAGCTCTTACAAAATGTGCTCATGATGATCTGTACACTACTAGCTCTGCCCTACTGCTTTACTTGTTTACTGATTTCACATTTATAATTGAATCAAATCACACAGCTAATCGAATTCCAATATTTAAAAATGTTTAACTTGACACATTTATTTTATTTACGACCTTAAGAGAGGTTGTGTAAAAAAATAGTATTTGTCCTCCTAATTTCCTTATTGAGATCGTGTATTCAAGTGGGTTCAAGGGTGTCACAGTTATGGTTGTCTCAGAAGTTCCCGGTACGGAATCGCTTTTGTATAAATGAGCAAATAGAATTTTGTATCCAGAGCTACTAATTCCTTCCCATTAATGAACCCGTTTGATTGACAGTTGATTAACACACGTTTAAGTAACTGTAAATTCTAACAATCTTTGTAAGAATCACTATAAAACTCTGAAGGCCAGTGGGGCAGAGCTCACAGTTCTATTTTAAGTTCCCTATCCTCCCCAAGTTAGTTTTTGTAAAGTATTTAATTTTGATTATTATAGTTGGTAAATGTTTTATAACGTAAAATTAATCTATATTGATTTATGAAATTTCAACTCTATGAGTACAGTGTATTACACCACATGTCGTATGACTGTGACGTCATGTACCGTACGATTATGATAAATTTTCACTACCTGTGTCGATGTCCTGACACATATCTAGTCATCCAGTCAGTCCTGTAAAAGCGTTCCAACTTCCAACTGTCCGTTCCATGCAGCCGTGGACTCAATGGTATAATGTTCTTGTTTAATTACAATTCCCAATCCTGCTAAATAGTTCAAAACTGATCGCGGGCAACACAGTTATCTTCATCAAATTTCAACTTTATATCCACCCTGGAAGTGTTAAGTGATCTCTCACTTTGACATTTATCATTAAATATGAAACTCTGTATCACTTAAACAATTTTACATAAGGAAGGTAAACAATTGTTTTCGCTAACAAAATTACATTTATACGAAAATATTCTTTTCGACCGCTTATAAAGTAATAAAAAAAACATACATCAGATGTCTCTAAAATTTTACTAGTTACATTGAGTTATGTAGTGAACTTAGATGATTTTTTATTTTAAACCGTGCATAAACAGAAATAGCACTTAAGTTTCAGCATGTGGTGCTTAGCGAGAGTTCATAAATCATACAGAGTTGTTTTACGCCACTCCAAACTGATGGAGTTCCTGCCAACCCTGTCACTTACATGAAATTATCTCCAGTCATCAAATCCACAATTGTTCACAATTTGTCTTTACAGTTTAAAAATTTGTTATGATTTATAACTCTTTCTTTTCTAGCTTAATTTTAACTTTACAAAAAGCAGTTTAAATCATAAGTTGTGTCCCTCTTGCATCATTCAGTTTCAGTTAAAGTTATTTTATTTTCCCCAGAATGAGCTAAGATAGAATCAGAATTAAGTTTGTAGTATTTATTTGGCTAAATTTGATTGTTTTGTCTTCCAAAAATACATCATCTGAGTGTTTACTTGAATCCTCTTTTCACTCACATAGTTAGCCTTTTTTACATGTTTGTTATAAACTTAATGCAATCAGATTTAGTTCTAGGAACGTATGTCGTTTCAGCAGTTGCATGTCTTGTCATGTTGTTTTGTCATAAGCCGAAATACCTTTAACGCTGAAAAGTCTAACTTAAAACCAAGCTACCGAGTATAAAGTTATACTAACGTAAGGATTTTTTATAATTTCAGAAATCCCTGAGTTTTGAGGTTTTGCCAAGGATGGGAAACAAATTATCCAACCAGATGAAATACAACAAGTTGTGTACGGTTTAGTTGTTTTTTAATGAGGCCAATTTCAATATGATGTAAAGGACTTTTAACTATTTTATTTTGGTCTTTCAGTTTGTTGACATATCCCAAGCTTTTTCAGTAAAGGACAAAGGTTGAACATTTGTTATTGTTAATCTATGTTTTAACGTTGTTTTTAAAACTTTCTCTTACAGAAGCTAACTCCCCTTCGCAGTATATCTTTGACTTCTGTTGTGGAGAATAGCTCTTCGTCAGAGTCATCTGTGGGGCTGCAGACATTCGATGATAAGAAGCGGTAAGGGTTTCATGTCAACATATCAAAATTATAACTTATAACTTTTTTCTTTAAACGTTATTAACATTTTTACCGAAATTATATATTCTACAGCACCAGCACAGTCTCAGCCATTTGTTACAGTAACAAAAATTTAAACTCTTAACTAGACCCTAACTGTTCATCATGAGTACCACTTTAATTACTTACACTTGATTAACTTACCTAAATACTGTGTATATGAGAACAATTGTAAATTGCTTCCCATAAAATTAACTGGACATAAGCTCATCACAAACCGGTTACCTTGAATTCTAAGGCATTGAAAGGGAAAAAATAATTTCTATGTGGGGCTGCCATTGTCTTAAAACAATCCTCCTAAAATAGCCATCTCATGGATAATTTATTCTTCCATGTTAAATATTCAAAAATCGGAAAATGAATAGTAATTATCTCAATTGGAACAGAAGAATACTAATGGACCAAAGTTTCTTCACACAAGGGATCACCACATACTACCATGTTTTGCCCAATGATAGTTTGCCTATTGTTGCAGCTGTTTAAATTGTTATGAAAGAAATTAATTTTCATGCAACTTCATGCATGAAAAGTGTTTTTATTTATATTTTGTTGACAAAATTCTTGTAATGTATCAAAATCAATGTTTTTATGAAAAAGCTTCCTCTCCCCTTCTGTCCACCTTGCAGTTGGTTCGGTCAAATGCACAACAACTTTGGCTGCAGGGAGGTCACTTCTTTATTCATTAGGTATGCTGAGGGAGTCTAGATTATTATTTGCTTGTTATTTAGACACTTTTAATAAATGTATTCACATGTCAGTATAACCAACTTTAAACTTCCGTTCTATTTAAGAAAAATAAATCTCCATACATCATTGTTCGCTTGTTCGTTCTTTTGCAACTTGAGCTGATAAAAATATTATAACTTAAAGTGTAGGCCTAGTTAAAAAATTACAACATGAGTGAATCACCTTTTTTTGCCTCACGAATTAAAGATGAGTCCCAACAAGTTTGGTTTTGCGGAGTTATGAGATACAACACTTTTTTAATTCATTCTCCTTATTTAGTGGCAGGGGTGTGCGATGCACTGAAAAGCATAACAATTTCAATTTGATTTGATTTGATGCATCGAATCGTAATTCATGGGGTGATGCATGGGGAGTGTTTGGGTCGGCGGTGAAAAATCTTACCTTGGAGATAAGGAAAGAAGAGTAAAGGGAGGGGAGGGGTGGGTCCGGTTGAAAGCAATAAATCAGTCGGCTGGCCAACATTATTTCTTTGAATCATTATCTTACAACCACGTTTTTCCCCATGATGAATTTATAATAAACAGTGAGTTATTTGAATAATGTTATACCTTCATAAAACTATTCCAAGGGTGGGTAAAATAGTATTTTGTAGAAAATATGGTAGTTTTACTGGCATGGTACGATAGTGGTACAGTACACGCTCTTTTATCCGGCATGTTCGGGACCACGCCCATGCCGGTAAATCGATTTTTCCGGATAATAGAACTTTTTAGTTGTTAATGGGAATACAGTAATCTTAGAGTCTCGCTACAGTAATGAGCTTTGGTCGCGTGCGTTGGTTGACCTTGGCACTGCTCCGGAATACCTGCATTTGTGGACGGATAGACAGACAGACAGACGGGCGGATAGACAGCCGGGCGGAAGTTGGCGTCTAAAAATAGGTTGAATACAGTAGTGTACTGAGCAAAGGTTACGAACATCACTGAACGTTACTGCTTGAGACGTAAACAAACAACAGGTGACAAAGAAAAAGGCGGGAACAGTCCAGGGCAGTCGCAGTACGAAACGGAAACGACCGAAAATACCTGGAAAAACCCGGGTCGCCTGGTGCCGGTTAATAGAATGTGCCGGTTCATAGAATGCCGGATAAAAGAGCGTCTACTGTACTTTACAATCTGGCAAAACTGTCTACATCGTCACTCGTTATTTAACTTTGGCGCAAGTTTGTATTCGTCCATCCTTTGAAACTTAAGTAAATACACTTAAGTTTAGGTTAGGCCTATGCGTTTTTATTACAAATCATTTAATTTTAATTTTATTGGAATGATCAAAATATGGATCAAGATATGATGGAAGAAAATGCATTGATCAAATCAGAAAATTATATCTATACTTGTGCCAAGATGATAGATCATCCAAGTTGGTCATAACAAATTGGTGTATAGGCTGAGTTTTAATCATTGAAACATGTCGCATTGCATCGATTCGAATCAAAATTCTTTGAATCATATCGTTGCATCGAATCAAAATAAAATTGCTGCATCGCACACCCCTATTTAGTGGTACAAATTGCTTTTGCTTAAGTTATATAATGAGAGTTACAAATTTTACAGAGTTATTACCTTGTTATCTTACTGTTACTGATAATAGACGGTAAATGTTAAAAATCTCAGCTGTAGTGATGTGTCATAACCAAAACTCGAATCTCAAACCCACCAAAACTTTGGAAAAGTTTCGGTTTCGAGATTCGATCGGCGAGTTTCGAGAATCAAAACTCAAAACTGCCGAGATTTTTTGTGTCATTGTTGTTTTTTTAAACAGAAATCACGCCCGAGTGTTGATTAATAATGTGAAGGTCAAAAGCCTACTGTCGAATACCTTCACCTTTTGTGGATTATTGATTTTTTATTTGTGAAAGAACAACTCTAACCAAAGTTTATAATTAAGCTACAAATAATTGGTTCACTAGTAGTTCTGAAACTAATATTTTTCTAGGATACTTCGAGAATGGCAGTAAGTTAACTGGTTTATTTGGAGTAACTAGATTTATTTTTCATAACCAGGCAAGTAAATAGGGTTTCGCGATTTGAGTTTCGAGATTCGATTTTGTAAGTTTCGGTTTCGAGATTCGAAATTTCTGGTTTTGACCATCACTCAAAATCATTGAACTGTAATATAATTATTGCAAAGGGAGACAGGTAGAAAAAGCTAACAGTGTTGTGTAACTTTGTACCATCCTGTGAAGAACTGATTTATAAATTGACTTTGGGTAGGACACCCAATGGTATCTAAATGTAAGCCAATGGTAATGTTTGAAGTACCTTTATTGTAATAACTCAACACTGTTATAAATTAAACTTAATTTAAAATTACATCAAACCACTTAGTATAACTCCAGGTTTTTGATCAGTTTTGAGCTGTGAAAGCAGTTTATTGTACATATTTTATAAAGTATTCAGTTGTCTCTTTGGTGAAATTTCCATAGCAGTATGCAATTTAATATGCTGTTGTGATAATGACAGTTACAAAGGAAAGTCCCGTCATAGCAGCAATATGGGAAAGCACGAAACACACAACTAAACTGTAACCAAATACAATCTGTTTTTGCTACATGTTAACAGGCGCGTGCAGTGTCATGTAAGGAATATTCTTCCTGTAACTTATCACATTTTATCTCAGAGGATGAGTTTTTGATGATTTTATATATTGATTGCAGACAAGAAACAGAAAGAGATAAAGCATCAAAGTCTAGTCGAAGAGGAATTGAGAGAGAGATGCTGTGGAAGCTGCAGGAGGAGTTGGCGAGAGTTAAGGAACTTGAAAAAGTGGACCGATTCCTCAAGTCAAGTAAATCACTATCTTGTATTAACTACGGCAGTTTGTTTAAAAAATATTTCTAATTGGAATTTATAAAATATGTAATTGTTAAACATAATATGGCCCTAGAAATATAAAGGAACTGTTGTGTTTTTATCCAATAAGCTTTAAGTGTCATTTAAGAAATTATTGCGTACATTTTCCATCACTGATTAGTTAAAACAAGTTTCACAACGTTTTGGGATCTGAAATCTGATCCCGTCTTCATGTGAGAAAATTACTTGAAGCTGCATATATAAAATTAGCAGACCAACCCATCTTCAGATGAAATAAGGCCATTATGGTTGCCTATACTTAACAATGAATTGGAAAACGGGGATCATAAAGCCTCAGTAAATAGGGAAAGATTTAATACTCCTCATTATGTTAACCCGTAGTAAGGCCCGAGAGAGACATCATGTAAACAAATAAGCCACAAACAAACATACCGATATGTCCACAATAATTTCTTAAATAACATAAAGGTTTTAGGTTAGGGTGGCTCTAGGCCATGATAAAGAAAAAACTATGGAAGGAAAGGGATGCCAGAGAACTTACCCATTATTAAATAACATAAGCTCACCACCACCAACAATGTATTAAACAAATAAAAGCTTTAAGTTTTCTACTACTTCTTATTTGTGGCTTTTATGTATGATGTATGTTATGTATGTAGTAAGGTACATAATGTTTGCTTGAAGGTCGATCACGGAGAGACAAAAGCACTTCGCCCCTAGAGAGTGTACCAGAGACGAGCACCAAGGATGCTGCCTGCTCTGTAAATGGAGATGAAGAAATTGTCAGTCCCCAAGCGACATCCAGGTACTTTTTAGTTTTGATTTTACAATATCTGATTTTTAGGTTTGGTGAATAATCTCTTACATGCCTTACAACAATGGAAACTTGAAAGTAGGGGTGTGCGAGTACCGAAACTTCGAGTTTTCGGCCGGGTATTTTAATACTCGAACTCGACTCGAAGTTTTGAAAACTACTCGAAAGTTCGAGCGAGTATTTCCCGCCGATTTCATGACAATCGCTAACGATTGCGACCGGCCAAAACGCGTGTTAACGGCCGCAAAAGGTAATCGCGTCACGGAAAATCGGCCGAAAATGACGACCGCGAACGATTGCGACCAAACAAAACGCGTAATAACGGCCGCAAAAAGTGATCACATTACGTAAAATCAGCCGAAAATGACGACCGCGAGCGATTGCGACCGGCCAAAACGCGTAGTAACGGCCGCAAAAGACGATCGCATCACGTAAAATCGGCCGAAAATGATGATCGGATCGCGTAATTTCGGCCGTGACTAATGATTTCGTCATTTAATATTGATTATAAGCGATGTCTGGACCAGGTGAAATTGGCCAGATGACAACCGGGCCCTGTTTCATGGGCCGGAAACGAATGTTAAACCGTGTTTTGTTTGTCAAGACATAATCCAGGCCATTGTACTGGCCAAAACGTTGTATGGCTACTCATGTATTAGTTAGAAACCATGTTTAGATTATCTAATCTAGGGTGGTATCCAAATCCCATTGCATTATTTTAAACTACCAACTGATTGCAAATACTCGCTCGAAAATTCTCGAAACTCAAAAATAATTGGCACTACTCAACTCGATTAAAAAAATCACTACACGCACACCCCTACTTGAAAGTTGTAAATAAGCAGACCTGAACAGTTTTCGATTTCTTCTCTATAGACCTTGGCTTCTTATAGGATCAATTTCAGGTGGATTGTGTTTTTATGTGATTATACACAAATGCTTGTGGCATTCAGAAATTATTCATTTTGTATCTGATTCATCTCTCTGGTCCATCTGATCCAAGCTATGTGTATCATCACTATTTTCGTAATTCAGTAGACGCTCGCTAATCCGGCATCCTCTGGAGTTTGGCAGTGCCGGATTACTGAGCGTCGTCTAAAAATAGCCATTATTGTGAGAATAGCGGAAACTGCTAAAAATAGAGAATCAAAAGGAAATCATTGGTAAGCGGGTGATTTTTTTGTGTTTCATTGGGCTTCCTCTGATTTTAGTTGTGATGGAGAATGTTAAAAACAAAACAACATTTCAACCAGAAAATAGTGTTACATGATTATATTTTAATATATACAGTACAGATACTTCTGCTGAAATCTGGCGGTCGCGCCTGAACTCAACCGAACGCCCAAAAGGCTTATACAGTGTACAAAGATATTTGTTTAGAACCCTTAGACCGATGCCGGATTATTGAAAGTGCCGGACCATTGGATGCCGGATTAGCAGGCCTTTACTTTTCTGTCTTTAAATAATTTTTAAGAGTACTCAAAGTGAAATCTATCTATTAAGTTTTACTAAAAGGAAGAATGTTTCTGATTTTGTTGTGACTGTACTTTTTCAGCAGTTTACGGACAGTTGAAGAAGCCCGAAGCACAGATGTTTATAACAGTGAAAGTTTTGAGTCCCCGGAATCGTCAGAAACCCCTCGCCAGCCAAAAATGATTGCCAAGATTCCTCTATCCAGCAAACCACTGGTTACGGTACGGTAACAAAACTGACTTTATATTTCTAAACCAAATTTTAAAGTATTTATGGTTAGCTAGGGTATTTAGTTTGAATATAGTATCAAATCAAAAATCTCTTTATTCATTATTAGTACATAGGTACAAGAAGTAGCGCCAAAAGATTAGTGTTACAATAATTTTAAATAAAGTTATTCTACCCACACAATTCCTTTATTGAATAACCGACTTTTTCTATTAAGGAGTATTTTAATACCAACTTAAATTTGTAATATCCTGTAAATCTTTAATTTCTTTTGGAATGAACAACAAAAATTTTATCCTATCATATGAAGTTTGCTTTATAAAGAATTCTTAACTATGCTGAGACAATATTTTTTCATTTTGATTTCTAGTATTGTACTGATGATTTTCAGCATAACTTTTTAATTAGGAATAGCGAGTTCTAAAAACATTAGACATTCCAAAATATATAGACCAAATACCATTAATATTTTTAATTTAACAAAAAGCCTCTTAACAGATTCATCATTTTTAATTTTCAAAATAATCATCCAAGCTTGTGTTGTAAAGGATATTCTTAAAATTATGGTTAAATAAATAAGCTCAAGTACATTTTTTTATATTCCCATATGGTGATGTGAGAAAAATATGGGTTATACAGTAGGTAGGGACACAGAAGGTCCCAGGGATTATATGTCAAGATGACCTAGCGATGGCGTCATATATTTCTTTAAATTACATATTTTTTCACTCTGTTATAGACTACTTTGAAGTTTATTGCAACACAAAATGTGTTAACATCATCAGTATATTTTTGATGTTAATTACAAGTAGGTAGTTATCATTGTAATTCTCATCTTCAATCTTTCACCATATGTCAGAAGTGTAATTTCTGTTAGCGAATTTCCTCTATAGGGAAGAAGCTATTACCGTAGGTCTCATGGTAAGATTTAAGCCCGAGACCATGACAAATTTTTTTTTTTAGGTCCCCAGATGACTAAAACACTATTCGTTCAAATTTATATATATATATGTATATATATATATGTATATATATATATATATATATATGTGTGTCCGTGAATGCGATAACTTGAGTAAAAAACGTCCGATTTCGATGAAATTTGGCTCAAATGTGCAAAGTGACATTTATGACTTTAAGTTCGAAAACCAGAAAAATTGGGCTATGGGAAAGGGGGTTTATGGGGGTTTAAAATTTTCCAAAAATCAGTTTTTTGCATTTTTTACCCTAAAATTTTTAAAACACTTAATTTTGGTTTAGACCATGTTATAGAGCTTAAAAAAACAAATAATATGGTATTTTGAATTATTAAGCTAGGTTTAGGTTAAGTGGTTGCGGAGAAAATCCAAAAAAACCTGCTCATAAAATCTCCTATGTTAATCTTATGGGAAAAAGGTTTTTGGCTTTTCCTAAGTTAATTTTGATGTAAACTTCACATTTGCTTTTACCAATCTATTCAGCTCCACAAAACAATCATTTTGGTGTTTAAATTGTGAATCTACGTCCAACCGTTGCAGAGATATTCAAAGTGCTAAACACAGTACGTTGTCCAATGTTATCCTTAAGGAGAATATTACAAATTGTATATTTTGATTATTTATGAACGTATATTGATGAAACTTGGCACGTGGGGTCACGTAGTACTGGTATATTGATATTTGCACAAACAATTGATTTTTTGTTGATTATCCCCGTAGCAGCGAACCTGCGTACTCAGCCCCCATGTTATTCTTATGGAGAATAAGTAAAATGTAATGACTCCCTTAATTATGAACATAAATTAATACAACTTGGTATGTGGCTTCACCTTGTTTGATATTTGCATAAAAACCCATTTTTTTAGTTCCTTGTTGCAGCAAACCTGCTTACTCATCTCCCATGTTATTCTTATGAAGAACAATTAAAATGTTATATAGTGCTTACTTATGATTGAATATTGATTAAACTTGGTATGTGGCTTCACCTAGTTAAATTATATTTATATTTGCATAAAAACCAATTGTTTGTGTTCCTTGTTTCAGCAAACCTATGTACTCATCACCAGTGCTATTCTTATGGAGAATAATTAAAATTGTATATATCGCTTATATATGAATATATTTTTATGGAACTTGGTATACGGCTTTATATGGCATTAAGACATATATTATGCATTGGAAATTCGCTGAGTACGCAGGTTTGCTGCGACGGGGGTATTTTTTTATTGGAGGATCAAACATGGTTGTGATCATGATTATTGTGACTTTCCATATATTACAATAACATTTTCTCCAAATTATAAATTATTGGGAGGGCAACTGTCCCCCCTTGCCACCCCCGAATTACGCCTATGATATTGGTCAAGTGAGGTCAGCTTACAGCATAAAGTGTTGCATAGATAAAAATAGAAAATATTTAGGTTTTAATATATTTTCTAAAACCAAAACTAATTGATCTCTTGGCTAGAGCTAACTCAGATGTGGTTGTAGTATCATTGTGTCAGTTGAATTATGGTTGTGCGAGGTGTAAAATAGGGGTGTATAATCAAGGCAGGTTCTTCATTTCAGTATCAGAGCTCTACTATATAAAGCAGGAATCAGATTCTGGATCTATGAAACTACTCGAGTTAAGCAGCTACTGATGAAAGTTTGTTACTTGCTGTTTTCAGGCCAGACCGAGTAACAAGAGTAAAGTGCTGATCAAAGTGCCGCTGTCGCCACGGGTGCAGGTGCGCTCCAGACGTCGCGGTTCTAGTGGTTCCGATGAATCTTTACTTCTCTCCCAAAATGGTAAATATTCATACTCATTAGTTTAAACAATCCCAAGTATTCCAACATGTTGGGGGTAAAGAATTGCATTTCAAACAATTATTGTGTCTCATGGGTGGCCAAGAAATTGTTCTTCATTATGCTTAGGGTTTAATGTGAAAGTTCTGCTCCATGTAGTTGAAACCATAATGAAACACTGAAACTGTCTTCTTTGCGTCAACTGTAAATTGTTGGAATACTGAGTAGTCAACAAACAAAGTAGAATTTATTCATTCTGTATACAAATAGCATTGGGCAACTGCATTGCCAACCAATAAAAATTTAAATTCTTTATTGTCGCAGCAACCAAGGTGCACTTAAGATAGGTGTGCTATTGCGCATCATAGCGTGACGTCATCTGGTGGCAGAAGCGCGTCACCAAGGTATTCTGACTATCCTATGTGAAGGAGAGGGCGACATAGGGTAGTCAGAATACTTCGATGACGCACTTTTTTAGGAACTAGTTTGCAACCAATGGGAAACTTCAGCACTGGCGGCTATAACCGAGTAACTTCAGCTGTCACTGTAAACCAGCTTATCAAATAAACACTGTGATGTCACCTGGTGGCTGCGCAGAACGTGCTAAAATTTTTACTTCTGAATAGCACACCTTACTTAAATACACTTGGGCTGCAACCACTGATCTATAGGATACAAATTGAATTGTGGTTCTTGTTGCAAAACCAAAAGCTAAAAACTGGGGTTTTTAAATTTGTTTATTCGTCTATCTTCTGTCGTCTAATCGTCTAACGTCTCCAATTTTTCCAAATACAGTATAGTTGGCATAGTTTGTTCTTGGATTAAAGCGTTATAAGCAACTAAATTTTGAACTAGATCAGTACAATCAGTGTTAACATGTTTCTTTCAGTTTTTTTAGTGTTAAAGAACCTTCACAGTAAAATAATAAAAGCAAATTAATTTTAGTAGGTACGAACATTGATTACAGAGTTTACTGATTGTTACAATTTAACTTGAATTGTTTACAGAAACTCAGTCAGAGCAGAGTGACTACGAAGTGCGAATATCAGCGTTGAAGGAGCAGAAGCGGCAGAGGTTTGCGGAACTGAACCGCCTGGAACGGGAGCTGAAGAGGGCGCAGAGAGAGCAGCTGAAGGCTACGGAGTCGGCTCTCATCAAGCAGATCCAGGTGATTGAGAGAAATGCTCGTGCAAGGCACACATGTCTTCAAGACCATTTGAAATTTTTTCTCCTCCCTATTCTGAAAATCATGAACCACTCTTCCAATTCGGCTACAACTACTAATTGACATTGTAATTTTGATTTCTAACCTAACTCCTCTTGTCCTTCTTGCAGAGAATAATATAATAACCCAGAGAGTTTTGAGTAAATGTGCATCAAAGCTGTTGTCTACCCACACTATTAAAAAAAAGAATAAAAAGTATACCCTGCCTGAAAATAGTTCATAACAATACATTAGCATGTTAAAAACATTTTAACCCTTTGCACTCCGGCCAAAAATTGTTAGTCATCAAGAAAAACTCCGGACCCTTTTAATCAATTTTGCAAGGGTTTAGAAATAAAATGTTAACTTTTTGGTTTTACCAAATAAAGTATTACTTTTTGTTTTGTTTTAATCCTTATATGTCTGTACATGACAAAAATATTTTAGCCTAAAGATGATTAAAATATAATATATTTTTTTACTTATCCTTAAACAATTTTAAATAAATTTATAAAAGTTGATTTTGAACTCTTATGGCTAAAAAAATAGGGGTGTGCGAGTAGTGATTTTTTTAATCGAGTCAAGTAGTGCTAATTATTTTCAAGTTTAGAGTATTTTCGAGCGAGTATTTGCCATCAGTTGGTAGTTTAAAATAGTGCAATGGGATTTGGATACCACCCTGAATTTGACAATCTAAACATGGTTTCTAACTAATACATGGTTTCTAGCAATACAAAGTTTTGGCCAGTAAAATCAAACTGGATTACATATTGACAAACAAAACGGGGTTTGACATTCGTTTGCGGCCTATAAAACACGGTCCAGTTGTCATTTGGCCAATATCAGCTGATCCAGACATCGCTTATAATCAATATTAGATGACAAAATCATTAGTTACGGCCGATATTAATTAGCCTGGTCGCCACTTTTGTCGATATTATGTTTTCCGTCGTCATTTACGGCCGATATTACGGGGTCCGATCATCCTTTTCAGCTGATTTTGCATGATGCGATCGCCTTTTGCGGCCGTTGCTATGCGTTTTGGCTGGTTGCAATCGTTAGCAGTCCGGAAATCGGCGGGAAATACCCACTTAAACTTAAGAGTATTTTTCAAAACTTCGAGTCGAGTTCGAGTATTAAAATACTCGGCCGAAAACTTGAAGTTTTGAGTACTCGCACACCCCTAAACAAAATACATTTATCCCATACATAATATTGATATTTTCAGATTCCCTTTTAGTTATAAACATGCACACAAAATGTCATGCACTTATCTCGAAAAACAATCAAGTAAAAGAAAAAAAAGGAAAATTGTATTAGACTCATTTACAAGCAAAACCAGTATGGTAAAACTACACTTATATTGCCAAGTAACATTATTTACTACAAGACTTTTTTGCAAAACCTAACTGCTCAACTGTGGAGAAAGTGTTTCACTTAAGTAAATAAACATTACCGGTAATCTTAAAAGGAAACAGTAACTAAGATTCATTTAAAACATACCAAGGCCTACTTCTGTTTACATTCTGTACATAAAATGTATAGCATGTTCAAGTATAAGAAATAAAGTTAACTCCCTGAGTTAAATCTTTAAGAGTACAGCATAAAATTTAAACTACCAAACATTTATTGAGGTGGACTAAAATGGACTATACTTTTACAAATTTCTTAAAAGATATAACATTAAAATCTAAAATAAATATAATGTGCTATAAAACTCAGATTATGTATTAACTTCAAAATATCAATTTTTTGAAAACTTAAAAAATACAAATTTAAACTTAGACTTGCATATCTTCAAATTATGTGATATTTTGGTGCACCACAGTCTCCTACTTTTGTAATTTTTTATCTGTAAATCAGGTAAAATTATCATGTAGTAATTAACTATTGAAAATTTGTTTATATTTTATAATGATATACTGATACTTTTCAGGCGTACGAGTTGAAGATTGCGCAAACAAAGAAGCAACTAGAAGAAGTAACATCCACCAACATTGTTCGGCCACAGATAAAACACCCTCGAGTGTCGGATAAGTTCTTCCCTCGTACTTCTGATGTTTTCCAAAAAACCCAAATAATCGAAGAATTGCCAAAGCCGCAAGAACAGAATGCATCAGACTTGGATACCAATAGTTTGAAATCAATATCAGAGGCTTCCAGTACAGAAACCACCATTCAGAGCTCAGGAATAGTTGCAGTCACAGAACCGACGAGTAAACCTTCAGTCGATGTTGAAGAGGATTCTAAAGATCTTTTGTCCGTTGAAAGTGAAGTGACGGAAGCTCTGTCTAGCGTAGCCACTGAAGGGCCTACAGTGCTCGACACCCACAAATCTGACGAGTCTGAAGTTCCAGACTTGAGCGAGCCGGATGTTAAATCAGTGATTTCAGAATCTGCAAACCGATCTAATGATGCTGTCAACTGGATGGACGCTGAGGAGTTTTTTAATCAGATGGAGAACACGGAAAAAATGGCATCTAACGAATCAAACCATTCGGTAGCTAGTCCCAAGAACTCTGCAAGTTCTGGCTCTCCGGAAACAAATATATCTGAAGAATTGAGCGACGAACCCCAAGACAAATTAAAGACAAATTCGTCTAGCCAAGAATTCCGAGATGCTGAAGATATTACAGCTACTCCAAAGACAGAATCATCTATAAACAGCACTGCAAAGCTAGAGAGTGATAACAATGAAAAAACTACTGATGAAGAACCGTCTCTTGAAAGAGAATCCCCTGAAAAAGATTATTTATGTGACCAGTTAGACGAAGGGAGGGTAATTAGCGTTGTTTCACAATCACCTTCAAATAAATCTCAAATGTCAGTTTCTGAAATTCAAAATAGTTTAAATACAGAGCTTCATTCGGCTAGTCGTAACTCACTCACCTCAAAGCCGGAGTCTGATATCTCACAGTGTGATGATGTAAACGTTTCCATTGTTATTAGTGAAAAAACAGATGTCTCCGAAGTGGCATCTCAGTCGGTCGAAGCTTCAGTCGCAACAGATTCGAACTTCACTTCGCAATGCTACTCTGCAGACGAGGGGAACGATTCAAACACCCAGTCCGATGTGGATGAGAACTGCAATTCTGCTCAGTCGGATGTGATTAAGGTGTTTGTTTCAAATAAGACTCAGGAATCTAAAGAACAAACCGGCACTGATAACAATAATGTAAATTTAAATGAAACATTTGTAGTCTCCGAAGCGGAAACCAAGCTTGATAAAGATGAAGCCGTTGTCGATAACATTACTGATAAAATATTACAGAGCCTGTTGAATGAATGTTTGGTATGTAAAAAAGATGACCAAGCAACAAGAGTCAGCGAAAACACTCCAGAATTTGATGAGTCAGGTGAGAGAACCCCACCAGCAGCCGTCATTGAATCCGAAACTGAGTTGTCGGTTAACGATTTTGCTCAGTCAGTTTTGAACAAATTCCTGAAGGATGCTACAGACTGTATGTTGAAAATAAAAGGTGCTAAAAAAGCGGCCCAAATAAAATGTAGGCCTATTAGTGTTAATTATAGTAAAGAAAATGAATTGCTCATTACTGATGACTCATCAAATAAACTACTGGAAGCCCTGGCACTTGAGAGGATAAGCACCTCAAGTGAGAAAGGTAAAGAACAACTTTAGTTAATTTTATTATTAAATAATTTCTTTAGTAGCATGATATGTGTTGTTACAATTAAACAAATTGAGCCTTTATTATTTTTTGGTAAATAAACTTGATTTAACAAAACAAAATGAAGACTCAAAGTATACTACAAATACAAATGCATTTTAATTCTTACATTTATTTTTTGTTTTAAATATAATAATACTTGAGGCAGTAAAGCCTTTTTAATGTGTTTATTTGCTAAACAACAAGTTTACTACAGACAGGCCACCTTAATCTGAACTACCTCCAGCTGCCCACAATGGTACAATAATGGACAGAGTTTAAGGTTTGTTGTATAGTGAATTGTATTAATATTAAGTCTAGAGTAAAATACTACTTTTCCCGCCTGTACTTTTTAATTGTACTAATGTTAATGTCATTTTTAAATTGGATAACATTATTTTAATCCAGGCATTTAATCAGGCATTTTTAATCCAAATATTTTCATGTCTGGACAACTCTAGTAGCCAAATATTCTATTAATGCAACCCGCTTTTACGTTTATTAAATGTTGAAAGACTGTCATTAAGCAAAAATAAAGTTATACCGATTTGGTTAAAATTAAAAACTGGAATATTATTTTAAGTTTAAAGTATTTTAATTTGAAATCCAAAGTTACATTCTACCTCCAATTGACATGTGGTTTAATTTAAACGGAATATAATTGTTCACAACCTTATCAGTTGGTTAGACACAGTTGTTTCTGTGTTTCACATTTGAAATCTGCGTAATTTAGTTTTAATGCTTGGTACCTTAAACAAACTTGCCAAAACGGTATTTTTTATTAACCATTTTTGGTAATACTTTTTTTATTAATAGGTAACTTTAAGAGATTGGTGCATATTTTTTGTTTTAATTGATTGCATGAAATTTCCAGGTTGTGAAGGAAATACCCCTTCGCCAAAACTAACGAGAAGCTCTAATAACGAGGTAAGAATTTTTGTTTATTTTCCAAAAGAATGTGCATGTCTAAAAAATATAATAGTCACAGCATACTGTACTTATTGTTTTGATATACTTCTGATTAGATATATTTTCTTTATAGAATTTAGAGATATTTTCTTTGTAGAATTGAAGAACCTTTGATTTTTTCTTAATTCACCTACAAAAAAACTTTGTATTGTTTCTTACCACATAGAGGTGGTTTTTAATGAAGCAACAACGATTTACCTTTGCATTTGGATGGTGACATAAACTTGGTATTGTATTCAAAACTCAGGGTATTTTCAGGATGAATACAAAATTAATATTCATCAAAAGTATTTATTTTTTATTTGTACACACCTTTTTCTTTAATTTTTCTCTTTAAGTCCTTTAAGTTTGCTAAATTATACAAAGTATAAAGTCCTAAAATTTCTCCATGTTATTCATATGAAGGAGTTTTTGACCAGAAGTCTTAGTTTGAGAAAACCAGGCAACGTGTGGTCATGGGATTTGTACCAATTTGAAGCTTAAATGTTCCGAAACTTCCCAAAACTGTCAGATTTATCATTTTCTACCTTTAAGTTTATTTTATCATATAAAGAATAAGTCCTCAAATAATTTTCCCATGTTATTCATACGGGAGAATTTTTTACCTGGAGCTCGGCCTTTGTTTGAGAAAACCAGGTAACCAGGTCATGGGATTTATACCAATTTGAAGCATAAACATTCAGATACCCCCCCAAATTGTCAGATTTATAACTTTTACCTTTTAAGTTTGTTAAATGATACAAAATGTAGACCTCGTGCGGATCTTCGTGAAGCCTGGTAAAAGTGGTTTAAACCGGTTGTTTTAGGGTGGGACATAAATAGAATATTGTCAATTATGGCTTAAATACCATCCTCGTGTTTATAAAGACTCATAAAAACTTAATTACTATACGTTCACCCAGTAAAATATATTTAATATACAGAGTAGCCAAATGTTTTCCGCATGAATAGTATTATGACACATGGGATTGTGAACTTCCCCTCCAACGCTTATCCCCCCCACTCTTCTGCTGGCACCCCCTACTCAGGCTTCACGAAGATCCGCACGAGGTCTAAATGTCTACAAACCGTTTTAGTGGGTTTATAAATTGTATGTTTTGTTTACAACAAACAGCTGATTATAATCCTGACCCTGTGATTTTCATTAGACAGCTGATCAGCTCATCAAGCTTTGATTTATTTTTGCCTGTAGTAATATCAACTTAAACATTACATGTAACCTTTAAAAAGTAACTTTAAGTGTTCCTTTTAGTTTTATGATTTTGTAACTTTAAAGCATAAAAGTACATTTAATAATGTACTTTTTGTATAAAAGTACATTTCATAATATTTCATATTTTCTCCGAGGTATTTCATTGTTGTTGATTCTTCTTACAGTTACTGTCAGATGCTCAAACTTAATGTATTGTATCCGTCAAATTTTGATGGGCACCTACTAGTTTCTATAAACCACTTATCCAAGTTAACTGTTTACTTCAAAGTTGGCACATACACTATGACTCATAGTCAGTTCTATTTGGCTATCAGGTTTCAAATCCCATGCAATATTAACAAAGTAAAGTTGTCCATTTTCTTTCTTTGCATAACCTACTTTACACTTTTTACTTTCTCCCCCTATACATAGTATATGGAGAAAGTATTGCTTTCGTAAAAATTTTCGAATTTGAGTTGTTAGTGGAAATATTCGTTTTGGTGCTCCCTGAACCCAAAAAAGTGGTTTTTACGTGATGTCTGTCTGTGTGTGTGTGTGTGTCCGTGTGTGTGTGTGTGTGTGTGTGTGTGTGTGTGTGTGTGTGTGTGTGTGTGTGTGTGTGTGTGTCTGTGTGGATGTGTACAGAGCTAGAGCCCTAACCTATGGGCCGATTTTTATGAAATTTGGTATGTAGGTACTAATCCACGATATCTCCAGGCGTTTTTTTCATTTTTTTGAATTTTTGATTTTTAAGGGTAATTATCCCCCAAAAACCGCCAAAAAACATGAAAAATCCAAATTTCTCAAAAACGGCTCTAACGATTTTGATTAAACTTTCGTGGTTTGTAGAACTTTAGGTTTCCAACAAAATGACACCACCCGCATTTCTGTAAAAATTCGGGTTCAGAAATTACAGGACTTAAAACATCAAAAATTCAGTTTTTTTTTTTTATTTTTCATAAAAAATCATACATGTTAAAAAAGATTACTATTCACCATTAAAAAGAGCTCAAAAAACTAAATAAATTAGTATTTTAAATTACTATTCTACGATTGCTAGTTGCGGATAAAATTGAAATTTTCATTTAGCGGTTAACACAGTATGTTGTCCAATGTTATTCTTATGGGGAATACAAAAATAACAATTTCTCTCTTATTTACTGATCAATTTCATTAAAATTTGATGTGCAGGTCAAGTTAGCATTGACCAACAGATGATGTCCGAAATGTGTTGCTATTTAACCCTGGGGGGGGCTAGGGGGCATTTCCCCTCTCAAAACTACTGTGTGTAGCAACGGACTCTATAGTGCCTCCAAAAAAGCAATTTGGGTGGATATTTCTGAAAACAACTATTTTAGACAATTTTCTGTACATTTATCTATACTTCATATTCCATATTTAGTAAATAACAAATATTTTTGTCATTAATGTTTGGCTAAAAGGGAGAAAGTATGTGTCAGTTTCCTGATACCGTTTATTTAGTTTATATGCTTAAAATAGGTATGAAAATTATTCTTTTGGAAAATTGTATTTATAATCTTCCAAATTATTAATACGCTACATGCAAACTTTGTAAACAATAAGGCTTTTTTGTTTTAAGATTTACTCATACATATTATACACTTAAACGTGTCTAGGTGTGAAAACTGGCTTTAGATTTCAGGGCTTTGCCCCACGGAACTTCCAAGTACCCAGGTTATTTATATGGAGGAGAGTCATATTTGGTTTATGTCACATGTGTTTTTTATTAATTCAATTCAAATAAATAATCAGCTGTTATAAGGATTAAATCAAACTACAGACTTTCATTGTTTTGTTTACTATATATTAACTGTTCTCGCTTCTCAAAACGGGATGCGCAAGCTGCGCATAGGAAATAAAATTGTAATAGTTTTCAGAATGTAAACTTCCTTTATGTGATTAAATGAGTTTGAAATCGTGTTTTTGGCATTAGTGGCAAGCTATTCATATTTTTAAGGTTAAATAGTTTTTAAACCATACATTTAAGTGAAATTTTATTAAATCCATAAATGTTGTCAAATGAGCTCCATAAAAAAACAACTTAACTGACCAAAGACTGAATAACTGTTTAAAGATTGTGAATATCGATTATAACTGACCTACTAAATAAAATATTTTAAAATAAAAACAGAGTTTAGTGAAAATTATTTAAACAGTAACAGTTAACTACATTTGAATTATTTTATAACTGTCATAATTTTATTTAAGATAATATAGGTTTAATCAGATTATTGTCCACCCAAATAATTGAAGACATAAAACTAACATTTTAGGTACATTTTTTAAGACCTTCAAAAATGTGCAAAGCTGCTGTTATTAAATATTTAATTTACTTCACTCCACTCAGTCTCATTGATTACCTAAAATTGTTAATATAAATGGTGAATTTTTAAAAAGTAGTATTTTTTAACCATAAATGAGCTCTCAAAATTGTTATTGTATGTATCAACTATAATAACACTAAAACCCTTATATTACAAAACATCAGCCACCGATTTACCATAAAAGTGTTCTTAAAACTTACATAATTCAAAAGTGTTGTTATAACAAATTATGAACGGTCCATTTTTGGTCGGCTGCCAGGTTTGACAAAGCAGTCGGGATCTATAAATGTAGACCTAAGCCTTCTGGGTCTATAAATTTAGACTGGGCTTTAAATAAACTGCCTTAAAAATGAAATGTTTGCAACCGTTCGATATCTGATGTTATAAATTAATTTGATCAAATCATTCGCTCGGTTATCCTCGAAATGTCTTCATTTTTATAATTATTATTTAGTACTTTTCAAAGCAAAACTAAGTTCGGTTAAGTACTGAGAAAAGTTTATTTTTTAAATCAGTATTTCCTAATTATTAACACTAAATTACAAATTTTTAAGTTTAAGTGGCGTAATTTATATGCGGTTTTTTTTACTTTATCCAACAATACCGCTTTAAGTTAGTATCTACATTACTTATTTTAGAACTAAAAACGTTATTTTTGTGAGTGACAATATATTTAATAGTATTAAGTTAAGTAAAAGGTTGGATAGTGTGTGAGTGGCCACTGCAAATAGCCAGCCGCGGAGGGTTCCGCGCGTGTTGTGATGTCGAGACAGTTGTCAGTCCCGGTCGGGCTGCCGTGGCTTTGGCACACACGACAACACTATTATTAAACAATCTCAGAGAGGCGTATCAGTATTGTGGTGTCAACTGGTGATAGGTGCCGAATCAGCGAGATCATGTTCATACTAATGACTAAGCAGGTCTTGTCTATTGTTTACAGTGCTAAGGTTCATGTCTTGTTTGCCGTTCCTCTCACATATTTTCAAGTCAGTAGTGAATGGTGAATGCGTGTGGTCTTGTTTCTTTGTACGAGTGAGTCTTGTCGTTTGTTGTTTTTCCAGTGTAGTTTTAATTTGTGTCGGTAAGATAAGACTTTTTTACTGACTTGCAGTGTAAATTTTAGATTAGTTTTTATTTTATAATTTACAATTCTGAAATATTGTCATAAAAAAACAAATTGGAATGGAAAATTTTAAAAATGTCACACTTATCTTAACAAATTTGTTGTGTGAGTTATATTGTTGATTAGTCCTTGTGTTATCAATGTATGAACAACAGATTAAAATACTTGAGAACAAAAGTTATACTTTAAAAAAGTTAAACGACTGACATCTTATAAAGAGTTTAGAGTTTTTTAAAACAATTAACCAAGTTGTATCTGTTTTAAGACGTGATTTATTTTTAAAAATGGCTTACGTTTAAAACCTTAATAAATATAAATATGACGAGTACAACTTTCGTTAAGTAGGCCTAAAGGTTAAGTTAGCTACAGACAAGCTATGTTATTTTTTTGTAGCTTTAAATTATAGCTGTGGTCAATTTATGTGTCTAACATGAATAAATGAAATAAATATTTCCTTGCTATTATTTTTGTTTGTTTGAACTATTAGGTCTAACATTTTCATTAGAAACTTCATTAACATTTCAATTTTTAGATTTTTGAATTTAAATTAATAAATTCAAATACTTTTTTTGTATTTTTGTTTCCTCAAGAAACCTCCCAATTTAGTTTTTTTTTTTTAGAAAAGAAACCGTTCTTAGTATTTAGCAAAAACTGTTATTAACTTTTATTGCACATACAAAACATAAAACTTACAGCTTTTATGATACCAATAAGTATGTATTTTTTGTACAGGATCTATAAGGTAGAGGGAATTCCAGGCTGTTATCAGTTTTATTATTTTGTTTTAATAAATAAATAAAATTAATTCTCTTTTTCATAAATTCAAATCAATACTGAAATGTACTGGAGTTGCAATACATCTATAATATTATAAAGAAGAGGTGGTTTCCGTCTGTCTGTCTGATGTTCCCTTCACTCGGCATTATCGATGAATCACAGGATTTATTGATTAACAGTTTGTTACACCGAGGTTCATAAACAGTTTAATCTGGAAATTGCCTGGCTCTGTGATTGTGCCATCCTCACGTCCACCAATGAACAAGCAACGGAGATCAACACAAATGTAGGTCTATTCCAAAGGGAGGAACGAACATATACAATATTTAATACTGTTCATTTAACCATGACCACTGTTAGAACAGTTCGTATATATTGATTTACATTTATTTAAATACAATCAATTAGTCATATGTTTTTAAAACATATGATTTTTCCAAGTTTAAATTGTTTATTTAAAATTATATTGAAAACAGGACCTGGCAAAAAAGGTGATTTTAAAAGTGGTTTGTCAATGTTTTTAAAGTTTAATGTTTCGTTACATTACTATTAATTTATTGGAATGTAAAGATTAATGTATCAAAGTATTTAAAATGTTAAATTAAACAGGGTTAATATTTTGTTGTACTTGAGTTCTTTTATTTCTAAAATCAAATCCAAAGTGTTACGTGTACCGATTTGGAGTAGCAAAAACCACACCGTTCACTACCCGACAGAGTTCCTCGACTTGGCAGCAGTACCCGAACTATCTGTCATAGTATTTAATTCTACTTTAAAGTGTAAAATGTAATTTTATATTGTAAAATTATGTGGGTTGTTAATATTTTTAGTTAATCTGCCATTTATGTACAACCCGTACGAAGGACGGGTACATCAGCTAGTCTATAATATTATAAAGAAGAGGTGGTTTCTGTCTGTCTGTCTGATGTTCCGGGTAAACGCAAAAACTACTGAACCGACTGGGCTGAAACTTTATACAAAGGTAGATCTTTAACCCATGCAACATATAGGCCAATTCACTTCCTTAAAATCCCCTCAGGCTACGCCCCGTGAACGTCATAAGTTTTAATGTTTACATTTCAGAAGAAAGTAAATATTCGGAAATTGTAACACAAACAGCTGTGGACACTTCCATTTGACAACTTAAAGAGCAGACTCAAGAACAGCTGTTTCAAGCAAACTTACCTTTCTAATCCGTGCGATGAACGGGTACATTCTACTAGTTTTATCATCATTCAAGCGTGTTCCTCATTTATAATTTGTGAATTTTATTCATTCAAATTACTGCCCAATGAGTAATTCCATAAGACTAATGTTAAAATTTAACTTGTCCCATATGAATTGAAAACTATTAAATTTCATATATTTAATAGCTGTTTACTTATGATATTAAACAACAGTCATAAAAAATATTATTTTGGAAAAAATAACTTAGTCATAACATTTATACTGGAACTTTCAACGTGTTCTTCTAGCTGAGCCTTTGGGAATTAAAATTTAAAGATGTATTTTTTATACCTCTAGAGGACAAGTGCAATAAGGTGATTCCAAATATTACTTGTTCAGATTACAATTTGGGGGGAGGGTGATTTATCAGTATACAAAATGCAGTACAAATTATTTAAAATCCATATTTTGGAAAAAATATATACTTAACCTGCTTAATTAGAACACTAAAAGTATAGGACTTTTTATCAACCTAAAACTCTGAAAATGTAAATAAATTTGAATTATTTTAATAGTTTAATGTTTTCCTAGAGTGTACAAAAAGTCACATGTACAGTGGAATAAATCAAATTCCTTGATAAGTCGAAGTTTTGTTACCCTCCTTGAACTTGCCTACCTAATGCTAAGCTATTCTCACCTATAAGTCGAAAGGTTGGTGTGGAACATCTCGATATTCAAAGTTTTGTGGTCTACTTAGCCCTAGGTGGATTTAAGTTAGGTGTGCTATTGCGCATCGTAGCGGGTCGTCATCTGGAGGCGGAAGTGCGTCACCAAGGTATTCTGACTATTCTATATGAAGGAGTGGGGGACATGGGGTAGTCAGAATGCTTCGGTGACGCGCATTTTTAGAAACGACTTTGCAACTATGGGAAATTTCAGCGGCGGCTATAGCCTAGCCAAAATATCGGGTCCTTGGCCACTACAACGTTAGCGTTGAGAGTAACGTTACATATTTTGTAAACATGAATATTAGCATCCGCTTAATTTGGAGTTGTCAAAGTTTGAGCGAAACTCTGCAATTTTAGTCTCAGCCGCGGTGTTGTGAATGGAGGGAGTGTAGACGTTCTGATCCCTACTTGGGTTTTTGTACAGGCTCTAGCCGAGAGTAACTTCAGCTGTCACTGTAAACCAGCTAATCAAATAAACACCGTGACGTCACCTGGAGGCTGCGCAGAATGTGCTCAAATTCGTAGTTCTGAATAGCACACGTTACTTAAATACAACTAGACTTAGCCTACCGCCACACCTCTATATCTCGAAGTTTTAACTGGGAAACTTCTATAACTCAAATATGTACAGACGCCGTACCTCTGTAAGTCAAAGTGTTGTCTGGGGAACCTCTATAAGTAGAAACTCTTCATTATTAATTAGGATTCAAAACCCCAGTTACCCCCACCCCAAAATCCCCCCACTAGTACAATAAATAAATATACAATGTATAAAAAATCTGTTGTATTGACATGAAACGCACAATTGTAACAATTGTCCACTTTGTTTGCTTAATGCGTAATAACTAACCTCGGAACCCGGAACGTTAATTGCAGCGAATTATCAGCTGAGCGTCCTGTCCCGCTTCCGTTATAGCTACAGCATTGCCAGTTTTCTACTGCACTGTGTTGCCATATTGTCAATGTTATTCTTATGGGTTTATTTTGTCTCACACGGGAGTCAAAGTACTTTTTGTCTCCCACGGGAGACAAATTAGCACTTTACTCGTTCATTATAAGGAGTAAAATTTGACTTTACAGTAGGTGGGGGAAAATATATTTGTTTCGGTTACCCCAGTTTACAGTTTCCCCTCTTTAATACCCTTTGCACATTTATCTTTCCTTTTTTGGCGGCAGTTTCCCCTCTTTAATACCCTTTGCACATTTATCTTTCCTTTTTTGGCGGGAGTATTAGCAGAGTGAATTTACTTGTTGTGTGTTACTGTTGTCATTCCTTTTCATGCAAAAAGGAAGTTTATTTTGTCTACCTACACTTTATCCTTTTGAAAAGGACCGGTCAAAACCCTGGTGTTGTTACTAAGATTGACCTGTTTTTAGAAAGCATCATCAATCAATAGCCTGATGACAATTGGCAACTGGATCTTGTATTCAGCCTCAACCACATTTTCAGATTATAATCAGCAAATCTCGGATTATGAAGCGAGCACACTAACCACTACGCTCAGTAGTTCTCTCGATCTCGCCCTCTTTAATAAGAAACAAGTTCGCACGCAGCACACTGACTTGACAGAAATAAATTTCCAAACAAACAAAACAATTTTATTGGTCTAAAAAAAATTGACTTATTCCAATTTTTATTGAAATTTGTAAATAAGTACTTTATGGCTGTTTTACTCTCCTAGTTCTATTTACTTGCAATGGTGAGAAAACAATTATGCTCATTATAAAGGTCCACTCAGGATTGAAAGTAGGTGTAGGGATACTGGGGACATAAAACTACACCAATATATGAATAACAGCCTTTTCTAATGTTAAATCCCCATAAGAAAATGTTCTGTATTTAGTCAATATACATTTTCTGTAATAATTCAGTAAATATTTATGCTAGAATAATGAGAGAGGTTTACAACTTTTGCCTCACAAATCCCCATTTTTTACATGCATTAATTTTACATCCGGAGCTTTTCTAACCCTTTTTAGGCCCAAAAACTCAAAATTGAAAAATTAAAATCCCCATTAGAGTTTTCCGATTGTTTTTCCCAACAAAATTATCCAACTGATTATATAAAGGAATGTGTCTGTCTCTACCTAATTTTAAGTAAAGCGGACAACAATGTGACTGTCAGAGTGCAAACACATATATATAACATATATATTATTTTTAACGACCCCCCCCCCGCAAAACGTGTTCAGGGGGTCACGTTAGGAACTTCTATAGTGGTACCGGGCTTAAGTTTTACCATGCGGGTAGTTTCACCATGCTAATAGTTCACTTTTCATAGGAAATTCACTAACAATCTAATATCATTGCCTATAAATACTGTAGTAGACTTCTCATTGCCATTATAAAATATGTCCCTAGTTTTGTGTGCTAGGATTCAAATAGGACGTAGTTAACACTAATCACCAACAGAGTATACTGCTGCCAACTATTACTTATCCTCAATAAGCAAACATAAGTTGATTAATACTTACTTTCTGGGGTGTAGATATTTTAAAAGTTAACGTAAATAACTAAATTAAATAGTTGGCAGCAGCTCAATCTATCGGTGACCTAATCAAACTACGTTCACTTCAAATTCTGGCTAACACTAAAAGTGGGATAGTAGGCCATATAGATGGGATGCTATTCAGTAGCATGTAGTATATTTATGCTTTACTATTTTGTTTCAAATTCATTGTTGGTGATGGTGAGTCAGTTTATTATTTAAGAAATTATTGCAGACATTTTCTATCACTGATTTGTAAAAACAAGTTTCAAAACGTTTTGGGATCTGGAATCTGATCCTGTCTTCACGTGAGAAAAAATGCCTAGAACATAACAAAATATTAAAGGCACAATCCAGACAAGGCTGAAAAAAAACATAAAAAAGATAAAACAGAACTGTGAAAGCAGTCAAAAAGGAAAAAACCAAACACAAAACACACAGCGTGGTACGGGACTGCATGGCGCGACTACTAGAGCGAGACTGGTAGTGCGGCGGGGGGTCCAGGCCACGTGACTAGGCGCCTCACTAGCGCTCAAAGCGTGTGGTGGCTGTTTTTCCATTTTTACTGCTTTTACAGTTCTCGGTTTTAGCTTTTTGTGCTTTTTTCCCAACCTTGTCTGGATTGTGCCTTTAATATTTTGTGTAATTTTGTTATGTTCTAGGTATTTTTTCTCACCTGAAGACGGGATCAGATTCCAGATCCCGAAACGTCGTGAAACTTTATTTTACTAATCAACGATGGAAAATGTCCGCAATAATTTCTGAAATAACATGCTTTACTAATTGGACTTTCCAAAGTGAGGCAGTGGCAGAAGACTCATGGAGTGTTTGTGTGTAGGTGGAGCTTAGTGAAGGCAATGAGAGTGAAGTGTTCTGGTTCGACGAGGATCTCGCCCCCGTCACTCTGCAGACGCAGCGAGAGGCGGAGGAGTTGCGGCTCAAGCAGCTGCAGATCGAGCAGGAAATCGAGCAGGTAACGTCACACAGGAGCAAGACATTCACTCGAGTAAGGCATGAATTGTCAGTGCTTACCAACACGCTGCGCACCTAACCTAACCAGCTAGATAGCGTAGACTTGTAAGGTTAAAAATATGAGTTCACTGATAGTCCAATCAATAGTGGCTGAAAAAGGAGGGTTACCTTGCAAAAGGTGTGTAGTGCTTTTTAAAAAATGTTGTTTAGGTTAGTAGTGAAAGTAAATAACCAAGTTGCTGTGACTCCACACCCTGTGCTCCCACCACCATCTTGGAAAAACTAATGAAAAATTGTACATTTTTCAGTTTTTTGGTGATACTGTATCTCTGTTACCGAACGATTCATTGCAGACCACGTTATTGTAAATATCGTTGTCGACAAACTTTCCTACAATATTTATATATATAAACTATATCTACTGTAAATATCAAAAAAGTTATGATCCTGTGAAAAACTACAAGTTGTAAAATTTACTGTTTGTTTTGACTTTACATTTTCATAACATGGTTAAACAGTTCGGTTTTAGGAAATAAATATCCAGAATAAAAACGTTTTAAAATTACATAAATCCAAGAATAAAATGAGAAATATTACATAGTAAAAACTAAATTAGCCGCCATGCTGGAGAAATGTCTGGAACATCTTTTTAAAACTAGAATGTCCCGAATTTTTTGGTTTTATGGAGTATAAAATATAATTTTTAAATGTTTTTATTTTTATATATATTTCCTAAACCTGACCGTTAAGCCATGTTATTAAAATGGAAAATCAAAACAAATGGTAAATTTTTCATCAGTGAATTCAGAACAGAACTGATATTCAAATTATTTAAAATCATGGCCGCCTTCATGTTTGGGGACGCGTAGCTAACTTCATTTTTTTTTAGCAACATACTAAATTATATTGCAGTCGTACAGATCAGAATCTAAATTTGAATGATAAAGAATCAGTTTTAAAATTAGTAAAAACCTAGAAAGAGAGAGAGTCGCCACCACAAACCCTTCATTAACGCCCTGAGATCAAAGAGACATTCTTAATGCTAAAGCTGAGCAGAGGACATTTTATACCATTATAATTATTAATATCTCATAAATTCAAATCATTATCTTATCCCCACCTTTGTATCATCCCATTGTTAGTCCCCTGAGAAGTTTTTTTATATGTCAAAATGTAAATTTTGTGAAATAAATGTGTAATTTTGTTCTTTGTAACAGCCGAGCCTTCATTTCTGGCAGAAGTAGCCATCTTATTTTATGTTACCTTAGAGACTAGAAAGCGTCCCAACGTCTCAGAGTACTTAACAAATAGGCTAGCAATACACAGAGACCAATTTCAATAGAAATAAGTAGGTATATATATATATTTAATAATAAAGACCAATATATTATAAGTGTATGCAATAGTTCACAAATTATGTTGACAAACATTTAATAACAAATAGTTAGGTATGCCTATAGGAATAATATGTAACGAGGTATAAACCCTGGATAGGCCTATATAAAAAGTTAAGATGCCCTCATGAGAACCCAATTAGGCCCATATATAATTTTCATGTTTATATAAAACTATCTTTATAAGCCTATTCAAATAATATATATGAACCAATCATTTCATGTAAAATATTTCATAACCTTGTCCAATAACAGTGTAAACTACTTCAAATACATATATAAATTGAATCTGATCTTAAATATAATATTCTCAAGCTAAAATTGTATATAGTAATCTCAGTGGAAATCTTAAGTGAAAGGGTTAAGTGTGCTGGAAGCCTCAAGACAGAAGATCACCTGCGAGTGTGTTGTTATGGGAGATGACCACAACTCTCTCTCTTCTAAAATGACTGGCCTAGGTGGTAGATGCTGAAAAGTGAACCTTGCCTAAAAATTAATTAAATTCCTTTTAAATAAAAGCATTGGACACTAAAGTCCAATCATTTTAATAGGAGAAAAGCTAAAACCATATAGATTATCCCTTTTGTTTGTTATTAGGCCAAGAATAAATGGTTTTAGTGAAGAATGATGCAGCTCTGGTAAACCAAACCCAAGCTTATCTTGAACATAGACTAAATTACGTCAGAGCTAGGGTGGATCGAGCAGCCTTAACTACTGATCCTGTCCAAAAACATTCATTAAATAGACAATTTTAGTCCAAATTCAATGAGAAGAGAACTTAGTAATCAAATTTTGTAGCATCAGTGAAATCAGAACAGAACTCTTTAGACCCAAAGCATTCAAAATCATGGCCGTCATTATGTTTGGTGATGCCAAGCTAACTTCAATTCTTTGTACACCAGACTAAATTATATGTTACAGTCATAGGACCAGATCCAAATTTTAATGGTAAAGAAAATCAGTTTTTTTAATCTTAGCAAAAATCTAGTAAGAGAGAGAGTCGCCACCACGAATCCTCCTAAACACCCTGAGACCAAAGAAACTTAAGAGTTAAGTAAGAGTTAAGCCGAGGACGTTTAATATCATTGTAAACAGTAATATTTCATAAATCAAAGTCATACCTTATTCCCATCTTTTGTATTATATATTTGTTAGTCCCCTGAGAATTTTGTATGCTGAAATGTAAATTTTGTGGAATAAATGTGTAATTTTGTTAATTGTACAGCTAGTCATTATTTCCAACAGAAGCAGCCATCTTGTTTTCTTGTCACCTTAGAAACTAGCCACAGAGTATTTAGGATAGCAATACAAGAACCAAACTCAATAGAAATAAGTAGGTATCGATATATTTAATAACAGAGAACAGTATATGTTACAAAAGTGTGAATATAGTAAATAGTACAAACAGGAAACAGAAGTAAGGTGGAGATGTGTTATTTAATGTAAATAAAAAATAAATAAAAGTACTGGTGTAGGTGAGTGTTTTTGTCAATATTTACAGTAGATATAGTTATTATATACAAATATTGCAGGACAGTTTGTGGCCAACAATATTTGTAATTTCGTAGTTTGCCATTAAACGTTCCGTATCTAAGATATAGCCAACAAACTGGAAAGTGTGCCAAATTGAGTTTGTTTTTCCAACATGGCGGCGGAAGCACAGGGTGTGGCGTGACAGAAACTTGGTTTTTGAATGTCAATTCCAACCTAAACAACATATGAAATATTCAGCACTACTGCAACTTTTGCAGGGTAAAACCTCGCTATTGATTAGACTATGAGATTATTTTGTGAAATTTAGCACGTAGGAATAGGAATAAACTTATTAGGAATAATATTATATTCCTGTTTTTATTAAGTGGATTAAAAAAACACTCATGAGAGCCTTTCTTTCAGATTCAACCCTAGATTATCACTCACCTCTTCTATAACTTGAATAGGGACAGAAGGCCTACATTTAAAATTCTTGGAAAAGGCTGTTGTACTCCACTTTATCCCCTTCCCGAACGAATATTTAAGGAACTAAAATAGAGTTTAAAACATGGTGCTTGCTCATTGTGATGGTTACCTTTTTGAAGAACTCCTAAATTTTGGTGTGGGAAGCCACTTAAAATTAAAAAAGAACGTACAAATATGTTATGGGATAGGCCTACCTTGTTGAGAATTCTGGGTACAGTCCTGCATGAAGTTAAAGTTGTCTGTTTTTAAAATTACTGTAATCTTGTTAAATAACCTTCTGTTGTTAGCTTACTGTTAATTTTATTCAACTATTTCCTTCAAGTTTGTTTTCTCTAGTTGTTATCTTACATGAATTACAACATACACGACATTACATGAAATTACAATTACACAAATCTTCATCATAAAATAAGTTCATTGAGTTTGAATTTTTTTAAGTATCCGAGTACTTTTATATTAATAAAAATATCTTATTTTTTACGTCGATGTCTTTAATTATAGTTGTTTAATGTTCCAACCATCTGAAATTATATGTAAGGTAATAAAATAGTTTACTTTTTACTTTTCTGCCATACAGTTGCTTGATCATTTTAACTCTGTGAATCACATTACTTAAGAAATTACTGCGGAAATTTACTGTAACTAATTAATGAAAAACAATTGTCTGATGATTGATTTGGGTTTTCTCTAATTAGCGATGACAATTATCCACAATAGTTTTGTGAATAATATAAGTGTTGGTGTTTTCAGTGTGAAAAGAGTAAAGTCAGGATTTGGATACTAAGATCTGAAATAACATTAAAGAAATAGTTTTAATCTTTATTTTATCACAGTGTCAAATCAGTGACTACAGTTTTTAAGAATTGTATGTGTCCGATGATAAGATAAATAAACTTGAAATGTGAACTCCTTATGGAAATTGACTAACTGGTGGGACAATAAAAGGGAAATAATTATTTTATTACCATATGTATAATGGCTCAAATACATTTATCCCATATAAGTATTTTTAAATCACCGGTATTTGATTTTATATATGTTTTGCAAATTTCAAAGCAGTATATTTCGTAAAGAAGGAAATATTTTCAGATTAAAAAGTTGGAGGCTCAAGAAAGCATTCCGTATTACTACCTTCGAGAGATCCCAAACAAACCGCCACCCCCTTACACCCCACCGGGCCAGTCTGTCCAAGCCAAGGATCTGCGGCCAGTGCCAAAGAGACGGGAGGACATCGAGAAGTTGGTCACCACGGCAACGCAGGAGCTCGTGGCGGTCTGGCGGAGAGGCGACGATCTCTCGGCCGCTGAACCCGCTGAGGAATACCGCGCGGCCAAGATCGGCAACCGAGCGTACAACAAGTTTTTGTTTGACTTAGTGAAGCAGATTTTCATAAACATCACATTGAACGACGCTGATGAGAAGACACTCCCTCCTTGGAAAAGAACCGGGTGCAGTATGAAGTGTTTAGTTTTACCTAAGTCGACTGAGGAATCTGTCAGTAACTTTGTGATGAAAAAGGTGCGCGTGTTGTTCGGTTTTGAGCCAGATTCGATTAAAGAGAATCTCATTATTCAGTGGTCGAGGAAGAAACGAGACAGAGTCGATGAACTGCTCGTGCGCGAAGCTCAAGAGGAGGAGAGAGACTGGACGGACTACTCCAAGTGCGAGGTGGCCGTGAAAAACAATGTAGCTTTAAGTATCTTGGAAAACCTCGTGGATGAGACTGGCGAAGCACTGAGTAGGGCGCTGCAAAAGAAACTGGCATATTGTCAGCTATCAACATGAGTTATCAGTAAATGTATCCCTGTTATAAAAGAAAAGAAAAGCAATTCTATGAATAGTTAAACATTCTATAAGTTGTACAATTTGTCACAGTATTTCTACAATTTATTATTTTATACGTAGGCTGTTATATTGTTGTACATTTAATTTATCAATTTGTTTCAGAATTATTACATTTTTTTGTTCGATTGTACTAAAAAATTTGGTGCTAAATTGTAAGTTTTAATTCATGATCAGTACTTTTTTCTGATTTTGATGGTTGTCTTTATAACTAAAATAAGAGTCATTCTTAGATGTAATGCTTTTCAGTTCGTTCACTTGTTATCATAGGCGGGAGACATGCCTTTTAGATATTGTTAAATTTTGTACTATTTTTTCTATTTTTAATAAAGAACATTCCAAAATATGTTTCATTATTAGTAATACATCCAAAACTAAAAAATTAAAATATTGTAAGGTACAGATACAAATTGATTGCCAGTGACAGGATAGATGAACCAGGAAAGTTGTCCCCTCCATGTTACCAGGTTTCAAATGATCAGCTGAGGGAAGATATTGCAATACAAAACCAAACAAATCGCTCAATCCAATCCAAAAAGCAAGGATTGTACTGAGGGCAACTTCCCCTTTTTCCTTTTTCTGTGGGCAACAAGTCATTTCCAAAAAACTTTTTGAAACCAATTAAATGTAACCTCTTGAACTTTCAATGTATTTTAAAACAATAACAGAAGCGTTCTTGGACAGTTGTTGATATCCCGGTTTATTATGATACTATTGGCTTGAAGGGGCCATAGCCCCTAACCTTTCTCCAATTCTCTGCCTCATCTAATGTTTTTCCTTTCACAAAAACAAAGTGACTCGTAATCACACATTTTAATGTAAACAAAGCAGACGTTTTTAAAATCCCTATGCTTTTCTCATGGGAGATGTTTTATTATTTCTCATTTACTGGTAACTTTTTGGAAATACTGCTATTTTCCCGAGTCTCTGGGATCGACACCTTTAATTTGAGCCGTCTATCATCGTCCTGCAATTTTCAAAACTCCCACAATTTTGACTTAAAAGATTTTGCTTACAGAATTATATATAAAGATAGTCTTGTGAAATGTGTTATAGTTGGGGATTTTATACGTTCACTAACATAGTGAATGTATTATATAATATATGATGTAAAATATAAAATATTTCATTGGTATACTTATTATGAAAACTTAAGTACCGGTATGCAGAATTTATACATACAAAGCCTTAAAATTCTTCATGAAAATAATCACTCCCTAGATGAAAAGTACACATTAAACATGAATAACATGTTTTTATTTTATATTAAGATTAGTTCTCATGTTTCAATTTTTATATTAGTTAGTGTACCTTTTTTGGCATGAGGAAAAGTTTGGTTTACCGAGATGATCCAAACTAACAGTTTCTCCAGGGGCTGTTAAATAGTAAAGAGCTTAAACAAAATAAAATTGTTTATTTTCTACCATGGACAAATGTTGAAACTTTTAAGACCGATGGGGCAAAGCCCTGAGGGAGTTTTGTCCATTTACTTGTAGGAATCCTAATGATCAATTTGATATGCGATTGTTGAGGTTTTGTCACGACAACACCTTCAAATTTGGCGCGGTGGATTTCCCACTTGACTATATGCATACCAAAATTAGTGTTTTAACCCTTTGAGTGCCCCAGTCATTCCCCCAAGTCATATGCATAAAATATTATAGAAAAAAAACCTATTCAACCAACTTCAATAATTCTTTTTTTAATTTGTTTGAATTAAAATGGAGCGCATATTACATATCACTATTTGGTTATAAATTAATTTATATAAAACAATTATATGTTATAACAACTAATGAAAAATATTTTTTTACAAATTTCAAGTTTGAATTAACATTTGGTGTTTACAAAATTTGTATGTATTTTTTTTAGTTTTTCTAAACTCAATAATAATAAAGTATTATGAACAGTTTTGAGTGTAGACAAACGAACGTTAACAATGCAACTAACCAAACTACACAGCTATCTGCAGCGGGTAACAATCAGCTGTCAAACTGTTGCGTCATATTTTTATCATAATGCTAAGTGACTTCATGTAAGCAGTGAAAGTGAAAAACCGGTACTATTCGATAGTTTTGAACCCGTAGAATGCCGTAAACCGAATAATCAACTACAACTAAAATGTACTATATGAAATAATAATAAAATACGGATCGTCTACTGCGTAGACTCCGGCACTAAAAGGGTTAAATATAGATGCCATAAGTGCTCACGTTTTCAACATACCACTAACTACCAGCCTAGGCAAGATTAAAAAGTGAAAAGATAAACAATACATATTGTTTCATTGTTATATTTATATCCGTAGCAACATAAAACTGCTAATTGCCTTTCATTTTTTTAAAATAAGCTGGCATATCTTAGATTCTCTTCTGAAGGTGAAAAGGTAAGAAATTCATATTTAGTAATTTATAAAATTCATGTTAAAACTTCATCAGTAGTTAATTGTTTCACGTATCATAACTTTAGTTGTATGGGCTACCAAAATTCTTTAAATCTCCAATATTACAATTAAAAAGAGTTATGCTTTATCCCTTAACAATTTTGGCTTTGCATTAACACGTTGGCTGCGGGCTACTATATAGTACCTCGCCCTACTATAATACTAGTAGCGCGCTCCCCTGCCAAACATAGCTTCAGTGTGAGCTCAGCACTTGACGAGAACGGACTATACGCTGTTCGTAGTTTAAATATAACCATGTGACATTTGTGGTGTAGGTTGGCACTAAAATTTACCTCAATTCCCCGCCAACTATGGGACTGGAAAAACTGCTTTTTTCCAAATAAAATCCCTCGAAATGGCAGTACTGACTCTCTACATCGACCTATCATGTGCTGCTATCTGTTGGCGCTTCTTAGAACTACGTTCAGCTATATTGTAATGTAGTACAGCGCCTTCGAGCGCTACAGCCATTGGTTAGCCAAGAGTTAGAAATGTGGCCCCGACCAGCGATTGGCGGGCTGTATTTTGCAAACGACCTGCCTCGGGGCAGCCGCAGCGAACGTATTAATGAGTGAGTTGCGTACTTAATGTTATATACCTTAAATATTTCACTGAAGATTTTATTTTTTTCTTTGAATATTGCTGCCAAACGCATATTCGCTAAAGAATACAAATCCCTCTTATCTAGTTGGTTCATTGGAAATATCCTCTTATCTACCTGCCATTCGTCGGCAACGATGCCATATGTATTGGAAGTACAAAAAAGATTTTATTAAATTGTTATACCAGCCCATTTGAGATGGCCATTTTTGTTTTGCAGTGCACGTCAATTCGGAAATTTGCAGATGTTAACACAAACTCATTTTTCTTAGGACTGGATTATGCTGGAGTACTACATCAAGACCATTTCACTCCGCATTTCCTCTTTAATTTTGTGTCTCAACATGAAAAGCCTTATTTGAATCCTTACAGGTGAAAATGTTCCTTAAAGTTTGGCAACGGAATTTAACAAATTCCTCTTTTTGGGGCCTAAGTTAGTGATGAAGGGGTAGTATATAACAGTTATTTTTAAAAATTACAATTACTTAATATACTACTGTATTCACTATAGCTAGAGTAATAACACAGATAAATGTGCCATTTAATTTTTATAATTAAAACAACATTTTAAATTTGCAATTTTTGCAGTTTGGAGAATGATATTTTTGGTGGGACATAGTATGGTATTGGATCACTTCATGTGGACCCACCCAGGTCTGCTGAGTTCCATAATAATATCAACGTCAGCCTGAGTTGTGCTACGGTTAGATTTTCCCATTACACTTAATTAGCTCTGAAGAGATTTTAGGTTTACAATTGTTTAAGAATAAAAAATCTGTTACTGACTTTTGTTTTCTATGCATCAGCTTATGACATCAGGTGACATTGTCCAAGGCTGCACAGACAATACTCATATTTGATAGCATATGCCGATGCAATTGATTTCTCTATACATCTTGGCCTTGTCCCACTTTTCCATCAGTGCAAGTTATACTTCCAGTGACCTCCTATTGATACATAAACCAGCTACTAGCACCAACCTGTATTATTCATTCTTTTGTTGCGGATTTACCTTGACTTCATAAACATGCCATGATCCCCGAATCTTGTTTCCAGTTATCCAACAAAGGTAACCGTAGGAGGAAAAAAAGGATTATCGAACCAAACATCATTTAATATGAACAAAAGATTTTTCAGTCAGAGAGTTGTGTGAGCAGAGCGGTGCCACGAAGAACCCAGTGGCTCTCAGGCAGACGTGTGGGGAGGGGGACGGTGACCACGTAGTTGGTACTCTGACCCGTGGTGCTCAGAACGCCTGCTCGCACTGACGTCTTGTACAGTGGAGAGTTGTAGCGCAGCCGAGTGGTGTCCTGCTTGGTCACCGGCAACAACTGCATCACTGGCAGTGGTGGGTTGATCTCACCTAGTAGTGCAATGGTACGGTTAGGAGGTTAGAATTGAGTATATATACAGTACACAATGTTTTAAATGTTTCAATTAATATTAAATACGGGATGTTTTCCCATCTATACTGAAGCCTGGTATACACGTTAGAGTTTTTTACCCGGGTATACCAGACTTAAGAGAACAAGTTTTTAGCTTTTTGCAGAATTTTATCATTAATAATCAGTTATCGTGATTTTTTAGAGAAAATCTATGAAATGAAATGAAAAAGTACTTTATTAAACCCAACTTCCGAAATTAAACCCACTTTATTAAATCCACTTTATTAAACCCACTTTGAAAACAGCAATGGCTAAGCAGCCGTCTGCCAGGTTGGCATCTGATAATGAGGAAAACATAAAATATTGGTTTTACTCTCACCTAAAAAACACAAACGGGAGACTTTCGTTATGAGCAAAATTTGTACCTAATCACAATTGAACAAAAAAAGGTTATAAACAATATAAATAAATAAAATACTATACATATCCCACCTGCTAATTACAAATTTACAGTCACACAAAAAATATTTAACAATTGAGGAAATAAAACAAATTATGAGAACAACAAAACATTTTGATTCCAAAACTATTTCCTATGTTCAGTAAATTTAGATGCTGTAAAGGATCCTGCAATTAAAAGGACCCAAAAATAAAAATAACAAATACTACTGTATTATGTTAAAAATTAAACATTAGGCAGCATGTGTCACCGGAGGCAACCGAGGATCAACGAGAGCACCGTTGAGATGGATAAGAAAAAAATTAGAGAAAATCTATTTATTAAATTAGTTGTAAATATTTTCAAAGTTATTAAATCGTTTATTAGTTTTCGTGTTTTATTAGTATTGTTTATTGGGATTTGGGAATAAACCCTGGTGTAGGGTATGGAAGATATTGAGAAGTAGCTGTAATATTTGCGGGTGACAGTTAGACCCGGACTTGTGTGAACCCCTGGTGCCATGGCAAAACTGGGAGTGAAGCATATGGTCCATAGTTTATATTTATATAGTGGGATTAGTACACTATACCTTAAGCCCTTATATATGTTAAGTTTAATGTTGACTTAACAATGAAGTCGATTAGCAGGCTATGTTTGTATTAGTTTCATTGTTAATATTTATTTGAGGATTTGATTTCCAGACAATGATAAACCCGACGCTGTCTTTTGACGCTTGGGTGTGATACCACGTTTTTTTTTTACCTTTATCAAATTATTTTGAAATTAAATCCGAAGACATTTTGATAAGAGCTCTGTCGACCAATTTTAGTGGATACCCACGGTGGGCCGGACTATTGAGTTTATGGCTCGCTTATTAGGTTCTAACCTGGCTCACCTATGCCAGAGTGCTCAGACCTTCATTGACACGTGAGGTTCCAACCCAACTCGCCAATCCCTGGGTGCTTAGACCTTACTTCACTTGTGATTGTGTTTTTTGCCAAGTGCCCGAAATCCGAACAAAGATCGACATGGGTTCTTGTGGGTTGACGGAGTACCGTGCGATCATTTAATTATCATAGGGGCTGAATTTCAAGGAAGTTTTTAATGGGAGATCGCATAGTTTATTAGGACGTTGGAATAAACCCAAAACCGTTCTGAGCGACTCCGAAAACTTTTATTTATGTGAGCTCGCTCTCCCCAATAAACTTAAATGTTAACCACGACTGGTTTTGTTTCTTGCAGGGAATGTTCCTCACAATTTTGTGGATATTTTTCCTGATATTACTAACTTACTAATCTTATTTCTGCTGCACATTACTTCCCAATGAAACAACCTACATTGAACAAGATTCAAAAAATAAAAATAAAATTTATAATCCAATATTAAGAAATGGTGAAATTCAATTTGTAGCTACAAATTAATTATTGTTATACAGTTGAGTCTCGATTATCCGACCTAAACCGGCCGCGGCAAGGTCAGATAAGTGGGAAGATCGGATAACACGGAAAATAATAAAAACAATGTTACAAATTTTGTTATTTTTTTTTGTTCTAGGCGCGCGGAAATCAATTGTTTAACACTCCTTGCACCAATGCAGATTTTTCCTTGCGTCAATTCACTTGCCTTGTGCGTGGTCAATTTGTTTGAGTAACTGCTTACACAAAAATACACAACTGATATTTATATACATATAAAACATCCTCAGCACACTCAACAACTTAGGGGACACATCGGATCGGATCTTCGTAGTGATGGGAGGCATTTCATGGATGTACAAATTTTGTGATTTCCTCAGCACATATTTGTAACATATTTTATCTCTACTAGGATATCTTGTTTTAAATTTGTGTAAATGTAATCGTGAATGATGACTGTTGGCTTCCACTTTATATTAGATCTAGATAGCACTATGTAATGTTGATTTTTTTTCTGAGTTAGTCTGTGTTGTCGAAACAAAGTTTAAGGCTTCTGCCGACAATTCAGAAACGTTAAAGTCCTCCAACTTCAGGGCGACAACTAATCACTAATCACTAACAACTAATCAGAAATTTCGGCTATTACTAACCACTCGTATAAAACCAAACATTCCATAACATTTGATGAAGTAAAAATGTTACCTAGGTCTTCACACATTTTTGAAAGTAAATATCTGAAAGCAATAGAAATAGGAAAAAAAAAATAATTTTAGTAAAGACCAAGGATGGGAACTGAGCGGAACATGGAAACCAATTGTAAAAAAAAACTTAAATCACAGAAGGAGAAAGAGCAAGCGAAGGGACAAATGGGCCCACAACAACGAATTCCAGGATTGTCCACTCGCCCCCAACCCCTCTCATTCATTATCTCCAACAGAAAAGGATGCAGCCCAATCGCGTCTCAAACGCTCTAAATACAGGGTAAACACCGCCGAGACAGGCCTATGTAACCTCCGTCCACGGACTGCTCCTATGTTCCAGGATCTGCAATCTGATCAGTATTCTTCAGGTGCCAAGAAAACCTAGAACGTAACAAAACTTATGGCAAAAATCCAGGCAACACATACCTATAAAAGTAGTTAAAAGTTTAGAAAGAAATCAAAAGCTGAACTCACAAAAGGCACACAAACTGCACAGTGCAATGAAGACGGGTGATACTAACTTAGGAGGGCTTGGCCAAGTGCCGATAAAACTAATGTTCACATCTGTGCAAGAATTATGGTACTCCTCCCACTATATCCCACGTCGTGAGCAAATGGAAGTTACTTTCCAAACAGCCAACTGTCCTTAATTGTTCGTATTTTCCCAAATTACCTGGCCTTGGGTCACATAAGGATCCAACTCTTACATCGAAGAACGCAGCATCCAAAAACAGTCCGTGAACTAAAACCCCATCATGGGGTGGCTGCAGGTCCTTGTAGGCTTGAGCATCCTGGAGGAAAAAAAAAACTTGTAAGAAATCATTTGTAGAGGAAAAATATCTTTTACAAAGATCAATTGGAGTTTATTTTATATTAAAATATAAAATTGGGCTTCTCTGTAATAGACAAATACAGACAGGGTTGCTAATAAGTAACTACCACCTCCCCTTAACTTTAGTTCAATTTAAGATATTTTAAATCCAATAATTGTTCCTACAGCTCAGGGGCTATAAACATGGATTATGAATATTTTAAATCCATCTGCAGTGACCTGCTCAAATGTAAGGGGCTTCATTAACAAAGGTCAGTTTTTCATTTCTGACATGCAGGAGGAGAGTGAGTAGAGGGTACCTCAAACATTTTAAGTGGGACCAATAGTTGTATAATACATCAGCTTAAAGATACAAAATGTTATTATACTATTAAAACATCAAAATTACAATAAACTGTGTTGTTTTAGAAAATTGTTCACGAAGAATACACATCAAAGATGGTACAAGACAATTAATTGATTTTGATCATGATAAGACTGATGTTGTCATTCTATAATTATTGAACCTTATGACCAGCGAAGTGCTAATCAAAATTGATTGCCTTGTACCGTATTTCATGTATATTTACCGTTTTATTTGTAGGTGTAAATATTAAACATAAATTATTATGTATGTTTATAGTTGTAATGTAAAATTCTAAGTAAGAAGATGTTTATGAAAATTATGTAATAAAATAAAGGGTCTTTAACTGAAATACACAATGTTTGCTTCATTAAATAATACTGATTAAATACGGTTAAGATAAAAACTATTAATACTACTAAAATTCATTTGTATTTTTGTGATTTTTTTATTTGTTTTTAAAATAAAATATTAGATATTTTAAATAAGTTTATGATAGTCTAGAGATTTTAACTTTTTTATAGATTGACACGACTTGCTGAACAAACACATAAAATATGAGGTGAAAGTGAAAGGTATAAGTTAATTCTAAACATCTACAATTTGTGACCATTTTTTTTTTAACTTTATGAATTTATATATTTTACAATATTTTATTCATAGGAATCAAACTGAAATAATTACTAAATACTTACCTCTTTACCAAATTCTTTATGAAAATGTTCAACATCTTCTTGGTCTAAGAATATTTTTAATGGATCGTTGAAATCAACAACCAGCTCATCGATAGCAGTGTTGTACTTGCGAGCGTGGGTTTGTAAGCAACCAGTCATAAAGCCTTGAGGGAAGAAAAACCCAGATAACCAAAATGAATTGGGCTGACCCCACTTCACCCACATCTGCAATGAATACATTATAATGTTAAAATGACCTGGAATTCTTCCTTGATATATTTATGTAATTTATACTCTGAAAAACACTATACAATGTAATGCATAGTCTACGAGATTTTAAAATTGTGCTTAGAAGACCAAAAACAAAAGAAAAGCAAATGCTTTATCATACAGTAAAACCCTGCTTAACCGAAATAATGGGGGCGGTTCTGTTCCGGATAACCCATTTTTTTGGATAACCAACTGTTGGTTATTCAAGGTTATTTTCGAAAAATGTGCATACATCTTGGGAGTTTTCCTAACGTAAACCTAAAGGAATATGAAATATTTACAAATGTAAATTTAAAAAGCTATTTCTTGAAGTAATCAACAATATTTTTTTGCACTTTTTCTTCAAAGCAGTTGTGGGCCTCGCGGGTGGATCAGGTATGTGGAAAAACCTGTCAAAACAATCCCTAAGTTCAGTGATCGCCGCGGAAGGGTGATCTCTGGGTGCGACATTAGTCATACGCTGGACCTATTCTCTCTATTATTCATTATCCATTTCTTGTGGACCATTCTGGTCAACCCAGGTTTCGATTTTGGCGAGGCCCGGTTAAGGAGGGGTTTTACTGTATCTTAATATATAACATCCAAATACCACTGACTGACTGACTGACTGACCTATCACGAAATCTCAATAACTATAAGGCCTACTGAGTTGAAATTTTACATATAGGATCCTCTTTGGCCTTAGGTACTTGCTAAGAAACGGTATTACGAAATTCCTCTGTTCCGACCCGCTGGGTGCCAAAGTTACCATGTATTCCTTATGGACATTCACTTTGGTTTGAGCTGATGAAAATTCAAACAGCTAATCTTGATTCGTATTGGTTCCACAGGCTAACCACAGATTGAGGCAAACACAACTATCATAGTTTACGCAGGTGAAGCTGCAACAGGTCGGCTAGTCTGTAATAAATATTAAATACTGAACAAATTTCAATTAAATAGCTCAATAATGACAAAGAATATTTACTCTTATATGTAGGGATGTGTCGGTTTTTAAAGTCGGTTGTCGGTTTTACCGGTTTTTTACAACAAAAAAAAATACCCCCGTCGCAGCAAACCTGCGTACTCAGCGAATTTCCAATGCATAATATATGTCTTAATGCCATATAAAGCCGCATACCAAGTTTTATAAAAATATATTCATATATAAGCGATATATACAATTTTAATTATTCTCCATAAGAATAACATGGGAGATGAGTAAGCAGGTTTGCTGCAACAAGGAACTAAAAAAATGGGTTTTTATGCAAATATCATTATAACTCAACAAGGTGAAGCCACATAGCAAGTTGTATTAATTTATGTTCATAATTAAGGGAGTCATTACATTTGACTTATTCTCCATAAGAATAACATGGGGGCTGAGTACGCAGGTTCGCTGCTACGGGGATAATCAACAAAAAATCAATTTTTTGTGCAAATATCAATATACCAGTACTACGTGACCCCACGTGCCAAGTTTCATCAATATACATTCATTAATAATGGAGATATCAAATTTTATTTATTCTCCATAAGGATAACATTGGACAACGTACTGTGTTTAGCACTTTGAATATCTCTGCAACGGTTGGACGTAGAATCACAATTTAAACACCAAAATGATTGTTTTGTGGAGCTGAATTGATTGGTAAAAGCAAATGTGAAGTTTACATCAAAATTAACTTAGGAAAAGCCAAAAACCTTTTTCCCATAAGATTAACATAGGAGATTTTATGAGCAGGTTTTTTTGGATTTTCTCAGCAACCACTTAACCTAGCTTAATAATTCAAAATACCATATTATTTGTTTTTTTAAGCTCTATAACATGGTCTAAACCAAAATTAAGTGTTTTAAAAATTTTAGGGCAAAAAATGCAAAAAACTGATTTTTGGAAAATTTAAAACCCCCATAAACCCCCCTTCCCATGGCCCGATTTTTCTGGTTTTCGAACTTAAAGTCATGAATGTCACTTTACACATTTGAGCCAAATTTCATCGAAATCGGACGTTTTTTACTCAAGTTATCGCATTCACGGACACATATATAGATATATATATATATATATAGATATATATATATATATATAGATATATATATATATATATAGATATATATATATATATATATAGATATATATATACATATATATAAATTTGAACGAATCGTGTTTTAGTCATCTGGGGACCTAAAAAAAAAATTTGTCATGGTCTCGGGCTTAAATCTTACCATGAGACCTACGGTAATAGCTTCTTCCCTATAGGGGAAATTCGCTAAAAACGAAACCAAGAACCGATGGTCTAATGTCAGTTTCGGTTTTTCACTGTCAGTAAGTGCTCGTATTGGAAATAAGCATTATAATGTACAAAAATATTGAATGACAAGCTAATCAACGTTTAACAAAATAAGTGGTTGAAATAAGACTCCTCCCAACAACTAATCACTTCCTTTCCAGTCCCAAAATAACTCTCAACTAACACGAAAGGAGAATTGACAGGAGTTCTATTTATGGATGTACGAGAACGAAGAATACAGGAAACAAAGCTAGAGGCCCGAGTCGCCGAGCGACCCTTCATTTTTTGTCCCATTCTTAATGACTGGTCTATTGTTCGGTTTCTGGCCGAAGGTCCTGGTAGTTTATTCAAGAGATAACAGTTCCTAGTCCAAAATGTTAAAACCGAATGGTAAAAAGACAAATGACAGCTCATTTTTTTCGTCTGATTACCATAAATAAAATAAAATGTTAATCAAAGTTGTGTGACTTTCAGTTCAGGAGATATGGATAATACAATCGCTGTTTATCAGTTTTATTATTTTCCTGACTATTCAAACATTTCTATGTTGATTTCCTTCTTTCCCGACATTTTATTTCTTTCTTCTCTCTATTCAAACTCTCCACTTTCCCAACTTTTTTGACTGTTAGGCATCTTAAAATGTATTGTTATTCAATTTCTTTAAAGTAGGAATTTAAAATTACAGTATATTTAAAAACGTTGATCTACAATCATTAAAAAATTTTTTTTAACAAATTTAATATTACAAATTAATTTTTATCGGTCAAGAATGTTTGATAAACATAGAAAGTGATTGTTTTATAACACAACAATTATATGAAAAATAAACATGCAATTCAACTTATTTTATTGTATTTACTTTTAAAAGTTTATTTTATTTTATTAATGAAAAATAATCCCCAACCGATTGTCTCTAATTTATTAAATGAAAATCAATTACTGACTAACTTATTGTCTTTAAATAACTTATTACTTTGCTATTTAAGCTGTTATTAGGAATCGATGGAATCGGAATCGAGAATCAATTTGTAAGAAACTAAACAGGAATCAGAATCAAAAAAATTGGAAAATACTCATCCCTAATTTACCGTAACATCTTAACAAAGTTTAAGTTAAAGATTATTTAGACTACGTTATTGCCCTAGGCTAACTTGTTGTTATTTGGCTAAACAAGGTTTTAAGCCTAGGTGATTAATTAATTTTGTAATGGCCCATAATATCTAATTTTAAATTGATTTGATTTGTCTTTGATTGATTACTTGTGAATTTTAATCAACTCTCCTGCGTAGTGTCTCTGCAGCAGTATTTATGTAAACCAGTGAAGCAAATTATGAAATAGGAATTTATAGATACCAGTATATAATCAATTAAAGTATTTTTTTAGGCAGAATTACAGAATTTACGTAGAAACTTAAATTTAAAGAATGGACGAGACAGTTATTAGGTAAGTTCTTTGAAAAATAATTGAAACCGACAACCTTTTTTTTAGCGAATTTCCCCTATAGGGAAGAAGCTATTACCGTAGTCGGCATGGTAAAACCTAGGCCCGGGACCATAATAACTTTTCGTTTTGAGGTCCCCAGACCCCAAAAACACCATTCGTTCGAAACTGTATATATATATATATATATGTGTGTGTGTGTGTGTGTGTGTCCGTGAGCACGATAACTCTCGTAAAAATGGTCCGATTTTGATGAAATTTTGTATAAACGTGTAAAGCAACATTTATGACTTTAAGTTCGAAAACCAGCCAGATCGCTCTATCCGAAGGGGTATTTTGGGGGGGTTTTGTACCCCAAAAATGGGTTTTTGAATTTTTTACATATAATTTTGGAATTAGTCAAATTTTAGTTTTCTCCATTGGAATCAGCTTAAAAAGAACACACAATTTGGTATTTTGATCATTTCTCTATGTCAATTGGTTACCGAGATATTGAAAGTGCTAAACACAGTACGTTGTCTAATGTTATTCTTATGGAGGAAAATAAAAATTTTATATCTCGCTTATTTATGAACATATACTGACGAAACTTGGTATACGGCTTCATCTGGTTGTGACCATTGATATTTGCTCAAAAAAACAATTTTTTGCCAAAGGCCCCCGTAGCAGCAAACCTACGTACTCAGCCCCATGTTATTCTTATGGAGAATAAGTAACGTGTTATCTCCCTTAATTATGAAAATAAATTAATGAAATTTGGTATGTGACTTCACATAGTTGAGTTATATTGATATTAACATAAAACCCCATTTTTGTGTTCCTTGCTTCAGCAAACCTGCATACTCAGCCGCCATGTTATTCTTATGGAGAATAATTAAAATGTCATAAATTGTTTATTTATGAATGTATATTGATGAAACTTGGTATGTAGCTTTATGTGGTATTAAGATAAATATATATGCATTTGAAATTCGCTAAGTACGCAGGTTTGCTGCTACGGGGGTATTTAAAACCGAACCGATAAAAAATGCAACCGACCCATCCCTACTTATATGAATTATGAATGACTTACTGCCTAGTAAGTTTGATGTATTTTCATTAGCCTATACGATGGTTTATTTCATAAAATCATGCTTAAGTATAGAAACACATAAAACATGAAAAAATTGCTTAACATAGTAAGCTCAAGAGTTATAGTTAAGTCAATAGTTCGCAGCCACAAGACTACCATTTCCCATTTAACTATGTAATAAGAGAGCACATACAGCTGCCAAAAGTTCCTAGTAACAGTTAACCCTTTAACAGCCGACCATTTTTTTTATGACGTCACAAAGAATGCCAGACCACTAATAAGATTTACTTGCTAAGACTGCCAGGTTCAATTAGAGCGAATTTCAAGCTCACATTAAAAAATTTGTAAATATTTTGAATTTTTCATCAGAAATTTATAACTAAGGTCTTGTTTTATTTGTAACTAGCTGTGTACCCGTCCTTCGTACGGGTTGTATATAAATGGTAGATTAACTAAAGCAAATAACATTTCACATTATTTTACAATATTAAAATTACATGTTACACCGTTTAATGTACAATTAAATCAAAGTTAACGAAATATACTGGCAGATAGTTCGTGTTGCTAAGTTGAGGAACTCTGTCGGGTAGTAAATGGTGTGTAGTTTGTGTTTCCAAATCGGTACACGTAACACTTTGGATTCGCTTTTAGAAATAAAAGAATTCAAGTACAAAAAAAATAAAATATCGGGGAGGGGGGCATAGATATAAAATCGGGGTGGGGGGGCAAACATAAAAATCGGGGGGAGAGTAAAAATATATAATGGGGGGATATAACATGGAGGGGGGACATAAAATAAAAATATAAAATCAAAGAGGGGGGAGCAAAATATTAGATTGGGAGTGGGGCAAATATAAAAATGGGGGGGAGCAAAAATATAAAAATGGGGGGAGCAAAAATATAAAATCGGGGAGAGCAAAAATATAAAATCGGGGGGAGCAAAATATAAAATGGGGGGGCAAAAAATATAAAATCGGGGGAAGGGGAAGATAAAATGGGGGGATATAAAATAAAAATACAAAATCAAAGAGGGGGGGCAAAAATAAAAATCGGGGGGGAGCAAAAATATAAAATCGGGGGGGGGGGCAAAAGAATAAAAATGGGTGGGCAAAAATATAAAATGGGGGGACATAAAATAAAACATAAAATCAAAGAGGGGGGAGCAAAAATATAAAATCGGGGGGTACAGGAAGTATCGGTAAAAATTGTTTTTTGTGCAAATAAGAATAGACCACAACCAGATGAAGACAGATTAATATTTGTTCATTAATATTAATTAATAACTAGCTGACGTGTTCTTCGCACAGGGGTTTTCTCTACACCTTCTTTACTCAATGCAATTTGCATTTTTTAGTTAGCTTGAAACAGCTGTTCTTGCTTCTGCTCTTTAAGCTATCAAATGGAAGTATCCACAGCTGTTCGCATTACACTTTCTGAATGTTTACTTTATTCTGAAATGTAAACATTGAAACTTAGGACGTTCAAGGGGCGTAGCCCGAGGGGATTATAAGAAAGTGAATAGGCCTATGAGTTGCATGGGTTCAAGATTACCTATGTGTAAAGTTTCAGCCCAGTCGGTTCAGTAGTTTTTGCGTTCACACGGAACATCAGACGACAGACAGACAGACAGGCAGACAGACGACAAACAGACAGACAGACGACAGACAAACAGACGACAGACAGAAAACATCTCTTCTTCATAATTTTATAGATGAGTTGTTTGTTTCAAATAAAATATATATTTTGGTGTATGTAATAGTTTTTTATTTAAAAAATAACAAATAAAATATATACAAATATAAAAAATGTATATTTTTTTTAGTTTGGACTATAAAAACTACCTCTAAAACTTATACCTCAACCAATTTTAGACATCTATGTTGTAAAACATGCATTAGTAAACACACTCCCAAATTTTCTTGCCATTACCTTGATAAATGCAGTAATTCTGATGTTTTTTCAAAAGTTATTCATATTTTCAAAATTGAACATAGTTGCATACACTGGACACTATCAGTTTGTTCATAAAAAACATGTACATTTAGCTTATGAATTGCAGACTAAAATAATGAAACTAACGATGACAAAAATATTTAAAATGGAGAAAATTTCACAAAAAAAAACACTTTCCACACCTGTGCTCACCGAAACAGGTAGGGTGAACAGGTGTCTATACAATGGTATTTTCACTTACTGGCGATTTATTCCGCTTGTACATCTTCGTAATAACATCAAAACTTTACTCACTAAACCACGGATAAATCCACAAACATAACACCAGTAAACATAAACAACAATCGAAAGACGAACGGCAGACAACACTCACTACACGGAGCAACTGTCGACTATGCACAGACGATAGGGGAAATCAATGAGTATAACTTTATAGGTTATACAAGTCACAGAGTATAAATTGTATTTGTCTATGTTCCTCATAGTCTTGACAACGAGTATCTCAAGTTTTGTGGCATTTGGTAAACATTTAAGGCCAATAAGTTAGAAATAGTAGACGTGCTTTATTGTGCACGTCAGCGTTTTTCCCGACAATTCTCGCATGCGCATTTGCAGTAAAAGGGTAACAACAAAAATTTAAATAAAAACTCGCTCTTATGTCTACTTTAAACTTCCAACTATAACAGAGATATTATGAATTAATAAAAACATCAGATAATTACAGTTTCTTGTAAAAATTATGTACAGTTCTATTTTTTTTAGAGCTACATGTTCAACAATTGTTACAATAATCACTCAACAGTTATTAACAACACAACGGAAATGAGAAGAGTGTATTAATGAGTGTAAATGAGTCTATGTTGCATTAATATGTATTTTCAGCTTAACTTATAGAAATAAAATTGACACCTACCGAAATGAAATCCAGTTTTAGTTCAAGATCTCTTATCCAGCTTCCAAGACTTTTCAAAGAGGGGTAAGCAGTTTTTGCCCACAGCTTTGGGACCTAAACATTGAGTTGTATTGAAATTGTATTTTAAAGAGAATGCAGAGCAAAAAAAAGTTTCTATGTAACTTATAATAACATTTGTTATCACTTAAAACTGAGTATGATTTTTCCTTATTTGCCATCTAATTCCACTTATGACAAATTTACAAATTAAAATCCTTGGCAACCAAAAGTATGTTGGAACATCCATTTTTGTTGATCATGAACACAATTGTATAACAGCAACAGCGGCCTCAGCTTGTTACAGCTGTTCGTGTTTGAAAGTTGATTCCAAAAGCAACCAACAATTCTGGTAGCTTCTGAATTCTGCCATTCCATAGAAACAAACACTTTTTATCAGATGGAGGCAATACTACCCACTTTCCATTTTACATCATATATAGCGCTTGTTATATACTTTAACCATTTCCACTCTCATTTTTTTACTTGCCTATTCCTATCCAGCTGCATTTAAAATCACAGCTGGTCACTTAATTATTTTTTTGTTAAAAAAAGCTGACCTTTGTGTTTTTATTTTGATCCAGTTGATTGGGGACCAAAAAAATAATAAAAAATAACAAAATAAAAACGCATGTGCGGGTCAGGCCCGACATGCGACAACATAGCAAAATGCGGTAGGCGGGGCTGCCCCGACATTCAAGCAGAAAGGGTTAAAACTATGTAATTTGTTTAACTTTTACGAAGTACAGATATACAAATTTCTCATTCCATTTTATGGGCATTGATATTATGTTTAATGTTAACTGTACCATAAGTAAATTGTATATTTTCAGTAACTATCAAGAGATTATTTTGGATTAGCTAGACACACTTATTAATGGAGAGGGTTCATCATCATCATTGTTGCAGATTAGGAAACCCCAGTATAGCTGCTAATCACATCTTTCACAAGCGAGCATATTGTGCAGGTTACCGGAAAGAGGGGATATAGCAGGAAAGGGTGGGATGGGACGGCAGCCAAATCGACCCTTCAGAGGGCCAACTCCCGTGCCCCTGTGACAGCTGGGATGAGGCTCTCAAACAGGGGACCCGCATTCTGCCCTCCAACTGGTCAACTCAACTGGCAGGGTATCCATGTACAATAGCCAACCATTCTCAGGTTGGCAGGTTGGGGACCAAACCCGAAGATTCTGCCCTAGCCGTTGCAAATGGAGGAACCAAAGGTGAAAGGGAAGTTTGTCATAATGGACAGCCAAAAGACTTACCATATGTAATGACAACTTCATTTGCTGCACCCAATGTCAGCCTCAAAACTGGTATAGATCAGGGGCGGATCCAAGATCCAGGGGCGCCCCCCCCCAACCTAAGAATTATTGTGTATTTTTTTAATATTCAGGCATACAATGAAAGTTTGAATAAATCCGAATGAAACTGTAAGTAGTAAAAAAGGCTCCCGAAACCTCGTTTTTCGGTTCAGAGAGTCAAATTTGGGCGCTCCCGTCTACATTGTTACATTAAAATTCAAGCTAATGCACCTAAACATTCGATAAATGGATTTAAATATATCATTATACAGGTTAGAAATTTTAAACTTCCATTTTAGTATGTAACACATTACTTAGATTCACGTCTTTCACCTAAAAGCGTCTTACAAAAACATGGATATTCCCAGGCCAAGTATCGCAAAGTTGTTGTAGTTTTGCCAGTTGGCAGACCGAAAATTCAGTGTTTTCAACATGGTCTTGGAGGTAGATTTTAGCCACACACAGCAAAGGTTGCTACCATTGTATTTGGTGATTACTTTTAACTGGATTTCGCCCGCCTACCGTCGTTTGCTGTCAGCTGTGTTTTGTTTACAGGTTAGGTTTGATTTTTGTGTAATCCGCGTAATCTAGCGAGGCAATAAATACCCAGTGGACAGGCTAGAAGAAAAAAGTGCCTTGAATTATATGTAATGAAATAAGAGGAAACAAAAATTTAATTGCGTACAAACGGAAGCTCATACGCAAAGTATTTTATTTTGTAAAAATATGGTACATTTAAATTTTTCTAGTCGTTGACCTTGGCTGTCAGCCTCATTCCTCATTGTATCTTCGCGTAGCATAGTTCAGTATTGCAGATTTCAAATATGATTTATAAATAATTTTTCGCGTGGGTAACTACTAAAATAAATTGTTTATTTAAAAATCTTACTTATTCTTAGACGCCTACAGATGATGTAGAACAAAGTGTAATGCCTAAATATTTGTTATTTTTATTTACGGTCGGGCGCAGTAGAACTAAAGTTAATTTTTGTTTAGTTTGTTTATAAAGTTATGATTACCTTTTTTCTTGAGTACAAGGTTATTGATATAAAATGTTACCTTACTTTCATTCGCTGTATAATTTCAAATAGTTAAAAAAAATAACGGGTACCAGGGATCACCCAGGGGGAGGGGGAGGGGTAACTTTCAGTGCCGCCCCCCCAACATGACCTCTGGATCCGCCCCTGGTATAGACCTGTTTTAAGGTAGTCCTGGGACATGGAGAGGGTTAATTATATTCACCACAAAATGTAGCACAAACTGCTTTATTCCTGGGTGTTCACATTTATATTCATGCACAAATTCTGTATTTTATTGTATTGAAAAATAAACAAATTTAAAAATCAAATCTAAAATAACACTCACTTGATTGTTTAAAAACGATGTATAGACTTCTTCCAACTGCTCAGACATGACCACAAGACCTTTGATGGCCAACTGCAGCTCCTTCAAGGAAGTGTGGATCGCCCGCAACATTCGGTTGAACCGATCGACCTCTTGGAACAGAACTGTCGTGAGCGATGGCAGCGACCCCCGTGAATCAAACTGGAATCAAACAATATATACTCTTATAAATATAAATCATAACGACAGATAACAGTGGGTATAAGCTGGTTTTACGTTTTAAATCTAACAACACTAGAAAAGGCATTATTTTGCCTCAAAATTCCAGAGTTTTAAAAGGTACTTTTGACCCTTCTCCAAACCAACATGAAGGCAGATTTAAACTAACATGTTTGCTGCAAAAAACAAAAACAAAAAAAAATTCATCTGTAAAAAAACATAATTTATTCATTGCTAAAACGAACAAACCGTACGAGGTTATCATGGGATTATTATCTTCACATTAACTCTTCAATATGAAACTTGAATTTGAACGTTTACACTGAATTACGAAGTTTTTGCTTCAAAAGCGTATAAATGAATAACCTAAAAAAATCTTGACTGTGTAACAACAATGTGTCATCATGAAATAGCTTTAGTTATCAGCTAAAAATGAGTTCCAAAAGCAAGTAATAAAACATGAAACACATTAAAATTATGAACAAATCATAAAATAACCAATAACCAATGCATAAAATGTTTTGTATCCAATAGATTCAGAAAGATCAGCATAAAAAACTGAACCATAAAAAACTAATAAAAACACAAAACTACAATATCAACATCATCACAATAACAATAGACAGCCATTCGTCCAATTTATCACAAATGCACCTTTTATACGACTATCAGATAATGTTTGTTGATTTCAATACCCGAAGTAAAGTCGGATGAGCTTCATCTGGATCTATCTTGGCCATGATTCTCTCCTTGATCATGTCTGCCAACTCGAAGGCAATTTCATCACTAGATTTCCCTTCTGCTCCCCCAGATTCCCTTGGTTGTACGTCCAAGATTGTGACAATCACACCGGCAGTCTCTTTTGTCTGAAATCCCAGAGCACTTATAAATTAAAGCTAAGCTGGTTGCATTCAAAACTTTGAATCAGCCTAAACGGAAAAAATTAATCTTTTGTTTTTAGCGAATTTCCCCTATAGGGAAGAAGCTATTACCGTAGGTCTCATGGTAAGACTTAAGCCCGAGACCATGATAACTTTTCATTTTGAGGTCCCCAGATGCCAAAAACACCATTCGTTCAAATTTATATATATGGATATATATATATATATTTATTTATATATATATTTATATATATATTTATATATATATATATGTGTCCGTAAGCACGATAACTCTCGTAAAAAAGGTCCGATCTTAATGAAATTTGGTACAAATGTGTAAAGTACCATTTATTTGAACAAGTTCGAAAACCAGATGAATCGCACCATCCGAAGGGGGGTTTTTGGGGGGTTTTGTACCCCAAAAATGTGTTTTTTGGGGTTTTCACATGTAATTTTAATTTAAATCAAATTTTAATTTACACCATTGAATTCAGCTTAAAAAAACAAACAATTTGGTATTTTGATCATTGCTCTACGTCAATTGGTTACCGAGATATTGAAAGTGCTAAACACAGTACGTTGTCTAATGTTATTCTTATGGAGAAAAAGAAAAATTGTATATCTCGCTTATTTATGAACATAAACTGGCAAAATTTGGTATATGGCTTGATCTGGTTATGGTTTATTGTTGTTTGCACAAAAAAAACAATTTTTCGCCTATGGTTCCTGTAGCAGCAAACCTAGGTACTTGGTCTCCATGTTATTCTTATGGAAAATACTTAAAATGTTATATATCGCTTATTTATGAATGTATATGGATGAAACTTGGTATGTGACTTCACTAAGATGAGTTCTATTGATATTTGCATAAAAACCCATTATTTTGTGTGCCTTGTTGCAGCAAACCTGCGTACTCATCCCCAATGTTATTCTTATGGAGAATAATTAATATTTTAAATATCGCTTGTTTGTGAATACATTTCTTATGAATCCTGTTAAGTGTTATGTTATATATTCATTGGAAATTCGCTGAGTATGCAGGTTTGCTGCGACGGGTGTATTTATAAATGGATAGTATCTTGGCACAGCCATTAAATAACCTCATAATATTTCAGTTTTTCAATTCTGTCTTGTGATGTTTAGAGCATCAAATTTATTGGCTTCTCCTTTAACACTTTCGCTGCGGCTGACAAGTTCAACCATAAAAATTGCATATGTTGCCATGTTAATTGGCGACTGGAGCCCCAGTAAAATGCAGCGAATGATTTAAGGTTATCATCAAGCATTTCTCAAGCATTTCAAATTAGCAAGCAATAAAAATTTTAAATGCTGTATTATTTAAAGAACTCCCTTATAACACTGAAAATCACTACAACCTAAATACTATTGATAATGTATTCCTTGGAAGACATTTCTCTCCTTTGGTAAACAAAAATTACTACTGGAGACACTAAATTTAAATTTTAAGCTAATATAGGGTTTTCCACTGCTAGCATCCTTTAGAAATGATTGACAAAATTCAGTATGTAAAGTTTATGGAAATAAAATTGTCTCTTCAAATCCCAAGGTCAATAATGTAGGTGAGCAAGGCAACATGTCTTACTTGAAAAGCAATGTTGGCATTTTCATGCAGGCCGAATATTTCCGGTTCCTCAATGAGCGGAAGTCTCTCGATAAACTCTCGGAACTCAGCCAACTTCGTGACATCTGGGCTGTAGTAGGTACCAGACACCGAGTACTTGTAACCTGTCGAGCAAATGAATCAGTTATCTATTTGTAGAATAGAAATCAGAAATGTGTTGGGATATGTTAAGCAATCATGCCTTTAACTATTCTAGTTTTCCCCAGGTATTACAAAAATGAATGTTCAATCAAATTACTTTTTAACGTTATTTAGTGAAAAAAATCAAAATGGACGTGGTTACTACTAATTATAATAGCTTGTGGGAGAGTGAAATTCCATTTGACTTCAGGACAATTTTTTTACAGTTTAAATACAGCGCAGAGTTCAGCAGAGTCTGAGTCAAAGGGTGATAAAAGTTTTGTTTTAAATGGTTTTCATGTCCAAAAAGAGCACTAAACTGACACTCGATGTAACAAAATTCTACAGTATTTCGGTTTTATGTACGATAAACATTAATTATCAATTCTTATTGGAAAATCGTATTTTAATAAAATATCAGTGATGAAATGTTTATTTTAAATTGCATATTCTTCGTAAGGAATATTTCTAAAAGTAACAATTTTATCGATTTTACCAAATTACTTCCTAAGGGTGGGAAGTAACCAATATAGTGTGTTCAGCCATATTAATACCAGAATAAATTGATAAAATATGATTAAACAAAAAAACAGTTATCTTTAAATCTAAATGATTAAAACTGTAACTTTAGCTCAACAAACTACAGTACACACCCTCTTCCAGTGTCTTGGGTGAGAAAAAGCCCTTGAGAATAGTTTTCAGTGTGCGCTGGTCCCACTCGTCAGTCACTCTACCGCCGTAAGTCACCTCACCTGCGACAGTCACAATGTTGATAAAATCGATATCCAGTACCGCATTTCCCACTAGGCCCACTAACCCCAGGCCTAGGGCGCCAAATTTTAGGGGGTGCCAAATTTTAAGGGGTTTAAAAGAAGAAACGTGCGCTTATTCAGACGCCTAATTATTGCAGTTTGGATTGTGAACGCCTCAGAAATAGGGAGATGCAACGCAAGCCTTGTGAAGATCTTCTTTCTGCATTGCATTGCGGCTGCAGCCAAATACCAACGATATATTCTTATATATTCAACTCAATGACAATAATCGTGACATTATTTATGTTTTGCGACCGGTATTGCGGCAGGGAGGGAGCAACTATTTTGTGTGCCTAGGGGCGCTGTTTGGCTAAATGCGGCCCTGTTGATATCACTGAATTTTAGAATACTTGAATAATAGAATAACTCAGTTCAATCGTCATGCATAAATTGCAATATAATTTTCATCACTAGACCAAAATTGAAGCTTTTCTCTACAAGCTCAATTGAAAATGAGGCAAGGACCGAAAAGCCACTTTTGGTCCTAGTGATGAACTATATTTTTTATCATACTGCAACAAATATTAACACATTCACTGCTGGAATTAAGGCTATTGGGTACCTAGGTGCTGAACTTTTTTTGCATAATCCTTTTGGAGTGTTGTCCCCACTCCGCAGGGTCCGAGTAGTGGCGCACTCACCCGGGGATGGGATGGCACCATTGCACCGCACCAGGTGTCTAGCCAATGCGGCGTCAAATAAAAACATCTAATGATTTGTTGTCTGTTTCATATACCGCCTCTGTCGATGATGGAGTTCCGTGCTGACCGCGAGCCAAATGGAAGGAGGAACATTGGTTAAAAACAAATCGGGAGACCCCCTGGTTTCTTACAACGCTAAGTATAATTAGGTTAAGAAAGGGAATTGGTGGAGGGATCAATCTTGTAACCCAGGTGAGAACCCCAAAAGTTCCTCCATTCCAGGAGTGTGTGGACGGTGCGGAGCTAGCATCAGGTAATGTAATGCAATAAGCCCAATGGTTTTTTATTTCAATTGTAACCCCCCCTTCCTATCCCCAAGGTGTTTGAAGCTTCTAGGTTTCAACCAGCAAAGCACCTCCCTTTCCCATGATACAGTAGCTGGGTTCGCCCAGGGGTCTGTATCAATATCAATATCAATCAATATCAATAATCCTTTTGGAGTGTGCAGACAAGAAATTATAGATTTTTGTCAAAAAAGTTAAATTTAGCCATATTTTTGCAGCGTCATTTCCGGTCCGCACATGCGCGTGATGAATACTCAGGGAGGTTAGCACACACCCAATATACTGCTAATTATCATTATAAACTACTGCTAATTACATATAAAACTAATTATCATTGATTTACTTATATAAATGTAAATGTATCCAAACTATCCTATACTCTAATATGAGTAATGTTTGCGTGCGTCCGGCCGTGCTTGCTTGCGACACTGATCTCGATAACGGCACCAACGATTTCCTTCAAATGTTGGAATTAACTAATTGCTGGGAGAAAAATAAATTCTAGACAGGTCTCATCCCCAGGAAAATCAAATAATGTAAAAAAAAACGAAAATGAAAAGTAATAAAATAAACATTGGGCTTATGGAGTTTCAAATCAAAACAAAAGAATTGTAACAGCTGTTTATAATCAATCAATGAACTGTCAAAGTAATACTCATGTCTAAAACTATTATTTTGTATTTTTAAAAACCTCCACTTTCAGAGTATTGTCCCATAGGCTTTGAAATTCCCAATGATAATCTTATGGAGTCATATTTTATTGAGTGATTGAAATGTTAATACATTTTTAAACTATCTGGTTTTATACCTGCTAAATCCCCGTGCAGGGAACAGGTCACCAGCTAGTAGTATAGAAACAGTGGGAAATTCGAGGACAACCTATGTTATATTTTTGAAGATTATGAGATTTCCTTTAAATCAATGTAAGGCGTCAGCCACAAATCTGTTTCTACAAAAACAAATGTTGACTCGAAAAAACAATCAATTTCTTTACAAATGTCTACTGAATTTCTTAAAAGTTTATTCTTTTCGCTTTTTTCACCATATATTACTAAATTTGTCAGTTGACTATTTAAATCCGCCCGTTCGAACTACAGGTTTGGTTGTACAAAGACACCCCTTACATTCATGTGTATTGCTAAAGATAGGTTGCTAATTAGGAAATTGGGGTTGAATTTTTATCGATAATTCCAAAACGGTAGAAAAATCGACCACAACAGATGCTATATTCATGAAGTTTATGAAATTTACTTTAAATCCATATAAAGGGTTAGTTACAAAGCGGATACTACAAATACAAATGTTGACTGGGAAAAACATTTCTTAACAATTTTAAAGGTTTAAAATGAGGGGTAGGCTATTTAAATCCGTCAGTAGGAACTCCAGATTTAGTTGAATGAAGATACCCATTACATTCATGTGTTTTGCTAAAGATAGATTGCGAATTTGGAAGTTGGGTTGAGTTTTTATCTATTATTCAAAAACGCTTTACAAATTGACCACAACAGATGTTATTACGGGTGTGCAAGTACTCAAAACTTTGAGTTTTCGGCCAAGGATTTTAATACTTGAACTCGCCTCGAAGTTTTGAAAAATACTCGAAAGTTCGAGCGAGTATTTCCCACCTGTTTTCAGGTGATCACTAACGATTGCGACCGGCCAAATCGTTTAGTAAAGGCGATTGTATCATGTAAAATCGGCTGAAAATGACGATGGAAAACATAATATCGCCCGAAAATGACGACTGGATCACGTAAAAGGCCGAAAGTTACGAAATCGGCAAAAGTGGTGAACGGGCCACTTAATATCAGCCGTAACTAACGATTTTGTCATCTAATATTGATTATAAGCGATATCCGGATCAGGTGATATTGGCTAAATGACAATTTGACAGTTTTTTATTGGCCGGAAATAAATGTCAAACCGCGTTTTGTTTGTCAATACGTAATCCAGTTTGATTGTACAGTAGACGCTCTTTTATCCGGCATGTTCGGGACCACGCCCATGCCGGTAAATTGATTTTTCCGGATAATAGAACTTTCTAGTTATTAATGGGAATACAGTAATCTGAGAGTCTGTCATCTCGCTACAGTAATGAGCTGTGGTCGCGTGCGTTGGTTGACCTTGGCACTGCTCCGGAACACCTGCATTTGTGGACGGATAGACAGACAGACAGACAGACAGACAGATAGACAGACAGACGGGCGGACAGACAGCCGGGCGGAAGTTGGCGCCTAAAAATAGGTTGAATACAGTAGTGTACTGAGCAAAGTTTACGAACATCACTGAACGTTACTGCTTGAGACGTAAACAAACAACAGGTGACTAAGAAAAAGGCGGGAACAGTCCAGCGCAGTCGCAGTACGAAACGGAAACGACCGAAAATACCTGGAAAACCCCGGGTTGCCTGGTGCCGGTTAATAGAATGTGCCGGTTCATAGAATGCCGGATAAAAGAGCGTCTACTGTACTGGCCAAAAATTTGTATTGCTACTCATGTATTAGTTATAAGTTATAAACTATGTTTAGATTATCAAATCTGGAGTGGTATCCAAATCCCATTATACTATTTGAATCTACCAACTGATGGAAAATACTGAACTAATCAGCACTACTCGATTAAAAAAATCACTACTCGCACACCCCTTGATGAAATTATTATCTTCATGAAGCTTATGAAATTTCCTTTAAACGATATTAGGCATTAGCTTCAAAACTGATACAACAAAAACAAACGTTGACTGCAAAAATCAATAAATGTCTTTCTAAATTTCTATTGAATTTCTTAAAAATTATTACCTTACGCTTTTTCCACCGTAAATTACTAAATATGTGAGACTTTCATAATTATTTGACAATCTATACAATTAAGGGTTTACAGTGAGGGGTTGAATATTTAAATCCATCTGTTGGAACTCCAGATTTAGTTGTACAAAGATACTCCTTACGTTCATGTTTATTGCTAAAGTTACATTGTGAATTTAGAAGTCGGTTTGCATTTTTATCTATAATTCAATCACGGTAGACTAATCGACCACAACAGATCTTATATTATTGAAGCTTGTGAAATTGTCTTTACCTCGATATAAGGTGTTAGCTACAAAACTGATAGTACAAAGACAAATGTTGACTGGAAACAACAACTCATTTTTTACAAATTTTGAATATATTTCTTATAATTTAATATTATACACTTTTCCCACCATAAATTACAAAATATGTCAGACTTTCATATTAATTTCATAATCTACACAATTAACGGTTTTCAATGATGGGTTGAACATTAAAAACTGTCCAGTAGAACTCCAGGTTTAGTTGTACAAGGATACCCCTTACAAACATTGGATTTTTTTAAAGATAACGGCAAATTCCGAGGTCGTTTAGGTACTTTGCCTGTAACTCAAAAACGGTTGGTAAATCAACGAAAGTGGATGGTGATTTTCTGAAAGTATATAAAATTTCCTACAAACTGCTACTATACAATTCTTGATAAAAGTGATAAATAAAGCCCCCTCAAAAGTTGGACAGAAGAAAACTGTAAATATTGTAAATGTTTTTGTAAATATGAGATGGTTGACATTTTCTACGAATATATCATGAGCAAATGTTCAACACTTATGATATTTTACAAATTTGTGTAATCAGAGGTTTACAATGATGGATCAAACATTAAAATCGGTATAGTAGAACTCGAGATTTATTTGTTTGAAAATACCTCTGCTTTCTCAGAGGCTGATAAAATGCATTTCTAAAAATTTCCCATGTATTTCTTATGGGAATTATTTTACGTTTTCTTATGGGAAATTGTTTACGCCATTAATTATGAAAAATTCACCTCTTACATAATTTGTTTTTACCATCTGCACCAATAGAGGTTTCGAATGACGCATCAACTATGAAAATCGGCCCGCTGGAAATCTAGATTTAGTTATACAAAGAAATTCTTTACTCAATTATATAATAAGAAGATATTTGATGAACTCTACCAGAAACTGTCCTCAAAAATTATATTTTTTGTCCTCGGACAAAGTATACCAGCATTGTTTATAAATTTGATATGTTTTGAATCGACGTTATTCTACTTTTTAGATAAACAATTTAGATAAGCCCAACATTACTGGCAAAATGTTTTTATTTGCAGACGATACAGCAATAACGTTTAAGGCTCCAACCTGGCAGGAATCGTATCAGTTAGCTTTAATGGAAATGCAGATGATTAAAAACTGGTTTAACGAAAATATTTTAACGATGAATGTAACTAAAACCAAATGTATCCTAATAGCGCTGCGCCCTGCTAGCGAGCCGCCCACAGAACTCAGGCTGGCGTTGCACAGGCCTACGTGCAACAGCACAACCGCCACCACTTGTCAATGTTCCGAAATAGTAAGGGTTGACCACTATAAATATCTTGGGGTATAAATATCTTGGGGTTTTAGATTCAACATTTAAATGTGAGTTTCAAATAAACTACTTAACCCTTTTAGTGCTATGGCATCGCTGACAGCGACGATGTAGTTTGCGTATAAAGTGCGAGCGTCACTGTGAGCGACTCTGCGTATTTCATATAGTACCAATGTACGTTCTTTAGATACTGTCTGGTTAATGCATCAAAACGATCCAAAGGCTTAAAACCAAGAAACACCGGGCCATTTCGCTCTTTTACTGTCGCTTTCCGTCATCTGTTTACGTTTTCAATTCGCCGAGATCAAGTCGTCTGCGCTTTTAAACCGGGTTATTGTGCGAGTTTGTTTTGAATTGAAATTTTTCGTCATATTATGTTGTTACTTTCATTTTAGTTATGAAATAAGTTATTTTAAAGTATTAGAGTAAACAATAAATAGGTAAGTAATAAGAGGAGTACCCTATTTGCCGTTTGTTTTCGTTTCAAGTCTTTGTTTATTTGTTGTGAGCAAATCGTCTGCTAATTTCTGCCCGGTTGTGATGCATAATGTTTTGAAGTGAAACTAGTCCTCATATTTTATTTTGTCATATATTTTAGCTGTAAATATTGTTTTTTGAAGGTAGAAAAACGAAATAATATATAAGTAGTAATTGACACTGCATGTTGTTTGCATGGATTGCTATTGATTTAGGTTATAAAAGTGGTAAGTTTTCTTAGGCCTAGGCCTACTGCAAGTATAATTTTAGTTGCATGTTTGAAACTGACTTTCTCTTTTATCATTCTTTTTCCTTGTTTCTCTATTTTATGAATTAGGCTATATATTGAACTAGAAGACTTGGCCTTTTTCTTATTTTTCTTGTTTATGAAGTAGGCTCTGTTGAACTGTGTATTTATTTCCTAATCAATGGCTTGTGAAAACTTTGCTGGTGATGAAGAAAGGCTCCGTGCCTTGCTTATTGATTATAGTGCCAATGACAGTGCTTAATTATTTTCATTTCTTTTAGTTTTATTAGGCTTTGCTCATTGTGTTCTGTTATAATAATCTACACCGTTTAGCAACACTTTATTACTAAGGTAGTTCTTTTTGCATGATTGCCGGAAATTTGCGAAGTACGATTTCACATATTTTGTGTATAAAATGTTTAGTTTGGCACATATAATGATAATTTTGTCACCAAAATGCTCACTACATTATGCTGATTACAGTAATAACAATATAAACTATGTGGGAAACTGTCCTGACATTGTTATTTTATGCCAAAATAAAAATTAAAAAAATTAATTTTTTTAATTATTTACTATGGACAATTTGTAGTAACATAATACTTATACCACAGTAAGCATAGCTTTACTCTATAACACATTTATCTATATGTAAAATAAAAAAAATTTGGTGCAATTATCTTGAAAAATAAAGAAGATACAATATTTTTAATCAGAGCTTACGTTTCTGGGCAAAATCGCATAGCATTTTACAGTGTAGAATAGGGATAAACCAGTAGCACTAAAAGGGTTAAAATCTAAAATTAGAAAAATTATTTATGTCTTTAATCAGTTGAGTGAAATATTAAATGGAAATGAAATCCGGGCCATTTGTTTTGCTTATGCTCAAGCTCTTCTACAACATGGAATTATAGTATGGAGCAGTGCCGGATTATCACTTCTAAAGTCATTACTTGTTGTACAAAAATCGATTATCAAAGCTGCATTCAAAAAACAAAAACGCTATCCCACAAATCTGTTATTTTCTGAAACAAAATTACTTACAGTTAGGCACCAATACATTAAAACAATGATGGTTTATACATATACCAATAAAGAATTAGTTATAACTCCCGCGGTACACAACTACAGGACAAGAAACTCCGTTAACGTTAGCCTGCAGGTGCCCGAACAGTTAAATCAGTAAGTCATTCCAACTCATATTTTATTGCAAACTTCATCAATAAGAACATTCCTCCTGAGTTTAGGGACCTGCAGATCTCAACTGAAGTTTACAAAAGGGTAGTCCTTAACTGGCTGTTGGAGATCGGTTCTAAAAATATGCTGAGTCTCTCATCCGTTCTGAGTACTACAATGACTAACTTTTCATCACCAATTGCTCACTGAATACAAAAGCAAACAACATCGTGTACTTCTACTTCTACTTCACTCCCGCCATTGCCTATTGTCTTTGTGTTATATCAAATGTCGTTTTTCTTTATATTTATTTTAAATTAATGTTTTATATTTAAATTGTAAATGAATCTTAATTTCTTTATTGTTAGTATTTCAACTAACAACCGATAATGTTTTCTTTTTCCTTTTCTTATTTGTGTCTGTAGCTAATTAAAACATCAAAAATAAAAATTTTTTGGTTTTAGCATTAATACGATTTTTTTTAAGTTCACTTAATTTGGGTCAGAGCTTGTTTTCACGCACAGGCCGATGGGCCTATCTGAGAATTTAGTTTTCCGCAATATTGTTTGTGTACATAATTTTGTATTTGTTTTTATTTGGAAATAAATTTGATTTGATTTCTACTTAAAGATCAACATGGAAAGTTAATCTTTCATCAACTTTTTCAAAAACTAAAGAGTTAAATTTAAATAAATAACGATGAGGTGGGGGATTGTTTTCAAGCGGTGGTTTTAAACCTTGGTTCCAGGTCACACAACTTACTTTTGTGAAGAACACCTAGTCCTCTTCAATTGCAAGGCCCGAATATAACGCTCTAATTGCTAGTGACATTCAAGAGATATTATATTATTACATCTGTTCCCACTTTACATACCTGTAGTGTACTCGAGTGCGTCCCACGGAATCTTGAAGCTATCGGAACAAAACAGCTGCAGGTTGAGAAGAGCACACTCACGATCGCTGTCATTAAACTCATACATGATGTTCCAGCCAAGAGGCCCAAACTTCTTCCGTTCTTGGATCACAGCATGGAACATGCACAGTCCAAATATCATCTTGCGCCACTTTCCGTACAAAGCTGCAATAAATAATAGAAACTGTGAGGTAACCTACTGAAATGTGCATTCCTACCATCCTGCCATCCAGTACAGTACAGGATGTTTCCCAGCTCCATATATAAGCTTAGGAAGGTGTCCTAGGTACTCTATCTCTGAGCACTAGGGAAGGTGTTTCAGGCCTCGGGTACGATACGAGCGGCAAGCGGCGAGCGGTTGCATTAGTTAGCGTGCAAATCAGTGGACAGTGGCTACGATAATTCTAAGCGGCGGACATCAGAGAGCGGCGCTGATTACTGCCACCTGGTCAGGTTAGAAAACTTGTTCACTGCCGCTCGCCGCTCACACTTAAATACTGTTTTGCCTTATTTGTTTGATTTAAAAACGCCCAGAAACTTAAAGAAAAAAGTGTTTATATAAATGAATGACGCTTTTTGGCAGCCAGGGCCCTTATAAAACCTTGTTATAGCACTGTTAACTTCAGGCTACAGACATTTTTATTGGGGTTAGGCCTAATGAGCAGTCTTTTATGAAGATAAAAACTAAATAAACTAAAGATTAACGTTCGGCCAGTACATAACCAAACTCATTGTATTCTCAGCCAAAATAAAACTATTCAAACCATCGTCTTCAGTTCTATTCCGAACCCCCTAGGACTTAAAAATCGCGATTTTGCTTCTACATGCAAAATCAACATGTACCAGTAATTCCGACTTTCCCTGCTTGTCTTTTTATCAGGAATTCTATTTTATGAAATTATATTTACATCCGAAAAGTATTTGATAATTTATAGTGTTTTATCAACGATTAAAACCCTCTATAACATAAGACAATTATAAAGTTTTACAATACTTTTACAATTATTCAGGGCTATTGAATCAAATCTGTTTCTTGAGCAAAAGTTACAACTAATCGTTTGTCTGATTGCATTTGATGTCGTAGACCGAGCCTTTTCTTCTTGTGTGCATTGAAGGCGACTGTGACTGTAACAGACGCAGCGGCAAATTTTGATTGCTTTTATCGTAGCAAACCGCTATCCTACCCGAGGCCTTCGAAGTTAGAGCAGGCATTTGTAACCACTTATTAGGGAAAACCCAAACATGAACATACTAATCAAAAGTAATTTTGAATTTAATGTTTTAAATATGAAACAACTGCAGTTACTTGTTAGACTCTGTACAACTGTGCTGTCTCCAACACAACTGTTAGAGTATTAAAAAGGTATTAAAGTTTAACAAAATTATACTAAAACTTTCTTGTACCTATCTCGTACAATTATATTAATTATGCATTTGTTAAACTAAAATACATAATATATTAATGCTATTGGTTCTAAATAATATTATTTAATTTGCACATTATTCACCCATCACCATTTCCAAACAAACAAAAAAAACTTGGATTCCCCATTCATTATAATAACAGTAACCACAAACAGGATATTATTTAAATCCTCTTTGCCTCAACTTACCGTGATCCTCAAAGAACTCCTCAGTGATCTCATTAAACGCTCGTTTCAGATTCGCTCTGACGCCTTTAGGAGGCTCGTTGGTTACTTTCACAGAGTTTTGCAAAACCGAGACTGGGAATCGGTTGGAGGGCATGGAGCTTAGAAACAAGCGAAAGTCAGTGTGAACGTCTCGCGGGTTCTCTTGTATCTGAAGTATAATACGCTCCATCTCCAACATCCAAGAAGAAGCCAAGTGGCAGTTCTGGAAAATCATATTAACATAGTCATATACAGCTCAACAGCCACTCACACAGAGAAAACGACTGGACATTCAGTCGTAGGTTGCCGGCTGCCACCACAAATGTAACGGAAGTTCATTATTTGTTTCATAAAATTACAAAAACAAACAAGTTGCACAATATACAACATAAGAATAGATCAGAACTGACAAATAAACAAAAATATTAATTTATTAGGCTCGCAAAGCTGATGACGATTTACATCTAGTCAAAAACACAACTGAAACATTATAACTTTATGAAGAAAGAAGTAAAGATTTCTTCCCAGTACAAATTCTCTGGTTTTGAGTGAATAGTTGAAAATGTTTCATTGTTACTTTTTATACAATGATGTATTTCATGTTTAAATTTGAGTTTGTTTATTCATTAGCAATCAATAATTTATATTTTAACTTTGAATATCTATAGAGTTATTTTGAATGATGAAAGATACCAAAATAGAGAAAAAAAACTGGAAGCAGATGACATCCCATTATAGGATAGTTGATTGACATACCATGAATTTTGATTATAAAATAGATAAAGTATAGATAACACAAAGGCAGGTTTTTAAAAATTTGTACTTGTTTACACATGCGGCATTTTAGATCGCATTGCTAGCTGGCAATAGTCCAAAGTCACACTGACACTAAGGCAGTTGAACCCAAGCGCACTCGAATGCATTGCTAGCTGGCAATTGTCCAAAGTCACACTGACACTAAGGCAGTTGAACCCAAGCGCACTCGAATGCATTGCTAGCTGGCAATAGTCCAAAGTCACACTGACACTAAGGCAGTTGAACCCAAGCGCACTCGAATGCATTGCTAGCTGGCAATAGTCCAAAGTCACACTGACACTAAGGCAGTTGAACCCAAGCGCACTCAAATGCATTGCTAGCTGGCAATAGTCCTAAGTCACACTGACACTAAGGCAGTTGAACCCAAGCACACTCAAATCCAAACTCAAATGTAAACAATTCAGTATTTTTATTTTGTGATTTTAAAATAAATAAATAATTAAAGTTAAATAGGTAATTAAAGTTAAAAAAAACAATGAGCAAAACATTTATTGCTGTGGTTCAAGAATCCTGAAGGGCACAACAACTTGAGAAACATTAAGCTTACAAACTCCACTACGACTCCTTTTAAAATGTCAAATTGATTCTCTTTGATCTATTAAACTAGTCATTAACTAGTTTTATTTCTATTTTGCAATGTAAATTTTTACAAATGTAACAATCTTTATTTTAGTGTTGTTTTATGACGAGCTACCAGTTTTATGTAATTTACTTTACCATCTTGTAAAAGTATTTTGTGGCAGTAAATAATTTAAATTTCCCCCACTCCACCTGCTGCCTCCCCTACACCTGCTGCCATTTCTGTTGGGACTTATTCCCCCACTCCACCCGCTGCCTCCCCTACACCTGCTGCCATTTCTGTTGGGACTTATTTCCCCACTCCACCCGCTGCCTCCCCTATACCTGCTGCCATTTCTGTTGGGACTTATTCCCCCACTCCACCTGCTGCCTCCCCTCACGGTGTCCTATTGACGCTGCCATGGGATTGCAACCCTTCTCCCTTACAGTCAGCCTTCTGTAGTATTTCATAATTTTCTGTGTATCAAGTTTGTTATTTAAAACTCGTTATTGGTAATGGTGAACATATGTTGTGGAAGAATTTATTGCCAAAATTTGCCATAACTGGTTGGAGGCAAACAAATTCTATTATGTTCTGGGGTCTGAAAATTGAACCTTCAATTGTCCGTATAAAGGTTTTTGACAGTTCCGCACCTGCAAGAAGACCCAGTCGCCCCGCTTCTTCCCTGTGTCGATCATCTTCTCGGCGATGGGCCCCTGGCCCTGGCCCAGGGAGATGGACTGCACCCGGTCCCGGTTGCCCGTCTCGGCCGCGAACCTCAGGAACGCCCCCACAGGATCCGACCCCGTGGACAGCACAAACACCAGGGGGGTCACGTTGGAGGTATCTTGATAACTGAGGATACGGACAATGTCAATCACCACTAAAACACTCAAAATCCTCTTTACTGACTGACTAGTTGAGAATAAAATTGTGTAGCATAGAGTGGGTGTAGGGTGTCCCCTAACAAAACTTTATCTTTTTCACAGCTGGTTTTACCAGACAGCACTGTTCACTCTTGCAGTGATACTCCAGCAAACATGCAGTTCTGTTTCTGTCCCTCATTTATTATTACATAGTTTTTGTTTATTCTTTTAATATCATTTTGCTTAAATTGAGTATAACGTAGCTTCAATGAAATTAATTATAATCTTTTCTACTCTATACATTAAATTTTAATTTTACCTTGTCAGAGAGTACTAATAAACAGAGTGTGAACTGACTCATAAACAAAGTGCTATGTGAAGTAGACTTCTTAGAAGTTATTTCAAGAAACCCAGCTCTACATCTGTAATTCAATGGCTACACAGAATACCCTCTATTCACACCTCAAAGACTGCCTCGCTCCTCGTGATCTTCTCATCCGCCTACGCTTCAGTCGACCAAGCCGTCACTACCATAACAACGCTCTCTAATGTCAAGTATCACGTGTATTTTCTCTGATTATTAGTATTCTCTAACATGTTTCTTAAAATGTTACCTTTTTCATATAAAATAAATTTGGGAATTATTCTGTAGTTTCTCATTCTCTTTTCAAATACTCTTTTTTGAACACTGCCCCAACACTGACCAAGACAAGGTCAGCTTCTGAACTAATGGTAAAGTCAGCTGTCTATCAAGGATCCATTCTCGGACCAATAATATTCTTAATCTATATCTATAAAAGAGGAAGTATGTATATATACAGGGTGTCACAAAAAAGTGTGATGGGCTATACAGGACCTAATTCTTCATGCAAAAATAAGTCAAAAATGAAGAATAAAATTTTTTGGATTTCGGCTTAGTTTAGCCGTAATCCACCATTTTTTTTTTTGGAAAATATTTATTATTTCAAAAACCCAATGAGATATTTTTACGAAACTTGGCAAAAGTGTTTACACTAAAGTAATTAACATTTGTAAAAAAAAATATTTTTTTACCTTTCCAAATTTCAAAATGGCGGCCATTTGAATTTTTTTATGCCAAATTTCATTAAAACCGGTACCTAAATCAAAATTTTTCAAGACACAAAATCTTTTGTATTTATTATAACAAATCCAACAAAACAAAAATGAATAAAATCGGTTCATAAATAAAGAAGCTGTGTTTATTTTAGTAATCTAGACTGAAATTACTTAATTACATTACATAAATTATTACATTACATGTAATAAATTTTAATATTAATAATAATCATTTGTTGTTTAAAACAATGGAATGAAGAGGATACACCACATGTAGATAGGCACTTGCCCTTCATAGTAGGTGTTCAATGTGACCTCCATTGGCGATCACGCACTGCCGTAATCGTCGTCCCATTGACTCTCGTACCCGCTCCAACACTCCAGGCATTTCTCTTATCCTCCGACATCCATCTTCAATTCTCTCCCTCAGCTGTTCAACATTGTTTACAGGCGTTGCATACACCATTGTTTTCAAATGTCCCCATACAAAGAAATCTATGGGATTCAAGTCGGGCGATCTTGCTGGCCATGCTATCGGGCCACCGCGACCGATCCACTTATTTCTGAATCGCTGGTCCAGGTAATTCCTTACTTCATTTCTGAAATGAGGAGGTGCACCGTCGTGCAAAAACCACATGTTTCGATGTGTGTTTAGGGGCACTTCTTCCATGGCATCATCTAAATCATTCTGAAGGAAGTGCAAATAGGTAAGTCCATTCAGCCTTGCTGGTAAAACACTGGACCAATAAAATTATTCCCAATAATGCCCACCCAAACATTCAATGAAAAGTTATGCTGGAACCTCGACTGCACTATTTTATGAGGATTCTCGTCTGCCCATTGGTGGGTGTTATGGAAGTTAAAGATTCCATTTCGGTTAAACCCAGCTTCATCTGTAAAAAGTACTGAAGACAGGAACTGCGGACTCCTAGTACATTTATTTTCTATCTGTTGACTAAAATGCAGTCTGTTTGGGTAGTCCTCTTCTAAAAGAGCTTGAACCCGTTGGACATGGTAAGGATAAAGTAGATTGCTTTTCAAAATCCTCCATACCGTTGAGTGGTCAGCTCCCTCGGCAGATGCAATTCTTCTTGTGCTTGATGAAGGATCGTCTTCGACAGCTTGCAACACTCTTTCTTCCAATTCCAACGTTCTTGTTGTTCGAGGTCTACCTCGACCTAAAGGCGGAGTGGTAAATGAACCATACTGTGTGAGGCGGTCGTGCACTGTTAAGAACGTATTTTCACTAGGCAGTCGGCGATTTCGAAAACGTTCAGAGTACAAACGTCGAGCTAGCGCTCGATTACAATCTGACAGTCCATACATTAAGTGGATATCAGCTAGTTCCGCGTTTGTAAACTCTACTGGCATTATGAGCTAGTTACGTAAACGTCTAAGCAGCAATTGGATGTGAACAAAACAGCAATAATGTGTGCCAGGTCAACAATGGATTTGTTATAACAGCTGATTAAATGCATATCAGCTGTTAATGTGGAGTAAAAAGGAGAAATAAAATTAATCAAGATTGATTAGTAGATTGATTGCCTACCTACATGTGGTGTATCCTCTTCATTCCATTGTTTTAAACAACAAATGATTATTATTAATATTAAAATTTATTAAATGTAATGTAATAATTTATGTAATGTAATTAAGTAATTTCAGTCTAAATTAGTAAAATAAACACAGCTTCTTTATTTATGAACCGATTTTATTAATTTTTGTTTTGTTGGATTTGTTATAATAAATACAAAAGGTTTTGTGTCTTGAAAAATTTTGATTTAGGTACCGGTTTTCATGAAATTTGGCATAAAAAAATTCAAATGGCCGCCATTTTGAAATTTGGAAAGGTAAAACAATATTTTTTTTTACAAATGTTACTTACTTTAGTGTAAACACTTTTGCCAAGTTTCGTAAAAATATCTCATTGGGTTTTTGAAATAATAAATATTTTCCCAAAAAAACAAAATGGCGGATTACGGCTAAACTAAGCCGAAATCCAAAAAATTTTATTCTTCATTTTTGACTTATTTTTGCATGAAGAATTAGGTCCTGTATAGCCCATCACACTTTTTTGTGACACCCTGTATATGTATGTAGCCTATGGACTCCGAAACCGCTCGACAGATTGTAATGAAACTTTCAGGCATTATTAAGCATTATTCAAGGATGGTTTGTGTGAAGTTTGGTGCAAATCTGTCCAAAGGGCTCCGACCCAGAGGGCATATAAGGGTGCAGTGTCAGGTTTTAGAAATTTAGTGTTTACAAAATTAACAGCTGTAATTAAAAAAATTGAAAAATAGCTTTATTTCTGTAAACAACTTAATTTGGGCGCAGCAACGCGCGCCGGGTAACTGCTAGTTTTTAATAATAACAGAACAACTACAACTCAAAGTTCTGGAATTTGTCCCTATACTAATACAGATACCCCTGTACCATATTTGTATCAAACAAAAATGTACAAATTGGGTATTGGGTCTATATTTTCATGGAAATGAATTACTTACAAATATCTCAAAAACTAAATTTTTAAAACTAAACAAAAACTAAAATTAAAAATTGCAATTAATCACCATATGAATTATACTTTTTTTTTATAAACCCAGATAAAACAATGACGTTTTTAGGTTTTTAGGAACTGTAATTTATACAAATAAAAATGTTTAAGATTTCAATTTGATATGCAAACAGCTTTTTAATGGAATACTAAGAAGACTTCAATTATAGACTGTGAATTGTCAACAAGTAAAAGCCGTGTTATAAGTATATCAGCACAAAATGAACTAATCTATTTGAATAATTAATTTGAAATGGAATGTGATACAAAATTTATCAACTCTAAAACCATACTCTAAAAGATACTTTAACATGAAATAATAGGTACTATGATACTTTAAAAATCAAGTAAATGGGTAAATATCAAACTGTTTCAACAATTCTGGAGTTTAGTTAGCCTACATATCTTTAACCCTCCAGGCGTTGTGTCGCTATCCGCTGGGGTGTGTATTGTCGCTGCGTCGACAGTCAAGCAGCGTTTACGGAATAGGCTCTGGGGTGCATTGAATCTTAATGAACCGGATCAAAATTGGTATCGCCGTTTACGGCAGACTCTAAGCTTTTTCCCGATGTCGTCTGTAGACTCTTTTTACGTTCGTTGCCAATCGCACTTTAGCAGACAGCTGAAGTGTGAAGTTATTGTGCGTCGCTAACCTCACTTCGGGAATGGTGTTGTGTTGAGATGTTTTTCTTTGTGATTATTTGTTTATATATTTAGTATCTTTATAAAATTCAGAACGAATTGGCTATTTTGAAAATTGTATAGTCTAGAACCGTTTATATTATGATGGAACGCAAACTTGAAATTTTTTATTTTTTTATCATTTTGTTTAACATCACATAATTCTCCTTTTATAACTTTTGTGAGATGTTTTATATATATATAAAATATTGAAGCCCATAATTTTCTGAACAAGAAAAACTATAGAATAATGCATTTTGGAGTGTTTTTAAGTTTATTACATTTATTTGAATAAAACGCTGCAAAATCACAAAAACCAGGCAAACATTAAGACCATTATTAAAGGCACTTGGAGGTTTAAGCAGTATTTAAAAATGTAAAATATTTAAAATGTTAGAAATTGTAAAATAATCAATAAGTGCACATTAAACTAATGGTACTTACAGCAAAGGAAGGTTGACAAGAGGGCTCTCTACGAATGCCTTGCCGAGCTGTGTCTTGACATACTGAGTTATGGCAAAGACAAGCTGAAATACAAAACAGCCAAATTTGTTGAAACATATTGCCATTATAAATCCAAATGCGCACTGAAGAACTAAATAACGGTTAATTTTTCTAAATAGCCAATGCAACATGTTACACACTGCATTGTATTGAATAATAACCGTGGAAAATGTTGTATGTCAAGCTTGGTAAATTAGCAGGGTATCCTTATAATTTACCCACCCTCTATTGACATAAACAGTAAATATCTTTAAAAATATATTATTTCTTTTAAAGTTTTAGTAGATACAGTAGAACTCCAACTATCCGAATTAATTGGGGATCGGTCCAATTCGGATATGCAGAAATTCGGATAATCAGGTATACCTCGGGAATTAAGCAAAAAACATCACCATACATAAAAAATCAGAATTTTATCGACAAAGTTATTATAAATGTAGTGAACAGAAAGTGAGTGAACTGTATCAAGAATATACACCATAAAAATTAAATTACAGGAGTTAAATTGAATACAGTATACAGTAGAACTCCAACTATCCAAATTAATTGGGGATCGGGCCAATTCGGATATGCAGAAATTCGGATAATCAGGTATACCTCGGGAATTAAGCAAAAACATCACCATACATAAAAAATCAGAATTTTATCGATAAAGTTATTATAAATGTAGTGAACAGAAAGTGAGCGAACTGTATCAAGAATATACGTCATAAAAATTAAATTACAGGAGTTAAATTGAATACAGTATATACAGTTGCTCTTTTCAATACATACTGTACGTATTTCACTGTTCAATGTTGGTTATTTCACTTGAAGATCTCGAGCAAAGTGAGTTTATCACTTAGCGAAAGGACAACACGTTTACGTTTTGTACTCATTTCGAACGATAATCTCGGTGAAAGAACAGTAGCGAATGGTGATGAGCAGGGCGGGAAGGGGGTATGACTCATGTTCCCTGCGAAAATATCGTCCGGAAGGTGACAGCGCCGGCTTTTATTTTAGCGCTCACGGCGCATTATCGCTACACGCGCTCCCGCTGTTATTTTCTTGATTTTTATATTTCTATTATTTCACTCAAAATCGATTCGGAAAATTGGATATTCGGATAATTGGGGTTCGGATAATTGGATTTCTACTGTATACAGTTGCTCTTTTCAATACATACTGTACGTATTTCACTGTTCAATGTTGGTTATTTCACTTGAACATCTCGAGCAAAGTGAGTTTATCACTTAGCGAAAGCACAACACGTTTACGTTTTGTACTCATTTCGAATGATAATCTCGGTGAAAGAACAGTAGCGACTGATGATGAGCAGGGCGGGAAGGGGGTATGACTCATTGTTCCCTGCGAAAATATCGTCCGGAAGGTAACAGCGCGGGCTTTTATTTTAGCGCTCACGGCGCATTATCGCTACACACGCTCCCGCATTTATTTTCTTGATTTTTATATTTCAATTATTTCACTCAAAATCGATTCGGATAATTGGATATTCGGATAATTGGGGTTCGGATAATTGGATTTCTACTGTATTTGGAAATTTTCCTGTAAATTACCTTAATGTAAACAAATTGGTTTAGGTTTTATGTAAATAAATAAAGACATTTTTTATTTATATGAAAGCATTGACAAAGTATCAATTACAGCATCCTGCTAAGTCAAAAAAATTTGTACACTAAGTACATTAGTCTATCATGATAATGAACATTTTAAAAGACAAAAGCCTTTAAATATATTGGATATTATAGTCTTAAGATATCATTTTCACCCTTCACTAAGTAATGGGATAGTTTTTATCAGTCAACATCCTGTTTTGTAATGTAAAAGTAGGAAGGTTACATAATGAGGTCATCCTCTCTCATAGGAAATAGGTATTACGAGGGCTATGCAGGAAGTAACGTATGTTTTGACGAGAAGAGGGAAAGGTTGGGGCTGGCGCTACCATCTTGATGAGGAATGAAGTGTATGTCCAATAAACAAGCTCTTAACTAAGGCTTACAATAATTAATTTACAGACCTTTTCTTCTTTCAGAGCTTTCAATAACATCATCTTCTCAAACTCTGTAAGTGTTTTATTCCATTCCACCCCGCTAACCTTCTTTCTCTTTGGATCCAGCTCAATTACCTGGCGGTAAGAAACAAAAGAGGTGGCATGATTGATTCATTAAAGTAAATCAAACAAGAAATTCCAGTAATTATTTGTACTGGACAGAATTAGGAGAATATTTAATTGTAATAATTTGTAGAACTGCCATACTGCAGGTTGAGCACAACAAAGGATTGCTTTCCCAACTTAGCAATGGGGATGTTTAACTCACTCCCCACAGGTGTGAAGGACTTGGAACTGCCAAAGTTCAAAGAGAAAACCAAGAAATGGCTGCTTCAGTGAACATTTTAAGTAGGGGTGTGCGAGTAGTGATTTTTGTAATCGAGTCAAGTCGAGTCGAGTAGTGCCAATTATTTTCGAGTTTCGAGTATTTTCAAGCGAGTATTTGCCATCAGTTGGTAGTTTAAAATAGTGTAATGGGATTTGGATACCACCCTAGATTTGATAACCTAAACTAATACATGAGTAGCAATACAAAGTTTTGGCCAGTACAATCAAACTGGATTACGTATTGACAAACAAAACATGGTTTGACTTTCGTTTCCGGCTAATGAAACAGGACCTGGTTGTCATTTGTCCAATTTCACCTAGTCCAGACATCACTTATAATCAATATTAAATGACGAAATCGTTAGTTACGGCCGAAATCACGTGGTCTGATCGTCATTTTCGGCCGATTTTACGTGATGCGATCGCCTTTTGCGGCCGTTACTACGCGTTTTGGCTGGTCGCAGTCGTTCGCGGTCGTCATTTTCGGCCAATTTTACGTGATGCGATTGCCTTTTGCGGCCGTTACTACGCGTTTTGGCCGGTCGCAATCGTTAGCGATCGTCCGGAAATTGGCGGGAAATACTCGCTCGAACTTTCGAGTAGTTTTTAAAACTTCGAGTCGAGTTTGAGTATTAAAATACTCGGCCGAAAACTCAAAGTTTCGAGTACTCGCACACCCCTAATTTTAAGCAATCAAGGAGTTCTTCGAAAAAGACAAGATTCTAAAAGATTTCGTATGAGCGCCGCTGCCTCTTGCCTGTACATATGTAAATAGTTCTAATTTAAGTTTTAACAAATTCTGAAATATTGACGCAGTCTATCCAGAAATCTGGTCAACGACGCAGGAGAAGGTAATGCAGGTAATTCAGGTAGTACATAGAACTAGCTAATTTCTTGAGATTATATTTTTTTTAAGTGTAAGTTAGTTAAGTAGGAAATAAAGCGCTAGGTTAAAAAGTGGGTGGCTTACATACTAACCTGTTCAAAATCTCCCACTGAAACAACTATTTTACTAGTGCATTCCTTTTGTAAATGTTGAAAAGGAGGGAAGTTCTGGGTCAAAAACAACACACAAGACCACTGGTTATCTGACATGGTTGGTATATTCGGTTTTTTGGGCTGGTCCTGAAAACAAAACCAACAACAAATCAACACATAACCCATTGTAGAATATATATAACTAGTGGACCTGTTGCTCTAAATTGAGCAAAATAAACTTGTATTGTTTATATCAGTTATAGGCATGAGACGATTCCAATTTTTTTTATTCCGATTCCGGTTCCGATTTTTACAAATCGATTCTCGATTCCGATTCCATCGCTTCTGAAAAACAGTTGAAATAGCAAATTAATAAATTATTTAAAGACAATAAGTTCAGTAATTGATTTTTATTTAATAAATTAGAGACAGTCGGTTGGTGATTATTTTTGAAATAAACTTACAAAAGTAAATAATAAAAAAAAACTAAGTTGAATTACATGTTTATTTTTCATATAACTGTTATGCTTTAAGTTACATAAATCTCCCATGATATTTTTCGAAATTGGTTTGTTGTGTTATAAAACTATCACTTTGGATGTTTACTACTCTTGACCAATAAAAATCCATTTGTAATGTTAAATTTAGGATTTTAAATTTGTATACAAATTAGAAAGCAAAATTTGTTTAAAACAAATTATTTTTTAATGATTGTAGATCGATGTTTTTAAATATACTGTAATTTTAAATTTCTACTTTAAATAAATTGAATAAAATTAAATTTTAAGATGTCTAGCAGTCGAAAAAGATGGAAATATATTTGTATCATTAAACTTAAATGTAAGGTTTCATATACAAGTACCTCAGACACAGCAAACCTGCATACTCAGCAAATTTCCAATGCATATATTTGTATGATTTTTTTGACATGAAGCCACTAACCAAGTACCATCAAAATATATTCACAAATAAGCGAGATGTAGCATGCTAATTATTCTCCATAAGAAGAATCTAAGTTTTCTGTGATAGGAACCAACAAAAATTGAGTTTTTTATGGAAATATCAATAGACCTTAACCAGATGAAGCCACATACCAGGTGTTGTCAACATGTATTCAAAAATAAGCAAGATATAAAATGTTACTTAGTTTCCATAAGATTAAAATTGTATAACACACTGTGTTTAGCACACTCGATATCTCAGAAACCAATCAAATGTGAGATCCACAGTGTTAATCGGTTTCTATATACATTAAATGTTCTGCCAACTGAAATTTGTAGACAAACACTAATCAAAGTTTATGGCCAATGTGCAATAAACAAGATCTTGAAATTCCTGGAAAGGAATTATGTAGGTATTGTGCCAAGAGTGAAGTGCCTGTTTTCCAAAATTTTTCTTACAGTTATTTTTTTCAAGTCATCTGTCACTCCGATCCTCGTCTCGCACATTGGATTTTCCTTCATTAAACATGATATATCTTTTTCTCCCTGAAGACTCGTTCATTACACATTCACCATCAACCTTTTTGGCGTATGTCTGCAAAATTAGTAGGCCAACCATTTTGTCATTTAGAAACAAAATAACACTGCCCATCTCACATTTGGTGGGATTTTCCACCAAAATTATGGTTGGTTGTAGTATGTTAGTTTAGTAGCCCTAATCACACTTTTCTTTTTTCATTTTCAATATATTACCTCTCAATGACGTGTTTTTGTCGGTACACCATATCTCTCTCAATTCTAAATTAGAAAAAAATTAACTAAGCCCTTTTAAGATTTACTTTCATTATGAGAAAAAACATACAACAAATTCAAAACCAATTGAGATTGAGCAATCGAGAAATACTTGGAAAATGAATTCTCAAATCATGATTCAAGCTTTTAGATTGTTGAACTATCTTCAGCAAATGACGATGTATATAGGCAATCTGGGAAAGCACCAAGTGTGCCAGAATTATCAAGCATAAACCAATCAGGCTTTTGAATGTAAAATATAAATCTAAGAGTTATTTAACATTTACATAGCATAAGAGCTAAACCACATACGGTGGCCGATCCCGCGATGGCGCCTCTCAACAAGAAGCTCCACTCGCCGTCCGTGATGGTGCCGGCACCTCGGAAGATGCTGGTGCACAGCATGAAGCTAAACACGAGCTTGTGGCGCTCGAACAGGCCGCGCGACACGTTGGTGTAGATGGCCAGCGTAATCTCGTCTATCAGGATCCTCAGGCGCTCTGACAGCTCCGTCGCTGCCGGGCTCGACACGATCACGTTGTTGAATATCTGCAATGAAAAATCAGCTACAATGAACCGACCTACAGGGAACCAAAACTATATATGAGTGGGCAGATAAAGCACGGTCTAATATAGTTTTATTCTTCGTTATATGAGGGATTCATCTTCTCATTGTCATTTCCAGTCAAAGTTACATGGTCCATTCCAGTGGTTTTTTTGCGGCCGATACAACACGTTTCAGCAGTTTGCAATTGTGTAAGCCATTTTCTGAGGATCGTCAGAAAAAAATCACTCGATTACCGAGTATTTTTTTATAAAACTTCATGAACCGAGTTACGGTACTGAAATACTCAACTGATAAATTGAGTTTACGAGTAATTCCATATCCATAACCTGAATTGAATCAATGCAACAGAGCTATTGCCAATTAATTTCAACAATTAATTACTTAATCAAAAAAAATTCAGACTTTAGTCAGAGCAACAAACTTATCATGCAACAATTATTTTATATGAAAAATAATGAATGATTATTATTACAGATTAACCCTAGCTGTGGCCAACCTTCCGATTCTGACTGTTTGCTTTGTCGCCTTAGAGTGGCCACCGTCCGGATCCAATGGTTTGGGACCAAACATTTTGTAATGTTAAAAAACCACAAATAATCAACTCTTAAGTGAACAATATATATATATATATATCATTAGAAAGATCATATTTTGAACTTTCATTTTATTACATAAATGAACCGTGTAGCAGCTGTATAACAATGTCACGACAATTAGAAAACGAACAAATTTTTGGCACGATGCGATTCCTGCAGCCGATGCTCAGACAATAGAAAAACACAATTTTTTGAAATTACCCAGATCGGGTAATTTTTGTCGCGGGAAGTTGTGGTTGGTACCAATGCACTGCTAAACACTTTGACTTCATTTTGGTATTGATTTTTTGAACGAAATATTCATTGGACAGATAATATTATTTTTTGAAAATAGATGTTTTTTGGTCTCTGTAGCAAATGGCCAACTGTCCGAATAGGAATGTTAAGAAAATCGGATTTACATGCAGTTTAACACTTTGGGTGCGGTAAAAATGTCAGTAGACTTACCCTAGGGCCTGAAAAATTTTTTACATTTATATCTTATCTTTTGTATCCAGAAGCCAGGATCATGGTCACAAACTGAGTTTCTAGTAGTATTTCCAAAAAAAAATGGCGTCCAAAATCGCCGGTCACCAGTGACCGGGCCGGCCCGCAGTGAAGTCCGTAGGCGCCGCGACAACAATACTCCACTTTTGGTCTCACAAACACGGGTTTTCACACTAAAAATGTTAAATAGCACTATAACCAATATTTACAATTATATACAGCCCCTTTCTCCCTCCCAACCAGTGTTTATTTCATTCACAGTGCATTATGGAACTGCTCGAAGCAATTACCAATACACAATCCAATACACAATCCCGGTTTGAATAAACGTCACCAAAACTAAAATAATAAACTATAAAACGTGTCGCTGTGTCATATAACACGCAAAAACACGATAGTAATCCGTCAATATACGCAAAAAGTTAGTAACAACTTTCCGGTCACAGGGGACCGGCACAGGCCCGCGGGAACGGCGGCCGACACGCGCACAGTACAAGGTGGGTTACCCTGGCAACGCACACGCAACAACTCCGAACTTTTCCTCAAGGTCGCGCCACTGTGACTGATTCATTTCACTGGGGCCTGCCCAGTCACACGCGACCGGGGCGACCGGTGCGCGCATCTCGCCACCGGTCCTCGGTGACCGGCCCGCACCCAAAGTGTTAAGTTATAGTTACTAGTCAAATAATATGTCATTTTGGAGAGGAAGAATTGTAGAGGAATTTAGTTTTGCCGTTGGCAGCACTGCTTGCAGGGTAACATCTGCCTTTACTCATGAAGACGGAAGTATTGCATCACACCTGATCCCTCACTTGTCTGTGTCACTCTGTGTTAGCCAATGCGTGAAGAACTCAGTACGTGCGCGCTATCTCTTTTCCGTGAATTATTACTATGTCCTTTATTATTTTGGAGTTTTAGAGTTAGTGAAGTGTTTGTGTGTATATAACAGTAATCTTTATGCATTATACTATGGCTAAATATTTTATAAATAGTTCTCAATGACAAAAAAAGTGTTCAAAAAATTACCATGTAAGTGACTACTTTATATTTTTGCATAACACATATAAAAATAATAATTTACCCTAGGTGTTATTTATATATTTTTATGTACGGAATTGAACGTACTACAACATGTTTTTATTATTTTGGGGGAAAAACTTTTGTGAAAAAGTTGTATACTAAATACTGTGAAAATAGTTTTTCCAAATTCGCAAACATTTAAAAAAAAATTCTTTTATTTATAATTATTTATAAGTGTTAGTAATTTTGTAACATCAACTTTGACTTTTTAGCGAATTTCCCCTATAGGGAAGAAGCTATTACCGTAGGTCTCATGGTAAGACTTAAGCCCGAGACCATGATAACTTTTCATTTTGAGGTCCCCAGATGCCAAAAATACCATTCGTTCAAATTTTTATATATGTATTTATATATATATATATATATATATATATATATGTGTGTCCGTAAGCACGATAACTCTCGTAAAAAAGGTCTGATCTTAATGAAATTTGGTACAAATGTGTAAAGTACCATTTATTTGAACGAGTTCGAAAACCAGATGAATCGCACCATCCGAAGGGGGGTTTTTGGGGGGTTTTGTACCCCAAAAATGTGTTTTTTGGGGGTTTCACATTTAATTTTAATTTATACCATTGAATTCAGCTTAAAAAAACAAACAATTTGGTATTTTGATCATTGCTCTACGTCAATTGGTTACCGAGATATTGAAAGTGCTAAACACAGTACGTTGTCTAATGTTATTCTTATGGAGAAAAAGAAAAATTGTATATCTCACTTATTTATGAACATAAACTGGCAAAATTTGGTATATGGCTTGATCTGGTTATGGTTTATTGTTGTTTGCACAAAAAAACAATTTTTCGTGTGTCTCCTGTAGCAGCAAACCTAGGTACTTGGTCCCCATGTTATTCTTATGGAAAATACTTAAAATGTTATATATCGCTTATTTATGAATGTATATGGATGAAACTTAGTATGTGACTTCACTAAGATGAGTTCTATTGATATTTGCATAAAAACCCATTATTTTGTGTGCCTTGTTACAGCAAACCTGCGTACTCATCCCCAATGTTATTCTTATGGAGGATAATTAATATTTTAAATATCGCTTGTTTGTGAATACATTTCTTATGAATCCTGTTAAGTGTTATAATGTGTTATGTTATATATTCATTGGAAATTCGCTGAGTATGCAGGTTTGCTGCGACGGGGGTATTTTTTAGATTCCTTACTTCATCAGCTTTACAAAAATGTATATAACATTATTATTATATGCATATATTATTACTTATTCACAACAAAAACTAACACTGTACAGTTTACACGTTTTTCGGTTTTCCGTTTATTATTATAATACGACCCTAAAACCTACAAAATTAATTCTTTTCCCAACATGTTATATATTTCTATGTAGGGTATTAGATTGTCTACAAAATGTATATAGTGAATTTTCCATAACAAATCTGTAAATTTCACCGAAACTGCTTATTAAATTTCAAAAGAAATTTTGCCCATTCTTTTTACTTTACTAAAAAAAATTCAAAATCTTTTTTACTTTAGTATTTCTAGGTTTTCCTGAAAACCGAGGCTGCTTTTGAAATTTCAAAAAATATATAAATTTTTTTATTCTTTTCACTTTACCAAAAAAAATTGTATTCTAAATATTTTTTATTTTAGTATTTCTAGATTTTCCAGTTCATTCCGATCAAAATGAATATGATGTTGGCTAGGTTTAATTCTACGGTTGAATTTATACAAATTTTCAAAAAAAGGTCTGCAAATTGGCCAAATCTGCTTGGCCATTTCCCACTTACACTATTGGCCACTGCTAGGGTTAAATATGCGGTTCAACTTTTATTCATTACAGTCCATGTAGTTTTTGTAGGTTTGCCACAAGTAACTTGCAATTTCAGTTCTTTTTGCATGAACATTTACTTTGAGATGTTTTTTGGTTTCTCTGATTGGCCTGATGATGACCGGTGCTGGTTGAAATCGATCGCCTTATACCATCTTTTGTGTATATTTTACCGTCTTGTATGAAAGTACAGAATAAGTGTAAATATACTTTTTAGTGTTGTGAGACATAGTCTTTAGTTTACGCAAGTAGGCCTACCCACAATCAGTTCGTAGCACTAAATTATTTCACAGGGAACAGTATACGAGCAGAATACCTGGTTGAAGTACTTCAATGAGAACTGGTACATGGGGTCGATGTTTGCCAGGTCGGCCACAACGAAGTACAGAATGGAGCCGCGGTTGGCGACCGTGCGGTACTTTTCTCTCGCGGTGGAGATCTTCTCCTCGGTCGCCTCAGCCTCTATCACCCGAGCCCCGATGATGGCAGAAGTTTCCTAGGGGCATGACAGACCTTAGTACTGTCACTAGTATTTCGGCTCTATCATACTCCTTACGATGGTATTTTTATGCTTATATCTTTACTATGATTGCACTGTTAGTGGTTTTAAGAGTGATTATCAAAACAAAGGAATCCATTCACAGGTTAAAAATCTTTGTTAGAATGTGTTGCACCACAGTTTTATAAGAAACCCCTACACAAAAACACTTAAGAGGGGCACCAGCTACGAGACTTTTGGTGTTTCTACCTGTTTCCCCCATAAGCCCTATGTTAACTTTCAAGTTCCATCTCCAGTAGTTATTGTGAATTTATAGTTTTACAATTTTGTAGGAATGTTGTACTGGTGATGATATAGCGATTTCTTTGAAAATATTTTCAATTTAGTTTTAAAAGTCGATAAAAAATTATTCAATGTTTTGTATTTTGAGGCGAAATTATCAATAAATAAAAGATAAATTCAAAACTTTGCTTACTGAAATTGCTTTGTTATTTTTTTTTCTTTAAAACAACCCATAAATAAACAATATCCAACAAAGATAAAGACAAAAAGTTCTTTATTGATAGTCATGGCGTCAATAGTTTTTCTAGATCAGTGAGGAGAACTTCCTCTCTCCAAGCATCCTTCAATGGAGTAGAACTCCCTCTCCAGCAGCCAGTCAAAAAGAGCTTCTTTAAAGTTTTTTTTCTGTTCTTTAAGTTCAGGAAGAAGAGTGTTGAATCCGTCCACCCGCTTAGGCTCAATGGAACTTGAAAGATTGACATTGCCCTTACTTGGATTTACTGGTGCCATCTCTTAATAATTAAATAATTGTAATTTGATTATTTTGAAAGCACAAAAGGAAAGTTAGCATTATTACTAATTTACCATAGTATGCACATTGTGATAACGTTTTTTCAATGACATATTTTAATCACCCTGTGGTATTGGTTTAAAGTAAACTCAAATATTGTCATCAACATAGGTTTAAATTTTATCTTTTTACAATTAAAACGACTCAGTTCGGAGTTTTCCATTCTTAACATTTCATAAGATTTGTAATTTGTAGAAAAAATATGGTGCCACATTGAGAAACAACATTTTTCTAACTTTAAAGGAACACAATTTCGCATATTTTACTTGTCATTGATGATCTGAACTGACGAAAATGTTTGATAGTCAATTTTTAAAGACAATCTTCCTGTAGACTGAACATGGAAGCAAAGCTCTTTGAAATTAACTTGTATTAATCCTATTTAAATTTAGAGTTACCAAATGTTGCACACATCAGGATCATAAAAACAATAAATTAATATAAAATTTTAAAATAATATATAAATAATAATAATGATATAGTCTAATACAAATTGTTACAAAGAAATAAAAAACATATGTGATTAGTACTATATAACTGTGTAGTGCTGATCTAATCTAGAACTACACTATTCTGTTTAATGATTCAGAATTTCTACAGATCAAATTTCAGTGCTGTTTTAAAAACTTACTAATTAAACAAATAGAACTAAGACAATTCTAGCTACAATAAAAAAAATAAAAACCAAAAAAATAGTAATGGAAAGCGACACTAAACAATTTGTGGATAACATATTTTTATCAGTCACAAAAATTACTTTGCTTTCATTCAAGGTTTCGATTAATTCTTCATCATCTAAAATGTTCCCTTCACTGGCAAATAGAAGTTTTAGGATTTTATCTTCAATTGCTTTCAACTGGCCTTTATCATTATTAATCCTAACGATAAGTTCTGTTCTCTGGCTTTCGAGATCAGGCCTCTCTAGTCTCACAACATCCCTGAAACATTTGAATTATTTCAAAATCCATCCATTTCATAGTTGTATTCAACTAAGGATGTTTGTATGTAGTTTTATGTATTTGTGTGTAACTTTAGATTCGTGAATACTTACGCCAACAGCTGATCCTCCAGGCCTGACAGAGTGACAGTAAAGTTGATCAGAGTCACCTGAATACATATCTCAGGCAGGTAGTGTGGGTTGGCTAGTTTAGTCGTTACATACAAACGGAAGTTTGAATCATACTCTACATCAGCGTCTCCCAAACGAATCATTAATCTGCCTCCCTGTAAACACAAAGAAAGGATAGGTATTAAATCAAAATTGCAAACATAATCTTTGAATCTTTATTAAAATACTTTTTCATCACACTGTAGTACGGAAAACAGCTGTTTTCAACAAGAAAACAACTGTTTTCAACATCAGCTGCGAGTGCAGAAAATAACGTTTTCCCGTTCTAGAATGGGAAAATCAGCTGTTGATTTTCCACACTAGTATTTAGTTATGATTCCTGACACAAGTAGCGCTAAAGAGTATATTTATCATAAATCAGCTGTTCTCAATAACTTACAGCTGTGTAAACAGTATCACTGTTTTCATTGGACTGTGGAAATCAATTGAGCACCTACAGATTATTTCTTAAACTTATATAATTTAATTCATTATTATTATTATTATTAATTAACTACAGTGTGATGAAAAATATTGTTCATAACTCGAGTAGAAAGTGTTATTCCGTGCCTAGATTGAAATTCCGCGCTCGGCTTCCATCTCGGCCCGGAAACAGCCACTTTCCACTCTTGTTATGAAATATACTATAGCACAGGAGAAAACCAATGAAGGAATAATTTACCTGTATGGTTTGCATGATCGGACCCAAAGTAGGATCTAATATTTCTCCGACTTCTTCAATCAGTACAGGCATTCCAATTCTAATAATTTACCTGTATAAAGGTTTGCTTTAGCATGATCGGACCCAAAGTAGGATCTAATATTTCTCCGACTTCTTCAATCAGTACAGGCATTCCAATTCTAATAATTTACCTGTATAAAGGTTTGCTTTAGCACGATCGGACCCAAAGTAGGATCTAATATTTCTCCGACTTCTTCAATCAGTACAGGCATTCCAATTCTAATAATTTACCTGTATAAAGGTTTGCTTTAGCATGATCGGACCCAAAGTAGGGTCCAATATTTCTCCGACTTCTTCAATCAGTACAGGCATTCCGATTCTGATTCCGGCTTCCAAAACTCGAATATAATTTGAATCTGTGAGTTTAACAATTTTCAAGCTGTGGTTTGCCTCCATCTGGCGAATCCATTGGTTTGCCTGAAAATAGTTAAATGATGATCAGTTAATGCTAAAATTACAGTTAAGTTCAATGCAAAATAAAAAATTAGATTATAAGATGAAGACCAACAGGAACTTTCAGTTCTCAAAAATATATGGAATAATTAATATACAATTAATGTCATGATAGTTGCCTTATTTAGTATTATATGATTCCCAATCATGTTTAGTAAAAAACATTGATGAAAATGGTTTTCCTTGATTTGGTGAACTTTTGGTCTGCCTTAAAATTGTTTAGGATGATCAGTTTAAATAAAATATTGCTAATATTAAAATTAACTTCTACGTAGTTCTACAGACAAGCGTTTCACAGACGTATTTCTACGTATCAGCGTAACATGTCCCTCCCTACTGCTCACGATATTTCCATTCTATTAGGAATTGATATTAAACCATTTGATTTTTGTTTAATAATTGGCACCTTTTTGTATCCATATTTAACAATAATATATACACAATTTGTGCTGTATGTCAGTAATGTAGTGAATACAAGTTTAATTAGTGTTTAATCAATCAATTGAATACTAGTCTATCAATCTGCATTCATTCAATATATGTATCATCTGGCACCTCAATAGGCGAACGCAAAGTTTATAGAATTATATTCAAGGGCTCGCGTGCTTGGTTCCCACGATAACTACTGACTACAGCGGTATAGGTTTGGACAGTTTTCTCGAAAACTGTTTAAATTACACTCTTTAACAATATCATTCTATACTCTTGATTCTTGATTCTTTGCCTTTGGCTTAGTATGATACTAATTATTATCGAGTACCTTAGTCAATAAGTAGTAAAATACTCGTAACTAATATACTGTGAATCTACTACTTATATTCAACATATAAATTTACACAATCACAATTTTACTTTAAGTATATGATAGCTAAAATGACTGGTTCTATTTGGGTATCTGCTTACAAATTGGTTTTAATTAGTCTGTGGAATTTTATCATTTTGTTCAATTTATATATTAAACTTTTTTGTGACTTAAAAAACATTTTGCATTTTTACATGTTTGCTGTTGACATTTTAAAAATTGTCACCTCACACAGTGTCGAACTTAGGTGGTGGACTAATGTTCGCCACAGACCAGCATCAACTATAGTTGGCGAGTGGACTGATTGCAGCAAACTATGGTTAAAGCAAAGTCTTAACTTGTTTTCTTGTAACGTCAGCCCATTTCATCAACTTTTTTGTCTATCAGTCTACAATAATATTTGTCAACTATAATGGACACATGGTCACTGTGTAGGATCAATTATTCCCACAAGTTGAGAATAAAGATAACAAACTATTTTTAAAAATGTCAATCTGTAAATCAAGATCATTATTCTTAGTCTCTGGTCAAAGTCAGGTTTATTGGATTGGACATCCAGAAACAAATTGGCGACAAATACAGTTGACAGCTTGTAGCGAATGTGTTAATTTTATTTCTCAACTAAGTGTTCATTTACAAAATAATTTCCACCCCATGTGATCAACGTCGGACATGCTGCCCCAGTGACGAGTGTACCTGTTCCTGAGGGTCGATCATGAGGGGCCAGCGCCCGGCCTGGGTCACCAAGATGGCATTCTCTGTGCTCACATTGTCCCGCGGCAGCCCGCAACTGTTCCACATCCGTATCTCGTACGGGTCTGCCAGCACGGCTATCAGGCTGCGACATAACCAACAATGTAATGTAACTCACCACCACTAATTCTAGTCAAGTGACAATAAGAGTAAACATAGTACACAGCCCTGTCTCTGGTAATTGGCGCATGTACAGTAATGCCTTTCCTCCTCCAGACATCTTTGTACAGTCAGCTTACCAATACGTATCTTTCTGTCAAAACATATGTTTTGATTATTTTGGTCATTGTTTATATTTGTGCTGTTGTAAATTACATAAATTAGCAGGCAGTATATAAACACAGCAGAAGTCAAGCCACATAACTGTCCATGCGAAACTTTGAATTGATTGTACGCAACTGTTGGAGGGAAATAGTAGTGGGGGTATTCACCATCTCTCTCAAAGTACCTCACCCACACGCCAGGCCAACCAATCCAAACAGCATCCAGGGTCTATGAGTCATGTGTATTAAACTCTGACTGTGTGAACCCACTGTTTTTTCTGGTTGAATAAGAAGTTATTAAAAAATACTCAGCGCACTTACTTGAGAAATTATGTAAGGGATTTATTGTCTGCAAAACTTAGGCTGGGTGCATACTGCCGACTATCGCAATCGCATGTGTGAACCACAGTTCACGGAAAAATCAAGCCACTAAAGCAGCCCCAGTCAAGTCCCGTATGCAACACTGGAAGTCGCGCCTACTGGTGCACACTGCTGACGCGATCAGTTGCAGCAAACTGCTACGAACTTTGTTCGTGCGCGCAACCGCGATAGTCGGTAGTGTGCACCCACACTTATACTTTGCTAAATTGAGGCAAACTACATCATAACTACTTAATGTTTGCTTTCAGATTAATTCCTGGAATGTTGAATAAAGTAATGTAAATATAGCTTGACAACTGTATTTTAGGTTATTGCTGGACAAAAGAATGAAAAAAATCAATTGTACAACATTCTAAAAGAATCTTCACAATCGCAAACTAAAGTAACAATTATGTTTGTTATTTTACACTGCAATACTATCCCTAATATTCATATCTAGATTTTACAAAGCATATAACTTGTGATTGCACATAGTTGTTCTAATCGTGATTAATTATGAAAAAACCTCTATCCAACCCCTGCCTAAAACTCCCTAACATTTCATGTTTCAACAAGAACGTTCATCGAATATTTTGAGCTGGAACAGGCAATATACATTAGTTTTCAAAGAATACCAACACAGTTTTCAAAGAGAGAAATAATTATCAATATGAAGAAATTGTGATTTTAAACTTTTAACTATTAATAAATAAAACTTTGAAATATTAGCGCACTAGCTGTTACCCGTGACATTGCTCATGACAAATTAAAACACGTTAATTTGCCCACAGCTGGTAATTTTATAAATGATAACCACCCATAAGATTTGCATTGGAACTTACAGGACCCATAGGGTGGAGCACTAAGGTTGGTTGTGGACATTATCAGGTATATGTGTTATTGTGATATGCAAGCTATGTTCATGCACAATTTTAGCTTAATTGGTCCAGTAGCTTATGCGTGATGGAACTACATAAATCCATACATCCAAACTTTCACATTTATAATATTAGTAGGATTGCAATACGGAATATCCGATAAAATACTTAATTTTTCAGGTCTTTTCCATCCCACAAATAAAAATAAAAAATAAAAATTCTGCAATATGAGAAACTTGTTGATTGTCCCTACTTACCTGAACTGTGGGGAGGCGGGTATGTGCAGCTCCGTCAGCTGTTTGGTCCACAGAGTAGTGAGCTCCTCCCTGTACGAGCTGGTGAAGGCGCCCAGGTACGCCATGCACGCCGCGGCCACCAACACATCCCCTATCAGGTTCACCAGCGCTCTGCCCAGCTCCTACCATCAATACATAATAATGATTCCGATGTTTAAACAACTTCCATCAACTTTTCCCATAATCTTATTTTGTTTGATTAACCTACATTTGGATGAGACTAGGCTCAAGAGGTCATGGTCACGGCTACAAGAGTACAAGACGCTGGTGAGGCCCAGAGGTAACATACTGCTGTAACAGTTGGACATTGTCGGCGGAATACAAACCACATAAAGGTGCTACCAGAGGTGTACTCTTAATCCATTTTTGAACAACTAGGTAATAGAAAGTAAATATATAAATAAATTGTTTAGCAAGTAGCAATATAAATTGTGTGATTTTAGCAGTGAATGTAATAAAATATAGGTATTTTCATCATTTATGTCAGTTTCAGATTCATAGGGATGGCTTACTTTGCTGAATTTTATCTGCTCTTATATTCAGATATTTTATAACTGAAGATGGAATATTACCTAGTTTCTTAACATGTAATTTGCCTGGGTAATCTGTGGAAAAGTTATAAATGCAGAAGAGTTTACTATAATGAATGAAAGGTATGTGGAATAGAATTTATGACCACTAAGAAATAAATTACTAACCTTGATGGACTGTTCCCATCGGACCTGCTCATCACCCAGTGCCATGGTAAGTCGTCCAGCTCGGCCCAGCCTGGCACTGCACTGAGCCATCTTGGCCTCCAGACTGGCCTTCTCTGCCACGCTGGCATCGTAGGTGGCCTCTAGCTTAGCTATCTGGGCCTCCACCTCAGCCAAGTTCTGCTGCTTCTGTCTCAGCACTGCCATCACCTCGCCCAGTTCTTTCTCAGCTGCTTCTACTCTGTAACAGACACAGAATATTGAGCCATCTTGGCCAATACATACCAAAATAACACATCATAGTCTAATGCAGAGAAAACATTGTGTAAAACATCACTAGCTTGTCCTTCACACAACAGTATGTAAAACTGTCTACTTTGTGAGACAATAACAAAGGATTGCATCAGCCGGCCAGTCTAGAACAGCTTTTGAGAGAGCAGTGTTGCCTACTCACCGAATAGAAATGTACCACTAAAATAAACTAAAAAATAGACATATAGATTAAAGTAACTCTAAATAACACCAAAACAACTTTACAATACATAAATTACATTAAAATGGTTGGCGTATACATTCGTCATACGCTTGTAAGTTTCAAATTGAGTTGCGTAGATATACGTCCAACGCTCGCAAATGAATATTTTGTTAGCCTATATATACGTCCAACACTTGGGAAAGGTTGTTAAAATATTGGTTTCAACAAATTGTAACCATAATAAACACTGATCTACACTACCTGTAAATACACAATTACTGATGCCTTTAGACATCTACTTATGCAAGTATAACACCACCCGACTCACTTCCTCCTCTTGGGATCCACGATGCGGAAGGTGACTGCGTAGCTGTCGATGGCCCGCACCCACATACACATGGAGCGGCACACCTTGCTCTGGGTGGCAACCAGGTCCGGGACAAACTCCGGGTGTTCGATGTACTCCTTGAGCTTCTTCATCATCGAGTCCGGGATGCGATCTTTGTCGTAGTCTTGCAGCTTCTTGAGGAAGTTGACATCTCCCAGCACCTGCTTGGCGGACGCCCAGTCTGTCCTGCGATCGGGAATAAACAGTAGTGGAGGTAAATAATAGCATTATGTGCACAACTACAATGGAAAACCTACAATGATCTAGTTTTTTTCAATTCTCAAACTTCAGAAATCTGAACTTCAGATTAGACCCAGATTTGAACGCTGTCATGGCTACTGTCTGGACTCTGTTCAGCTATAAGTTTTTATCCAATTAATACATGCTAATATTTAAGTTCAGTAAATAATTTTGCTTTTAAACTGAGTATTTAAAAGTGTTTTTAATATTCATCCATACATTTGTGGTGGAACCATCTTTGGTTTCAGCAATTACGAATCCAGCTAACCGCTAACCTAACTTTTCTATGAAACAAGATTGAAGATAAATTGATTTACTGTAGTTTGATTTCTGAACATTTACCTTGTATATTTCAAGATAAATTTGGTTATTTTTTTGTTTACAAATAGTGTGGGTAAGCGAAAATGACCAAGAAAGGAAACAAAAAAGTTGCTAAATACCAGTGCGGTAATTGTTTTAAAAATGTACCAAAAACTGCGAAGGCTTTTTTATGTGGGCAGTGTTCTCGCTATTTTCATCTGAAGTGTACAGTTTTAACTATTGAAGACTATGATAATATGGTGGCATCTCAATGTAAATGGACCTGTGAAATGTGTGAGACTTCAGACCTGGACAGTAGACATATGCCTAGTAGGACTTACTCCATGGTAGATCGGAATAACAAATCCAGAGCAGCTTCGGACATACCCAAGTTAGGCCTAAATAGTATTTTATCAGTTAATCCTACAAAATTAGACTTTACAACAGAAGAAGAACTTGTTCTAACTCATGAACTTAACCAGACTCTAACTGATGAAGTAGATTCTCTAAATGCAGTCATAGGCTCTCTGAGCCAAGACTTAAAAGAGGCCCAAGATGAACTAAAAATACCCCCGTCACAGCAAACCTGCGTACTCAGCAAATTTCCAATGCATGTATATGTTTCTCGATACCACACAAAGCCACTCACCAAGTTTCATAAAAATATATGAATAAATAAGTGATATATAGCATTTGATTTATTCTCCTTAAAAATAACATTGAAGGCCGAGTACGCAGGTTTGCTGCAACAAGAAAGAAATAAATGTATTGTTATGCAGTTAACAATATAACTTAACCAGGTGAAGCTAAATACCAAGTTTTATTAAAATATGCTCATAATTAAGGGATATATCAAACTTTACTTATTCTCCATAAGAATAACATTAGGGCTGAGTATGCAGGTTTACTGCTACGGGGACAGTAGGCAAAACATGACTTTTTTGTACAAATATCAATATACCAGTACTAGGTGAAGCCTCATGACAAGTTTCATCAATATACATCAGTGTTTAGCACTTTGAATATCTCTGCAACGGTTGGATGTAGAATCACAATTTAAACACCAAAATGATTGTTTTGTACTGAACTGATTGGTAAAAGCAAATGTGAGGTTTGCATTAAAATGAACTGAGGAAAAGCTAAAATCGTTTTTCCCATAAGATTAACATGGGAGATTTTATGAACACGTTTTATGGATTTTCTCCGCAACCACTTAACCTAGGTTAATGATTCAAAATACCATATTATTTGTTTTTTTAAGCTCTATAAAATGGTCAAAACCAAAATTAAGTATTTTAAAAATATTATGGTGAAAATGCAAAAAAATGATTTTTTGAAAATTGTAAACCCCCATAAACCCCCCTTCCCATGGTCCGATTTTTCTGGTTTTCGAACTTAAAGTCATGAATGTCACTTTACACATTTGAGCCAAATTTCATCGAAATCAGACCTTTTTTACTCAAGTTATCGTGTTAACGGACACACACACATATATATATATATATATATATATATATATATATATATATATATATATTAGTTGTAAGCATAATTTTAAAAACATATATATACATATATATAAATTTGAACGAATAGTGTTTTTGGCATCTGGGGACCTCAAAACAAAAAACTGTCATGGTCTCGGGCTTAACTCTTACCATGCCACCTACGGTAATAGCTTCTTCCCTAAAGGGGAAATTCACTAATATTTTCTAGGTAATATAAAAAGTTGAAATATCTCAATTTAAATATCTAAGTTGTGAAGACGTGTTTAGGTCAGGTAAAGATATAATGTATAAAATCCTTAAAATGGTAATAATGAGAGAAAAAAGTTTCTTATGTAACCCAAAGCACGAAGAATTGGGAGTGTTAAATATGGTTTTTGGGATTACAGTAAAGCCCCGCTTAACCGGACCTCGCTAAACCGACACCCGGGTTAACTGGTAAGGTCTATAAGAAATAGTCAATAATCAATAATAGAGAGGATAATCTTACCACCCAATATCATAGAAACTTGCTGCTTTTAACAGTTTTATTTATAGAATGCTTAACTTTCCCTTATCGCCCAATGATTACACTCGAGAAGTAAACATAATCAAACAAATAGCGATATCTAACGGATATGAGCGCAACATGGTTGACAGGCTTATATATAAGCACAGAAATAAGAATAAAGTTAAAGGTAGTCCAAGTTTAGGTATGGAACCCGAAGAGAGGAAATAAGTGTGCGTAGAGTACAGCCATTTAATTCAGAATAGCCTACAGAAAGACCTCAAAAAACATGGCCTCCATATTGCTTATAAAACTACTAACAGAACAAAATATACATTATCTGTAAAAAATCCAGATCACAGTAAAGAGGAGAAATCCAGGGTGTACAAAATTAGTTATGTGGACTGCCCTAATTTTTACACTGGGCAGACGGGCCAAACATTTGCCCAGCGCTATAAAGAACATCGCCCTGACACCCAAGCAGACAAACAGAAGTCAACCTTTGCCCAACACTTGGTTGATAAAAATCACACTATGGCCGATTTGAACAACGGACTAGAAATATTACATGTCTGTCCCAAAGGAAGCAAACTAGACTCTTTGGAACAATTCAAAATCTAAAAATGTTTTAATAACAGAGACAGCAAAGACTCCATATTAAATGAAAAGTTAAATTTCAAATCTCATTCCATTTTTAATACAATAATCTCTCACAGTACCAGACCTGGACAAAACGACCATTGCCCTGCTGATAGTAGGAGAGGGGTGGGATTAGTAACCTGACTGACTTGTTCTCCAGTCTGCTTCCGGGTTGCGCCGTGGATTGTAAAATGTACGCGGTAGGCCTACCGAAATGTTTAAGTGTATGCAAACTATGTGTGAACTGTGTTTGTGTTTTTTTTTAATTCTGATGAGTCCTACTTGGATAAATGCTCTTGTATTAATCACTTGATAATGCCGTGTTTACGGCGAAACATGTTGTGAAACTCCTTCACAATTATGAACTGTTTGATGGAAGGTATGTACAACCTATTTTAGTCTAAAACAACAGTTCAGGGACTATAACATGGATTTTAATAAAGAGAGGATAAGTCTGCCGTATGACTCATGGCGGGCCAAGAGAAAATGCGCTGAGAGACCGCGCGCCATGACGGTCACTGAACTTAAGGATTGCTTTTAAGGGTTTTGCCACATACCTGATCCGCCCGTGAGGGAGTGGGGGGTGTCACATACTGCATTTTCCACATTCCCACATCACACTAATGGATCAGTTTACCGTGAACTCACACCTGCTTGTGGTAACAACACAGTTACTGTTAAGGTTACGTAGTATCTAGGGATGAGTCGATTCCAATTGTCGATTCTCGGTTCCACCCATTCTCAGGCTTAGAATCGGAATCGAGAATCGATGATCCAAAGTCAATTCTGGTTCTATCGATTCAAAGCCGTCAGTACCAAAAAAACAATTTAGGGTGGGAAAACAAACAGAGATAAACTAAACAATGTTTAATAAAAAAAGTGGTTGAAATAAGCCGGTCCAGGGTCACGGTAATTTATTCAAGAGATAAAGAGTTTCTAGTTCAAAATGCTAAAACCGAAACTAATTGTTGTACAAAAACAAATGATGGCTCATTTTTTTCATTTGATTACCACAGATCAAATAAAATGTCGATCAAAGTTGTGTGACTTTCCGTTAAAGAGATATGGATAATACAATCACTGTTTATCAGTTTCATTATTTTCCCGACTATTCAAACTTTGCAATGTTGATTTCCTTCTTTCCCGACATTTTATTTATTTCTATTCAAATTCCCCACTTTCCCAACTTTTTTTACTGCTAGACATCAACAAACTTATTGCTATACAATATATTTAAAGTACAAATGTAACATATTACAGTATATTTAAAAACGTTGATCTACAATCATTGAAAAATAATTATTTTAAAAACAAATTTTGTTTTCTAATTTGTATAGCAAATTTAAAATTCTAAATTTAGCGTTACAGATGGATTTTTAGCGGTAAAGAATAATTAACATCTAAAGTGATTGTTTTATACACAACAAACCAATATCAAAAAATATCATGGGAGATTTATGTAACTTAAAGCATAAGAATTATATGAAAAGTAAACATGCAATTAAACTTAGTTTTTTTCTATTTTTATTATTTACTTTTTTAAGTTTATTTGATTTTTTTAATGAAAAATAATGACCAACCGATTATCTCTATTTATTATATAAAAATCAATTTCTGACTAACTTATTATATTTAAATAATTGTTAAAAAATTACTTTGCTATTTCACCTGTTAATTGGAATCGATGGAATCAGAATCGAGGAACGAGAATCTATTTGTAAGAATCGGAACCGGAATCGGAATTGAACAAAGTTGGAATCGTCTCATCCCTAGCAGTGTCATTGCCGAAGTTATAAGTTTGTCCAGTACATATTCAGAGAACAATTTCCACAATGTCTACATAGAGGAAACATGTAGTGAACGTTAGTGGCCATCAGACTTATAGAAAATGTAGAAATGTTGACCATTATTAACCTTGAAATAACAACAGTTGATTATTCAGGAAAATAAGTTATCCAGAACGGTCCTGCCCCCATTATTTTGGTTAAGCGGGGCTTATTGTAGTTGAAAATAATTTAAATTTTATCTGATGATTCAAAACATCCAAAAAAACTAACTTGACTCCGAGTAGCAGGCAGACAGCCTCCATGACAAACTTGACGAGGTGCGGCGGCTTGTTGAAGACCCTGAGCTCGTTGATGTCGGCCTTGTTGAGGCTCTCGAGGGCCTTGGACGCTGCCTCCATGGCCGGCAGAGCAAGGTCCAGGTCAGCCTGGGCCTCATCCGCTAGGCCCTGCATCTCCGCAGCCTTGGCCTGCACACACGCGAGCACAGGTTATTTATCACTTGTGAATTTCCTATGGAAAAGTTAACTATTATCACGACCCGCACGGTGAAACTTAAGCCTGGGACCACCATAGAAATTCCTAACGTGACCCCTTGAACACGTTTTGGGGAGTCGTTGAAAATTATATATATATATATATATATATATATATATATATATATATATATATATGCATGTGTTCTATTCGGTCACATTGTTCTAGCGGTCACATTGTTTGTCCAATTTACTTACAAATCGGTAGGGACATTCCTTTCAATAATCAGGTGGACAAGTTTGTTGGGTAAAGCAATCGGTAAACTCTAACCCCCTTTTTTGGGATTTTATATTTCAAATTTTGAGTTTTCGGGCCCAAAAAGGGTCAGAAAAGCCTCAAATGTAACATTAATGCATATAAAAAGATGGGGATTAGTGAGGCTTAAGTTTTAAGTTCTCTCTCATTCTAGCACAATTATTTCCGATTTATTAAAGAAAATGTATATTGACTAAACAGAGTAGGAGAAAGTGGGGGAACTGGGCGCACCTAAACTAAATCCATTCTTACTCGGATATTTTTATAGTTAAACTTCAAATGAAGACGTCTAACTACTCCCTGTTTATTCTAGTTTCTTATGGGAAAATTCCAATTTATTCGATTCAACCATTATTTGTACAGAAATTAATATGTCAAGATATGCAAAAGCGTCCAATTCCCCTATACTGCTGGGTAACTGTGCGCGGTATAACTGCAACTTTGGGTGAGCAATAAAAGGCTGTTACTATCAAAGTTAAAATAATACAACTAGGGGTGTGCGAGTACTCGAAACTCCCGAGTTTTCAACCGAGTATTTTTATACTCGAACTCGACTCAAAGTTTTGAAAACTACTCGAAATTTCGAGCGAGTATTTCCCGCTGATTTACGGACGATCGCTTACGATTGCGACCGGCCAAAACGCGTAGTAACGGCCGCAAAAGGCAATCGCATCACGTAAAATCGGCCGAAAATGACGACCGCGAACGATTGCGACCGGCCAAAACACGTAATAACGGCCACAAAAGGCAATCGCATCACGTAAAATCGGCCGAAAATGACGACCGCGAACGACTGTGGCCGGCCAAACCGCGTAGGAACGGCCGCAAAGGGCGATCGCATAACGTAAAATCGGACGAAATGAGATTGGACTGCGTAATTTCAGCCGTGACTAACGATTTCGCCATTTAATATTGATTATAAGAGATGTCTGGACCAGGTGAAATTGGCCAAATGACAACCGGACCCTGTTTCATCGTCCGGAAACGAATATCAAACCGTGTTTTGTTTGTCAATATCCAGTTTGATTGTACTGGCCAAAACTTTGTATTGCTACTTATATATTAGTTAGAAATCATGTTTAGATTATCAAATCTAGGATGGTATCCAAATCCCAATACACTATTTTAATCTACCAACTGATTGCAATTACTCACTCGAAAATACTCGAAACTCAAAAATAATTGGCACTACTCGACTCGACTCGATTAAAAAAATCACTACTCGCACACCCCTAAATACAACACATGTGGATAGGAATTAAACATTTTGTAATTCAAATAACTTTCAAAGCTAAAAAGTCTTCTTACAATTATAAGTAATGAACTTATAAAGTTGAAAAAATTTAAAACTTAAATTTACAAAAATCATAAAAATGTAATTCTTTAGGGAGTCCCATCCTGTGCACTCGGCATGGCTTCAAGAAGAACAAAATATATATCTTTATCACAATTCCTTGTTCCTTTCCCCTTGTTTCCCGAAAATTGAGCAAAGGTCAGATGACGTGGTTCAACTACATTTGGGTTCAAAATATAATTTATGTCAGTCACTTTATATCATGTTTCCAGAGAATTGGCTTCCTTATATAATTTCTAGGCATCTGGAATGAAGAATAGGAGAGAAAAGTTAAAACCGAATCCTTAGCATTGCATCATATGAGGGGGAAGCATGCGCACAGCCACGCCCAGTTACCTGAAAGTGTCCCAAGGTATTATTGGACTTATCTAAAAAAATATCGCTCATTACTTAAGTTCGTAGATATATATATTCTCAAAGACTCATAGATAACGAATATCAATAACTGAACCTACTAAGTAAAAAAATAAAAGCATAACTTCTAATTTTGTGAGCGGCAAAATAAGATGACGACTCGTTCTAACCACCTTTTTTCAATCTACTGACACTTGACCATTAAAATGGCATTACCACAAGCAGGGATATTAGTTCACACTCCTTCCGCTAGGTTCCAGCACCAACTCGAGTGCTCTATGACTGTTCTAAGTATGGAATATAATGGTGTGCCCACTTACCCGCTGCACACAGTTCCCCCACTCTCCCCTAAATTGTTTTATGGGGGTTTTACATTATAAAAGCTTGTTATTCATATGTTGGTGTATTTTTATCATCACCAGTATCCGCACGCCTAATTTCAATCCTGACTGGACTTTCTCCAAACTAAGGACTGGATCCTTATAATGCCCAACATTGTGTTCCCAGCATTGCAGGTAAACGGAACTTGGAGCATCAGAACAGCATACAAAATGTTTTCAGAATGTTTTCAGATCTAGATAAAAATTTGAATAAATGTATGTTTTATCACTGATTTTGATTTCTACAAGTTTGTTATGTGGAAATTCACTTCCCTCACATGACGTGCTGTGTGTGAACTCGTTTAAAATTTAAAACTTGCTGGGAAGCGTAGTGGTTATTGTGCTCGCCTAGTAATTCGAGCTGGATCGATGCTGATCAAAATCACAAAGATTTGTCAAGGTTTGGAACTCGACCAAGCTGCCATTATTTGTCACTGAGCTATTGTTTAATGATGCTTTCATAGAACCAGGTCGACCTTAGATAGTAACAGACCCTAGTTGGGACCGTTTCTTATCAAATACTTAAATTTAAACTAAATGAGTTTACTCTGACAGTTCACTGATTGATTATAAGCAGCTTTTATAATTTATTTTTTATTTTTAACTCCATAAGCCCAATGCAAATTAGTTTTAACTTTTCAAATTCATTCTTTTACATTATTTGATATATTTTCCGTGGATGAGACCTTCCTAGAACTTATTTTCATCCCGGAAGTTAGTTAATTACAACATTTGAAGGATACCGTTGGAGCCATTTTGGAGATCAGAGCTGCAGGCAAACAACCAAGCAAGCACATCCAACTCATATTACAGTATAGGATTGGCAGAGCCTTAAGTGTACACACTGTTCAACGTAAGGCATACCTCTTAGAGCTTTCTGTTGTCATTTAAATATGAACACAATTATTGACTACGGTAGAAACCACCACAAAAAACCAAGATATTCATTTGATGATTACAAACCTTCACAATCGCCTCGTCAGTAACAACCACTTGTCGCACTTCGTCTGCCTGCGCCTTCTCTTTGACCAAATTCTTCATCAACTTGGCGGTGGCTTCCGACTTGACTTTCAGCTGAGGTTCCATTTCAACCAACTCGACCTTCATCGTAGTCACAAGTTCGTTTGTCTCGTACAATTTCTGCAACATGAAAAAATATTTTTGCATAAAAGAGGTTGGATTTGTAACTATGACAATAGCGAGGCATCATAGTGAGGCTAAGCCTAGGTTAAACCTTATTTATTTAAGTCACTTGCAAGAAAAATACATATAATTATGTCTTCAGAGAATGTATACTGTATTTCTACTTCTTTCACATACAGTCATGCAACTTCTAGATGATATTTAACAGTGAAGAAACAGAATCGGAACAAGTTCCCAATGAATCTTCAACCACAAAAGAGCTTTTAATCAAAAATTATATCAATCAATGTTTGAACAGTTTGAAATTATCTGGAAGCTATGTTACATGGTTTGGTAAACTATTCAGACGTGTTGCGGTCTGTAAAATTCACTTTGATTAGTGAAATCCAAAACAAACTAGCTAGATAAATCCCTGGCTTTACAAGGAGAATCAAACGTTGTGTGTGCCACGATCTCTGGTTAACCTTTGGAAATACTTCAAACCGTGAACATCTGTTAAGTTATCATCAAATCAAATAAAAATGTGTGTTCATAAGAATAATGTTGCACTTTGAAGAGTCCAAAGAGGTGAAGCCCTATTGGAATTCCTTAAAATTCCTTCTTAGTGATTACCTATATTAATCCATTTTTGTGTTTCTAGGTGAATAGGTTAGGCCTGGGGATTGATTGGTTCATTGTTTGTAGATACACATGGATTGCTCATCAAAATCGACATATATGCTTACCGTCAATCCATTTTGAATACGATCTCTCATCTGGGTGGTTTGTTTGGTTTTCCTGTCCAGCAAATTTTTGTATTGCTTCAAAAGCTCCAGGTAACTGCTGGGAGTTACGTAGTAATGTCTCCTCATTTCTTCATAAAATCTCACTGTCATATCTCCGACACTCTAGAAGATCAATTGAATAGATAACGTAGCTCAATATATGAAAGTACTTTTGTACTTTTTATTTTATAGCATTTACAGTACCTAAATTATCAGCATAGTAAACTGCACTTATAATTGCACAGTACGTTACAAAATAAGAATTATAATATTAAATAGTTTCTTGGTGATAAAATATTTGTACACAAAATAAGTTTAGCAAAATTTCATATAGTCAGTACATAGCAAAAATCAAATTCTGACATTCACAACTCGCCTCTCTCATGTCGCTTTCATTCTTATTCTACTTCCGTCAATCAGTCGAAACATGACTGAACCTCAGCTTTTGACATAGCTTTACATGAATTATTCTATAATACCTCAAATTAGTATAGCAATTTTTTAAATTTTTTTATAACGTTTTGTATTGAGGGATATATTTTGTAGAGCATCTAAATTTTTAAACCGAAGGTATTGATCTCCCTCAGATGTGTTTGTATTATTATTTTCAAATTCATATTATTAAGTTATAAAATTACTAGATGTACAGTTACAATCTGGATAACTTAATTCGGTTCCATTATTCAATATGATTTTTATCTCACAACAAAATTTGAAAAAGTGATTTTTCCCTAGTGTGCAATATTCCATGAATGTATTTCCAGAAGAAATCCCAACCCTTTATATCAGTTAGTCAGGGCAACCTAATAACTTTGTATTAGGGCCTATTAGTATAGGCCCTCAACCCATTGGCGTACTCACGAGCTGGTCTCGTTCCTTACTTGTCATTAGTTGAACCTATGAATTGGAATAGAAAATGTGTTTTTAAATGGATTAATGGCTTATTTTAATTAAAATATTATTTTTCCAGTTTAAAGAGTCACAATGACACACAAACAGTAGACCTAAGTAAAAATTAGCAAAATCAGTGTTGACCATCTACAACTCACAAAGAATTAACCGATCCCATCAACTTCCAAGCAAGTTACTTATTTCCAAGGCCACCGTTTATTTTACTTGGGCCCTCCCACCAACATTGCCACTGACGGTTAACTCACTGAGAGTTGCATGACTGGTCAGTTTTGGTTGTGTGCGGGAATCGAACCCACGAAGTTTGTATCAACACCTGGCCAAGGTGTTTCCATGACTTAGCCAACTCAGCTACCACGACCAGTGGCCTAGCGGCGTTATTTAGGTTTATAGTCAGTCTGCACAGCTAGCGGAGAGAACCGTAGTGCCCGCAGTCATTAGTTACAAATTTTGATACTAGAGTGCAGCACCAATCAAATTCCGTTATAGGCCATTGCGAATATAATTCCTACCTTAATGGGTTAGACTAATAATTAAATAACCTACCTTATAAAACAGTGAACATTAAGTAATTATTGTATTCATGTAAAAGTGCTAAAATCTTAAACTGCATTTAATGGACTCACAAGCAAGAAGTTTCTTTATCCTCAGTAAAGACAAATCAACATGCACACCATCAATCTATCTATATTATATCTAACTACAGACTGTCATTGTTTTGTTTACTATTTAACTATTTACCACTATCAAATCTGAAAACGGGATGCGTAAGCTGCGCATAGGAAATTCTAGTAGATATTTGTAGTGATAAGTGTCATAAGCGCACCTGATGTATTGTGTAGCACATGCTGGCCATGTTTTCAACCATGTCAGTCTTGATTATCTCTTTCAATGCGTCTTGAGCCACCGACAAAAGTGCCTCTTTAGGCCAATCTACAAACCAGTCGATGGTGCAGCAGTTTACAAGAGATGGGAACATTCTGCACCTTCTCCTGCAAATTTATGGAAATTGTTGAACAAATTTGTCTTGTTGAAATCAATATATAATTTTTCATACAGAAAAAGTATAAACCTTTATCATTTCAAAGGTTATATATACATTATGTACATTATATACAGTTATATACTAGGTTATATACATTACAGACTCGGCCATCCAAATTCCTATCCACACAAGCTTTGTGAGCTCTTTGTGCAAAAAATATGAATTAAACTGTTTCGGAAATAAATATTTTGTCTATTTAAACAGTCTGACACAGAAAAAAAATTATATTGCAGCTAAAGTGAACAATAAATAAAGTAAATTAGATTTTTTTACAGGAAAAAATCCAATATAAAATTGGTAAATAAAACCAACAACAGTGATTTATAAATGGAAAATTATACCTGAAAGAATCTCCAACGGGACTCATACAAATGACAAGGTGCAACTTGTTGCGGACCTTTGAGATGAAGAAGTCAAATATTCCATCTCGATTGGCTTCATTGACGCCTGCCTCCTTGGCGGCAGGTCTGCAGGCGATGATCACCTTCTCATACTCGTCTGACTCAAACAGGTTCGGAACTTCTCCTGTCAGTGTTGAGGCAAGGATTACCGACAGATTAATGTTTATTTACATGAAACAACAAGTGTATTTAGTAGACTAAGGTATTGGTATGTATTTATTATTTTCTTTGGTAATACTGATATGAATCTACATTTGTTTCACTAAGAAGATTTCTTTTGACCAACACAGTGACTACTGAACTCTTCCTCACACACAGACGTATAGTCTTGTAAGGAATATTTTCCACGTAAATAATTTTTTTAAATCATGTAAAATTGTACATTATTTTGGAAATAAATATTTTTAATCATGAATCTTGACTTTAGTAGTATTTATACTGTCATTTAGTAGGTAGAGTATTTATGCTGTCATAATCTTTTTAAAATTTGAATGACTTTTCTTCCGATATAAAAACCAAACTGTATAAGTACAAAAGGGAGTTATAATTGCATTACTTACCATTTACTTTGTTACAGTTCACCCAAAACTAGCCCCATAACCAACGGTTTACACTTGACATTTTTGTCCAGCTTACAATGTTATACGAATCGTAAATTTACTTACGATTGACAGTGAGATATATTTAAAAATCATTACTCCATTCTACTCCATTGAAAAATATTACTATAACCAATACTGGATAAGCTGTGTTAAAAAATACAACCTTGACACAAATAATCCTCTAATTTGAACTATTTGTATTTTGTAAAATATTAAGTTTCTGAGGAATATAAACAGCAAAATAAAGACTGTCACTATATTTGGTTTCGTTCTACTAGGTTGATAGACTTTTTTTATAATAAAATAACAAAGTGTAATTAGCAACCAAAAGCTGATTTGCTGTTAGTAAATATAGGTTTGTAATTGGTCGTAAATATTCAAGCTACAAGTTCAGTTTCAACTTTACTGTGATAACATTCAGCTTGGAATAGAAAGTAACAAAGTTTTACCTGAATTCAATATATTATTTATATCCTCAAGGAACTCCTCTACGACTATTTGTGTATCAGTGAACAGAAACACAGTGTCTTGGTTCTGGGCTCCTGCTGCAAAACACATTTTCCGCAAGTCTTCGTGGAAAGAATTGTAATCATAAGAACTTGTAAGTTCTATCTGGGAACACCTGGAATAAACATTAACAAACCGAGCTCAGTAAAATATCATAACACTTTTTTACTAGCATGGTGAGTACAGGATGTATAATAAAACATGCCTTATAACACTTCATGACATATTTACGCTTACACTGTATTTTATTAGCGAATTTCCCCTATAGGGAATTAGCGAATTTCCCCTATAGGGAAGAAGCTATTACCGTAGGTCTCATGGTAAGACTTAAGCCCGAGACCATGATAACTTTTCATTTTGAGGTCCCCAGATGCCAAAAACACCATTCGTTCAAATTTTTATATATGTATATATATATATATATATTTATATATATATATATATTTATATATATATATATGTGTCCGTAAGCACGATAACTCTCGTAAAAAAGGTCCGATCTTAATGAAATTTGGTACAAATGTATAAAGTACCATTTATTTGAACGAGTTCGAAAACCAGATGAATCGCACTATCCGAAGGGGGGTTTTTGGGGGGTTTTGTACCCCAAAAATGTGTTTTTTGGGTTTTTCATATGTAATTTTAATTTAAATCAAATTTTAATTTATACCATTGAATTCAGCTTAAAAAACAAACAATTTGGTATTTTGATCATTGCTCTACGTCAATTGGTTACCGAGATATTGAAAGTGCTAAACACAGTACGTTGTCTAATGTTATTCTTATGGAGGAAAAGAAAAGTTGTATATCTCGCTTATTTATGAACATAAACTGACGAAATTTGGTATATGGCTTCATCTGGTTGTGGTTTATTGTTGTTTGCACAAAAAAACAATTTTTCGCCTATGGGTCCCGTAGCAGCAAACCTAGGTACTCGGTCCCCATGTTATTCTTATGGAAAATAATTAAAATGTTATATATCGCTTATTTATGAATGTATATGGATGAAACTTGGCATGTGACTTCACTAAGATGAGTTCTATTGATATTTGCATAAAAACCCATTATTTTGTGTTCCTTGTTGCAGCAAACCTGCGTACTCATCCCCAATGTTATTCTTATAGAGAATAATTAATATTTTAAATATAGCTTGTTTGTGAATATATTTCTTATGAATCCCTGTTAAGTGGCTTAATGTGTTATGTTATAATTCATTGGAAATTCGCTGAGTATGCAGGTTTGCTGCGACGGGGGTATTTTTATTTATATTGTCTGCGCTAGTGGCATTTTGTATTTTATGTTGTTAGAGGACATCGGTCCAAACCACTCAAAGTCATGAGGGCACCTCGGGAATCAAACCCGTGACCTTACTCCAAAATCCAAGGCGCTAACCATTACGCTAGTGATGCGGCTAAAATAGTATGTGACAAAAAGAATGTTGAGTGAATTAAATTTATTTAATCGGCTTGATGATAATAATTTCTGTGAACAATCAAACCAATTGCCTTGAACGATGTTATATCAATATTTTATATATATATGTTACCAGACACGTGAATAGTATAGGTGACCTGTATCCGTTGAGATGAGCCCCCAGCTTAGTAAGGCTCTGCTTGCCCATACCACCGACCCCAACCAACAGCCCGTTGCCTCTCTCCGCCCGCAGCAGCCTGGCTAGCCGGCAGATATGCTCGATGGCATCCATGAAGAATATCAGCTTCATCTCTTTTGAGGTCAGCAGGTTGAAGTCCATTAAATAATCCTACAAAAAACATAATACTGATGGTTAAAAGCGTAAATGTCCAAAGACTGTTTCAGTGCTTACCGTTTATAATTATACTTTTGATGAAATCAATGCAAAATTAATAATAAATCAAGTAAAAAGTAGGGGTGTGCAAGTACTCGAAACTGAGTTTTCGGCCGAGTATTTTAATACTCGAACTCAACTCAAAGTTTTGAGAAATACTCGAAAGTTCAAGCGAGTATTTCCCGCCGATTTCCGGACGATCGCTAACGATTGCGACCGGCCAAAACGCGTAGTAACGGCCGCAAAAGGCAATCGCATCACGTAAAATCGGCCGAAAATGACGACCGCGAACGATTGCGACCGGCAAAAACGCGTAGTAACGGCCGCAAAAGGCGATCGCATCACGTAAAATCGGCCCAAAATTACGATCGGACCGCGTAATTTCGGCCGTGACTAACGATTTTTTAATTTAATATTGATTATAAGCGATGTCTGAACCAGTTGAAATCGGCCAAATGACAACCGGGCCCTATTTCATTGGCCAGAAATGAACGTCAAACCGTGTTTTGTTTGTCAATACATAATCCAGATGATTGTACTGGCCAAAACTTTGTGTAGTTACTCATGTAGTTAGACACCATGTTTAGATTATCAAAACTAGGTTGGTATCAAAATCCCATTACACTATTTTAAACTAACAACTGATGGCAAATACTCGCTCGAAAATACTCTAAACTCGAAAATAATTGGCACTACTCGACTCGATTAAAAAAAAATCACTACTCGCACACCCCTAGTAAAAAGCTACATGAAGACTAATAAAACAAACATGCATTGTTTTAGTAACTAACACCATCCTGTGACCTTGTACTTGAGTTTTTTACTTTGTGTTAATCAGTGCCTTTTGAAACTTTTCAATCTTTTAAAACACACTATCAAACCTTCATCCTATTAAAACCATTAATGACGTTAGAAACCAATAAAATACGTTTTTACTAGATAACCCTTTATACTCCCTGCAAGAGTGTTTTGATGTTGTAACAAATAATCGTTTTAATAGTCAACAAAGCAAAGTATTGTGTTAAGTACGGTATGTAGTCTTTAGTTTTTATAATATAATTATATTTCTTGACGCTATTTATGTACACCTTAGTTGTTATCTGGATATTTTTGTTTTGATTTGATTTGATCCTGTCCTTTTTGAAACATGACTATTCCCAGCCAATAACCATGTTACCCAACATGGATTAGCAAGCTGTATGTCTATTAAAATGTTAAAATACCCCCGTAGCAGCAAACCTGCGTACTTAGCGAATTTCCAATGCATATATATTAATCTTAATGCCACATAAAGCTACATACCAATTTTCATCAATATACATTCATAAATAAACAATTTATGACATTTTAATTATTCTCCATAAGAATAACATGGCGGCTGAGTATGCAGGTTTGCTGAAGCAAGGAACACGAAAAAATGGGGTTTTATGCTAATATCAATATAACTCAACTAGGTGAAGTTACTTACCAAATTTCATTAATTTATTTTCATAATTAAGGGAGATAACACGTTACTTATTCTCCATAAGAATAACATGGGGCTGAGTACGCAGGTTTGCTGCTACGGGAGCCTTTGTCAAAAAATTGTTTTTTTGAGGAAATATCAATGGTCCACAACCAGATAAAGCCGTATACCAAGTTTCGTCAGTATATGTTCATAAATAAGCGAGATATAAAATTTTTATTTTCCTCCATAAGAATAACATTAGACAACGTACTGTGTTTAGCATTTTCAATATCTCGGTAACCAATTGACGTAGAGAAATGATCAAAATACCAAATTGTGTGTTTTTTTAAGCTGAATCCAATGGGAAAAAATAAAATTTGACTATTTCCAAAATTATATGTAAAAAATTCAAAAAACCCATTTTTGGGGTACAAAACCCCCCCAAAATACCCCTTCGGATAGAGCGATCTAGCTGGTTTTCGAACTTAAAGTCATAAATGTTGCTTTACACGTTTATACCAAATTTCATCAAAATCGGATAATTTTTACGAGAGTTATCGTGCTCACGGACACACATATATATATATATATATATATATATATATATATATATATATATATATATATATACAGTTTCGAACGAATGGTGTTTTTGGGGTCTGGGGACCTCAAAACGAAAAGTTATCATGGTCCCGGGCCTAGGTCTTACCATGCCGACTACGGTAATAGCTTCTTCCCTATAGGGGAAATTCGCTAAAAACAAACAATTCCAGTCTCTTTACTTCCCAACCTACTTTTTTGCATGTATTTATTCAATAATAAATATAAATGTCCATATTCTTATACTGATACCAAGACAGCAGTCACAACTGGTTCCTACCAGTTCAGGTACCAATGTTGGGTACAGCAAATGGATGTTGTCATTATGGAAAGCGGCTTAGAACAGTAGAACCTCAATAACTCGAACCTCAGGGGAACGGGAAAAATTTGAGTTATCGAATATTTATAAATATCGAGGTTTGACTTATCAAGGTGTTTTTCCACAGACTTCGACTTATTGAGGGTCACGGTAACGCAATAATAGATGGGTGATGGAAGGGTAGAATCCTTACATCATTTCGGGCTTTTTATCATAAATAACTATACCGTACAATAATTATTACTAAAATTAAGAAGGATTTGAACAATTTTGAATGTCTAAAATAAGCCCGGATATATTTTGTAAAGCTTCTTAGGTTAACGTAGTAGTGATATACTTCCTTCAGTGAAAATATTGTAGAGTAGGAAAGTAAACAAATAATGACTCACAGTTCGGTATTTTGGTGTTGTTTTCCCCGTTCGACCACTTCCTGTCTATTTTCTAGACTTTTTTGCTCACTTCTTATCAACTGCCCCAAACAAATCCCTTCCTCTTACGAATCCCTTTCCCCTTAGAGTTCTGACCAACTGTGCATCAATTTAAATTTAGCTGAACATCAAATGTTCTGCAGACTATTAAAATAATTTGCAAAACTAAAAGTGAAAAAAAAATGATAACAATTAAAATTACAGAGCATTGTTGGAATTGGAATTAGGGTGAAGCAGTAAGCCAGTTATTTTTGTTTAAAAATTGTCGACAGTGTCTACTGGTGTTTCTAAACTTCCCGATGTCACATTTTATTTTTCGTGTCAACAGCCTCAAATAATCTTAAAATTTTCCTCATAGGGTAGAGTTTTGCCAAACTGAAAACACTTAGTAAAAACACAACCTAAAAACTATCCAGAACCTCTAAACTCGCACTGACATCGGACACAAATCTAATAAAATCAAAACCATTTTATTTAAGAAAAATACATAATTTGCAACCACTTGAGAATGTTCCTTATTTATGAAATGAAATCCTCACATATGTGAAACCCGTGCGTGAGGATGAGTGTGTTTGATATGTGTGTTGCTCATCAATATAAATTTGTCGGTTGTTTTACCAACACCAGGAGCACCCAGAAAGAGATGTAGTGAGGAGGGAGGGTTGGAATTTCCGGCTGCAAATAAGTCACTGGAGGTTTGGTGAATGAACAACTTCCACTTATCTCTCTAGTCAATACTTCGACTTGTAGAGGTACGGAGATTGTAATTATTCGAGTTACAGAGGTTTTACAGCTAAAACTTCGACTTATAGAGGTGCGGCGACAGGCTAAGAATACTGCACAAATTCAAGTTATCCAGGTGTTTCCTACTAACCCTTCGACTTATAGAAGTAAAATAAAATAGCATTAGGTAGGCTTGTTCAAGAGGAATGATACAAATTTGAGTTATCAAGGAATTTGACTTATAGAGGTTCAAGTTATCGAGGTTCCACTGTAGCTGTCTTGTAGTGAACAACTTCAGTTCCCCACCAGGGGAGTTTGGGCTTGACAGCAGGATGGGCAGGGTTTTACTGAAAGCCATGAGGGTTAGGCAACATCCCTCGCTGTATTGGCTCAGGTGCATTTACTGCCCATCCACTCACAGCTTGGCCAAAACTTTCCTACCGACCTCACCCACCCTTATCGTACTTCCACTTTCTCTATACAGTAGACTCTCAGAAATCGGACTAAATCAAATAAAATCAAATGAAAATCTTTTTGTTGTAATATAAGTAAATATCGTACAAGAAACAGCGTCATAAGATACAATCAAGTGTTGAATAAAATATGTTGTTGATTAACAGGTTTTATTTACCGATGAATAAAACTATAAACAAACAAATATTCTGTGCCAGCATAACAAATTAACAGACTAAACAGTAAATTCCTTAAGAGAATAATATATAGCCTTGTTGATGAAAAAGTTTATAATTTTGTTTTAAAATTTTCTGTAAGAAACTTCTGATCGAATTTCTAAAGGGAGTTTATTGTAAAATTTTGTTCCAGCATACTTAAGTTTTTTCTTAAAAAGTTGTAAGGTTGTAAGTTGTCTCTTAAAGGTTGTAACCTGTAAGTTGTGGAAACTTGTTGCTAAGTTTTCTCAATTTCTGGTTAATTAGTTATGATTATCCCAACCAGCTCCTGTAGTCTGTTTTTGATTGATGAAGTGGTTTCAAAAATGTACATTCCATAAACAGTCATACAGTAATAATTTTTTCGGACTTGAAATATTCTTTAACTGAAGTTCTAGGTTGAAGATTACAAATTATTCTGTTTTTTTTTTTTTTTCATTTTTAGAGTGGAATTTAAATTATACTAAGCTGTAGCACCATATAGTGATATTCCAAAGGTATTATTAAGTGAATTTAAGAGAAATAGATTACTTCACTATTGTGGCGGACGTCCAGTCCGGATTTAGAAAAATCAAAACAAGCCTATTCTGCCTATTTTTTGGGCTTATTCTGCCTTTATAGTGAACAATTATGACAATATGTTTTTATTTGTATGTGCTAATACAAGACTGAGCTTCCAGAACAAAGTTATAAACACTCTGTAATACAGTAGAACCTTGTCAATCCATCACAAACAGGACTGAGAGCATGGTAGGAACATAAAAAAAGGTTGGATTATCAAAGAAACACATTTATTACTTGAAAACGCGATAAATCTGTAGTTTAAACAGTAAATATTGAAATCTATACACATTTGTAAAGATTTAATATAACAAAGTAAATCATAAATAAAGTATACTGTAATAAAAATGGTCTACTGATTTACATCGTTGGTGATGAGTCATCGACAGGAGAAGACGTGAACGGAGCAGCGCACCGGATATGTAAACAATAACAACTACCGATAACGGTAGAAAAACATAGAGCGCCTGACAATGCAAACTACATGCTATTTGTGAAATGCGAGATAATCGCGTGAAAACTGAAGACGCTAAACCGTGAAGTTCCGTTTTTTTTTTTTATTTGCAACAAAAGAATGTTTAAAAATCAAAATCATCGGTACCATAACCGAGAGTCCGGATAAGTGTGATCCAGAATTCTGAGAGTCGTATTAATAATTATTAATCACAGCAAGGGTGTGTTACAGCCCTATGGGGTGGCAAGGGGAAAGCTTCCACTCCCTTCCAGCAGCCAGCTAGCCCCAAAACATGACCAAAAACAAGCAGAAGTGCCCTAACAGGTTTTCCTTTAGGTGTGGCATAATCCAGGCTTCCTAATCCTCTTACATCAATAGGACAGCAGTCAACAAGGTTATACCTGCAAAACTCCTTTCAGTTTGTCAATGTCCTTTATCTCGTCGTAGGGCCGATCCTCCTTGGCGGCCTGAGACATGAAGTCCCCGAACAGCAGCACTGGTGGCTCCCGGATGGGAACTGTTTCAGGCAACGCGATGACTGGCGTGGCAAAGATGCGCTGGCACACTTCCCTCATCAGGTGGTAAAAGTAGGTTTTGTCCTCCAGATTGACCAAGCGATCGTGAAACACTCTGAGGCATTCATGGTAGAACAGTCTGAAAACAAAGGTAAGTTTTGCTAATTTTAAAAAATGTACTAAAATAACTCCAATATTGAATTATTAGTGAATTTTCTATGGAAGTGAACTATTAGCATGACCTGCACGGTGAAACTTAAGCCCGAGACCACCATAGAAATTCCTAACGTGACCCCCTGAACATGTTTTGGAGGGTCGTTCAAAGTAATATGTATATATGTTCAAAGTAATATGTATATATGTTCAAAGTAATATGTATATATTTTATATATAATTCTGTAGGCAAAATTTTTAAGTCAAAATTGTGGGAGTTTGGCAATCGCAGGATGGTGGGAGACGGCTCAAATTAAAGGTCTTGATCCCAGGGACTCGGGAAAAATAGCAGTACAGTATTCCCAAAATGTTACCAGCAAACGAGAAATAACGTAAAACATCCCCCACAAGAAAAGCATGGGGATTGAAAAAAGTCTGCTTTGTTTACATTAAAACATGTGATTAAGTGTCTACTTTGTTTATAAACTGACATGTGTTCCTCCTCAGCAAGCTAAGAGTACAAATTCAGATAAGGCAAAGTATTCAAATTCAAAATATCCTTTATTCATTTATATACAATGTATACATAAATGGTGTCAACATTTACAACAATCTAAAACTAATTACAGATTGATACAAAACTTGTCATTTTACTTCTGTTGATTTAAAATCATTTTTCCAAAACTCACTAAAACTGTAAAGAGCTCCCTCAATTAGAAACAACTTTAGACTCTTCTTAAATGTCGTAGTATTTATTTGTTTCTTTATTGTCATTGGCAGCTGATTAAAAAATTGTATACCTATATAAGTTGTTTTTTTTTCGGAATATTTCTTTAAAATGTCTTTCAACTTGAAAATCATATCTGTTTCTTGTTTTGTAATTATGATTGCTAACATTCTTAGGCAATGTGCTTGATATATTATTTATATGTAGTACTGTTTTATAAATATAGAGGCTATACACTGTCATAATTCCTAATTCAGAGAAATGATTCCTAGAATGTTCATCATGCCTAAGATTTAACATGGTTCTAATAGATTTTTTTTGAAGGTGTAAAATTCTATTTAAGTTACAAATTGATGCAGACCCATATACTTCAATCCCATAAGAAATATGAGAATGAATTAATGCAAAATAAGTTGTTTTTATTGTTGTTTATCACATAAAGTAGATAATCTTTTTAAAGCAAAATATTAGAACTAATTTTAGCACAAATTTTATCTATATGGCCAGTCCAACTAAGATTATTATCCAAAACTAATCTAAGAAAAGTTGTACTTTCATTAAGACTAAGAGAAAGTTGCTGATTGTTCAATTTATTATAAGATTTTTTATTTCTACAAGAAAATTTCATAAGGGTTGTTTTATTATCATTGAGTAACAGATTTAGGCTATTAAGTTGATCATTGACTGTTTTAATTGCAATATCCGCATCATTAAAAATTGCATTATCATTGCTGTTTGAAATTGTTAAATTAATATCATCTGCAAATATACAAAATTTACTATTTAATGTTAATTTAGAAAGACAATTTGGTAGTTTACCTAAATAACAAAGAAACAGAAATGGGCCAAGCACAGACCCTTGTGGGACTGAATATTTTACCATTCGAGTTTTGGACCTAATTTTTAGAATTTTGTTCTCATCAATATGAGAAATTTCAACATATTGTTGTCGGTCAGTTAAGTATGATTGTATCAAGGCCAGGTCTTTGCCAGTTATTCCAAAACTAGATAGTTTTTGTAATAAAATAGGATGTGAAACACTTTCAAATGCCTTGGTCAGGTCTAAAAATGCAGTTACAGTGTGGTCACCTCTATCTAATTTATTTATGATGTTTTCAACAAAATATACTATGGCAGTGGTGGATCTATGCTTTCTAAAACCATGTTGTTCACTATCTAGTAAATTATTATTATCAAAGTAATCAGCCAACTGAACTAACATACATTTCTCAAAAAAATTTAGAAAACGAAGGTAGAATAGAAACAGGCCTATAATTTACTGGATCTTTATTTGTTCCTTTTTTATAAAGTGGAATAATTTTTGATACTTTTAACTGTGAAGGAAAAACACCAGAAATAAGACAAGAATTTATAACATGATTTAGAGGTTTAAGTATTGCCCATTTAGCATCTTTAATTATTTTAGTTGGAATTTCATCAAATCCTGAGGACCATTTACTTTGTATTGTATTTATTATTTTTATCAGTTGCTTTTCAGAAATAGTATTGAATCTAAACTTTTGTGTTTGCTTATTTTTGTCAGGTAATTGTGGTGTAATACTTTTGCTATGATTTATTTTTGGAATGATTAGGTTTTCAACTGTGTCCACATAAAAATTATTTAAAATGGCAACAACCTTTATATGGATTAAAGACATACTTTTCACTATGGTTCAAAACAATTGGAGCATTCAAGTATTCATTATTCTTCTTACCAAGTTCAGTCCTAACCAATTGCCATGCAGTTTTTGGAACATTATCGGATTTGCTTATTTTCATATTAAAATATTTCTTTTTCTTTTGAACAATAAGGCTTTTATATTTTCTTTTTTGCTGCTTTAAGTTAATTTTTACCAAACGGTTACTACTTTTCCTTTTATATTTATAATCATCTATTAGTTTAATTCTCTCATTTTTTACCTCTGAATCAATCCAATTCCTACTATTGGGTTTAGAGCGAATATTTACTACAGGGAAATTTTCATCAAAATAAAACTTAATTACATTGTAAAAATATGAAAACTTATTTTCAACTGGTGTTTGATACAGTTCAGCCCAGTTTTCATTCTCCAAATCATTTATAAACTTAGTTATTTGAGTTTTTTTGAAAATTCTTTTTGACTGCCACAATCCTTTGTTATTATTACTTTTTTGACTTTTGACAAAATCCACTACTTCAAAAAGTTGCCCATCATGATCGGAAAGAGCTGTTACCAAGCACATTACCTTTACATTTTTCTTATCAATATTCGTTATAAAATTATCTATTGCTGTTTCACTTATGTCAGTAACTCGGGTAGGTATGTCCACAGTGTAATACATATTATGTATCCCTAGCAAATTAACAAAATCTTTTTTCTTTTTATCTTCAGCCAAAACATCAATATTAAAGTCACCTCCAATACATACATTACTAGTCATACCTGTTAAAAAACTTATTAATTTATCTAAATTATCTAAAAAACCGTCTGTATTTTTTGACGGTGTCCTGTAAACCCCAGCAACAATAACCTTAACACCATTTAATTTAATTTCAGCTGCACAAGTTTCAAACATTTTTTCAACATTTAAGTTAACCAACAAGTTATTTGTAATCTGTGTACACTGAATACCATTAGCTGCCATAATTAAAACACCCCCACCCCCAATCTCACTCCTAACTTAATAATTAACAACTTTATAACCATTTAATTCAAAATTGTTAATTTCTGCTAATGTTAACTTATTTTCGGACAAAATAATAATATCTGGTTTCAGCTCCTCAACAGTAATTACTAAGGAATCAATCCTACTACTTAAACATTGAATATTCTGATGGAAAATGGATAAATTACTACCTTTACAGTTTACAGAGTTAGCAATTATACTATCTTTTTTTGAGTGTTTCTTTTTCTTAAAAAACACTTCCTATTATTTGTTTGACTATTTACAATACTTTTATTTTCCTCCAAGCCTTGAGTCTCAACAGCTTTTGTTTTTTGATGATTTACAGCAGCCTTACTACTAACAGGAGTTTCAAAACCTAGGAAAGGTGAGGTGAGTAGAGATTCTTCATTTTTGTTATCTACAAGTCCATTCATCACTGGTTCAGGTGTACTAGTAATTAGAGTGTCGTCTGCACCGGGTTCACTTTTTGTAATATTGTTTGTCTGTGATCGATGTCGTCCGCCTCTGGATTGCGACTTAGATGTCTGATGGATAGTTCTGTCCACCTCCCACTCAGGCAGGCCTTCTGGATTAAATTCATGAACACTAATGGATATATCAAGGTCATGAAAAATATTGGTGATCAACTCTCTTACTAATCTCCAGTTGAGCCCATCAAGTCCACATCCAATCCTTGGTAATGCCAGTTTAGTAATTTTAAGTTCACTGCATTTAGCTTTGAGGCACTCCAATGAACTTTGAAGTGTGCCATAAGTTGGCTTTCCATAACTGCTGTCCTTAGTAACCAAGTAAAAGATGTTTCGTCCCTCAACATTTAATGTGGCACAGCCACCAACATTTACATTTTGTGACTTAAGTTCTGTTACACGATTAAATTTACTCTTGAACCTTGCAGCAATACCTTTTCCCATCTTTAAGTCCTTGGCAACACAGTGAGCCAAAGCATGATCATCTGAGGTTTCAAACAAATCAGTTTTTATTTCACAGATCGTCATTGTGGAAGATTTACTTAGAACAGGAAGTGCCAGCATTTCTTCAGTCTGAGAAAGATTGTTAGTCCTATCTATGAACCTTTCATAGTTGGATTTAATAAGTTTACTGATGATTTTTCCCCCCTCACTGTTCAGATGAACCCTATCCTTGGAGTAGTACTTCAAAGAAAATTATGTCCCGTAAATGAAGTAAACATTTTTATTTAATCTTGCCAGATCATTGAGAAAAATATTGAAATTAAGGATGTCATAATTAACATTGTGGGAAACGGAGACGTCTTTGCGGAAAGGAACACTTACTAGAAAGAGAGGGCTTCTCATTCTAGATATTTTGGTTTTGAGTACAGAGTATAGTGGTCCTAGATCACCATCATAAATATTATTAGCTCCCGCAAGTAACACGGTCAACTCGTTTTCTCTCCAAGAGTGGTGGCCTGCTAACAGTGGATCAATTTTCGCATTAGGACAAGTAAAACCACACACTTTGAATTTGTTAGAGAAAGATTCCCTAAGTGACCCTGCAATGCCCCTAAGTAGGGGGCATTGGATGGTTCAGAACCAGCAAAGGCGCGGTGAGGAGCAAGTGAGGAGCCCCCCCCCCCCCCCGGCTGGCAGCAGCACGCAGGTGAGGAGCCCCCCCCCCCGTGACGTCAGCCCCCCCCCCCCCCGGCTGGCAGCAGCACGCAGGTGAGGAGCCCCCCCCCCCCCCGGCTGGCAGCAGCACGCAGGTGAGGAGCCCCCCCCCCCCGGCCGCCAACGGCACTTTTCGTGATGACCTTGAACATGAGGAAAAAACTTTCGAAAATTAATAACCAGCCTATTTGTCCACCGATTCCCACGGGACTTTTTCCAGAGTGTAGGCCTATCCCCAAGGAAGCGAATGACGTAAGAACCCCATAGATCCACCTTTAAACAAGGCCGCTATTAATTTAAAACCGCGTTTTCCTTATGGGATCTCAGCTGTTTACCAACCGATTTTGACGAAACCTCACCACATGTCGGGCCGTGACCTAAGAAAACCATCGCTTAAAGAAAATTGAAAATCCACTGTTAAACGGGCCCGCTATTAATTTTCAAACGCGTTTTCCTCATGGGATCTCGGCTGCTTGCCGACCGAATTTGATGTGACTTCGTTACACGTTGTATGCCGGCTTGACTAAACCAAACTGCGAGTGGCTCCGTGGAGTCACGTGTCGAGGCGCGTGCTAGGGCCTACGTGACTGTCCCAGCCTGTTTACTCATTAGTGGCCTTCAAGACCCCTCCGTTCTAGAAGGTTCCGGCAAGTGCGTCGCATGAGGCCTCCTCCTGACTGGAGTGCTATGTATGAGCATGTCACGTGTCGAGGCGCGTGCCAGGGCCTACGTGACTGTCCCAGCCTGTTTACTCATCAGCGGTTCCGGGAACAGTTTACCGCTTACATTCCACTGCGAAGCTCCTATGGGTGAAAGCGGTGTTCGAGTCAGTCTTGATCAGAGCCGCTTTCATAATGGACGTCCTTACTGTAGAAATTTTTATCAACGTTCCCAACATCAGCCGCTACCTCTTGCTCGGACCGGAGTACCTCACCCCTACAAGGACTCGGGTTGAGGAGGCGATGAGGAGAGGCGGTCACGTCTTCCTCAGACCGGGGCGGTGGAGTCCGCCCAATCCTGTGATGTCCTCTCGTCGTTACGACCCGGGAGACCCAGCGCAGTGGAACGAGGTTCTGCAAGTGTTGCAGTTAACCTTGAACCAAGGCAGCATGGCGGTGTTGGACGTCCAGGAAAATTATAGAAGGCCTGGACAGTAATCGGTTAAACCCTAAACCGGTTACTTTTACCCCAACCTAGGACCCTCTGTCCTACCCCAACCCAAGACCCTCTGTCCTATCCCAACCCATAATCCTATTCCCATCCCACCCTAATAAAATTAGCAACGGTGGAGTGAGGACCCACCGGAACATCATGCAGGTGAGGAGCGTTACGTTTCTGGAAGCTTCTAGAAGGTTCGCTGGAGCGCACGACTCGGCTATAAAGAAGCTTCTAGAAGGTTCGCTGGAGCGCACGACTCTGCTATAAAACCGAGGCAGAGCCGCGCGCGCGCGACCTCAGTGTTGTTCGAGACGTCACCATGAACGGAAGCGGAGTCAGCGCAGCCGAAGTGGACCAAACGATCCGCTCCTTCCTAGAGGAGCTGAACGCAATGAACGATGAGAACGCCAACGCACCGCCAGTTCAGCAGGGATGTGCGTCAAAGAAGAAAAAGCTCGATGGGTGGACTGTAAAGAGGAAGGAAGTGCCTATCGATTCCCCGGCACTGTGCTGGTCCGCTGGCGGATATCAGTACACTGTGAAGAACCCTACTAACAGCGGTAACGTACTGTTGAAGATGAATGTGTTCAAAGGAGGTCGCCCCACGTTCAGCTGCGGCTTGTACTTGGACGAGGAGCGAAACGATGAAATCTGCATATGTCTAGAGGACCTGCTATCCAGATTGCAAAACCTATGGCTGGCAAATAGCGAGACGGGAGAGTCAAGATACGACGGGATCACTAGGACCGCTACTCCTCTACCCACTTGGCGAAAGACCGATTGCATCATCTCAGGGAAAACCAAGAGGAGTGCGCACTCCAAGCGCGCTACCCAGTAAACGAGAGAGCGTGGAAAATTCCACTAAGCAGTTAATAACCGAGATGCTTCTAGAACAATCCACTTGTTTACGCAGTAAAGCTTTCCATTACGTCAGCCTTCCTGGAATTGAGCGTGGAAACTTCCACTAAGCAGTTGATAACAGAGACGCTTCTAGAACAATCCACTTGTTTACGCAGTAAAGCTTTCCATTACATCACCCTTCCTGGAATTGAGCGAGTAACTATGTCATCATGTTGTTGATACGCGTGAGTCGGCACGTAGACACCGCCAATAAAAGGCGACTCGGTGGCGAGAGCCGGTCATTCTGCATCCAGCCGCTGCGCCATGCTCAACACGGACCAGAAGATGGACCTCAGGACAGCCCTCAATAGCTGCAAGGCCGCGGGTTACACTCGCATCGCGGATCTGCGGGACAACGCGGTGAACCCGATTCGCTCATTCGAGCGGGTAGATACAACGTACGGCGAGGCGGTGATGGCCACCTTGGAGGGTCTCGTCGGCGACGACCCGATCCGGATCTACATGCCTCGACGGTTCCTCACGGTCCTGGACGACAACGCCATCTCCCAGTATAACGTTGGCGTGGGGCCGAGGACGAGCCTTGTAAAGAGGAGCGGCCCTCCTGGCAGCAAATCTCCTTTCCTGGAATTTGTATAAAATAAACGGTATTTCCTATTCCCTAATTTCCTTCCAAAATTGAAAAAATAAAATCAAATAAAAAAGAGCAAGAAAAGAACCTTTAGTTACAAGAGCCGAGGTGGCGGTGCACGGCGGTCAGTAGACGCCATGGACTTGAGGTGGAAACACCCGTTCACCGCCATCGTGGCCGGGCCTTCGGGCAGCTGCAAGTCGCACTTCGTGGCTCGCTTCATAGAGCACGCCGACCGCATGTGCGATACGCGGTTCGCCCGCATCACTTGGCACTATGGCAGCGGTGGCGGCAAGAGCCGTGCGGACTCTGCCGTGCGCTACGTAGCCGGCCTGCCAGACCTGGACGACTATGACGGTAGCGAGCCCACCCTGGTCATCGTAGATGACATGATGCGTGAGGCCGGCTCCGGCGTAGTGGACCTGTTCACCAAGGGCTCACACCACCGCAACCTGAGCGTGTTCTTCATCACGCAAAACCTTTTTCACCAGGGCAGGGGCCAGCGCGACATATCGCTGAACGCCCACTACATAGTGTGCTTCAAGAATCCCAGGGATCGCGCTCAGATCAAACACTTGGCTCGCCAAGTATACCCGGAAAACCCCAAATTCGTGGAGGAGGCTTACGCGGACGCCACGCGTGATCCGCACGCCTACCTGCTCATAGACTTGAAACAGTCCACGCCTGAAGAGATGCGCGTACGTTCAACCATTTTCCCAGACGACCCGGTGAACTACGTGTACCTGCCCAAGAAGAAGTGATAAATAGGCCGAGCGCGCGCCAGCGTCAGTCATCATGTCATACCGCGTGAAGAAGGACGCGGCGCTGCTGAGGGCCCTAATACACGCTACGCCCAAAGAACGCAAGGCCCTGTTAAAAGTGTGCGACAAGAGTCGCATCAAGTCGTTGTGCAAGTGCGCGTATAACGTGCTACGCGGAAACGTACCGCTTTCCCCCTGTCTCAAACGCAAATTGAGCAAACACAAACAGGCGCTCAGACGGCTGGTGAAACGCGGCGAGGGCTGGACCAAGAAGCGACACTACCTCGTCCAACGGGGCGGAGGGATCTTCCTACCTCTGCTGTTGAACGCTGTTCTGCCCGTTCTAGCGCAGAAGCTAATCGGACATGGAGTACGCTAGGAAAATGGTGGTTGTACCGCAGGAGCTCATCGAGAGATTGCGAGAAGGACCGGGACCAGGGCCGGAGCCAAGAGGAGGAGCAGGTAGCGCCAATAAGCCAGCCAGCCTGGACGCTGAGATGCATCGCATATTGAGCGACAAGCGGCTGGACGATACGGAGAAATGGAAACAATATCAGCAGGTGTTACAGCGGTTCCTGCACTTTTCCGCGGCTAAACGTCAACCCATAGGTCTGTCAATCATTGAGGGTGAGGAGAGGGAGGAGGAAGCGGCGGGAGGTCCGAGTCAGATGAAGCGCGAGTCTAGCGCCTCGGCGGAGGAGGACATTGTGGAATCGTTCTCAAAAATCTACAGGTCGGTGGCTCGCAACTTGTTGCGATTCATGACCCGGCAAGGCAGCCCCATCTCCTGGGACGCAAGTGGGGCGGTGTACGTGGACAAGGTGAAGATCCCCGATTCCAATATAGTGGACATCGCGCACAGCATAGTGAGAGCGCGAAGGGCGGACCGATTGCCTACCGGCTGGCATCAAGTGATGGCCGCCTTGAAGGACATGAACGTGCCCAAAGAATACGTGAGCAATCCCACGGCGTTGCGTTACTTAGGCGTGGGACTGGACTCGGCATCGAGCCCCTGGGGAGACACAACGGCCTCGTCGACACCCCTCTCACCGAGGTTGACGCCGATACTGGACCGCTTGAGACCGCGGCCCCCAGCGGCCCGAAGAAGGATAATAACCGAGGAACCCGACCGGGAATCGTCATTGGACAACTGGGAGCCGTTCACACCGTAATGGAGAAGTTGTACTACGACCCGAGCCAGCCCGGTTCCCTCGGCGGGGTGGCTGCCCTGGCCAGGGCCGCGCGCCTACCGAAACGTCGGGTAGCCGACTGGCTGCGCGCCCAGGACACCTACACGCTGCACAAGCCCGCGCGCAAGCGGTTTCCCCGCAACCGCTACGCCGTGTTCGGGCCCCGGGAGCTGTGGCAGGCGGACCTGAACGACATGCGCGGCCTGAGCCGGTACAACGACGGAGTCAACTACCTGCTGACTGTGATAGACGTATTCAGTAAGCGGCTGTTCGCGGTACCGCTGAAGAGGAAAAGCGGGCCTGAGGTGGCTGCTGCGTTCGAGAGGATATTCGCTGAGGCGACTCCCCGCTGCCTACAGACCGACAAGGGGACGGAGTTCACCGGGGCCGCGACCAAGCGAGTGTTCAAGAGTCACGGTGTCAACTACTTCACCACGCAGAACCCCGACGTGAAGGCGGCGGTGGTGGAGCGAGTCAACCGCACGCTCAAGACCCGCATGTGGCGCTACCTGACCTACAAGAACACGTATCGCTACGTGGACGTGTTGGACAGGCTTGTGGACGCCTACAACCGTAGTCCACACAGGAGCCTGGGTGGCCTACGACCCGTGGACGCGGACAGCGGCGATGGAAAAACGGTGTACAAGGTTTGGCGTCACATGTATGGAAAGGCGATCCGACGACACAAGCCCAGGTTCGAGCCGGGCGACACGGTGCGCATAGCCAAGGAGAAGGGCACGTTCGCCAAAGGTTACGAGACCAACTGGAGTAAGGAGCTGTTCGTGGTGGACCACGTATACGGGTCGCATCCTCTACCATTGTACGTGCTGCGAGACCTGAACGGGACGCCGCTGGAAGGGCGCTTCTACGAGCACGAGATGCAAAAGGTGACGATCGCCCCGGATCGCCTGTATCAAATAGATAAAATACTGGACACTAAAGGGCGAGGCTCCAGTAAGCGCTACCTAGTCAAGTGGGCCGGTTACGGAGAGGACTTTAACTCGTGGGTACTCGCAGCGGACGTGCAACAGCTGCGATGACGAGGCACGACCAGTTTTACCTGACGTTGCCCAGTAACAGTTCAATGAATTACTATCCCAACAACATGGTGACAAACTACACGACCCATCTACCCTCGACCGTTGATCTGTCAGACGGTGAGTGGGAGGTCGCTCTGGCGGAGGCGCACTACCCCTTCTCTTTTCTGACCGTCGGTGAGGGAACCTACATCAAACTAGTGCTGGGAATGAGGGACTCGAAAGGCGGGTTGGCCGTGGTGGACAAGTTGTTAATCAAAGTGGAGCCGGGCAATTACAGTAGTACCGAGGAACTCGTAGACGCAATCAACAACCACCCTCAAATGAAGAGTAACCTGTGCGCCTTCTCGTATGACGAGAGGTCCTCCAGGGTGGAATTGATGTCGACGTCTTCAGCCGTTCAGAGCCTCAAACTGAGCCCCGGTTTGGCGCTACAGTTTGGCTACGAGGTGGATACGGATATCGTCAAGCGTCACAGGTCCGTGAGGCCGGCTAACCTCTTCGCCGGTCTACCATCACACATGTACGTGTATTGCGACCTGGTGGAACCCCAACTGGTGGGCGACGCTGTGGCGCCACTACTGAAGATCCTCAACATCGACATCAGGAATTACACGTACGGTGCCAACACGACAGTGTATATAATAGACCCGCACTACGTGCCGGTGATTAAAACCTCATTCGAGAGCGTGGAAATCGATTTAAGGGACAACCAAGGGCGACACTTGCCATTCCACTTCGGAACCACGTGCATGAAGCTTCATTTCAGGAAAGAGAGGCAGCGGCAATGAATCCGAGCGATCCCTATCTGGCATATTACCGCCACCAGCAGGCGGGCCATGGCGTATCCTCCGTATTCAGAGGAGCCGCTTTCCAACGCGGACACGGCATCGGCAGTTTCCTAGGCGGGCTGATGCGGACAGTGGTCCCGTTGATCAGATCCGGCGCATCGGCGCTGGGCAAGGAGGCGCTGAGGTCCGGTGTGGGCTTCTTGGGCGACGTGGCGGCGGGTACAGCCAACCCCCGAGTCGCAGCCAACGCCCGACTCAGACAGTTTACCGGGTCGCTGAAACGCAGGGCTGATGAAAAACTGGATCGCGTGCTGAGCGGTGGTGGTGCCTATAAGAAGAGGCGTGTACAGCAGGTTACTCCTCAGTCTCTGGCGAAACTCCTCGGAGCGAGGAAGAAGAGCGCTGCCCCCAAGAGGAAGCCCGCAAAACGTGTCGCTAAGAAGAGGAGAAGCAAGAAGAGCAAGAGTACCGTGAAGGACATTTTTGGATAATGGCGTTTCTACATCAGAAGTCGTGCGAGTGTGTCAAGACCGAGTTGGACCTGTTCTCGCTACCGCCCACGCAGACCAGTATAGAGAGCGGTAAATGGGTGCAGTACAAGCCCATCTCCTCCCTGACAGACGACTCGCCCGTGGAGTTCATAGTTCCGGGCCACGGGGACGAGTACACGGATCTGTCACAGACGCTACTGCATGTGAAGGCTACCATTAGAACGGCTAGCGGAGGCGCTGTAACGGGTGATCAAGCGATAAAAGAGGTGGGTCCGATTAACAACTGGCTGCACTCGCTGTTCAGTCAAGTGGACCTGTACCTGAACAACAAACTGGTGTCTCCTCAGAACAACACGTACGCCTATCGCGCCTACCTGGAGAACCTGTTGTCCTATGGCGGTGATGCCAAGACATCGCACCTCACCGCGGAGTTGTTCTACGAGGACTATGCCGGGTACATGGACAATACTGAGGAGGATAATGCCGGGCTCAAGAACCGGAGGGAGTTTGTCAAGGCCAGCCGGTACGCGGACATGGTCGGACATCTGCACGTCGACCTGTGCAACCAGGAGAAGTTCATGTTAAACGGCGTGGAGATGCGCTTTCGCCTGATCAGGTCAAAGAACTCATTCTCCATCATGTCCAAAACCGTGACAGACTACAAAGTGGACATCGCCGAAGTCAACCTGTTCATGCGCCGCTGTAAGATCAACCCGAGCGTGCTGTTGGCTCACAGCAGGACGCTGGAGTCGGGTACAGCCAAATATCCCATTACGCGCGTGGAAGTCAAATCCTTCACGCTACCCTCCGGTATCAGCAGCAAGACTCTGGACAGTGTGTTTCTGGGACAACTGCCGAAACGCGTTATAGTTGGCCTGGTCAGCAATCAGGCGTTCAACGGGGACTACAAGAAGAACCCGTTCAACTTCACCCACAGCCACGTGAACTTCTTCGCGCTGTACATAGACGGTGAGCAAGTGCCATGTAAGCCGCTTCAACCGGATTACACGTTCGGTAAGGAGTTGTGCGTGCTCGCCTACCACACGCTGTACACCGGCACCGGCATCAATTTCTCAGACTGCGGTAACGAAGTCAGTCGCAACGAGTACCCCTACGGATACTGCCTGATGGCGTTTGATCTGACGCCCGATATGGCGGCCTCTCAATCCAGCCACTGGAACCTGGTGCGCAACGGTAACCTGCGCATAGAGATTGGGTTCTCCGAAGCCTTGGCGGAGGCGTTCAACTGCATAGTGTACGCCGAGTTGGACAACGTCGTGGAGGTGGACCGTCATCGCAACGTCACAGTCGACTTTGGCGGGTAAACGAGTTGCCGCGCGCTCAAGGTCACCGCGCGCGCGCACCGTTAGGTTTTGGCGGGTAAACGAGTTGCCGCGCGCTCAAGGTCACCGCGGACCGTTAGGTGATGGCGGCGCGCGCACCCAAGGTTAACCCGCTAGGCGCGCTCCCGCCAGCGCTCAGTCGAGTTCAGTCAGCCGTACGGGATGGACGTGCCGCCACCGATCTACATCGAGCCGCCGCCAGCGCGCTGTCATCACGGAAGCGTGGTGATGGATATGCAGTGTTTTAAAGACAGTGATAATGACTTTCTACTGAAAGAGGTTTGCGTGGTGGACGTGACTACCGGCACGCTGCTCCTACATCACATCGCCCGCCCGCCCTTCAGCAAGGACCTCCTGACTTCCGAGAAACAGCGCGAGAGCGTCTGGGTCACTCGCCACTGCCACGGCTTGGAGTGGGACCAGGGGGACATCGCGTACGTCGCCCTGCTGGACAAGCTGCGCTCCTGCCTCATCCACCGCCCCCTGGTCTACGTCAAAGGATCGCAGAAGAGGGACTTTGTACAACGCCACCTCATAACCGAGCCCGCCGCCACCACCGCTCAGGACATGGAGGATCTGGGCTGCGGGTCGCTCAACGGTGCGCCCACCTACCGGACCCTGCGCTGTCGCCACCATAAGAGCTCCCACAACCGTTGCGCCCTTCATAACTGCATAGTATTGCGGGACTGGCTCGTGGCTAACGACAGTCCAGACCAGTCCACCTCGAGCTGCCTGTGCTGCTTCCGCCCACGATGAATACCGTCCAGATCAGAGAATGCCTGGCGAAGATCCCCGGACTGAGGAACGTCGCGGTCTACGCCTCTGACCAACTACCGGACGCGCCGGTCAAACCTCTCACCGCCATCGTGTCCAACACGGTAGCACACACCGAGGGAGGCGAACACTGGGTGGCGTTTTACTGCTCGGAAGAGGACAGACTCGAGTACCTGGACAGCTACGGGAGGCCGCCATACCAGGCCGACTTTCAAAGGTTCCTGAGGCGCAATCCTCATCACCGCCACTACGTCTACAACAGGTATCGGCTCCAGGGCTACGATACTTCTGTTTGCGGCTACTACTGCCTCACTTACCTGTACTGCCGGGCTGTTCTCCGCACGTCACTCAGCGACTACGTCCAGCTCTTCGACTTCACCGCTCCCGCTGTCAACGACGCTCTGGTCCGCAGGCTCTTCCACTCCATATTCGCTTAAAATTAGTTTGTAAGGTTTTTGTAGTATGTAACCTTATTACTGTACAATACATGCCTCATAATGATAAAGCTTGTGTTTTCATTTCTCCTTTCTCCTTACTAAATTTTAAAAATAAATTAGCAAAACTGAGGCAGCGGGGCTGGACCTCAGGTTTATATACCAGCGGCGCGTGTCACTGGCTGAGCCCCCGCCAAGCGGCAGTGAAGGCCGTCAAAGAGGGCGCGCCACAAGACCCCTCGGGCATCAGCAAACCACTTAGCAACTCAAGGGTGCAACCTCGAGCGTCAGCAAGCCGCTGAGCAATTCAAGGGTGCAACCTCGAGCGTCAGCAGACCGCTGAGTAATTCCTTCCTGGGCAACTCCTTCAGGGCCGTCCCCCCGACACGCGCCGCCAACCGCTCCCGGTTGGCGGGGGCTTTTTAAGCTGCACGGCTCGGGCCAAACGGCCCATAACGCCTTTCTCACACACTTTAAGCCTAACGGCTTTTGAGTGAGCAAAGGGGAGGAAATAAACAACTCAGGTTCGTGCTGTACATAAAGCTATTATATTTTCTTACAAATACTATTTACAAGTTTTTCTTAAAATTAATATTTAAAACTAAACAGGGAATTCCTCTTCCTCGTCTTCGTCCTGGCGCTCCTCCTCCTCCTCACCGTCCACCTCCATCCGCTGAGGTCGATCTCCTCCTCTCCTGGCTGGCGGTAGTGGCGGGACGTCCTTGTGTCCCCACGGCAGAGTGTGGATGCCGTCGGGGAGGACGCACCGCTTGTCGTCAGTCGGGCTGAGGCTCAGCTTGTCCACTTCCACGGTGTAGACCCGGTGCAAGTGAGACTGGAAGCGGACGTTGGTGGTGCGCTTTTGGACCCCGTCAAACAGGCACTCTCTGTAGTCGTCGGGGGTGAGGACGTTCTTGACAACGCCCTTCGCCACCCCCTTGGCCCGCTTGAGAGCCTTGCTGCCGCCTGTCGCCGCGTCCTCGATGTCCATAAAGTATAATTTGGACCGCAGGCCGAGGTACTCGAATAAGGACAGGCCGTTACACTCGTCCTTAAACTTTCCGATGACCTTGGCGTTGACGGGGCTGTAGCAGGGGTGGGACCTCGGATATCCGCTGGTGTCGAAATCGTCCAGGTGTTCCTTCATCTCTGCGTAGACGTCCTGGGACACGATGTCAAAGACGAAGCTGTCCGTGTCCATGTAGTCCACGGTGAGGCGGTCACCGTAGCGCTCCTTCATCTTGCGCAGGAACTCGTACATGAGCCACTTGCTCAGCTCCAGGACTGTCATGCCTACGTAGACGGGCTTGTCCAACACGATGTTGACCTTGGACAGATGCACCAGGGCCACGTCCTCCGTGTAGTACGTCCGGTCCAGGAAGTTGGATCTGGCGACGTACTTGGAAAACTTCTCCGGGGTGCACACCAGCTTCACGTTGAGGCGCTTCCGTACATTCTCGATGGTCTTGCCGAAGACCGCGTTATTCATGAGCTTGAAGAAGTCCTGTTCGAACTTCGTCCTGGCCCTCTTCCGCAGCTCCGTGTTCATCAGGATGTACGGTTCCAACCACCGCGACTGGCGAAAGGAGATCGCCCGATGCACCGCGACCAGCTCCAATCCGTTTTGCAGCGCCTGCTGCAAGACCCTGTAGTGACAGATGTAATGTGTCTTGTCGTCCAGGGTCGTCAACAGTTTGGGGAACTTCCCTGTTGGCGGGCGCTTCGTCTCGCAGCAGTAGGGAAGGTCCTTGTGCAGGTCGTGTAGGCGCGCGGGGTAGTGGAGGTCCACCTCCAAGATGTAGCCTCGATCGGTCTCTGCGTCCAGCGCCGCGACGTCCAACGCCTGGATTTCCTCTCGGCTGAGCCACTCGAAGTCTCCGGTCGGCAGGCGCTGGGACATGGCCCAGCCGTAGAGGTTGTTGGCGTCCAGGTACAGGAGGAAGCGCGTGGGCTCGTCCGGGTGGTAGTCCGGGCACCTGTCGTGGTTGGCCTTGGCGTAGCGGGTGATGGCCTGAGAGATGCCTCCCCGGATCCCCTGCTCCACGAACAGGTACATGTCAAAGTCCTGCAGCGTGTCCAGCTCCACACCGCAGGTCTTGAGCATTACGTCCCAGGCGTAGGACGGCAGGGTGTAATAGTGGGCGGGGTCCAGCCCGTACTCTGCCAGCGAGGTGTCGCGGAACTGCTCAAAGACATCGGTGAGCAGGGCGATGTCGCATCGCAGATACTTGTCCGCGTAGTCCTTGAGGTTGTGACACTCGAAGGCTCGCCACACGTTGAGGGCGTGCTCGTACTCCTCGTCCTTGATGTCCTCCAGGGTCATGGAGTTCCTGAACGCCTCCTTGGGCGGTAGCTCCCTGGTCCTGTACAGCGTGTCGTAGGACGTAACGAAGTCGTAGGGGAACACGCCCTTCCTGCGCACCAGGTCGAACAGCCGGTCGTCGGGGAAGCGCTTCCTCGTCTCGCGCATCCTGTCCGTGGGGAGTCCTGCCGCCAGGTTGGCCAGGCTCATGGACAGGAACCTGTAGGTGTCCAGGAAGCGCACCGCGAAACTGCTCTGTCGTTGGTTGTCCCCGGGCTGACCAAAGTGGAATCGCTTGGTAAAAGCGATGTACCGCTCCTCCGTGTGGGCCAACACGTCCACGTCGCCGGGGTCGATGGCCAGCTCGCGCACTACGAAGTGGGCGTCGTAGTTGGATAGGTTGTGGAAGTAGCAGTTGATGTGTCGCTGCTCCCGGTACTGAGGTTGCACGAGCGGTGGGCGGCTCCTCGGAACTCGTAGGGCGGGGCGTGATTGTGGTCCCGCACCTTGACGTCCTGGTCCGTGAACTCCTTCCCGCAGAGGTAGCAGTGAGTCGCTGCCAGGTACTCGTCCATCTCCTGTCGGGTCAGAGAAGGGTGCAGAGCTCTCATGCCGAATAGGAACTCCCACAGCGCCAACACGTCCATCTTGAGCCTCTCCATGAAGACCTTGGACGCGTCTGCCCCGAAGTAGACGCGGGGCTCGAACTCCTCCAGGCCGAGCGAGTCCACGATCTGGTAAGCGAAGGCGTACGGGACGTGCAGTTGCAGGGGCCTCGTGCCGGGCGGCGCTTCCGCAGGGTCAGCGGCGACGGGCTGCAGAGCACACTCAAAGTCGGCGTAAACGCAGAAGCGCTCGCGCCGAGTGTACTCGGGGTGGGCGAAGCGGATCTGCTGCTTCTTCGGTAAGTCCAAGCGGAGGGGAGCCTTGGCGGTGCAGTATCGCATGTGCTCCTCCAGACGCTCGGCACCGGACAGTTGCAGCTTGTTGGGCCGGTTGTCGAAGTAAGCGAAGCATCGCTTACACACGTGGATGGCGTTGACGTGGGACGTCAGCTGGTGTCGCACAAGCCTACTCATGTTTGTGATGTAGGCGTAGTGACTGTCCCCGCCGGTGGTCACGTACAGCAAGTCCCGGTGATCCTCCAACTCCCGCTTGCAGATCTTCAGCGGGAACACGCGGTCCTGGAACTTTGGCGATCCGTCGGGGCGTCTCCCCACCATGGCGCGCTCGATCCCGTACACATTGACGCTGATGGCGTTCCTCCTCTCAAAGACCTTAATGTCCTTCACGGCTACGGGGAAGCGTAGGCCGACCCAGTCGTAGCGTGCCATGACGTCCGGTGTGTACGATGCGGGCCTCTCCGGGTGTTGCGCGACGAACTTGGCCAGGATGGCGTACGCGAAGCACATGTCATCGAGGTTGCGCACGTTGATGACGGCATGCGTGTCGCAGATGGTCCTGGGAAGCAGGATGAACCGGGCTCCGCGTTCTCCCAACGGGGTGTAGAGGTTGACGCGGATCTCCAGGTCCCGTATCCGGAGATAGCTCCACCCGCTGCCCACTAGCAGGCACTGCTCCTTCTCTTCCTCCAGCTTGTGGAAGGAAGCCGATAGGAAGTCCTCCAAGTTGGACGCGGCGGTGAGAGGCACGTTCTTTGTCTTGAAGGCCCGCAGACAGGTGGCTCCGTGAACGTTGGCGAATTCGCACTCCAGGAACATGTTGACCTTGGTGTTTGGGTGTCGGGTCCTGACGTCAGCCAACAGTTCCAGGACGCTGTCGAACAGCAGCACCAGCGCGTCCTCCACGGTCAAGAAGTCCTCCATGGGCCGGGACAGGCCGAAGGTCAGGAGGCGTCCGCGGAACCCTCGTTGAATGGTGCGGAACGTGGGTAGTCCGCCACCACCCACCATCCCGTCGGGTGCCGTGCTTGGTCCGGGCTGGGGCTCGCGGCTAGGTCCGGGCTGGGGCTCGCGGCTGGGTCCGGGCTGAGGCTCGCGGCTGGGTCCGGGCTGGGGCTCGCGGCTGGGCCGGGGCTCGGGTGACAGAACGGGCAGGCGCGGCATCTCGTCCACAACGAGGTTCCTCACGACGGGGCAGTTGTAGGCCTCGTGCTGGTCCCGGTTGTAGCGCCGGGTGAAGCCTCGGTCGCAGTAGGCGCACGTGAACCTCATGCCGCGGTGGACGCTCTCCATGTGCCGCTGGAGGTACGCTGCCCTGCGGAAAAGGGCGCCGCAATCGGGACAGCGGACCTCGTTGGCGTGCACCAGCTGCACGTGACGCCGGAGCAGGTCCTCACGGGAGAATCGCCGCCCGCACGCGTCGCACTCGGGCCGTGGGTCTCTGAAGGGTGGCGTTGCGGAGGAGGAGGAGGAAGTTGAAGCAGACGGGCTCGCACCGTGGACCGCTTCCATATGGTGACGAAGATCCTCGGGACCCGCCAGGGCGACGGAGCACAACGGGCACGGATAGCCTGCGAACAGGAAAACAAGTCCTATTAGTTACCCTATAAACACAAGGATGAGGAACTATACAGTGGACTGGTGACCTCTTGTTTTTCCCTAGAGTCTGTTCCCTCATCTCAATCGCCAGTTACCCAAGCCTGTTAAATACAATGATGAGGAGATGGCGGTGAGGAACATGCAGAGGGCTGGCAACCTCTTGTTTACCTCTCGAGTCTGTTTTCTCGTCTTAATTGTCAGTTTACCCAGTCAGGGCCGTTTACTCTCTCATAAAAACAAGTCATTAGTTATCAAAGTCCACGGGCTTGTCGTGACATCATGGGTGAGGACACCAGGAAATAGCATACTTAATAAATCTACTGGTGGCTTCTTATTTAAACTAAAACTGTACCTGGCGCTTGGTCGTGAGGAGTGGGAGGATGAACTGCAGCGAGGTGGCGTCGCAAGTTGTCGCTTCGCCCGAAGCGTCTGCCGCAGACGTGACAATCGTAATGGCGATCGTTGTGGGCAGATGCTACGTGGCGGGTCAGGTTTCTTGCAACCCCGAAACTGCGCCCGCAAACCTCACACAGATGAACAGCCATCTGCAACATCGGGTATCTGTACTCTCCATCCGTCACAAAGGCGCAGTTGCCCTCAACATTTCGATTGGAAAGTAAAAACAAAACAAAAGAAACTACTTTTATTTTGCTCAAACTTTTTAAAATAAAAAAGAGTGGTAGTGAATCTATTCTGTTTTTTAGGTTCGGCTTATTAATTTTAATCGTTATAAAACACAACTGTTTCAAGGTCATTACAATTCCACTCATCTCCATCTGAATGGAAACGACAAGGCCCCGTGTACTGGGATATGTAAAAGATGAAATATTAATGTTAACTAATTAGGTTTTAGAGCATCGAAAACTAGTTGATGAAAAAGTAAATTACATGTTACTTACATTTTAAGATATCCAAAGACAAGGCTCTGCACAGTCACACAAATACTCGCAGCGAAAACACCTAGCTCCTCACAGGACGAGTTGTCACTAGATACTGAAGTAGCTTGGGAAAGTAACGCACTTAAATAGACCGGTTGATGACGCCGTGGAATGTAAGCGGTAAACTGTTCCCGGAACCGCTGATGAGTAAACAGGCTGGGACAGTCACGTAGGCCCTGGCACGCGCCTCGACACGTGACATGCTCATACATAGCACTCCAGTCAGGAGGAGGCCTCATGCGACGCACTTGCCGGAACCTTCTAGAACGGAGGGGTCTTGAAGGCCACTAATGAGTAAACAGGCTGGGACAGTCACGTAGGCCCTAGCACGCGCCTCGACACGTGACTCCACGGAGCCACTCGCAGTTTGGTTTAGTCAAGCCGGCATACAACGTGTAACGAAGTCACATCAAATTCGGTCGGCAAGCAGCCGAGATCCCATGAGGAAAACGCGTTTGAAAATTAATAGCGGGCCCGTTTAACAGTGGATTTTCAATTTTCTTTAAGCGATGGTTTTCTTAGGTCACGGCCCGACATGTGGTGAGGTTTCGTCAAAATCGGTTGGTAAACAGCTGAGATCCCATAAGGAAAACGCGGTTTTAAATTAATAGCGGCCTTGTTTAAAGGTGGATCTATGGGGTTCTTACGTCATTCGCTTCCTTGGGGATAGGCCTACACTCTGGAAAAAGTCCCGTGGGAATCGGTGGACAAATAGGCTGGTTATTAATTTTCGAAAGTTTTTTCCTCATGTTCAAGGTCATCACGAAAAGTGCCGTTGGCGGCCGGGGGGGGGGGCCTCCTCACCTGCGTGCTGCTGCCAGCCGGGGGGGGGGGCTCCTCACCTGCGTGCTGCTGCCAGCCGGGGGGGGGGGGGCTGACGTCACGGGGGGGGGGGCTGACGTCACGGGGGGGGGGGCTCCTCACCTGCGTGCTGCTGCCAGCCGGGGGGGGGGGGGCTCCTCACTTGCTCCTCACCGCGCCTTTGCTGGTTCTGAACCATCCAATGCCCCCTACTCCCCTAGCATGACTGTCTCCTATTATTTGTATTTTTTTCAATCTTCTTTCTTCACCACTTGTTAACTGTCCATTGGTTTTTTCCATACCTTTAGGAGGAGGCACAGTATGAACAGTATCAGTTGAATTCACTGTTTCATTGATCTCTTCAGAATAACTTGCTGAGTCACCATTTGGTTCAACATCATGTTTGTTACTGTGCAAATCATTATTGGAGCAAGGTTATTAGGGGCTTTGGCCCCTTCAAGCCACTAGTGTATATATATATATATATATATATATATATATATATATATATATATATGTGTGTGTGTGTGTGTGTGTGTGTGTGTGTGTGTGTGTGTGTGTGTGTGTGTGTGTGTGTGTGTGTGTATATATAAGTGTTGTGTTAATAAATATGTGCATATATTAATTCTTGGCGGTATGGGATTGTAGTTATTAATAATTAATCTTGATTGGCTACTCATCACCAGAAAATAAAAACACTTTAATTAGTAAAAAGTGATATATTTCGATCCCCTGTCGAGGTTCATCGTCAGTCATATACTAGAAGGTAAATATAAACAAACGTTGACAAATGGAAAAATAACACCTGATAAATTAAATATTATGAGGTAGGTTAAAAGGTACTAAAGAATTTGTCGATATATATAAAATAATACCCCCATAGCAGCAAACCTGCATACTCAGCGAATTTCCAATGCATATTAATTTATCTTAATACCACATAAAGCCACATACCAAGTTTCATCAATATACATTCATAAATAAACGATTTATGACATTTTTAATTATTCTCTATAAGAATAACATGGCGGCTGAGTATGCAGGTTTGCTGAAATAAGGAACACTAAAAATGGGTTTTTAGCGAATTTCCCCTATAGGGAAGAAGCTATTATCGTAGGTGGCATAGTAAGACTTAGGCCCGAGACCATGATAACTTTTCGTTTTGAGGTCCCCAGATGCCAAAAACACTATTTGTTCAAATTTATATATATATATATATATATATATGTGTGTGTGTGTGTCCGTTACCGCGATAAGTTTTGAAAGAAACACCCGATTTTGATGAAATTTGACACAAATGTGGAGAGTAGCATTTATGACTTTAAGTTTGAAAACCAGATCGATCGCACTATGGGAAGGGGGTTTTATGGGGGTTTACAATTTTCCAAAAATCGGTTTTTTGCAAATTTGACCCCAAAATGTTAAAAACACTCAATTTTGGTTATATCCATTTTATAGAACTTAAAAAACAAATAATTTAGTATTTTGAATCATTAACCTAGGTTAAGTGGTTGCGGAGAAAATCCAAAAAAACGTGTCCCATGTTAATCTTATGGGAAAAAGGTTTTTAGATTTTTCTCAGATAGTTTTACTAAAAACTTCACATTTCTGTTTATTAATGTGTTTAGCTCAACAAAACAAACATTTTTGTGTTTTAATCGTTGTTCTACGTCCAACCGTTGCAAAGATATTCAAAGTGCTAAACACAGTACGTTGTCCAATGTTATCCTTATGGAGAATAAATAAAATTCTATATCTCAATTATTTATGAATGTATATTGATGAAACTTGGTACGTGGCTTCAACTAGTTGTGGTATATTAGCACAAAAAACAAGTTTTTTGTTGTGAGTCCCCGTAGCAGCAAACCTGCATACTCGGCCCCCATGTTATTCATATGGAGAATAAGTAAATAATGGAGAATATATCTCCTTTAATTATGAAACTACATTAAGAGAACTTGGTATGTAGCTTCACCTGGTTCAGTTGTATTGATAATTGCAAAAAAACACATTACTTATCTTCCTCGTTGCTGCAAACCTGCGTCCTCAACCCTTATGTAATTCTTATGAAGAATAAATAAAATGCTATATATCACTTATTTATGGATGTATTTTTGTGAAACTTGATTAACAGCTCTATGTAGTAGTGAGTCACATATATATGCACTGGAAATTCGCTGAGTACGCAGGTTTGCTGCGACGGGGGTATTATACAAATATCAATATAACTCAACTAGGTAAAGCCACATACCAAGTTCTATTTATGTTCATAATTAAAGGAGATAACACGTTAATTATTCTCCATAAGAATAACATGGGGCTGAGTATGCAGGTTTGCTACTACGGGAACTATCGGGCAAAAAATGGCTTTTTGTACAAATATTAATAGACCACAATGAAATGAAGCAATATACCAAGTTTCGTCAGGATCAGTTGATAAATAAGCGAGATATACAATTTTTCTTATCCTCCATAACAATAACATTGGACAATGTACTGTGTTTAGTACTTTCAATATCTCAGTATCCAATTGATGTAGAGCAATGATTAAAACATCAAATTGTGCGCATTTTTAAGCTGATTCCAATGAGAAAAAATAAAATTTTGCTTTTTCAAAAATTGTATGTAAATAACTCAAAAAAACCATTTTTGGGGTACAAAACCCTCCCAAAATACCCTTTCGGAAAAGTCGATCCGTCTGGTTTTCCACCTTAAAGTCATAAATGCTGCTTTACACGTTTGTACCAAATTTCATCAAAATCGGACCTTTTTCACGAGAGTTATCGCACCCACGGACACACATATATATATATATATATATACAGTTTCGAACGAATGGTGTTTTTGGGGTCTGGGGACCTCAAAACGAAAAGTTACCATGGTCCCGGGCCCAGGTCTTACCATGCCGACTACGGTAATAGCTTCTTCCATATAGGGGAAATTGGCTAAAACGAGTTCGCACGCAGCACGCTGACGTGAGGGAAGTGAATTTCCGCATAAAAACCTATAAAAACTCAAAATCAGTTAAAAACATACAATATTCCAATTTGTATTCAAATCTGAAAATACTGATTGTTCTGATACTCCTGGTTCTATTTACCTGCAATGCTGGGAATACAATTTTGCGCATTATAAGGTTACGAGAAAGTTGAGTCAGGCTTTAAAGTAGGCGTGAGGTTGTTGGGGATGATAAAAGTACACCAAAAAATGATTAACAGGCTTTTCTAATGTAAAACCCCCATGAGACAACGTACTGTGTTTGGTCCAATACACATTTCCTTTAATAACTCGGAAAATATACATGCTATAATGACGAGAGAGGGCTTAAAAGTTTTGCCACACTAATTCCCATCTTTTTACATTAGTTAATTTCACATCAGGGGCTTTTATGACCATTTTTGGGCCCAAAAACTCGAAATTTGAAAGATTAATCCCCAAAAAAGGAGTTTAGAGTTTTCCGATTGTTTTGCCCAACGAACTTGTCCAACTGATTATAGAAAGGAACGTCCCTACCAAATTTGAAGTAAATCGGACAAAAAATGTGACCGCTAGAGTGCAAACACATATATATATATATAAAATTTTGAACCAACCCCCAAAACGTGTTCAGGGGGTCACGTTAGGAACTTCTATGCTGGTCCCGGGCTTAAGTTTCACCGTGCGGGTCATGCTAATAGTTCACTTTCCATAGGAAATTCACTAATTATAAAAAATTTGATTTGGACGTTTAGTTTTAGAACATTGTATCTTCTTCTTTATTTCATTTTGAATTAGAGGGACATACATTCTACAAACTGGGGCACTAGGTTGAGATATAGGATTTTCTTCTATTAGCATTCAACAAGCAGCTTCTTTGATGTTACGGTGTTTCCACTTCCCCTCCTTGAATACTACACTTGTTGCTGACCAATCAATCTTTTGTCCCTCAGAAAAAACATGCTCACTGAGCTTAGAGTAATTTTCTTGTTTCTTGTGTGTAATATATATATATATATATATATATATATATATATATATATATATATATATATATATATATATATATATATATATATATAGTTTTCTAGGCCCCGTGATTGTGGCCCAGGCGGATACTTTTTACCTGTGATTGTGGCCCAGGTGGGCCACAATTGAGGGCCACATTCGGTGTAGCAAAATACCACCAAATGTGGCCCAAGATCGCGCTGTTGCCATGTTGTTCAGTTTTAGTAGTGTGGCGAATTGTTTTGGTGCGGAGTGTGTGTTGATAGTGCTCTCCCCACGTGCAGCCACCATTAGCCCAGTCAATAAAGGTTTCGTGTCGCAACTAATTTGGGGAAAGCTGAATGCTAGCTGAAAGCAGGATGTTAGTATACTAAAAAAAACACAAAGTCCCAACCCCCCCTCATGCTTCCCCCACCCGCCCACCATAACCTTACAAGAGCAGTACCCTGGTTAAATGCTTACAGATAAAAAACTAATGAAGTCACGGACACGTTATTTTCATTATTCTACGCTTAACGATATTCTAAGCAAATTATTTTATATCCTCTTTTTATGTAGACAGCTTAATTTCACCGTAATACTTCAATATATACAAAAACTGCCACTGCGAAAAACAAAAAGTAGCATCAACTAATTGTACATTTTTATCCTTGGAACATGGGATGAAATTTTTTCAACAAAACTTATATATAATTTAATCAGTTTTGAAATGATGGGTCTAGTAAAGATATTTGTTAGCATGATGGCTTCATCTTCATACAGATTGATGAAACAGTAGCGGACATCGCGCTGCCAGGCCGATGTCACTCGCTGCTGAGGGGGACCGCTGTATGCACTCGTATCCGTAATCTTGAATAGTTATTCAGTTTGAATGTATATCAAATAGAGCATCTTTTAATTCTAGTTTTCATTAAAAAAAAAACAGTTTAAGTACACTTTTATCACTTATAAATAATAAAGTTTCTTTACCTAGGCACTATTGTTTGGTCAACTATCTTAGTCTTGCAGTTAAATAAATAAAGTATAATAGTATTTTCAATAACTTACTAATCCCTTCACAAAAAATAAAAATCATGATTACAATTTTTCTCTTTTCAGTTTTTTATAAAGGTAATTTTCTAATATTTTGCCGGTTTGGTCCAATGAATTGTTACAATACTTTCTACTGCAGTGCCCACACATACATGTGCAATCGAACCCAGCTTTAGGACAACTACAGTTTGTAACACAAAATTGTTTACAGTTGCAATATAATAGTAAGAAAAGTTCACTTGGAACAGTAGGATTCATCATGGGCTTAGGGATTAATATGTTATTTTATATATACTGTCAACCCCATTCTTCAGCTGGAATTTTACACCCTAACAAGTTTTAATTTGGTGGTAAACCCTCAAAAGACGTTAATGAGCAGCATCTGAAGTTGGTGAAAGTTTGGTGTCGGGGAAAAAAGCGGCCAGCGAAATAAGCACAAGCATTTTTAATTTAATTGTTTTTGTCCTTTTGATATTTTATAAATAATACTAGCGGTTTCCGGCGCGTTGCTCAGTGAGCTGTATACAATCTGGAGAGACTACTGCCTTGCAGTTTCTGACAAAAAGTGTGCCATATTTGAAAATCAGCTGGAAGCACAATATCTCCCCTCTACAGTAACAACATAACAAAACGAACACCATATACCAAGGTACCACTATCGTTTTGTAATGTTTTGGTATATAGAGGGGAAAATTCTGCCGATGGCACGAAAATTCAAGCAGCAGTAGTCTCTCCAGTTATTCATAGAGCTCATTGGCGTTGCTACACCTAAGAATTGTGTTTAAAAATCTTCATTCATAACATTTAGATTACAGCTCGCTACCTAAATGAATAAACAAATGTTTACAATAATTTAAATTAGTCATCTTTGAAAATCATAACATATCTTTCCTCCGTTAGAATAATATGGTAACTTTGAAGTCCAGTGGAGGAGAGGTAAGGTAAGGTAAGGGAATTTTGGCCGCTTATTTCGTGCATAACATGGTTGAATTACCTCGAACGGGGGGTGGGTGGGACTCAAGTTAGTTTGACCGCTTATTTCGTGCATTCCGTGATGGTCGCTTATTTCGCTGGTCGCTTTTTTCCGATATTTGGAAGTTTTTCTAAATACAAATTTGACAAGAGACTTTTTTGTGGTTAATTGGTTAAACTTAAAGTATCATTGAGTTTCATTATGTTTCATTGAGGGTTTTGAGCTTTGATAAGTTGTACACACTCAGAATAAACTGTTGAGTGTTACACTCACTGACCCATAGCAGATTAGGTGGATGAATAAAAGATACTGTGTGTTTGAATTTGTTTTCCTTAACGATATAACATCTGAAATCCATAACAATGCCAGCTACGTCACTTGTTTTTCACTTTACATACGATCGTTTACTTTATTCTGCAACTTTAAACGATCTGTCAATTAATCTAGGAACTTCTAAGGTGATGGAGACATGGGACGATGGAGTGATACATGCAATTCCTCCCAAATCATGAAATGTATTTAAGCCCCGTCTAATGATTTTGCGTTAACGATAGCGATGATGGAAACATACTGTGTAAAGGAATTATTTTGTATAACTGGGGGGCCCAGCGTAATTAAAGACCTTATGTATCTGTCACTTTCATAGTATGAAGACCATTGATTATACAAAGCATCGCAGAAGGTTCCTTCAGCCATATGTTGTGACCCATATATTCTATTCCAATAAAGAGACAAAGAAGTTTGTATTGACGAAAAGGACGACCTTGGTCTTACTGCTGAAATTATTGTATGGTTGATTACAGGATGTTTTATATATATGTCAGGGGACGAATTTCCAGCTCTTTCTTTAGTCACTGAATTCGTAAATATTTCCAATGTGTCAGGGATAAAATAATTTGATACAGTATACTCAGTTCCTTTTCACTTGAGTATTTTCCACAGTTGTAATTCATTTTTTGAATGTCTTCCCTAACGAATTCAGCTGCTGTTTTAAGAATTCTTTTACGTTCCTCTCAGTACTTGTTTCTCTGGTTTAAGCCATGAATGTAATACCTTGCGACTAGTTAATTTATTGAATCAATTTTCTTTTGATTTAATTAAATATCGTCCAAAAGTCAACAAAAAACTGTGATAATGTTCCTCCAATGAATAAACCAAACACTTCAAAACTTTCTAAGTCATAATAATCTCAAAAATATATCGTCGTTGGTAAATAAATACCTTTGTTGGCTGGCTTTGATTTGTTTCAAACCGGACTGTTGGATCGATGATAAATCCTTTATTTCTTCTTCTGTTTATGGCAATTATGTCCACCCTTCTGGTTGAATCATTTTCTGCTATGCCATTTACTTCTTCATAAACTTAAAAACCTGTTTTAGTTCTTCTGCAATCAATGATCTTATTTTGTGGTGACGGACATCCCTCATGAGCTCTCCAAAATGGCACTGTCCAAGGACATGGGGCAAACTTTCAATAATGTAATTTTTGGTAGTAGGACATTGTCTACACCGGTGCCCGTCCCGACTGTCCCTAGACCTGCATTGGATGCCTCGCACAGGAGCCACATCACCAACCATACTCACGTAATCTTTGTACTCATTCTCCGTTAATGAATCCATTTGACTTAATAATTCATCGGTTTTCTGGCAATTAACAATATAAAATAAAATAAAACACTATCAAATCACGGCACGGCAACGAAACATAGGCTAGGGAGCACATAAGCCCTTGCAACATGGTATTTAAACAACTTTAACTGTTATTAGTTAAACTTGAACACACATTTGCTAGGAGGATAGTTAATATTTCAGAATAAAACCACGATTTTGCCTACCCCTGTTCCAAAACTGCTTTAGGGCCCTCAAAATGCTGGCACTATCAAATTTGTGGGTAAATAAATAAGTTCTAATTAGGCCTCATCCTCGGGGAAAATAGTTATGTATAAAAAGTTGTTTGAAAAAAAAACAACATTGGGTTAGGGTTAAGAGTTGTAAATAAAAAAAAGAATCTTAACTGCTGTTCAAAAAAAATCAGTAAAAAAAATTCAGTATATGATTTTTGTGAGAATAGTGATTAGAACCAATGTATACATAAATTTAATGTATATATTATCAGGTTAGGTATATATTTCTCGAAACATTACAAATTAAAATATAATAATTGAATGTAAAGCGGAAATGTCCAAAATAAAACGAAACGAGCAAATGAACGAAGTAAATATGCTCGCCTTGGAGAGGAACCTTGGAGATAGGCATTCGTAGAAAACTGCCTGGATTTTAAAGCAAAGCTTCGTCCCCCAGGTGCTGACGAAGTGCTTTACAAAATATACCTAACATTTAAAATATAATATTGCACTATGATCGCAAGCGAAGCCGTGATGGGCTACTAGTAATAGGTATGATATTATTAGTGAACATTGACATTATTCAACAAGCACTGTAGAGAGGGCAGTAAAAACAAGTATCAATGTGCAGTCCGACTCACGTAGACAGCCAAGTGCCAGAGTACGCAATACGCGGCGCTGCTAGGCCCGGCGCGGTGGTGCTGTTTCCGCTACTATTCATTGCTCTCTATGAAACCATCACGTAAACAAATATCTTTGCTAGACCCATAATTTTAAAGCTGATTCAATTATCTAAAAGTTTTGTTGAAAACATCTCATCCCATGATGCAAGGATAAACATGTACAATTAGTTGAAGTTACTTTTTGTTTTTCGCAGTTTGTATATATTAAAGTATTACGGCAAAATTAAGCTATCTACATAAAAAGTGCATGTTAAATAATTTTCTTAGAATATTGTTAGGCGTAAAATAATGAGAAAACCACGTCCGTAACTTCATTGGATTTTGAGCTGTAAGCATTTAACCAGATTACTGCTCTTGTAAGGTTGGGGTGGTGGTAACGGGAAAGCAAGAGGGGTGGGGGTTGGGACTTTGTGTTTTTAAATTTATATTTTGTATACTTACATCATGCAAAAAATCAGCTTTCTCCTAATTAGTTGTGACAAAGCGTATTTGTTTACCTTTATTGACTGGGTTACAGTACAGCAAGGCGAGAACAAGGTTTCAGCTGATACCTGGTAAATTAAGTGTCAATTTATACTGTTCTTACTTTACAAGGCAAGGAAGCCCTTTATGTGGCCATAAATTGTGTCGTCATTATGTTCCTGATTTATAACCTTCAATAGATTTGTGCAATAATAACTATTTTTGTAATGGTTATTATTGAAGTAACATTTTTAGTCCTAAAGGACAGGCCAATGTTATCAGTGGCTGAAACTTTGAAAGTAGTTCTGAACAAGTTAGTTTCAGTCTGGGTAAGTTAGGTAGTTCTTATAGGCTATACGTTTGAGAACACCGATTCATATTTTTTAAATGCTGCTTATAAAATCATCTGTAGGTCTGTGTGTAATCGTGGCCTACCGGAGGAAACTGTAAAACAGCCCACACTTGTCAATTGGCCATACAGCAAGAACCAAAAGATACTTAATCAAATATGTTATAGTCACGCCTCTCATTGAAACATCTTCATTCAGGGGTTTCACACAATTTATATCGTACTACTACACATCCCCTCATGCTACAATTATACAGGGTGCTAAAAAACGGTGCACTGGCTGTATATTTTCGGATTTTAAACTCAAAATTAAGCAAGAAATGTAGTGTGACATTTTTCGAAATTCCGCTCCGTTTAGCGTCATTCCGTCTGTTTGTGTTTTTTACTAAATTTGATGTATCTTTTAAAAATATAAAAGGACTGTTTTGAAACTTGGCATACGTCATGCCTATACTTAATTATGTTTAGGTATTTAATTTCAAGTTTCTATCTCCACAGTTTCAAAACGGCGGCCATTTTTGTTTTTCAAAGCTAAATATCTTAAAAACCTTAATGATTAGCAAAAAAACCGTAAGAAACAAAAAGGTGTTGTCTTTTTCTAAAAAATAATGGTATAACGATTTTGATCATCAGATGGTAAACAACTGAGTTTTTATGCTTTGTATAAGTTAAAACATGCTTTTTTGGCATTTCTGGGCTGAAAAAGCATGTTTTAACTTATAAAAATCACAAAAACTCAGTTATTTATTATCCGATATTCAAAATAATTATATAGTTATTATTCCGATATTATATTATAATTTTTGGAACAGAAAGAAAAATCTTTTTTGAACCTTACAGTGTTTTGCTAATTATTAAGGTTTTTAAGATATTTAGCTTTTAAAAACAAATATGGTCGCCATTTTGAAACGGTGAAAGATATAACTAAACTTTAAATTTAATGACCAAACATCATTAAGTATAGGCATGAAGTATGCCAAGTTTCAAAACAGAACCTATAACGGTTATAAAGATATACTAAATTTATAAAAAAATACAAACAGACCGACTGACGCTAAACGGAGCGGAATTTAAAAAATGTCAATCAATATTAATTGCTTAATTTTGAGTTTAGAATCTGAAAATATACAGCCAGTGCACTTTTTTTGTAACACCCTGTATAATAAACAATTGATTTTGTATAATATTTTTATGTATTTACAATTATGTACACAACAATTATACATTTAATAATTTTTTTAATAAGTTACCATATTATTTAAATGTTTACCCTAAATGAAATAAATCATTTTGGTCTTAAATGTTCAGTTCAGTAAAAATCAGACCAGCTAGTTTCCAGCCTTGGAGGATGGTGGTTTGGTTATAAGAAGAAAAATAAATCTGGCAACACCGCAATTGGGCTACAATTGGTGGATTTTGTAACTTGGGCCACAATCGAATGTAAAATGTTACCCGTGTGGGCCACAATAAGGGGATTTAGATACCTTAGTATAAATGGGCCACAATTGAATGTGAATTAGCGCACTTTATAGTAGCTAAACCACTGGATATATATACATTTGAAAATAAAATATTGTTACGAAAACCAATTTGGAGTGTGTACACAAAATTTCATAAGCACTGATTGTCTAGTTAGGAAAATATATCGGTTTTTAGAGTGGGCCACAAACGATGGTTATTTGTCACCCGGGCCACAATCAAGGGATTTAGGTGAATATATATATATATATATATATATATATATATATTGCTTGACTTGTATATTAGGGCTACTAATATTATTATTTTTAAAAACATTATTAACGAGTACCCTCTTTTTAAAAAATGTTTCAAAAAGAGGGTACTCGTTAATAATGTTTTTAAAAATTATATATATATATATTTATATATATATATATATATATATATATATATATATATATATATATATATATATATATATATATATATATATATATATACACACACACACACAAGAAACAAATACAAAACTCAAAAAAAACACTAAACTCGACTCGATTAAAAAAATTACTACTCGCACACACCTACTAAAAATACCATCCCATATTCAATTTTGTATCATACACAAGTTGTAACATGAAGTTGTAATCCTCATTAATCTACAATGAATCTATATTGACTTTACCAACAAAATCTTGTTACTTCATGTTAATCATCACAGATAAATCCAAATTAAAACAGTTTTCAAACTGGAGTCCAAATTTTATATATATATATATATATATGTGCATTTGAACTATAGCGGTCTCATTGTTTGTCCGATTTACTTCAAATTTGGTAGGGATGTTCCTTTTTTTATAATCAGTTGGACAAGTTTGTTGGGCAAAACAATCGGAAAACTCTATCCCATTTTTTGGGGGATTTTTTTTGGTGATGTAAAATGAATGCATTTAAAAAGATGGAAATTAGTGAGGCAAAAGTTTGAAGCCCTCTCTCGTCATTCTAGCATAAATATTTACCAAATTATTAAAGAAAATGTTTATAGACTAAACACAGTATGTTGTCTTATGGGGGTTTGGGTTTTACATTAGAAAATCCTGTCATTCATTTGTCATCCATTTGTACTTCATCATCCCTAGCAACCTCACGCCTACTTTCAAGCCTGACTGGACTTTCTCCTAACCTTATAATGCGCAATATTGTATTCCCAGCATTGCAGGTAAATGGATCCAGGAGCATCAGAACAGCCAAAAATCAATGTTTTCAGATTTCGATACAAATTGGAATAAATGTATGTCTTTACACTGATTTTGATTTTTAAAAGTTTTTTATATGGAAATACACCCCACTCGTCAGCGTACTGCGTGCGAACTCGTTTTATTTTATAGTGTTATACCACTCATATTCCTTTACGAGTAGTTTGGATGACTATTCACGTTTCACTTTTGATTTGTTCTTTTATAATTTGGGATTAGAACAGATTATTTTTATGAATGGTGAATATAAATTATAAATTGTGAATGGTTTGAATATAATTTAGAATACTAATCAAAAATACTTATAGCTTGGAGTTACAATCAAAATCATTTATACCATTCTAGGGATAAGCAAAGCAATAAAGAAGTAACAAATATTTAAATCTTCTAACATGGTTCACATTTTAGCGAATTTCCCCTATAGGGAAGAAGCTATTACCGTAGGTCTCATGGTAAGACTTAAGCCCGAGACCATGATAACTTTTTGTTTTGAGGTCCCCAGATGCCAAAAACACTATTCGTTCAAATTTATATATATGTATATATATATATATATATATATATATATATATATATATGTGTGTGTGTGTGTGTCCGTTAACACGATAACTTGAGTAAAAAACGTCCGATTTTGATGAAATTTGGCTCAAATGTGTAAAATGACATTCATGACTTTAAGTTCGAAAACCAGAAAAATCGGACCATGGGAAGGGGGGTTTATGGGGGTTTTAAATTTTCCAAAAATCAGTTTTTTGCATTTTTCACCCTAAAATTTTTAAAAAACTTAATTTTGGTTTTGACCATGTTATAGAGCTTAAAAAAACAAATAATTTAGTATTTTGAATTATTAACCTAGGTTAAGTGGTTGCGGAGAAAATCCAAAAAAACCTGCTCATAAAATCTCCCATGTTAATCTTATAGGAAAAAGGTTTTTGGCTTTTCCTCAGTTTATTTTAATGTAAACTTCACATTTGCTTTTACCAATCTGTTCAGTTCCACAAAAGAATCATTTTGGTGTTTAAATTGTGATTCTACGCCCAACCGTTGCAGAGATATTCGAAGTGCTAAACACAGTACGTTGTCCAATGTTATCCTTATGGAGAATAAATGAAATTTGATATCTCGATTATTTATTAATGTATGTTGATGAAACTTGGTATGTGGCTTCAAGTAGTACTGGTATATTGATATTTGCACAAAAAATTGATTTTTTGTTGATTATTCCCGTAGCAGCAAACCTCCTTACTCAGCCCCCATGTTATTCTTATGGAGAATAAGTAAAATGTACTGACTCCCTTAATTATGAACATAAATTAATAAAACTTGGTATGTAGCTTCAATTGGTTGAGTTATATTAATAATTATATAAAAACACATTTTTCTGTTCCTTGTTGCAGCAAACCTGCTTTCTCAGCCCCCATGTTATTCTTATGGAGAATAACTAGAATGTCATATATCGCTTATTTATGATTGAATATTGATGAAACTTAGTATGTGGCTTCGCCTAGTTAAATTCTATTTGTATTTGCATAAAAACCAATTGTTTCTGTTCCTTGTTTCAGCAAACCTACATACTCATTACCAATGTTATTCTTATGGAGAATAATTACAATCGCTTATATGTGAATATATTTTTATGAAACTTGGTTTGCGACTTTATGTGGAATTCAGACAAATATTATGCATTGGAAATTCGCTGAGTCCGCAGGTTTGCTGCGACGGGGGTATTTATTTTTAACATGGTTCTGATTTCCCTGACTAAAAAAGTTCATATTCCCTGACTCTCGACTCAGATTGTGCACTTTATTTACAATAGGTAATATTACACAAAATTATTTTTGTTATCGGCCTCCACCTTCCCTATAGCCGTCCAACACTCTTCTGTGTATTTTATTATTTGAATATTTACAACAGTTTGATGTTGCCCAATACATATTTTGACTCATATTTTTAACTTTTTCTTCACTGAACCAGAAACAACTGTTTGACAACAAATCTACTAAATTTTAATTTTTGCACAGTATTGCTTTGAATCTACAATTAGATTTATAACTTTCCCTAACTTGTATCAAATATTAGTTATTTTCCTTTACTTTTTCCAACTTTTTCCCTGACCTTTTTCAAATTCCCTGACCCTCCCTGATTATCCAGAAAGTGTGAACCATCCTATAATTTTCATGTATATTTTTATGGATTGCTGAGATAGTTCTTGTCCACTGGCCTTGCAGCCAACAGCAAAATGAGTTTCAATTGAAGGCAAATGTACAATTGTTTTTTACTCCTATGAGTAAACTAAAACTAAAAATTAGGGGTGTGCAAGTACTCGAAACTTCGAGTTTTCGGCCGAGTATTTTAATACTCGAACTCGACTCGAAGTTTTGAAAACTACTCGAAAGTTCGAGCGAGTATTTCCCGTCGATTTCTGGACGATCGCTAACGATTGTGACGGGCCAAAACGCGTAGTAACGGCCGCAAAAAGCAATCGCATCACGTAAAATCGGCCGAAAATGACAACCGCGAACGACTGCAACCAACCAAAACGCATAGTAACGGCCACAAAAGGCGATCACATCACGTAAAATCGGCCGAAAATGACGATCGGACCGCGTAATTTCGGGCGTGACTAACGATTTCGTAATTTAATATCGATTATAAGCGATGTCTGGACCAGTTGAAATTGGCCAAATGATAACCGGGCCCTGTTTCATCGGCCGGAAACGAATGTCAAACCGTGCTTTGTTTGTCAATACGTAATCCAGTTTGATTGTACTGGTCAAAACGTTATATTGCTACTCATGTATTAGTTAGAAACCATGTTTAGATTATCAAATCTAGGGTGGTATCCAAATTTAAACTACTAACAATATTAAACTACCAACTACACTATTTTAAACTACCAACTGATGGCAAATACTCGATCGAAAATACTCGAAACTCGAAAATAATTGGCACTACTCGACTCGACTCGATTAAAAAAATCACTACTCGCACACACCTACTAAAAATACCATCCCATATTCAATTTTGTATCATATACACAAGTTGTAACATGAAGTTGTAATCCTCATTGAGTACAATTAATCTACAATGAATCTATATTGACTTTACCAACAAAATCTTGTTACTTCATGTTAATCATCACAGATAAATCCAAATTAAAACCGTTTTCAAACTGGAGTCCTGTTGTTCATAGCGTCCCTCAAGGGTCAAAAGTTGGACCTCTTAGTAGTGTGGGTTTGCCGGTTTTGGACCGGAAGTGACGTCATCCGGTCACGTGACCGGATGCGCTGAGTCATGAAAGACGTCATCTGAGGCTGAGCCAGTGACGTAGGCGGTTTTGTGACGTAATGAGGTAAAGTTCAAAGTTCAAGGTCACGGGGAGGTAATTTTAAAAAAGTACTACCTCGCACGCGTAAAATCTGATTGTGATTCGATAGTTTAATCGATAAGAAATATCGAATGAAACAATCGAATGAAGCAATCGGACGATACGAGTGCGAGGTAGTACTATTACAAATATTACTTTATTTTATTTACAATAATTCATGTTTACAATAGTTCCCCGTTGTTCGTTGTCATCGATGTTGTTGATCCGGACGAGTTGCGGCCATCACTACGCTTTCTGATGAAAGACGGTAGATACTTCGATTCCTGCGCAGAGTCCATGTTGTTTTTTGATGCGTAAAGTTCCAAAGATAAATCGTAACCGGACGCAATGAGAAGTCTTAACTCTTCATTAAAAACCTCGAGGTCTTGGAAAGTCGCCAGATGAATAGAGTCATAATGAATACACCTAATTTTGATGGACATTTCAACAGAGAGCTCGATGTACACTGGTCAAGAGCCGGAGGTGTACTGACTATTCGCTAGCTAGCGTTTTGGTATCAAACAAAATGGTGGGGGTAAAAGTGTGGTGGGGCGGAGCAGATGGCGGACGGCAGATGGCAGGTGGCAGCTGGTGCGAGGCAGATGGTTGCTACTACATCCACCATCATTAGTCAAACCCTATTAGGGATGCCATTATTGCTTCTGCATCAGAAGATATTGTGCTAGAAACTTCATGTACTTGTATTTCATCATTTGTATTGTCAGCTTGCTCAATATTAAAAGAAGAACATGTGGAAGAAACAGTAGTGCCTTGTATTTGCGAATCCATGTGAACTATGCAAGAGCCGCAGGTATACTGAAGTGATACAAGCATGTAGGATAGACACTCGCCTTTACCCCCCACCACACCAGTTTCCCCCACCAAGTTTTCACATCGCACAATAACTACGGGACATGCATTAGTTAGGGTCTAGCTCTGACTCTGTGAGGATCGGAGCTCCGTAACTGAAAACATTAACAATTCTTGCTCGACACTGTTTTTACGCAATCATAACAGTCACTGTGATCTAATTTATTGCATGTACTCATATGATGCATCTTGCGTAGCAGACAACTTGCTAAGAATGTTTCAGCCTGGAGTATTCTACGGCGAAATCGCTCACAATCCACTAACAGCGTAGACCTTCTATCTTCACAGTCGGAGAAGTAGAAGGTGGTGGCAGGCGGACTGTTGAAGGACACCTTCGTCATATTTCTGTAAAACTGTGACATCTTTAGAATAACATAAACTCTATAGGTAGATGTTAATCCTGCAAGAGCTGAAAGTATAATGATATAGCGCTAGCGTGTATGATACCCACCCGACCTACCCGCACCACAACGTTACCTCGGTATACTTTAAACTATAAATAACTTGTCGTAGTTTAATCCATAAACAAAGTATTTATTTATGTCAGGCCTTGAAAGTGTTGTTTTCGCGCTATTTCTTCCCTACTCTCAGTCCGATCTGAATTCTATTTGCACCATCTTGTTCGTCTGATTAACCCGCGTAATTTGAGTACCCACTCGCTATACTTTAACCCAATAATAAAGAAGTTATTAGTATGTAACCTTGAAAACATTGTTTTTTTCGCTATTTCTGCTATACCGTTGGTCAGATCTGAATTTTGTTTGCACCATCTTGTTCGTCTTATTAACCCGCGTAATTTGAGTACCCACTCGCTATACTTTAACCCAATAATAAAGAAGCTATTAGTATGTAACCTTGAAAACATTGGTTTTTTCGCTATTTCTGCTATACCGTTGGTCGGATCTGAATTCTGTTTGCACCATCTTGTTCGTCTGATCAATTCGCGTAATTTGAGTACCCACATGACATACTTTGGACAAACTTTGTAGTTTTTTTCGCTTCTGCTACTATACCCTTGGCCGGATCAAAATTCTGTTTGCACCTCCTTGTTCGTCTGATCAATTCGCGTAATTTGAGTACCCACATGACATACTTTGGAAAAACTTTGTACCCCCCCCCCCAACATGGGTCATGTTCAAGGTCAAGGTCAAGTCCAAGGACTTTGGGACTTAGAAATTTTCACAAAGTGGGCTGCACAAACAAAATCTCCTGCCTATGTACAGGCCAAGTCCCTAACTTGAAATGCTTAGGGTGGTCCTGAAAAGGACCGTTTGCGTGCTGAAGGTTGGTCGGGATAGGGATGGTCGGGATAAGGATCAGTTCAAACTTTATTCTTCAAAACCCACTTTACCCTCCCATCTTTTCTGGTTAAGAATAACTCCTGTGTATCAGGTATCAGAGGAGGTGGCGGTGGGAGAGACTGCGGCAGACGCACCTCGATGTAGTGGATGGTGTGTTGAAACAGGAACACGTGGTCCCCGTTGGTTGCCACATATTTATACTCCGTCATTCGCTTCAGATTTCGAAACTCGACCTTGGAGACTTCAAACGGCGTCACCAAGTCGTTCAGCCCCATCACCCTTGTCCTTTGCATCACCTCATCGACAGTCAGTATTGGAGACGAAGGTTGAGCCGCCGATGTAGAAGGCCGAGGCTGAGCCGATGTAGAAGGCCGAGGCTGAGTCGAGGGTCGTTGTTCAAAATACAGCGGATGGCCACGGAGATTCCGTTTGAGAGACTTCAAAGTTGAAGGTCTCTTAAACCCGCTCCTTCTTTCCGTCGACCTCTTCAAAGATTCCTTTAAGCGCTGGAGTTTTTCGGGAGTCAGAGGAGAAGACATGGTGTAAATAGGATGGAAGAGAAAATGGATAAGATAGAGTTGGATAGAGCACGTGTGTACTGGTTGCAAACCAAAGCTGGAATGAGGTGGCAGACAGAGTGAAGCAGGTCGTAAAGTGAAACCTTGCCCTATCCATACATGGGTAGAAAGCTGAGGACTGGTTTAGAACCGGTTACGTCAATCCCCCCCCTTCCCCGAGCATGAGCACCCCCCCCCCCGAGCCCCCCCCCCGAGCACCCCCCCCCCTCGAGCAGCACCCCCCCCCCTCGAGCACCCCCCCCATTTGGGTCATGTTCAAGGTCAAGGTCAAGGTCGAGGGAAAAATGTTCTTGGAAGTGCGGGATAAAATCCCGCAACGAAGCAGGGTTATCCCTTATCCCGCTTTCCCCTTAATATCCCGATTTCCCATTCTCCGTCTATATAACCCGAGATTTCGAGCGTCTCTTCGCAGTAGCCTGCCGCCCGTTGCGATGAACGTCCCACTGGGTTGCAGTGCCTGCTGCAGCGTAGGTCTGTTAAGTGTGCGTTGGGCCCGACGCGCAATTAAGAGATCCGCGCCCTTGCATGTTTAGTTAGTTTGTTTAAGCATGTTAGATAACGCTTGTAGTTTGCTGCTAGGTAATGTAGTTAGTCTAATATATATGTTAGTGTTTGGTATTGGTTTGAAGTGTTTTATTTACTAATAACATATGTACTCCCGGCCCCACAGGTCCCTCAACAACCTTGGTCAAAACTTGGGTTCGCAGCAGCCTGACGCCGGGTGTTTGGGTCTACGTCCCACCGGGTTTCAGTGATACTGTTGACCTTTGCAAAACCGACCTCGGCTGTTTTTGTAAAAATAACGTTAACTGATTAATTTGTTTCTTTTACATAGTTGCTGGTAAAGTCTTTATTTTCAAAGTAATGTATCTTGTTTCTCATCCTTTTCCTAACCCCCTGACAATAAGGTTCGGCCCTGAAAACCGGCCTTGTCAATAAGATCAATACGGCCATGCAAACCGGTTGACACCACCTATCTCACCCATGAGAAACGTTAAAATCAGTCTCTTGTTTAAAATCAGTCTCTTGTTTGTTGTCTTTTGTCCCCTTCCCCAATACAGAGCGGGGAATAGAGCAGTATGTTGTGCTCTATTCCCCGCTTTGGCATTATGTCAGATGACCTTGACCTACTGACGGGACTTAGAAAAACCGTCGTTTGATCAAATATTGGAAGAAATGTGGACTTAGAGATATTTCATGCGGACAAGGTTGACACAAAAATGTTGTATTAAAAATAAAAACTGGAGGGGGAAATGTTTTATATACTGCAACAGCGTGGTAAAAATCATCATATCGCTATGGAAGCTGTAGGTGTAAACACTTGGCTTGTTCCTTCCGAGCTTGCTATTTCAGAAGCCTTTCTGTCCATCCTTACTTATGAGTTCCGAGGCATTAAATTAAAAGTAAAAATAGAGCTGAGACCGTTGCATAGAAATGATATGCATTGTATTTTGGTGGAATGGGAATCGCCCTCCGGCATTAATCTTTTCCATTTTATCAAAAGATCGTGCAAGGAGTTTTATGTAAAACGGATAATAGTCTCCCTTGTTTAAACGTAGTACAGCTTGCTTCCAAAGTAAAATAGCAAAGGTAACACCTTTGCTATTTTACAAAATATTTTAACGTGTCCTTGACCCAGTTACCGGACTTGGAGCAATTCAGAGTATGTGATACAGTGTTGGAACAAACTACTGTCGAAGTCCTTGCCCCCCCCCCATGATATATTCCTATAAAAGCGGGAGCAGCCCGCAGAGGGTTCGCAGTCGCAGGCCGACAGCCTAGCTAGCTGTTTGCCCGCGCTGTCCGCAATAGTATCTCTAGTATAGAGTTGGTACCACTGTATATTAGAGATGCTACCTTAGCTTAAGGCATGTCTGTTTATTATTAAGCATGTTAGAATAACGCTTGTAGTTTGCTGCTAGTAAATGTAGTTAGTTTAACTGTAGTTAGTTTGGTGTTGGTTTTAAAGTGTCTTTGAAGTGTTTTTATTTACTAATGAAATATGTACTTTTCTTTCACGCTCCCATTCAAAAAGGTATGGCACGAAAACCGACCTTATGTCTTTAAATATCTCAGGGGGGATTATGTTTCTCAAATAAACACCTTTCCTAACCCCTTACAAAAAGGTACGGCACGAAAACCGACCTTGAGTCATTACGGCATGAAAACCGGATGACTTTTTTTACCTATCTTAGCCCTCACTCACGAGAAACAGATTCAGTTAGTTTGCTTATCTTGGTTAAATCTAAAGGGATCTTGGTTAAATATTTGTAAAATTTAAGGGAATCTTGTTTAAATATCTGTAAAATTTAAGGGGATCTTGGTCAGGTGATTATTGTACTTCGGTTCGTAGTACTCTGGCGCCTACACAGTGATGAACGTCCTTGCGGTTTCAGAGTACGCGACTGTTGTAAACTGGCCATATTGCTTATCTTGGGGGATACATCTTCGGGGAAATAAACTTAAGGGGACCTTGGTCAGGTATTATTGTACTTCGGTTCGCAAAACTCTGACGCCTACACAGTGATGAACGTCCTTGCGGTTTCAGAGTGCGCGACTGTTGTTAACTGACCATTTTGCTTATCTTGGGGGGATACATCTTCGGGGAAATAAACTTAAGGGGACCTTGGTCAGGTATTATTGTACTTCGGTTCGTAGTACTCTGGCGCCTACACAGTGATGAACGTCCTTGCGGTTTCAGAGTGCGCGACTGTTGTAAACTGACCATATCGTTTGTTTGTTGGGTGAATAATTTTTCGGGGGAGAGGTTAGTGTTCCGTTATCAGGTTTATTGCCTATAATTGCGAGCTTTAAACTAGTCCTCTTCTCCTAATACAGAGCGGGGAATAGAGTAGTTTGTGGTCCAAGTGAGAATCACTTACTGCTCTATTCCCCGTTTTGGCAACAAGTTCAGATGACCTTGACCCACTTCGGGACTTAGAGAAAATTATTGTTTGGTAAAAACATTTACTCTTACAATAATACCCCTTCCCTATCACTAACAACCGCCCCCCCCTCGTAAAACGGGTATATAGGAGGGCTTCCACCAGTGGTAAAATCATTCTGCTGCTTACACTTTCCGAGCGCAGTTCAGTTTCCGACATGTCCAGCCGTAGGAAACAATCTTCACCGAGGAAGGTTGAACATTCTCCATCTGCTCCGCCAGCTCCTTCCATCCTTCGGCAGGCGTTGATGCTGGCATGCGTTGTTCCTGCAGAGCCAGCACCACGTTCGATGCCAGCTCTTGACGTATCGCCACCACTTCAAGCAAACCCTGTTGCTCCCCCGTCTGCTTCTTCATCTTCTTCATCGTCTTCATCTTCTTCATCGTCTTCATCGTCATCTTCTTCATCCTCTCCGGCTACTTCTCGCCCACCTTCTCCGGCTAGTTCAAGTTCTTCCAAATTATCTACATCGCCGAGGAAGGTTGGACAATTACCACTTACTTCATCTCTGGCTTCACCAGCTCCTTCCATTCTTCAGCAGGCGCTGGCAGACATTCTTCCACTGGAGCCGAAGCCAATCAGAGATGAGAACCCACCTTCTACATCAGGCTCTTCTACACGTCCGTCTGTAATTTTTAATAACCCGCAATCTCCTTCTGAGAATTTAAAACAATTAAAATGTCAATGTATATATATCTTCAAAAAAGGTCCGAAGAAAGGTGAACGCTGTCACAGGTCTTGTGTTTCAAATGAGGAAATATGCGGGTATCATTTAAAACTGAAACATAAGACTAGCGTTTCTCGATCTTCACCAATATCAACAGTGAACCCCAAAAAACTTCGAATTAATAGGCTTCGTAAAAACGAACGTTATTTTTTTGTTAAAAAGAAAGGTTTTCTAAAGGTGATTCTAAAATGCGCAGACCAACTGTTCTATTTAGCATTACCTAAGGGTATGTTCCACCCTGAAAACCCTACCAGACGAGACTATTTAATTCGAAACGAAAAGGGAGTCACTGTGTGGAAATCATTACCGTAAAATCAAAGTTCAAAAACCTATCTTCCAAATTTAAGTAAATATTTGTTTCTTTTCCAAATTAAAAAAAAAGTGTGGACAACCTATTTAAATTCTGTAGCATGCTGCAGAAGGTAAATAGGTTGTCCACACTTTTTTTTTATAATCTTAAAACGACCTTGACCTAGATAGGCGCGGGTTTCGGGACTTAGAAAATTTTTGTTTGGTAAGATATTGGAAGATATATTTATTTCCTACAATAAAACTAGGGTCACATAGGCTAGAGGTCATCACCAATCCTTTTGAAGAGAGAAATTTACCGATTATTGCAATAGGGGTTTGTCTTGTGTCTTTATTACACTACACGTTAAGTTAGCGACTTTTCCCGAACAAGACATTGAACCAGCTATATTCATTGTAAAAGGGTGGGGGTAAAAGGGTGGGGGTAAACAGATATAAGGCAGTCGGCTTCAGGGTATAGTTATTATTCAACTATGGATAGCCCAGGAGGATCGTCTAACTTAGATGCTAAAGGCAAGGAGGAGAATGATAGAGAGAAAAGAAGGTGTGCTAGAGAGAGAAGAAGGATTGCAATATTGAATGAAGCCTATAATTTATTACGAACAAAAGTACCTTTTCTTGAACCAAAAGCTTCAAGACTTTCTATTATAACACACGCCATAAAATACATTGAAATGTTGGAAATGTTGTCACAAAATACTTCATTTCAACTGCCTGAAGAATTGCTAGCAATAGAAATTGAAAAACTTTCTTCAACTAACTAAGAGTCTTTGGAAATACTGAACAGCGGAAGACAGAACGGGGAATAGATCAGTTTGTGGTCAAAGTGAGAATCACTTACTGCTCTATTCCCCGTTCTGGTAATAGTTTAAGGTGGCCTTGACCCACTTACAAAACTTTATACTCTGTTAGTATTAAATTGTTCATATATTGTTACAATAATACCCCATCCCTATCACTAATTACCCCCACCACTTAAATCGGGGGGTATAAAAGAGGTTTTTCATCAGTGCTTATCTCATTCTGCTACTTGTGTTAGCACTAGGATATATAGCAGCTATGTCACCAAAGGATAATATATTTCCTTCTGCAAAATCAATTGTGGGAAATATAAAACATATTGTGATTGAAAGTGAGGATGAAAATGAAGACGAATTGGGAGATGTTGAATTATTAAGTAATATGGATGCAATGGAAGATCTTGAATTATTAAGTGATACGGACAGTGATGATCTTGAAGCAGGATATATGGAACAAATTGAACCGTTAAGTGACGTGGAATCTGAAACCTATAGAATCTATCTGCATCTTCTCTGTTCTGAAGAAATACATGATGAAACTCCAACCACTAGTAGTAGTAGTTTGGATGGGTTATTTTTAGATAGCGCATGAGGGGTATATCATATTCGTCGACGACTATTTCTTTCCGATGGTTCTGATACAACTGATTCCGATTCATCAAATGAGTCTGATTAAGTGTTGTTTTTTTCTATTCAACTGTCAAACTTTAAATACAGAGCGGGGAATAGATCAGTTTGTAGTCAAAGTGAGAACTACTTACTGCTCTATTCCCCGTTTTGGTAATATCGTTGTATAACCTTGACCCAGTTACAAGACAGAAAATATTTACCAGTTTAAAATATATTAAATTTTCCTGTTGCTAGAAAATTGTCCTTGTTAAATACAAAGTGGGGAATAGATCAGTTTATGGTTTAAAATGAAATCATTTACTGCTCTATTCCCCGTTTTGGCAAATATGCTCAATGTCCTTGACCCAAATACAGAATTTTGTAGCCTCCAGCTACAAACTTAAACTTAACCTAAAACGTACCCCCACCACTTTTTCTAGGGTATAAATAGAGGTGCATTTGCAGTGTTTTTTCATTATTGCGTTGACCCTTGTGAAGAGCACGCCTACATTATGAATCGCTGCGATATTTGTAAAGCTTCTTTAAGAGATGAATGGCTTTTAACCATTCATAAAGAATTGAAACATAACACCAATACAAATACAGAAGAACCAAATGAAGAAGAATTAGATTCAATCGACCAACAATTAGCAAAACATCAAGAAGAACAAAATGAAGAAGAACACAACGAAGAAAAAGAAGAAAATGAAGAAAAAGAAGAAAATGAAGTTTCAAGACCAAGTGTCATTCATTATGCGCCTGGACCATCAGTAAATTTGGAACTACACGCCCGAGCACTTTCGGGTAATGTTGTAACCCACTTTAAAATTGACAATACAAAATTGAAACTTGAAGAATTTTTAAATAACGCAAAAGGATTGGTTAGTAAATCTCTGAAAAATGAATTAAAAAGATTAAATTTTATTAAATTTGGAGTATTACTGGATACTTTATTTACAAACATTCAAAATGAAACCTCACCGAGAGGTTTCTTAACAAAAAACCGAACTATTATGTTCTCGTCAGATATTGATTCAACTGTATCTGAATGTTTTGATGAGCTAATGGTGAAAATACAAGAACATGAAGGAAGAGGCTCTGGATGGAGTTTGTTAAGCATCACAGGGCTAGACTTAAGAGTACACAAACACGGCTATGGAATTCGAGGAAGTAGCTACATCCCTCTACCAACAAAGATTAGAAATACCTTATCCTGCGTCAACGTACAAAATCAAGATACTGAGTGTTTTAAGTATGCTATGTTGGCCAAATATGTAACAGACCATCCGGTAAGACCAAGTCACCATTATGAAGAAGTACAACATAGATATAATTTTCAAGGGATAACTTACCCTGTTGCTATAACAGACGTTTCAAAATTTGAAAAACAAAATCCTTCAGCTTCTGTCAACCTATTCGGATTGGATTCGTCAAACAATGTGTACCCCTTACGTATAACACCAAATGAGCGCAGAGATCATACCGATTTGTTATTGATTACTAAAGGCGATATTTCACACTTTGTGTATATCAAAAAATTTGAAAGTCTTGTTTCTAAACAATTATCCAATCATGAAAAAAAAATGACAATATGCAAAAGATGTTTTTGTCACGTGAACAAAGAACTAAGAAGGGGAGGGTCAGATTGGCTAGTAGAACACCAGCGATTATGTAATGGAAACTATGAAGTAAGAATTAAATTGCCGCATCCTAGCAGAGCGCAGATAAAATTTGACAAAGTAATACAACAATACCGTGTACCTGTTGCTGTTTACGCTGATTTCGAGTCTTCTTTACATCCACTTGAACAACAAGAAGAGGACGTTACAAGAAGAAGCAAATACCAACTTCATTCACCAAACAGTTATTGCATACTAATTAAATCCACGTTGACTGAAGACCATCTTCAAAAATATGGACTATCATCTTCTCCAAAGATTTATCGCGGTGAAGAAGCAGCCAAATACTTTGTCGATGATCTGTATGACATAGCTGCAAAGGTAGAAGAACTGTATGGAACAAAGGTACCCATGTCACCTATGGAAGAAGAAGAGCTTCAACATTATGATTCAACAACAACGTGTTATCTGTGTAATAACACCTTTACACTGGATAACGTTAAAGTTCGTGACCACGATCATCTTACGGGAGCGTACAGAGCCTGTAACGCTTGCAACTTGAACTACAAACTGCCATATTTCATCCCCGTAGTTCTGCACAATCTGAGTGGTTATGATTCGCACTTTATAATCCCCGAACTAGGAAGAGATAATGGAGCAATAGACGTTTTGGCTACGACAATGGAAAAATTTATAAGCTTTTCAAAAAAGGTGGGTAAAATTAAATTAAGGTTTGTTGATTCATTTAGATTTATGCCTTCAAGCCTCATGAAATTATCTGAAAATCTAAGAAGAACAGATTTGATAGAAACAAGCAAAATCGTACCCAATAGTAAAATGGATTTGGTTCTTCGAAAAGGAGTCTTCCCCTATGATTACATCGATGGACTGCATAGATTTGATGAAACATCGCTACCTCCACCAGAACACTTCAAAAACAAACTTAATGATTCGGAAATATCACTTGAGGACTATCAACACGCACGTCGAGTATGGAACGAGTTAGATATGAAGACCTTAGGAGATTACTCGGACTTTTATGTCAAACTAGATGTAACTCTTCTTTGTGATGTAATGGAAGAATTCCGAAACACCTGTTTTGCTGCATACGGTTTGGACCCTCTACATTCGTATACTTCACCAGGATTAGCTTGGCAAGCCATGTTAAAAGAAACAAAATGCAAACTCCAACTTTTAACAGACATTGACATGGTTTTAATGGTTGAAGCTGGAGTAAGAGGCGGATTGACCCAAAGTGTTACCAGACATGTTAAAGCCAACAACAAATACCTTCCCGATTACGATGAAACCAAACCGTCAACCTATTTAGGATATTTCGATGCAAATAACCTGTACGGATGGGCAATGTCAAACCCACTTCCTTTTGATAACTTTAAATGGATTAATCCCGACTCTATTGGCGATATTTTACAAATTCCGAAACATGGTGACACTGGATATATTTTGGATTGCGATTTTGAATACCCAGAAAATTTACATGATCTTCATTATGACCTTCCACTTCTTGCTAAAACAGAAATTTCACCAATTGGAAAACACCCCAAATTAATGATGACATTAAATAATAAACAACGCTACGTGGCTCACTTTTGGGTGGTTCAACAAGCTATCGAATTAGGACTGCGTCTAACAAAAATTAATAGAGTTTTGGAATTTTCTCAATCATGCTGGTTGAAACCCTACATTGATTCAAATACCATCAGAAGAGCAGCAGCTACATCAGACTTTCAAAAAGATTTCTTTAAATTAATGAATAATGCGATATTTGGAAAAACATTGGAAAACAAAAGAAGACATAAAAATGTTAAACTTGTTACCGACGCAAAAAAATTACAGAAACTAGTACAGCAGCCAAATTTTGGAACATCTATAATTATTAATGAAAAACTTGTAGCAGTGTCCATGAAGAAGACGAGTGTGAAGATGGGTCGTCCTTTGTATATAGGCATGTCAATCTTGGACATCTCAAAAACACACATGTACGACTTTCACTACAACAAAATGGTGGCGTTCTACGGAAGAGAAAATATATCTATTACATATATGGACACTGACGCTTTCATATATCGCATAGTAACATTGGACATGTATAAAGACTTACGTACATTTATTTACAAGAACGACTTTGATTTCTCCGATTATCCAAAAGATCATCCAAACTACGACAATGGCAGACACAAAAAAGTACTAGGCAAATTCAAGGATGAGGCTAATGGTGTTCTACTTGAAGAGATTGTTGCACTGATGTCTAAACTATATTCTTTGAAACTCTATGATGAAAAAGAAGAAGAAGAAAAGAAGAATAGCTATATTAAGAAAGCTAAAGGTGTAAAGAGTTTATATTTAAGGAAGAAAGTGCATTTTGAACACTACAAGCAATGCTTATTTGAGGATAACATCATTACAGCTAAATTCAACACCATCAGAAGTTTTAACCATCAGCTGTACAGCGTGACTGAAGTTAAAAAGGCGCTATCCTGTAATGACGACAAAAGACAAACCCTTCCAGACAAAATCAACACATTGCCATTCGGCCACTACTCCCTCAACCCTATTGACGAGTAACCTTTTCATCGTCCTAGATCCTTTATCCTTTTCCTTTCCGTAAAAAAAGGGGAAACACAGCAATGTTAAGCTGTGTTTCCCCTTTTTTTACACAAGTTTTGAATGACCTTGAACTATATATATATATATATATAAGCAGATTTATACCAAAGAATATTTAATACCATATCAGCTGCCTTCGTGAAACCATCATGTCAGACCTGAAGGAGAAGATTATTAATGAACTACACAAACCTGCAAGAATAAAGTTTCCAAGAAGAAATACTGTTATAAAAGGGATAAATGATCTATATCAAGCGGATTTAATTGAAATGCGACCGCATAGCAGAATAAACAAAGGATTCAAATATATACTCACAATTATTAATTGTTTTACAAAAGTTGCAGACGCTTTGCCTCTAAAGGACAAGACTGGTAAAAGCGTAACAGAAGCCATGGAAATAGCCATAAAAAGAGATAAAAACAAAATTAAACATTTACAAACTGATGATGGAACAGAATACTTTAATACAAACTTTGCACAGTTAATGAATAAATATAAAATAAATCATTATTCTACAAATTCAGAGAAAAAAGCAGCTATTGTAGAAAGATTCAATAGAACTTTAAAAGGAGCACTGTATAAACAATTTTCAAAAAGAGGTTCTTACGTATGGTATGATGTTTTACCACAATTAATAAATGATTATAACAACAGGTTTCATAGAACTATCGGTATGAAACCTAACAAAGTAAATAGAAGAAATGCAAAAGATGTATTAAAACGCATAAAGAAAAATACAAAGCCTAAAGTAGAAAAAATGCAGCCAAGAAAATTTAATGTAAGTGATAAAGTACGGATTAGTAAATATAAGGGAGTGTTTACCAAGAAATACCTTTCCAATTGGACGAATGAAGTTTTTACAGTGTATAAAGTGCAACCGACTGTACCTGAAACGTATATCTTAAAAGATAACAAAGGAGATTTGTTGCAAGGTGCATTTTATGGACATGAAATGTTAAAGTCAACAGTAGGTGATGTATATCTTGTTGAAAAAGTGTTACAAAGAAAAAAGGACGCAGTTAAAGTGCGGTGGTTAGGGTTTAACAAAACTGAGGATTCATGGATACCTATAAAGGACTTGGTTTAATGCAAGCAACTCATTTCATCGTTAACCTTTGAGCAGGATGGATATTATTCACCATAAAGATCGATTCAATATTAATAACATAGATGATTTAACTGTGGATAACGTTAAAATCAACAATGGTAAACACGGTAGTTTACTTCCAAACACTGTTCGATGTATAGTAAGTGGTCCCTCAAACTGTGGAAAGACCAATGTTGTCTTTAATTTGATCACTAATCCGCAGGGATTAAGGTTTAATAACCTATATATTTTTTCAAAGTCTCTACATCAACCAAAGTATAAATTGCTAGATAAAATCCTATCTGATGTGTCTGATATTAATTTTTACAAATTTAACGCTAGTGATAGCATTATGTAACCAAACGAAGCGAAACCGTATTCTGTATTTATATTTGACGATGTATCTTGTGAAAATCAGGATACTATTAGGAACTACTTTGCCATGGGAAGACATAATAACATCGACAGCATATATATAGGACAAACCTATAGCAAAATCCCAAAACAACTTATCAGAGATAATGCAAATATTCTAATTGTATTCAAACAAGATGATACTAACCTAAAACATATATATAACGATCATGTGAATGCGGATATGCCATTTGAAAAGTTTAAAGAGCTTTGCGGAAAAGCATGGGCGGAAAAGTATGGATTTTTGGTTATTATGAAAGATTATGCTATAAAAGATGGTCGTTATAGAATAGGTTTTGATAAATTCGTTTTAATACACTGATTAGTGGTATTACTGTACAAGTCGTCAAGGTGTGAAGATGGTTAACCAGGAAAAGCTATTAAAGGAAATAAAATCACTTAGTGATTCTATTAGACAAAAAAACCGAGCTTTAAAATCAGGTATAAATGAAAGAGAGCAATTTTTAGAAACAACATTCAAACCTGTTACTGAACCTTTAAAGCGATTAGCACAAAATATGGAAAAACCTTCAATTCGCTTCGAAGGAGACAAAATGCTACCAATTTCCAAATATGAAGAAGAATTTCAGAATGATGAAAGTTTTGGCCAGTTATATACATCTGAAGAAAGCGACGAGTATGAAGAAAGCGGAGATATAGAGGATTTAAAGGAAAAGGATATTGCAGAAGATACAAGTACAGAAGATACAAGTGTAGAAGATACAAGAGCAGAAGAAGAGGATATTAACCCATCCAACTTAAGCAAATTAGGCACGGATATTATGTTTAAAGGAACACTTGGAAGAACATATACGTTAAAAATGTTACACGCCGCACATGCTAATCGAAGTTATCATACCTATGGAGCTAGAATAGAGGATAAAGGATTAATGATTGGAGATAGCAAGTTAGATATAAACGAAAATGATGATATAGTTATTGGAGATAAGAAATATAAAGGTACAAAAGGTTTGTTTGAACTTATCTTTAAAAATAATCCTGGTAAATATACTAAAAGGGATTTACAATTGTTTAAAAATATATTAGAGTATACAAATGCACATAGAAAAAAGTATTCCAAAGACCTACCTATTCATAGAAATCGGTCAATAAAATATACAAGTATTATATCTAGTCTTTTCCCCTCAAAATCAAAAAAAGCTCAAATTAAAAGAAGAGCTTTATCTTCTGCTGAATTAAATGTTTTGCATAAAAAGAGAAAAACAAGTGATCCTACCACATCTGGAAGGGGATTATTGAAAAATTTGTATAAAACTAATATAATATATTACAACGATATAAATAAGTTAGTTGATCGAATGAGATTATTACATGAAGCCATGGAAGCCGGGCACACTGGTTTAGAAAACGAATGGGTAGCTTTGGTTGATGAACTGCGAAAACAAGGAATAATTGTTCAGTAGACGCATATATATATATAATAAGAACCTAAACGATAGCGATTCAGTTACATCATGAGTGTGGACAAGTTTGGACGGTATTCCGAGTTTGGGGTAAAATCTGGATATAGTGAAAAAAGAGCTGGGTTTCCGTTAACATCTGACGGCAACTATAATTTTGAAGGAAAAGTAATTCAAAATGTTGGTGATCCGCTTATGTCGTCTGATGCGGTTACGGTACAGTACATGAAAAAAAGAACCCCAACTGTACACGAAGATCATTGGGGGTTTTCCGGTAAAAGGTTAAGCGATATACAATATCCCATTTATGATGGTGAAGCAGTAAATTTAGCTACTCTAAAATTGTTAACGATTTACAAAAGGAATAAAACTGACACAAGCTATGATGTAAAAAAATTAAAATTATCAAATGTAGGTGATTGTGAGCAGGATGGAGACGCTGTAAATAAGAAAATGTTTGATATTGTACACAAGAAATGGACTACGGAATATGAAAAACATTTGGAAAGGTTTGGTGCAGCTCTATTCCATTATATCCATCGGGCTTCAGGAAGAGATGCAGCTTCAGATGTTGACAGTCACAATTATTTAGACTGGAAAAATATACACAATCCAGAGAAACCTAATCAACGAGATAAACCGTCTAAGCCTTCTAAAATCAAGACATTAGGAAAGGAGGATAAAGTGAATGTGATTAATGAACCAACAGAAAACAATGAAGATTACATAAGAGAAAAAAGAATTTAAAATACCCCCCATGATAAGGGATAAAGCATCAGTCATATTCGAGAGACGATACAGAGAGGATGATGGAATCCAATATTACTGCGTGGAGTTTAATATCTCAAGAGCCGAGATTTCCCCAAGGAGTGTTGACAGATGGTTTTGTTCAACGGTTTGATAGATATATGGATTGGGAACAACTTTCCATACATTACCTCTTTACAATGACTATGTTGAGAATTTATTTTCACAGAGTTAACTGGATCCATATTTTACAAAGACAACAGTTTTCAGAAGACTTCCTCGTAGAGATGACATCAAATTTTAATAACTGTTGGGAAGTAATAAGTAAATATCAAAATCTCTCTGAGAATTACATTGACAATTTTAAAGATAAACTAGACTGGGATGTGTTATTCAATTATCAACGATTAAGTGGCAAGTTTCTAAGGGAACATGACAACTATTTAAAGTTTATTCATTTTACCGAAGACAACGATACCATCACCAGCGGAGAAACATCTGGAACATCTTCAATTACACCTTATTTCTATTTTTACTACTTTTATTTAATATGTCTACATTTAATTAATAAATCCATTTCGATATAATAAATGGATTTTAAACAGTATATAATACAAGAAACCAAAACTGATATTACATTCATTGTAAAACATTTATAGAGTGCACCTACTGATTGTAAGTTTTGCTATAAATAGCCATGTTGAGGGTTAAACGCATCAGTCATAATCGAGAGAGATTACAGAGAGGAAGGGGAATAGCATCAACAGCATTTTCTCTATTGAGTAAACCGGTTGGAGCTATAGTTAACAAGGCGATTGATTTATTACCTGTGGAATTACATTTACCTGGAGGATATCAATATTGTGGTCCTGGAACCAAATTAGAGAAACGTCTTGCTAGAGGAGATCCTGGAATAAATAAGCTCGATCAGGCTTGTAAACAGCACGATATAGCGTATTCCAAATTTGTTGATACTAAAAATAGATCAATAGCGGATAAAGCACTTGCTGAGAAAGCTTGGCAAAGAGTAAAATCTAGTGACGCAAGTATTGGTGAAAAAGCAGCGTCTTTAGCAGTAACAGCAGCAATGAAAGCAAAAACTACGTTTGGAGGAGGAAAGAGAAGAAGGCGTGGGAAAAAACCCGCTAAAAAACAAGGAGGTAATATCAGAAGAAAACGTCGATCTACCAGTGGTAAAGCTAAAAAGAAACCAACAATATGGTCAATGATAAAAAAGGGAGGAGGATTATACCTAAGACCGTATCGTGTGTATTAAATAAGAAAGAGCAATTAATAATTAAAAACAAAGAATTGACCAATGAAGAACTGATTACATATGCTTCTTGTTTGAAAATCCCATTTTTTAGAGGAGTATTTATGAAAGATGAGTTACCGGTTAAAATGTGGAAAAATGAGACTGGTATTGTAAATTTGGATAATAGTGAAGGATTAGGCACTCATTGGGTGTGTTACAAGAAACTTGGTAAAACTATTTATTATTTCGACAGTTTTGGAGACCTTCCACCACCGAAAGAACTTCAACAATACTTTCGTGCGGCAGAAAATGTTTTTTACAATCATACAAGAAAACAACCTGATGATACATCCATTTGCGGTCATTTATGTTTAGACTTTTTAGCTAAAAGTGTTAGTCAACTTTAAGATGTCCTCGTATACAGTGTCATTAACCGGTAACTCATGTACTTTGCGCAGTATTCTGTTTCCAGCGCTACGTTTGCAAAAAGGAAGACTATGGGAAGCCGCATTATTGGATTTAACAACATATAACTCTATTCCAAACGTTAGTGAAGGAATTAATAACAAAATACATTATTACAAGACAAAAGATGATAAAGGAAAGTATTCAGCTTTGGAAGAATTCAGTTTACCAACAGGAGCTTATGAAATTGATAATATAAATGAAGTTATACAAAAACATATGGGAAAACAAAATATAACGATAAAAGGCAATAACAATACAATGAAAGCCGAAATTACGTCTAAGTATTATATTGATTTTAGTCAAGAACATTCAATTGGTAGTTTATTGGGGTTTTCTAAGGAAACAAAAGTATTAGAACCTAATAAAACTCATTCTGGGAATAAAACTGTGACGATCATCAAAGTTAATAGCATAGACATTACATGTAACATTATACAAGGATCCTACAGAGATGGAGAGAATCGTCATATATTACACACATTCTACCCATCAGTTGCACCGGGTTTCAAGATAGTAGAAAAGCCTCAAAACCTTGTGTACCTACCGTTAAACACCAGTTTCATTTCAGACATCGTGCTGAACATAGTGGATCAAGACGGAAACCTTATTGACTTTAGAGGAGAAGCTATTACTGTAAGAATACATATAAAATCATCCGCTTAGACAATGGGGTTATCATTTAAAAAGAGAGAGCCAACAAGCAAAGAGGTCAGTAGCTCATCAGCTGTAGAAGGATTAACAAGTGACAACATTCGTTTTCTAGAAGAAATTGGATTAAAGGTCATTAACAATGGATATACTGGATATAGCGCAGGGTCCAACATTCGACGAGACCTTATGGGAAAAGGAATATCACACGCACAACCCTTACGCTTCGTCCAAATTAAACAATAACGATGAAATTAGGATTCCTATACAACAACAAGACATTTATACTCTTCCATGCGAAAGTTATTTATATATTGAAGGAAAAGTAACAAAAAATGATGGTACAGTACTGCTGGAACCACTGTTCCGTTCATAAATAATCCTATGGCATTTTTGTTTGACGAGATTAGATATGAAATTTCAGGAGTTACAGTCGATTCAACAAAAAAGGTTGGAATTTCCAGTACATTGAAAGGATTAGCGTCTTTAACACCAAATGAGAAGAATTTGTTAGCTGTTGCAGGATGGGTTGCACCAGACAAAAGTACAATCGCTCCTGACTCTTCGGGAAACTTTGATTTCTACGTACCTTTAAGATTACTCCTAGGATTTGCTGAAGACTACAGAAGAATAATAATAAATGTAAAACAAGAACTAGTTTTATTAAGATCATCAAACGATAAAGATATTATTAAAGCAGCTACTGGAACAACTGATGCCAATTTAGACTGGAAATTAACATTAGACAAGATTGTTTGGAGAGTACCACATGTGCGACTAAATGATGAACACAGGATTACATTATTAAGAAAGTTAAAATCAGATCGAGACATTGTAATGCCATTCAGAAGCTGGGAGTTTCATGAATACCCCGTTTTACCTACAACACAACGGCATACATGGACTGTAAAAACTTCTACTCATTTGGAAAAAGCGAGATATGTAATATTTGGATTACAAACGAAGAAGAAAAGTATAATAACTGAAAATGCTGGTGAATTTGACCATTGTAAATTAACAAACTGTAAAGTGTTCCTGAATTCACAATTCTTTCCCTACGACAACTTTAATATTTCTTTTGATAAAAAAAGGTACAGTGTTTTATACGATATGTACGCTAGGTTCCAAAATTCCTATTACGGCAAAACAAATACACCTCTACTATCTCCCGTACAGTTTGAATCGAAAGCTCCGATTGTTGTAATTGATTGTTCCAAACAAAATGAATCTGTAAAATCGTCTAGTGTTGATATAAAAATAGAAATGGAATTTCAAGAAAACGTACCTGCAAATACATCTGCGTATTGTTTAATTTTGCACGATAAAATTGTTACATACACACCGTTGACCGGTATTGTAAAGACAGTATTGTAAAACGTTGTACTACCACCGGCACCGCCACTGTCGCTAACCTATAAATAGCGGAGCAACAATGCAGGTCTTCAGTTGATCGTCTATCGTCGCATGGGTAACATCTTCTACAAAATGAGTTCTCCATCTGTTGTACAAGGTGATGCAGAGGTAGCACCGTTATTGGAACGTGATAATACTAGTGAAGAAGAAATCATCAAGGAAATAACTGCATTTTTAAAGTTTGGTAAAAGAGATAGAGAGGAGGAAAGTAATGCAGACCCATCAAAGGTAGTACCAAAGAGGAGGAAGAAAGTTGAAGAAAATATTCCTCCTCACATTTTAACTGAAGTTTTTTTGCGAATCTTTTACCCCATCTCAGCATGCATCAGTAAAAGTGTATCAGTTGGATTGATGAAGTCATTGGATTATTCCCCTACAGTAATACTACACCATGGAACAAAAAAGGTTTTATTTTCGCAAAATGCTTGGGAGTCATTTTTGAAACATGTACATTTAATAGAATGTTATTTAACTAACAGTTTGTGTGGAAGGAAAACACATATTCGACTTTTGGATTGTGACAATGAAATCGATATTGTTAAACATCGCGGGCAACTACAAGTGCGAATTAGAGACTTGACTCAACATGAAAATAAGATTCTACTGTCACGTGAAGAATTCTACGTTTTAAACTACGCAACAGAACCTATTACAAGGTACATGAGACAGTTGGTATTTGCAAGCGCTATTATTAAAGAATATTTGGTCGATACTTTGGAAAAACAACCTGATAGCACCATCGTGTACGGACCTGTGGATACATCTATTTTTAATAGAATACCTCATGAAGTTTGCATGTGGAGAAAGTTAAAGGATTTTGAACCACTTGTAGAAATCGCTACAGAAGCTACAGAAGAAACAACACAGGAAGAAGAAACGGAGAAACAAGAAGAAGAAGAAAACGAAACACAAGAAGAAGAAGTTAAAAAAGACTAAAGTTTGACTTAGTAAAGAAGAACACACGTGGGGTAGGCCTATTGGGGACGGTGCCCACGTTAAATATACACCAACGCGCCTGCAACTGTACGGCCTGGTATTTAACCTACCGTGGTGTGGAAAACAGTTTAGTTGATCGCTAGGTGCCATGATGAGCGGAGGGGATGAAGAAGTGAGTGTAAAGCCTTGTGTAATAGAATTTCAAGCATTTCGAAATAATGATGATAGGTTTATTATCAAGGAATTAGTAATTTTAGACTTGCTTACATTTGTAGCCTACCCATTCACGTTTGAAGCTCCTTTTTCTTTTAACAAACTTAACACCAAAGCAAAAAGTACAAACAAATGGATAACAAACTACTTTCATCACATACATTGGTATGAAGGATTTATAAGCTACAGTAATCTGCACAGTATTATGTTTAACTTTTGCAAACAATATTCACATATATACACAAGAGGATTAGAAAAAAAGAACTGGATACAAAAGTATACGCACGGTAATGTTTTCGATATAACTATCAGTAAGGACTTTAACATTAATCTCGGTAATATTTGTGTCGCTGCAAAAGATCTTAAACACGGTCAAACAAACTGTGCATTGTACAACGCATATCGTTTGGCTGCTTACTTGAAACAAACGCAGGAATGTGGTGGGGGTAGCGGAGAACAGAAATGTGGTGGGGGTAGCGGGGCCTATAAATACGAGGAGACAACACCGCTTCAGCATGAGTATTATTCGAGACTCCGAAGAGGCAACATCACAGAAGACACCACCACTGACGAAGATGGCATCACAACAATATCTACAAACATTGGTTGATCAATTCAACACTCACTCAAAATCGAACCTTCTGCTAACTAAAAAATGTTCAGAACTAAAAGAACAAAGACATTACATTATTCATAGCATCAAGAAAGTGGAAACCACACATGGAGACGCAATTCTAGTATCATTGTGCGAAGGACCTATGACTCCAGGAGATGAGCCGAAGTTTCAAGTATTTCTTCCAAAACGATTTGTTCAACTGCTACAAAATGAAGACTTGCGAGATATTCAACCGGGGACGTTGTATTTGGTATCACACGGTGTAAGCGGCAACAACTCGACGGAACTCACTCTGCACATCATGCATCATTGTACATAATGTCTCTATTTGTTTTTCTCTGTTTGTATTTCTAGTCATCAATGTTAGACTTAAGCTTATTGTATTGTAAAATGTTTGTTTAATAAAGAAAGAAAAAAATAAAAAAAAAAGAATAACATTAAAAGAAAAAAAAAAAAAAAACAGCAACATAGCAGTATATTATTTTATATACTGCTGTGTTGCTTTTTTTAAAATTCAAATGGATGACCTTGAACTTTCATTCAGGGTTAACTTATGAAGGGGTATAAAAGAGAGGGAGCAGTGAAGTTAGTCTCAGTCTTGTCTAACACACGCTGCAGCTAACATGTCGGTGCCACCGATGAACAATTTATTTTTCGATAACAATTTGAAGACATATTGTTGCGAGTTGCAATGTTTTAAAATACCAGGCGATCAAGTTGACGGGAAAGCTTGTCGTAAGTGCAGGTGTTTCAGCTATTGCATATGTAGATGTAAAACATATCAAATGAACCGTCAAGATAAAATACAAGAATTACGGCGACGGCTTGCATTACTTTGGCGGCGAATGGAGTAGCAACCATCTGCCGCGCACTTGCCACCTGCCGCCTACCATCTGCCGCCTGCCATCTGCCGCCTGCCATCTGCCGTCCGCCATCTGCTCCGCCCCACCACAATTTTACCCCCACCATTTAGTACGATTACAACGCTAGCTTGTGAATAGCCAGTACACCTCCGGCTCTCGACCGGTGAACATCGAGCTGCTCGTCCCGACTGTGTGTTCCCTGCGGTCACATAAATAGGCAAGGAACACACAGTCGGGATGGGCCGATTGGACAAACAAGCGCAACACTTGAAAACTACGTCTGACGGTCGCGACTCCGGATCAACAACATCGATGACGACAAACAACGGGGAACTATTGTAAACATAAATTATTGTAAACATTGTAAATAAAAAGAAATGTAAATAATAAAGTAATAAATGAAATAGTACTACCTCGCACTCGTATCATTCGATTGCTTCATTAGATTTTTTCATTCGATATTTTATCGAATGAAAACTATCGAATCACAATCGGATTTTACGCGTGCGAGGTAGTACTTTTTTAAAATTACCTCCCAGTGACCTTGAACTTTAACCTTTCCCTCATTACGTCACAAAACCACCTACGTCACTGGCTGAGGCTCAGATGACGTCTTTAATGACTCAGCGCATCCGGTCACGTGACCGGATGACGTCACTTCCGCCCCAGCAGCCTCAAATGCACACTACTCCTCTTCTTTTTATTCTGTACATAAATGATCTAGCAACCACAGTTACTTCCAGAATCATACAGTTTGCCGATGATATTACATTGCTGGTCAAAGCCCCATCTGTTTCCCTCGCAGCTAGTAAATCATCTGAAGATTTAAATGCCATGGAAAATCGGTTTAAACAAAATGATCTTAATCTCAACTGCTCAAAAACACATTTGCTTCATTTCCACAATCCACAGTTAATTACAGAGAAAGTCATCATTAAATTGGATTCCAGAGAACAAATCAATTCCTCAGAGAATACTAAATTTCTGGGGTTGAACATAAATGAAAAATTAAAATGGTCAGAACATCAACTTCAATTAACTAAATCTTTAGCCAAGGCTTTGTTTGGATTGAGAGTTATCTACAAAACAACAGGATTAAATGCAGCTCTTACAGTTTATCATTCCTAATTCATGTCTAGGGCTTGCTATGGTATTATCTCTTGGGGCAGCTCTCCAATCATTGACAGTTTATTCGTTCTTCAAAAAAAGGCCTTAAGAGTTCTGACACTGCCCCTCGTACTTCTTGCCATCCCCTTTTTACACGGGTGAAGTTGTTGAAAATTCATGCAGTGTATATATACCAGCTGTGTATCTTTGTAAAAAGGCATTACAATTCTTTCTTGTCAAACAATCATAAGCATCCGTACAACACAAGACACAGAGGCGGCCCTACATAAAGGCCAACAAGGCAGCGCCTGGGGCCTCTGCCTTTCAGGGGCCCTGCGGAGCCGTGAACAATGGCTTACGAAATTTAATAATGCCAGTTTAGCCATCGGAAAACATGTTTATCAAATCACAAATAATCGGTAAACTTTGATCCTCCACAACTAATTCCCATTTTTTGTTTATTCTAACGCAGTTGGCGGTCGCATCTCACGTCATCTGTCTTCTGTCACATCATCACATCCTGCAGTCTGTCCGTGGTTTTGTCGCCATTTGTGTGTTGGTTTTTGCTGGGTGTTTTAGTGGATTGATCTTGTAAATACATATATAAACTACTGTCTTTTGTTTGTGTAGCCTATATTAAAAAATATTAAATAATTTAAAGTTATTATTAATAAAGAAACAACAATATTTTATAATATATATTAAATGTTAAATTATAATGTAAATATTTAATATAATTTGACTTTGATCTAAAAATTAAATAATAATAAATCCTTATATATAATACGTGAAGCTATTTTTTGTCAACCCAACTCCTCCCGTATTTCTTGACCAATTTTAAGGTTTCAAGTGTCAAAAAATTTGTCTTAGTTCGTAGTTTTGCAATAAGGTTTTTAATTTTCGATATTTATATTCTCAATGGCATGGGCTGCCCTCAATAAGATGGTTTTTTCCCCCATAAGATGGAGGATAATTTTATTTGAATTGCAGCTGAAAATACATTATAGGCAGGTTATTAGCAATACCAGATGTTACAAGCAAGGAATGTATTTATCTAGCTTTGAGCAATGAAATGTTGTATGCAGCGGAGATATTAAAATGTTGTTTATGAACCAGGTTTGTTCCGCGTTTCAAACAAAAAAAAAAATACCTAACTGAATGAAATAAAATATTTTACCCATTTTTTGTGTGGCAGGAAACTTTTAGGCTTCTGCAAATCATTACGTACGTCATTAGGGTTATGCCCATTGACTGTCACTGCTCCAAAGTAGATCTTTTGGGTTCAGGTTACTCAACCTTTCACTGTAGAATGCACATATTTGTTCTAATGAGGATTTAGTGGGATAACTATCTTTAACCACAGAATGAAGGAAACACGTGCTTTACTTTACTACTTTACAACGGTTATACTAAACAATATAAATTAGTTTGTTTTACTTAAAAAGAAAGCCCCCCTATTGAACTTCGCCTTCGGCCCTGCAATTTCTAGGGCTGCCACTGACAAGACATAGAGATACTCTCCAATATCCCATCCATAGAACTGTTATTTATGAAAAAGCTCCTTTATATGTGGGTAGGAAACTCTTCAACCACCTCCCTGATCAAATAAAATCTGTAGATCAAATCCATATTTTTAAAAAGGAATTAAAGAAATTTTTAGAATTGCTTTGTCCTTATTCAATCGAGGAACTTCTCTCTAATGGACTCATTCTTTAGTATAAGTTAGTTTCATTAATGTTTTGTTATTTTGTATACTTTTTGTTTATAATACTGACTCTTATTTTAAACTTTGAAATTTAATTTGTAAAATCTGTAACTTAAATCATAGTTGTATATAGTTAAGAAAATTACCAAATGACGTGTCATATGTTTAACTGAGAAAACTCACAACCTATGTAAACTCTATGTGACAGATAAAACATTTAATTTAATTTAATAATTTGAAATAATAAAAATGACAATTATATTTTATACCATTTACTTAATCCTCCAACTGGACGCAATCGCGACCCTTTTCTTCTCGGTGCGATACATTGTTAATTGTGTAATACATCGATACTCGAATCAGCGCCATATGATTCTACATGGAATTTGTAATTGAATGATGTATCGGAAGCATTCTTTCGGTGTTTTTTGTGATTTTTGAAACCGATTTCAAAATTGTGCGTCTTTCCATTGTTAGCGCCATAAGTTTCGCGGTTGTGGTTTATGCAGTTTTTTGTGAAAATTGTTATTTTAACCCTAACAAAGCATATATTTTGCAATCTGTGAATCATTTAGCTCATTTCGGCTATCTTGAAATTGTAAAATACATATGCTTATTTTGTAACCACTATGGCACATAAAGAAAACCTTTTTTTGAAATATGAGTTTTTTTAGTTTGCCTCCGTTATACAAGCGTGTCTTACATATTCATCAACAAGTAATAGTTGTTTTAGATTAATATTTTCTTGCGATCAAAATTAACGTATGGTTGACTAGCTGTTACCCTACGGCTTCGCTCATGACAAATTACCTCAACAGTATGGAGAAATACAGTGAGCAGTTGGAGGGTTAACAAAAATAAATGTGGAAAGTGATCGCAAACCTCAACATGTCGTTGGCCTCGCGCATGGAGCTGGCATCGGCCTGCAGCATGCCCTGCACACACTTGGACAGGTCCCGCAGGTTGAAGACGTAGTGGCTCTTGGCGGGCGTGGGCAGCAGGTCCACCGACACGCGGTTGTAGATCTCCACGGCCGCCGCCACCAGCAGCTCGCCCAGATCACTGATGCCGCGCGAGAACGTCGACAGGAACCCGCACATGATCGACTGCAATACAGTCGTCAGTCAAACCACTGTAAATGTTCAGTCGCTCCTCGTAATCAAGGTTTATAGGTTTTAGCCCAGGTATGCTTATTTCCATAAGAGTAACGTTCGGAGCAAGGATGTCTTGCGAGGTCTTTCAGCTGATGCATAATATCAACAACCTACTTGAAGTCAGGGGCGTATATAATGAAAAAATTAGGAAAAAATTAACTAATCTGGATTATTATAATTAACACAATGTGTGTGAGAAAATAGTGATACGTCAATAGTGAGCGGGTAGCGGCACGGAACCTTTGAACAGATCTATAGTTCTTTGATCTGTACATGGAAAGAAAGCTTTTTACCAATTTACCAGGTAGGCTACCTTAAAGAGTATAGTAAAATATAATAAGTTTAGAATTAAATTTAACGAAAATTCTTCCTTAAAAAGTATACTACTTCAGTGGATGAATTTGTTGGGGGTGAATGAATTTTATTTTGTATTTTATTAGCTAGAGTTCATTATATTTTATTTTATATTTATTTTGAAAATTTTGTAATTATGTACTTATTGTTGGATTACTATAGTCTTAGAAATTTGACAGTGTTATATGATCTGTGTTGGCCTTGCTAGCTGTAAAAGAATGTTATTTATAACAATAAAGATTCCGTAAATAAAGATTATTCTTATTCAGTATTATAGGTTCCGTGGGTTAGCGGTTTATTTGGTGCAAATTTACCGGTGCCGGTGGTCTCGGGCCTCTGCTAGGGGCAAGGGGTTGTAGCTAGAGGCGATCTGGCTGGAGGATATCTTACAGGTGATAGCTGCCTAAGGCGCTTGCCTCCACTGGCAGTAATGTACAGTTCACCGGCAGTCATTTTCTGTTTACGTTTGAAGATTGGTTAAATTATCTTTGATGTACAAAAGTACAATCAATACATTATTGTCAAACATATTGTTGTACGTAAATAAGACAAAGTCATAATAAAAAGATTAGTTTAAATTCTACACTTTTTGCAAACAAACAAAATAAATAACAAAGTGTGAATAGGGCTATTGGTGAAAGTCCTGAATTTACCTTCTGAATTTGGCCATCAAAGCTAATGTAAAACATCGAGTGTCACTACTTTACTAATAACGTATTATTGGTATTGCCCTCTCCCACCAAAAAAAAATAAAGTTATCTATATTCCCACTGCTAGAAGTGTTGCCAACCTTACAGGGGATAATAGTGGAACAGCTATTTTTAAATTGCCACTGTTCATGCTAAAAGAAAATTTGAACCCTTAATCCATTAATTAAAACAAAAATAGCAGTAAAGCAGACATTTTACCAACATTCGAGATTTCATAGTCAAATAACACTGAAATGTAAATAATTTAAAATATCAATGAAAACTTGGGAGAAAATAGTTTTATGTTTATTGTTAACTGTTTATGTTTTGGGTGCTGTAGTTTTATAAAATTTGATTGTGATCATGTAACATACAGCTGTTTTTACGAGCTCTATTCAGGTTAGCTAGAAAACCCTAAATAAATCGACTGAGCGGACCTTGAGAACAGAGTTTGCTCTCTACAAACCTTGCCTCGTAACAAGTGTGAAGGAAGTTGGAATTAAGATGATAACATGTGTCCTTATTATTTTAGTGATTTTTCGTTAATAACAGACTATTTTGTTAGAAATATGCTTAGAACTAAGCCTAGCTAGGATTCTTTCATACTATTTTCTTAGATGCCAAAAACCAAATTCACTCAAATTTGAATTTATGTAAGTGTTATTGGCAATCCTTGAATGAACTGTCTGACTGAACTAAAAATGTTTGTGTGCATTTGTTTGTTCCCTCTACAGACTAATAAGGGTGGATTAAATATTCAATATCACAACCTAATCTGACCTTAAAATAACCTAGTTATAGCACATAATTATTATAAATTATCTGAATAAAGCAACTAAACTGGCTACACCATTTCCCTCCACATTCAACCCCCAGGCCAAAATTTTCTTTGTTGCTCAGTTCTTTGTGGGCCCACTAACCAGTGGCGTAGATACGTGGGGGATCATGGGGATATATCCCCCCCATTGTATCTTGGAAAAATTAAAATTTCTATCCTCCTTAAATGAAGCTTACGCCTTTTGATTTAAAAAATTGCTGTTACTGAAAAAAATAATAGATGTGTGCAATATCTCTAAAATATTAATTTATACTAAGAATTTTGTTGATGTACAATAAATAGTAGGCCTAGCAAACAAACTGCACCGGCACAGTATTGGGTATTGGCCCGCCAAGTGGGACGTGAGTCACCGAACAGTCTATCCTCACCCCCTGGCGGCCAGCTCGTCAACTAGCGCATCTGACCTTGACGTCTAGATGGTCTAAGGCCGGATTTCACCAAACTTTTGAACCGTCGTTAAAGCTCGGCTAAGTAAATCTTAACGCTAGTTCAGTATTAACTGGTTCTTCCCAATTTCACCACACACGGTTAGTACTAATGCAGCGTTAATAACTAATGACTAAAAATGGCATTTGAATGTGTCATTTATTACAACTCTTATTTGTTTATTTATTACAGACTGAAATAATTGTTTATCTGAATCATAACCTTACTTACATTTAAAACAAAAAAAACCTTTGAAACTATTGTGCATCCGATGATATTGCACATCCAATAATATCATCCCATGATTATGCATCCCAACCGGCATTTTTATTCTTTGAACTCCTGAAATCAGCCAGTGTGTTACATGTACATATTCTGGATTTATATTATCATCGTTATAATTATTAATATTGTTAATTGGTCTGTTAGATCCGATTTGATTAATGGGCGTTGAAGATGCTAGTGAGTTTCCACTAACGTACGATGAAGTGTACAGACCGTTTCTTGCCTCGACAGTGCCTAACCGTTTAAAGGCGGCTGTCTGCTATACTGTGGCATAGGACTTGTAGGCGGCCTAGCTTGGGTAGGGGATTGCGACACAGCACCTCGTATCTGCTCTTGTTCTCTCATTGGATATCTACGAGCTTGGGGATTATTTCCATTCTGATGTTGGTTGCTTCCTACTGACGTAATTTACATTTCCTCGTTGTTGTTGTTGTGGAATCCTTTGTTGCCAGTTTGGGCCGGTTATATGGGGGTCAGTAATTTTGAAAGTACTGTGGTTTTTCACTTTTAGGATTATAACAGTGAGGATTAGTGTTCTAAGTGTGGTGTTGCGACTGAAAATTAGGTCGATTGTTGTAGTTTCAATCGTAACTATGGTTGTGTTGCTGATCGTTTCTGGTTTGATGATTAGATGGTGGCGGATTGAAGTTGGTTTTAGTTCTTTGTGTGTCTTGCAGGTTTCGACATTGCAGTAGGGCTTCAAATTCATAGATACTGTTAGCATTTTTTACGCGCCTTGTGTCTTGAATTAGTGTGCAAAAGTGGTCGGAAAGGATCGCTACGACTTCGTCTCCCTAAGGGCAGGTGTTAGAGATCTTTACGTGATGACTCGCTCAATAAAATACTCTGATCTAGTTAACTTCCCATTAGGTCTGTAGTGTTCAGATTCGATTTTGTGTTTAATGGATCTCTGTAGATCACGATTCCAATACTTGGCGATGAATTGTGCCTCGAAGTCTTCCCACGATTTTAAGTCGTTTTTACTTAAGGAGAACCATTTTAATGCTTGGTTTTCGAAGTTAGATTCGATTACATCTTTTAATATTTCAGTAGGGATATGGTCGTTGTTTTGCCTTTGGAGTTGCTTCTGATAGTAACGTTTCAAAAGTGCTAAGTATTCAGGGGGGTTATGGGATCGTCCGCTGAATTTAGATAAAGTTAGTTCAGTTGTTGTGGTCGAGATTCCACAGGTTACGTGAATTTGAGGTGTTAGGGTGATGGTGTTCTGTTCTAATTTTTGTTTCAGTTCGGCCTTAATATTTGTGAATTTTGCTTCGTGTTCTTGTATTATATTGGTTACTTGGTTAAAGGTTTCAGTTTGGTGTCTGATATTACTTTGGTTTTGTTCGATCGCAGGTGCCAATTCGTTTTTGATTTCAATGGTTTTAGTTTTAACATAATTCTCAAGACTAGATTTGTGTTTTTGGGTGGTTTCATTTAGTTTTACTGCTTTCATCAATGATGGTTTGGTTAATTTCGTGACACTCTTTGGCTACAATTTCCTGTCTGATTTCGTCATTTTGTTTGTTTACCTTTTTGATAATGTTAGTTTTGCTTTGTTGTAACTCTAAGGTTTGGACTTGTTGGATGGCTCGGATTTCATCAATTTTTTTCCGCATGTTGGTTTGATTTTCAGCTAAAGTGTAAATTTTACTCTCAACGCTAGCGATTTCATTTTTCACGCCATTAATTTCCTGTTTCACGTCACTGATTTCATATTTTACATCGTGTCTAACTTCATTTATACCTTTGTCGATTTTATTGTCAAGAAGTTTGATTAGAGAAATTAGTTGAGATTGAAACTCTTCGGTAGTGAGCGGCGATTGATTTGCCGTGGCAGTGGTTGGGAGATGAGTGTCGTCATAGTGCTGGGAAGCCAAATCGTCGGTCAGCTGTTTGCTCGGGGATGGGGAAGGAGGGGATACAACTTCGGATGTCTTCTGCGGTATTCGGGTAGTGTCGGCTGCTGACGGCATTTGGGATCCAAGATGGTGATTTTCGTTGTCTAACTGCTCGACCGTTAGGTTACTGACCGTTTCACTTTCACTAAAGCCCGTAAAAAGTTTGTTCGTGCTATATCCCGGTAAGTTATTAAGTTCATCGATTTCACTTTGTGTGATTACATTGTCTATTGGTGTAGGGTTAGTGTGTGAACTGTGTTGTGTAGTGGATTCATTATCGCTTAGGGGGGTCTGAGAATTGGTATTGTCAGTCATGTTTACGTCTAGGACTTGATTGTTTTTAGTGGATCTTAGGTTGTATTGATAGGACATGGGGTTGTACAAGGGGAATGGATATTGTTTAAAATTGAGGTAGGTTAATAAATTTCTTAAATCTAAGTTGTGAGGTATTATTTCCCTGTCTTACATGCTAAACATAAACCTATTCTAAGATTCAAAATTGCTTCATTTGTTTGCGATCATAAGAATATATTCTATTGACAGTACGCTGGTACATTTTTTGTAATAATACTTTTGTAAATACTTTGATATTTTTAACTCTATTTGCTTACTGATTATTTTATCCTGATAATAATAACTTCTTTATTTCTTTCTTAACCCTAGCAGTGGCCAATGGCCGAGATTCGGCCCTTTTCTGTGCAGCCTACTGTGGCAGGAGCCGAGAATCGGCCATTCGGAACCGAAAATTTTGTAATATAAAAAAACCACTAATAATCAACTCAAAAGTGAACAATATATATATAATTTGAAAGATGATATTCTGAACTTTCATTTTATTACATAAACAAACCCTGTAGCAGCTATACAACAATGTCACAACGGTTAGAAATCAAATGAATTTTTGGCGCGATGCGATTCTTGCAGCCGATGCTAGGAAAATGTCAAAACACGGCTTTTTTGAAATTACCCAGCTCGGGTAATTTTTGTTGTGGGAAGTTGCAGTTGGTACCAATGCACTGCTAAAGAGTTGCGCTTTATTTTGGTATTGATTTTTTGAACGAAATATTGATTAGAAAGATCATATGATTTTTTGAAAACAGGTGTTTTCTGTTTCTTTGTAAAAAAGAAAGACGGCCATCAGGAAAATCGGATTTATATCTAGTGTAAGTCAAATTCAAATTCAAATTCTTTATTTGCCATATTAATTTTTTTACAAATCATTGACAATGTCGTATATCAGGTGAAACCTACGTCATGCAAGCCATAATACAAACACTTACATTAAAAATATTGCAATTTCAAAATACACTGCTAAATAAAAGTTACCTTCAAAGAAATACATAAATATTATGAGATTAAATGAATTAATAATAATATCAAGTAAAAGAAAATTATTTAAGTACCATTTCAAAAATATGAAACAGTATTAGAAACAAGAATAGGGGACTCTAAATGCATGAAATGTCATGAATTACCTTAAAATGAAATCTTTCCGATATTGAAAAATTCTTCTAGGCTGTAAAAAGGGTTGTTCAATAACCAGTTATAGTTTATTTTTAAACTGATTTTGGGTATACTGGTCAATCAGGTGTTTTAAAGCGTTGTATACCTTTAGTGATAAAACCACATGACTGTTTTGGGATTTACCCAAGCGGAAAAAGGGAATGTCTGCCTTATTCTTGTTTCGTGTATTGTGGTCATGTTTAATGTTATTAAATTTAAAATACTCGGGATGTTTTAGAATATAAATGTGAGGTCAAACAGATGCAAATTTATTACAGTCTGGATTTGGAAATTAATAAAAATGGGCTTACAATGTTCTCTGAAATGAGCTTTAGCAATAATTCTCATCACTTTCTTTTAGCGAATTTCCCCTATAGGGAAGAAGCTATTACCGTAGTCGGCATGGTAAGACCTAGGCCGGGACCATGATAACTTTTCGTTTTGAGGTCCCCAGACCCCAAAAACACCATTCGTTCGAAACTGTATATATATATATATATATATATATATATATATATATGTGTGTGTCCGTGGGTGCGATAAGATAACTCTCGTAAAAAAGGTTCGATTTTGATGAAATTTGGTACAAACGTGTAAAGCAGCATTTATGACTTTAAGTTCGAAAAACAGACAGATCGACCTATCCGAAGGGGTATTTTGGGGGGGTTTTGTACCCCAAAATTGGGTTTTTTGAGTTTTTTACACATAATTTTTGAAAAAAGTGAAATTTTATTTGTTTCCATTGGAATCAGCTTAAAAAGACGCACAATTTGGTGTTTTAATCATTGCTCTACGTCAATTGGTTACTGAGATATTGAGAGTGCTAAACACAGTACGTTGTCCAATGCTATTCTTATAGAGGATAAGAAAAATTGTATATCTCGCTTATTTATCAACTTATCCTGACGAAACTTGGTATATTGCTTCATTTCATTGTGGTCTATTGATATTTGCACAAAAACCCATTTTTTGGCCGATAGTTCCCGTAGCAGCAAACCTGCATACTCAGCCCCATGTTATTCTTATGGAGAATAAGTAACGTGTTGTCTCCTTTAATTATGAACATAAATTAATAGAACTTGGTACGTGGCTTTATCTAGTTGAGTTATATTGATATTTGTATAAAAACCCATATTTAGTGTTCCTTATTTCAGCAAACCTGCATACTCAGCCGCCATGTTATTCTTATGGAGAATAATTAAAAGTCATAAATTGTTTATTTATGAATGTATATTGATGAAACTTGGTATGTGGCTTTATGTGGTATTAAGATAATATTATATGCATTTGAAATTCGCTGAGTATGCAGGTTTGCTGCTACGGGGTATTGTAGTATTAAGATGTCCTGAATTCTGGTGCAGTTTCCCGAGAGAACAAGACCATATCTCAGAATCGATTCAAAATAAGCAAAATATGCACTTTTTACATAGTTTTCTGGGATAACATTAATGAGACGCCTCATGAGATATATCACACGTGACAGTCTAGAACTGATATATTCTACATGGAGTTCCAGGACAGTTGACTACCTAAATGAATTCCTAAAAATTTTGCAGTATTGACTGTGTTATGGTTTGATGAATTTAAGATTTTCTTTAGATAAAAAGACATATTTTAGTTTTATCCTTATTAAGCAAAAGTCCATTTGAGTGAAACCAATTAGAGTTAACCAATTAGGGTTAAGTTATAGTTACTAGTCAAATAATATGTTATTTTGAAGAGGAAGAAATGTAGATTAATTTAGTTTTGCCGTTGGCAGCACTGTTGGTAGCCACATTCGATAGAGTAAACGTTTCACTGCGTTATATTTTTTCTGTCAACAGCTTGTATCAGCCATTTTGAGAATTGTTTTGTGTAGTTGTGATATTTCTATCCGTGAGTTATTACTAAATAATTTAGTATTTCGGAGTTTTAGTGTTAGTGAAGTGTTTGTGTGTTTATAACAGTACCGGTAATCTTTATGCATTTTATTATGCATAAATATTACTGAAGAGTGATAAAAAAAGGAAGTGAAATGTGTTTATAAAAATTGTTGTGTTATCTATTGACCGCACGTGTTATCTCCAGTAACATGCCACTACCCTATGTATATGTACATATATATATATTTATGTGATTGTTTATAAATACTTGTAGTGAATAGTAAATAGATATAATATGACATTATTTATGTTTATACAAATTACAAAGATCTTATTGAAAAATCTACTTTTCCCAAATTTGCCAAGCCTGCGACTATATATTTATTGCTACATAACACATATAGAAATAATAATTTACCCTAGGTGTTATACATTTTTATTTAGGTAATTGAATGTACTACAACATGTTTATATTGGTTTTGGGGTTAAAAATGTTGTAAAAAAATTATTTACTAAATAATGTGAAATTTTTTTCTAAATACGCAAAAATAGCAAAACATTGTTTTATTTACATGTATTTATAAGTGATAATAATTTTTTACCATCAACTTTATGACTTTTTTGGATTCCTTACATTATTAGCTCTACAAATATATATCATTATTAGTATATATATATATATATATATATATATATATATATATATATATATTACATTATTTATTCACATCATAAACTAACCCTGTACAATTTACACATTTTTCAGGTTTCCGTTTATTATTACATTACGCCCCTAAAACATACACAAAAAATTCTTTCCCCAACATGTTATACATTTCTATGAAGGGAATTAGATTTTCTACAAAATTTATATAATGAATTTTCCATAAAAAATCTGCAGAAAAAATTTCACCGAGGCTACTTTTGAAATTTAAAAAATAAAATTATTTTTTTTTATTCTTTTCACTTTACCAAAAAAATTACCTTTCCACATCTTTATTATTTTAGTATTCCTAGATTCCCCTGTTCTTTCTGATCAATATGAATATAAGGTTAGCTAGGTTTACTTCTACGGTTGAATTTATACGAATTTTCAAAAAAAGGTCTGCAAAATCGAGAAATTTAGCCTGCCATTCCACACCTTAGCATTGGGCCACTCCTAGGGTTAACCTACTTGAATTAATGTTTATAAACAAAACTCAGATGTTATTGCCTTCTGCTAGCTAGGGGTTATGGGTAATGTTACTCCAACTGTCTATGCGTTCTTCTTCACTGCTTACAATTAATTACACTAAAATAATGGCGTCTCTGACTACAATGAAAACTCAGGGGTACAGAACAAACCTACTGTTTATTGTAAAAAAATCATACAAAGATATTCTTTAAGAGGAAAAAGGACTAACAATATATTTACAAACTTGGGAAAACTCTAATATTTACTTTGAAAATTATTAAATAAACAAAAATGTCTTTGATTGTCTCAGGGTTCACATGAAATTCATATCTCAGGTTGGGGTATCGTGCGGCGTTAGAATTTATTCTTATGATCGTTTGTACTTAATAAACTCTTGATGAATAAACATAATATTAAATAAAGTTCTGAATAAATTATGATTTGTATTCTGATTAATTATATCTTGCTCATTAGCAGGTGAAAAAGTTATAGTTCACTGAAAAGTTTGTATGTCCAGCAGTCAGGTGACGCTCTCAAAATACCTAGTAGGCTATTGTTCAATTAGATATTAAAAGCTTCAAAATTAACTGGATACAATAAAATTACTTTGAAATTCTTCTTGGTTAAATTGATTGAAAGTTCTGATAGATAATATAATCTGACTTGGACTTTAATTAGTTGAAAGTTCTAAAAAAGTGTGTAGGCTAAAACTGTTATTGAAATGGCTTCCTTGGTAAAATAAAAGGATGGATCTCACCACTGTTTAAAAAATTCTTCCCTACAGGTAAATAAATCTTCTCTGCCTTGCAAAAGGGTCAAATACGGCTGTAGCTCTTCTTTCTAGATAAAAGTTTGGACTTTTAGTATCCAAATACTAATTTAATGGGATTTATTGGGCTGGGAAATGTGTCCCACTTATTTAAAACATGTTAACACTTGGCTATCATGAAAGAGAAGGGGAGGTTCTGTTATTGTTGTAAGAAATCACACATGTCATGGTTCACTAGATCACGGTTGGCTCTTGATGCCCACTTTTACACATACACTATATAAAAACTGCTAAAGAGCTAAATTTGGAATTTGGAAAATTATTAAAATAGATTGATATTAATTATGAAGCAATTTTGTTACATGGAAATATATATTTATTGACTTGGCTATTTAATATTTGTCCTCTCTATAAAATAATAACTAAATTACCTGATAGGCCTAACTAAAACATTCCTAATATGGGGTTTTCAAAGGTGGCTGGTATTTACAATTACATATACATTAAATATTGGAACATGAAATTAAAATTACAGGTTTTTAGGGGCAAAATTATCAGGGTAAATATATGAATTGTTGCAACTGATACAAGTATTTTTTTAGTACTGGTTACAAATACTGATTACTTAGTAATAATGATTACTCTCTGTAACAATGGTTCATGTCTCAGATGTGTTGGCCTATCAATAATTACTGTTAGGAATAATTTCGGTACTCCATCATCTGAGCCCGAGTTACAAATGTTTTAGGTTAAAACAACTGTTAAAAAATTAGGTAAACTAAACCATCAAAGTAAATTTAATTTACTACTTAAATATATTTATGAAGTAACAATTTCAGACGTTATGTAATCATTTTAAGTCATAGTCATATGTGATTGAGTCTAGCGCTCCTATTGGCCCAGAAGTATCAAATCAATGAGTCCCATAGTTAAAAGTTCAATGAGTCCCAGCTGCCGTTTCTGATACCTTAGTATTCAGTACTCGTTAGTACTTGATGGGTTAGTCTGATACCAGTTACTGAATGTACTCATGCTTACTCTGTACTTGATACTTTTAATTTTGGATATTTGATACTTTTGCTGGCGATTAAGTTACTTAAGGGTGCACCCTACCCCAGATTGAATGATCAGTACGATGTTGTTTAACGCCGCGCCACCACCAAGCAGGCCATGCATAATTACGCTTGAAGATCTTTTTGTTCTCCTCAATCGAACTGTTATTTTACAGATTTATACCAAACTATTTACAGTTTCATACTTTTCAGATTCCAATCTCGGATTTGTACAGTTCCTTTTTTCCAAAAAATAATTTTTCCTTACGTTAGGAAGCTTTAGAAAAACGCTTAATTTCAAAACTTTACTAATGGCCTACCACTTAGTTTGAATTTAAATCATGATCTTTAAACGTATGAATCATAGATGAACTAACTAACTAATCATAGATGGTAGTGAATGAAATAACTGTGACGACCCAAAAATCCCAAGACTAATTAAAGCCATTATTACAACACTGTAATCAAATAATTACAGTTTGCCGTTCCTATTTAATTACATTTCTACCATCACTAAAATCTATAACTGAAAGGAAGAACGGTGCTCTTAACATTAGTTTCATTATTTCATTCATTATTTCATTTTGAGGAGTTGGCTGGTACAAAATATAAAATCAACCACCAGACGTTAGGACATTTACTCCAAGTTAATCTCAACTTAGACGCTCTCAGAGGCCTGATCGGACGTCGGTATCAGCCGAGAATGTGCGGCGTCAGCAATTCAACGCTCAACACCGGCCCTAAGTGCACGATATATGTGCCACTTAGTTTGAAAAATGGCGTGAGTTTGGCTGCAGCACTAGTCAGGGAAGTCTCCCGTGACGTCACGTGCTGAACCGCGTCTGATTGGTCGGGCTGGGTTCAGCACCAGGAAGGGGACCACTTCTTCATTTAAAAGCATTTCTTCAAGAGTCGTTCCAGTTTTAAGTCACCAAAGGTGAAATTAAAACTCCAAAAGTCTTAGACACCAGGTTTCAAGAATGAGTTGTATTCAAAACTTTGACAAGCTGCCATTTTGGATAGAAACACGTTACAGACCTCCAACCTCCACCATTCGCCTATTTTTTAAAGCTCTTTAAAATGAGGGGTCACTCAAAAGGGGTTTACATTTGGAAATTTTGAGTTGCCCCCAAAATCCCCCATTTTTGTGGGACACTCAAAATTTTAAATATCACCAAAAGAGACCACTTCTTCATTTAATAGCATTTATTTAAGAGTTGTTTCAGTTTTAAGTCATCAAAGGTGAAATTAAAACTCCAAAATTCTTAGACACCAGGTTTAAAGAATGAGTTGTATTCAAAACTTTGACAAGCTGCCATTTTGGATAGAAACACGTTACAGACCTCCAACCTCCACCATTCGCCTATTTTTTAAAGCTCTTTAAAATGAGGGGTCACTCAAAAGGGGTTTACATTTGGAAATTTTGAGTTGCCCCCAAAATCCCCCATTTTTGGGGGAAACTCAAAATTTCCGATAACGTCAAAAAAGATACTTTGGGTTAAGTTAGTATCGTTCCCCAAAGGTAATTTGTCTGTTTTAACAAACAAAAAAATTAAAAGGGGGGGGACGGACTTTTTTTACACACTGTATATAAATATATGATATATATATATATATATGTGTCAGTTACCTCAACAACTTTTGAAAGAAACGCCCGATTTTGATGAATTTTGGCACAAATGTGGAGAGTAACATTTATGACATTGAGTTCGAAAACCACATCGATCGGACTATGGGAAGGGGGTTTTATGGGGATTTAAAAATTTTCCAAAAATCAGTTTTTTGCATTTTCACCCCAACATTTTAAAACCACTCAATTTTGGTTATAGCCATTTTATAGAGCTTAAAAAACAAATAATTTAGTATTTTGAATCATTACCCTACGTTAAGTGGTTGCGGAGAAAATCCAAAAAACGTGATCATAAAATCTCCCATGTTAATCTTATGGGAAAAAAGGTTTTTAGCTTTTCCTCAGTTAATTTGACTGTAAACTTCACATTTGCTTTCACCAATCAGTTCGGCTCTACCAAACAATCATTTTGGTGTTTAAATTATGATTCTACGTCCAACCGTTGCAGAGATATTCAAAGTGCTAAACACAGTACGTTGTCCAATGTTATCCTTATGGAGAATAATTAAAATTTGATATCTCGATTATTTATGAATGTATATTGATGAAACTTGGCATGTGGCTTCACCTAGTACTGGTATATTGATATTTGCCCAAAAAAGTATTTTTTTGCTGATCGTCCCTATAGCAGCAAACCTGCATACTCAGCCCTAATGTTATTATTATCTTCTATTAAGGGCAAAGCCCTGGCTGACTGACTGACTCACTCATCACTAATTCTCCACCTAATTCTCCACCTTCCCATGTAGCTAGAGAGATGCAATTTTGTACACTGAATTTTTAGGCATAAAATAGGAAAACTAAATGGTTTTCATCCTGATCTGACCTTAAGGCTTCGCCACAGACCCCGACAAAGTTCCCATGTATTCCTTATGGACATTCAATTTTGTTTGAGCTGATGAAAATACAAACAGCTGATCTTGATTTGTAGTAGTTCCACGGGCTAACCACAGAATGCAGCACACACAACTGCAATAGTTTTTATCAATCTTTTGCTGCGGCTATCAGCTGGTGGAGAATAAGTAAAGTTTTATATATCCCTTAATTATAAACATAAATTAATAAAACTTGTTATGTAGCTTCACCTGGTTAAGTTATATTGATAACAGCATAAAAAAAATTATTATCTTTCTTGCTGCAACAAACCTGCTTACTCAGCCTTCAATGTTATTCTTATGGAGAATAAATAAAATGCTATATTTCACTTATTTATTTATGTATTTTTATGAAATTTGGTGAGTGGCTTTGTGTGGTAGTGAGAAACATATACATGCATTATAAATTCGCTCAGTACGCAAGTTTGCTGCGATGGGGGTATTTGTTTTGTATTCTCTAATGAGATATCTCCCCCTTGACAAAGGTCTATCTACGCCACTGCTGTTAACCATAAACTTGTAGTCAACAGGGTGACAGCCAAATTGTTGATCCATTCAATTTCACCACTCAGGCATTAACATTAACATAAATCACTAATTTTTTTCATAAATTGTTGCATAAATAATGTCTATGTTTAAATCTTTCTAATAAATATATTCACAAATATAATTTTTGATTAAAATTCTTTCTCCTCACTGATAATTAATGTGTTAAACATTCAAAATAAATCATCAGTGAAGCCTACGTTTGTGTGATCTACAACACCTTGAATTACCTTGAATATAACTTTGAGCGTCGTCTCTGTAGGGGAGGGTATCAAAAGAATGGCAAAGTGACGGACGAACCTCGGTGTCAAGGGGTTGCGTCCGCCCCCTGGAGGGGCACAAGCAGCTGATATAACCACGTCTTGAATGTCCTTCCAGAACATTTTATCTCTGTCGTACAAGCCTTTAAAGTCCAAGTATTGTCTGAAAAAATTGAAAATTAAAGTAATAATTGAAATAATCTAAAGTAATAATTGAAAATTAAATATTACTTTAGATGCGCTGAAGCTCTTGCTAGCCTAATGGTTAGAGTCCCGGATTTTGGTTCAGGGGTCACAAGTTCCATTCCCAGTATGCCCACAAAAGTGCAGATTTGATTAACTACGTTACCGTAAAAGCGTTTGTGATTTTCTCTAACACTGGAACGAAATACCTCTGGTACAAAAATAAATATAATTTTAACAAATTAAAAAGAGCATGTAATAGTGAGAAAAAGAAACATAAGCTTAGAAAACATTATGTTCAGGATTTAACAAAAACTAGCAAAATCAAGCTGCTTGAATTTGAGCAGATACAGTTTTGTTAGCTAAAATTGTGATGCCATTCTAGAAGTTAGCTTAAAACAGCTGATCTTGCTTCTGTACTGTGTTTTGTTACCTTCAATAGCTGTCAAATACTCAATTTCAATGATTACTGATCTTCCATAAGATTACGCCCTAAGGTCCGATGTAAACTTTAATGATTTTCTGCACACCTACGCATTGAGACCTTTCCATAGATACCAATATCTCAGCGTGACACCAAATCTGCTTGTGTATTAAATATTGGGATTAGGATAGATTAATACACAAAAATGTAATAAAAAAAGGACTGCTCCTTATATGTTTAAAAATATAAATGTTGATTTTAATCTTATTGAAAATGTACTTTCTAGCTTGTTTTGTTCCATGCTTTTCTCCTAGTGAAATCAGTATGTAACAAACTGCTATAATTTGTTATTTAAAGGATTTTTTCCACTATAAAAATCCTATAACTATCTAAGGCTAACTATTAATCCCTCATATAGCTTGTGCAAGATATGTGCAACAAACGTGTGAGATAAGATGGATATTTACAGGCCTGGCCACCACTTGGTGTTTGCTGCTCCACCTAAGTCTTACTTACACAGTTTGTTGAATAAATCTCACACAGTTCAGTAAGAAGGTCACTTATTCAGCGGCCCAACAGTCAGTTCCTTTGTCTCAGATCTTTAGGTAACAACGAAACAAAACACCACTGGCAAAAACTTAACTCACCTCAAAAGCTCAATGGGTGGTTGAGCGCCGTACGTTTCCAACTTGGGCATGTTGACATCGTCCACAAAGAAGACAAACTTCTTGCCAGCCGGAGCGCCCAGCAGTGTCTTCTTCTTCCTTTCCAACTTGGACTCGAGGATCTCCTGCGTGCGAGCGGAGCTTGTCTGAGCGGAGAAGTTGAGAGTGGCCGTCACCCAGGCCCCAGACACTCCCAGCTTGGCCAGCACTGACTTGGCTACCACCGACTTGCCGACACCTGTCAATCACATGGTGCGTAATGGCGACGGATCACTCACACAGTCAAGTGTATATTTATATAGCAATTCAGATCAAGAAATTATCACATCTTCAAAATTACTGTATGATAACCGAGCTGTAAGTTTTAACCCTTCCCAAGCGTTGGACGTATATGTACGCTACTGGTAATATTCATTTGCAAACGTTTGCAAACTCAATTTGAAACTTACAAGCATAAGACAAATATATATACCAAACATGTAAAACTTGTTTCGCGCGAGGACAGCTTGCTTATGTTCAGTCAGTTGTTTACATGCTGTTGTGTGAAGTACAGCTAATGATGTTTTGTACAATGTTTTCTGTTCATTAGACTGTGTTGTGTAATTTTTTTAAATTACGTTCAGAGTGAATGATTGACTATATATACTAATGTCATAAAACTTGAAAAAATATTATTTTTATCAAGAAAGTAAAAACAATTTAATTCAATTATCAGATAATTGGTAGAAATATAAAAAAATAAATATCTCAAAATCTAATTTTTGACCCCAACAAAAAATATATAGTGTACTGAGTAGGGTTTCGCCCCACAGTCGCCGCTTGGGAAGGGTTGATGTCTCATAAGAAATGCTTAGCTATTTCTACTTCAAATTGAACAACGATTTCTAAGGCCTAAGAGACCATTCATAACTTACTTCATCTTTAAAAGTTGAGATTGCAAAATAGTTGTAAAAGTGGGAAAAACATTAAGCCAAATCAAAATAATTATTTGTTAAAAACAATACTCTCACTAATATAGCGAATAATGTAATTTGCATATTTTTTCATTTCCCAACCTTGCTTTAGTTAAAAGCAAATATGGTATGAGTCATGGATATATAATTTTATTTAAAACACCGTGGTATATTCCCGAATTACAAAGTGTCAATTTTTGAAAAGGCGATATCTCCTTTGAGGTAGAAAACTGCATTTATCTAACAATAATTTTACTGTTTTAATATAAATGGTGTGTATGTGTGTGTGTGTGTGTGTGTGTGTGTGTGTGTGTGTGTGTGTGTGTGTGTGTGTATGTGTGTGTGTGTGTGTGTGTGTGTGTGTGTGTGTGTGTGTGTGTGTGTGTGTGTGTGTGTGTGTATATATATCATAGTAATTTTTTATACTGACTTTGTCTGTACAATGTATATATATTGTACAACTATTTTTGATTATTGATTTCATGAAACCCTAATCACTAGTTTGTGCTTAGGGTTTGTATATTTCATGAATTCATAAAAGAGGCGCAGATACAAAAAATTAAATATTAATAAATGAAAGCTTCTAACTTGAAGTTGTAATCTCAATATTTTATTATTTGCAATTGTTAAATATTATATTTAGATTAGGCAAATTATCTTTTTATCTAAGAAGGGTTGGTATATATCGGTTAGGACGTGAGGTGTTAAAAACAAAAGGGTCGAAAAATATTTGATGGTTAAAATACTACACTGAGTATAAGTCTGGGGTCCTATACCTGTTATCCCTGTGAAGAGCACCGGATGGTTGATGGCTAGTAGTTTTTCCATGATGTAGCCGAAGCGCACCGTGTCAATAGTCGGAACGAGCATCTCGAAGAATGGTGTCAGAGGGTCGTACTTAAACGGGGGGATTATTCGAACCCAGGGCTCCAACCGCCTCTGGGAAATGTTCAAATAAAGATCCCAAAGATCACACCCGGCAGGAAGCCTAAAATGCAAACATTGTCATAATGAAATGAATGAACAAATATTTCACACTTATTTAAAAAGTACAACAAACTATGTTTAAATGAAAATGCAGCTAACTTACAGTAATTGATATTAAACAGCACTAAGCAATCATGTTCAAGCACTTCAAAGAGCTAACATCATACTAAACTTACTGAACCAACTTTTCAAAATTTGTTAAAATTAATGGTCATGAATGTAGACTGCTAAAAAAGAGTACAACTTAAGGCTTAACAAGGCTTAGCGTAGAAGATAAGTATGCTAAAATTACAACTAACAAATCGGTAAAACTTAAGTTGATATATAATGAAATGAGCTACTTACTGTGCATCTGGGTTGTCATCCAACTGTTCATGTACAAAAATTTCAAATTTCTCTCTTGAAGAATCTACCAAGTTTCCTCCTACTGACCAAATGTAGGAGAATATAAAGGTCTGACAAATAATACTTCGTGAACGGCTGCGGTCCAAGGTCTTCTCAAGGAGACCAGGCTCTCTGATGAGACTTTCAAACATGCTACAAATCATGGTGGCTTTGCTTATTTCAACCTGAAATGCAAAATGTTAGAGTTTGTGATTTGTTTGTCAATAACTGCAAAAATAAACAAACAAGGATATTTTATAAGCTTGGCTTTTAACAATGTACATTTAAGAAATCCTTGCTGAAAATCAGGTTGTATATTTTCATTCTGTGACTAACTATTTAGTGAAACTAATTTTAAAATTTATTACAGCATGGTCCCTGAACAAGATCAATTTCAGATCCAATTACAAAACATGTTGTTGTTGTTTTGTGAAGTTCCAGTGGGCGGGAAAGTCCCTGGCCCACTGTGGCTGCTTTAGGGCGCTTGGGCCCTCTTCAGCCGTTGGATAGGGTTGGTTGTGGAGGGGGAGATTGACACACTGCAACAGGACTTTTTTATATTTTTTTTGCCTGCTACAGTGGCCAGGGGATGGTTTGGGGGTTGAAAAGGTTAACACACTGCAACAGGACTTTTTTTCCTGCTACAGTGGCCAGGTGAAGGGGGGGGGTGGAAGGAGGGACTCACTGCGACAGGACTTTTTTTTGTTTTATTTTATAACGAGTGCCTGTCACAGTGGTCAGGAGTGGGAGCTAGGGGGGGTTTACATTGGGTTTAGTGGTGGGGTAGTGGTGCGGGCTGTTGCTCGAGGTTGGCAAGGTGGTGGATCGTGAGGCTGGGGCGGTCAGTGAAGTAGGGTTGAAAGTAGGGTTGGAGGATGTCGGAGGTGCGGGCTTTGTCGAGGTAGGTGGTGTTGAAGTGGTGGAGGAAGTCTTTCAGTTTGGGGATGGAGTGGGCTTCGTAAGCCGTGTGGTTACAGGCCCAGGGTGGGAGGTGGGAGGCAAGGCGGAGGGCGCGTCTCTCAGTGGCCTCGAAGCTTGAAAGGAAGCTGTTCGGGGTGGATAGAAGGAGCGGGTGGGCATAGGTTAAAACAGGGCGGATGACTGAGGAATACAGGCGGGCAAGAGTGGGTTTGGAGCAGCCACGGCTGCTCCAAAAACATTAGAAAGTGTTGGTCAATGCTAGATTGCTGATAATGCTGACAAAGTTGATAATATCCAATTAACTACTAAATTCTTCAGTTTTTTAAAAGTATATCCAGAATACTCAGATAGGTAAAATGTACTTCATCCCTGATAATTAATACTCCACTAAACTATTTTCAATATTACCAACTGATGACCAGGGATTGTAAAATATTTTATGCACCGTTTTATTCTGTCTGATAATGTCCAATTAATTAATAAATCTTAATTTTTTTTAAAGTACGTCAAGAAATACTCAGATAGCTAAAATGTACTTTACTACTGATTAGCAATATCCCAATTAACTATTTTCAATATTACCAACTGATGACCAGGGATTGTAAAAGATTTAACGCACAGATTGATTTAAATCGCTTCAGTAGTTCTTCAGTAATTGTATAAAACATAAAAACGAAAAACTTCCAATATTAAAACTGGGTCTAAAAACATAACTGACCTGATTTATGGGGCAAACACATTGTTTCTTCACAAAAACAAAGCCATTTTCCACATATCTGCTGAACAGTTCCAAAATGAAAGGCACGTATTCCGTCTGGATGGGAGTTCTCTCCTCTATCCCCTGCAGCCAAGAGCTGACGTAGGGCAGCCACTTGAGCTCGTTGGAGTCCACGTAGACCATCCCGCAGCGGCTCACGGTGGCGGGCGACGCCTGAGCCAAGTCCATCACCTCAAACACCATGTGAACCTGCGGACAGACTCTTACAGCCTTTCCTTTTTTTTTGTACTTTATATTATACCGATCACCAACTTTTAGGAGAGATTTATAGCGGGACAAACCAAACAAACTATATGGACAAAAAGTAGAGATATGTTATTATTTAGCCTACAACTTTTAAGCATTTAAGATGACTCATAACATTTTTAACAGTCCCAGAAGGCAACAGTATCGGTGTTCTGCGATCTCATTCCCTTAAAACAGCGCACAGCGGCAGTTAGGTTTGGTTAGCTTATCATATATTTTGTTAGTAATTAATTTCTTAACATATCCTAAACCAACCACTGCATCAAGCTGCATTAGTACAAGCAGATCTACACAATTATAGTAACCTGACCTATTACCGTAGCGCGCCATTACAGGTGGTGGTCGGTATAATGCAAAGTACCCTTTTTTCTTTGGGTTTTTATTTTGTACATTCGCTTACTATCACCACTTACTATGACCACCTGGGGGACCGAACTTTGCTCATATTAGGCCAGACAGTTTGTTTATTAATCCCAGAATAATTTTTCACCACGACTCTCTCGTCAAACAGATTTACTTTGCTCATTTGCCTCTTTTCAGCATGTTTAATGTGATTACAAATTTTATTGTAAATCAATGTCCCTTTAAGCTTTAAACTAATATTTTTTATATATACACATTTCATTCATTTTACAAATGTCCACTTTATATGCAATCTTCGTTCAATAGTTTTAATCAGGAAACTACGTTGAGATTCAGAACATGAGTATTTTACTTTGACAGTTCACTGATTAAATTGAAAGACAGTTTGTCCAAGTTAAAATTAAATTGATTGATTTATATATAAATTTATATTATTGAGTGTATATATTAATTTAAAATTTATAATCAATAAGAAGAGCTAACAAAATTAAATTTCACTGAGTATTATAAACAGCTGTTATGATGCAATTATGCCAGCAGACAAGCAAGCATACAAGCAAGCAAACCTTACTAATATTAGAGTATAGGAATAGGATGACTAGTTTCTCAGTGAGATTTAATGTTGTAAAGAGGTCACTGTACCCAGGCAGTGAGCTTGATGCGCTCAGAGTTGGCGAGGCAGAGCATCTTGTTGTCGTCCAAGACCGTGTTCATGTTCTCTATCCAGACAGCGTCCACCGGCCCATCACACACCACCCACTGGTGTTCTTCCTCTGTGCACTGCAACACAACAACATTGGTCCACTGTCACAAATACTGCCCGTTTATTAGCAATTTCCTATGGAAAAGTGAGCTCCAAAAAACAGAGACTTATACAACACCCGTCAAGGTTCAACATTCAACTTGCCAATCCATTTCACCACTCTATCGGAGAAAAAAAACCATCATATGCTGGTCGCAAGTTTTGAAAACGATCTACCTGCACCCATGAAGGAACAAATATAAAAAGAAGTTAAGTGCATGGCTAATAAGAATTCCTTTATACACACTGAGTGAATTCCTCGAGAACAGTGAAGAACTCCAGTAAAACAGCCACCATTGTAAATTTCATAATGTACTCTGACGTAATTGTAATTCTTGATGAATGTGCAGTAAAGATATTTTGATTCTGAGCTTTTAGCATGACCCACACGGTGAAACTTAAGCCTGGGACCACCTTAGAAAAGTTTGTAACATTACCCTCTGAACACGTTTTGGGGATTCGCTAAAAAGTATATATATATGTGTGTGTGTGTGTGATACATCAAAAAGCATCAAAATTTTGATTCGATCTGAATCAATGCTGTAGTAATTGAAATAGCGATGCATCGAAAGTGTTCGATGCCTTCCTACTCTCCCGCTGTTTACCCGCGCTAAAAAGGGCACGGGGAGTGTTTGGGTCAGCAGCAAAAATCTTACCTTGGAGATAAGGAAGGAAGACGGACAGGAGGGGAGGGCTGGGGTCCAGTTGAAAGCAATAAATCAGTCGGCTAACCAACATTATTTCTTTGAGTCATTATCTTACAACCACGTTTTTACCTATTATTAATTTATAATACACAGTGAGTTATTTGAAAACGCTAGATCTTCCTAGGGTGAAAACTATTCCTAGGGTGGGTAAAATAGTTGTCAAAAATACGGTAGTTTTACTGGCATGGTACGATAGTGGATAGTGGTATTTTTCAATCTGGCAAAACTGTCTACATCGTCACTCGTTATTTAATTTTGGCGCTTGTTTGTATTCGTCTGCCCTTTGAAACTTAAGTAAATACAACTAAGTTTAGGGTATGCGTTTTTATTGCAAAAGTTATGAAATGATGGATGAAGATAGGATGGAAGAAGAATTAATTGATCAAATCAGAAAATTATAACTAGAATTTGGCCAAGATGGTAGATTATCCTTGTTGGTCATAAAAATTGGTGTATAGGCTGAGTTTTAATCATTGAAACATGCATCACATGCATTGCACACGAATTGCATCGAATCAAATTGCATTGGTTCAAATCAAAATTCTTTGAATCGCATCGTTGCATTGAATCTAAATCAAATAGCTGCATTGCACACTCGTATATATATATGTATGTGTGTGTGTGTGAGTGCAAACTTTAGAGGTCACTTTTTTCTGATTTTCTTCAAATTTGGTGGAGATGTTTATAATGTACATAAATCTGCTCTGGAATCTGTATTGAACCCAGAATCGAAAATCAAAGCCCAAATTTTAGAATCGGAGTCAGAATTGAGAAATTTTGGAATCACTAGTTAAAGATAATCTTCAAAATGATGGCACCAATTCAAAAATAAATTAAAGCAATACCTTATCGTTAAATGTCCATACAAAATTGAAGATTTTTTAAATGAAAACAACAATGAAAATGTAATATAAATTTAAAATCAAAATGTTGTGTTTCAAGATTGGACGAAGATTATTTTGCAAGATTCAAGGATTTAAATAATCAAAATTCTATCAGTTATTATTAGCATTACATACTCTGTTAATGTAATTTAGTCTTAACCATAATTTAATTATGGCAATTAAGATACTTACCAATAAAGAAAGAAATACTTACCATTAATTATTGTTTTAGTTCAAGCTGATATGGTGTATCGGAAAAAAACACCCATACAAAATTATATGAAAAGGTATTGATGAAAAACATCTTAAGAATCCTCTTATATCAGACAAAGGTTTGGTTAGAGGTTACATCAGACAGCTGATAAGGCTACTCACCCTGACAGCAATGCGTACGAATATCCCCAGTAGTCCATCCTTCCACTCCATGGTGAGCAGATTGACCTCCCCATAGAGCTCCCCCATGGTCACCGACTTGGGGTTCATGGTGTACACGTTGACGGGACGGTAGTACTGACCTTCGACCCCGCCGGCGTGCAACTGGGTTAGCGTGTTCTTCAGAACCTGTACAGTAAATATGCGTAGGACGGAATACATTTCAGAACTACCGACTAAACAATAATCTAGTTTGCATCTTGATTATAAAAGAAATAGAACAAAATACTCTCCATAAATTTTTGACTTGCCCAAACACCCTACCCAAGGCTACCGTATCAAGGTTACCTTCATCCTAACCTGCATTGTGTAAAATGGCCTTTATTATTTGTTTCCTTGTTATTTCTTGGGCTATTCTACAGTGTCTACTTAAACCTCAATATAAATTTGCCTGACTTTACCTGGTTTACCAATTATTTTAAGAGGAATTTCCAGGTACTATAAAATTATTCATTTTCAGTTAATCAAGAACTTTGAATTAGTTACAAACAATTTGTCACAGTTTCAAAGAATTCAGACTGGGTGAATTGTGCTTTATCTTAAACTAGTTGATGTACCCGTTCTTCGCACGGGTTAGAAATTTAAGTTAGTTTGAAACAGCTGTTCTTGCTTCTGCTCTTTAAGCTGTCAAATGGAAGTATCCACAGCTGTTCGCATTACAGTTTCTGAATGTTTACTTTCTTCTGAAATGATAACATTTAAACTTAGAATGTTCACGGGGTGTACCCCAAGGGGATTTTAAGGAAGTGAGTAGGCCTACGTGTAGCATGGGTTCAAGATCTACCTTTGTGTAAAGTTTTAGCCCAGTCGGTTCAGTAGTTTTTTCGTTTACCCGGAACATCAGACATACACACAGACAGACAGATATCACCTCTCTTTATAATGTTATAGATTACTGTTTAAAAAATATGGTTAAAACTATCAGAATCCCTTGTTAAGTAGGCTAATCAGTACAGTAAAAGCCCGATAATCCGGCATCCGATGTTCCGGCACTTTCAATAATCCGGCATCAGTCTAAGAGCTATACAAAATGTTGGTTGTAAACTGTGTATGCCTTTCAGGCGCAATCGACCAAGTTCGCGGGCAATCGGCAGAAGTAACTGTACTGATAACTGTACTGCATGTATTCAAATATAAAACTGTAACTCTATTTTCTGGTTGAAATATTTTTATTTTTAACATTTTCCATCACTATCGAAATCAGAGAAAGTACAATATAATACAGAAAAATGGCCCGCTAACCAATGATTTCCTTTTGACACCATAATTTTAGCGGTATTTCCGCTATTCTCGCAATAACAACTATTTTTAGACGGCACTCAGTAATCCGTCACTTTCGGTAATCCGGCACTGCCAAAGTCCCGAACATGCCGGATTACATGTCTACTGTATTTTAGAGTTTCCTCAAAATTCCCTGACTCTTTTTCCCAACTGTTCCCTGTCTATCACGGGAATACCCAGGTCGCGCCACTCACGTTGAGCACCGTCGTCTTGCCGCCGCCCGTCGGCCCCACAGTCATCACGCCGTGCCGCACCTGCATCGTCTCGTACAGCTGCGTCACCTTGGTGAAGGTGCACGGCTCTGGCTGCAGCCCTTGCGACAGAATCACCTCTTTCATCACCACGTGCATCACTCCGTAGTCCTGCTCTGGCAGCACCACTCCGGGAAACAGATCGTTCAGGATGCCCTGAGCAGCAACATTACTGAACTTTATCAGGATAAATAACACATAACAACACGTATCATGCTACTATATAAATTATGAACTTTAACCACGTCTTAGCCAATGGTGTCGAAGATATTGTCCCACATAACCAAACTCAGGATATATAAGACAATTATCACAAATTATCAGACCAGTCCTCATGTATGGATCAAAAATTAATTTGAAAATAAAATATTGAGAAAAGTGTACTTTTTAGGATGGACAATGGAGGTTAAAACACAATTAGGAACTGAGAGGGTTATTTAAGGATTCAGATATTCTTGCTGAGGTACGGAGTAGAAGGATGAGGTGGGCAAGACATATTTTATGAAAAGAAGACGGCTCCTTACCAAAGAGAATACTAGAGAACAACCCAGAAGATAGAAGACCCCTTGGTAGACTGAATCTGAGATGATGGGATCAAGTGGAAAAGGACCTATGGAGACTGGGAAGAAGGAAGGAGTATGAAAGATGCAGAGACGTATGGAGGCAGTGTGTTGGGGAGCACAAGTACCATTTAGGGTACTAGTAGCCACAGCATTAAGTAAGTATAATGGTACATATAGGGCAGGATTCCCAGTTTTACTGCCCCTGGGCACAATACAGCTTGATCTGCTCTGCATAGGAACCCTTAGGGGGTGATAATTGTGCTTTAAGACTGTATTTTGAGTTTTTTTAATTTATGAGGGAAAATATTAAGTTTTGAAAGAGAGGAAATTAAAACCACTTTAAACTGATCAAGAAGTAGGGCAACGATAAACTTGTCTTTACCAGTTTTGAGGCTGACATTGGGTACACTGAATGAAGTTGTCATAACAATATGGTACAATAGCCTTTTGGCTGTCCATTATGTCAAGCTTCCCTTTCACCTTATTTGGTCCCTCCAATTGCAGTGGCTAGGAACGGAACATCTGGGTTCGTTCCCCGACCCGAGAATGTAGTCCCTGGCTGTTGTGCACGGATACCCTGTCAGTTGAGTTGGCCAGTGGGAGGGTAGAGCAAATCTGCCTGTTTGAGCCTGATCACAGCTGTCACAGGAGCACAAGAGTTGGCCCTCTTAAAGGTCAATTTGGCTGCCTATCCCATCCCACCCTTTCCTTTCCTGCTATATCCTATCCCTCCAGTAACCTGCGCAAAATTCCCGTTTATGGAAGACATGCCTAGCAGCTTTCCTAATCCAGCGATAACAACTAAGGGCAACGATTTTTAACTAATCAGTGAAAGGTAAATTCATTATTTAGACTTGAGAAACAGCATGACAGGCATTTTAAATTAAAACCTAATAAAATCGTTACATGACAATCGTTGGATGACAATTTTCCAACGTAAAGTTTAAATGTTGCATTTAATTAATTAAGGCCCACTGATCAAGAATCAAGAACTTCAAAGACAAGTTTTACGGTCACATTTAATTAACTAAGGTCCAAATTAAATTACATCAAATACTAAAAATTGTAAAATATAAAATTTCTTGGGTGCAAATTGCATGTCTTATTAGCAATTCAATTCTTCCCAATTGATGGATTAAACTAAAAGGGCTGTTCACAAAGTAACCGACCAGCTGTTAATAACGACCAGCTGTTGATAACGACCAGCACAACCTTGCGGAAAATTAATGAAATATACTAAATAGAAGATGTGACTTACGTGTTACAGTGCATCTTCCTACAAGCATACCTGGAACAGCTGTGCATCATCTTTCAAAAACTTGGGGAGATTGCTGTCCCGCAGTGCTCTTATCAGTACGACATTTTCAGGTTTGTCAACATTTTCTCTCTTTAAAGCTCCAGCCATGACCAAAACACTCTTGACAGCCCTGGAATTCAACTAATTGTTAATAGTCCTAGTACATTCACTTTAAATAATACTAAATTTAATGATGAAACACATTAAAAGAGCGAGACAGATTTCACACAGAAGCTACTGGCAAAACTTCTAGGTTATTTAAATAGTCAGTAGTTAAATATATCAATTCAAAGATTAAAGATAAAAATGTGCTCTTAAAAGTCTGGAACTAAAGTTGTTGGGGATCTCAAAGTTTAAATTGTTCTCATTTAAATAACACTATCAGCTTAATCATTCAATTTCTGGAGCTATTTCATCGATATACCAACAATAATAAATAAAATTATTTGTATGTATAGTTGTATATTATAACACCTACTTTTGGGTACAGCTCCTAAAATGCTAAACTTAATCACAATGCACTAAAAACTGAACAATCCTCCAATAAGTGTGTGGCAGCATAGAATATTATTAAAAACTCAAGTCAGATTGAATAAAAAAATAAATCCTGTCCTATTTCACCGCAAATTTTAAATAATTATTTCATGGATTCAACAAACAAACTTTTTCTAGTATACCAAAACCTTCAATTAATTCAGCTCAGTTGATTCAAAATCATAAAATGTGTCAATTTTGTGTGGAGAAATATTTCTTCGGAGGAAGTGTTTTCAATAATTGTAAAAAACATGAAGAATTCCAAAAGTTTTGATAGATATGACATGTAAAATAACTTTGTAAAGACAACTATTTTTGTTTACTTAGAACCTCTCACTTTCTGTTTTTCTATGTGTTTGCACCAGGGCTACTTTCCTGATGAACTAAAACTGAGTAGTCATTCCTGTTTACAATAAACGGTATCAGGAAACTGACACATACTTTCTCCCTTTTAGCTCAACTTTCATGAATAAATTACTTTTTATTTACTAAATATAAAATTCAAAGCACGGTCGAATGTGCAGAAAATCTTGTAAACAAGTTGTTTTAAAAAATATCCACCCAAATCCCTGTTTAGGGGGCTCTACAGAATCCGTGCTACACACGTGGTTTTAAGAGGGGAAATGCCCAGGCAACATATTTCAAATTGCCTCTATTGGTCAATGCTAACTTGACAAGCATATCAAGTTTGAACGAAATTGATCAATAAATAAGAGAGAAATACTAATTTTTGTATTCCCCATAAGAATAACATTGGACAACGTACTGTGTTTACCGCAAAATGAAAATTTAAATTTTCTCCGCAACCAGTAATTGTAGAATAGTAATTAAAAATACTAAATTATTTAGTTTTTTGATCTATTTTTAATGGTGAATAGTAATATTTTTATATTTATGTTTTTTTATGAAAAATCAAAAACTGAATTTTTGATATTTTAAGTCTTATAACTTCTGAACCCAAATTTCACAGAACTGCAGGTGGTGTCATTTTGTTGGAAAACTAAAGTTCTACAAGCGACTAAAGTTTAATCAAAATCGTTAGAGCCATTTTTGAGAAATCTTGATTTTTCTTTTTTTTGGCGGTTTTTGGGGGATAATTACCCTTAAAAATCAAAAATTCCAAAAAAGGAAAAATCGCCTTGAGATATCGTAGATTAGTACATACCAAATTTCATAAAAATCTGACCATTGGTTAGGGCTCTAGCTCTGTACACATCCATACAGAAAGTAAAAGTTGTTAGAATACTCACAAACTCCTCATGAAAAACTCATTGCAAACCTCTCTTTAAAGATCTGAAGATTCTGACTGTCTACAACTTATACATTTTTTATTTAATTTTATACATCTTTAAAAATCTGAGTAGTTTTATTTCAAGAAATAATATTCACTCCTACTCCACACAAAATTAGTCAAAAATGTATCTACCTTATTGAAGAATGTCCAAACTCAATCTAGCCATGTAATTATAGGAATTAAATTATATAACAAATTACCACACTCTGTTCTTAATATTCCATTTAATTTATTTAAGAAATGGCTGTTTACAAGACTACTTTCAAGCCCATTTTATTCTGTTGATGAATTTTTAGAGCTTCCAAGTAGAGATATTGTAATTTGATTAATTTTAGAAGAATTGTATAACTTGCAGTGATGTAAAATACCCGAGTATTTAAAACTCGGGATAATTACCCTGGGTATTTACCCGGGTAAATACCCAAAATTCATAAATACCCGGGTATTTTGGGTATTTATGATATTTTATGTAAAAACACCAATGTAATTTGTATTTGCCCTTACTACCCTTGTTATGATCAATGTATAACATTTGAGGAAATTGTATTGGTTAGATTTATTAATTTTGTTACTAATAAATAAATAATAATATGGGAATTTTTGTAAAAAGACCTGTCAAGCTTACAATCCACAGCCCTGCCAAACTATGAAGGAACTCGTTAAATACAAGACATTCTATACAAATTTAACAAAATTCAATTTTATAATTGGACAAATACAGAACAAAATCACAATGTAATTGAATTTCAATTATTTTCTTCCAAAATTGTAAATTTACTAAACACTCCCAAAGGCCATTAAAGTAGTAAATACGCAGTCCCCTAGGAATTTATCTCGATCTTGTTCAGAAGTTAAATGTGATCACCATGTTATAATCTTCAAAACAGTTTTCATGATCTTTTTATAATCTTTACAGCATTGGGCATTTCAATGAACCTAGTAAAATACCCTAAATGTTATAAAAATCATAAATACCCATGTTTTGGGTATTTACCCAGGGCTAAGGGTAAGTACCCAGGTAAATACCCATTATTTATTTACCTACCCGCTGGGTACTTACCCGGCCCACATCACTAATAACTTGACATTGTTTGTAACATGTATTGTGTTGATGACAATAAAATATTCATTATTCATTAACATGAAATCAACATAATTATTGGCTATATAAACAAATACATCAATCTAATACATAATTAAAAGTTTAAACTTATTTTGATTGTTTTTTATTGTTACCAAAGGGTGTAACAAAACAACCGAATTAGAAAAAAGTGATATATTGAGTTTTTACATGACAAACTAGTAATAGTGATATCAGTGTAGCCAATCAAAGTTCTAAAATCATTTCTCTAGATTTTCACAAAACAATTTTTTCTGTTAGACTGTTTATCTTTAGTAACCCAAATTTCAACCATGATGTAAAGTTTGTCAAAGTACAATTTTTAAAGCCTCTTGAAAACAAACTTGTTAACTGGACTTTAGTTACTAAATTTGCTATACCGCACATTTTTACCTCATGCCAAAGTCATAATGGTCTTGTTGAGATAGCTGTTCGCTGCAGAGTTTGTACATTCGAGTCATCTTTTTAGCCAGATTTTTAGATGATTCGAATCCTTCTGAGTACAACATTACTTCAGCGATTAAACCTAAAACATATTGAAATTAATTTTAAATTATATAAAAACGGTTTCAAAAATGATTGAAAACTAATTATAACAACAAACTAAATTTATATTTTGATAAGGTTAATTATTTTAAAGGTGAGATACTGGTAGCCAAATTAACAGAATATCACTATGTACTGCAATATTTTTATGGACTTCAATTTTGAATTTAGTAGCCTAATTAAGTAGGCTAATTTTAGAGTATTTTGATTTTAATCTTCAGTATCTAAAGGTCTAATTTATAATAAATATATTTTTTTTAATTTCACATCATACATATTTTTTGTATGTTTATCATACATCAATAGTTTTTATTTACATTGAAAGTAATATAATTAATCAGCTAAACAACTTATGCAATTGATTGGTTTTTAACTAATTTTTTAATTAATTTATCATGAATATTTCAAGAACTCCAAAGATGCAGATTCAAAACAATATTTGTTTCCTAATTTAGTTATTTTTACTTTTAATAAAATCAATAATAAAAACTGTATATGACCTTAAGTATTACTCAATACATCTTCTATTATACATACAAATTAATATTTAGTACAAATTAGTATGTATGACGGTACAGTACAATGACTTTAGAATGTGTACCGAGAACCGAGGTACAAAATCTTTTACTGTACCGAACTGTACCGATCTGAAATTTTTGGTACCGCAGACCCCTAATGAAAACTTTAATTAGTATTACTACTTATATAAACATTTGTTCAATCCTTTATAAATTACTCACCATAATCTGGCACCATCATTGCCATTGGTCTAAACAGGGACTTGAGATTGTCAGGCAGCTCCGTACGCCCTGCATAGCCTGGGTTCATGGTGATAAAGGCTGCACAAGTTTTGACGAGTTTGATTTCTCGTCCTTCAAACATAAACCTGAAAACAATGAATAAATGTCGGTTGATACAAATTATTCCCCATTAAAAAATGTTCAACAACAAATTAATTCACATAAAAGACTTACCTAGAAAGTTTTGCAGCTTTAGCATTCCGTATGGTTATCAGCTGTTGAGCTATTACCGACAACACTTCAATATCAATGCGGTTAAACTCATCAAAGCAACACCACGCTCCTGACTGAGCCAAGCCAGAGAAAAATCTACCCATCATCTGAAAAAAGGGAGCAGCTTACAATGAAAAGTACAAAGAGTTATCTACCTAACTATATTCTTCTTATACTGTCATATATATATATATAAATGTTTCAAAAAAGGGTACTCGTTAATAATGTTTTTAAAAATAATATATATATATATATATATATACTTATTTATTGATCTTCACTGATGCCAATGCCTTAAGGGGCCATGCATAAATTATGTCACGCTATATTCAGCCCTTTTTGATCCCCTCCCCCCTGTGTCACGCTGCTCATTACTCCCCTCCTCCCCCCTGTCACGTCACACTTATTTATTATTAAGTATTGGATTGAAGTGTTGGAGCCTTAAAGCTTGTCTAAAGAAACCGCAGTTTCAACTTGAGGTGTTGTGAGATTCTTCCTCTCGGTTGTATTATCCAATAAACTTTTTTTCAGCTTTACATTAGCTGCTCGATCACATTTACTACAGCACTGATAATAAATAAGAAACAAAGAGGCAATACAAACTGTTGGATGGAGATCTCCCTTTACAAAATGCACAATACATAAATAAAGTGAACATTTGCACCCTACCTACCAAAATAAATTATAAACATTGCGTTTGACTTAGGTTTGTATTTATGACAATTTGGTTTAGCTATACATATAAAATCATTTGATTACGTGCTTCAGTAAAAGACAAAGCAAAAAGCATGATTGATTGCACTGGATCTAGTTTGGAAATTATTATTTTTGACATTAGATGTGTAACTTACCTTGTAGTCTAGGCCTTCTGAACAGTTGAATACTATACACTGAACTGCGAGAGACTTGGCCAAATCCTTTGTGGATTCCGTTTTCCCAGTACCAGCAGGTCCCGCCGGCGCTCCTCCTGCAATAATGCCATCGTATCGCTAGCACTGGTACAATTCTTGATTATCCCAGGGTAAAATTTGCACTATATCTTGTGAATAATTAATTATTAACTTTAAAAATTAAAATTATCTCCATAATATAGAGCAACAAGAATGAAAAACCTTTCTCTTGCTTAAAAGAAATGCTGGTAGTAAAATTACTCAAAAAGGGGAAACTTATATAAAAAGGAAATGTTTGTTTAAACAAATGATAATTTCTTGAGAAGCATATTTTTTTGTATATTTACCGTTTTGTATGTAAGTACAGTATACGAGTAAATATATTTTTCAGTCTTGTGAGAAGTAGTTTATTAATCCTGTAAAAAAAACATGTGATTTAAGGATGCACAATACTTATGAGGAAAAACATGTAACCAGGGCCGGATTTAGGAGTATTGTAACTGCAGGCTAAATCCATTTGCTCCCCCCCCTCTTTTAGAGACTCACAGTTAATGGACTCATTTGCATATTATACATTCGTTTTAAACAAAAAATTATAGATTCAGTTAATCAAATTAAATTGTGCTAAAGAGTAAAACTAAAACCATACAAAAAATATGTCATTACTGGTTTATTTGTTGAGATTAAATTCAAAACTACACAGGAGCAGCAGAACATTAAAGCATTACCGTTTTTCATCACCGATTGACACCCTCTCTTGTTTTACCGAAACGTAAACAAGAGAGGTTAGGAAGGTTTATTGTGACCATGGAGGTTTATTGTATAACTGGAGGTAACACTGCTTCACTATTTTTGTCGAAAAAGCCAGCCGGTAATTTTGTCAGGTTGGTACTGGTGAGGCAAATTTCTCGTTCTTTGAACTATCCTAATTGGTTGATTTACTCCTATAAGTGAATCTACTCATGCAAATCACAGGAATAAAAGTAATACATTTTGGAACAAATTAACTTTTTCATTTGATTTATGTATCTAATCTTTCCGTGAAATATGATTAATTATGAGCAAATAAACAAATACAAGTTTATTAATTTTCAAATCATGAATATATATTTGTTTGAATCTCTTTGTCCACTCGTTCAATTCCAGCGAGTAGTTCTTTGCCTCACCAAATTTGGCAAAGAACGGCTCGAAATTTTGTTCATCAGTGTTGTCTCCAATACTGAGTTATTATGTGGAGTAAATTCGTACTATGCTATGAAAAAGAATAAACATATTTCCATTTCCGTACATGAATACGCTACATATCAAATATATGTCTAAAGAAGTTTCTGTTATTAAAATAATCAAAATGTATATTTAAATATGTAAATTTTTAGGAAATTTCCAAAGTCCCTTAAATTTTGCCGCTCTAGGCTGCAGCTTTATCAGCCTATTTAGAAATCTGGCCCTGCATGTAACAGAGGTTCATATAAATTTAAGATATCAAACTCTCTAATAGTCATATTAACAAATTAAAGGTATCATTTTAAAGCTAAGCAAATTACTTAGCAGGACTCAGAACTATATTTCAAAAATGTGAATTTATTTTTAAGTTAAACACGAAAATTTTAACAAAGTATAACAACAAAGTTTGTCAAGTAGTTCTATTGGATTGATATTTGCTAGTCTCAAAATAATTCTGATAATTCTAAATATTATGGTAAACCCATAATCTTCAGGTACGAGAAAATGTGTTCGCTTTCACCCGCTATTTTTCCTCAAGAGCCTGCATATAAACAGTTTGGCACTTGGCAAAATCCCTTGAGCCATAGTCCCTTTTTAACAAAACTAATGTGGCAAAATAGGATAAAAAATTAACATTTGCAGCTATTGTAGACTCATTGGCATCAAAATCAATCACTATAAAACACTCGGAACTGTAGTTAAACATTTTGTTTGTATTTGTGACTATTGCAAGTCACAGTCAAACCTTGACATTACGAATCTGAGGGACTGAGTACAACATTTCTTATATTAAGGAACAATGAGATTTGTTATATTGTGGTTGGGTTAGCAAGATTTCGAAATGTAGAGGTTATCAAATTTATTTATTAACCTCTTATCAACAATTTAATTTAATTTAACCTTGTTGAAATGCTGTGATTATCTGTTCATAGTATGGAATATCTATTTTAAAATTCATTAAATCATGGTATTTGTTCGACTGAGGTTCGTTACATCAAGGTTTGACTGTATATTTTAGTGACAATAACACTAAACAGATTTGCAAAACACTAGGATTTTTTCAGGATCTGTATGACCTCTTAAATGCAATGACACATGTTTTGCTTAGTAGCTGTGGTGATGTGGTATCATACATGGACATGGTATGATAAACAAAGCTGCTAACCTTGAAAAATAAAGTACGAATGTCAAAATACAAGACAAGATGAGCTACAGACCCAGGTCCAGCTGAAGTGCTCCCATTAGGCACAGGAAGCACTTGTCGGTGAGCGGCGTGATGACCAGACGCTCGGCAGCGCCCAGATACTCGTAACCGTAGATATAGCTGGCATTGGACATGCGAGCAACACAGTTGTCTATCTCCTTCTGCCAGTAGTACCGCAACTGCTTCAACCAATCAAAACTGCCACTGGCAGACAACAATGCGAAATTTAATATTTGAAAAGAGAAGAGGATGAAATCAAATATGTCTCACAACACTATAAAATTACTGGAAAGTAACTTAACTCTTACAGCCCAAGGGGTACAGATAAGTTGTTATATATGTATAAAAAAAACTAACCCTTTTAGTGCTGTAAAATAATAGTCATATAAATTGCACAATTCGTAGCTGTTTTTTGCAATTTTTTAAAATAAAAGGAACATGATCCTTAGTTAAATTTGTAGGATGTATGGTATTGTCCTGAAGTTATTCAGAACTTGTTTTTAGTCAGGAAATAAGCTGAAAAGGGCATTGATGAAGTGGTGAACGCCATCCAAAAAAATCACACTCCTTATAATTCCTTTATAATTCTTTATAATTTTTGTTGACGATTTTCAAAGTAGACAAGGGATAAACATAAATGTGTACCCCTCATGAAACTGTTGTAAAGCTCCAAAAATCTACACATTACACTTCAAATATTAATTTTTTGTTTGTTTCTGGTCTGATTCAAGTAAGTTACCATTTTTTTAAAACTACAAACATAGTTTAACTTAACACATGTATAATTCGCAGTACGTATCGAATGGTACATGCATGATTGCATGAGTACATCATTACTACTCTGGCATAGATATGACTCTTGAAAAAATATAGTATAAATATTATACGAGTGAACAATTTACAAGATAACAATTTACCTGGACATAACGTTTTTCTCGACTAATCCTGTTACAATGTCACGAGCATGGACATCCAGTGTAATAAGACTTTTCAACATCAGTCTCGTCAGCTTGGCCAAGTCTCCACGCACCATGATAGCGAGGTCATTCAGGTCCTGCAATACACATAGGCCCCTACAAGTATTATTTTTATTGATGAAATAAATGGTTTCAAGTTTTGTTTTGAGAGTTTCTATTATAGTTATGATTACTGTTATTACACTAGAGTTTTATACAGTGTTATTACATTGTTATTACTTTGTATGTGGTGAGGGAAATGAGAAGTTAGTTTTCGTTGGCTGGACACTGTAGACAGGAGGAGGAAAGTGGCCGCATTACATTATTTTCAATTTCAGCTTTTAGTTTTTGGCTGATAACCTGATTATATTAAGCCAATCAATATCGTACAGTCCTCGCCAAAGTCTAGTGGAAAATGTCTCAGGTAGTTCCTCCTGCCCTACCACCTCACACCTCCACTATTTTTCACTCAACCAGTTGAACTACGGCCAACAAACTCCACACTCCTCAACTCTTCAATAGGGCTGGGGAAAAATTATAAGTATAAAACTGGTTGACACTTAAAGTTGTACGTTAAAATATTGAAGAGTCCAGGATCAGGGAGAGTTGTGTCTCTGAACTTAGTTTAAGATTTTTTAACTTTTAATTTCAAAGTAACCCCACCCCCTTCCACTATCAGCCGAATTTGCAACCAGTGATTCCCAGCAATTCGAAAGATTTAATTTCATAACACAAACTTTGTAACATAAAGTATTTAAATATACTTTAAGCTACATCTGTTAAATAATCTTATCTTCTCCGAGTGTTTTTATGATTAAATTTACAATAAATTAAATTAATATTTTATAGTCACTCAAAAGATCTTTTAAGTATAGCTACAGACTTCCAAACTTGCAGTATATTTATAATATCAGCATAATAAAAAAGCTTGGCATATTCATAAACTTACAGAGAAGCAGTCAAGCTCGAGAGACTTCAAGTCGCCGGGATCCCCAGATTCCAAAGCCTTGTGAACATTTTTGCACCACATAGTCTGAGCCACAGTGCATGTTATCTAAAATTAGAACAATTTTTTGCATTAATAATGATGTTTTCATCTAAAGTTGAAATAACATATAAATACTGAAGGAATATAATGTTGGCAGTCTAACCTGGCAGTGAAGATATACAGTGTAACTGCATTGTTGTCCCCTTTTAAAAAAATATACTGACTTTTGCCATAAACAAATTTGACATTTTCGAGCTGTGATTACGTTGGGGTTGAATTCTTTCATCCCACAACTGCTAAAATTATTTTCCCTCTTAACCGTCCTTGCTCTAACCACCCTCTTTCCAGGAAATAACTCACATCCGATGCCGCGGCCGTAGTCCCAATACTGTATCGTAAAAAACGTTCAGGTCACAACAAGTAGGTGATATGTTTCCATAGTTAGCAAGTATTGCATATTAGTACTTATTTATGGTACCCTTTTTTAACTGTAGTATGAGTTTTATAATTGTTAATGCTTAATATGACAACTAGCTGAGGTCCTGTTCTCCGCACGGGAATCTAGCAGACTTAGAGCCATATGTTTAGAAAAGTTCACATTATGATCAGCTGACCACCTAAATAAACTATAACTCCATAAGATTAACATTGAGACTTTGAAGGCCTGTGTGGCGAAGCCCTGTAGGTGGATGTTTCTCAAACCCCCACAAGGCACATCTAGAGGGTAACAACTTTCGACTGATATCAAATATGTATGTGAAATAATTGTGTATGGGTCGAAAATTGACAAACAAAAATTAATAAATTCTTTTAATAATATAGATACCCAGGTGTTATTCGTTTTAACCGCCCTTTTAGTTATCCAATCCAAGGGGGCCTATTTTTGAACTGGGTGAGTGTTGAGTAGGTAAGTGAGTCACTCAAACCACTATTTTTTATTTCCAAATCAACAGATAAAAGTACAGATATTATTTAGGTAACCGTTCGGTTAATTACATCCAACCACACAAAATGTTTATTAGTATTTTCAATGAAAGTTTATATTTAACGTTAATAGATTTACTATAGATAGATATTTTTACTGAAACAGTCACCAACTCAACCATTTCTACTCACCAGGCAAAACGCTGGTGACTGAAAATGGGTGAGTTGACCAGAAAAAACCTTCTTCTTCTTCATGTTAGAAGGAAATTACAGAAGGAATCAATAGTAAACTGCCTAACTAGGTTATGTTTATTTTCCAATACAAAATGTAAAAATACAGTTGAATAACGTATAATTTATTATTAAAATGCTGAAAAAGTAAGAAAATGTTTTAAAATATACCAATTGATTTAGCTGAAGCAACAGAAGGTTTATAATTTTGTATATTGGTCATTGTTTACATCTGGCTTTTTGATTTGACAGATAGGTTAATCATTGCCCATTATTCATATCTCTTTTGACTTCAGTTTTAATGGCCCGCTAATTTGTCAGAGTAAAATATGAAATAAACACAAAAACGAGTTCGCACGCAGCACGCTGACGTGAGGGAAGTGAATTTCCACATAAAAACTTGTAAACCTCAAAATAAGTGTAAAAACCAATTAAACCAATAAGTGTAAAACCATTTGTCCAATTTTTATTGAAATCTGAAAACATTGATTTTTGGCTGTTCTGATACTCCTGGTTTCATTTACTTGCAAAGCTGAGAATACAATTTTGCGCATTATAACGTTAGGAGGTCTAGACAGGCTTGAAAGTAGGCGTGAGGTTTCTGGGGACGATAAAAGTACTCTGACAAAGGAATAACAGGCTTTTCTAGTGTAAAACCCCCATAAGACAACGTACTGTGTTTAGTCCATATACATTTTCTTTAATAACTCGGTAAATAATTATGCTAGAATGACGAGAGAGGGCTTAAAACTTTCGCCTCACTAATTCCCATCTTTTTACATGCATTTATTTTACATCTTGGGCTTTTATGACCCTTTTTGGACCCAAAAACTCAAAATTTGAAAGATTAATCCCCAAAAAAAGGGTTTTAGAGTTTTCCGATTGTTTTGCCCAGCGAATTTGTCCAACTGGTTACAGAAAGGAACGTCCCTACCAAATTTGAAGTAAATCGGACAAAAGATTTGACCGCTAGAGTGCAAACACATATATATATATAAAATTTTGAACGACCCCCAAAACATGTTCAGGGGGTCACGTTAGGAACTTCTATGGTGGTCTAGGGCTTAAGTTTCACCGTGCGGGTCATGCTAATAGTTCACTTTCCAAAGGAAATTCACTAATAAGTACTTTCTTGGGCAGCATATACGTGTTTAAAAAGGATAAACTAAACTATGTCTCACAACACTACAAAGTTTATTTACACTTATACTGTACTTACGTACAAGACGGTAAATTGGGTAAGTATAAACAAAGGTCCTCTTTTATGTCAGTAGGCATAAAATTCCAAAATGTTATCCCCATATAAGTTTTTTTTTATGAAAGTCTGTGTTTTTAATGTTAACATAGTTTTTATTTCTTGTATTGCGAGAATGAATTTCAAAGCGCAAACTGAGATTTTGCAAATTATTTCTTAAATACGTAACACAATCAAAAATATATATATCGTAGACTGTCAGTACATCCAAGTTTTTAAAAATGGTCTCTTACATGATCATCACAATTTAATTTTAATATTACTCTTATTGCCCATTTTTAAGTTATATAATTTTATGTAGATTATAGATATTGGTTCCCCCATATATGTCCAACGCTTGCAAATGAATATTATCATTAGCGTTTACATATATCCAACACGTGGGAAGGGTTAACTTTTTTTCAAAATAAAAAATAATAACATAAATCAACAGAATGTAGTAAACCGTTGAACTAGTGACCTGGCACGGGTGGTACAGCACCCAGTCGATACGCGGTCGCTTGGTGTAGTCAACGAGCGCCTCCTTCATCTCCCGCCGCAGACACAGGAACATCGCCTCCTCCACCTTCCCCAGCCAGTCCTCGACATTCCCGCGAGCTCTCAGCCCCTGCAATCAACAGTGAATATAGTAAACCATTGAGCTAGTGACCTGGCACGGGTGGTACAGCACCCAGTCGATACGCGGTCGCTTGGTGTAGTTAACGAGCGCCTCCTTCATCTCCTGCCGCAGACACAGGAACATCGCCTCCTCCACCTTCCCCAGCCAGTCCTCGTCATTCCTGCGAGCTCTTAGCCCCTGCAATCGCAATCTTACTTTGTTACAAATTTTAATTTGGCAGTCATAGCTGAGCGGGTTGAGTACTGCCTTACACCCAAAAGACCCTGGTTCAATTCCCGGTGAAATCCATTTGACTTTTGAAACTCAGACTACCACCGTGCTTCAGAAGGCACGTTAAGCCGTTGGCTAATTAAGTCATTGATAGGTCATATGTCAGAGGCACTAGTGTGACCTGAAAACTCTGACTACAGACCTTGGCCAGAAAGTTACACAAACTTTACTTTGCCTTTTAACAAATATAACAAACTTTACTTTGCCTTTTAACAAATATAAATCTCATATTTATTAAGTCATATTCAATTTAAGATAGGCCCAATTTAGTTCATTAATCACCAATAGATTTCAGGGGCATGCACCCCCGATGCATGAGTAGCTATACTTTTTTATTATTTACTCTATACAGGAGAATGTGGATTTTAAGAGGTGACTTATTAGTGGTATTTTCTTTTTTTTTACCGATTGAATTGCTGGACTACAGGCTGCATTCAATGTATATCTTACATTGACACATTGTAAGTATATGACTTTGCCTATTGCTGCTGGGGGCTTAAATGACAATACAATTATTATTGTTACCCGTTTACCCTCCTTATCTACGTTATTTTTACTTTTCCTCAGTGACCCTTTTCCTTCCACAGTGTGTTTCTCTCAGTCAACCTACGTGTTTGTCACTACGTCGCTCTTCTACATAATATATTCTACAATTTCTTTACCGGTATTATTACTTTATTTCCAAATGGTACAGCAAAACAAATAAACAACAAGAACTATCTAAAGGTAGCCCATCTGAACAATCTCAAGTTGATTAAAAAAGAAGAAGAGGATTGTATGCTTATGCTTATTCGACGTGATGAATTTTTAGTTTCCAAGAAGAGAATTGTATACCTTGACGTTTTTGTAACATGTATTGTATTGATGACAATAAAATATTCATTATTCATTATTATTACAGTTACTCTTATCCCCACTTATTTCTTATACTTATCAAAATCATCTTTATTCAAAACTTGTATCAGCATACAAAGGATAGAGTCATGTTAATTAATCTAAGTAAATACAATTTACATTACATATCATAAAGTTAAAACTAAATCCTGGTACACCTGGAATCCTGGTTACAATTACTCATTACATTTCATATCACGTAGTAATGTCAAATAACATTTCATATGAAAGTTTTTGATTTTTTAAACATTTAGACATATTTTTTGAGACATGATAGTATGAACTTGGTGATGTAATAAGAAATTTTATTGACTCTATTCCATGTATTTTGATGTACTTTTTTGGAATAAATAAGTTTTGATTGATTGATTTACTACTCATACAAGTGGCAGTAGTACCCTGGATTCATGGCTAAAATAGCCAAAAAGCAGCACTTTTTGATTAAGGTATGGCACTTTCTGTGGTCATAGTTTATGCCGAAAGGTAACATTTCAGGTAGGAAGCCACTTAAAAATCCATGCAGGACACCAAAATGGCGGCCATTAAAGATGGCTACTATTGAAATTATAAAATATGTCATAACGTGATTAATAATTATCCGATTTCAGTGAAATTGGTTTTGTTTAAAATGCTTTTTTAAACAAAAACTTTTTTGTATTTAGACAATTTACGACAAAATAGTGATTATCCAGATATTTAAATATAATTGATTAATTGGCCAAATTTGCATGATATAAAAGATAAAATTTCTAAATATCCCTGTTGCAGCTAATTTGCAAACTCAGCAAATTTCAAATGTATAACATTTTTATTTTCAAAATAAGGAAAGTTGAATTTATTGCTACGGGCAACAACAGGCCTGATCAACCTGTTTTTATCTTATCTGCTGGAATGTGAAACAAAGTTACAGCCCCAGCCGGCCCAACCGAACAATTCAACTTTGTCCTTCTTTGGTCACCTCAACTATCTACAGTCAGGCTAGATTTTGCTTTGCCCTCCCCCTCTGTTTCTAAGTTCAGAGTGAGTCTGCCATCAAAGAAGAGGACATGCTACCCACTTCCTGACCAACATTGCTCCCTGCTATAGCTCAGCTCATACAGTGGATTTTAGTTGAGGTGAGATATTTGATTCTTGTTTGATTTAATAATTTGTTTGATTTTTACCTTTGATATTTACATCTAATTAAATAGTAAACTTTTGAAAACTAAATTTTGCTTAACTAATAAATGAATTTCTACCAACCAGAATGAAGCTTGCAAAATATAAAACTCACATGAAAATGTACAATCATTTTAACTTATTATTTGTAAATATTATATCTAACTAAAATTTGGTATTTGCGGTTAGCAGAATGGCTTACAGCGTGTTTTCTGTAATTATATGGTGAGTGTAATTTTGTAGTAAAGTTTGTAGAAATTCTTTGCTCAACCAACATGCAACTTTCATGTCTAAGCACAACTGAGCATGAATTGGCTCCTGATTGTTACTCATGTTAGCATAGTTCTTGTTTTCAGAAGAAATATTGGATGGTTAGTATGTTGCAAACTAATGAAATAAATTATTTTAAAAAATAAATAAAATATGCTGATATAGATGAATTTTTGTAGACATTTTTATTAAAGTAAATTATTTCATGGGATACATGTTAAGTGTTAAATGTTATTTAAATTTGTCAATTCTAAATAAAAATGTGATACTGTAAAATAGTTTTAAATGTTTTCAGATTAGGCTATATGTATATTTTTGAATTTTTATATACAATTTTTTAGTTAAAATAATGAATTGTTATTACTTATTACGAAATGGTTTCATTTAATATAATGATAATTTTGTTTTAACCGTAGTTTGAACTATAATAAATTGTTCTATCGTTATTTCTTGTAAAAGTTTTGTTGGATTTAAAAATCTAAATGTTGATAATTACTAAGACAGCTGAAGAAAATATTAATTAATCAAGTCTGTGGAAATTATGAATTTTAATGATTAACTTGATTAAAAATGTAAATGCTTTTAAATGATGTTAGGTTTCTATAAATTTGTAACTGAGCCTAGATTATTATACCTAGCTTCTATTGCTACCTTGAGCTCATGGGAGCTGTAATTGTCAGTGACCATTCATTTGGTACCTACACCTGCCTACCTACCTGCGACTACCTTCTGGGACTACCTACTGTAGCTACTTACCTGTTGCTACGCCTAGCTGTCCCCTACATGATGTGTGGACCTGGACACTTACCTGGCCTGGTATCGACTGTGTACCGATAAGTGGCAACCATTTTGTGTCTTTAATGAACTTACCTGCAACTAATAGTGTTAACTGGTACCAATCTAATTTAATTACTCAAGGCCTGCCAGAATTTTTGGATTATTAGAACTGCCTTATCTACTTGTGAAACTTAGTGCGGGACCTAACTGTGTTCTCCACGATTCATCAGCACTTCAGCGCATTGCGTAGGCTAATTAATTAAGAGTATTTGTTCTATAGTCTGATTAATTTAATTTCACTGTTATAGTATTTATATATTAAATTATTTACTTGTCTATTTCCATGTTTATGATGTTTGATTGTGTATTGTAATGTGTAACCATTTCAGGGACCTATAGTGGCCGGCCAAAGTATAGTTATTTAAATATTCTGTAATTTTCATTATATGTTAATACTAAGAATATGCTGTCTTTGCTTTTGGGTATGAAAATAATTTAATAAAGCCCATGGACAATTGTTTGAACAAATTTCTCACTTGAACGTAGATTATTGTAGTTGGCTTACTTTGTTCAATAACTTTATTGAGATTTTTATTACTGATTTGTTACAATAAACCAGGCTCTATAAATATAATATTTCTGTTATTGTCATTTCATGACCATTAATTTTTCGGCAGTTAGTTAAATTAAATTGAACATTCGTAAGATTAGATTTTGATAACAATTTTGCTACTCAACGAATTTTCTCAATCTAATCCAAGTTTAATTTAAATTTGACACTCATTTTGAACCAGATAATCTTTTATTGTGGATTTTCATTAGTTGTAAGATTGTTGATGTTTGCATTAATTTAATATAGTTATATTTGTAGTATTCACTGTCCATTTATAAGTGAAATTTTCATTTTGGTTGGAAACTACTTAAAATCTCAGTATAATTTAGGTGTGGGTCTTTTCCTTGTTCTTGCCCAAACCCTTCACCCATTAGAAAACAAGGTGGCACCCTCTTTAGACAAAAAAGAAGCAATGATAAAGGAACGTATCAGTGCTTGTGACATATTGAAAACCTTCCCCGCACCCCCTCGCCTAGCAAAACCGGGACCGCTACAAATGGTACCTCACTACGTCATGAAGCTACACCAACTTTCATCCACGCATAATCATAAACAAGCCATATATGACATTTTATTTATTCTCCAAAGAAAAACATTAGGACTGAGTATGTAGTTTTGCTACCATAGGGACCACAAAAATGGGTTTGTTATTTATATATCAATAAACCCCTACCATATGAAGCCACACACCACGGCTTCATTATGTATTTTCATTAATAAGCGAGATATAAAATTTTACTTACTCTCCATAAAACTAATATTGGACAATGTACTGTGTTTAGCACTTTCAATGTCTTAGTAACCGATTGATACAGCGCAATAATTTAACATACTAAATTGTTTGTTTTGTTTATGACAAATTTAATGGTGGAAAACAGAATTTTGATAAAAAAAATTATAAATACAACTTTTAGAAAACCTGTTTTGGGGTACAAAACCCCCTTAAAATGGTGCGGCCTGTCTACTTTTTGAATTCATGAAAATAGTCACTACATTACATATGTATACCACATTTCATCAAGAGCGGACTTCTTTTACGACAGTTGGCGTCCCTACGCACACACACACACACACATATGCTGTATGTGTGCGCGCCTATTAAATTTGTGATTTTAAAAACTGAATTTGTATCTATTCATCTATAACTTGACATACTGAAGTTTAATTTGTATTTCTCTTCAATCAACTTAATAAATCATCGTTCAAAATTTAATTTTAAATTTGTCAGCAGTTTTTAGGAATTATATATTTTATAAGCAAATTTGGCCAATTAATCAATTATTTTTAAATATCTGGAAAACAACTTTTTTTCATGAAAAGTCTAAATACAAACAAGTTTTCGTTTAAAATGGCCTTTTAAACAAAACCGACTTCACTGAAATCAGATATCTATTAACCAAGTTATGACATATTTCATAATTTCAATGGCAGCCATCTTTTTTTGGCGCAGCTGAACAATAGACAGACTGACATAAGGAATAACGGACGTTGAGGGGGGAACCCTCGCTGCATAAAACTCTTTCCATAGAACAGTACAAATGTACTTAACTTGAATATATGATACAAACATGCATTATTTCGTTTTCACAAATAAAGTTTTGGTTTCTGGATAATCCGAAAATTTGGTAATCCAAACACAGCCTGGCCCCAGTTAGTTCCAATTAACAGGGTCTTTGTGTATAATAAGTGTTGGAATTCCACGTTTGAAAATCATCTGACCATTGGTCCAGTACCTTGCCCAAAGAAACAACTTCGTTCTCGGGGGAAATCATAGCCACGATGTCGGAGGTGAGGACAGTCTCGAGCTCCACGTTCTCGTCACCTTCCGCGGCACCCTCCGGCACCACCTGCTTGGTGCCGAACTGCAGCTTGGCGATGGCGTCGAAACACTTCCGCAGGTGAGGCTGCACCGCGTGGGGGTTCCTGGTCTACGGCAAACAATCAGATTTTTAAAATTGTAAATTACACTACCGAATATCGAAGGCCACCTCGGATATTACAGAGGTGTATTATATTATTGGGGTTATACATAAACAAACACGTTTATCATCGGTGAAATTAAATTATAACTTATCTTTATATATAATTATTCTGGAAGCGAAGTCAAAATTGTGGAAGTTCGGCAAATCGCAGGATGATGGGAGACAGCTTAAATTAAAGGTCTTGATCCCAGGGACTTGGGAAAAATAGCAGTATTTCAAAAAATTACCAGGAAACAAGAAATAACACAAAACATCTCCCATAAAAAAGCATGGAGAATTAAAAGCGTCTGCTTTGTTTACATTAAAACATGTGATTAAGTGCCTGCTTTGTTTACAAACTGACATGTTTTCATCATCATCATCATCATCATCATTGTTTTGGATTAGGAAACCCCAGCATAGCTGCTAGGCAAATCTTCCACGAGCGGGAATATAGCCCAGGTTACCGGAAGGATAGGATACAGCTGGAAAGAAAAGGGTGGGATGGGACGGGAGCCAAATCGACCCTTCAGAGGGCCAACTCCCGTGCCCCTGTGACAGCTGGGATGAGGCACTCAAACAGGGGACCCGCATTCTGCCCTCCAACTGGTCAACTCAACTGACAGGGTAACCATGTGCAATTAACAGGGACCATCCATTCTCAGGTTGGCAGGTTGGGGACCAAACCCGGAGATTCTGTCCCTAGCCGCTACAAATGGAGGGACCAAAGGTGAAAGGGAAGTTTGTCATTATGGACAGCCAAAAGACTTACCATATGTAATGACAACTTCATTTGCTGTACCCAATGTCAGCCTCAAAACTGGTATAACTGGGACTAATCGGTACGGTAAGCAGTAATAAAATTGCCGCACTTTATCATATGTGTATTCGAAAACCAAACAGAACAAATACAGAAAAAGTATATTAAAAGAAAAACATACTGGCAGAAAAACATAATGTATTTAAATGTATTTAGGTAAGCTTTTGATTATATTTAAATACAGATTGTATAAATTGTAAACTATAGCCTCCAACAACTTTTAAATCTTGTAACCAAGTAACACAACAGAATAAGAATTTTGTTCCAACGAGATGACACATACTCAGGAGACGTCCAAGTTGCCTACTAGTCGCAACAGAAGTCGACGGCGACGGAAGTTTATCACATTCACTCACTGTTTGTTTTAAATAGTTAAACTATAAAGGCTATCAAAACTACAAAACTATACACAACTTGTTCAACAAATTTTAAATAATTTCTTTATTACCCCTGTAAGACAAATTTTATCATCAAAGACGAAGCGCGATCGCTTTAAGTAGTGATCACGTCCAAACGTCATTGTCACACAAAGAGTAGATCTAGAAAGTGAATACCCGTCCCAGGACTACCTTAAAACTGGTCTATACCAGTTTTGAGGCTGACATTGGGTACATCAAATGAAGTTTTCATTACATATGTTAAGTCTTTTGGCTGTCCATTATGACAAATTTCCCTTTCACCTTTGGTCCCTCCATTTGCAGCGGTTAGGGACAGAATCTCCGGGTTTGGTCCCCACCTGCCAACCTGAGAATGAAAGGTCCCTGGCTGTTGTACATGGATACCCTGTCAGTTGAGTAGACCAGATGGAGGGCAGAATGTGGGTCCCCTATTTGAGAGCCTAATCCCAGCTGTCACAGGGGCACGGGAGTTGGCCCTCTGAAGGGTCGATTTGGCTGCCGTCCCATCCCATCCTTTCCTTTCCTGCTATATCCTATCTTTCCGGTAACCTGCGCAATATTCCCGCTTGTGGAAGATGTGACTAGCAGCTATGCTGGGGTTTCCTAATCCGCAACAATGATGATGATGAATGAAGTGAATACCACAGAGAAAGAAATACGCAGTTTCCAAAATTATGAAATATGACATAAAACTATGGACCAATGTAGGCTAACCTTTTCTCTTTGTTACAACAGTAGTTTGGGTAAAACATATGTTTTTATTAATCAACGTTTTAACAACCAGACTAATATTTAACCTAAACACTCTTTTAAACCGTTCACGACATATTTAATTCAAACGTTTTCTTTCGGTTGGTTTAATTTCCATCCATAAAACGTAGGAAGTGTCATAATGCCTATAAGGAAATGTTATGGCCGATTTATGCTTTTCAATTGATGTACATGATATTACGTTTGCATATCAAAATAAGTGTCAACCTTCTGCATGTTTAATCTCTGTAACACACGATCGTAGATCAGAATGTATTTTCTAAATGTTTGGCGATTTTAAGTATCAAGTACTAATTTGAGCTTAGGGGTCCACCGTTATACAATCGGCAACGTTCAACACAAAACAGTGTTATAATTTTGTTGAAATAAAAAAACAGATTTATGTGTTTATCCCTCAGTTTGGTTTACAAATTATTTAATGTCTTACAAATTCGGTAGTTGGTTTTTGTTAAAGTTTATACCGCCTACATACACTGGCCAAGTCTAGGCGAGCAAAGACGAGCGTAACAGTATAAACACGTAGTAGTTCCTAATTAACCTCTGTTATTCTCGATGTTTATGTACATTATAAAATTACTCGCCGAGTCGTACGCGACTCGACGAAACATTCAGCCAGTGTGTGGAGGCAGGTTTATCAATCTAAAGGCTCTAAAGGCATTTCGTCATCATTCGTGATCGTGAACCCATAAACTCGCGTAGGCCAGTCCAAGTTGAAAGTAGCTGCCGTGAGCAAAGTAACTTCACGTTGTATAAATGGAATGTCAACGGATGAAAAAGATATTATGAATAAAACTGAAGGAATGATGTGGTTGATAAACAGTGAATATTGATTTTTTTATAGTTGTAGGCTGTAGCGTACCGATTAGGTACCAGCACCGTTAGCGGTACCGAACCGAATACGGTAATTCATTTTGTACCGTACCGGTACCGATTTTTCGGTGCACCGCAGACCCCTAGTAAAGAGTTAAGGCAGAGTATTGGAGCAAGGTTAGGGGCAATGGCCCCTTCAAGCCATTAATTTAATGATAAAACATCAAAATAATTAGAAAATTACAATTGTAAAACTTTAAAATAAAATAATATTGCCTTTATTACATTGTTCTTTCAACCTGTCATTTCAATCTTAAACAACCTTAGGAAAGAAAAAGTACAGTATCTTAAGAAATATTGTAAGCTTGGACAGAAGGGCCCGACAATACATGAATGTACCCAATGCCGATGCCCTACATGCTTGTTTGTTAGTACAATGTTTATAATTATCCACAGACACAAAAATCAAAAAATGATTTTGTATCCAGTACTTAAATAAGTTATTTAGGTAATCAATAATCATGATAAATTTTCTAACTCCAACAAGTTTACAGATTTTGACACTTACTTATTTCATTGCGGGCAAAATAAAAAAATATTTGTCGCCTCGGGGTGTCTCAGAAGCAGCTATATTAAATCCATTTACTATTTACCTGGGCCAAAATCTCAAGAAGTTCCTCGTTAGAAAGAAAGTAAAAGCGCGGGAATGCGACTCTCTTTGTTTCCAAGTAAGCCTCCAAACATTTCAAGATTTGATCGAGCAAGTTGTTGTTATTCTGGAAAATTTCTAACAATCCAGGATATGTGCAAGCTGGTAAAGCGAGAGGATTCTGAAAATTACAAAACCCAATGTTATACTAACTCCAGTACAATGTTACAAATTGAAAATGGATCCATTAATGGTTTACATAAATTGAAATATTAATCGTAATAGTAACAATTCCATCTTCAATAAAACTGCATTCACATAAATTCTGTATACTCCTACTCTACAAAGTTTTCTGAGGTTTTTATTGGGGACAAATACGGGTTTTAAAAATTAATTTTAGAGTAGTATTTACTTTGTAATTCCTATAAGTCCCAATAATAACCATTGATAATCCATGGTGGTTAACAGTAACTAGGAGTGTAAATACTAATATTATATACAAAACCACTAAGTGTACAGCACATAAAATAAACTAGACATGTCTGCCGACAACTCATCATAATAAAGATTAAAAACTACCCCCGTAGCAGCAAACCTGGGTACTCAGCGAATTTCCAATGCATATACATGTATCTTAATGCCACATACCAAGTTTCATCAATATACATTCATAAATAAACTATTTATCACATTTTTAATTTTTCTCCATTAGAATAAAATGGTGGCTGAGTATGCAGGTTTACTGAAACAAGGAACACAAAAAATGGGTTTTTATACAAATATCTATATAACTCAACTGGGTAAAGCTACATACCAAGTTTTATTAATTTATGTTAATAATTAAGGGAGATAACATTTTTCTTATTCTCCATAAGAATAACATTGGACAACGTACTGTGTTTAGCACTTTCAATATCTCTGTAACCAATTGACGTAGATAAATGATAAAAACACCAAATTGTTCGTCTATTTAAGCCTAATCCAATGGTGAAGTAAAATTTGATTTACTAAAGTATTATATGTAAACAACTCAAAAAACCCACTTTTGGGGTACAAAACCCCCTCAAAATACCCCTTTGGATAGAGTGATCTGGCTGTTTTTCGAACTTCAAGTCATAAATTTTGCTTTATATGTTTGTACCAAATTTCATTAAAATCAGACCATTTTTACGAGAGTTATCGCACCCACGGACATATATAATACAGTTTTGAATGAATGGTGTTTTTGGTATCTAGGGACCTCAAAACGAAAAGTTATCATGGTCCCAGGCCTAGGTCTTACCATGCCGACAACGGTAATAGCTTCTTCCCTATAGGGGAAATTCGCTAAAAAACAAGAAAAGTATCATCCAAGCAATAAAGGTCGTGTCGATGCCAGGAAACAAGACAAATAACTTTAACCCAAGTCTATAATTAACCATGGACACTTTTTATGGTTTTCTCTTAAATGCAAAATATCTTTAATCATAAATGCATCAAGGTTCGTTAAACAATTATAAAATTAAATGTGTCAATGAGATGTGCATACATTTAACATGTTCAGTGCTGTGTGTGGGATTTACAGCAGTTTCTTAACAAGGAAACAAATGCAATTATCAAGATAAAATATGATTAACCCATTGAATGTGTTAAATAGCAATGCTATAAAAGATTTATACTGTAGTATGGCACTGCACCAGTCCGGCGGTATTTAGACAGGTGTGGATAGGGAATCAAGAAGAAACTCATTATTCAAAGCTACTGTAAACGAAGGGCTTTCGATCATTCAGTTGCATCATAGTTCACACGCCAGATGCTGTACCAGTGTGGTGAAATTCCTTGTGACGATTCAATAAATGTTTGAATTGTTATAAAATATTAGGTGTACTAAATCACACTGATGTATTTAGTTCTTGTATTTTACAAATTACACAATGTTTCTTAATAATAAAGTTGTAAAATATATGTTTAATTAATTTTAAAACTTCGGTGTTTTTTCAAAATGAACAACTTTTTACTTGATGACAGTTGTATCCCTGTATATTAGATTGACAATACCTTAGCTGTGCGTCTCATAATCTCTTTCCAAGACTTGTCAACTTGTAAAAACATCTTGGACTCTATTGGAAGCTGTCTCTGAATGTCAGGAGCTGAGAATATTGACTCCAGATACAACCAGTTGGTCTGGCATTCCGACCATGCATCCTGTAATAAACAAATTAAACTAGCAAACATTTTTTCACTTGATTTAAGAATTGAGTCCTTTGATTTTCAAGACTAGTTATATTTTATACATATTATCTAAATTGTGTGAGACATTGGTGTAGTGGTCAAGTTGGCGGCCCTGTCTTGGGTTCGAATCTCAGTACCATCAAGAAAATTTTATCAGTGAACACCGCCGGAGCTGATCAGTCACAGCCGCCGGTTTTATCAGTTTTGGGGGAGCTGTATTGTAACAGCTTCCCCCTTGCTTTGCTGCATACATTCCAAACTAGGGGTATGCGAGTAGTGATTTTTTGAATCGAGTCGAGTGGTGCCAATTATTTTCGAGTTTCGAGTATTTTCGAGCGAGTATTTGCCATCAGTTGGTAGTTTAAAATAGTGTAATGGGATTTGGATAGCACCCTAGGTTTGACAATCTAAACATGGTTTCTAACTAATACATGAGTAGCAATACAAAGTTTTGGCCACTACAATCAAACTGGATTACGTATTGACAAACAAAACACAGTTTGAAATTTGTTTCCAGCCGATAAAACACGGTTCGGTTGTCATTTGGCCAAAATCACCTGGTCTAGACATCGCATATAATCAATATTAGATAACGAAATCGTTAGTTACGGCCGATATTATGTTTTCCGTCGTAATTTACGGCCGATTTTACGACATGCGATCGCCCTTTGCGGCCGTTATTACGAGTTTGGCCGGTCGCAATCGCTTTCGATCGTCATTTTCGGCCGATTTTACGTGATGCGATCGCCTTTTGTGGCCGTTACGCGTTTTGGCCGGTCGCAATCGTTAGCGATCGTCATTTATGGCCGATTTTACGACATGCGATCGCCTTTCGCGGCCGTTAATACGCGTTTTGGCAGATCGCAATCGTTAGCGATCGTCATTTGCGGCCGATTTTAAGTGATGCGATCGCCTTTTGCGGCCGTTTTTACGCGTTTTGGCCGGTCGCAATTGTTAGCGATCGTCCGAAAATCGGCGGGAAATACTCGCTCGAACTTTCGAGTATTTTTCAAAACTTCGAGTCGAGAAATACTCGGCCGAAAACTCGAAGTTTCGAGTACTCGCACACCCCTATTCCAAACACAGATCTGCAGCCTATGTGGACGGGCAATGTCAGGCGAAAATAGGCTGCCAACCTCTTTTCTATAGGCTATATAGACAACATACACATTATGCAGAGGTCTAAGAAAAATTTGATATTTAAGAAATGATTGCAGACATTTGCAATCACTGAACAAGAAAAACAAGTTTCACAATATTTTGAGTTCTGAAATCTGATCCCATCAGATGAGAATATCTAGGACATAACAAAATTAGTGGTACAATCCAGGCAAAGCTGAAAAAAATAAAAAACACAAAAATGCGTTCTGATCAGATTCCCGATACAAAGACGTTGTGAGAAGTTGTTTTTCTCATTGATGGCAAATATCCCAATAATTTCTTAAAATAATAGTTTGTTATCCTATTTAAAAAGCATTAAATTATTCTAATTATTAATCAATTTACTGATTAAAAAAGTAAGGTAAAATTATTATTTTCACAGCAACGCAGCAGAAGCATAGGCAGTAGCCTATGTCTGCTGATTCAAATAAACATATTTGTTTTTTATTCCGACAGCTAAATTTGAAATTCTTAGTTAAGACTTCCACAGTACAGGTCTGTTCACGGTGCCTGGCATGTAGAGGAGGTAGTGCGAGGGAGATAGTGAATACCCCCACTACTATTCCCTACTAACAATTCAATTCAATTCAAAATATCTTTATTCATCTTTTATGTACATAAATACATTGAATAGCGTCAGTACAGTATATTATGTAGGTCCTATAACAAGTATTGTTTAAAATAAAATAACACACTACATAGCAAATACACCAATTCCAATTCCACTCCATTATTCCAGAGTATTTACATGTTTAAATATTCCTCAATGGAGTACAGCCTCAATTCCATAATGTATTGTTTTAATTTTATTTTTAAAGTGGTCTGGTTTGGTTCATTCTTTAATAAGCTTGGTAGTTTACCCAGAAACTTATTTCCCATATAAGATGATTTTGTTTATATAATTCTAATCTGTGGTGATTTCTAATCATTGTAGCAGGAGGAGGGTAAAATATATTTACTTGTTGGTGCGACCATAGGTAGCGGGGGGATAGGAAGGGTGTGACAGTTGGGGGGGCCTACTATATGTAGTCGGGGTTAGGAATGTTATGCTACTGGGGGTTGTGCTACCGTATGTAACCGGGGGACTATTGGGATATGTATGCTACTTGGGGTGGCTAATTGGGCTGCTAATTGGAATTGACATAACTATATGGGGGGAAAGAGGGGCGTACTAATCTGGGGTAATAAGTGGGTAATACAACTGTGTGGTAACTACAACTGGGATCTTGGCGTGCTGACTCTGCTACTGGTAATTTAGGACTAGCCAAATAATTAGGCAGGCCAAGGTCTGGCCAAGCCATGTGGTGCTAATAAGTACTGAAAAACTAATAGGGGGTTGGAAAACGTGACTGGGTGTCCAGAGACCTATGGATCTTTACCAGACCAGAATGCTATACCAGCCAGCTCTGATGATGGGTTAAACTATTAATAACTAATAAATATCCTTCCAGACCTAATAGTGAAATTGTTACAAGTGTCTAAACCTGATAAAGTGATAACTGTATTGGATAATATATGAATAACTAAGTTCCTGAATCTAAGCAATGATAGTTAATTAATTAATTGTCTTCTGAGTGGAGGAAAAAACCTGAATCTAACTTGTTAATCAAAATGCGGTCGAGACACGAGGTCCCGACCGGTTTTGCAATTCCTACATATTCCTGTTGTTTGGGGCTTCCTTAAGGGATTGCCCCTTCTAATTGTAGTCTAGCCTGCCATTCCTGATACTAAAGACTTATAAATTAAGGTACTTAAGCTTTGACGGAAATTGTTGCTCGCAAGGAGCGGGGAGGCTGCCGACACTTCAAAGCTGCTTCGACGAAAGGGGGCGAGGGACGCCGCCGAGAATCGCCGTTAAAGGTTCAAAAGATCAGCTGGCTCGACACCGCTGATGGCGTTTGGAGCGGTTGAAGGCCGCCTACACTATATAAAATTAGCGTGACGCTTAGCGTCACAACCACCCCCCCTAAGGCCAAAGTGAAAACGAAAAAAAGTTTGTTGGAAGGTGGGTGAAGGTGTGGGTTTGATGTTGGAGTTTGAGAAATTCGCTCGGTTTTGCTCCCTCTGTCATGCTCGTGGTCCCGAGATATCATGTTCCCGGTTTTGATTCAGGGGAAGCCGCGAGCAGACGAGGAAAGCTCAAAAGCCAGCACCAGTCCGACTTCGTCTTGGAACCTCGGTCGCCGAGTTTCTTTTGGGGAAGATTGCTAATGTTTATTTTGACCAACCACGGCAGGGATCGGGATCCACCCCCCCCTGCAAAAGGAGGATGGGTTGTAGGGGAACAACAGTTGAATTTGGCCTAATGTACCTGACTTTAATTGAGAACAAAATTGAAAACTGAGTGAAAAAGATTGATTTAATTTGGTGTAAAAGGGACGGACATCTGCACGCACAAAAATTTTGTATTTTTTGTTTTTTTTTTTTTTTTAAGCTATTTAGTTGTTGGATGGATTAAAGTCTTTTTTCACTATGAGCACTTGATCGGAGAACTTGAGGTGGAGGTATGAGGTGAACTGAATCAAAATGTTGAGGTTGCTGTGATGACCGAGAGGAGGACTTGATGTGGTTGATCTGATGGAGCAAGTGGGCTCTGGTCCGGTGTAGGCAGTAGCGTTGGTGGCTCGCAACACGTCCGGATCACCGCGCTGTGGTTGAAGGTGGAGCGCTGTTGGTGAGGATAGTGTTGCGGTTCAGCTGGGCATCAGAGTGTTTTGTTGCCGTTCTCTCGGTATCGTCAACTTGCTTGATAAGGTCCTGTAGCTGTCTTTGGGGGATCACTTTTCACTGTAATTCACTGGGAGCTGTCCTGAGTCACTGAGTTGATTCGGGCTGTAGTATTTTGCTTTGAAAGGTTTGGCTTAGATTTGGTTGGTTGGGTTTAAATTATTTATTTATTTTATTTTTTTTGTTTTGATTGTGCAGGTGTCTTACTATGTAAAAAATACTTGGGGAGAAAGATATTGTTGAAAAGAAAGATTTAAGATCATTGGAGTTGTAAAAGGGAACTGTCGTGTTGGAGTTGTTTGACGGTGGCTTGCAAGGCGGCGGTCCGATCACTGACGGGTTGGTCGGTTCCTAAAGGGAAACCGAGGGATTGACCCATGAGTGGCGCCGGGTAACCAAGGTTAGACTGGTGGGGCTCGCGGAAGCCGTAAGAAAACTGTGAAGTAAGGAGGTTGGAAGGACGTAATTAATTTAATCTTGAAATGAAACATTTTTTGTTGTTTTTTTTTTTTGAGAATTCGCATGCAAGACTTTTTGGGCAGGCGATTGCTTGCGCAGGGAGAATGGCGCATTTGGTAGCTGTGTTGAGCGGTTAAATTTCAGGAAAGGGTGCTTGGGTCTAAAGAGAGTGCACTTTCCTTTCCTGACAACTTGTCGGGTTCAACCATTATTGGTAGGTGGTCTAGTTCGGTGCCTACTTAATATATGTAAATATTATAAAATTCTGAAACTTAATAAATTGTATCACCTTGTTAACATAATCTGAGGATTTAAATATAACTAGCATTTCTTTAAAATAATCTGAGTTTTCCCTAAACCTAACTACTACTACCTTAGTGACTAATTAAGCTACGAAGGCTGAAAATGAAACAAGGGTATGATAGGAAAGAATTGAGAAGAGTTTGTCTCTCGACACTCGATTGAGCTAAGTCGACACAGAAGGTGCCACCACTGGGCCCTTTCCTGCGGAGGTAAAAGAAATAATAATAAAAAAAAGGTAACCAACCGCAGAAAAGTCATTTTCAAATCACAAAAAAATTCTTTACAAAACCCAGTGTGGGTGTCGGAGACGAAAAGGGAGGGGAAACAGAGTTTGCCGACAACGCACGGGGGAGAACGTGTAGGGCAGCCCATCAGCGAAGGATACCCTGAGACTCACAGTCCCCCGGGCGTTGGCGGGGACAGCGGCAGAGAGAGAAAACTTAACCTAATATCACTTCGGTATAGCGGTTCTGGTCTGGTAAGAGGTAATTATTTAAAAACTGTGCGTGTTGAAAAATTCTTTAGAGTAGTGAGTATTGTAAAGATGCACCTGAGGTAACGCGCCCAACACAGAAAATGAGGAACTGTCCTAAAAAAAATTTTTACAAAATTTCTTTAAATGCAAAATTTCATTGTGCTGGAGGAAAGAAAAGCAAAAAATTTGACCTAGGCCAAGCATTCGGATGAGATTTACCAAGAAATGACTTCTCAGGAGCATAAACAGTCGTTGCGTAAGACAAGGATGCGAAAAAAAAACTACGTCGGTAACTGTGAAAGGGAATTTTCTATTACAGGAATTAACTTTCTAAATGCATCGTTGTTGAAATGGATGCAATCACGACGCATAGAGTTCCCATAATATGCATGAAAAAACTATCTGACTTAATTCGTCGGGGAGTTCTATCACTCTTACTGAATCAGAACGTAGAGTAAGAAAAATCTATTAACTTTGAGCAAACGGGCAAGTGCTGGGGTTGAGTTACTTATCCTCGGATCAAGCGGCAAAGTCATGAAAACGATTGCCATTCCAGGAAAAGTTTGACGTAATATTCTCAAAAATGACAGAAAGGAATTCTTAAATACTGCTACATCTACATTGGCTAAAAAAATCGTTGGTACCTAAGAAAAACAGTAAGGGAATGCTTGGCTGGCTCATATTTAAATTAAACTGAAGGGGAAATGCAGAAAAAGGCCGACCGACACCAGAAGTGTCTATTGGAGAAATAAAATTGAGGTCGGTCCCCCTAATCCTATACCTAACAAAAATTTGAATAACAGACAGGGTCACACTTAATCAACACTAAAATCAAAATTGAATCTAAATGTGGGTCACTCTTAAGTCAAAAGAATCTGTACACTAAACAAAACCCCACTAAGTCTAGTATTTAATGCATTCAAGCGCAGAACAAGAAAATCCTAGGAATTTCTCGAGTAAAAAAAATCAAGACTAAGTTTCAAAAATGAAAAACTGAAGTTAATTTAAACTCACTGTTAAACTAGCAAAAGTAATGTAGATGCATCGAGCGTCGAACAAAACCGTTAACTTTAGGTTAGCTAACCGAAGAAGTTGCGAATGCATGATCGCCAACCGTGTGACGTCAGCTGTGACGTGTCGTTATGGGATATCTATTGGCAGATTCAAGGCTCGAACAACAATGCAATAATAAAAGCCCAATGGATAAAAAACTTTATAACTGGCTTGCTTTAAAAAAAAGGGGAAGTATTAATAGCAAAAATAAAGGCTAGAACTACTTTATAACTGTAAATAAACCCAGAAACCCGGATGGTATTTCATTTCAGATAAACTGACTACTATAAGTGGCTGAAAGCTATAACTGAGGCTTTTATCCCTACAAAAGAACTACATTTGTACTCATACATAACCTCATTCTGTATTATATAATGAAAAACCATAGGCTAAGGTCATCTAAAACCCCCAAATGAACCAAAATACAGCTTGCTGTACCTGGCGAGGTATTGGCTAATTCACAGCTATTGGCTAAAACAAGCCTTGAATTATAGCGCTACTTTAATAGTGGTAGTGAAGGTTACTTGGATTTAACTATGTAAAATTAGGCAAAATGAAATCTAAAATCCCTAATGTATTATAGTATTAGCCAAAAATACAAAATCTATTTCACTGCTGGCCAATTAATAGCTTGCTGTAAGACCTATGGCTGGTATTTGGCTGGGCGGAAAAACTGACTTTAAAACCTGTTAAAAACTATAAATGGGTCTGACTTTCCTACAAAAACCTACTTTGTTACTCACATATGACCCTATCAAGTATTTCTACATCCTAAAGTAGTAGCCTAAAACCACTTAACACCTCAATACAGGTTAAAAACTGACTGCAGTACAATGACCGCTAGGGCCTATAAATGGGTTTCCCTATTATAGCTTTCCTGCCTGAATATTGTTTTGCCAATTAGGTTTTGAAGTTAATGTGTCTAGGGATGGCCAATATATTATACTAAACACCTATTTAAACTTAAAACACAAAATTTACAGCACAAAATAAATTAACATTTAGACAATGCACAGCACAGAAAATGGTACAGCACAGACACTGCAATAGTGTTGGTAATAATCACTGGTGAGATGGAAATATATTTGATTGAGGGTATTATAATAAACAATCACTGAATTTAACACTTACAAGGTGTGTTTTAACATTAAAATTACAATGGTCATTACTGGCAAAGAAAATACACCTTGTATTGCCAAATGCATTAGCTTTACTAAGAAACTGGGGAGCCTTTAATCCACTATACCTGGGACTCTCCACAGTAAATTTTTAAGACCATATATGCCACTTGCTTGAGGCTTACACTTTAATTACTAAAAACACTGAAACACCATACACTGTAACATTGCAGGCTGGAAACTAGATGGATGCCACTTATACCTATGCTGCAACAAACATAAACAAAAACAATCTGTACCTACAAAATTGGCCATCCTAGAATTTAATTTGGAAAAATAATTTGCTTAAAGCTAAAAGTCCTAGCAAGCCCCTAGTGTCGGCGGTGCAAATTTTAAATTGTCCTCTACTCAGAAGACAAAAACCTAGCAAAAGCAATTTTTTACACCCTACAGAGCTGACTGAAACACCAAATGGTCTGGGGTGTCTGCTACCATATGTAGCAGGGGGAGGGTAAAATATATTTACTTTGGTGGTGCGACCATAGGTAGCGGGGGGATAGGAAGGGTGTGACAGTTGGGGGGGCCTACTATATGTAGTCGGGGTTAGGAATGTTATGCTACTGGGGGTTGTGCTACCGTATGTAACCGGGGGACTATTGGGATATGTATGCTACTTGGGGTGGCTAATTGGGCTGCTAATTGGAATTAACATAACTATATGGGGGGAAAGAGGGGCGTACTAATCTGGGGTAATAAGTGGGTAATACAACTGTGTGGTAACTACAACTGGGATCTTGGCGTGCTGACTCTGCTACTGGTAATTTAGGACTAGCCAAATAATTAGGCAGGCCAAGGTCTGGCCAAGCCATGTGGTGCTAATAAGTACTGAAAAACTAATAGGGGGTTGGAAAACGTGACTGGGTGTCCAGAGACCTATGGATCTTTACCAGACCAGAATGCTATACCAGCCAGCTCTGATGATGGGTTAAACTATTAATAACTAATAAATATCCTTCCATACCTAATAGTGAAATTGTTACAAGTGTCTAAACCTGATAAAGTGATAACTGTATTGGATAATATATGAATAACTAAGTTCCTGAATCTAAGCAATGATAGTTAATTAATTAATTGTCTTCTGAGTGGAGGAAAAAACCTGAATCTAACTTGTTAATCAAAATGCGGTCGAGACACAAGGTCCCGACCGGTTTTGCAATTCCTACATATTCCTGTTGTTTGGGGCTTCCTTAAGGGATTGCCCCTTCTAATTGTAGTCTAGCCTGCCATTCCTGATACTAAAGACTTATAAATTAAGGTACTTAAGCTTTGACGGAAATTGTTGCTCGCAAGGAGCGGGGAGGCTGCCGACACTTCAAAGCTGCTTCGACGAAAGGGGGCGAGGGACGCCGCTGAGAATCGCCGTTAAAGGTTCAAAAGATCAGCTGGCTCGACACCGCTGATGGCGTTTGGAGCGGTTGAAGGCCGCCTACACTATATAAAATTAGCGTGACGCTTAGCGTCACATCATTTCAAATTTTCTTCTAGTATTATAGACATGAGGCTCAGTTTTTTTGTCTTCACTAACATTGGTCTTTACATACAAAATTAGCTCATAAATATATAACCCATATACTGTTAATATTCCCAAATTACTAAATTCATCTTTAACACTGATTTCACTTTTCAATTTTAACATTATTCTTATTGCTTTTTTCTGCATTTTTAATATTTTGTCCATGTTTTTCTTGCTTGTTGATCCATAAATTGTTATTCCAAATGAAATATGAGATTGAATGTAGGAATGATAAATTGTTTTTAAAACTGAAATACTACACAAATATGACATTTGCTTTAAGGCATAAAGCCCTGAACTTAATTTTCTCAAAATAAAATTTACATGTGCATCCCAACTTAAAAAATTTTTAATTTTCATACCCAAAAAATTGGTCTCACAAACCTCTTGTACTCTATTAAAATTGATTTTTATAATCGGTTCAATTGGATTTCTGTTCTGTCTAGTTGAAAAAGTAATAAATTTTGTTTTATTCGTGTTTAAAAACATATTATTTGAATTAAAATATGAGTTTAGGTTTGCTAATTCGGTAAAAGCCCCACTCTCCAATTCGTTCACAGTCTTTCCTGACACTTTTAGCTTTGCATCATCTGCATATAGTGTCAATAGGTTGTTGTGGCAATCATTTAGCGAATCAGAAATATCATTCACATAACAAAGAAACAATAAAGGATCCAATATAGAACCTTGTGGTACTCCGTATTTAATTGCCAAGTAATTTGATTTGATTTTCATTAGTTCGCCTTGATTTGAATTTTTTGTGATTTCTACAAACTGATAACGATCTGTTAGGTACGATTTAAACCAAATTTGAGATACCCCTAACAGTTGCGTACATTCACCTAAATATTTTGCAAGGTCAGTTGTGTGACTTCACTTCTGCTATGTTTATCTGACTTCTGCTATGACTACTTCCTGCTAATTTACGTAATTTGCAACAAGAGCACAAATGTAAACAATGACCAAAATAATAAAATCATTTGTTTTGAGATAAAGATGCGTATCAATAAGAAGCCGGTAGGGATAGGCACTACTGCCAAAATCACACAACGGTTGTGCTGCGATAACCGTTTAAAATAAAAATTGTCGGCAACTGTTGACCTTCACGTTGCGCTGTGTTTTCTCGCTAATACTGAAGGCAGTGCTAGCGTTGACACAACTGCCTCGGCACAACCGCTTAGGTTTGAGAATCAGTTTAGTTGTGCATAACCATTGTGGTGCCTATAACCGTTGTCTGTTGTTGGCCATCTACTGAGGGCGTTCTTTAATAAAATGGATATTGACAACTGTTTCAATAACAGTTTGTCCTGGCATTGTGTTGCGTCCAGCACCTATTCAAAGCCGAAAACTGCCATCAAACGATTATTAAGCTGACGTTTGCAGTCATCAACCTACTAACATGAAGGCATTGCCTTGTGCATATGGGAACTTTATTTTAATGTAAAACTAATTAATTGATACATACAATAATTATTGTTATACAGTGGACGCCCTCTAGTTCGGCTTCGGTTGGATCGGCCGCCGGATGGTCCGGCTGGTCCTGAGGGTGAGTCATAACCGTCACGTCGCCGCGCCGCGGGGTGAACGACATTCGACAGGATTTATCTTGAATGTTTAGTTTCCGGCCGTAGAAGTACAGTAAACTATTTATGTCAGATTAGTTTACGGGCGAGCTTGTAATTGGTCGGTCGCACTCACTTAACCTGTGACAGTGATAAACTGTTTAGTTATAGTACTGTACAGTGAGATTGATTGATCTGTAATTTCGTGTGTGAGTGTTTTTTGCTGTTTACTATGTAGGACTGTTTTCGGGAGTAAACGTTGTGAGTACAGTAAGTGTAAGTTGTACGTGTGCGAGTTAGCTTTGAGAAAAATGTTTTCTAAAATGAGTGAAAAAAGGAAACATACGTTTGTGACAATGGAACAAAAACTCAGTATTCTAAAGCGTCTAGATAAAGGTGAATCGGTCCAATGTATTTGTAGAGAATTTAATGTCGATAAAAGTACTGTAAATGACTGGCGTCGGAACCGGAAATCTATTGAGACTTTTTGTACTCAGATTGAAGCTGAAAAAGTGCTGTCTACTCGATGTACTTTAAAAAAGCCTAAACTTGAACAAGTTGATGATGCTTTGTGGCTCTGGTTTATGCAGGAGCGCAGGCGAGGCACCCCAATAAATGGGCCAATTTTAAAGGAGAAGGCAATCATTCTTCACTCAAAACTTGGAGGAAAAGATACATTCACAGCAAGTGATGGCTGGTTGCCACGGTGGAAAAAACACCATGGAGTTCATTTTATCAGCGTATGTGGGGAAAAAATGTCAGCAGTCAGCCGGGAGCAAGTGAGTTTTCAGAAAAGTTGAAGGGTATTATTGATAGTGAAAAATATAGTCCAGAACAAATTTATAATATCGATGAAACGGGACTGAATTATAAACTGTTGCCACGAAAAACTTTCGCCACAGCACAAGAAACATCAGCACCAGGGTTTAAAGTGAACAAAGAAAGAATTACAGTTGATTTGTGTTCGAATGCGTCAGGGTCACATAAGCTGCCTCTGTTTGTAATTGGAAAATCGGTAAAACCTAGAGCATTCAAGAACTTGAATATGAGTTGTCTACCAGTGTACTACAGGGCACAGAAATCTGCATGGATGGATACTTATTTGTTCAAAGAATGGTTCGTTGCCGAATTTGTGCCTAAAGTAAAGCAAAATTTAACATCTTTGAACTTGCCGATTAAGGCGCTTCTCGTGCTTGACAATGCACCTTCACATCCTGAAGAGGACCTAGAATGTGAAGGTGACAGTGGTATTAAGCTTTTATATATGCCACCTAACGTTACAAGTATTTCCCAACCAATGGACCAAGGGGTTATTGAGTGTTTTAAACGAAAATATCGCAGGAAACTTCTCTCTGAAATCCTAGGTAAATTGGACAGTGAGGGTGACACAGGACTAATTCAGGCCCTAAAGACAATAAACTTGAAAGATGTAATTTATATGTCGGCTGAAGCATATGATGAGATTCCTTCATCCACATTGACAAAGTCTTGGAGAAAGGTCTGGCCAGATGTAGAAGAGATCGTTGACAAGGCCCAACAAGAAAACCCAGAAGCTAGTGAAACCACTATTCAGGTGTTGGAACCAGATGACAATCTATCAAATTTTATCAGATCTCCAGCGACTGCCTACAGGTAATTCTATTAACCTTGTAGAAAGCGATGTTACGGAATAGATTGTAAGCAACGATGATGAGCTTGGCAATGAAATATTAAATGACGATGAAATTGTTCAAGCTGTAATGAATCAAGAAGCTAATGACGAGGATGAGGAAGAGGATGGGGAAGAAGGAACTAGTGAGGGAATTTTAAGCCATGAAGAGGGAAGGGCAGCACTGGAACGTGCGACGATGTACGTAGAGCAACAAGCCGCTGCAACAGTTGTCGACGTGATGTTTATGAGAAAATGGCGTGACTATGCTTTAAAAAACACTATTAATCAGAAAAAGCAAAATAAAATAACAGATTTCTTTTAATGTTTATAGGTTATGAGACAAGTAATACGTGTACAGTAATTTCCTCAAATAAATTTTAGCTTTGTTTTTACAGTAGTACAGTAATGTGTTTTTCTGTTTTATCCTTAGTACGGTATCGGTATTTACTTTTTAATATGTATTGCAAAAACGTATCTATGGGATACGGGATCGATATCACGAGATGTTGACCAAATACAACCTCGCCGTCAGGAGGGCTAAAAGGCGGTTCTGGAACAGTTTTTACAACAATGTGGAGAGCATGAGGGAGACCTCTAGGCTCTAGAAAATATTGGTTAGGGATAGATCCCTTGAGTTGGGCTCTCTTGAGGGGCCTGATGGGGTGATGGTCCATCATCCGCAGGAGGTGTTAAGGCTCATGGCCAGCGTGCACTTTCCTGGCAGTTACCTGCTTCAGCAACCTGAAATTGGGGAGGATTCTCGGGCGGCTGGCCGGGCCTGCGCGTCGCGTCGGGCTACAGCCGGTCGGGTGGTGACTCTCAGCAAAATCAGGTGGGCTGTCTGTCAATTCTCTTAGTCCCTTTAAGGCGCCGGGTCCGGATGGTGTTAGGCCGGTGTGTCTTCAACAGGGTCTTGAAATACTACTCCCAGTTCTCTGTGGGTTTTTCAGAGCAAGTCTGGCTCTTGGACACATTCCCTCTTCATGGTGTTCCTCGAGGATTGATTTTATTCCTAAGCCCGGTAAGGATAGGTATACTGACCCTAAGTCCTTCCGACCCATCTCCCTGACGTCTTTCCTTTTGAAGACTCTGGAGAAATTAGTGTTAAGGCACGCTTGGGACACAGCCTTGCGGATATCGCCTATTCATTTCAACCAGCATGCCTACATTCAAGGTAGGTCATGTGATTCTGCCTTGCATCACCTTGTGGGCAGGATAGAGAAGGCCATAGGCTGCAAGGAGGTTGCAGTGGGTGCTTTTCTTGACATCCAGGGGGCCTTTGACAACACTGCAATAGAGGCAGTTTTGCGTGCCGTCAGGGCGCAGGGCCTGGGTGAGGTGATCTGTAGGTGGATCGAGGCTCTTCTTCGAGGTAGGAGGGCTAAGCTTTCGCTTCACGGTGAGACGGTCGAGGTAAGGACGACCAGAGGCTATCCTCAGGGGGGGTTTTGTCCCCCTTGTTGTGGAATTTGGTTGCTGATGATCTCATCCGGAATCTCAATGACAGCGGCGTTTTTCCCAAGGGTATGCTGATGACATCGCTATCCTGGTGATAGGTAAGTTCAATAACACAGTCACAGACCTCATGAATTCTGCATTGAGGGTGGTGGGCCGTTGGTGTGGAGAGGTTGGCCTCTCCGTCAACCCTTCAAAGGTTGTTTTGGTTCCCTTCACGAGGAGAAGGAACATTGCGGGGATCGGGCCGTTCAGGTTGCAGGGGTCCACCATTGTTCCTCAGGACCAGGTGAAGTATTTAGGAGTCATTCTGGACAGGACTCTTCAATGGGGGCCGCAGTTGCAAAGGGTCATTGATCGAGGCAAGTGGTCCCTATTTGCTTGCAGGCGGATGATAGTATCGACCTGGGGGCTTAGGCCCAAACTAATGCATTGGCTTTATGTTGCAGTAGTAAGACCGGCGATGACGTTCAGATCCATCGTTTGGTGGACGAAGCTGGAAGCTGGCGTGGCGATGCGGAGGCTTGCGGGCGTTCAAAGGCTTGCAGGCCTACTCGTCACTGGAGCTCTCAGTAGCAGCCCGGGTGCCACTTTGGAGTGTCTCCTTGATCTTTTGCCCACAGACATTCATATCAAGATGGTGGCTAGAATGGGTGCGTACCGTCTCCAATGTGAGAATCTCTGGGTGTTGCCGGGCGAACCACTTGGCCACACAAAGATCACCCAGGTGGTTCAGAGTGAGGTCTTGGACATGCCCTCTGATCATCTTTCCACAACTGTTTCCTTCAGCAGGTCGTTCCGGGTGCGCATTCCTAGCAGGGACGACTGGAGTGAAGGTGTTTGTCCGCTCCCTCCTGGTGACCGAGTGTGGTTCACGGATGGTTCCAAGTCAAGGAGCGGGTCGGGTGCTGGCATCCACGGGGTGCAGGATGGTGTCAGTCTCGGGGTGCCAATGGGTTCTTTTCCTACTGTGTTCCAGACGGAGATTACCGCCATCATGGAGTGTGCGGGGGAGATTCTGAGGAGGGGACAAGAGGGCCTCTCTATCAGCATCTTTTCTGACAGCCAGGCTGCTCTGAGGGCGCTGGACTCTTGTGAGTTCAGGTCTAGGGTGGTGTGGGATTGTTACAAAACAGTGTCTTGTGCTGGTAGACGAAACATGGTCACTCTTTGTTGGGTGCCTGGTCACTCAGGGATCGTGGGTAATGAGGTGGCGGACAGGCTGGCTAACGCGGCTGCCTCCCTGGCTCCCATGGGCCCTCCCCCTTTTTGTGGGATATCTCGTTCTTGTGCTTCGCAGGTGATCGGCGCTTGGGCTCGGGATTGTCACAGAAGGAGATGGGCAAGGCTCCCTCTCCATAGGGTCAGCAAGCTCAACCTCCAGGGACCATCTCAGCAGGTCACAAGATATCTCCTGGGTCTCAGTAGGCTGGACATTAGGCGAATCACAGGTATGATTACGGGCCATGGTTACTAAGGAAACACCTCTCTCGGATGGGCGTCTTCAATGGTAACCCTGCATGCAGGAAATGTGGGCAGTACGAGGAGACTGCAGATCATCTGCTCTTCGATTGCGATGGGCTTAGGGAGGTAAGGACTTCAACTCTGGGATCTATGGTCAGGGGTGGATACCTGCCTCCTGAGGAGCTCGTCGACAGGATGATGCAGTTCATCAGGCTCTTGAACCTGGAGGAGTACTGATACCTTCTCATTTCTTCTTTTTCAGGGGTGCACAATAAGCCCAGTGTGGCTGATGTGCCTTGGGACCTAAGTCCGCCCCTTTTGATGATGATGATGATGATGATGATGATGATGATGATGAACGTATCTATGAGTGGCACAACATGACAATTCAACCAAGAGACGTCCAAATCTTCTCTTTGATAAGTACATAATGTTGTAAAAAGTTTAAACAACGTCTTTTGTTGATTTTTAAGCATAGGTAATGCATTTAATAGGGATATTTAAAATTTTGATAGTACATCCGGATAGTCCGGCCATTTTGAAGTCCGGCCGGTGGTCCGGTCCCGAGGTGGCCGACCTAGAGGGAGGCCACTGTATAGAGCAATTTATTTTACAGAACAGTTTTTTATGCAGTCCTATTATTTTCTTTGTTTGAAATTTTCTGACAACATTTTAAGTATTTGTTTATCTATATTAAGTCCAATTCAAATAACTTTAGCTACAATTACTTTAAATTTTACAGTTGTGGTTGTGCATTTGGCGGCTGTCAATACTTTATTACGTTATTTTCGCCCCATCCCTAGCAAACGGTACAAAGAAGTGTGGAGGGGGAAGGCATTGCTGTTCATGCGGAAACAAGGTGCCAACCACCGCGATTAGGACTGTAGGTATTAATAATAATTATATTGTATTACTGGCTGACCAGAAGAACAAGGGGATAGGCATTACTGTGCATGCGCAAACAAGGTGCCAACCATTGCGATTAGGACTGTAGGTACTGTAGGTATTAGTAATAATTATATTGTATTACTGGCTGACCAGAAGAACAAGGGGATAGGCATTACTGCCCATGCGCAAACAAGGTGCCAACCACTGCGATTAGGACTGTAGGTACTGTAGGTATTAGTAATAATTATATTGTATTACTGGCTGACCAGAAGAACAAGGGGATAGGCATTACTGTGCATGCGCAAACAAGGTGCCAACCACTGCGATTAGGACTGTAGGTACTGTAGGTATTAGTAATAATTATATTGTATTACTGGCTGACCAGAAGAACAAGGGGATAGGCATTACTGTGCATGCGCAAACAAGGTGCCAACCACTGCGATTAGGACTGTAGGTACTGTAGGTATTAGTAATAATTATATTGTATTACTGGCTGACCAGAAGAACAAGGGGATAGGCATTACTGTGCATGCACAATCAAGGTGCCAACCACTGCGATTAAGACTGTAGGTACTGTAGGTATTAGTAATAATTATATTGTATTACTGACTGACGAGAAGAACAAGGGGATAGGCATTACTGTGCATGCGCAAACAATGTGCCAACCACTGCGATTAGGACTGTAGGTACTGTAGGTATTAGTAATAATTATATTGTATTACTGGCTGACCAGAAGAACAAGGGGATAGGCATTACTGTGCATGCGCAAACAAGGTGCCAACCACTGCGATTAGGACTGTAGGTACTGTAGGTATTAGTAATAATTATATTGTATTACTGGCTGACCAGCAGAACAAGGGGATAGGCATTACTGTGCATGCGCAAACAAGGTGCCAACCACTGCGATTAGGACTGTAGGTACTGTAGGTATTAGTAATAATTAGATTGTATTACTGGCTGACCAGAAGAACAAGGGGATAGGCATTACTGTGCATGCGCAAACAAGGTGCCAACCACTGCGATTAGGACTGTAGGTACTGTAGGTATTAGTAATAATTATATTGTATTACTGGCTGACCAGAAGAACAAGGGGATAGGCATTACTGTGCATGCGCAAACAAGGTGCCAACCACTGCGATTAGGACTGTAGGTACTGTAGGTATTAGTAATAATTATATTGTATTACTGGCTGACCAGAAGAACAAGGGGATAGGCATTACTGCCCATGCGCAAACAAGGTGCCAACCGCTGCGATTAGGACTGTAGGTACTGTAGGTATTAGTAATAATTATATTGTATTACTGGCTGACCAGAAGAACAAGGGGATAGGCATTACTGTGCATGCGCAAACAATGTGCCAACCACTGCGATTAGGACTGTAGGTACTGTAGGTATTAGTAATAATTATATTGTATTACTGGCTGACCAGAAGAACAAGGGGATAGGCATTACTGTGCATGCGCAAACAAGGTGCCAACCACTGCGATTAGGACTGTAGGTACTGTAGGTATTAGTAATAATTATATTGTATTACTGGCTGACCAGCAGAACAAGGGGATAGGCATTACTGTGCATGCGCAAACAAGGTGCCAACCACTGCGATTAGGACTGTAGGTACTGTAGGTATTAGTAATAATTAGATTGTATTACTGGCTGACCAGAAGAACAAGGGGATAGGCATTACTGTGCATGCGCAAACAAGGTGCCAACCACTGCGATTAGGACTGTAGGTACTGTAGGTATTAGTAATAATTATATTGTATTACTGGCTGACCAGAAGAACAAGGGGATAGGCATTACTGTGCATGCGCAAACAAGGTGCCAACCACTGCGATTAGGACTGTAGGTACTGTAGGTATTAGTAATAATTATATTGTATTACTGGCTGACCAGAAGAACAAGGGGATAGGCATTACTGCCCATGCGCAAACAAGGTGCCAACCACTGCGATTAGGACTGTAGGTACTGTAGGTATTAGTAATAATTATATTGTATTACTGGCTGACCAGAAGAACAAGGGGATAGGCATTACTGTGCATGCGCAAACAAGGTGCCAACCACTGCGATTAGGACTGTAGGTACTGTAGTTATTAGTAATAATTATATTGTATTACTGGCTGACGAGAAGAACAAGGGGATAGGCATTACTGTGCATGCGCAAACAAGGTGCCAACCACTGCGATTAGGACTGTAGGTACTGTAGGTATTAGTAATAATTATATTGTATTACTGGCTGATGAGAAGAACAAGGGGATAAGCATTACTGTGCATGCGCAAACAAGGTGCCAACCACTGCGATTAGGACTGTAGGTACTGTAGGTATTAGTAATAATTATATTGTATTACTGGCTGACCAGAAGAACAAGGGGATAGGCATTACTGTGCATGCGCAAACAAGGTGCCAACCACTGCGATTAGGACTGTAGGTTCTGTAGGTATTAGTAATAATTATATTGTATTACTGGCTGACCAGAAGAACAAGGGGATAGGCATTACTGTGCATGCGCAAACAAGATGCCAACCACCGCGATTAGGACTGTATGTACTTTAGGTATTAGTAATAATTATATTGTATTACTGACTGACAAGAAGAAAAGGGGATAAGCATTACTGTGCATGCGCAAACAAGGTGCCAACCACTGCGATTAGGACTGTAGGTACTGTAGGTATTAGTAATAATTATATTGTATTACTGGCTGACCAGAAGAACAAGGGGATAGGCATTACTGTGCATGCACAAACAAGGTGCCAACCACTACGATTAGGACTGTAGGTACAGTAGTTATTAGTCATAATTATATTGTATTACTGACTGACGAGAAGAACAAGGAGATAAGCATTACTGTGCATGCGCAAACAAGGTGCCAACCACTGCGATTAAGACTGTAGGTACTGTAGGTATTAGTAATAATTATATTGTATTACTGACTGACCAGAAGAACAAGGGGATAGGCATTACTGTGCATGCGCAATCAAGGTGCCAACCACCGCGATTAAGACTGTAGGTACTGTAGGTATTAGTAATAATTATATTGTATTACTGACTGACCAGAAGAACAAGGGGATAGGCATTACTGTGCATGCACAATCAAGGTGCCAACCACTGCGATTAAGACTGTAGGTACTGTAGGTATTAGTAATAATTATATTGTATTACTGACTGACGAGAAGAACAAGGGGATAGGCATTACTGTGCATGCGCAAACAAGGTGCCAACCACTGCGATTAAGACTGTAGGTACTGTAGGTATTAGTAATAATTATATTGTATTACTGACTGACCAGAAGAACAAGGGGATAGGCATTACTGTGCATGCGCAAACAAGGTGCCAACCACCACGATTAGGACTGTAGGTACTGTAGGTATTAGTAATAATTATATTGTATTACTGACTGACGAGAAGAACAAGGGGATAAGCATTACTGTGCATGCGCAAACAAGGTGCCAACCACTGTGATTAGGACTGTAGGTACTGTAGGTATTAGTAATAATTATATTGTATTACTGACTGACGAGAAGAACAAGGGGATAAGCATTACTGTGCATGCGCAAACGAGGTGCCAACCACCGCGATTAGGACTGTAGGTTCTGTAGGTATTAGTAATAATTAAAATTGTATTACTGACTGACGAGAAGAACAAGGGGATAAGCATTACTGTGCATGCGCAAACAAGGTGCCAACCACTGCGATTAGGACTGTAGGTACTGCAGGTATTAGTAATAATTATATGGTATTACTGACTGACCAGAAGAACAAAACTACAGACTTATAAAGTAATCATAAAACCAGTCCTATTGTATGGGCCTGAAGTCTACACGGACAATACAAAATGAGAGAGGACTTATGGTTTTTGAAAATACAATTTTACGTAGAGTGTTTGGACCAATTATTGAAACTGGAGAATGGCGCTCAAGGAAAAATAGTGAGCTCAGGGAATTATACAAGGATCCTGAAATTGTAGCACTGGTGAAGAGCACGTATCCCTGACTGGGATGACGACCGCTGGGAAGGCATGACTTGGATGGAATGATCAAGTGAAGCAGGATCTCAGGAGGCAAGGAGCAAGTCTGGAGCTGGCAGAGGACGGGCAGATGTGGAGAAAAGTGGTTGGCGAGGCTAAAAATCACTTGGAATTTATTTGGCCACGGGAGTAAGTAAGTGATGAAATTGTAAAGAAGCTGTAATTTTATTGGAGTAAACATTTTGTTCATTGTTCATTGTTCTAAGTATTTAAACCAGTTGCATTACCAAGGTCTTGGCGAACAGGTCGAGCTGCTTGGTCCAGTCGTCCACCCTTGGCTTGATGGGCCCCACGTGGCGCGAGCTGGCGATGGTGTTGATGTTGATGTTGCTCTCATCCAGCGTCGTCTGCACCTCCTCCGTGCTGCCCAGGATGAACACGTCCTTCGACTCCTTGTGGGGCAGCACGATCAACTCCAGGGCTCGCCACGCCTCCTCCACCTGTCAACACCAACTCACTCTTTCAACTACATATTTTATCTTAAGCTAGCACCCGACATGCATCATCACCATGCGCCGAACAGCGACTAGCCGAATCACGAGTAGTGTGGATGGTTATTCGCCTAGTTGGCAAGCAGCGAGCATTAGTGATTGTCTTTTCTTGTATGGTGTCGGTCTTTTGCACACATAAAAGGACACGAATATTCGTTAAAAGGCAAACTTTAGGTCCATCCACACATTGGGCTGTCTGATCTGGATTTATTGGTAATTAAAATTGTTAATCAATGTCTGAACACTACCTTAAATACTCTACAATAAATAATATGCTACATACAACAACAATGCACTAATCAAGCTATAATAAATAACCAATAGCTTAAATAATAAAAGCAGCATAAGAGACAGCAACGTCTTTGGCATCCATGTTTCCGATTATTTGCTATTCCCAATGAACAGGGAGCTCGAAAAGATTGTATGTCTGTAGGTGTCTGCTCGTAGTCGGCAAATACCAAAACCAGTATCTCGTCACTTGGCAATCAGCGCACAGAAAATGACGCATGTCTGGAGCCACTTTAAGAGCAACATTTGTTTCTGTTTTACATGACTTAAAAATAAATAAAAACCTACCTATACTGATATATATTCAGTCTCATAAAAATTAGAATAATGTTATGAAGTAAAAATGTATTATTAAGTTATTCTTATGCCATGCTTTTGTATCACAGCCGAATTTGAAAAACTTGAGGTAAAAAAATTACAACTTTACAGAACATACTGTTATTAAAATAATATCTTACTTCTAATTTTCAGATGACTAAATACTAATTTTAGAACAGAATATTAAATATTTACAGTGTTTAGCAAAAATTTGGATGATGAATTTGGTTGATTACTTCATAATGGTGTCCAAAATGGGGTAAAGACTAAGTACAACAGTTTATTTTGTAAAAAGTAAAACATTGAAAACACAATTGAAATATGCTTAGTTTCATCATCCATCTACAAATCCTACACAAAATCGAACGTTGGAGAAAGTGAAATAACAAAATGTCTGTTATACTGCACAGTAACCAAAGCAATAATCACAGTTAAAACATCCAATCACAATGTTACCACTATGCACATCGTGTGTTGTCACAATCAGATGTTGATCTGTGTTGTTCAGCTCTCTGAGCGTCCGAAATATTTCAGTTTGCAAAATGTTTTCAAAGGTGTAGGTGGGTAAGTTACCTAGGTTAAATGTAGCACCATTCATATTTCCCTCCAAAAACTTACTGTATTTCTTCAACTATTTATATGTTGATGTATTGATCGGTTACGTATGTTAGAATATCAGTTTGATAATTTAGAGAACAATGAGTATTCATATTATATTTACGAGAACTACATATAAGTTTTCTTCATTTTTATTTGGTTAAACTGAGTTAATGTATTTGGTTAAAAGAGAAAGAAACTGACCTTGAACAACAGTGCTTCGAGGCTTGCTTCAGAACTGGCTTGTCCAGATATTTCTTGTAACTCGTTTGGAACTGTAAACACTCCCAACTTCTCCAGCATCTCCAGACTGATAGGATCGTCGGGTGAAAACTTTGTATTCAGTACATGTTCGATTGCCATCCAATGTCTCGGTTTCAAATTGGGGTTCCTCATTGTAGTAATAACTGGTAGCTGAAAGTTTAAAAAATCAGTTACTATTTTAAAATACCCGTACATGTAACAAAATCTAACTCTAAAGTAGAGTAAATAGTTAACCAATATAAAACTAAGCTTATGATAATTTAGCTTTTTGTTTTGCTCCTGTTTTATTTAACTGCAGTAGAATCCCGCTAATCCGACCACCGTGCCATTATCGGTGTTTGTTGCTATTTATGTATCCGGTGTGTCACTCCAATCAGGTCTTCTTCTGTCGATGACTCTCATATTTATAGTGTTTTATGTTGTCTCATGTCTCCATTTATGTCTCTCTTCATTTACTGTTAGTATTTTTACTACAGTACATGTTATTTCTGATTTACAGAAAAAAAGTAAAGATGTGCAAACTTCAATAGTTTCAGTTTAAACTACAGTTTTATTAAGTTTTCATGTAAATATATGAGTTCCTCTGATAATCCGACTTTTTTTATCACACCCTGCTGTTGGTCCCACTGGTGACGGATTAGCGGGGTTCTACTGTAGTACAAAGTCTTTCCAAACATCAAATTTATTCTCAGTGAAAAGAAAAAGAAAATAATAGATACAATTTAAACAGTCTAAAATTTACATTTTGTGTACAACACGTCAACATACATTAAGAAAAAATCGAATAAACCCTCACTCCTCCACTTTGAACTCTTTACCAAAATACAGAATAGCAAAAAAACTTCCATTTGCAACTAAATTCAGATTTCAACCTTATCATCCGTATCTCTCGTAATTCGACTCGACCGTTACCTTATCCTTCATCCGCTCGACCTTCTCCCGCAGCTTGGGTACGATCAAGTTCTCCGGCAGGCCCTTCTCGAACTGCACCACATACTTCATGAACCGCGCCGTCGTCTGGCCGAGCTCCTCGGGCGACAGTGTGGAGAACTCGTTGTGGAACCACTCCTCCGTGTAGGTCTCCCACGCCTCGATGCTCTCCCACAGCAGCTGGCGCAGCTTCACGTCCGCCACCACCTCGTCCAGGATGTCGAACCGTGTCACCTCCACCTGCGAAAACATCAGTCCCCTCACATCAAGTTATTCAAAACTCTATTTGCCAGCAAATATTTTACAAACAAATACATTATTAGTTTGCTTTGAAATACTACAGGGTAAAGTCCAGGTGCAACCCTGGTAGTGTTCATGAATTCATTTACATGACGAAAACAGTTTTTTGTAAGAAAAAATAAAATCGTCCAAATTTGTTAACACGTGTGACGCATAGCGACACGCTTTTCATATAGTGTAGCAGAGTCGTATAGTTTTTATGATGATGGAGTCGTTTATTTCGTTCGACTTGTCAAAGTTCGGCGCTCCTCTACCTTCTTTCTTGGCTAAAGAACCTGCTTCGTGTCAACACCACCCGACCGTCTAGTCGTAGAAAATACTTGCAGTACCATGGATAAGTCCTAGTTTTTAAGCTAAATCACTCAAACAAATGATAGGCTAATTTCCAACCTTAAGGGGAAGGTCGTCAGGCTTTCCCCAGCTTAGGAAATAAAGGCTTCCCTGTGGGTGTCTATCTTTTATTTTCATATTTTTTCACCACGCAGGAAAGGGCTCAGTGGTGGCACCTTCTGTGGCGACCTTGATATCAGTCAAGTTTTGGGAGACAAACTCCTATTCTATTTTTTCCTATTTTCCCCTTTGATTTTCTTTCACTATTATTAGCTTAATTAGTCACTAACTGTAGCAGTAGTTAGGGCATAGGTAAAACCAGATTTAGTTGTTTCAGGTTTTTCTGTACAAAACATAGAATACTCAGTTTCAAGCGTCGGTATTAGGAATAAGTTCTCGACAAGGACATTTGTTTTCTCTTTCTAAGCAGTCACACAGCGCTCATGTGTCGGGATAACCTGCCACCAATCCATGAGCACCTACCCTACTCCTCAGAATTCCGCGCTCGGCACGTGGCGTAAATTTTGTTTGCTCAGTTTTTCAGTTTGCATGCGCAAAAAAAATAATAAATACCCCCGTAGCAGCAAACCTGCATACTCAGCGAATTTCCAATGGAGATATAAATGTCTTAATACTACATAAAGTCACTTACCAATTTTCATAAAAATATATTCACAAATAAGCAATATATACAATTTTAATTATTCCCCATAAGAATAACATTGGGGCTGAGTACGCAGGTTTGCTGCATCAAGGAACACAAAAAATGGATTTCTATGCTAATATTAATATAACTCAACTAGGTGAAGTCATATACCAGTTTTTATTCATTTATGTTCATTATTAAGGGAGACATAGCATTTAATTATTATCCATAGAATAACATGGGGCTGAGTACGCAGGTTTGCTGCTACAAGAGCCTTTGACAAAAAATCTTTTTTTGAACAAATACAAATGCACCACAACTAGATGCAGCCGTATACCAAGTTTCATCAGTGTACATTCATAAATAAGCGAGATATAACATTTTTCTTTTCCTCCATAACAATAACATTAGACAACGTACTGTGTTTAGCACTTTCAATATCTCGGTAACCAATTGACGTAGAGGAATGATCAAAATACCAAAATGTGTGTGTTTTAAGCTGAATACAATGGTGAAAACTAAAATTTGACTATTTCCAAAATTTTATGTAAAAAATTCAAAAAACCCATTTTTGGGGTACAAAACCCCCCAAAAATACCCCTTTGGATAAAGCGATCTGGCTGGTTTTCGAACTTAAAGTCATAAATGTTGCTTTACACGTTTATACCAAATTTCATCAAAATCGGATAATTTTTACGAGAGCTATCGTGCTCACGGACACACACACACACACACACACACACACACACACACACACACACACACACACACACATATATATATATATATACATATATCTACAGTTTCGAATGAATGGTTTTTTGGGGTCTGGGAACCACAAAACGAAAAGTTATAATGGTCCCGGGCCTAGGTCTTACCATGCCGACTACGGTAATAGCTTCTTCCCTATAGGGGAAATTCGCTAAAAAGGATTTATTACAGTTTTGTATCCTTTTTCACCTTCCAAACACCAGAAAACGCACTCTCAACTCAAAACCGGTTCACATGACCCTCACCAGTCTAGCCTTGGTTACCCGGCGCCTATCGTGGGTTAACCCCAAGATGTCCCAGATAGGTCAGAACCAGCCCCGTCAGCAATCGGACCACTGCCTTGCTATCTACCTTCCACCACCTTCATTCAGTATGACAGTTTCCTTTTTGACTAGTTTTTCAATGGTCATCAGCGACCAAATTCCGGTAATACTTCCCAACTCAGATATTTCTAACAGTATAACAACTGCACAATCAAAAAATAAAATAAAATAAAATAAAAATTAAAGTGAAAGTATACAATAAAAGAAGGCAAGATAACCGAGTGATTATTGGGATTGTCAGTGCGGCAGTGATTATCAGTACAATTCCAGGGAACAGGACTATCCAGTGAACAATCATTCAGTTCAGTGAAGCGGAGAAGCCACACTCCAATTATCCAGAGGTGCATTCCAAGCAATGTGTCTACTACAACTTGCTGCTGAGAGTATGGTCTGCTGAGGATCTCATCACCAGGAACCGGCATCACTTCAGCTCTGCCGGCAGCACCAGCAGAGTCCACAACTGAGTCTACTCCTGAGTCCACACCCTGACAGCCCACCATCTACAAGCCACCATAATTACGGCCTCCAACGAGTCGGTGAGGTGTACAGGTCCAGGACTTCCGGCACCCTTGTTGCCAACTCAGCCTGTTGCCTTTGCCATCCCAGCTGTGCTACGCCACTTTTCTTCAACAACTTACAGAATAAAGTCCTCCTCTCATACTCCAGACAAGAATTGCCAAACGCTAGTCAGTTTCATTCAACCTCTGTGCTACTCTGTTAACGCAATATTTTAACAAACTCTCAACTCAAAACTCAATGCCTACAAATCAAACCCTAAAAAAATAAATAAATAAAATGGAAAAAAATGTGCGTGCAGTTGTTTGTCCCGCTTTTCATTTACGTCTTTTTAATTTTCAATTTTCAATTCAACACAACAAATTTTGACTTTGCCAGTGTAGGGTAGTATGACTGTAGTCACCCACATACCTTTCTCTTTTCGCAGGGGTGGGTGGATCCCGGTCTCTGCCGTGGTTGGTTGAACAAACAATTAGCAACAACGCCAAACCGTGGCGACCAAGGGACTAAGCTGAGCCGGACTGGTCTAGGGTTTTCAGCTTCCCTCAGCTGTTTTTAGGCTTCCTTGGAGTCAAAACGAGATAGGATATCTAGAGACCCAGAGATGATGGTAGAGGCAGGCAACTCGAGCGTAAAATTTCCTTTTTCTGAACATGCAACACTCTCACATCCCTTCACCAACCTTCAACAAAACCGTTTTCTTTGCCGCGAGGGGGGGTGGTTGTGACACATAGCGGCACGCTTTACATATAATGCAGCAAACTCAATTTCACTGTCCCGCCGGTCTCGCCCTATCTTTCGATCTGCCATTTTATGATGACAGAAGAGACGTTTTTCGTTTATTTGTCAAAGTTCAGCGCTCCTCTACCTTCTGGCTAATGAACCTGCTTCGTGTCAACACCACCCGACCGTCTAGTCGCAGAAAATACTTGCAGTACCATGGATAAGTCCTAGTTTTTAAGCTAAACCACTCAAACAAATGATAGGCTAATTACCAACCTTAGAGGGAAGGCCGTCAGGCTTTCGCCTAGCTCAGGAAATATAGGGAATCAGAAATCTGGCTGGCATCGCTAAACAACCCAGTCAGTTCTTGTCAAGATTAAAACCACGTTTTCACTAATTATCAAATTATCCCAGAAAATGTTTTCGTGTCACTTGCAGTTTGAAATCACAGTTATTAGTACTTTGGAAATCAATTCTAGTAATATCATGACATTTTGGGTTAGCCACAATTACAGTAAATCAGTTTGGAAGGTTTTAGTTTAGTTCAATGTTTTTCAGTTAATTAAGTAAATCAAATCTGGATTGGCACTGCTCTCTCGTCTGGGTAAAAGATCCCCGTCTCTGGTCCCTGGCAATGTTTCCAAGTATGTAAATCAGTTTGGTACCGGTAGCAAGAAACACAGGTTAGGTCTCAGACAGGCTAGGGACTGGCCCAGCAGCTTCAATCCACAATCATCATTTAATTTCCCAAGTAGTTCATTCCCTTTTTTCTCTTTTGTTACACTCGTTCCCTGCGGACCATTGGCCGGCCCATGGTTCAAGTTATCGCCGCCACGGGCCGGCCCGGGTTGTGTCAACACAAAGCTTACCGGTTCAATGTGCTACAGCACTGTGCGCGGTGTAGACGATTTGTTGTCCGCGTGTAGCTTAGAACGCGAGCTTTATTTTGGTGCAAGTTGGTAGTAAATTTTCCCCAATATCCGGGCCGTCTCAGGACTTCCCTGCACTCGTTTTCGTCCAATTTAGAGCCTCTAGATGGCGACCCTGGTTGACTACTGCTATCTGGATTGTGCTGCTACCTATTGTTATTTTGTAGAACTACCCCCAGTTGTGTTGTTACGCAATATATTTCTTGAGCGAGTCCCGTCTTGCGGGGAGCAGCCCTGCCCATATGGGACTGGAAGTGGCTAACAAGGTGTCAAAAAAGTTTGGTTGGGATAGTTTAAAATGTAATGGGTCGAGTTAAGTAACATACCTCAACCTAAAAGCCTCTCCAAGCTTTTATTTACTTATCATATCACTTGATACTTTGTTAATAATTGTGACTAATCTATCTTCTCTGTATTTACAGAAAAATCTTGTAACTTTAAGAGCTTTCTAAGAAAAAAAACTTCAGTAGATTATAAAAAGGCGGATAAGATTTCTGACATGGAATGGCAGCCACCTAGAGGTTTCTTTACACATTAAGATTTCTAAAAGAAGTCGCACATTTAATTTTCTTTCCATTTAAAATAGGAACAGACCTGGTTCAAAGATTTATAAATTTGTTTAGCCAGCTAAATTATGAATACTGATTTCCAATTAAATGAGGATTTTAAGGTTATTAATAATTTGTAAATTTTGCATCTAAATGAATAGCAACAGCAAATCAAATTGACTAATATTGATGAAAGTCCTTCGTTAACTGTCGTTTTTATAATTATAACAACAAATTGTTAAATTTGAGGAGTGTGCAGTACTCAATACTTCAGAGTTTTCGGCCAAGAACTTTAATACTGAATCTCGACTCGAAGTTTTAAAAAATGCTCGAAAATTCGAGCGAGTATTTCCGACCAATTTCCGGACGATCGCTAACGATCCAAATCCAAATCACGTGGTAACGGCCGCAAAAGGCGATCGATCACGTAAAAACTGCTGAAAATGACGACCGAACCGCATAATTTCGGCCGTAAATGACAACAGGCAACAAAATATTGGCCAAAAATGATAACCATATCATATAATAAAGGCTGAAAAATAAGACGTTATGCATAACATCGGCAAAAGTGGCGACTGGATCACTTAATATCGGCCGTAACTAAAGATTTCTTCAAGATTGATTATAAGCAGGTTTGAAGCAGGTGATATTGCTTCACCTGAACAGGTGATATTGCTATTGTCACTAAATGACAAACAGACCGTGTTTTATCGGTCGGAAAGGAGTGTCAAACCGTGTTTTGTTTGTCAATATGTAATCCAGTTTAATTGTACTGGCCAAAACTTTGTATTGGTACTCATGTATTAGTTAGAAACCATGTTTAGATGATCAAATCAGGAGTGGTATCCAAATCCCATTACACTATTTAAAACTAACAACAGATGGCAAATACTTGCTCAAAAATACTTTAAATTCAAAAATAATTGGCACTACTCCACTCAATTCTCAATTCAAAATATCACTACTCGCACACCCCTATTAAATTTAAGAATACCTTAATAAAATACACCTATTAAATTATATCTTAATGATTAAAGAATACCTTAAACTTCTTCTGGTTCTCTTTGAAATTAGCTGCTTTCTTAAGACACTCGGACAACTGTTCAAAAAGTTGGCCTAGGGTTGTCTGTGCGAGTTCTGGATTAGTCTCAATGTCTATCAGCCAGCCTTGCTAAAAATTATATAACAACATTAAATTAGGTAAAAAAGGTTGTTACCAACAAATAAACAATCTCCATTACAAGAAACTCTCTGCAGTCACACATTACATGTAAAACAGGATTTTACCTTCTTATTACATAATTATATTATATACATTCATAATGGTCCCTATATAGATTCATTTTAAGTAATATCTTAATATTTTATATAAAATGAATTATTGAGATTTTTAAAATTAGGGAAAAAAAATTGAATAAAATATACCTCTTGTGGAGCAGGTTTACTGACTCAAAATATTGCAACTTTTGGACATGTTAATTAATATGTAATTTTAATTTTTAACATTAATTAAAGTGAAGGGAAGAAAGGGAAAAATAATTGTAAGAGGTCCATTGGAATGATTGATTAATAATCCAAAATTGATGCAACTTTAACCACAACAGAGCAACGTAAGTGTGCTATTTTTTATGTGACAGAGGCTTTAAATTATCAGAGGTAAGACAAGATTTCACAGGTAGTATCATAATAACCATTTTACAATAGAGCAAAAATTTCAACTTGAGTTGTACAGTGAAAGTATTTGGTGATTATTTTCAGGAGGTATTTTTCAGAACACTGAATGGCTCTGAATGACTTGCCCAGGTTTCCATCTCACTTGGCAAATGCCAGAACGTTCCTCGAGTAGCTCCCACTCCGTCTAGGTTGATTGAAAGATATTACTTACTTGACTCTGTCTGGTTAAATAAACAGACATTGTCAAACCTGTGATTATTATTATTATTAGTGCCAACACGTTTTATGGCAGTATTTAAAAGATATTCGTGTTTTTATGACAGAGGGTATATAATTGAGACCAACTCACCGATGCTTCCTCTCTGATATTGGCCACTTCTTCAATGAGGGCGCTGATGTCTTTGCTGATCTGCTCATTGAATTTCTCAACTATTTTATTCCTCTCATTCTGTAGTGTGTCCACAGAATTGTGCAAGGATGTCAGTTTATCTCCAAATGTCTGTACATCAAGTAATTTATTTTTAATTCCCAGAAAAAACCAACACAGTGAGAAAAATTGTCAGAACAGTTTAAATAAACAATGCAGAATAAATTACACTAAAACTAATTTTATAATCGTTGTAGTTAGGACACTAAACCATTTCAAACATTTCAACGCAAATATTAATTTTTTTTAAATTAATATGAAAATCTTAATCGTAACAATTATTTCAAACAATTTTAAATTAGTATCACTATAAAAATAAAATAATACGTTAAAATTTCAGGTTGCTCCATATTAAAAATTAAATGAATAACATTTTAAATAGCCATGTTGTTCCATAAAATATCCAAAATTTAATTTGTGTATTCGCTTTCTTTCATTAAATTGTTTTTACCACTTACAAAATATGCGTTTATGTCGTCCGGTGAAACTGCAATCTGATACTCTTCGATAAGGTCATAAAGATCTTTACAATACTCCAGCTCGTTGTCCATTTCATCCACCTGCAAAAGAACCTCCTTAATTAAAAACAAATAAATGAAACATGAGCAACAAAAATCTAACAAATCACATTAAAGTAATTTTAAAAACATTTATTTCCATATAGATATGCAAAATAAAAAAAGACAATAGCTACTGCTACTGATGCTGGTTTGTATAGTTATATTTTGCACAATTAATCCAAAATGTATTGCTTTGTTACTTAAGTTTATGGTTTGAAAGATTGCCACAAAAAATGTCCTCTTTACCTTTTAATGTGTTTTATTAGACTCATTACTTATGTGGATGTTTTCCTTCCTTCTAGATAGAAACATTTTTTTATGTGTCTTTACTACAATTCAAATACCGGTACCCCCGTCGCAGCCAACCTGCGTACTCAGCGAATTTCCAAAGCTTACATATGTCTTAATAGCGCATAAAGCCGCTTACCAAGTTTCTTTATTATAAATCAGCAATATATAACATTTAAATTACTGTATTTTCCAAAAAAATACTATTGGGGCTGAGTACTATAAGGTTTGCTGCATCAAGAAAAAAATATGGGGTTTTATGTAAATATCAATATAACTTGACTAGGTACCAACTTTCATCAATATACATTCAATAAATCAGCGATGTACGCCATTTTAATGGTTCTCTATGGGAATAAGATGGGAGCTGAGTACACAGGTTTGCTGTGACAAGGAACACAAAAAATGGGTTTTCATGCAATTTTGTTTATAACCCAACTAGATGAAGCCAGACACCAAGTTTTGTTAATTTATGTTCATAACTAAGGGAGTCATAATATTTTACTTATTCTCCATAAGAATAACATAAGGCTGAGTACACAGGTTTGCTGTTACAGGAACTATCGTTAAACATTTCTGCTGTGCAAAAAACAATAGACCAAAACCAGATAAAACCATACACCAAGTTTGGTCGGTTTACGTTCATAAATAAGCGAGGTATAAAATTATTCTTATCTTCCATAAGAATAGCATAGGACAACGTACTGTATTTAGCACTTTTAATATCTCTGTAACCAATTGACGTAGAGTAATGATCAAAACACCAAATTCTGTGCCTTTTCAAGCTGAATCCAATGGTAAAAAGTAAAATTTGACTTTTTCAAAAGTCAAATATAAAAACTAAAAAAAAAACATTTTTAGGGTACAAAACCCCCCAAAATACCCCTTCCGATAGACTGATCTATCTGGTTTTCAAATTTCATAAATGTTGCTTTACACGTTTATAGCAAATTTCTTCAAAATCGGACCATTTTTACAAGCATTTATGACTTTCAGTTCGAAAACCAGATAGATCGACCTATCCTTTTTTTTTACATATAATCTTTGAAAAAGTCAAATGTTACTTTTTGCCATTGGATTCAGCTTATATAACACCAATTGCTTATATAAGGATTCGGTATTTTGATCATTGATCTACATCAATTGGTTACCGAAATATTAAAAGTGCTAAAGACAGTACATTGTCCAATGTTATTCTAATGGAGAATAAGAACAATTTTATATCTTGCTAATTTTTGAATGTTTACTGGCGAAAACTTGGTATATGGCTTCATATGGTTGTGGCCTATTGTTATTTACAAAAAAACAATTTTTACCAATGGTTCCCATGGCAGCAAACCTGCGTTCTCAGCTCCATGTTATTCTTATGGGAAAAAGTAAAACATTATGTCTCCCTTAATTATGAACATAAATTAGTAAAACTTGCATGTGGCTTCACCTAATTGGGTTCTATTGATATTTATATAAAACCCATTTTATGTGTTCCTTGTTTTGTGTTCCTTGTTACAGCAATCCTGCATACTCAGCTCCCATGTTATTCTTATGGATAATTTAAAATGGCATACTTAAATTATTTATGAATTCAAATTAATGAAACTTGGAACGTAGCTTCATCTAGTTGAGTATTTGATATTTGCATAAACAAATTTTGTTTTTCTTACTGCAGCAAACCTGCGGACTTAGTCCCAATGTTATTCTTATGGAGAGTAACTAATATGTTAATATTGATTATTTATGAATGTATATTAAAGAAACTTGGTAAACGGCTTTATGTGCTATTAAGACGCATTGAAAATTCGCTGAGTACGCAGGTTTGCTGCGAAAGGGGTACTGAAAAACATGATATCGCTTTTTAAAACCAGTTTTATAACCTTAAAACACTCATATACTTGTAGTAAAGGCAAATAGAAGATATATTTCACGAGGTAATTTTAAAGTAGCATTACCTTATTTTAGAGTTACAATGTTAACCTATTTTATTAACACGTTTTTATTAGCTCGCTTTCTTGTCTGTTCGGTAAAAATTTTACAGGATGTAATAAAAGACTTCTTACAACACTTAAGATATATTTACACTTATACTGATTCACATACAGACGGTAAACATATATAAAAGATGGTACTAGGCTATCAATTTCGACCAGTCACACCAGTCATCAACAGGCCAATGAGAGAACTGACGTCAGTTCTCTCATTGGCCTGTTGATGACTGGTGTGACTGGTCGAAATCGATAGCCTAGTACCATCTTTTATATATGTTTACCGTCTGTATGTGAATCAGTATAAGTGTAAATATATCTTAAGTATTGTAAGACGTCTTTTATTACATCTTGTAAGTAATAACAACACGTAATATGCTAATAAAAAATTTGTAAACATTTTGCAATCGATTTTGCAACTTCCTGATGAGCTAGAGACTTGAAACTTAAAACATAGCTCAGAAATGGATGACAATGCAATATTCAATCATTTTATTGAAATAAAATTATTTTTGTAAATATTTGATTAAAGTTTAAACTCACAATAACCTAAATGTAAACATAAAGAAACATTTCAAAGGAAACATTTTATTACAGATAAAACAATTAGATCTCGTGCGGATCTTCATGAAGCCTGGGTGTTATTAGTGAAAGTGGTTTAAACCTATTTACTTTTGTTATGTATTAACATATGTTAATACTTTTATATTTATTTACTATCCCAACAAGTAAACAGTAAATAAATCTAGTCAAGGAATAACAGAGAAATGTCCTTACTAGTATACAATAATAATTGAGACAGTCTTCAGACTGAAAGTGTGCCAGAGAGGGAAATAAATCAATAATAATGAAATTAACAGTGAATAGGAGGAATAAATATTAAAAATAAACATTTAATGAAATTTATTGTAAATAGTGCGTTGGTGGCAATTTCTAATATGGTCAAGGAGATAGCCACCCAACGTACGTGACGCCTAGAGGAGGAGAACAAAAGACGACAAGATAAGCTTCAACAGAAATCCAAAGTATGTAAATCTGCAAGATTAGCCCAACGGCGAAAGCAAGTTTAAATTTTCCACTGTCATAACAGATTATACAAATCTTTACTGTCAGAATATAAATCTTTAAAATCAATTAAAAGTGTTTACACCACATAAACGACTAAGATATAATTTATGATATTAATTTAAGATATAATTTATTAAATAAAAATACTTTTTAAAATACCACATTTTTAAAATAGATGAAAAGTATAAAATAATTTATCCTATTCCCATACTGTATAGGTTGGCTTAAATTTGGGATTGTGAATATTTAGTAGTTATGGAAATACTTGCAAGATTTAAAATTAAAAATGTGGAGTACATGCAATAATAAATACCCCCGTAGCAGCAAACCTGCGTACTCAGCGAATTCCCAATGCATATATATGTTTCTTAATACCACATAAAGCCACATACCAAGTTTCATCAATATACATTCATAATTAAACAATTTATGACATTTTAATTATTCTCCATAAGAATAACATGGCGGCTGAGTATGCAGGTTTGCTGAAGCAAGGATCACAAAAAATGGGGTTTTATACAAATATCAATATAACTCATGTAGGTAAAGCCACATACCAAAAATCATTAATTTATTTTCATAATGAAGGCAGATAAGATAACACGTTACTTATTCTCTATAAGAATAACATGGGGCTGAGTACGCAGGTTTGCTGCTACAAGAGCCTTTGGTAAAAAATTGTTTTTTCGAGCAGATATCAATGGTCCACAACCAGATGAAGCCGTATACCAAGTTTCGTCAGTATACATTCATAAAGAAGCGAGATATAAAATTTGTATTTTCCTCCATAAGAATAACATTAGACAACGTACTGTGTTTAGCACTTTGAATATCTCGGTAACCAATTGACGTAGAGAAATGATCAAATACCAAATTGTGTGTTTTTTTAAGCTGAATCCAATGGGAAAAACTAAAATTTGACTATTTCCAAAATTATATGTAAAAAATTCGAAAAACCCATTTTTGGGGTACAAAACCCCCCCAAAATACCCCTTCGGATAGAGCGATCTGGCTGGTTTTCGAACTTAAAGTCATAAATGTTGCTTTACACGTTTATACCAAATTTCATCAAAATCGGATAATTTTTACGAGAGTTATCGTGCTCACGGACACATATATATACAGTTTCGAACGAATGGTGTTTTTGGGGTCTGGGGACCTCAAAACGAAAAGTTATCATGGTCCCGGGCCTAGGTCTTACCATGCCGACTACGGTAATAACTTCTTCCCTATAGGGGAAATTCGCTAAAAAATATTAAGTATAGTAGCTGTCAGTAGGAAAACAGCAGCTTCAAAACAGAACATCAGTTTGTATCCTTTACATCTATCTTTCCTAATTGAAGTCAGAAATAGCTTATAATTCATTGGGTGAAGATAATCGTCAATTATCTATTGCTTGTACCCCACGTTTTTCGTTAAAACCTTCCAAGTATTTTAATAGCTACTAAATATTCACAATCACAAATTTTCAAGACAACCTATATGGGGGATATGATAAATTATTTTATAGTTTTTATTCCGTTTTAAAAACAAGGTATTTTTATGTAATAAATTATTATAAGTAAAAGTAACCTTCGGACAACTTTTACTTTCTCTTTGTAAAAAAGATGTTGTAGAGTAGATAGGTTAATGTTAACTGTAATAATATTAACTGTTTGCAATATTTCTCTCCCTAACATTTGCAAATTGTCCTCCATATTTTAGCAATCAATTCAATTTAAAAAAGAAACAAACTCACCCTAGTAGTAATGCTGTCCAGAAAGTCCAGATACTGGACATAATGCTGGGTGCTCTTTGGTTCCATTTCCAGATAGTCATAAGCATACTCTGCTTCTTCCATCAAAGCAGTTATTCTTTCACGTCCAATTCTACAAAAAATAATTTCTAAAATATGTATTATCATTTGCAAAACAAAACGTATAATTGCCCATGTATAAATTATACATCATCAGTTTTTTCATGAATTTCAATCCTTCTTGCCAATAATTATCCTGACATAATTATTCAGCCACTCCCCTTTTACTATGAAAAATTATGTCATGTTTGGGTAAAACTGAATTCTGGAATAATATCATGTTTGGGTAAAACTGAATTGTGGAATAATTTCATGTTTGGGGAAAACTGTTTTCTGTAAATAAATGCCATAGCACTTTTACTGTAGTCTCTTAAGTAATTGTTATTTTACTTACGTCGTCAATCCAATTTTGTTTGAGATGAACGAGTTTCGGCGCTAAGCCATCATCAGCATCCATACATACACTGTACACTAGATTATTCATAAGATCTGCGTTGCGTAGGTCTAGTAGAAAACTGTGTAATTTAAAAAAAAAACAATATTTACACACATTATGGGGGGGAGGGAGGGAGGGAGGGAGGGAGGGAGGGAGGGAGGGAGGGAGGGAGGAGAGAGAGAGAGAGAGAGAGAGAGAGAGAGAGAGAGAGTGTGTTTAGGGCATTGATACAATAATTCACATCTGGCATTGCACACTTAATCATTCTTCAGCTCTTGAAGATCGCTTCACTGGTTGCACTACATTAACTGTTATGGAGTTTCAAATGGATTTTAAGGAAAATGTAATGATTTGGAATAAATTAATATAAGGTTTTGAAGCAAGTTTGTTACATTATGAATTATCTTAAAATTATTTACTAGCCTAATTAACATTTTTTATACGGTGATTTACATAATATGAGAGGCCTATATACACCATTTCTAGTGGGGAATAAAAATAGATTTCTCATACCTAAACTTTATTATAACTTGTAAAAAAAATTGTAAATGATGAAAGGGAAATTCAAATTCAAATTATCAGGGTAAATAGATGAGATGTTGCATGCTTATACCTTTGCAGCATTTATGTCCATTTTCAACTAAGTGTTCCGCATATTTTGATTTAATTGTTTGCCCTGCTCCCCGTGTGTATGTTCGTAATGTGTGTAAATATTGGTTTTTTAACAACATGACGCAGTTTGCTACAAGACCTATGCAACGCAGCTCTCATGAATAATCTAGTGTACAGTGGATGGATGCTGATAATGGCCTAGCGCCAAAACGCATTCATCACGAAGAAAATTGGTTTGACGACTTAAGTAAAATAACAACTAGTTCGTCATTATCAATCCATGCTACAAACCGCACATAAGTCTCTTAAGAGATTTAAGTTAACTATCAAACCGATAGCCTTAATTATTTTACAGATACAGCCAAAGATATCAAATGCCTCTGGTAATGCCAACTGTTTAAGCTGTTTACCATTATAATAATATATTGTTCCAGTTGTTTATTAATATAAATTTGAAATGTTTGGATTGATATATAACACGTTTTTCAGATAGTACAATTTCATTAGTTTTAGAGCCAGCTGGTGAGATTCACAGTAAAGAACGAGAGGCACAGCTCTCTGGCTATAGGTGCAGTATGAAGTTTTCTTTAACTAGTTAAACACACTAAAACTCTGAATTTTTTACATTTCTTTGCATTGATAATTTTCACTGCTTATTAACTTCTAAACCAATTTATGAATTTTTAGACTCTTCACACTATGATTAAAACAAAATAATAAATACTATCTGTATTAGCAAAGAGAGAAAAAAAAACAGGACATTCAACCACTAACTGATAAGAGAGGCACATTTCTCAAATAAACTTCCACAGTACATGCAGCTTTTCATCAGCAAGACAAAAGTGTATTATACAAACCTAGGACATGTTTCTTGCACAATTTCAAGAAGTCTCGTGGGAATAGGCAATGTTTTATCCTTGAATCCTGTTATTTGTAGGAACAAAATACCTATTGATTGAGAGTCTATGACATCGTTAATGAAATCTCGTTCCGAATTATACCTCACCAGAAACTCTCTAAGCTTTTCCAAATCTGCAAAAACGTAGATCATAGTTAAGCAATGATTATTTTTTCTAATGGTAAGTTTGATTAATTATAAGGCTAGATGTGTAGCAAAACTGGAGCTGTTTACAAAATAGTGAAGCTCTAGAGCATTGCTTATTTATAGGAATCATACACAACGTTTTAGCCAGTTATGTTGACTAAGACCAGATGCTGATGAACAAAAGAATATTTATGTAAAAAAAAAACACATTATTTGTTTTACAAATTTAAACTAGTTTTAATATAGTTCATCCGATATAGTGCATTGCTGTAATTGCCTGTAAGGTAATTAACAATGTTATTAGGTGGCAAATTCAAAAGCAGGTCATCTCAGCCCTTGGCTCTCTCAAAGGGTTAAGATAACATTAAGAAATATTTAATTCAAAGGAAAACATAAAAGGCCCTTACCTGTTTCATTAGTTATTATTGTTGTGTCTATGGACAAATCATCGACGTAGAAGTCGTGCATGGACTTGAAGTGCTCCATGTACAAATGGACACTGTTAAAGTTGTCCATAAGGCATTGAGCTATGTGTTGTTTCATGCTTTGTATCTCCGAGTCCCCTTTTATCACATAATCCAAACTGGGGCCTAAACCACAAAGGCGCTCCTCTTGCTTTCCACACACCATAGGTCTGTAAAGCAACATGAGGGTAACCAACACATAAGACAACAAATTTAAGGCTCTTTTAAATAGGTAATATCGACTGAAACATTTTCTCAAATAGGTACTCATCATAATACTTAATGAAACAAACTGTTTCAAAACCGAATAAATTACACTTAATCTTTAATAGTTAATTAATATAAAAATCATCTTGAAACATGTAACACGCACAATAATCCGTTAAAAACTTGGGCTTTTAATTTTTGTTTTTTGTGATATTCTGATTTTCTGGTTTTTGATCCCCCTGACTTTTCAGGTGCAGTAGATGTACCAGTTTGTAGATTATATTTCTTTTCTAGCTGCAGTATTAAGTTTCGCCCTGAAAATAACAGCTAACAGTTAAATCCAATAACATTAAGGCACTCTTTAAAACGAACAAAAGCACAAGAAAATCAGGTGGTGAGCATAAGGTACAATAAAACAATACGTCTTATGATAACAAATTGTCAATCTGGCAGTAAAAAATCTGCCAAACACAACTGCATACAAAAAATGGAAGAAGACAATATTCAGGGTGATTACAAATGAAATAGACAGTTCGGATAGCTTGTAGAAAATTAATTATTTAAAAGTTTAGATCATTACTTACATGATTATATAGAAGAATTCTTTAAGTTTTTATTGAAAATATTTACAGATGTTCAATGTGTGCACCATTTGCAACACGACAGATATCAACACGGTAGTCGAATTCTGACCACACACAACTAAGCATCTCACGGTCAACTGTAGCAAGAGCATTTGTGATTCGTTGTTTAATATCATCAATATCAACAGGAAGCAGTGGTACGAAAACTCTGTCTTTTACATAGCCCCACAAGAAATAGTCGCAGGGCGTTAGGTCCGGACTACAAGGTGGCCACGGCTGAAACATGTTTTCCTCACTTGCACAGCCGACATCCATCGTCTAGGAAGATGTTCATCCAGATACCCTCTGACGTCTGAGTGCCAGTGAGGCGGAGCTCCATCTTGTACAAAAATGAAGTTACAACTATCTTCATGGAGTTGAGGCATTAACCATTCGGTTAACATGTCCAGATAAATTATTCCGGTTACTGATGGTTCTTGGAAGAAGAACGGCCCGTAAACCTTTTTACGAGATAAAGCGCAAAACACGTTCACTTTAGGAGAATCGCGTGTATGCTGTACAGTCTCTCTTGGGTTTTCTGTTCCCCATATTCGAACATTATGTCTATTAACTTTTCCACTAATGTGAAAAGTGCATTCATCACTGAAAATTAGGCGATTAAACAATGTGTCGTCATTTTCAAGACAATGTTTCATCTCCTGACAAAAATTTTTACGTACAACTTTATCATTGTCATTTAAACTTTGTACTAACTGTAGCAGCCAACAACAATAGCCACCAACAGTTGTACCAACATAAACTTTAAGAAATTCCCTACAAACCTATATCACTTACTATGTTGAAATACACCACTATAATTTTGTAGAGGCTATTGAAGTTGTCTATTTCATTTGTAATCACCCTGTATTATATGATCTGTGAGGTATCCTTGATATTATTTATTGAAATGAAAAAAGAATGTATAGCAGAGAAGTTTACTGAAACTCCTTGACATTTCTCAGATTAAATTATTACTCTATAATTTCAGATTTTCCAAACTCTGCATGATAAAAATAATAAATGTTCTGCCATAAGACTTACAAAACATACTTTATTCCCTTCTCAGTACTACAATTTACCCATTGCATAACAGCTGTTCCACATGTACTCACTCAGTGAATGGATCAAAGAAGAAATCTGACAGAAAGACCGGGATATTCAAAACCACACATTCAAAGTCCTTCATTAGATTTTCAAAAGCTTCTTGAAACTCCAAACACGACGGAGACAACTGGAGGCTCTCCACACTCACCACCAAATCAGTCATAAAGAGAGGGAACTGGAACAAAATGGAACTGAGTTTAGGCACATCTATTTTATAAAGATGGAATGGTATATGCTAAATAACTCAAAACCTCTAACAATCGAGCTACTTTTGAAAGATTGATAGCAGTAAAATCTCCCCAAAATGCCGAATGGTATTTAATAGGGTAAAGCTTTCTAAACACGTTTGAAATACTCTGTGAGAGTTTTTCGTCTTTTTCAAACAATCACGCGAAAGATGATTATTTTGATTGGTTTCTATTTTTAGCCATCCGTCTGACGCTTAGCCCAGTGCAAGTGCAGGTGGCTGGAGCAGTGTCAAGGTCACCGCCCCCAAGCACGTGACCATCAAACTCTCAGATTGCGTTGTATGTATTAAATTGTTTGTAGAGTATTTATTCTGATAAATAAAGTTAACTTTACGATTCTGGAGATAATCTAACCAAATAAATTGTTTTAACGAATTTCCCCTATAGGGAAGGAGTTAACTGCCTATAGGGCAGAAGTTGACTGTATACTATTACCTATTACCGTAGTAGGCATGGTAAGACATAGGCCTGGGACCATGGTAACCTTTTGTTTTGAGGTTCCCAGATGCCAAAAACACCATTCGTTCGAAACTGTATATATATATATATATATATATATATATATATATATATATATATATATATATATATATATATATATATTAGATAATCAAATTCACAGAATAGGGCTACTATAAGTATAAAAACATGAAAATAACGGTTATAAAAACATGAAAATAAAGGTTATTTTCATGTTTTTATACTTATATATATATATATATATATATATATATATATATATATATATATATATACCGTGAGCACGATAACTCTCGTAAAAAAAGTCCAATTTTGGTGAAATTTGGTACAAACGTGTAAAGCAACATTTATGACTTTAAGTTCGAAAACCAGACAGATCGACCCATCTGAAGTGGTTGGGGGGTTTTGTAACCAAAAAATGGGTTTTTTGAAGTTTTTATAGGTAATATTTTAATACCCCCGTCGCAGCAAACCTGCGTACTCAGCGAGTTTCCAATGGAGATATAAATGTCTTAATACTACATAAAGCCACTTACTAATTTTCATGAAAGTATATTCACAAATAAGTGATATATACAATTTTAATTATTCTCCATAAGAATAACATTGGGGCTGAGTATGCAGGTTTGCTGCATCAACGAATATAAAATAAATATACCCCCTGTCGCAGCAAACCTGCATACTCAGCGAATTTCCAATGAATATACAACATAACACATTAAGCCACTTAACAGAATTCATAAGAAACATATTCACAAACAAGCGATATTTAAAATATTAATTATTCTCTACAAGAACAACATTGGGGATGAGTACGCAGGTTTGCTGCAACAAGGAATATAAAATAATGGTTTTTTATGCAAATATCAATAGAACTCATCTATGTGAAGTCACATACCAAGTTTCATCCATATACATTCATAAATAAGCGATGTATAACATTTTAAATATTTTCCTTAAGAATAACATGGGGACCGAGTACCTAGGTTTGCTGCAACGGGAACCATAGGCAAAAAATTGTTTTTTTGAGCAAACAATAATAAACCACAACCAGATGAAGTCTTATACCAAATTTTGTCAGTTTAGGTTCATAAATAAGCGAGATATACAATTTTTCTTTTTCTCCATAAGAATAACTTTAGACAATGTACTGTGTTTAGCACTTTCAATATCTCAGTAACCAATTGACGTAGAGCAATGATCAAAATACCAAATTGTTTGTTTTTTTAAGCTAATTTCAATGGTAAAAATAGCAAATTTGATTAAAATAAAAATTACATGTGAAAACCCCAAAAAACCCATTTTTGGGGTACAAAACCCCCCAAAAAACCCCCTTCGGATGATGCAATTCGTCTGGTTTTCGAACTCGTTCAAATAAATGGTACTTTACACATTTGTACCAAATTTCATTAAGATCGGAGCTTTTTTACGAGAGTTATCGTGCTTACGGACACGTATATATACATATATATAAATATATATATACATATATAAAAATTTGAACGAATCGTGTTTTTGGCATCTGGGGACCTCAAAATGAAAAGTTATCATGGTCTCGGGCTTAAGTCTTACCATGAGTCCTACGGTAATAGCTTCTTCCCTATAGGGGAAATTCGCTAAAATGGGTTATTATGCTAATATCAATATAACTCAATAAGGTGAAGCCACATACCAAATTTTATTAATTAATGTTCATAATTAAGGGAGACATAGTATTTAATTATTATCCATAAGAATAACATGGGGCTGAGTACTCAGGTTTGCTGCTACGGGAGCCTTTGGCAAAAAATCGTTTTGTTTTTTTTTTGAGCAAATAGCAATATACCACAACCAGATGAAGCCATATACCAAGTTTCACATTTTATATCGCATTTTATATTATCACATTTTTATATTTTATTTTACATTTATTTACATTTACATTTATTTTATTTTACATTTATCACATTTTATATTTTATTTTATAACATTTTATATCTCGCTTATTTATGAATGTATACTGATGTATACGTTCATAAATAAGCGAGATATAAAATGTTTCTTTTCCTCCATAAGAATAACATTAGACAACGTACTGTGTTTAGTACTTTAAATATCTCGGTAACCAATTGACTTAGAGTAATGATCAAAATACCAAATTGTGTGTTTTTTTTAGCTGAATCCATTGGTAAAATCTAAAATTATACTTTTTCAAAATTAATATGTAAAAAATTCAAAAAACACATTTTTGGGATATAAAACCCTCCCAAAATACCTCTTCGGATAGGGCGATCTGGCTGGTTTTCGATCTTGAAGTTATAAATGTTGCTTTACACGTCTATACCAAATTTTATCAAAATCGGATCATTTTTACGAGAGTTATCGTGCTCACGGACACATATATATATGCACCGTAATTATGGTGTTTTTGGGGTCTGGGGACCTCAAAACGAAAAGTTATCACGGTCCCGGGCCTAGGTCTTACCATGCCGACTACAGTAATAGCTTCTTCCCTATAGGGAAAATTTGCTAAAAAGTCAAATTTTAGTTTTCACCATTAAATTCAGTTTTAAAAAACACACAATTTGGTGTTTTGATCATTTCTCTACGTCAATTGGCTACAGAGATATTGAAAGTGCTATAAAAATTTGATATCTCGCTTATTTATGAATGTATACAGACAAAACTTAGTATATGGCTTCATCTGGTCGTGGTATATTATTATTTGCACAAAAACACAATTTTTACCAATGGTTCCCGTAGCAGCAAACCTGCGTACTATGTCCCCATGTAATTCTTATGGAGAAAAAGTAAAATATTATATCTCCCTTAATTATGAACATAAATTAATAAAACTTGGTATGTGCCTTCCCCTAGTTGAGTTCTATTGATATTTGCATAAAAACCCATTTTTTTCTTCCTTGTTACAGCGAACCTGCTTACTCAGCTCCCATGTTATTCTTATGGAGAATAATTAAAATGGCATATGTTGCTTATTTATTAATGTGTATTGATGAAACATGGTATGTGGCTTGACCTAGTTGAGTTATATTTATATTTGCATAAAAACCCATATTTTGTGTTCCTTGTTGCAGCAAACCTGACGCAGCCCCCATGTTATTCTTATAGAGAATAATTGAAATGTTATATATTGCTTATATATGAATGTTTATTACCAAGTATATTAAAGGAACTTGGTTGCGGCTTTATGTGGTATTAAGACAAATATAATCATTGGAAATTTGCTGAGTACGCAGGTTTGCTGCGACGGGGGTATTTATTATTGCTATATTTATGTTTAGAAGGGGATAATTAACAAAAATAAATAAACCTTTTGTTTAACCTGGTTAAATTGCAACCCGATTAACCTGCTGCGGGAGTTGACTGTATTCAATTAAAACTTTAATTTATCCACAATAACACCCTTTGGGCTATCTGTGGCCCTAGTCAGTTTGGTTTGAATCTGCCTCGGCCAAGTTGGTCTGCTTTAATGTGATGGCTCCCATTTTAATACGTGCATTATTCACTTGGAATAAGGCCAGGCCAGGCTGCATGCAGTAGTATGCAATGCACTTTGCTTAATACTCAAAAAATATCCTCAGTTTATCAATGTTAGGGATTTGGAGAAAAGGCCTTTTGTTTGTAATTCGAAAATTGTCAGTTTCCAAATCAATAGATTACCAAGAAATTTGATGTTTTGTTTTTTGATCAGTCTGCTCATCACAGTTTGTCTTTTATTTTAACTAGGCCTATTAACCCATTAACGTAGTAATTATATTGTATTCGCAATGGCCTATAATGGGATTTTATTGGTGCTGCACTCTAGTAGCAAAATCTGTAACTAATGGCTGCGGGAGACTACGATTCTCTCCGCTAGGGGCACGGACTGACTAAAATCCTAAATAACGCCGCTAGGTCACTGGTCTTGGTAGCTAAGTCGTGGAAACGCCTTGGCCAGGTGTTGATACGAACTTCATGGGTTCGATTCCACACATGACTAAAACTGACCAGTCGTGCAACTCTCAATGAGTTAACTGGTCTGTGGCAATGTTGGTGGGAGGGCCAAGTAAAATACACGGTGGCAGGTTTGCTTGGAAGTTGATGCGATCGGTTAATTCTTCGTGAGTTGCACATGGTCAACACTGATTTTGCTACTTATTACTTTTGTCTAATGTGTGTGTGCCAATGTGACTCTTTAAACTGAAAGAAAACAATATTTTAATTAAAATACCCCATTAATCCATTTAAAAACATTAATTTTATATTCCAATTCATAGGTTTAAAAAATTACAAGTAAGGAACGGGACCAGCTCGTAATTCTACGCCAATGGATTAACATTCCATCAAGGAAATAATAAGTTATATAATTTCAGGGTGTCTACTGGTATACAAATTTGAAAATCCGTGACTTTTCCGGAACTTAAGGATGAAAAATTTTAAAAATCCGTGACTTCTTAAAAAGGGTTTTCTTACGGCTACAGACGTCAGCCAATACCTTAGATAAATTTAAGATGTTTTTATTTTATCAATAAATTAATGACAAGTTGATATAATGTTCCACAACCAATGCAAACTCTTCAATGATACAAACTGTCATTCCAGAAAACAAGATGCATACAAAATAATAAATGTACAGTAGTTTAATTATTAAACTTTGAACATACAAAAAGCCGTGTGAGGATCTTTCCCGGGTCGTAGCCATACCTCCAATCAGGTTCAAATGTACGGTAGTTTAATTATTAAACTTTGAACATACAAAAATCCACGTGAGGATCTTTCCCGGGTCGTAACCATACCTCCAATCAGGTTCATCATTCCACACTTCATTAAATTGGCACTTTCCCATTAGGCCTGTAGTATTTTATTCCTAGGAAAATACTTGAAACACTAAACTAAACTTTGATTTAATAGTTAACAAACAAACTGATTGAGAGGGAAAATAGGAAAGAAGATACAAAAATACTAAACACTGTTTAGTCGACACAACACCGCACCGTTATTTTAGACAATCAGTGACACATTGCTTTGCAATGATTCACTTTTGATGTAAACATTTTCATCACATGTTCATACATTTGTAAATAATTAATAATCATATTTTGCATATGTGCCATGTTTAATAATTCAATATATTAAAATACCCGTTTGCCCCCATGCGTTACATTTTCCTAATAATGTATTAATATAGTTTAATATAATAATTATGTATTGTTTTTAATTTACTTCTTCCTCTGAATATTTTACTTTAGTAATTAATCATTTAATCCCACGAATAGATATTTTATTATAATTCACAATAGCCTAGTTAACATTTAATTAAGTATTAAAATCCATGCTATAGCCCCTGAACTGTTGTTTTAGACTAAAATAGGTTGTACATACCTTCCATCAAACAGTTCATAATTGTGAAGGAGTTTCACAACATGTTTCGCCGTAAACACGGCATTATCAAAGCAATTGATTAAATTAAATACAAGAGCATTTATTCAAGTAGGACTCGTCAGAATTTAAAACCCAAACAAAGTTCACACGTAGTTCGCACACACTTAAAAATTTTCGGTAGGCCTACCGCGTACATTTTACAATCCACGGCGCAACCCGGAAGCAGACTAGAGAACAATTCAGTCAGATTACTACTCCCACCCCTCTCCTATTATCAGCAGGGCAATGGTCGTTTTGACGAGTCCTACTTGGATAAATGCTCTTGTATTTAATCACTTGATAATGCCGTGTTTACGGCGAAACATGTTGTGAAACTTCTTCACAATTATGAACTGTTTGACGGAAGGTATGTACAACCTATTTTAGTATTTAATTAAGGTAAAGATCGATTCTGTAATTATCTCAGATCACATTTTTATATATAGCCTAAGTATTTAAAATTCAAAAATTTATCTCATTTTATAACCAGAAGTGAGCATGAACTGAGATAAAACAGGTTTTTCCTCTAGAAAAAGTAACTTTGGGCTCAAGATTAGTGTTTTGTGTTTAGTTCTGTGAACCCTATAGCAATCAACAGAGAATTCACCTTCTGATCAAAGACTCCTTCAGAAGACATGGCCTGTGTTAGATGTTTGGTGGGCACTGTCCCAAATTATATTTAATTTTTTTCCCACATATACAGTATTTAGACACCAAAAGTCTAATCTTTTATAGTCATCGGAGCCTAGATTAGTTTATCTCCCTTTATTTGGCCAACATCAAGCATAATTAAAATATCTGGGCGAAGAAATATGTTGCTGAACCAGTGAGATTATTTTAGTAGGCCTAACTGCAAACTTCAAGACCTCATCAATACAATTTACATCAAGAGTTATGAGATTATTTAAGCATAAACTTTAAATCTGAAATAGGCTCCCCAGCAGCACACATCGTTGGGCCAACGTTGGGCCATCGTTGGCATTGAAGGATATGGTACGGAAATGGTCGGTTGGCATTAACGCAGTTGGGCCAACGAACCAATCCTTGGCTAGCCCACATTGGCAAATCCAACCTTAGCCGACATCGGGCCATCAAACGCTATTGTTGGCAAATCCTACCATTATATTATTATTAATTATATATTCATTATATTAATTATTATTATAATTATAATATAATGGATATAATGAATATATAATTAATAATAATATATTAATTATATCCATTATACCCATTATATTATTATTAGTTATACCCAACCACGTTAATGCCAACCGACCATTTCTCTACCATATCCTACAATGCCGACGATGGCCCAACGTTGGCCCAACGATTTGCCTCACGCCTCCGTCAACCTCATGCCAACCATTGGCCTACCATTTTCCTATGTTGGCCTAACGATTTATGCTGATAGGGTATAAATTAACATTATATTTTTATTATTATAATTATATTAAATATATATTAATTTGCTCATAGTTTTAGCGAATTTCCCCTATAGGGAAGAAGCTATTACCGTAGTCGGCATGGTAAGACCTAGGCCCGGGACCATGATAACTTTTCGTTTTGAGGTCCCCAGACCCCAAAAACACCATTCGTTCGAAACTGTATATATATATATATCTCTATATATATATCTATATATATATATGTGTCCGTGGGTGCGATAACTCTCGTAAAAAAGGTCCGATTTTGATAAAATTTGGTTCAAACGTGTAAAGCAGCATTTATGACTTTAAGTTCGAAAACCAGATGGATCGGGCTATCCGAAGGGGTATTTTGGGGGGGTTTTGTACCTCAAAAATGGGTTTTTTGAGTTTTTTACATACAATTTTTGATAAAGTAAAATTTTATATTTTGCTATTGGAATCAGCTTAAAAAGACGCACAATTTGATGTTTTAATCATTGCTCTACGTCAATTGGTTACTGAGATATTGAAAGTGCTAAACACAGTACGTTGTCCAATGTTATTCTTATGGAGGATAAGAAAAATTGTATATCTCGCTTATTTATCAACTTATCCTGACGAAACTTGGTATATTGCTTCATTTCATTTTATTTTTTGCTATTGGAATCAGCTTAAAAAGACGCACAATTTGATGTTTTAATCATTGCTCTACGTCAATTGGTTACTGAGATATTGAAAGTGCTAAACACAGTACGTTGTCCAATGTTATTCTTATGGAGGATAAGAAAAATTGTATATCTCGCTTATTTATCAACTTATCCTGACGAAACTTGGTATATTGCTTCATTTCATTTTATTTTTTGCTATTGGAATCAGCTTAAAAAGACGCACAATTTGATGTTTTAATCATTGCTCTACGTCAATTGGTTACTGAGATATTGAAAGTGCTAAACACAGTACGTTGTCCAATGTTATTCTTATGGAGGATAAGAAAAATTGTATATCTCGCTTATTTATCAACTTATCCTGACGAAACTTGGTATATTGCTTCATTTCATTGTGGTCTATTGATATTTGCACAAAAACCCATTTTTTGGCCGGTAGTTCCTGTAGCAGCAAACCTGCTTACTCAGCCCCATGTTATTCTTATGGAGAATAATTAACGTGTTATCTCCTTTAATTATGAACATAAATTAATAGAACTTGGTATGTGGCTTTACCTACTTGAGTTATATTGATATTTGTATAAAAGCCCATTTTTAGTGTTCCTTATTTCAGCAAACCTGCATACTCAGCCGCCATGTTATTCTTATGGAGAATAATTAAAATGTAATAAATAGTTTATTTATGAATGTATATTGATGAAACTTGGTATGTGGCTTTATGTGGTATTAAGATAAATTAATAAGCATTGGAAATTTGCTGAGTATGCAGGTTTGCTGCTACGGGGGTATTTCATATTTCATAGATAGACCCTTTCTGTATACCATTAGAGCTAAGCCACCATTATTGTAATCAAATGATTAAGTCAAATTTTATGAAGTCCCCAAGATTGTAATCCCAGGTAATACATAAGTTTACGGCAAGCCTTGCCCTGGAATTGCCAGGACAAACTTTCCGAATAAAACAAGTGAAACGCTTGTGCAATGCATTCTTGGAAAGTGTACCGTTGGCCGTCCGAAGTCAGTGGGATCGTGATACCATCACAATATCAGGTAGGTGTGTTTTGTACACCAGTATAGTAATGTTAGCAAAGTCTACGTGTTTACTGAAAAGATGCTGGACTCACTCATAGCACAGCTCATAGGGTATCAATCATAACAAAGCAAATCAAAATAATTTTAGTATGGGTTTACTTTATATTTCTCTCATTTATTTGACATAAAAATGTTAAGTTACATCACTGTGTAACACTGTTTTGCTAAAGGAAGTAGCAGGTTAGGTTAACAACCTCTACCTGGGTTACCTGTCAATTATTAATAATTGTGAGTTAGGACATCGTTTGTCCATAATTAAGTTTTTTTTATTAATAACTTAATAATTATTAATATTATTTGTTTTTTTCATTTTTAATGTTGCCCCTTAACAACCCTGGGGGGGAATAGGGGGCATTTCCCCTCTTAAAACCACGTGTGTAGCAATGGATTCGGTAGTGCCTCCTAAACAGGGAATGGGCGGATGTTTTTGAAAACAACTTGTTTACAAGATTTTCTGTACATTCGACCCTGCTTTGTACTCTATATTTAGTAAATAAAAAGTAATTTATTCATTAAAGTTGGGCTAAAAGGGAGAAAGTATGTGTCAGTTTCCTGATACCGTTTATTTACCTAAGCTAAGTAGATTTATAACAGCAAACTAAATAAGAGGGAAAGTATTTAAGTAACACAGTTGTTTATAAATAAGTTACACAAACACAATAGACATTTTTGATTATTTCAGCCTCTAGTGATGGGGCGTGATTTGCGAACCTGTGATTTAATCACTGTGATTCTGAAATCACAGGTCAACCTGTTACTGACCGAGCTGGACTAGCAGGTCTTAACTGTGATTCGACTTGTTGTAGGCGAACTACTCTCAGTGCTCTGGCCGGCCTGGCTGCCAATAATAATGAGTCATTTCCTCGTCGCGCAGCCACAAATCAGTCAAATCACAATCACAGTCACAGTTGAGAGCCCGAGTGACCAGCGAGAACGGGTCGACCAGTTTAATGTTAATTATGTTTTGTATGTTATTTTCATTTTATGTTGGTTTTATGATTGGATTTTTTAATTGTAAATATATGTAATCTCACAAGTATCTATTTTAGCGATTTTCCCCTATAGGGAAGAAGCTATTACCGTAGGTCTCATGGTAAGACTTAAGTCCGAGACTGTGATAACTTTTTGTTTTGTGGTCCCCAGATGCCAAAAACACCATTCGTTCAAATTTTTATAAATGTATATATATATGTCCGTATAGAGGTATTATAAGCCCCAAAAATGTTTTTTTTTTGGGGGGGTTTTCACATGTAATTTTCATTTATAGGTATCCAATTTTAATCTAAACCATTGAATTCAGCTTAAAAAAACAAACAAGATATTTGGTATTTTGATCATTGCTCTACGCCAATTGGTTACTGAGATATTGCAAGTGCTAAACACAGTACGTTGTCTAATGCTATTCTTAAGGAGAAAAATAAAAATGTTATATCTCCCTTATTTATAGGGGTGGGCGAGTACTCGAGATTTCGAGTACCTGCTGAGTATTTTCTAATACTCGAAGGCCGAGCAAGTATTCGAGACTACTCAAAAATTCCAGTCGAGTAGTAGATTACTCCCGCCGTTTACCCCAAATAGTTAAAAATGCAAAGCTACTCCCGCCGTTTACCCACGTTTACGCCGCTAACCAATATTTAACAAAATAAGTGACTGAAATAAATAAAAATAAGTCTAACATTTAGTTTTAGCTCACATGAAAGAAGACAATGACAGGTGGGTTATTTATGGATACCTTGTGAGTTAAGATAAGTAGGAGTGGAGGGGATGTTTGGGTCAGGGTCAAAAAATCACTTTCTTGTTAAAATGTTCTGGTTTTGATAAACTAACCCAAAATTGTTGTATGGATATATATTTGTAATACTTGTCTTTTGTTTATTATAGTTGTTGAAAACAATATATATTTGTTTTTCTCATTTAAATAATTATTCATTCAAGGTAAAATTAAAGTTAAAATAAAATAAATAATAACATTAATAATTCAATAAATTTTTATGTTTATAATTAAAGTTTAATATGTAAAAAAAATTGTTTTCAATAAAAAAATAAATGAGTTTTTTTTACTTTTTAAAGAACTACTCGACTCGACTCAATACTCGAGTAGTTTGGTTCAATACTCGTCTCGACTCAACTCGATTAAAAAACACTACTCGCCCACCCCTACTTATTTATGAATATAAACTGATGAAACTTGGTATATGGCTTCATCTGGTTGTGGTTTGTTGTTGTTTGCACAAAAAACAAAATTTTCACGTATGGTTCCCATAGCAGCAAACCAAGGTACTCGGTCCCCATATTATTCTTATGGAGAATAATTCAAATGTTATCTATCGCTTATTTATAAAAGTATATGAATGAAATTTGGTACGTGACTTTACTTAGGTGAGTTCTATTGATATTTGCATAAAAACCCATTATTTTACGTTCCTTGTTGCAGCAAAGCTGCGTTCTTATCCCCAATGTTATTCTTATGGAGAATAATTAAAATTGTATTTATTGCTTATTTATGAATATATTTTTATGAAACTTGGTATGTGGCTTTATGTGGTATTAAGACATTGGAAATTCGCTGAGTACGCAGGTTTGCTGCAACGGGGGTATTTGTTCATACATCCAATAAATAACTGTTTTTGAATTGACTAAGTGTTATTTTCTCAAACCCTTCATAAGTAGTTACAAATATTAATACTTTGCTAAGAAAACAATATAAAACAGTACCTAAATTATTACATAAACGTATTCACTTCTCCCTAAGTTGTAGGATCGCAATAACCTAATCAATCTATCAATCTACTAAAAAACTCTTTACAATGATACGGTTAGCATAGCAACCTGAGCACCCCCCCCCCCCCCCGATCACAGGTCACTAATTACTTTGCAAGTTCCCACCCAACACAAACAACAGCTGATGAAAATCACAATCACAGTTATTTCTAAGTAGCAATCACAGTTTGACCTGTGAGTGTAAAATCACTGCTAGTCACAAAGTCACTAATCACTAAAAATCACTTAAAATCACTAATTGCCTCAACGTGATGGGCGATTCGCGAACGAACCGTTCAAATTGTACGAATCACAAGGCGAATCAAATGAACTCAATTTCTGAAAGAGCCGATTCGTAGTGTGAGTCAATTTCAGTCATTGAAAGAGTTGAGTTGACAACCATTATACTTTTGTTTGTGTATCATGGTATAAAGCACATTAAGTGGAAGGCCATACTATCGATAACAACCAAATTTTTGGCATTCTGCAGCGAGCAGGAAACGTGAATCAAATGAGTCGGTTGATGATACGATTATTTGATTTGAGTGATTCATATGAAACGATTTGCCAAGATGAATCGAACTGCCCATCATCACCTACGACTATTTAATGCCATGTAAGGAGCCCGTGTGGTTGCCTGACCCCGAACAGTGTCAGAGACGGGGATACAAATAATATGGAAAATAGTTGGGCTTAACGTTTTTGTACAAGCTCTTGTCCGTTACCACCAAGTCTGACGATAATTAATTTGTCTTTTGGGTTTCAGTCATATAGTGGCACGGTCATATACGCATTAAAAATCCGTGCTTGATATTATATGGGACTTTTCCATGACATCTGTGATTTTCCGGGCCGGTAGACACCCTGAATTTATTTTTTGTTTACCAGGCAGGCAGGGTTTAAGCTGCGGTCGTATTTGTCGCAAAATGCGACAATATTGGGGCAGGCTGTCGCTTTATGCTACAAAGAAAAGTATAGAAATACTTAAATTTTATTGCAGAAAATCTGCCTTTAACAATACAAATTGTATTAAAAATCCGTGATCACGATCCTCAACCAAAAAGAAGACTAGAAGAGCAGTTGGGATGTTTTGGAGGCTTAACGTTGGATTGGTTGCACGTCACTTTACCGATCGCCTCTGAGCGAGTGGTAGAGACGAGCCTCCATTATGTAGACAATGATAGTTGCTGTGGGTTTCAACTGCGTACCGTGTAAATGGAACAAGCAAGTTACTGATATGACAGTTGTAGTGAGAGTAGCTAACCCTCTAGCAGACGTCATGCGCTATACTCGGTTTGGCGCGCACTCTGTAATAGCCGAGTCTTGCCGAGCGATGGCGAATCGACGAATGCGAGAATGTCGAGGGCTAGTTTGCCACCGAAGGGGTGATTGCGCTCGCCTCCCCATCGCGCCGATTCTTGTCGGTTTTTGTGACCGAGTCAAAGGAGACGAGTGGCAGGTCCTCCATACTTAGTGTCGCTCGTGGTCTCGACTCGCTGCAGAATGTGGATGGTTAAACGAGCACGAGCCGCTCGATATCCCAACGATCGGGCGAAAGTGTAGAGGTACCTTAGTGAAAACAGACAATTTGAAATCCGTGATGCGCAAATGCGATCGCGATATGATTTGAGGTTATGTTTCAGTATGTAATGTTTGGGGTCCGGGTGAGAGAGTTTTAGTTGTTCTGGTGCCATATTAGGCCTATTCTATAAAGAATGTTTAGTATATTTCCATTACAGACTTTAATGGTTAAAATGGATAGGTTACCATGAAAAGTAGACTCTGCTGAACGATATATTATTCAAATGTTAAACCTTAAAAACAAATACAAGCTAAAAACAACATAAGACAAAAAACATAGTATAATATGACACGCGATAAAAATGCGAAAAGGAAAATATTTTTGCTACAAGCCTCTGAGAGCTTGTAGCATTTTTATTCAAAGAATTTTTTTCCCAGCTTAAACACTGTAGGCAGGCATTGCCATGTAAGAGTAAGTTATAAATGATTGTTACACCATTGTCCTAATCTGTTTCTCCATACACTATTCCAGAATGTAAATGTTTTAAAACACAGCCTGTTAAACAGTTGACTCCCTCTAATTCGGCTACCTCGGGACCAGTCTCAAGGTAGGAGTAAATAACGGCCAAACCATCCGGTGGGTTTAAAACATGTAAATTATAACCTATGATAACACTCCTGTGAATAAAAATCAATTTCTAAGATGGTTTTGCCGATTTGACAAACACAATCGCCAAGCGAACTGAGAAGAATTGTTTACATTTGGGACAGACTAAACAGACACGTTCATTCATGTCGATTTCTGCCATGAGAAACCCTTCCTCGCATAGATTAGTCATTTCCCAGAAGTTGGCTGGACAATCCGGCGGCCGAACAATCTGAGGCCGTACTAGGAGGAGTCAATAAATCTGAGTTAGTATCTGTTGTACCTTAGGAATTCCGGGTCGGGGTTCCTCCAGCACTGTGCACAGGTCCGCAGCTGAGATCACTTCGTCTGGTGGCAAGTACTTCATGTGCTGAAGGAGGACGTTTTCCAGCTCTGTTAAAGTGGTCCTCAGCATGTTGTGGAAAACAGTTTGCACTATAAAATCCACCAGCTGAATAAAACTAAAACAAATAATACGAGTTAAACTAATAAACAATACATGTGACAAATATAAAATATGTAAAAATGTTGATTCCTACTAAAAGTAAGTTAGATACTTACTTTAAAATGTTACTTCTTTATAGCTAGATCTGTGATGGTAATCACCTTGCAAGTCTGCAGCAGGTCTTCTTCTTGAGAGCTTGGTCTGCGTAAGTCATTCGGTATCTCCCATCCCTTGATGTTTTGATTCCTCGCATTGCGATTGTACCTTCGAGCAGAAAACATTTCATGGTGTAAACAAACTATGTCTTTTATTTGAATCGTCATCAGAACTAATTCAAAATCCACTCAAGTCAACCAAAATACACTGGCGGTCCAAAATTTCCAAATAAATCATTAACCTCAAACACATCTAACTAGGAAACATAAACATATCTTCGAAAGTAAAAGATCTGTACACTTGTTTTATAATGGCAGAGGCTACGTACACGTCCGACGTGAGACGCTACTGTTCACGTCTGTTCCAAATTATGCACCGTACGTTAATTTTCCTGTGATTTTTCAAACAAATTGAGAGCCAGAAAACCTCCTAACCTAATCTAACGTAACGTAACGTAACCTAACCTAACGTAATGTAACCTAACCTAAGCGGTAGCGAAGTGAATTTGCCCTTACATTGGACGTGTACGTAGTCACTTCGTTTTAAAATGTCTTCTAAAAGAAATTTTCATCGCCTATCTGGATGACAAAGCATTGCACAACTTAGGAACAAAGCAAGCTAATTGTTTAGACCACACACAAGGGAATTTCAACATATCGGTGTTGAAAGTGTGCATTTCTGATGCATTATCTCCTCTGTAATCTTTCAGGGATTCTGGTTAGCTGTCTGGTTTACTAGATTAGACGAGTTGAGTTTTCAATACTTACGACATACCTACAATATGATCTGGGACTTTCAAGTTTGAATCGTCAGGTGTGTATCCGACCACCAGAAGAGCACCATGGCAAGCAGTGTTAACAATTTCTTTGACAAGCTCTCTAAATTCCATTAATCGAACTCCGAGTTTGCCTTTTAATGTAAGCTAAAACAAACATTTAAGTCATTAATGCTAGGTAGGGATGTGCGTGTCGGAGACAGATGTTATGATACACCCACAGAAAATATAGCATCCGCTATCCTCCTCTATATTAGAACTGACTACTTTCTACCAACATTTTAAAATGTATTCAGTGACATTCTCCCGACTGTTAAAAATTTACCAAGTGACTCTACGTACCTCATTACCCATTTAACAGAAGGTACGCATTACGACTTTAGGAAAACATTATCGTAAGTTAAGTACCATGATTTAAACTAAGTATATACATGTATTTCTCAATGATCTTAATACCACTATCTTATTTCCCAAACTCCCAATCTTTTTAAATAATTTATTTGAACAATTTGTTTATTAGTATGCAAAATTACTTTTCTTTGCATCAATTTATGTATTTATGAAGGCAAATTTTTACTACCTTTCTAGTAAGTTTTGTCTCGTTTATGCATTTCATGTTTTGTGTGTGAATTGTATGTTTACTTTTGTTGTATTTGATTTGATTTTTTTTACTGCTGTTACAGCTCCAAGTTTTAGGTTCTCTGTGATTATTCCAGCTTTTCTGGATTGTGCCACTAATTTTGTTAAGATCTTGGTATTCTTTCCACCTGAAAACAAGATCAGATTCCAGATCCCAAAACGTCATGAAACTTTGTTTTCACCATACTACGCTGAAATCACCTGTTTTTGGAACGTCATTTGAATACTGAAAGTAGAGTTTTTCCGCCCAAGGGTCAAAAGTCACCTGATCTATTTAGCCAGTGTTGCCAACATGTTTTCAAGCGTACACGACATTACCTGGTTAATACGTGTATACTTTTTTTTTGTTCTTTGGTTGAAACACTGCTAAAATTAACAACAAAATTCAAAACATTGTACTATCGATGTTTTGTTTATTTATTAACTGTTTTTAGTCCGAGATTGCATGAGGCCGCTCGTGTTTTATGACCGATCACATTTAACCCGTTAATAATTAAAATGACCAACATCCCTGAGGATTAATGTTTTCAAATAATCACAGCTGTACTTTCAATTTTTATGTAAATAGTGACAAAAAGTAAAATAGAATGAGAATAATTCATAACCTCATAGTTTTGTTAATAGGATGTTAATTTTGAGATAAATATTCACATTTTTATTTCATAGTGTAGTATGGTGAAAAATAGCGTTCGCACCTCTACCGAAAGGGTTTTGCATAGACCTCGAACGTTTTTATGACCTCGGCTTCGTCTCGGTCATAAAACACGATCTTGGGCCAGCAAAACCCCACTTTCGGCCCTTGGTGCGAAATATACTATTTTACCAACCAGTGATGTAAAATTTACGCAGTAATTTCTTAAGTAACTTACCTGATTGTTACAAAAGTCTTCGAGTTTATTTTTATCTACGACAGAAAGGTCTATAAATGATATCCGGCTAATTTTCCAACACAACTCGGTGACATCGAGCACTGCCCGCCCAATGATAGGGTTCAGATACAGCAGCGCTTTGCTGAGAGCTACTCTGGCCGACATCACCTTGTGCCAGGCTATGTTCTTGTGCCACACGTAAAAACTTTTCCACATGATGAAGTGAGAGAACGTTTTAATCTAGAACATGAGAGAAAGGTCTTACGCAATTACTGACACATAAATAACATTTTTATCTACAGGTAGTATAAGTACATTTAGCCATTAATCTCTTAGGAAAATATAGGGTTGTATTTCTAAAACTTGAAGGTTTTGCAAATGTCAAAATTTATGTTATAAAAAAAGGTTACTGAATTGTATATGCTATGAACACAATTTTTAGATAACATTTTATAAGTTTTGAATATATTTCATTGGTTAGAAAGTCAACGTAACACATCCCATTTGATGAGGCAAACTTTAAGAATAAGAATAGCTTTACTGTCTTAATGATAAATCGTATCTTTTAAATATATCTCAATGGATACTCCTTAGATTATGAGAGTTTTATGATTCTAACAGCTGTAAACAAATATCCAATAAACTCTCAGTAACACTCACATTGTAGAGTATAAACAAATGATAGAACCATTGAATAAAGATAAAATCTAGAATGTATATTCATTTCTTGAAGGCGCTCTTCTATAAATGATTCATCAGGTTTTATTGGCATGTATCTCACTTATTTCTTATCCCACGCTAATGATTTAAACAAGTGATTAAAGAGCACGTTTTCAAGTTTTATAATCAGCTGTTCAATACTCAGCTGTTGACATTTCACAGGTTATGAAGGCTTTTTTACAAAATAATTACAGTTTAAGAAAAAAATGTTGTGTTTTTAATTATGACTCAAGTTTATCTTTGATGACTGTTCAGCGTGAGTTTCGCAGAAATTTTAGGAAGAATCCTTGCAACAATTCACATATTTACCCTCAAAATTTTGCCCCTAAAAACCTGTAATTTTAATTTCATGTTCCAATATTTAATGTATATGTAATTGTAAATACCAGCTACCTTTGAAAACCCCATATTAGACATTTTTAGATAGGCCTATTAGGTAATTTAGTTATTATTTTATAGAGAGGAATAATATTAAATAGCCTAGTCAATATCAATCTATTTTAATAATTTTCCAAATTCAAAATTTAGCTCCTTAGCAGTTTTTATAAGTGTTTAACAAGTTTTAAATAAGTGGGACACATTTCCCAGCCTAATAAATCCCATTAAATTGGTATTTGGATACTAAAAGTCCAAATTTGTATTTAGAAAGAAGAGCTACATGCCGCATTTGACCCTTTTGCAAGGACGAGAAGATTTATTTACCTGTAGCGAAGAATTTTTAAACAGTGGTGAGATCCATCCTTTTTCTTGCACCAAGGAAGCCGTTGAAGTACAGTTTAGGCTACAAACTTTTATTGATTTATTAACTAATTAAAATCAGCAGACAAAGTTATTATCTATTAGAACTTTCAATCAATTTTATCTAGAAGAATTTTAAAGTCAACTTTATTGTATCCCGTTAATTTTGAAGCTTTTAATATCCAATTGAACAATAACCTACTAACGAGGTATTTTGAGAGCGTCACCTGACTGCTGGACATTATAAACGTTTCAGTGAACTATAACTTTTCCACCTGCCACTGAGCAAGATCTAATTAATCAGAATACAAATCATAATTTATTCAGAACTTTATTTAATATTATGTTTATTCATCAAGAGTTTATTAAGTACAACGATCATAAGAATAAATTCTAACGCCTCACGGTACCCCAACCTGAGATTTGAATTTCATGTGAACCCTGAGAAGATCAAACACATTTTATATATTTAATAATGGTCAAAGTAAATATTAGAGTTTTCCCCAAGTTTGTAAATATATTGTTAGTCCCTTTTCCTTTTAAAGAATATCAGTTTTGCATGTTTTTACAATAAATAATAGGTTTTGTTCTGTACCCCTGAGTTTTCATTGTAGGCAGAGACGCGATTGTATTAGTGTAATTAATTGTAAGCAGTGAAGAAGAATATAGGCATAGGCAGTTGAAGTAACATTACCCATTACCCCTAGCTAGCAGAAGGTAATAACATCTGAGTTTTGTTTATGAACATTCAAGTAGGTTAAGTAAGAAAGAAAAAAGAAGTTATTATTATCAAAATAAAATAATCAATAAGCAAATAGTTAAAATTATCAAAGTTTACAAAAGTATATTATTACAACAAAAATGGCGCACCAACGTACTGACAATAGAATATATTCTTATGATCGCAAATAAATGAAGCAATTTTGAATCTTATAATAAGTTTATATTTAGTATTTAAGTTAGGATAATAATACCTCACAACTTAGATATAAGATATTTATTAACATACCTCAATTGTAAACAATATCCATTCCCCTTGTACAACCCCATGTCCTATCAATAAAACCTAAGATCCACTAAAAACAATCAAGTCCTAGACGTAATGACTGACAATACCAATTCTCAGACCCCCTAAGCAATAATGAATCCACTACACACAGTTCACATACTAACCCTACACCGGTAGACAATGTAATCACACAAAGTGAAATCGATGAACTTAACAACTTATCGGGATGTAGCACGAACAAACTTTTCACGGGTTTTAACGAAAGTGAAACGGTTAGTAACGCCATTACGGTCGAGCAGTTCGACAACAGAATCCGCCATCTTGGATCCCAAATGCCGTCAGCAGCCGATACTACCCAAACACCGCCGAAGTCGTATACCCTCCTTCCCCGTTCACGAGCGAACAGCTGACCGACGATTTGCCTCCCCAGGGCTATGACGACACTCATTTCCCGGTCACGGCCACCATCACTGCCACAGCAACTCAATCGCCGCTCGCTATCGAAGATTTTCAATCTCAACTAATTTCTCTAATCAAAATTCTTGGCAATAAAATCGACAAAGGTATAAATAAAAGTTAGATACGATATAAAACATGGAATCAATGACGTGAAACAGGAAATTAATAGCGTGAAAAATGAAATCGCTAGCGTTGAGAGTAAAATTGACACTTTAGCCGAAAATCAAACTAACATGGGGAAAGAAATCGATGAAATCCGAGCCATCCAACAAGTACCTTAGAGTTACAACAAATCGAAACTAATTATCAAAAAGGTATACAAACAAAATTACGAAATCAGACAGGATTTTTCAAATATTGCAGCCAAGCAGCGTTACGAAATTAACCAAACCATCATTGATGAAAGCCGTAAAATCGAGACTAAAATTACCTTAAACCTAAATGAAACCACCCAAAAACACAAATCTAGTCAGGAAAATTATGTTAAAACTAAAACCATTGAAATAAAAAACGAATTAGCACCTGCGATCGAACAAATTCAAAATAATATCAGACACCAAACTGAAACCTTCAACCAAGTAACCAATATAATACAAGAACACGAAGCAAAATTCAGAAATATTAAGGCCGAACTGGAACAAAAATTAGAACAGAAAACCATCACTCTAACACCTAAAATTCACGTAACCTGTGGAAACTCGACCACAACAACTGAACTAACTTTATCTAAATTCAGCGGACGATCGCACAACTACCTGAATATTTAGCACATTTGAAACGTTACTATCAGAAGCAACTCCAAAGGCAAAACAACGACCATATCCCTACTGAAATATTAAAAGATGTAATCGAATCTAGCTTCGAAAAACATGCATTAAAATGGTTCTCCCTAACTAATAATTACTTAAAATCGTGGGAAACTTCGAGGCACAATTCATCGCCAAGTATTGGAATTGTGATCTGCAGAGATCCATTAAACACAAAATCGAATCTGAACACTACAGACCTAATGGGAAGTTAACTAGATCAGAGTATTTTATCTCACGTTAAGATCTCTAACACCTGCCCTTACGGAAGACGAAATTGCAGCGATCCTTTCCGACCACTTTTGCACACTAATTCAAGACGACAGGCGCGTACAAAATGCTAACAGCATCTATGAATTTGAAGCCCTACTGCAACGTCAAGGCCTGCACGACACGCAAAGAAGAACTAAAACCAATTTCAATCCGCCACCATCTAACCATCAAACCAGAAACGATCAACAACACAACCATAATCGAAACTACAACAATCGACCTAATTTTCAATCGCAACACCACACTCAGAACACTAATCCTCACAGTTATAATCCTAAAAGTGAAAAACCACCGTACTTTCAAAATAACCGACCCCCATATAACCCAAACTGACAACAAAGGAATCCACAACAACAACGAGGAAATGTAAATTACATGTCGGTAGGAAGCAACCAACAACAGAACGGAAATAATCCCCAAGCTCGTATATATCCAACGAGAGAACAAGAGCAGATACGAGACGCTGTGTCGCAATCCCCTACCCAAGCTAGGCCGCCTACAAGTCCTACGCCGCAGTATAGCGGACAGCCGCCTTTAAACGGTTAGGCGCTGTTGAGGCAAGAAACGGTCTTTACACTTCATCGTACATCAGTGAAAACAAATTAGCATCTTCAAAGCCCATTAATAAAATCGGATCTAACAGACCAAATAACAATATTAATAATTGTAATGATGATAATATAAATCCAGAATATGTACTAGGGGTGTGTGAGTAGTGATTTTTTATTCAAGTCGTGTCGAGTCGAGTAGTGCCAATTATTTTTGAGTTTCAAGTATTTTCGAGCTAGTATTTACCATCAGTTGGTAGTTTAAAATAGTGTAATGGGATTTGGATACCAGCCTAGATTTGATAATCTAAACATGGTTTCTATCTAACTAATACATGAGTAGCAATTCAAAGTTTTCGCCAGTACAATCAAACTGGATTATGTATTGACAAACAAAACACAGTTTGACATTCGTTTCCGGCCGATAAAACACGGTCTGGTTGTCATTTGGCCAATATCACCTTGTCCAGATATAATCAATATCAATAATCAATAATCAATATTAGATGACAAAATCGTTAGTTACCCCTGATATCAAGTGGCCCGGTCGCCACTTTTGCCGATATTATGTATGCCGTCAACATTTACAGCCGAAATTACGCGGTCCAATCGTCATTTTCGACCGATTTTACGTGATGCGTTCGCCTTGTGTGGCCGTTACTACGCGTTTTGGCCGGTCACAATTGTTAGCGATCATCCGGAAATCGGCAGGAAATAGTCGCTCAAACTTTTGAGTATATTTCAAAACTTCCGAGTCGAGTTCGAGTATTAAAATACTCGGTCGAAAACTTGAAGTTTTGAGTACTCGCACACCCCTAATATGTACATATTAATACTATTTGCTGTGATCGTGAATTTTTGTTAAATGAAGAAGTACAAAATGAACCTTGTAATAATAATTTCAAAGCAAACTGTCCTGAAATCAATATCAAAATAAATAACATTCCTATCAGTGCACTAATTGACACAGGATCTAATATCACTTGTAAAAACGAAAATTGGTTTGTAGAAAACAAACACGATCTATCAGAGTTTGAAGAACTGCATGTAAGTAACACTTTCATTAAAACCGCAACTGGTGAGACATCTAAACGAGTCTCTAAAATATTATTGCTGCCAATCGAAATAAATAATCAACAAACATATATACAAACATTGCTTGTGCCACACTTGGTAAAATCGCTAATTATAGGAACAGATGTTTTAAGTTTATGGGATGCACGAATCGACTTCGAACACAAATCAATAAATATAAATATAAATAATAATGATGTGATTTCGAAGTTTGGAGAGGTAATTGATGGAATACCTTGCTATATTAAAAATAATACAAATGAAATATATAACTATGAAGATAATCTCATATATAATAATTCAAATTAAATAAATTCAAATGAGTAGTTTGAGTATATTAATGATGAACCAGGAGTTTGTAATAAATATCAGCACACTTTAAGTCGAAAATCCCCAACATTTTAAGAAGAAAACCTACCCAGTTCCCTTTGCCAATGAAGATAATTAAATTTAAAACTTAAGATAAATGTGAAGTGATCAGTGTGCGCATGTTGTGTACATTCTGTTTAACATTCCCCCCTCCCCATGAAACATGTTGTATATAGTTAGATTTAAGTTATAGGTATAATTAAGTATGTAAAACCACCGTAAAATCCATAAAAAATATATGTATGTAAATAAAACAATAAGTCACAATCGTGAGGTGAAAATATAGACACTTTATGAGAGTGATAAAATAACCGTGATGAACGATGAGTAATGAGAACATTGTAAAACCACAAACAAAAATTCATTAGGAAACCCCGTTCAATAACCACAGTTGAGTTTAAATATTTATAATTTGTGTTAGTTAAGGTATTATTTATTATCATGTTAGTGTATTTCAGAGTAATGACTGTTTTCTTGTTGTATGTTCCAAATAATTTGTTTATCATCAGTCTAAATATCATCATTGTTATATCGAAATGTCGCTAGTCATTTCATGATAGATCCATTTCTGTGGGGATTTTACAACAATTCACATATTAGCCCTGATCATTTTGCCCCTAAAAACCTGTAATTTTAATTTCATGTTCCAATATTTAATGTATATGTAATTGTAAATACCAGCTACCTTTGAAAACCCCATATTAGGAATTTTTAGATAGGCCTATTAGGTAATTTAGTTATTATTTTATAGAGAGGAAAAATATTAAATAGCCTAGTCAATAAATATATATTAGCCTATATTACCATGTAACTTGCTTCATAATCAATATCAATCTATTTTAATAATTTTGCAAATTCAAAATTTAGCTCTTTAGCAGTTATTATATAGTGTATGTGTAAAAGTGGGCAACAAGAGCCAAAATAGTGATCTAGTGAACCATGACATGTGTGATTTCTTACAACAATACAATTCTTACAATTCTAACGCCGCATGATACCCCAACCTGAGATTTGAATTTCATGTGAACCCTGAGACGATCAAACACATTTTATATATTTAATAATTGTCAAAGTAAATATTAGAGTTTTCCCCAAGTTTGTAAATATATTGTTAGTCCCTTTTCCTTTTAAAGAATATCAGTTTTGCATGTTTTTACAATAAATAATAGGTTTTGTTCTGTACCCCTGAGTTTTCATTGTAGGCAGAGACGCCATTATTTTAGTGTAATTATTTGTAAGCAGTGAAGAAAAAACGCATAGACAGTTTGAGTAACATTACCCATAACCCCTAGCTAGCAGAAGGCAATAACATCTGAGTTTTGTTTATAAACATTCAAGTAGGTTAACCCATTGAGGTAGTAATTTTATTCTATTTGCATTAACCTATAACGGGAATTGATTGGTGCTGCACTCTAGTAGCAAAATATGTAACTAATGACCGCGGGCGTCTACTGTTCTATCCGCTAGGGGGGGGACTGACTGAAAACCCTTAATATCGTCGCCAGGCCTTTGGTCGTGTTAGCTGAGTTGGCTAGGTCATGGAAACACCTTGGCCAGGTGGTGATACGATGTTCGTGGGTTCGATTCCCGCACACGACCAAAACTGACCAGTTGTGCAACTCTCAATGAGTTAACCGGTCTGTGGCAACGTTGGTGGGAGGGCCCAAGTAAAACAAACGGTGGCAGGCTTGCTTGGAAGTTGACGGGATAGGTTAATTATTTGAGACTTGCACATGGTCAACACTGATATTGCTAATTTTTACTTATGTCTACTGTGTGTGTGTGTGCCAATGTGACTCTCTAAACTGAAAGAAAACAATATTTTAATTAAAATACGCCATTAATCCATTTAAAAACACCAATTTTATACTCCAATTCACAGGTTAATAAAATTACAAGTAAGGAACGAGACCAGCTCGTATGTCTACGCCAATGGGTTAAGTAAGAAAGAAATAGAGAAGTTATTATTATTATCAAAATAAAATAATCAATAAGCAAATAGTTAAAAATATCAAAGTCTACAAAAGTATATTATTACATCCTCCAATACACCAAAGCATCTTACGGTGGTATCGTCAGTTCAAAAACAGTGGAAGTGTGCTGAAACGTAAAAGCAGTGATCGCCCGAGGGTACCACTTTAAACAGTGGCTAGGGTTAGATAGCGCTTCGAGCAAAGGCCTCAACAGTCCTTAAACAGTGCAGGTTGTGAACTTGGCTTACCAAACTCTACAGTTTGGAAGGTTTTATGTCAATCCTTGTCATTAGAACCATACAGACTGCAACTTCTTCAAAAGTTAAAACAAGGGGATTTTGAAAAACCCAAAGAGATGTGTGACAATCTAAAGGACCATTTGCAAGATAATAACTTTCCCAGTAATCTCAAACCCAGTGATATCTTCGAACTCACTGATATTTAACAAAATAATTTCTTTTATAATAAATAAAATAACCCAATCAGGAAAGAGCTTGATAAACAATAGATAATATGTATGTTTATTTATACCTTAACCAGTTTACGGTATATGTTGTAGTCTCACTCCCACTCCTTCTAAGGAGTGAATATCATGTTCCCCTCAAAGTTATGGGTCAGAAAATAACCCAATCAGGAAAGAGCTTGATAAACAATAGATAATATGTATGTTTATACCTTAACCAGTTTACAGTATATGTTGTAGTCTCGCTCCCACTCCTTCAAAGGAGTGAATATCATGTTCCCCTCAAAGTTATGGGTCACTCCCTCCGTGCTAACAGTAAAGAAATTGTTCTTATCGATCTGATTATAAGGTACAATTCTAAAACAAAAATTATACATTACAAAATTAGTAAATACATAAGTTTGTACTATACTGTCAATTGACTGATCAATAAAAATGCTGATATTTGAAAAATGTAAAAAATTTTACTTTACAGTTCCAAGACCCCGATTTCTGTATCATCAAAATATTTTTAACACAAACTCTCTTGTGTTACATGAGTGTATATGAGTTTCTGAAAATAGGTGACACACTCCTTGAGAACACCATCATCCACTAACCACAAGGCAGTCCGTGGTGGGTTGACAAAATCTCTTAGGGTATACGTAAACTGTGTGCAAGTACAATCACAAATACATGAGTGAATGTGCCTAAACAATAGCAAAACTGCTTGATATGAAAGCGTGAAAAATAAAAATATTGATCTTTGAAAGTAAGTATTTATTGTGGCTTTGTAATCATATATTGCATAAGGTAAAACTCTTTGGTATAGAATATTTGTTTAAATAAAAAGAGTTGCTGCAGAGCTAAAATGTGAAGTCAGGATATACTTTACGAACATTTGTCATGTAATAATAAATTTCCAACGTTGTACATTATTGATGAATAAATAGATAAAGACTCACTTTAAACAATATGGAGTATAAAAATTTGACCACTGTGGAACTGCAAAAATAAGGTAGTAAAATGTAAAACCCGGACTGCCTTTTAATTCAGTGATCAAAGATTTGATGTCGCATAAGTCAGTAGGTGCCTTCTTCTTCCTTCCGATGGACGTGTCGCTTTGAATGGACTTGACGGAGCTCATCTTTCCTATCATTGAGACTGTCCTAGACACTGCGTCCATGGCTGGTTCCCCACCTCCCGTTTCTGTGGACAACAACATTTAGTAAGACTGTGGACTTGTCCTATAAATAGGAAAGAATTAATGAGGAACAAAATTATAAAACATTCAAAATCCCTTCTTGGTATTTGTATTTTTAGCAAAATTGAATGAAAACCCACCTTTTTTTGGTGAGATGAAATTATGATTTCTTTGTTATTGTGCTATTCTCCCCTTTATTTAATCCTAGGGGCCATATCAGATGTTGAAAACAAAACACAGAAGACACACAACGAACATACACACATAAGTACATGAATAGCGCCCCAGAATTTCCTCCTACGTTTCGCGGGACTGAGGAAAAGGGCCCGCTTCATCAGGGAGCCAACTTTGTTTTTTCCGCACATACTCCTCGCACACTCTAGGTGAACGCTGAGGGTGAGGCTTGACTTTATGTACAAAAAAACAACAACAAAAAATACTTCAAAAACACATACAATTAACTTTTTCTTCAATAAAGCCTTAGGAACTTTTGCAATTCAAGTTTGTTTGGTCCCCTTGGGGTTTGAATTAACCAAGTTACACTGTAAACATAAAGTATGCTTGTGTTTCCACTTGCAGGGCGTGAACATGGTGCAAAAAGATGAGGTGAGGTACGGTATAAAACAGCATTGAATGTTTTCTTTCATCCATGAAGCCTGTCTGAGAGTAACTGGAAGTTGTAAGGGTATTTGAGGAGACAGCCAACATCGTAGTGTCGGAGTAATTTATGCAAAAATTTCACTCCTTAACCTACCTCACACAACATAACCAAACATGATGTGTAATGTGTGTTTGACTATCATCAGCTTCATCGACAGATACGATATACTGTTTTCCTATCTCTATCCTCAGAAGTCAATAGGTTAATGTCCCCTCCACTGATTATCTGAAAACTTATAATTTAGTTGATGAAGAGTGTCAGTTAAGAGTTTGAGATATTTTAGTAATTTAAATATAATCTGAAATAAAAACCCTGATATAATAATAATAAAATACTTTATTGTCACATAATATATTTTTACCGTTTAAAAAGATCAAAAAATATTTAATGAAAGTAATTTCTATGAATACAAATTAGGGTGACGTTACTATTATACCAAAATAACAAATAATAAAGGAAAATGATTTTTTTAACTCACCCAACTTCAACTCAACTCACCCAAAGGAATTCTTTCAAGGAGATCAACTTCACTACCTTCTAAAAAATCAATTAAATCTGTTTGCATTTTAGAAGTATGAACTTGTCTCCTTCTTAGTGGTTCTTTCTTTAGAGCTTCATTGTTTGCAGTTAGCTATTAAAATATTACAATTAAATTTGGTTCTAATCATATAAAGAGTAAAATTCAAAGAAAGTACTAAACTTGTTGCAAAACAAACACACTTATATATAATAGAAAAATCTTATTTTTAAAATTACACCATGTGTCCTAGCGTTCACATTTGGTCTTCAAAAGAAAACGGAATTAATCATATTCTCTAATAGGGTGAAGTGGGGTAAGTGTACGCAAGGGGCAAGTGGACAAGTAAATTATAAAATACCCCCGTCGCAGAAAACCTGCGTACTCAGCGAATTTCCGATGCACATTTTTGTCTTAATACTATGTGGTGAACCTGTGCCCAGTCAATTATAACATGTGTTTATACTTCACAGCTGATATATTTAAATTGTAATAATTTCCCCAATGTTTACATTTTATAGAGTTGTTCAAGTTTCAAATATACGTTTGTATTTATAATGATGGACTCGTTATTATTATGTAATAGCTCTCCGTACCTATAAAATTGGTGACCCCGACGAACAAGTTTGCCCTTTTATTTACCAAGATAACTTCGACCCTTCCTTGTCCATCACATCACTTCCACTTCACTACTTCAACCGATCTTCAACAGTTGATTTTCATCCTTCAATTCTTCAATCGACATGGACCAAGAGCTTTTGGAACGTCTAGCCCAATTACAAAATAAAAATGAAAACCTTCTGAGGCAGCTACAGGACCTGAATCGAAGACCCGATCGAGACGAAGACTTACCACAACAACTTCAAGCAGCGAAGAACCAATCTGCCCTTCAACCTCTTCCACCGCAGCTCCCGCCGGATCACACCGCCCATCCAGAACAACTCGAACATCTGGGAATCAATAGGGTAAGTGTCAAATTACCGCCCTTTTGGAAAGAAAAACCAAAACTTTGGTTCGCCCAAGTTGAGGCCCAATTTGCCCTAGCGAGGATCACGAGTGAACTAACAAAATACTCGTATGTAATTTCACATCTTGACGAACGTTATGCCAACGAGGTGGAGGATCTCATTGTCAATCCTCCTGCTGATACTCCATAATCCACCCTCAAGTCCGAGATTATTCGACGTTTGTCTGTATCGGAGGATCGGCGCGTTCGTCAATAATTGTTGTTGGAGGAGGAGCTTGGTGACAGGACTCCTTCACAGTTCCTACGCCACCTCCGATCTCTTGTGGGTTCTGCCACAGTACAGGATGGTTTGTTGAAGACCATATGGATGCAACGGCTCCCATCACATGTACAAGCGATTTTACAGGCCCAAGCTGGACAAGCAGGCGTCCAAACTGACATGTTGGCCATTACCGCTGATAAAATCTTAGAAGTACAACCTAATGCATCTTTCTGTCCTTCACCTGGAACTTCCGTAAACGCAGTCGCTGCAACATCACCTGCGCCTAAATCTGTAAATATTTCTCAATTTGACGAACTAGTAAAACAAATGTCAGATATGCAGCTGCGAATGAAATCTATGTGTGATGACATGCACTCCTTACGTGATGAACAATCAAGGCCTCATCAAAGGAGTTTGTCTAACAACCGGTATCGCAAAAGTAGCTCATCTAACAGTTCAGAGCAGGCTGGATTATGCTGGTACCACAAGCGTTTCGGCAACCAGGCCAATGGGTGTATTCAGCCATGTACTTTTGGAAGTCCAACAAATTCCAGAGGCAGTCAGTAATGGCGTCCGCTGACCGTCAACCTTCTGGGTGCCGATTACTAGTACTAGATAAAACTACTAATAATAGATTCCTAATAGACACTGGTTCTGATATCTGCTGTCTCCCAAAATCCTTTGTTCATAACCATCCAAAATGTGTTGAATACGATCTTCGCGCTGCAAACAACTCTACAATCCATACATACGGAATGATGAAAATGTCTTTCCTTTTGGCTTGTTCGAATTTCCCTTTATGTCATTCGGCCTCCGCAACGCAGGTCAAACGTTTCAACGTTTTATTGATGAAGTCATGTTTGGTTTAGACTTTTGCTACCCTTATATCGATGACGTTTTAGTTTTCTCTAAGGATGAATCTGAACATGAAGAACATCTACGAACCCTATTCAAACGTTTTTCTGACTATGGCATCCTAGTTAATGTAAAGAAAACTGTTTTAAACGCCACCACGGTCACATTTCTTGGCTATGAAGTTTCTGCTGCTGGTACCAGACCACTCCCCAATCGTGTTGAGGCTATCCGACAATTCGCCCGCCCCTCCACAGCAAAAGGCTTGCGTCGTTTCTTAGGCATGCTGAACTTCTACCGGAGATTCATTCCCTCAGCCGCCGAACACCAAGCCCCGCTCCACAGTGCTCTATCATCGCTTCGTGGAAATCAACCAGTGAACTGGACACCTGAATTGGATTCTGCATTTTCCGCCTGTAAAGAAAATCTTGCCAAGGCTACACTGATAGTCCACCCAGATCACGAGGCTCCCCTTGCATTGTTTTGCGATGCATCGGGCACACATGTTGGAGCTGTTCTCCAGCAGCTGGTCTACAATTCGATCTGGGAACCCCTATCCTTCTTTTCACAGAAACTCACCCCTAAACAATCTCTTTGGCCAGCACCCTATCCTTCTTTTCACAGAAACCCACCCCTAAACAATCTCTTTGGCCAGCATTATATCGTGAACTTTTTGCTGTCTATGCTGCCATACGCCACTTTCGTCACATTCTTGAAGCAAACCATTGCATTGTCTTTACTGACCACAAGCCAATCACCTTTGCTTTCAATCAGAAACATGAAAAACTTCCCCCAGAAACGTGAAAACTTCCCCCTGTTCAGCAAAACCAACTAACATTTATTTCACAGTTTACTACAGATATTCGACACGTTTCTGGATCAGCCAACATAGTCGCTGACAATTTCTCTCGTGTCGGTGCCCTATCAGGCACAACTTCTAACATCGTGGATTCCAACATATTGGCTCACCATCAAGCAACTGACCCTGAGCTTCAAGAGATCCTGAAAGGTAATTCCTCCCTTCAACTAAAACACGTCAATATCCCAGGAACGGATCTCCACGTTTACTGCGACACATCAACATCTGCACAACGACCCTTTGTCCCTGAAACTCTCCGACGTTCAATTTTCGATTTGTTACATAATCTTAGTCATCCTGGCATCAAAGCTTCAGAAAAGCTTGTCTCAGAACGTTTTGTGTGGCCCCGAATTCAACAAGACTGTCGAAACTGGGCCCGCGCCTGCAAACATTGCCAACGTGCCAAGGTAACTCGTCATGTACAAACACCTCTTGGGAATTTTCCCACTTCCATCATCATGTTTTGACCACGTTTACATTGACATCATAGGACCCCTTCCGCCGGCCGGACCTTACAGATATTGTCTCACGGCCATTGACCGTTATACCAGGTGGCCGGAAGTACAACCCCTCAAAACAATCACTGCAGATGAAGACGCTGAAGGTCTTGTAACGTGCTGGTTTTCCCGTTACGGCTCACCCCTGCGCATCACTACGGATCAAGGACGCCAGTTTGAATCAGCTCTTTTTCGTTCCCTCGGAAAAACTTTTGGAACGGAACGAATCAGGACCTGCAGTTACCACCCTTGTGCTAACGGTTTAATTGAGAGGTTCCATCGCCAGTTAAAAGCATCCCTTATGTGTCATAGTGATTCGACTTGGCTCGAGGCCCTCCCTATTGTTCTTCTCGGCATCCGTAGCGCTTATCGCGAGGATCTTCAGGCATCTACAGCTGAATTAGTTTTTGGACAGCAGCTGGGCCTCCCTGGAGAACTTCTAGACATACCTAGAGATAAACCATGACAAGAGGACCCAGCTGATTATGTCGTCCGCCTACGCCATCATATGTCCATCAGACCAGTTCCGGCATCTCATCACGATAAACCAAAGACCTTCGTTTTCCAGGACCTTGGGAAATGCACTCATGTTTTTCTGCGTGACGACGCCGTGAGACGATCACTACAGCCACCATACACTGGAACTTTCCCTGTCATATCTCGTAATGACAAATCTATGACCATCGTCCAACATGGTAGACATGTGCGAGTGAGTTTAGATCGAGTCAAACCAGCCTACTCTCTACAAGAGGTCGACAACAACCAGGCTGCCACTAAACCCAACCCTGCCCTTCAAACCCCCACAGTGCTCCCTCCCACACCTCATCCTCCTAAACCTTATGTGACCTGATCTGGTCGCATAGTGAAGTTTAAGCTCCCCGGACTTCCAGTCTCCGCAGGGGGCTAATGTGGTGAACCTGTGCCCAGTCAATTATAACATGTATTTATACTCCACAGCTGATATATTTAAATTGTAATAATTTCCCCAATGTTTACATTTTATAGAGTTGTTCAAGTTTCAAATATACGTTTGTATTTATAATGACGGACTCATTATTATTATGTGATAGCTCTCCGTACCTATAACTACATAAAGCCGCTTACCGAGTTTCATAAAAACATATTAACATATAAGCGATATTATAATTATTCTACTTAAGAATAACATTGGGGATGAGTATGTAGGTTTGCTGGCACAATTTTGATGCAAATATCAATACAATTCAACTAGATGAAGCCACATACCAAGTTTTATCAATATTCATTCATGAATAAGCGAAATATAAGACTTGAATCATTCTCCATAAGAATAACATGGGGGGTGAGTACGCGGTTTGCTGCAACAAGGGGCACAACAAATGGGTTTTTAGGCAAGTATCAGTATAACTCAACAAGAGGTGAAACTACATACCAAATGTTATTAATTTATGTCATAATTAAGGGAGACATAAGATTTAACTTACTATCCACTAGCTGTATACCAGTTCTTCGTACGGGTTGTATATAAATGGTAGATTAACTAAAGCAAATAACAATCCACATTATTTTACAATATTAAAGTTACATTTTACACGTTTAATGTACAATTAAATCAAAGTTAATGAAATATACTGGCAGACAGTTTGGGTCCTGTTGCTAAGTCGAGGAACTCTGTTGGTTAGTAAACGGTGTGTGGTTTGCGATTCCAAATCGGTACACGTAACACTTTGGATTCGCTTTTAGAAAAGAACTCAAGTACAAAATAATATCAAATATCGGGGAGGGGGGGCATAAATATAAAATCGGGGGAGAGAAGCAAAATATAAAATCAGGGGGGGGGAGGGGTGCAAAGATTTAAAATGGGGAGGACATAAAATAAAATAACAAATTGAAAAGGGGAGGGGAGCAAAATATAAAATCGGGGGGGCCAAAATAAAAATCGGAAGGGAGAAAAAATGTAAAATCGGGAGGGCAAAAAAATAAAAAAATTGGGGGGGCAACAATTTAAAATGGCGGGGACATAAAATAAAAATATAAAATTGAAGAGGGGGGGAGCAAAAATCTAAAATGGGGGGACATAAAATAAAAACATAAATCGAAGAGGGGGGAAGCAAAATATAAAAACGGGGTGGGGCAAGAATGAAAATCGGGAGGGGGGCAAAAATATAAAATAGGAGGGGGGGCAAAAAACAATAAATTCGGGGGGGAGCAAAATATAAAATCGGGGAGGGGGGCAAAAAAATATAAAATCGGGGGGGGGGCAAAAATATATAATGGGGGGACATCAAATAAAAATATGAAATCGAAGAGGGGGGGGGGAGCAAAATATAAAATAGGGGGTGGGGAAAAAATTAAAATCGGGGGGGGAGAAAAATATAACATCGGGGGGTACAGGAAGTATCGGTAAACATTTTTTTTTTTGCAAATAATAATAGACCACAACCAGATGAATCCACATACCAAGTTTCATTAATATTTGTTCATTAATAAGCGAGATATAAAATGTTACTTATTCTTCATAAGATTATATTGGACAGCGTACTTTGTTTAGCACATTTAATATCTCGGTAACCAATTGACGTAGAGTGATGATCAAAATACCAAATTGTTTGTTTTTTAAGCTAAATTTAATGGTCTAAACAAAAGTTTGGGTTTAAAAAGTACGAAAAACCAATTTTTTTCCCCTTTAAAATACAGCAACCACTCTGGTTCTCGAACTCATGAAAATAGATCCTGCCTTACACGTTTGTAAGGCAAATTTCATCAAGATCGGACCATTTTTACGAAAGTTATTGTGCCTACGGACACACATATATATATATATATATATATATATATATACCTATATATATAATTACTATATATATAGTACCTATATTATATATAGTATATATATATTACTTATATATATATACTATAATGTATTATTATTTATTATATATATATATATATATATTTGTATACATATATATGAATCTGAACGAATGGTGTTTTTGGCATCTGAGAGCCTAAAAACATAAGTTATCATGGTCTCGGGCTTAAGTTAAGACTTAAGATATGGTAATAGCTTCTTCCCTATACTGGAAATTCGCTAATATAGGGGAAACTCGCTTCGCTCGCTGGGGACTCCGCCCCCAGACCCCTGTGGGGGGATTCGCCGCCAGGTCGCTGTTTGGCCACAGTTTAATATAAATTTAAGACCTAAATTCTACAACTATTCCAAGGCTTTGATTATTTTTAAGGGTTTTAGCGAATTTCCCCTATAGGGAAGAAGCTATTACCGTAGGTCTCATGGTAAGACTTAAGCCCGAGACCATGATAACTTTTTGTTTTGAGGTCCCCAGATGTCCAAAACACTATTTGCTCAAATTTATATATATGTATATGTGTGTGTGTGTGTGTCCGTGAATGCGATAACTTGAGTAAAAAACGTCTGATTTCGATGAAATTTGGCTCAAATGTGTAAACTGACATTTATGACTCAAAGTTTGAAAACCATAAAATTCGGACCATGGGAAAGGGGGTTTATGGGGGTTTTAAATTTTCCAAAAATCAGTTTTTTGCATTTTTCACCATAACATTTTTAAAACACTTAATTTTGGTTTTGAACATGTTACAGAGCTTAAAAAAACGAATAATATGGTATTTTGAATTATTAACCTAGGTAAAATCCAAAAACATGCTCATAAAATCTCCCATGTTAATCTTATGGGAAAAAGGTTTTTGGCTTTTCCTCAGTTCATTTTACTTTAAACTTCACATTTGCTTTTACCAATCACTTCAGATCCACAAAACAATCATTTTGGTGTTTAAATTGTGATTCTATGTCAAACCGTTGCAGAGATATTCAAAGTGCTAAACACAGTATGTTGTCCAATGTTATCCTTATGGAGAATAAATAAAATTTGATATCTTGATTATTTATGAATGTATATTGATGAAATTTGGTATGTGGCTTCACGTTGAGCTGGTACATTGATATTTGCACAAACAATAAATGTTTTGTTGGTTGTCCCCGTAGCAGCTAACCTGCATACTTAGCCCTAATGTTATTCTTATGGAGAATAAGTAAAGTTTTATATCTCCCTTAATTATGAACATAAATTAATAAAACATGGTAAGTAGCTTTACCTGGTTCAGTTATATTGATAATTGCATAAAAACTCATTTCTTATCTACCCTGTTGCAGCAAACCTGCGTACTCAGTCCTAATGTTAATCTTATGGGGAATAAATAAAATGTTATAAATCACTTATTTATGAATGTATTTTTGTCAAACTTGGTGAGTGGCTTTATGTACTAGTGAGAAACATATAAATGCATTTGAAATTCGAAGAGTACGCAGGTTTGCTGCGATGAGGGTATTACATATAAATCTGGTCATATTCCTGTTGATGAATACTACTTGGCATGGAAATGTAGTATGTTAAATTTTAAGAATCCATGTATTACCCAAGTGTTTAAAAAAATTAATACCCTTAACTGATATATAATGTAGCCTTTATAAGGCGTCTTTTGAACCTTATAAGGAATACGACCACCGTTAACAACCTGAAATGCTAACTTTGGGTAACTACAAGCCTTATGCACCAAATATGACATGTTTTATGGGGGATTTTACACTCAACAGAGTGCAACATAAAAAATATACCCGAAAAACACGAAAAAGTCTACAAAAGCCCAGACTTTGATTTTTTGTGGGTGTTTAAGATATTTAATCTGGGCGTGGGAGTGTTGCTTAGTACTAATTGTAATGTAGGAATACTGTGTGATAAATATTAGGCCTCTAAGTTCTATATTAGAGCGACAAACCATTAAAAACCACGAGCAAATCTTGGAAAAAAGTTGAAAGTAAGAAAATCTAGCGCTATCTAAGGGTGAAGGGGGTGAGATACGGCAAAATGTCATAGGACTAAAGTTGTAGTTCGTCTAAACTCCGTGGCGCGTGGTGGTCTTAGTTTTTTGATAGGACAACCCGTTCGGCCGCTAGAGCCCCAGACCCCCGTGGGGGGCTTCAACCCCAGGTCGCTGTTTGGCCTCATGTTGAAGTGATGTTGTTTTAAGAGTTCTACAGATTTTAAGAGTTTTTTATTTTCCGACAGGTATAAGTAATAAAAACTGGTCATATTTCTGCTGCTATTTACTAAGTGTGATGTAGAAACACTGCGTGCCCAATATTAGGCCTCCATCAAGTATATTAACGTGATAGGAAATAAAAAACCGCCACAAAATCTCAAAAATTGAATAAATCTAGAGCTATCTAAGGGTAAGAAGGAGACGAGATACGACAAAAAGTCATAGGAACAAAGTTGTAGATCTTGCAAAATCCGTAGCACGTGGTCGTGTCTGTTTTTTGACAGGACAATCCGTTTAACCGCTAGAGCTCAAAAACTGGAATTTTAAAATAGGCCTTTTTTGGGGGAATTTAAATATTTTTTTAGGGGGGTTAAAATAAAAAATTGTCAAATTTGGCAATTTTCCTGGGGGTTACAAGGTAAAAGAGACCTGCGTGCCAAATTTCAGGTTTCTAGCTCGTCTAGAAATGGTCTATAATTCGTATACCTCAGTAAGTCAGTTACACATGCGGCTGTATATATATTAGATAGACTCACTTCGCTCGCTGGGGGCTCTGCCCCCAGACCCCTGTGGGGGGGCTTCGCTCCCAGGTCGCTATTGGGTGGGTAGTACCCGTGGGTGACCAGGGTACCTAGCTTAAATGAAAGTGGTGTCATTTTAAGTGGCCCAGAACCGACATTATACAACATTTTCAAAAAAAATAGACAAATCAGCAATTATTTAAATACGAGGGGGTTAACAATTTAAATAGTAGAGTTTGGGAATGTTTAAGGAGATTTGAGGGTTCAAGGCACATGCATGCTATGTCTCATATACTGTAGCATCCAAAATATTCATCGTAGTAAAAGAGAGATAGAGATAGATCAGATATCAATAGTCTGGCTGAACAAAGGACTTCCCCTGCTTTCATTTTTTTATCTGCTCCTTTATCTGCCAGACAGTATTGTCTAGTTCACTCACTCTAGCTCTGTTGCTCTCTTAGTCAACACATAATTTTCTTTCTGATATAAAATATGTTTCTAAATAAAATCAAAGTAGATATAAAATGTAGTGGTTTTAGGTTTTATGTCTAAACTTGTTTATATGACTGTCAGAGATTACTAATAGTACAATGTAACCACATAGTGAGAGTGAAATTTAACCAGTGTCTAGTGAGTTCTATAACCTCAGTGGATTGCAAATATTCATTCTCAATGTAAGCTTAACCCTCCGCCTGGCATTCGTCTAGAATAGAAGAATGCAAAGTGTTTTCTGTACTGGCAATCGTCTATTTTAGACGATTTGGGTTATTTTTTTTTAACTGCTCAAAAAGCATTGAACAAGTGCCTTGAATCGGATAATTGTTATACCATTTGAAATATAACATTCTGAACTTTCATTTTATTACATATATGAACCTTATAGCAGCAGTTGATCAATGTAATCGTGAGTTACATTTGAACAAAAACTACGCGCGAAGTCAATTCCGCCTTGTTATGTGTTGAGAAATCTCCAAACACGGTAAGTTACAAAAAATCATAGCGAGGTTATTTTTGTTTCTAGCCAGAAACGAGTGGCACCACTGGAGCCTGGGTGGAATTCCCGTTCTGGTGGTATTCAGTAAAATGCCGAGTTATATTCAGACAGACTTGTGGAAAAATTATAAACTCGTCATATTTTACGTCTTCGTCGACTGGCAACATCGTCTGTTTCAGACGAATAGCAAAACACATGTAACAACATATACAATTCAATATTACATGTATGTTCTTATATCACTGTTATGAGGAAAGAACACAGAATTTCGTTCTATAAGTTGGCAGCCTGTATCGCCTAACAAAAGCGCGTATGACTCATCTGACAAATCTGGTGAAACCCATCAATCGGACTGGACTTTTTACCTGACAAACAAAATGTTTCTTTCTCATAAAGTACGCGATATCAATGTTATTTCAATGTGTTTTTATACAAAACTATATATTTTCTTGTAGGGAAATAACTACTAAATCATATTACATAGTTTGATTGAGTGAATTAGGTGTTATAAAAACATTATCTCACTTTGAATAAACAAATCTTTTTTCTACAAACAATTTTTCCAATTTCGTATTATAATAAAGTTTTGAAAAACAATTTTTAGACTAGTTATTCTTATATTATTGTATTTATAAGTTTATAACCTTCAAATAAAATAAGGTTTTATTATATTTATATATTGTCAGAGGTTTTCTTTTGGCATACAAAACTGGTCCCGTACAAATAGCCATTTTGCACTTTTTCCAAACCGTTCAATGTAATTCATACATTTATTTATTTATTCTATGACATTTATACATTTCTACGTAGGGAATTAGATAAGCAACATTTGATACATTTATCATTTTTACCTAAAAAAATTGGTTTGCTTACAGCAAGGTTTTACTTTCAAAATTTATAAAATAAATTTCAATTTTTTTCAAAATTTTCATTTTATCTTGAAATCACCTTTATAAATTTATCTTATTATACCATTTCCAAATTCTCCTTTCTTTTTTGAACAAAACGAATATGCATATTGATATGTTTACTTCAAAATTGAATCTTATATGGTTTTCTGAAAAATAGTCTGCAAAATCGTCAAAATTACCCTGCCACTACAGAAAACACTGACAAAAAATGGGTTGCCAGGCGGAGGGTTAACGCAAGACAGACCAAGTGACAGTTTTCTGCAGTCTCCGAGTATCATCGCTCTCTTTAAGTTTTCCCTCTACTGATCGCTACAGTACAGTCATCATCAGTACCCTCAAGGAGCCAAATCTCTACTCTTCTACGACTCTACGCCTGACTCCTTCGAGGTCCTTCAAGATCTGCATGGTGCATCGCCTCCTCTCCAAGTCGATGTCAGCTCCTAGACTGCTTCGTGACGCCTCTTCTCTTCATTGGTCCTGGTCATCCTGGTCTACGCCACACCCACATAGTGAACGGAACTTCGCAAGTAGAACATTTAATTCTTTGTACTTATAGTAACACTCTGACATTTTCCCTAGGTACAATTTTACCAGATAATTTTCTGCCCATTGAATAGTATGTACTAATAAAGTGTGTACAATTAATTACCTTCGTTGTCATTGATGCTCTCCATACTCTTTAGCTTAGAGAATGTAATAATTGCAATTGTATGGGAGGAAAATCACTAAGCTCACCTCCCTAACACCCCCGCTTAAACATATACTTAATCACATAATCTGCAACCCTCTCCCCTCCTAGACCTCCCCTACCGCCCCACTTACCCAACCCCTAGATCCCTAGACCATTGTGGGAGGTTTCGCCCCTAGATCAATTGGTGTAAATCATCAAATCTGTTCACGTGATAAAAAATTCAAAACCACCACAAAACCTCGAAAAAATTATGAAATTTGAAAAATCTAGCGCTATCTAAGGGTGAAGGCGATGAGATACGACAAAAGTCAAAAGTCAAAGTTTTAGATCGTCTAAATTCCTTGGCAAGTGGAGGTATTCCGTTTATCGATAAGACCATCCGCTAGAGCTAAAATAAAATAAACGGTATCAGGAAACTGACACATACTTTCTCCCTTTTAGCCCAACTTTAATGAATAAATTACTTTTTATTTACTTAATATAGAATACAAAGCACGGTCGAATGTACAGAAAATCATGTAAACAAGTTATTTTAAAAAACATCCACCAAAATACCTGCTTTGGAGGCACTACAGAATCCATTGCTACACTCGTGGTTTTAAGAGGGGAAATGCCCCCTATTCCCCCCCAGGGTTATTAAGGGGCAACATATTTCGAATTTCCTCTGTTGGTCAATGCTAACTTGACAAGCATATCAAGTTTGAATGAAACTGATCACTAAATAAGAGAGAAATAGTAATTTTTTATTCCCCATAAGAATAACATTGGACAACGTACTGCGTTTACCGCAAAATGAAAATTTAAATTTTCTCCGAAACCAGCAATCGTAGAATAGTAATTCAAAATACTAAAAAATTTAGTTTTTTGAGTTCTTTTTAATGGTGAATAGTAATATTTTTTGATATTTATGTCTTTTTATGAAAAATCAAAAAACTAAATTTTGTATGTTTTAAGTCCTGTAATTTCTGAAACCGAATTTTTACAGGAAAGTGGGTGGTGTCATTTTGTTGGAAAACTAAAGTTCTACAAACGACTAAAATTTAATCAAAATCGTTAGAGCCGTTTTTGAGAAATTTGGATTTTTCATGTTTTTTTGGTGGTTTTTGGGCGATGATCACCCTTAAAAATCAAAAATTCAAAAAAATGAAAAAAACGCCTGGAGATATCGTGGATTAGTATCTACATACCAAATTTCATAAAAATCGGCCTATTGGTTAGGGCTCTAGCTCTGTACACATCCACACAGACACACACACACACACACACACACACACACACACACACACACACACACAGAGACAGACAATCACGTAAAAACCACTTTTTTGGGTTCAGGGAGCACCAAAACGAATATTTCCACTAACAACTCAAATTCAAAAATGTTGACGAAAACAATATTTTCTCCATATACTATGTATAAGGGGAGAAAGTAAAAACACTATTTTGGACATATTCAAATTTTCCTCCATTTTTTATTTTTTTTATGTGGTTCTGATCAAAAATTATACCTTTTTGCAATTTTCCTGGAGGTTTTAATGGACAAGCTACATGTAGGCCTAATTCCATGTTTCTAGCTTATCTAGAATTACCTGAGTAAGTCGATAATGCAGTTTGTCATTTATGGAACAATTAGGGTTTTTAATTTTTTTGAGGTGTTTACTTATTAAAACATGTTAGTTTATCGAATAATTTGTGAAGGGTAATGTGTAAACATATTGAGTGCCAAATATCAAGCCTTTATATACTAAATTAAAGTGATAGGAAATTAAAAACCACGAAAATAACCGTCGAAATTGCCTGAAATTTGAAAAATCTAGCGCTACCTAAGGGTGAAGGGAGTGAGATACAACAAAATGTCATAGGAACAAAGTTGTAGATCTTGCAAAGTCCGTGGCACGTGGCGGTGTCCGTTTTTCAATAGGTAAATCTGTTCGGCCACTAGAGCTCAAAAACTGTAATTTTAAAATAAGCCTTTTTTGGGGGTTTTAAATATTTTTTGTTGGGGGTTAAGATGAAAAACTGTCAGTTTTGGCTATTTTCCTGGGGGTTACAAGCTATAAGCTACCTGCATGCAAAATTTCAGGTTTCTAGCTCTTCTAGAAGTGGTCTAGAATTCGTATACCTCAGTGAGTGAGTGAGTCAGTTACACATGCGGCTGTATTAGATGAGTTACACATGCAGCTGTATATATTTTAGACTCGCTTCGCTCGCTGGGGGCTCTGCCCCCAGACCCCTGTGGGGGGCTTCGCGCCCAAGTCCCTGTCGTAGTACCTATGGCACATGGTTTAATCACGCTAATAATCCGAGGTCCTAAGTAAACTAAAAATGTAAAGTAGACTTATTGAGTGAACAAATTTAGGCCTAGCAGTACAAAATTAGAGTATACAACAATTTAAAAATCGCTCCACCTCCCCCCCAGGCCCCTGTTTGGGGCTTTGTCCCCAAGTCCCTGTCATAGTACCTATGGCACATGGTTTAATTACGCTAATAATCCGAGGTCCTAAGTAAACTCAAAATGTAAAGTAGACTTATTGAGTGAACAAATTTAGGCCTAGCAGTACAAAATTAGAGTATACAACAATTTAAAACTCGCTCCGCCTCCCCCTTAGGCCTTTGTGGGGGGCTTCGCCCCCAGGTCGCTGTTTGGCCACAGTTTAATGTAAATTGGTCCAAATTCTATTTAAGACCTAAATTCTACAACTGTTTCAAGGCTTTGATTATTTTTAAGGGTTTAACCTATAAAATCTGGCCATATGCCTGTTGATGAATACTAATTGGTATGGAGACGTAGTATGTTAAATTTTAAGCCTCCATGTATTACCTAAGTGCTTGAAAAAAATTATACCCTTAACTGATGTATAATGTAGCCTTTAAAAGGCGTATTTTGAACCTTTTAAGAGATACGACCACCGTTAACAACCTGAAATACTATGACTTTGGGTAACTACAAGCCTTCTGCAACAAATATGACATGACTTATAAGAGATTTTACCCTCGACAGAGTGCAACATAAAAATGTACCCAAAAAACACAAAAAGTCTACAACAGCTCAAAAACTATGATTTTTTGGGTGTTTAAGATACTTAATCTGGGCGTGGGAGTATTGCTTGGTACTAATTGTAATGTAGGAATACTGTGTGATAAGTATTAGGCCTCTAAGTTCTATATTAGAGCGACAAACAAACCATTAAAAACCACAAACAAATCTATGAAAAAAGTTTAAATTTTAAACATCTAGCGCTACCTAAGGGTGAAGGGGATGGGATACGGCAAAATTTCATAGGACTAAAGTTGTAGTTCGTCTAAAATCCATGGAACGTGGTGGTCTTCGTTTTTTGATAGGACAACCCGTTTGGCCGCTAGAGCTCAAATAAAAAAATACTACATTTTGATTTTTGTATTCACAATTATTTATTTTGTTGAGATAGTTCAAACTAAAAATGGTAGGATTTGGGAAGAAAAGGTGCAAGGCACATGCATGCCAAATCTCACATCTCTAGCTCAAGTATTATTGGTGTTACGTGTATGACCAATAATATAAATTGGCATAGAACCAATACACCCAATACCCAATACAATACACCACTACTTATACTAAGAAAACAGTCATATCTAAAGATATTTAGAGTTTTTCATTTTTCGACAGGTTTAATTAATAAAAACTGGTCATATTTCTGCTGCTATTTACTAAGTGTGATGTAGACACACTGCGTGCCCAATATTAGGCCTCCATCAAGTATACAGTCGAACCCCTCAAATCCGAACTAATTGGGGCTGAAGCCTGTTCGGATTTCGGGGTGTTCGGATTACCCGGGAAATAATCTTACGTACATATTTCGTCACCGTATTGGCGGTAAACGACGGCTGAGGTTAGACAGGGTGGCCCAGTGGTACCACGAAGGGCAGTGACCTTGACTCGCAGGTGTACGTCCGGTGTACTGTCATTGTTACTAGACGAGCGTGTGCTAAAAATATATCACTCCACCCCTACCACTTCCTCTAAAGAGATACTGTATTTATTTGATTTTGTCTATCTAGTGAGCGTTCACCTGCTGAATAGTGTGTATCGTTGGCAAATGTACTTATAATATATGTGTACATAAAAAAATGCGGTAGTTAAGTGTGAAGTGTTAAAACGTTTGTGCGGTTAATTTAATATTTATTTACTCTAATAAACTGATTTTTGTGCTTTACTTCGTTGACTGACGTTTTAAAAGTAATGGCTGAGTCGAGTAAGCGGAAACATAGTTCATGTACTGTTGAACAAAAGTTAAAAGCCTTAAAACGTTTAGACGACGGCGAAAGTCTAACAAAGTTAGCGGCGGAGTATGGAGTTGGAAAAGCAACAATAAGTGACTGGAAAAAAAACCGTGCCAAAATCAAACAGTTTTCTGCAACTACAAGTGAAAAGGTATTAAAACAACGCCATCACGCTGCAGTGTCTGTCAATGAAAAAATCGATGAAGCAGTTTTTTTATGGTTTTCGCAAGAACGACAGAAAGGCGTGCCAATTAGTGGTCCATTGATTCAAGAAAAAGCGTTGCATCTGAAAAGATTGATGAACGATGATTCGTCCTTCTCAGCAAGCAACGGATGGTTGGATCGATGGAAAAAACGGCATGGCATCAGACAACTATTGATTTGTGGAGAAAAGCTGTCAGCTGACACAGCTTCAGCTGAAAATTACATTACAGAATTTGCTGAAATAGTGTCATCGCAAAATTATTCGCCTCAGCAAATTTATAATGCAGACGAGACAGGCTTAAATTTCAAAGCTCTCCCTACAAAAAGTCTCGCTTCTCAAGAGGAATCCTCTGCACCAGGCTTCAAAATGAACAAACAGCGGCTTACCGTTTTAGCTTGCAGTAATGTCACAGGAACAAACAAGCTGCCATTGATGGTGATAGGAAAAGCTGCCAAACCTAGGGCTTTGAAGAATTTAAATATGAATTCACTTCCTGTATTTTATAGAAATCAGAACAACTCATGGATGTCAAGTACTCTTTTCAAGGAGTGGTTCGATAAGCAATTCGTTCCGTCAGTGAAGAAGTTCAATGAAGAAAATGATCTGCCACAAAGAGCACTTCTTCTCATCGACAATGCCTCTTGCCATCCGTCCGACATGCAGTTGGTGTGCGGGGACATAAAAGCAATTTTCCTGCCTCCGAATGTTACAGCACTTCTGCAGCCAATGGACCAAGGGATTCTCAACCACGTAAAAATTAACTACAGGAAGAAGCTCCTTCGCTTTTTAATTGAAAATGACTCTCTTTCTATTCGTGAAAACTTGAAAAAAATAACAATTAAAGACGTTATTTACTGGGTAGCTGAATCATGGGAAAACACAAGCAAGGATTTTCTGCGTAAAAGTTGGAAGAAGCTTTGGCCCGATCTCCAGTTTGAAGACACACCTGACCCTACCCCTGTCACACAACAAGAGCTCCTTAATCTTGTGCAGCAAGTCCCAGGCTGTGAGAATGAAGGAGAAAGTTGCTTACAAGAGTGGGCATCAACTGATGTGAACGAAGAATATAGTGATCAGGATTTAGTAAACATGGTCCAGGGACAGCGTGACGGCGATGTAGGTGGCAGTGACAGTGAGGGAGAGGAAGCTCCTACGGACGTCGTGACGTACACAGAAGCTACTTCTGCTCTTGACGTCGCACTACGTTTTGTGGAACAACACCCGTCTGCCACTCCGAATGACGTGATGTTTATGCGACGCTGGCTTGGAATTGCCTCCGCGGGAAGATTTTCTTCTCTTCGACAGTTAAAGATAACTGACTTCAAGTGAAAATGAGTGATTGTTTATTCTTGTTTTGTTATTTTTCGTGTGAATCGTAATCATAATCTCACTGTTTTGGATTATAACCTTTGTAATACGTAAGTAGACGTACTTTTTTTCCTATCTGATGTATATTTAACTGAATTTATAACGTTTTAAATATGTAAACACTAAGCCTTAAAGTGTTATAACCTTAAAAAATAAATTTGTGTGATTAAATCTGGTTTTTTTTCATTTTCCAGGTAGTAAATTGATTCTTTTTGTTAATTTCCAACCTAGTTTATTATTTTTTGTTTTCCTGAGAACGTGTTCGGATTTGCTGGGATTTCGGATTTCCGGGGTTCGGATTTGAGAGGTTCCACTGTATTAACGTCTTAGGAAATAAAAAACGGCCAACATATTTCGAAAATATGCCGAAATTTGAAAAATCTAGCGCTACCTAAGGGTGAAGGAGACAAGATACGACAAAAAGTCATAGGACCAAAGTTGTAGATCGTCTAAAATCCGTGTGTCGTGGTAGTCTCCGTTTCTCGATAGGACCAACCGTTCGGCCGCTACAGCTCAAATAAAAAGGCACTAATTTGGATATGTTCAAAATTTCCTCCATTTTGAATTTTTTTGAGGGGGTTAAAATAAAAAATTGTAACTTTTTGGGATTTTCCTGGGGGTTACAAGGTACAAGCTACATACATGCCAAATTTCAGGTTTCTAGCTCCTCTAGAAGTGGTCTATAATTCGTATACTTGAGTGAGTGAGTGAGTGAGTTACACATGCGGCTGTATAGTATATTAGACTCGCTTCGCTCGCTGGGGGCTCCGCCCCCAGACCCCTGTGGGGGGCTTCGCCCCCAGGTCGCTGTTTGGCTACAGTTTAATGTAAATTGGTCCAAGTTCTATTTAAGACCTGAATTCTACAACTATTCCAAGGCTTTGATTATTTTTAAGGGTTCAATCTATAAAATCTGGTCATATGCCTGTTGATGAATACTAGTTTGCATGGAGACGTAGTATGTTAGATTTTAAGCCTCCATGCATCACCTAAGTACTTGAAAAAATAATACCCTTAACTGATGTATAATGGAGCCTTTATAAGGTGTCTTTTGAACCTGATGAGGAATACGACCACCGTTAACAACCTGAAATAGTATGCCTTTGGGTAACTACAAGCCTTCTGCAACAAATATGACATGATTAATAAGGGATTTTACCTTCGACAGAGCGCAACATAAAAAATACACCCGAAAAACACGAAAAAGTCTACAAAAGCTCAAAGACATTGATTTTGTTTGGTGTTTAAGATATTTAATCTGGGCGTGGGAGTGTTGCTTGGTACTAATTGTAATGTAGGAATACTGTGTGATAAATATTAGGCCTCTAAGTTCTATATTAGAGCGACAAAACATTAAAAACCACGAAAAAATCTTGGAAAAAAATTTAAATTTAAAAGATCTAGCGCTACCTAAGGGTGAAGGGGGGGAGGTACGGCAAAATGTCATAGGACAAAAGTTTTAGTTCGTTTAAAATCCGTGGCACGTGGTGGTCTTCGTTTTTCGATAGGACAACCCGTTCGGCCGCTAGAGCTCCAATAAAAAAAGTCTACATTTTGATTTTAGCGAATTTCCCCTATAGGGAAGAAGCTATTACCGTAGTCGGCATGGTAGGACCTAGGCCCGGGACCATGATAACTTTTCGTTTTGAGGTCCCCAGACCCCAAAAACACCATTCGTTCGACACTGTATGTATATATATATATATATATATATATATATATATATATGTGTGTGTCCGTGAGCACGATAACTCTCGTAAAAATTATCCGATTTTGATGAAATTTGGTATAAACGTGTAGATCAACATTTATGACTTTAAGTTTGAAAACCAGCCAGATCTCTCTATCCGAAGGGGTATTTTGGGGGGGTTTTGTACCCCAAAAATGGGTTTTTGAATTTTTTACATATAATTTTGGAAAAAGTCAAATTTTAGTTTTTACCATTGGATTCAGCTTAAAAAAAACACACAATTTGGTATTTTGATCATTTCTCTACGTCAATTGGTTACCGAGATATTGAAAGTGCTAAACACAATACGTTGTCTAATGTTATTCTTATGGAGGAAAAGAAAATTTTTATATCTCGCTTATTTATGAACGTATACTGATGAAACTTGGTATACGGCTTCATCTGGTTGTGGACCATTGATATTTACTCAAAAAAACAATTTTTTTCCAAAGGCTTTCGTAGCAGCAAACCTGCGTACTCAGCCCCGTGTTATTCTTATGGAGAATAAGTAACGTGTTATCTCCCTTAATTATGAAAATAAATTAATGAAATTTGGTATGTGGCTTTACCTACATGAGTTATATTGATATTTGTATAAAACCCCATTTTTTGTGTTCCTTCAGCAAACCTGCATACTCAGCCGCCATGTTATTCTTATGGAGAATAATTAAAATGTCATAAATCGTTTATTTATGAATGTATATTGATGAAACTTGGAATGTAGCTTTATGTGGTATTAAGAGACATATATATGCATTGGAAATTCGCTGAGTACGCAGGTTTGCTGCTACGGGGGTATTTATATTCACAATTATCTATTTTTTTGAGATAGTTCAAACTAAAAATAGTACGATTTGGGAATAAAAGGTGCAACGCACACACATTCCATATCTCACGATCCTAGTTAAAGTATAAATGGTGATGCGTGTATTGTAATTAATAACAATTGCTCCAGAATCGGCATTTCCTTACTACTTATACTTAGAAAACGGTCAAATCTATAGATTTTAAGAGTTTTTGTTTTTCCGAAAGGTTTAATTATAGAAACATTTTAATTATATAGGTTTAATTATACTTTGTTTTGAAGACGTATTGTATGTTAAATTTGAAGCCCTCCACGTATTATATCGTAAGTGCTTGTAAAAATTAAAACCCTACCCTGATTGTCGTCTTTAAACTTTGTCTGTAAACTGTTATAAGACATCTTTTGAACCTTATAAGGAATAAAAGCACCAATAACAGTCTAAATTGCTATGTTTCTGAGTAACTAGAAAGAAGCCTTCTGCAGCCAATACGGCATAATTTATAAGGGGGTTTGCCCTCGGTGGAGCGCTACATGTAAAATATACAACAAAAATAAAACCAATAAATCGACAGGAGCTTAAAGACGTATTTTTTGGGAGGTTTAAGTGAAAGAATTTGGGCGTATGACTCCTGCTAGATAATTATTGTAATGTAGGAATACTGTGTGTCAAATATTAGGTCTCTATGTTATATATTAGAAAGACAAACAATTGAAAACAGCGAATCAATCTTGAAAAATTGCTAAAATTTGAAAAATCTAGTGTGAGGGGTGAATAGGTCAAGAAACGGCAAAAAGTCATAGGATAAAGTTGTAGATCGTCTCAAATCCGTGCCACGTTCAATGCTCTTCGTTTTTCAATGGGGCCATCCGTTTGGCTGCTAGAGCTCAACTAAAAAGGTACTACATTTTGAATTGATTATTATTTGCCATTTTATTTTTTTAATGCAGTTAAAACTATAAATAGTAAAATTTTAAAAATCTAGCATCATACTGAGCATTTATCTGTATAGTGAGACACCCAGTTTTGATGGTTAAAATAGCCAACAAATAGAAATATTTTAACTTTGATAGATTTGTTAAATGCTTTTTTCTTGTATGTTATGCACTTTGTGCTTAACCGAGTGTAAAAACCTTTCTTATGCTATATTTGTGTCAGAAGACTTGTAGCATTGCAAACATTTTTTTACAGGATCATAGCTTACAAACATGAAACAATGTTTAACCAATTTTTTTGAGGGATTGAAACAATTGAAATTGTTAATTTGACTATAGTTTTGTAAAGTTCATAGTATTCAGAAATTAGATGCAAAATTATAAGACTCTAGGTATAGTTTAGGAAAAGAGGCCCTGGAAGGGAAATATCGTGTGACAATTAATAGGCCATCAGATACAAATTAAGTGTGTAGAATAAATTAATATCCAAAAGAAAATATTTAAGTTTTACCCTTATGTAACAACTTTAATTTTTAAATCGCTTAAACTACCTTCAAAAACTATTGCAACCATAAAATATTATGTTTGTAGCAACTAAACAATGTTGATTAATACCTAAAATAATCCACATAGTGTTCTGATTACAAGGCTTCTAGCGTTTTTTTAAGTAAAAACTTTATGAAACTGATTTTCATACATAAGCCATCAAGATGTGATTTCTGATTTTGTAGGGGGAAACCCCGTTGTATAACGTCTAGAATACAGTGGCGTTCACGAGAAGCTTTTATTACAAGAATAATTCAATCACAATTTTATTTTTGATGCGATGAACTAAGATATAAATAGTATGTGGCGAAATACAAGCCTCCATGTATCAATTCATTGTAAAGAAATAATTTACATCCGTACAACAAATAAATATATTTTAAATGAGAAGTTTTCTAATTTGTAAATATTTAAATCATCACAACATAAACATAACATATATAATAGCTATAAAGTATCTGTTGTTTATGTTTCCTAAATAACAATCCTTTTGATCCTTTAAGTTGCCCTAAAATACAATAATACTAAGCAAAAAATAATAACATGTCATGTTTATTTTTGTTTTTTTCAGGCGTTTAAATTCTTATACAAGAGGACTGCTGAATCACATAATACTGCAGACCCCTTCTCTGCATACCGCTTTTTCTCGTTTTTCCCTATGCTGTTGACTGTACCGTTTGACAACTTGTATTTTTAAATGGATTAGACTACCATAACATATTTAACCTAATTAATGTGGCTTTTCCCACAAACTATATGAAACAAAAACCAACCTAAAGACCAACAAATCTACTTAATGTGCTAATTATTTGGTTTTAGCGTTTATTTGAGAGTAAATACTTTAAATTCGTTAAAGTAATTTGTAAATATTATCTGCGATGATAAAACCTCGTTGTAGATCGTTTAGAATCCGTTTCACAGTGTGGTGTTCATGAGAAGCTTTCATTAAGAGAACAATTTAACAAACTAATTTTGAATACTTAATTTAGATCATCTTTGTGATGTATAAGAAATACATTTGTACGCCTGGCCTATGTACAAAATACATGATACATTTTAAAAATAAATAAGTTTAGTAAAAAAAATATTTAAATTCGTAATACAACCAGTACAACATACCAATTGATCTTCATACTGCATTACCGACATCAATTAACCTCAAAAACGGGAACTAAATTATTTATTTCAATTGTAAAGGGAAATGTAATATAAAATTGGAAATATTGTGAATTTTCCTAGAGTTTTCAAACATTAAGCTACGTGCATGCCAAATTTCAAGACCCTAGCATATCTAGAAGTGGGTTAGAATTCGAATACCTCAGTCAGTCAGTCAGTCGGTGAGTTACACATGCGGCTGTATATATTTTAGACTCGCTTCGCTCGCTGGGGGCTCCGGCCCCAGACCCCTGTGGGGGGGCTTCGCCCCCAGGTCGCTGGTTGGCCTCATGTTGAAGTGATGTTGTTTCAAATGGCCCAGAACCTCAATAAGACCACTACTTATACTAAGAAAACAGACAAATCAGCAGATATTTAAGTATAAGACCATCCGTTTGGCTGCTAGAACTGTATAAACAACACTACATTCTGATTGTTTATAACCGTTATTATGAATTGTTTTGAGGTAGTTAAAACTAAAAAAATAATGCTTGGGAATTTTCTGTGAGGTTTAAAGGTGCAAAGCACATGCATGCCAAATCTCAATTCTCTAGATCAAGTATTATTGGTGTCACGTGCATGTCCAATAATATAAATTGGCCCAGAACCCCCAATACATTACTACTGATACTAAGAAAACGGTCATATCTTAAGATATTTAGAGTTTTTCATTTTTCGACAAGTTTAATTCATTAAAACTGGTCATATGACTGCTGCTATTTACTAAGTGTGATGTGGACATACTGCGTGCCCAATATTAGGCCTCCATCAAGAATATTAATGTGACAGGAAACAAAATACCCCCGTCGCAGCAAACCTGCGTACTCAGCAAATTTCCCATGCATAATATATGTCTTAATACCATATGAAGCTGGATACCAAGTTTCATAAAAATATATTCATATATAAGCGATATATACAATTTTAATTATTCTTCATAACAATAGCATAGGTGATGAGTACATAGGTTTGCTGAAACAAGGAACACAAACAATTGGTTTTTATGCACAAATAATTTAACTAGGTGAAGCCACATACCAAGTTTAATCAATATTCAATAATAAGTAAGCACTATATCACATTTTAATTATTCTCTATAAGAATAACATGGGAGCTGAGTAAGCAGGTTTGCTGCAACAAGGAACTAAAAAAGTGGGTTTTTAAGCAAATATCAATATAACCCAACAAGGTGAAGCCACATACCAAGTTTTATTAATTTATGTTCATAATTAAGGGCTTCATTACATTTTACTTATTCTCCTTAAGAATAACATGGGGGTTGAGTACGCAGGTTCGCTGCTACGGGGATAATAAACAAAAAATCAATTTTTTGTGCAAATATCAATATACCAGTACTACGTGACCCCACATGCCAAGTTTCATCAACATACATTAATAAATAATCGAGATATCAAATTTTATTTATTCTCCATAAGGATAACATTGGACAACGTACAGTGTTTAGTACTTTGAATATCTCTGCAACGGTTGGGCGTAGAATCAAAATTTAAACACCAAAATGATTGTTTTGTGAAACTGAAAAGATTGGTAAAACCAAATGTGAAGTTTACATTAAAATTAACTTAGGAAAAGCCAAAAACCTTTTTCCCATAAGATTAACATAGGACATTTTATGAGCAGGTTTTTTTTGATTTTCTCTGCAACCACTTAACCTAGCTTAATAATTCAAAATACTATATTATTTGTTTTTTTAAGCTCTATAACATGGTCAAAACCAAAATTAAGTTTTTAAAAAATTGTAGGGTGAAAAATGCAAAAAACTGATTTTTGGAAAATTTAAAACCCCCATAAACCCCTCTTCCCATGATCCGATTTTTTTGGTTTTCAAACTTAAAGTCATGAATGTCATTTTACACATTTGAGCCAAATTTCATCGAAATTTGACGTTTTTTACTCAAGTTATCGCATTCACGGACACACACAAATATATATATATATATATATATATATCTATATATATATATAGATATATATATAGATAGATATATATATATATATATAGATATAGATATATATAGATATATATATATAAATTTGAACGAATAGTGTTTTAGTCATCTGGGGACCTAAAAAAAAATTTGTCACGGTCTCGGGCTTAAATCTTACCATGAGACCTACGGTAATAGCTTCTTCCCTATAGGGGAAATTCGCTAAAACTACCACAAAATATAGAAAATATGCCGAAATTTGAGAAATCTAGCGCTACCTAAGGGTGAAGGAGACGAGGTACGACAAAAAGTCATAGGACCAAATTAGTAGATTGTCTAAAATCCGTGTTTCGTGGTGGTCTCCGTTTCTCGATAGGACCAACCGTTCGGCCGCTACAGCCATAAAATACCCCCGTCGCAGCAAACCTGCGTACTCAGCGAATTTCCAATGCATAATATAAGTCTTAATATCACTTAAAGCCGCATACCATGTTTCATAAAAATATATTCACATATAAGCGATTTTAATTATTCTCTATAAGAATAACATGAGTAATGAGTACGTAGGTTTGCTGAAACAAGGAACACAAACAATTGGTTTTTATGCAAATATAAATAGAATTTAACTAGGCGAAGCCACATACCAAGTTTCATCAATATTCAATAATAAGTAAGCGCTATATAACATTCTAGTTATTCTCCATAAGAATAACATTGGGGCTGAGAAAGCAGGTTTGCTGCAACAAGGAACAAAATAAAAATACCCCCGTCGCAGCAAACCTGCATACTCAGCGAATTTCCAGGACTAAATATATGTCTTAATACCATATAAAGCCGCATACCAAGTTTCATAAAAATATATTCACATATAAGCGATTTTAATTATTCTCTATAAGAATAACATTGGTAATGAGTACGTAGGTTTGCTGAAATAAGGAACACAAACAATTGGTTTTTATGCAAATATAAATAGAATTTCACTAGGTGAAGCCACATACCAAGTATCATCAATATTCAATCATAAATAAGCGCTATATAACATTTTAGTGATTCTCCATAAGAATAACATGGGGGCTGAGTAAGCAGGGTTGCTGCAACAAGGAACAAAAAAATGGGTTTTTATACGATTATCAATATAATTCAATCAAGTGAAGCTATATACCAAGTTTTATTAATTTATGTTCATAATTAAGGGAGTCAATACATTTGACTTATTCTCCATAAGATTAACATGGGGCTGAGTACGCAGGTTTGCTGCTAAGGGAATAATCACCAAAAACTCAATTTTTTGTGCAAGTATCAATTTACCAGTACTACGTGAAGCCACATACCAAGTTTCATCAACATACATTAATAAATAATCGAGATATCAAATTTTATTTATTCTCCATAAGGATAACATTGGACAACGTACAGTGTTTAGTACTTTAAATATCTCTGCAACGGTTGGGCGTAGAATCAAAATTTAAACACCAAAATGATTGTTTTGTGAAACTGAAAAGATTGGTAAAACCAAATGTGAAGTTTACATTAAAATAAACTGAGGAAAAGCCAAAAACTGACTTGTCATAAGATTAACATGGGAGATTTTATGAGTAGGTTTTTTGGATTTTCTCCGCAACCACTTAACCTAGGTTAATAATTCAAAATACTATATTATTTGTTTTTTTAAGCTCTATAACATGGTAAAAACCAAAATTAAGTTTTTTAAAAATTTAAGGGTGAAAAGTGCAAAAAACTGATTTTTGGAAAATTTAAAAATCCCATAAACCCCCCTTCCCTAGGTCCGATTTTTCTGGTTTTCGAACTTAAAGTCATGAATGTCATTTTACACATTTGAGCCAAATTTCATCGAAATCGGACGTTTTTTACTCAAGTTATCGCATTCACGGACACATACATATATATATACACATATATATAAATTTGAACGAATAGTGTTTTTGGCATCTGGGGACCTCAAAACAAAAAGTTATCATGGTCTGGGGCTTAAGTCTTACCATGAGACCTACGGTAATAGCTTCTGCCCTATAGGGGAAATTCGCTAAAAATGGGATTTTATCTAATTATCAATATAACTCAACCAAGTGAAGCTACATACCAAGTTGTATTAATTTATGTTCGTAATTAAGGGAGTCATTACATTTTACTTATTCTCCATAAGGATAACATTGGACAACGTACTGTGTTTAGCACTTTGAATATCTCTGCAACGGTTGGGCGTAGTATCACAATTAAAACACCAAAATGATTTTTTGTGGAACTGAACAGATTGGTATAAGCAAATGTGAAGTTTAGATTAAAATAAACTGAGGAAAAGCTAAATACCCCCGTAGCAGCAAACCTGCATACTCAGCGAATTTCCAATGAATATATACGTATCTTAATACCACATAAAGCCACATACCAATTTTCATCAATATACATTCATAAATAAACGATTTATGACATTTTAATTATTCTCCATAAGAATAACATGGCGGCTGAGTATGCAGGTTTGCTGAAGGAAGGAAAACAAAAAATGGGGTTTTATACAAATATCAATACAACTCATTTAGGTAAAGCCACATACCAAATTTCATTAATTTATTTTCATAATTAAGGGAGATAACACGTTATTTATTCTCCATAAGAATAACATGGGGCTGAGTACGCAGGTTTGCTGCTACGGGAGCCTTTGGCAAAAAATGGTTTTTTTGAGCAAATATCAGTGGTCCACAACCAGATGAAGCCGTATACCAAGTTTCGTCAGTATACGTTCATAAATAAGCGAGATGTAAAATTTTTCTTTTCCTCCATAAGAATAACATTAGACAACGTACTGTGTTTAGCACTTTCAATATCTCGGTAACCAATTGACGTAGAGAAATGATCAAAATACCAAATTGTGTGTTTTTTTAAGCTGAATCCAATGGTAAAAACTAAAATTTGACTATTTCAAAAATTATATGTAAAAAATTCAAAAAACCCATTTTTGGGGTACAAAACCCCCCCAAAATACCCCTTCGGATAAAGCGATCTGGCTGGTTTTCGAACTTAAAGTCATAAATGTTGCTTTACACGTTTATACCAAATTTCATCAAAATCGGATAATTTTTACGAGAGTTATTGTGCTCACGGACACATATATATATATATATATATATATATATATACAGTTTCGAACGAATGGTGTTTTGGGGTCTGGGGACCTCAAAACGAAAAGTTATCATGGTCCCGGGCCTAGGTCTTACCATGCCGACTACGGTAATAGCTTCTTCCCTATAGGGGAAATTCGCTAAAACCTTTTTCCCATAAGATTAACATGGGAGATTTTATGAGTTGGTTTTTTGGATTTTCTCCGCAACCACTTAACCTAGGTTAATAATTCAAAATACTATATTATTTGTTTTTTAAGCTCTATAATATGGTAAAAACCAAAATTAAGTTTTTTAAAAATTTAAGGGTGAAAAGTGCAAAAAACTGATTTTTGGAAAATTTAAAAATCCCATAAACCCCCCTTCCCTAGGTCCGATTTTTCTGGTTTTCGAACTTTAAGTCATGAATGTCATTTTACACATTTGAGCCAAATTTCATCGAAATCGGACGTTTTTTACTCAAGTTATCGCATTCACGGACACATATATATATATATATACACATATATATAAATTTGAACGAATAGTGTTTTTGGCATCTGGGGACCTCAAAACAAAAAGTTATCATGGTCTGGGGCTTAAGTCTTACCATGAGACCTACGGTAATAGCTTCTGCCCGATAGGGGAAATTCGCTAAAAATGGGATTTTATCTAATTATCAATATAACTCAACCAAGTGAAGCTACATACCAAGTTGTATTAATTTATGTTCGTAATTAAGGGAGTCATTACATTTTACTTATTCTCCATAAGGATAACATTGGACAACGTACTGTGTTTAGCACCTTGAATATCTCTGCAACGGTTGGGCGTAGTATCACAATTAAAACACCAAAATGATTTTTTGTGGAACTGAACAGATTGGTATAAGCAAATTTGAAGTTTACATTAAAATAAACTGAGGAAAAGCTAAAAACCTTTTTCCCATAAGATTAACATGGGAGATTTTATGAGTTGGTTTTTTGGATTTTCTCCGCAACCACTTAACCTAGGTTAATAATTCAAAATACTATATTATTTGTTTTTTAAGCTCTATAATATGGTCAAAACCAAAATTAAGTTTTTTAAAAATTTAAGGGTGAAAAGTGCAAAAAACTGATTTTTGGAAAACTTAAAATCCCCATAAACCCCCCTTCCCATGGTCCGATTTTTCTGGTTTTCGAACTTAAAGTCATGAATGTCCTTTTACACGTTTGAGCCAAATTTCATCAAAATCGGACGTTTTTTACTCAAGTTATCGTGTTAACGGACACATATATATATGTACATATATATAAATTTGAACGAATAGTGTTTTTGGCATCTGTGGACCTCAAAACAAAAAGTTATCATGGTCTCGGGCTTAAGTCTTACCATGAGACCTACGGTAATAGCTTCTTCCCTATAGGGGAAATTCGCTAAAATGCACTATTTTGGAGATGTTCAAAATTTAACTGCTAACCCCACACTCGAAATAAAAAAATACCCCCGTAGCAGCAAACCTGCGTACTCAGCGAATTTCCAATGCATATATATTTATCTTAATACCACATAAAGCTACATACCAAGTTTCATCAATATACATTCATAAATAAACCATTTATGACATTTTAATTATTCTCCATAAGAGACGGCGGCCTCCATAATAACATGGCGGCTGAGTATGCAGGTTTGCTGAAGCAAGGAACACATAAAATGGGGTTTTATGCTAATATCAATATAACTCAACTAGGTGAAGTCACATACCACATTTCATTGATTTATTTTCATAATTAAGGGAGATAACACGTTACTTATTCTCCATAAGAATAACATGGGGCTGAGTACGCAGGTTTGCTGCTTCGGGAGCCTTTGGCAAAAAATTGTTTTTTTGAGCAAATATCAATGGTCGACAACCAGATGAAGCCATATACCAAGTTTCGTCAGTATATGTTCATAAATAAGCGAGATATAAAATTTTTATTTTCCTCCATAAGAATAACATTAGACAACGTACTGTGTTTAGCACTTTCAATATCTCGGTAACCAATTGGCATAGAGAAATTATCAAAATACCAAATTGTGTGTTTTTTTAAGCTGAATCCAATGGGAAAACTAAAATTTGACTATTTCCAAAACTATATGTAAAAAGTTCAAAAAACACATTTTTGGGGTACAAAACCCCCCGAAAATACCCCTTCGGATAAAGCGATCTGGCTGGTTATCGAACTTAAAGTCATAAATGTTGTTTTACACGTTTATACCAAATTTCATCAAAATCGGATAATTTTTACAAGAGTTATCGTGCTCACGGACATATATATATATATATATATATATATATATACACACACCCGTCACAGCAAACCTGCATACTCAGCGAATTTCCAATGGAGATATAAACGTCTTAATACTACATAAAGCCACTTATCAAGTTTCATAAAAATATATTCATAAATAAGCGATATATACAATTTTAATTATTCTCCATAAGAATAACATTGGGGCTGAGTATGCAGGTTTGCTGCAACAAGGAACACAAAAATGGGTTTTTATGCTAATATCAATATAACTGAAGTAGCTGAAGTCATATACCAGTTTTTATTAATTTATGTTCATAATTAAGGGAGACATAGCATTTAATTATTATCCATAAGAATAAAATGGGGATGAGTACGCAGGTTTGCTGATACGGGATCCTTTGGCAAAATATTATTTTTTTGAGCAAATATCAATAGACCACAACCATATGAAGCCATATACCAAGTTTCGTCATTATACGTTTATAAATAAGCGAGATATAAAATTTTTCTTTTCCTCCACAAGAATAACATTAGACAACGTACTGTGTTTAGCACTTTCAATATCTCGGTAACCAATTGACGTAGAGAAATCATCAAAATACCAAATTTTGTGTTTTTTTAAGGTGAATCCAATGGTGACAACTAAAATTTGAATATTTCTAAAATTATATGTGAAAAATTCAAAAAACCCATTTTTGGGTTACAAAACCCCCCAAAATACCCCTTCGGGTAGAGCGATCTGGCTGGTTTTCGAACTTAAAGTCATAAATGTTGCTTTACACGTTTATACCAAATTTCATCAAAATCGGATCATTTTTACGAGAGTTATCGTGCTCACGGACATATATATTTATATATATATATATATATATATATATATATACCCCCGTCGCAGCAAACCTGCATACTCAGCGAATTTCCAATGGAGATATAAACGTTTTAATACTACATAAAGCCACTTATCAAGTTTCATAAAAATATATTCACAAATAAGCGATATATACAATTTTAATTATTCTCCAAAAGAATAACATTGGGGCTGAGTATGCAGGTTTGCTGCAACAAGGAACACAAAAATGGATTTTTATGCTAATATCAATATAACAGAAGTAGGTGAAGTCATATACCAGTTTTTATTAATTTATGTTCATAATTAAGGGAGACATAGCATTTAATTATTATCCATAAGAATAAAATGGGGATGAGTATGCAGGTTTGCTGCTACGGGATCCTTTGGCAAAAAATTATTTTTTTGAGCAAATATCAATAGACCACAACCATATGAAGCCATATACCAAGTTTCGTCATTATACGTTTATAAATAAGCGAGATATAAAATTTTTCTTTTCCTCCATAAGAATAACATTAGACAACGTACTGTGTTTAGCACTTTCAATCGGTAACCAATTGACGTAGAGAAATGATCAAAATACCAAGTTGTATGTTTTTTTAAGCTGAATCCAATGGTGAAAACTAAAATTTGAATATTTCTAAAATTATATGTGAAAAATTCAAAAAACCCATTTTTGGGTTACAAAACCCCCCCAAAATACCCCTTCGGGTAGAGCGATCTGGCTGGTTTTCGAACAAATGGTGTTTTTGGGGTCTGGGGACCTCAAAACGAAAAGTTATCATGGTCCCGGGCCTAGGTCTTACCATGCTGACTACGGTAATAGCTTCTTCCCTATAGGGGAAATTCGCTAATATATATATATATATAGATATATATATATACAGTTTCGAACGAATCGTGTTTTTGGGGTCTGGGGACCTCAAAACGAAAAGTTATTATGGTCCCGGGCCTAGGTCTTACCATGCCGACTACGGTAATAGCTTCTTCCCTATAGGGGAAATTCGCTAATATCCACTTATTTACGATTGTTTAAAGTTTAAAGATATATTTAGCCGTATTTAACAATCTGAACGATGATAATTGTGGATATGTGAAAGTGGTGTCATATTAAGTGGCCTAGAACCATAGACAAATGGTATAGTTATTTAAATATGACGGGGTTAACAATTGAAATAGTAGGTTTGGAAATGTTTAAGGAGTTTTGAGGGTTCAAGGCCCATGCATGCTTTGTCTCTTATACCCAAACAAATAATCTGCAATCCTCTCCCCTCCTAGACCTCCCCTACCGCCCCACTTCCCTAACCCCTAGATCCCCAGACCAATGTGGGAGGCTTCACCCCTAGATCGATGGGTTTAAATAATCAAATCTGTTCACATGATAAAAAATGCAAAACCGCCATGCTATCTAGCGCTATCTAAGGGTGAAAGAGACGAGATACAACAAGAAGTCACAGACTCCTCTTAAGTTTTAGATCGTCTAAAATCTTTGGTACGCTAGAGCTAGAATGAAAAGGCACTAGTTTGGACATGTTAAAAATTTCCTCCATTTTTAATTTTTTTATGTGGTTCTGAATAAAAATTATAACTTTTTGCAATTTTCCTGGGGTTTTTAATGGACAAGCTACATGTAGGCCTAATTCCATGTTTCTACCTTATCTAGAATTACCTGAGTAAGTCTATAAAGCAGTTTGTCATATATGAAACAATTGGGGTTTTTAATTTTTTGTAGGTGTTTAAATATTAAAACAGGTTAGTTTTTCAACTGTTTCGTGAAGGGTAATGTGTAAATATATTGACTGCCAAATATTAAGCCTTTAAATACTAAATTAAAGTGATAGGAAATTAAAAACCACGAAAATAACTGTCGAAATTGCCTGAAGTTGGAAAAATCTAGCGCTACCTAAGGGTGAAGGGAGCGAGATATGACAAAAAGGCATATGAGCAAAGTTGTAGATCTTGCAAAATCCGTTGCTAAAGTGGTGTCCGTTTTTCGATAGGACAATCCATTCGGCCGCTAGAGCTCAAAAACTGTAATTTTAAAATAAGCCTTTTTGGGGGGTTTTTAATATTTTTTAGGGGGGTTAAAATAAAAAACTGTCAGTTTTGGCGATTTTCCTGGGGGTTACAAGCTATAAGCTACCAGCATGCAAAATTTCAGGTTTCTATCTCGTCTAGAAGTGGTCTAGAATTTGTATACCTCAGTGAGTGAGTGAGTCAGTGAGTGAGAGAGTGAGTCAGTTACACATGCGGCTGTATATATTATAGACTCGCTTCGCTCGCTGGGGGCTCCGCCCCCAGACCCCAGTGGGGGGCTTCGCCCCCAGGTCCCTGTCGTAAATTATACCCTTAACTGATGTATGATGTAGCCTTTAAAAGGTGTATTTTGAACTTTATAAGGGATACGACCACCGTTAACAACCTGAAATACTATGACTTTGGGTAACTAAAAGCCTTCTGCAACAAATATTACATGATTTATAAGGGATTTTACCTTCGACAGTGCGCAACATAGAAAATGTACCCAAAAAACACGAAAAGTCTACAAGAGCTCAAAAACTTTGATTTTTTTGGCTGTTTAAGATGCTTAATCTGGGCGTGGGAGTATTTCTTAGTACTAATTGTAATGTAGGAATACTGTGTGATAAGTATTAGGCCTCTAAGTTCTATATTAGAGCGACAAACCATTAAAAACCACAAACAAATTTGTGAAAAATGTTTACATTTAAAGAATCTAGCGCTATCTAAGGGTGAAAGGGGTGAGATACGGCGTAATGTCATAGGAATAAAGTTGTAGTTCGTCTGAAATCTGTGGCACATGGTGGTCTTCGTTTTTCGATAGGACAACCCGTTCGGCCGCTAGAGCTTAAATAAGAAAATACTACATTTTGATTTTTGTATTCACAATTATTTATTTTATTGAGATAGTTCAAACTAAAAATAGTAGGATTTGGAAAGTAAAGGTAGAAGGCACATGCATGTCAAATCTCACGTCTCTAGCTCAAGTATTATTGGTGTCACATGTATATCCAATACTATAAATTGGGACAGAACCCCCAATACATGACTACTTATACTAAGAAAACGGTCATATCTAAAGATATTTAGCTTTTTTCATTTTTCGACAGGTTTAATTAATAAAAACTGGTCATATTTCTGCTGCTATTTACTAAGTGTGATGTAGACATACTGCGTGCCCAATATTAGGCCTCCATCAAGTATATTAACGTGATAGGCAATAAAAAACGGCCAAAATATTTCGAAAATATGCCAAAATTTGAAAAATCTAGCGCTACCTAAGGGTGAAGGAGACGAGATACGACAAAAAGTCATAGGACCAAAGTTGTAGATCGTCTAAAATCCGTGCCACGTGGTCTCCGTTTCTCGATAGGACCAACCGTTCGTCCGCTACAGCTCAAATAAAAAGGCACTATTTTGGACATGTTGAAAATTTCCTCCATTTTGAATTTTGTTGAGGGGGTTAAAATAAAAAATTGTAACTTTTTGGGATTTTCCTGGGGGTTACAAGGTACAGGCTACATACATGCCAAATTTCAGGTTTCTAGCTCCTCTAGAAGTGGTCTAGAATTCGTATACCTGAGTGAGTGAGTGAGTGAGTTACACATGCGGCTGTATAGTATATTAGACTCGCTTCGCTCGCTGGGGGCTCCGCCCCCAGACCCCTGTGGGGGGCTTCGCCCCCAGGTCCCTGTCGTAAATTATACCCTTAACTGATGTATAATGTAGCCTTTAAAAGGCGTATTTTGAATCTTATAAGGGATACGACCACCGTTAAGAACCTGAAATACTATGACTTTGGGTAACTAAAAGCCTTCTGCAACAAATAGATATGATTTATAAGGGATTTTACCCTCGACAGTGCGCAACATAAAATACCCCCGTCGCAGCAAACCTGCGTACTCAGCGAATTTCCAATGCATATATATGTGACTCACTACTACATAGAGCTACTTACCAAGTTTCACAAAAATACATCCATAAATAAGTGATACATAGCATTTCATTTATTCTCCATAAGAATAACATTAGGGTTGAGGATGCAGGTTTGCTGCAACGAGGAAGATAAGTAATTTTTTTTGCAGTTATCAATATAACTGAACCAGGTGAAGCTATATACCAAGTTTTATTAATTTAGGTTCATAATTAAGGGAGATATGCAACTTTACTTATTCTCCATATGAATAACATGGGGCCGAGTATGCAGGTTTGCTGCTACGGGGACTATCAACAAAAAACTTGTTTTTTGTGCTAATATCAATATACCACAACTAGTTGAAGCCACATACCAAGTTTAAATAATATACATTCAAAAATAATCGAGATATAGAATTTTATTTATTCTCCATAAGGATAACATTGGACAACGTACTGTGTTTAGCACTTTGAATATCTCTGCAACGGTTGGACGTAGAACAACGATTAAAACACCAAAATGTTTGTTTCGTTGAGCTAAACACATTAATAAACAGAAATGTGAAGTTTTTAGTAAAACTATCTGAGAAAAATCTAAAAACCTTTTTCCCATAAGATTAACATGGGACACGTTTTTTGGATTTTCTCCGCAACCACTTAACCTAGGTTAATGATTCAAAATACTAAATTATTTGTTTTTTTAACCTCTATAAAATGGATATAACCAAAATCTAGTGTTTTTAAAAATTTAGGGTAAAAAGTTAAAAAAACTGATTTTTGGAAAATTTTAAACCCCCATAAAACCCCCTTCCCATAGACCGATCGATCTGGTTTTCGAACTTAAAGTCATAAATGCTACTATCCACATTTGTGCCAAATTTCATCAAAATCGGGCGCTTCTTTCAAAAGTTATCGCGGTAACGGACACATATATATATATATATATATATAGATATATATATATAGATATATATAGATATATATATATATAGATATATATATATATATATATACATATATGTAAATTTGAACGAATAGTGTTTTTGGCATCTGGGGACCTCAAAACGAAAAGTTATCATGGTCTCGGGCTTAAGTCTTACCATGCCACCTACGGTAATAGCTTCTTCCCTATAGGGGAAATTCGCTAATTCCCTATAGGGGAAATTCGCTAAAATGTACCCGAAAAAAACAAAAAGTCTACAAGCGCTCAAAAACTTTGATTTTTTTGGGTGTTTAAGATACTTAATCTGGGCGTGGGAGTATTTCTTAGTACTAATTGTAATGTAGGAATACTGTGTGATAAGTATTAGGCCTCTAAGTTCTATATTAGAGCGACAAACCATTAAAAACCACAAACAAATTTGTGAAAAAAGTTTAAATTTAAACAATCTAGCGCTATCTAAGGGTGAAAGGGGTGAGATACGGCAAAATGTCATAGGACTAAAGTTGTAGTTCGTTTGAAATCCGTGGCACGTGGTTGTCTTCGTTTTTCGATAGGACAACCCGTTCGGCCGCTAGAGCTTAAGTAAAAAAATACTACATTTTGATTTTTGTATTCACAATTATTTATTTTATTGAGATAGTTCAAACTAAAAATAGTAGGATTTGGAAAGAAAAGGTGAAAGGCACATGCATGCCAAATCTCACGTCTCTAGCTCAAGTATTATTGGTGTCACTTGTATATCCAATAATATAAATTGGGACAGAACCCCCAATACACCACTACTTATACCAAGAAAACGGTCATATCTAAAGATATTTAGATTTTTTTCATTTTTTGACAGGTTTAATTAATAAAAACTGGTCATATTTCTGCTGCTATTTACTAAGTGTGATGTAGACACACTGCGTGCCCAATATTGGGCCTCCATCAAGTATATTAACGTGATAGGAAATAAAAAAAGGCCAAAATATTTCAAAAATATGCCGAAATTTGAAAAATCTAGCGCTACCTAAGGGTGAAGGAGACGAGATACGACAAAAAGTTATAGGAACAAAGTTGTAGATCGTCTAAAATCCATGGCACGTGGTGGTTTCCGTTTCTCGATAGGACCAACCGTTCGCCCGCTACAGCTCAAATAAAAAGTCACTATTTCGGACATGTTCAAAATTTCCTCCATTATGAATTTTTTTGAGGAGGTTAAAATAAAAAATTGTAACTTTTTGGAATTTTCCTGAAGTTACAAGGTACAAGCTACATACATGCCAAATTTCAGGTTTCTAGCTCTTCTAGAAGTGGTCTAGGATTCGTATACCTCAGTCAGTCAGTCAGTCAGTCAGTGAGTTACACATGCGGCTGTATATATGTTAGACTCGCTTCGCTCGCTGGGGGCTCCGCCCCCAGACCCCTGTGGGGGGCTTCGCCCCCAGGTAGTTTTCGGGTGCTTAGTTGCCGTGGCAGTGGCCCGGGTACCTAGCTCAAGTGAAAGTGGTGTCATATTAAGGACCCAGAACCGACATTATACTACTAACTCGCTTCGCTCGCTGGGGGCTCCGCCCCCAGACCCCTGTGGGGGGCTTCGCCCCCAGGTCCCTGTCGTAAATTATACCCTTAACTGATGTATAATGTAGCCTTTAAAATGCGTATTTTGAACCTTATAAGGGATACGACCACCGTTAACAACCTGAAATACTATGACTTTGGGTAACTAAAAGCCTCTGCAACAAATATGACATGTTTTATAAGGGATTTTACCCTCGACAGTGCGCAACATAGAAAATGTACCCGAAAAACACGAAAAGTCTACAAGAGCTCAAAAACTTTGATTTTTTTGGGTGTTTAAGATACTTAATCTGGGCGTGGGAGTATTTCTTAGTACTAATTGTAATGTAGGAATACTGTGTGATAAGTATTAGGCCTATAAGTTCTATATTAGAGTGACAAACCATTAAAAACCACAAACAAATTTGTGAAAAAAGTTTAAATTTAAAAAATCTAGCGCTATCTAAGGGTGAAAGGGGTGAGATACGGCAAAATGTCATAGGACTAAAGTTGTAGTTCGTCTGAAATCCGTGGCACATAGTGGTCTTCGTTTTTCGGCAGGACAACCCGTTCGGCCTCTAGAGCTTAAATAAAAACATACTACATTTTGATTTTTGATTCACAATTATTTATTTTGTTGAGATAGTTCAAACCAAAAATAGTAGGATTTGGGAAGAAAAGGTGCAAGGCACATGCATGCTAAATCTCACGTCTCTAGCTCAAGTATTATTGGTGTCACGTGTATGTCCAATAATATAAATTGGCATAGAACCCCCAATACGCCACTACTTATACTAAGAAAACGGTCAAATCTAATGATATTTAGAGTTTTTCATTTTTCGACAGGTTTAATTAATAAAAACTGGTCATATTTCTGCTGCTATTTACTAAGTGTGATGTAGACATACTGCGTGCCCAATATTAGGCCTCCATCAAGTATATTAACGTGATAGGCAATAAAAAACGGCCAAAATATTTCGAAAATTTGCCAAAATTTGAAAAATCTAGCGCTACCTAAGGGTGAAGGAGACGAGATACGACAAAAAGTCATAGGACCAAAGTTGTAGATCTTGCAAAATCCGTGCCACGTGGTGGTGTCCGTTTTTCTATAGGATAATTAGTTGAACCGCTAGAGCTCAAAAACTTGAATTTTAAAATAAGCCTTTTTTGGGGGAATTTAAATATTTTTTTTAGGGGGGTTAAAATGAAAAATTGTCAAATTTGGCAATTTTCCTGGGGGTTACAAGGTAAAAGCTACCTGCGTGCAAAATTTCAGGTTTCTAGCTCGTCTAGAAGTGGTCTAGAATTCGTATACCTCAGTGAGTCAGTCAGTTACACAAGCGGCTGTATATATGTTAGATTATACAAAAAAATAGACAATTCAGCAGTTATTTAAATATGAGGGGGTTAAAATTGAAATAGTAGAGTTTGGGAATGTTTAAGGATATTTGAGGTTTCAAGGCACATGCATGCTATATCTCATATACCCAAACAGATAATTTGCAACCCTCTCCCCTCCTAGACCTCCCCTACCAACCCACTTCCCCAACCCCTAGATCCATAGACCATTATGGGAGGCTTCGCCCCTAGATCGTATGGTGTAAATCATAAAATCTGTTCACGTGATAAAAAAATGCAAAAACACCACAAAACCTTGAAAAAAATTTTAAATTTGAACAATCAAGCGCTATCTAATGGTGAAGGATACGAGATACGACAAAAGTCAAAGTTTTAGATCGTCTAAATTCCTTGGCAAATGGAGATATTCCGTTTATCGATAGGACTATCCGTTCGTCCGTTAGAGCTAAAATAAAAGCGCACTATTTTGGACTAATTCAAATTTTCCTCCATTTTTAATTTTTTTATGTGGTTCTGATCAAAAATTATGCCTTTTTGCAATTTTTCTGAAGGTTTTAATGGACAACCTACATGTAGGCCTAATTCCACGTTTATAGCTTGTCTAGAATAACCTGAGTAAGTCGATAATGCAGTTTGTCATTTATGAAACAATTAGGGTTTTTAATTTTTTGAGGTGTTTAATTATTAAAACATGTTAGTTTATCGAGTGTTTCGTAAAGAGTAATGTATAAACATATTGAGTGCCAAATATCAAGCCTTTATATACTAAATTAAAATGATAGGAAATTAAAAACCACGAAAATAACCGTCGAAATTACCTAAAATTTGAAAAATCTAGCGCTACCTAAGGGTGAAGGGAACGAGATACGACAAAATGTTATAGGAACAAAGTTGTAGATCTTGCGAAATCTGTGGCACGTGGTGGCGTCCGTTTTTCTATAGGTCAATCCGTTTGGCCGCTAGAGCTCAAAAACTGTAATTTTAAAATAAGCCTTTTTTGGGGGGGGTTTAAATATTTTTTTGGGGGGGTTGAGATACAAAACCGTCAGTTTTGGCGATTTTCCTGGGGGTTACAAGCTATAAGCTACCTGCATGCAAAATTTCAGGTTTCTAGCTTGTCTAGAAGTGGTCTACAATTCGTATACCTCAGTGAGTGAGTGAGTGAGTCAGTTACACATGCGGCTGTATATATATTAGACTCGCTTCGCTCGCTGGGGGCTACGCCCCCAGACCCCTGTGGGGGGCTTCGCCCCCAGGTCGCTGTTTGGCCACAGTTTAATGTAAACTGGTCCAAATTCTATTTAAGACCTAAATTCTACTACTATATTACCTAAGTGCTCGAAAAAAAATGAATACCCTTAACTGATGTATATTGTAGCCTTTATAGGGCGTCTTTTGAACTTTATAAGGAATACGACCACCGTTAACAACCTGAAATACTATGACTTTGGGTTTCTACAATCCTTCTGCAGCAAATATGACATGATTTATATGAGATTTTACCTTCGAAAAAGCGCAATATAGAAAATATACCCGAAATACACGAACAAATCTACAAAAGCTCAAAGACTTTGATTTTTTTTGGTGTATAAGATATTTAATCTGGGCGTGTGAGTGTTGCTTGGTACTAATTGTAATGTAGGAATACTGTGTGATAAATATTAGGCCTCTAAGTTCTATATTAGAGCGAAAAACCATTAAAAACCACAAAAAATCTTAGAAAAAAGCTTAAGTTTAAAAAATCTAGCGCTAACTAAGGGTGAAGGGGGTGAGATACGGTAAAATGTCACAGAACTAAAGTTGTAGTTCGTCTAAAATCCGTGGCACACAGTGGTCTTCGTTTTTCGATAGGACAACCCGTTTGGCCGCTAGAGCTCAAATAAAAAATACTACATTTTGATTTTGTATTCCCAAATTTTCTTTTTGAGATAGGCCAAACAAAAAATAGTAGGATTTGGGAAGAAAAGGAGCAACGCACACGTAAGCCATATATCACGATCCTAGTTAAAGTATAAATGGTGATAAGTGCATTCTAATTAATAAAAATTTGTTCCGGAACCGGCATTTCCTTACTACTTATACTTAGAAAACGGCAAAATCTATAAAATTTAAGAGTTTTTTTATTTTCCGACAGGTTTAAGTAATAAAAACTGGTCATATTTCTGCTGTTATTTACTAAGTGTGATGTAGACATACTGCGTGCCCAATATTAGGCCTTCATCAAGTATATTAACGTGATAGGAAATAAAAAACCGCCACAAAATCTCAAAATTTGAAAAAATCTAGAGCTATCTAAGGGTGAAGGAGACGAGATACGACAAAAAGTCATAGGACCAAAGTTGTAGATCTTGCAAAATCCGTGGCACGTTGTGGTGTCCGTTTTTTGATAGGACCATCCGTTCGCGTGCTAGAGCTCAAAAACTGGAATTTTAAAATGAGCCTTTTTTGGGGGTTTTAAATATTTTTTTAGGGGGGGGTAAAATAAAATATTGTTGGTTTTGGCGATTTTCCTGGGGGTTACAAGCTATAAGCTACCTGCATGCAAAATTTCAGGTTTCTAGCTCATCTAGAAGTGGTCTAGAATTCGTATACCTCAGTCAGTCAGTCAGTCAGTCAGTCAGTCAGTCAGTGAGTTACACATGCGGCTGTATATATGTTAGATTCGCTAAAAGCCATAAATGAAAAATAAATTGTTTAATTAATCTTTGTATATGATTTGAAATGTGATCTTTCAGATTCTGAAGATAGATATCAGTATTTATAATTATTTATACATGAAAATTAAGTTTTAAAATACATTTGCATTTTTACTTACTACGAAAGTACTGCCTTCATATTTTGAAAAATCTTCTAAAATCAACAGATAGAAATACAAATTTGAATAGTGGTACACATTTTTGTAAGAGGAATCCAAAAATGCGGTTTATTTATTTCTAAAATGTATTGTTAAAAAAGGGGGGCGTACACTTTCCCCGGGTCAAACAGTGGTTGGGGTAAGTGTACATACCCCTAAAATATGCCAACTGGTATAGAGAACTTACAAGATGCAATGTAAATTGGCTTATCAGGTTAAGACAAGTTTTACTGTATTTTTAACAAAACTAGAGTGCCTATTTTCAAACCCAGTAAACAGTACCTAAATATGTTTATAGAATTAGTGAAATAGTAATGTAATATGAACTATTTAATAATTATTTGGCGGAATTACAAAAAAAGACATTCACAGCGCAGAATTCACCTCCAGGTAAGATTTTGATACACCTATTTAAAATTGGGTTTTTAGATTTTAACTAGCCTACCATTATTTTTGTGATGTTAGATAAGTTTTCCAGCATTTAATTCGTTTAAATAATTTATTAACAAACTAATAATAATAACTGTAAATGTACTAATCAGCCGTTGCACGATAATTGTATGCGGAGTTCCACCAAAAAGTTTATAACTCCTGAATGGTTGGGGATAATTTAATTAAAAAAACTTTTAATCAGCAGATTCTATACTCCAATTGCCCCTGATTCCACCTATATGTGAGTTAAAATTAATATAAGGTGGGTGCGTACGCTTACCCCGATATTTTCACTTAAATCGGTGAACATGATCTTCAAAATGATGGCTCAATTATTGGTTTAGATGAAGTATTAAGAGAGATATGTCGTACAGAACAAAATACACTAGACAAAAAGTGTATAAAACCTATATTATCTAATGTAATAAAAGAACTATAATACTGGTACACCGAACTTAATATAACTGGGCAAGACAATTATTAGCAAAACTTAATTGCTTTTCAGACAATTCTTTGTTTAAAATTCATTGTTGGTGATAGTGATTTTATGTTATTCACAATTATTGCGGACATTTTCCATCAATGATTAACAAAAAATATATTTCACGACCTTTCGGGATCTGGAATCTAGTCCCGTCTTCAGGTGATAAAAACCTCAAACAAACCAGACAAAGCTGGAAAAAAAACACACAAAACTTGTGTTCTTTGTTTCAGATTCGTACCACCACCATTTTTTAGCCCCAACGAAAAAAAATATATAGCGTAGTGGGTAGGGTTACACCCTGCCGTCGCCACTTGAGAAGGGTTAAAAGAACAGTACTACTGAAGTGCGTGACTAGCTAAGTCGCTGCACTCCTTCCTCTACTGTGATAACAGTAAGACTAAAGCACTGCCTCCTTTACCTGTAAGACTGTGTTTCTCAATGAAAAGAATCCCTATTAAGGAATAGCTAATAATAATCTGATACTAGGAATATCAAGTTTTTCTAAGGAAAATATTGTAAACATTTGCAAACTAATATTATTAATAAAGAACAACATAACATTTTAAATGTTTAACAATAATTTGCAACAATTTAGTTCTGTGTTTTAATAACCTCTACTAAGGTGCATTCTCTTTGTACCTTCAGTATGTGTTTAAGCATACTTACAGCTACAGGTAGTCTATTTCTCGATGCAGCTCTCCCAACTTCTAAAATGTTTTTGTGAGGAACACTGCATGGTAGTGCAGTTGATGACACCCTGTAAGAATATCACAAGTTTAATTTTGTAACAAAGTATTCAAAACTTGGTAAATGGAATAACTAGATGAACATAAATATTCACAGTAACATTTTCAACATTAAAGTTCAAATAACAAGCAAGGGTACCTACATCTAAAATTTCAAGATGTGTTTCTGCATAGAAACTAACCTTGTGTTAAATCAAATATAGTACCGGTAAGTACTTATTGTGTCACCGGACCTAATTAAGCTGTGAGATAATGTTACATGCCATATGATAACAATTGAGTATTTTTCCAAGTACCTGGAGTTATAGATCTGTAGATATAGTGACGTAATATTCCCGGGAACTTAAACTCGGGAAACTTAAAACTATGTTGCTGCCATACATTCCCATAAGTCATAAATTCCCAGGAATTTATGATTTTTGAGCAAGATAGCTTAAAGATATCTGTTTGTTACATAAAGTAATCAATAATTATTAAATAATAGTTAAATTTAAATGGTGATTAAGTTAAATAAACCATGAGACCAAAGATTATAACATAATTATTTTAATAAAAAATGAATTATTTAAATTAAAATAAAATTTAATAATAGAAATGATTAACTACCGTATCCATCACTAGTTAAACTAAAGTAAGATTTCTATAGATCTGTAAAAATAGTTGTTCCGGGCAAGTCATGTTTAACTATTCAAGGGATTGATGTAGTGTCATTATGCAGACATATGTCCAGACGATAGGCCCACTGTCCTCCTGTTGTTTCCTTTTGCCATAGTTTCAATCATAGCGAGAATGCAGGTGCCTCCAAGTAGTCTGCATCTGTTATATTTTAATTTTACAATCTTACATCCGACGATTTCGATGAAGACACCTGGAACTCCCAACTTCTATTCTTCTTGATAGGTTACCTTACTTATCATCTGTTCAACAACAACCAACCTCCGTTCAAAAACTTAACCAGTCAGCAGCAATTATATGACTAAATGCATCACAATTTTCCAAAATACGGGTAAATTTTGATAAAGGATGTCCCAAAACTACCAAATATTTCAATTGATCCTATTGAATTCTTCATTCGAAATTGCAAGTAATAGTTACGATATTAAAAGTGATATAATTTGAGCTTTTATAAACATTAATTGACAAAAAACACATTTGCATTGTGTAATGAAAACATCACGTTTAAATAAATGTTTTAATTTGTAATCAAGTTAAGAATTTTATTTTAAAAATGATAATTAATTTTGAACACTTTTGACTACCAAAGCATTACAGTCAGATGACGAATACAGTGTTTTAATTGGCTTTAAATGTAGGTATAAACTCCGAAAATACACAATGGATATGTGGTTCTATTATGAAATTGTTGGTTAACACATTCACTGCAGGTGTCCCAGAATCGGAACATTACTGAACATTGAAACATATGAGATTTTCATGTTTAAACATGTCAAACGCAGTGAAGTGTTAAAGGAAGTTTTGAGTAATTTATAAATGTTACTTTAATTAATATTTATACAAATTATCACCATACGGTGCTCTGCTGAGTTAGGTTAGGTTACTATAATTCATAGGAACCCTGTTTTAGCGAATTTCCCCTATAGGGAAGAAGCTATTACCGTAGTCAGCATGGTAAGACCTAGGCCCGGGACCATGATAACTTTTCGTTTTGAGATCCCCAGACCCCAAAAACACCATTCGTTCGAAACTGTATATATATATATATATATATAAATACAGTAGAACTTCGATAGTTTGACACTCGATAGTTCGACAGTCTGTATACTTCGACACGGCCAGTGACGACACGACATAACAGGAGCGGCGACCGATAGTGTTCTTGACGGATTCGCCCGGTCAGTGATGGGAGTCCGTTTAATGTTTTCGCGAACGTGCGCTACCGCCTTTTTTATAAATAACTCATCCTTCCTACCCCCTACCCCGTCCTATCAACCCCCCCTCCCCGCCCTTCCCAGTAAGTAGGTCAAGTCAGTTCGCTCGAGACGCGCGAAAGTTAAACACGTTTTTGATTCTTTCGTGATACGCTATTGTTTTTCTGCTCATAATAATCCCTGTGTTAAAAAGTTCCATATACTCCCTATAGTTCGACATTTCGATAGTTCGACACCCCTTTAGTCCATAAAGTGTCGTACTATCGAGGTTCTACAGTAGAACCTCGATAGATATACAGTAGAACCTCGACTATATATATATATATATATGTGTGTGTGTGTGTGTGTGTCCGTGGGTGCGATAACTCTTGTAAAAATGGTCCGATTTTGATAAAATTTGGTACAAACGTGTAAAGCATTATTTATGACTTAAAGTTTGAAAACCAGACAGATCGACCCATCCGAAGTGGTATTTATGGGGGGGTTTTGTACCACTAAAATGTTTTTTTTAAGTTTGTACATGTAATATTAAGAAAAGTCTAATTTTAGTTTTCACCATTGGATTCAGCTTAAAAAAACACACAATTTTGTGTTTTATCATTTCTCTACATTAATTGGTTACAGAGATATTGAAAGTGCTAAACACAGAACGTTGTCCAATGCTATTCTTATGGAGAATAAGAAAAAAATTATAGCTCGCTTATTTATGAACGTATACTAACGAAACTTGGTATCTGGCTTCATCTGGTTGTGGTCTATTGTTATTTGCAGAAAAAACACTATTTTTACCGATAATTCCCGTAGCAGCAAACCTGCGTCCTCAGCCCCCATGTTATTCTTATGGAGAATAAGTAAAATGTAATGTATCCCTTAATTATAAAAATAAATTAATACGATTTGGTATGTTGGTTCACTTAGTTGATTTCTATTGATATTTGCACAAAAACCAATTTGTTGTGATCCTTGTTGCAGCAAATCTGCGTACTCATTCCCCATGTTATTCTTATGGAGACTAATCAAAATGGTATATATCGCTTATTTATGAATTTCTCTTGATGAAACTTGGTATGTGGCTTCACCTAGTTGAGTAATATTGATATTTACATGAAACCCCATATTTTTTGTTCCTTGTTGCATAAAACCTGCTTACTCATTCCCAATGTTATTCTTATAGAGAATAATTCAAATTTGATATATCGCTTATTTGTGAACATATTTTTATGAATCTTGGTATGCGGCTTTATGTGGTATTATGACATATTTTGCATTGGAAATTCGCTGAGTACGCAGGTTTGCTGCGACGGGGGTATTTGTTTATGTAGCCAACTGTAAGTGACGCACAGCGCTGAGGGGCTGTTCTAATCTAGAATAAAATATAAATGTTGCATTATCGAATATTAAAATATCGAATAAAAAATACGATAGGCCTATCGATTGAAATATTTTATAATTTTGGGGCACCACTTATTAAAGTCTACCAGTCCCAAACTATACATTCAATTCAATAATTCTTTATTCATTCATGTACCAGTGGTATAATTTTATAGCGTCAACAATTCATATTATAATCTATTTAAACTTACTAAGTTGATAAAAATTACTAACATTATTCTAGCCTCTAATATAGCTATTTTTGCAAGCATTTTATAAGGATTGGAAAAAGTCATCCAATGAATAAATTGCTTTACAAATAAGATAGTCTTTTAACTTTTTTTGAACTTGTCAAGGTTTTTTCAGATTTTATATTTTTTGGGATGTGCTGTAAGAATTTATTTCCTATATACGTTGGCTTTTTTATAAAATTTAAGATTATGATGGGCAGAAATTATTTCTAATTGTATTCTTGTATTATAGTGATGAGCTATTTTAAGTATAATTCTGTATCATTGGAAACTAATTTGCTCTTAGCTATCAAAATAGTATCAAGAATATATACTGCCCAAAGACAGTCAATATTTTTAAATTTGTACAAAGTGATTATTAGCCGATTCATCATGATCCAAATGTAACATGATTCTTATAGCTCTTTTCTGTTGTTTTAACAGCTTTTCCATATATGAATTTTTGTATCCCCTTTTAGACATATGCCAAAAGAAATATGGAAGTGTATGTAAGCAAAATAAATAGTTCTTAAGGTTTTAGGATTGCAATAATAAGACATTTTGTTTAGAGCATAAATTCCAGCATTAGTTTTACTCAAAACTTTGCTTACATGTTCGTCCCAACTTAAGGACCTGATCAATCGCTAGGCCTAAGAAGCCTGTGCTTGCTTTTCTTTCAATAATTTCTGAATTTAGGATTATTGCTGGTTCTTCTTGATTTCTGATTTGAACAGTTATTAATTGGACAAAGTTGGTTTTACTAGTACCTATTTACTATTAGATTACGTTTTTTAAAGAAATATCTAATATTCTCTTAAGTCCATTGAAGAGTAAATTTCAATCTTTTCTATTGTTTTTGTTATTTTAAAATTTGTATCGTCTGCATTTTTTAAAGAAAAGTGTGTTGTTTATGTTTTTAAGATAACAAATAAAAAGCAGACCTAATATAAAGCCCTGAGGCAGACCAAATTTTACTGGCAATAAATTTGACAAGGCTTTAGAAATTCTGTTTCCATCCGCTTTATATGTCACTTCTACATACTGCTGCCTATTTTGTAGGAAGGATTTAAACCGGTTCAATGAATTATGTCACACCCATGGTATTTAGTTTATTTAGCTGAATGTTTCACACTGTCAAAAGCTCTGGTTAAATCCATGAATATACCTGCAGTACATCAACCCTTATCAACTGCCTCCACAATTGACTCCATGAAAAAGACTGTTGCAGTTATAACTGATCTTTTAGACCTGAAACCATGTTGGGTGCTATATATTAATTTATTATTGTCTAAATATATTGTTAATTGCTGGTGTACAAGTTTTTCATCAATCTTTGATACGGAAGGGAGCAATCAAAACAGACGATAGTTTGAAACATTTACATTATCCTTTTTATAGATAAATGTTCGTAATTCGTTACATTCGTAGAGGAAAAATGTATTATGTAACTATGTTTATCATTTCAAAATTGGATTTCTGAACAAAAGAGTTTGACAGAGCATTTACATTTTCACTATGTTATACTGATTTTTACCATTTTTGATACATCAAAATTAAATTTGGTTCATGTTTTTTTTCATAATCATGCCTTTCTGATTTCTTCACATCAGTAATACAAGTTTCACATTGTGTAGTTTTTGGTACAGCCTACAAAAGTCCTACTTACTTATAATTGACAAAAGGGTACAGTTTCATAAGCAGCCACCATCTAATCGGATGCGATATATCAATCTTAAACATTTGATATATCAAATCACCTTTTAAATCGATCTTTAACCTCTGAAATAACACAAACACCCAAACATTTGAGTACTTATGGTGTGTATTGAAACGGTTTCTGAAAACTGGGATTAAGAGTAATAATGTCGGTTACAAATATATTTTAATGAAACATATAACAAATAACAAACAAAAAAAAACTAAAATGTAAAAATACAACAAATAATAAAGAAATGTATAACCAAGCTAAAACCGAGGTCAGATTAGGAGTTCTACTGTAACTAACCTTGAGTCTCTTTTTGTAGTTTTGGCAACAAGATCTTCATTCAGAAATTCTAATAGGTCAGTTTTTTCACAACCAATTTTATTATGTATGGACGAGGATCGTCTTCCAACAGCATCAGGGCGTTTTTCTTTCTCTTCCTTTCGTCTTGGCATGTCTTGCCTTAGATAAATTATGTTGTAAAACTAATTTGTAATTTGCAACGTAAAATTACAGGCTTTAGGAAGCAAGATCAATTAAAAATTAAGTAAAGACACCCCATCATTGATGTTGTTAAGATCACTCATGCTATTCTTGGCATAAAATCAAATTGCTACAAAATTAAATTCACATAAAAATTATTATAAATAACAAAGTAAGCAACATTTCTATGGTTTGTTTACTCAGGTTTACTGACAACAACAGTGAATACTTCTTCTTCTTCTTTTTCTTGTAGCGGAAATAGTAAGTAGCAAGGGTAGCCAATGTAATAAACATAATTACAGATACAGTTGGCTAATGCAATCTTTCAAAGAGTAACAAAATAACTACAGGCAGGGCCGGATTTAAGCATAGATTAACTACATTGCACCTTATGGGCCTTTGCGTGGCACTTTTCTTTCAATCTGGCTCTCTGGCTCCCGACGTAGTTAAGGGTAGCCCTGGTGGCGCCTGGTATGGTGGCGTTGGTATCGGTGATGGTGATAATAGTTCACGAAGAGAGACGGAAATAACCGAGCGGTTCCGAAGGCCGCACCGCCGCCAAGAAGAGAGAAGAGAGACGGAGACGGAGACTAACAAGTGATTCCGAAGGATTGATGCACGATTACGAGAGGTTTCGGTTGTTGAATGGTTGCGTTTCGAATGTTTCCGATGACGCATTCGATTCGAATGGATTTTGATTTTGATTTCGACAATTTATTAGCGTTTATTGAGTTCCCAAACTATATAATTGATGTTTACATATTATTATTTACTTATTATTAAGTATTATAATCATGATGCATTTCAATTATGATCAGCGAATTATGATAATATTGTAGCTAGTCTATGATTTAAGCATAGGCTACATCCAAGAAGTTCTATTAGTATTGCTGGAGGTAACACTGATGAACAAAACTATGCGAGCCGTTCTTTCCAAATTTTGGTGAGGCAAAGAACTCCTCGCTGAAATTGAGCGAGTAGACAAAGTGAATTAAACAAGTACCTATCTGTAATTTGAAACTCAATAAACTTATATTTGTTTATTTCCTCATAACTAATCATGTGTCTCGGAAAAATTAGATTCATAAGTCAAACGAAAAATGAATTTACTCAAACTTGTATTACATTATCATAGTCTAACTACAGCAAGGTTCGTAGAGCTTTCAGTCCAGGTGTGCTGAGTCGATCTATTTAAGGTTTTCTACTTTACCGGAAGAGACCTCGTAAAAACAGCTGGAAGGTCACGTGATCACCAGTCCAATCTGCAGTGTTGCTGGAAACACGATATTTATCGTATGAGTACCATATTTTCCTCATCAGTCTAATTAGAATTAACATTGTTTACAATGTAACTGCTTACATTCTATGATAAGCTGTTATTTTATGAAACTAATATATTGTTTTGATTTATTTGTATTATTAGATTAATGGATTAAAGGTTAACATTTTCTTTCTGCATGTCCAGTGACAATTTAAAAATAGCTGTACCACTATTATACCCTTAAGGTTGGCAACACTTTATGGTATGTTGTTGATTTATCGAAGTGACTACGTACACGTCCAATGTAAGGGCAAATTCACTTCGCTACCGCTTAGGTTAGGTTAGGTAAGGTTACGTTACGTTAGGTTAGGTTAGGATAGGTTACGTTAAGTTAGGTTAGGAGGTTTTCTGGCTCTCAATTTGTTTTAAAAATCACAGGAAAAGTAACGTACGGTGCATAATTTGGAACGGACGTGAACAGTAGCGGCTCACGTCGGACGTGCACGTAGCCTCTGCCTTGATTTATGAATCAGCTGGACGCCCTCGTAAGACATCTTAGCTGCGAACATTGCTCTTATTTAAATAAGCACACCTGGTATGAAAGCTCTACGAACCTTGTTGTACAAGGCCTTCGGCTTCAACCAACAAGGTAGAAATGCCACACAAGCAGTTTTGCCAGACTGGGTTTGCTATTTTACCCGCAAACTACCTATAAAATCCCCGCTTTTATCCGGTCATCCTGTAGTAATCCCCACAAAATCCCCGCACGAGCTTCAAATACCCGAAAACCGGGTAATTTCTTGGAAATTGCCAGATGATTACACGAAAATTAACTAGTGTACCCGAAATATGCCAGTTTTAGTAATCTTAGTGCTTAGTCAAGGCCAGATTTAGGAGCCATGGGCCCCAAGGCTCAAACGATGGTGCGGGCCTTTGTTGTGTCCAGGTCCAAGTTGGTGACCAGTTTTTCTTGCTTGTATCAGGGTTTTGAAAAGGGTTCTGTGTGGTGCGGGTCTCTAGGCGCACACCTAAGTAGCCTATGCTTAATTCCAGCCCTGCGCTTAGTTTTAACCCAGGTCAATTGGTTTTCGGGGCCGCGCATATATTATGTCACGCCTACCCGGGGTGTAGGGGGTTCAGCACATAGTGACAAACCGTGACACGTGTCAGGGGGGGTTGCGAAATTAATGCAGTTAAGCCTGCGAAATCGTCAGTTACAGAGTGATAAAAAAACTGTACCAACAATGAAATACTTAATAATTAATTAGTGTGACGTGACATGGTGAGGGGGGAGGTATGGGCAGTGTGACTGAGCAAGAAAAAGGGAGGGGGAGGGGTCAAAAAGTGCTAAATATAGCATGGCGTAATTATGCACAGCCCCTTACTGGAGACGACTCTCTTCAAACATAATGCGCTAGATTTCCTACAAGTTCAAAAGTTGGTACACTGGTCAGAGGATGACAAACCGAACGATGAGTAAAAAATCGTCCGATCATACTGTAGTTAGTTTGTGGTATGATTAAACGATGTTGTTGCAGTTAAATCTGGCATTAAATGATTCGTTTATAATCATAGATTGGTCATTTGTTATCGGGTTATTTTCATCATAATATAAGTATGTTTGAAAATACAAACCCGAACAAATAGTACCTGAACAAATGTTAACCGGATCAAAATAGTCGTATAGATTCAACGAGTTTAATGTACCTAGAGGTCTTGTATGGGTATAAAGGTGAACCCTTCATGTTCACAGTCATTTTCTTCAGGTACACTAGGCCGCCTTCCCACTAGCTCGCAGGCAATGCGTTGCAGCTACCCGTCGGCCACTGAATTGACCTTGTTGAAATTTAATTTAGCCTTATGGAACTCTTCACACTAGTGGGTTGCAGCTACCCATCTCGGTAGCAATCAAATTGTCTATTTCTAGTCAGCTAATAAATTTGTAACTTGTGATGAGGGATTTGATTGGTTTACATGGGAGCAGAGTTTACAGAGGGGCAAAATGGCGGTTGACCATGAAGGCTACACTATTTTACACGAAACGAGACTTCTAGATATATTAACCATTAACCTCGTTGGGGTCATCAAATATATCCTCCTAACCATAGACTAAATTCCCTAACACCTCCCTCGTCCAGCAGTGTTCCCATTAGAAGAGCCTTTTATTTATCTATAAACAACGATCGTAATATAGAGCGTATGCAACACATTTTAATTTCCTAAGACAAAGTGAAGCATGTAAGGGGGCCACTATTTTCTCGAATATTCACAAGCAATACCCTATACCTCAATGCAGGGCCGGATTTAAGCATATGCTACATAGGCGAACGCCTAAGGTCAAGATTTGTAAAAGAATATCATAATCTAACTTAAGTGCAATCATAATAACGTTACAATTATTTATTTATCAATTAACAAGTAATGTACTAAAATAATACATATCCTTTGACAACAACAAATGCAACACAACATTTATGTCAAAGATACTGTTGACTATATTTTTATTATGATCCAGTTTGTGTGAAATTGCTTGACCACTAGTCGTTTATATCAACTGTCATACGAAAATCTTAAACACCCGGTATTTCGGGTAAATCCCCACAATTCGAGTCCAAAATCCCCGGTTTTACCCGGTTTTTTCTTAATCCCCGCAAAATCCCCGCACGGCCATCAAAATACCCGAAAACCGGGTAATTACCCGGTTTCTGGCAACACTGCACACAAGCCACAGACTTGGAACTACTGTAGTCAGTTCCCAAGGTTCATAGAGCTTTCAGCAAGTGTTGCCAACCTTAAAGGGGATAATAACGGTACAGCTATTTTTAAATTGTCACTGGACATTCAGAAAGAAAGTTTAAAACCTTAACAATTGATACAAATTAATCAAAACAATAATTAGTTTCATAAAATTACAGCTGATAAAATTATGTAATTAGTTAAACAATGTTTATTTTAATTACAATGATAAGGAAAATATGGTGCGTACGATAAAAGTCGTGTTTTCAGTAATACTGCAGATTGGATTGGTGATCACTTGACCTTACACCTGTTTTTACGATGTCTCTTCCGGTTAGTTAGAAAACCTTAAATATAGGCAGAGACTACGTACACGTCTGACGTGATCCGCTACTGTTCACGTCCGTTCCAAATTATGCACCGTACGTTACTTTTCCTGTGATTTTTAAAACAGATTGAGAGCCAGAAAACCTCCTAACCTGTCCTAACCTAACCTAATGTAACCTAACCTAACCTAAGCGGTAGCGATGTGAATTTGCCTTTACATTGGACGTGTACGTAGTCACTTCGTTAAATATACCGACTGTACAGACCTTACGAAGTATCTATGGACCTTGATTAGTTCCTCGTTGGTTTTCACAGTTACACCGGTCATCACCACAGACCCAACTCATAATGTTACTGCTGATTTATCCTGACCTTAAATACAATGTTATTTGAGACATTTTTATATTTGTAATCAAATTAAATCAAGTTTTGTGTATGGAAAATGGATTTAACTCCATAGACCTATTGCCCAACCAAGGTTCGTAGCAAGGTTCGTAGAGCTTTCAGACAAGGTGTGCTGAGTCGATCTATTTAAGCTTTTCTACTTACCCGGAAGAGACCTCGTAAAAACAGCTGGAAGGTCACGTGATCAACAATCCAATCTGCAGTGTTGCTGGAAACACGATATTTATCGTACGAGTACCATATTTTCATCATCCGTGTAATTAGAATTAACATTGTTTAACTGCTTAAATTCTATGATAAGCTGTTATTTAATGAAACGGATTTATTGTTTTGATTTATTTGTATTATTAGATTATTGGATTAAGGGTTAAATTTACTTTCTGCATGTCCAGTGACAATTTAAAAATAGCTGTACCATTATTGTACCCTTAAGGTTGGCAACACTTTATGGTATGTGTTGATTATGAATCAGCTGGACGACCTCGTATCTTTGCTGCGAACATAGCTCTTATGTAAATAAGCACACCTGGTCTGAAAGCTCTACGAACCTTGTAACTACAGCAGTTAGCCTATGATTTTATTCCAGTGATTTGCATGAGTAGATTCACTTATAGGAATAAAACAGCCAATCAGGATAGTTCAAAGAACGATAAATTTCCCTCACCAGTGTACCAGCCTGACAAAATCACCGGCTCGCTTTTTTGACCAAAATCGTTAAGCAGTGTTACCTCCAGGTATACAATAAACCTCCCTGGCTACATCATAGCATATACTAACTAGAGTACTGTGATGAAAATGGGCCTAAGGGCCCGCACCACACAGAATTGCATACAAAAGCCTCATACAAGCGCAAAAAAAAAAAACAAGTACCGGCACCGCATGTTGAGTCTAGGGGCCCACCACTCCTAAATGCGACTCTTACCATACATTATGTTTAAACAATTAATGTGGAACAAACTGTGAAACAACGTGAGTTTGATTTAAAACTAGCTGACGTACCCGTTCTTCGCACAGGGGTTTTCCTTACCCGTTCTTTAGTCAATGCAATTTTGGATTTTAGTTAGCTTGAAACAGCTGTTCCTGCTTCTCCTCTTTAAGCTGTCAAATGGAAGTGTCCTCAGCTGTTCGCGTTACAGTTTCTGAATGTTTACTTTCTTCTGAAATGTAACTATTGAAACTTAGGACGTTCACGGGGCGTAGCCCGAGGGGATTTTAAGGAAGTGAATAGGCCTATATGTTGCATGGGCTCAAGATCTACCTTTATGTAAAGTTTCAGCCCAGTCGGTTCAGTAGTTTTTGCGTTCACCCGGAACAACAGACAGACAGACAGACAGACAGACAGAAACCATCTCTTTTAGCGAATTTCCCCTATAGGGAAGAAGCTATTACCGTAGTCGGCATGGTAAGACCTAGGCCCGGGACCATGATAACTTTTCGTTTTGAGGTCCCCAGACCCCAAAAACACCATTCGTTCGATACTGTATATATATATATATATATATCTATATATATATATATATATATATATATATATATATATATGTCCGTGAGCACGATAACTCTCGTAAAAATTATCCGATTTTGATGAAATTTGGTATACACGTGTAAAGCAACATTTATGACTTTAAGTTCGAAAACCAGCCAAATCGCTCTATCCGAAGGGGTATTTTGGGGGGGTTTTGTACCCCAAAAATGGGTTTTTTGAATTTTTTATATATAATTTTGGAAATAGTCAAACTTTAGTTTTTACCATTGGATTCAGCTTAAAAAAATACACAATTTGGTATTTTGATCATTTCTCTACGTCAGTTGGTTACCGAGATATTGAAAGTGCTAAACACAGTACGTTGTCTAATGTTATTCTTATGGAGGAAAAGAAAAATTTTATATCTCGCTTATTTATGAACGTATACTGACGAAACTTGGTATACGGCTTCATCTGGTTGTGGACCATTGATATTTGCTCAAAAAAACATTTTTTTACCAAAGGCTCCCTTAGCAGCAAACCTGCGTACTCAGCCCCATGTTATTCTTATGGAGAATAAGTAACGTGTTATCTCCCTTAATTATGAAAATAAATTAATGAAATTTGGTATGTGGCTTTACCTAAATGAGTTATATTGATATTTGTATAAAACCCCATTTTTTGTGTTCCTTCCTTCAGCAAACCTGCATACTCAGCCGCCATGTTATTCTTATGGAGAATAATTAAAATGTCATAAATCGTTTATTTATGAATGTATAATGATAAAACTTGGTATGTGGCTTTATGTGGTGTTAAGATACATATATATGCATTGGAAATTCGCTGAGTACGCAGGTTTGCTGCTACGGGGGTATTTTATAATATTATAGATAGATAGATAGATAATACCCTCGTCACAGCAAACCTGCATTCTCAGCGAATTTCCCATGAATATATTATAACACATTAAAGCACTTAGCATGATTCATAGAAATATATTCACAAACAAATGCTATTTTAAATATTAATTATTCTCCATAAGAATAACATTGGGGATGAGCACGCAGGTTTGCTGCAACAAGGAACATAAAATAATGGGTTTTTATGCAAATATCAATAGAACTCATCTTAGTGAAGTCACATACCAAGTTTCATCCATATACATTCATAAATAAGCGATATATCACATTTTAAGTATTTTCCATAAGAATAACATAGGGACCAAGTACCTAGGTTTGCTGCTACGGGAACCATAGGCGACAAATTGTGTTGTGCAAACAACAATAAACCACAACCAAATGAAGCTATATACCAAATTCAGTCAGTTTATGTTCATAAATAAGCAAGAAGTTTGCTTTTAGCGAATTTCCCCTATAGGGAAAAAGCTATTACCGTAGTCGGAATGGTAAGAACGAGGCCCGAGACCATGATAACTTTTCGTTTTGAGGTCCCCAGACCCCAAAAACACCGTTCGTTCGAAACTGTATATATATATATATATATATATATATATATATATGTGTGTGTGTGTGTGTGTGTGTGTGTGTGTGTGTGTGTGTCCGTAGGCACGATAACTCTCGTAAAAATGATCCGATTTTGATTAAATTTGGTATAAACGTGTAAAGCAACATTTATGACTTTAATTTCGAAAACCAGCCAGATCGCTCCATCCGAAGGGTAATTTTGGTGGGGGGTTTTGTACCCCAAAAATGGGTTTTTGAATTTTTTACATATAATTTTTTAATTGGTCAAATGTTAGTTTTTACCATTGGATTTAGCTTAAAAAAACACACAATTTAGTATTTTCATCATTCCTCTACGTCAATTGGTTACCGAGATATTGAAAATGCTAAACACAGTACGTTGTCTAATGTTATTCTTATGGAGGAAAAGAAAAATGTTATATCTCACTTATTTAGGAACGTATATTGACGAAACTTGGTATAAGGCTTCATCTGGTTGTGGTTTATTGATATTTGCTCTAAAAACAATTTTTTGCCAGAGGCTCCCGTTGCAGCAAACCTGCGTACTCAGCCCCATGTTATTCTTATGCTATGGAGGATAATTAAATGCTATGTCTCCCTTAATTATGAATATAAATGAATAACAACTGGTATACGACTTCACCTATAACTATGAGTTATATTTATATTAGCTTAATACCCCCGTCGCAGCAAACCTGCATACTCAGCGAATTTCCAATGCATAATAAATGTCTTAATACCACATAAAGCCGCATACCAAGTTTCATCAAAATATATTCACATATAAGCAATTTTAATTATTCTCCATAACAATAACATTGGTAATGAGTATGTAGGTTTGCTGAAATAAGGAACACAAACAATTGGTTTTTATCCAAATATAAATAGAATTTAACTAGGCGAAGCCACATACCAAGTTTCATCAATATTCAATCATAAATAAGCGCTATATAACATTTTAGAGATTCTCCATAAGAATAACATGGGGGCTGAGTAAGCAGGTTTGCTGCAACAAGGAACAAAAAATGGGTTTTTATGCAATTGTCAATATAACTCAACCAAGTGAAGCTATATACCAAGTTGTATTAATTTATGTTCATTTAAGGGAGTCAATAAATTTGACTTATTCTCCCTAAGAATAACATGGGGGCTGAGTACGCAGGTTTGCTGCTAAGAGAATAATTAACAAAAACTCAATTTTTTGTGCAAATATCAATATACCAGTACTACGTGAAGCCACATACCAAGTTTCATCAACATACATTCATAAATAATCGAGATATCAAATTTTATTTATTCTCCATAAGGATAACATTGGACAACGTACTGTGTTTAGCACTTTGAATATCTCTGAAACGGTTGGGCGTAGAATCAAAATTTAAACACCAAAATGATTGTTTTGTGGAACTGACCAGATTGGTAAAAGCAAATGTGAAGTTTACATTGAAATGAACTGAAGAAAAACCGCAACCCTTTATCCCATAAGATTAAGGGAAATTTTATGAGTATGTTTTTGGATTTTCTCCGCAACCACTGAACCTAGGTTAATAATTCAAAAACTATATTATTTGTTTTTTCAAGCTCTATAGCATGGTCAAACCAAAATTAAGTGTTTTAACAATTTTAGGGTGAAAAATTCAAAAAACTGATTTTTGGAAAATTTGAAAACCCCATAAACCCCCCTTCCCATGGTCCGATTTTTCTTGTTTCTGGAAAAAACACATTTTTTGTGTTCCTTGTTGCAGCAAACCTGCGTACTCAGCCCAATGTTATTCTTATAGAGAATAATTAAAATTGTATATACCGCTTATTTATAGATATATTTTTATGAAACTTGGTAAGTGGCTTGATGTAGTTTTAAGACATTTTTATTTATATCTCCTTTTGAAATTCGCTGATTATGCAGGTTTGCTGCGACGGGGGTATTTTTAAATAATCCCGATGCTGAACGATAAACTTAATTCAAATCTACGCAGCCACTGAGCCCATTTCGAGGGTTCGCGTACATCAAAAGTCTCAGGAGGTTTCAGATCAACACTGGTAACAACATTTGAAGTTGGCTCTGTTGTCTTCTTTAAAAAATCTGTTAATGCCTCAGTCAAATTCTCAATTTCTGACACAATTCCAATTAAATTTTACACCGCTGCCACCATGTAGCGAGATTAATAAAATATAATATTGTAAAGCACAAAATTGACTTCAGGTTACATATCCCAAGTACTCAAAACAATACCCCCGTAGCAGCAAACCTGCGTACTCAGCGAATTTCCAATGCATAAATATGTTTCTTAATACCACATAAAGCCACATACCAAGTTTCATCAATATACATTCATAAATAAACGATTTATGAAATTTTAATTATTCTCCATAAGAATAACATGGCGGCTGAGTATGCAGGTTTGCTGAAGCAAGAAACACAAAAAATGGGGTTTTATACAAATATCAATATAACTCATGTAGGTAAAGCCACATACCAAATTTCATTAATTTATTTTCATAATGAAGGCAGATAACACGTTACTTATTCTCCATAAGAATAACATGGGGCTGAGTACGCAGGTTTGCTGCTACAGGAGCCTTTGGTAAAAAATTGTTTTTTTTTTTGAGCAGATATCAATGGTCCACAACCAGATGAAGCCGTATTCCAAGTTTCGTCAGTATGCGTTCATAAAGAAGCGAGATATAAAATTTTTATTTTCCTCCATAGGAATAACATTAGACAACGTACTGTGTTTAGCACTTTCAATATCTCGGTAACCAATTTGCGTAAAGAAATGATCAAAATACCAAATTGTGTGTTTTTTTAAGGTGAATCCAATGGGAAAAACTAAAATTTGACTATTTCCAAAATTATACGTAAAAAGTTCGAAAACCCCATTTTTGGGTTACAAACCCCCCCCCAAAATACCCCTTTCGGATAAAGCGATCTGGCTGGTTTTCGAACTTAAAGTCATAAATGTTGCTTTATACGTTTATACCAAATTTCATCAAAATCGGATAATATTTACGAGAGTTATCGTGCTCACGGACACACACACACACACACACACACACACACACACACACACACACACACACACACACACACACACACACATATATATATACAGTTTCGAACGAATGGCGTTTTTGGGGTCTGGGGACCTCAAAACGAAAAGTTATCATGGTCCTGGGCCTAGGTCTTACCATGCCGACTACGGTAATAGCTTCTTCCCTATAGGGGAAATTCGCTAAAAACAGCACAAACATAATTAAACGACACATGGTACTTTTTACTTAAACACTCTTTTGGAACAGATGTCACAATTATATGATCTAAATCTTCATTTGGATATAAACAAGGCCACACTATAAACAGTCACATATAGGGTGAAGCCAATTATTGTGAAGAAGGTTTATTAATGTTATATTATTAATGCCACATGCAAGTCATATTTGATTAGTACGTTGATTTCTTAAATGCCAAGACCAAGGTCAATGGTCAATATGTATACTTTGCCAAAGTATGTATACTTGGGTGTGATTGGGAACTGCGGTACAGAATTTTACAGTCGACACTTAAAATTCAAATTTTAGAATGTTTAAAAATAAATTTATTTATTCAATTAAAGATTATTTTATATGCGCGGGAAAGGGTTTGAGTTTATGGTTATATCTTTCCTATTAAATACATTTAACCAATTTATGAACCACGTTTGTGTAAATTAAAAATTTGAGTATTTTGTCATTAAAAATTAAATATCAATTCTTTATTTCGACCTAGAAAAAAGAAAGCAAACAACATATTATATACTACGATTTTTCAAACGTGAAATATTTCATTTCGATGTCTTTGCCTGGCTTTGTTCTGAATTCCGTAACTATTCCCTCGTTATTTTCTCCTTGCTCTTTTATACGTTGTTGTTTGTCGTGGAAAGTTTGTTCTTTGACATATATTAGGTTTTATTGATGTAAAAGTGCGTTAAAGCGTGTTGTTTTTGTCTCTTACTTCAACAAAATAATTAGAATACTAGATTTTAGCAATTATATTGAGATCGATCTCGTTGTACATCAGTAGAGTACGTAAATTTCTCTCAGTAAGTTCTTCCTCAGTCGGCCATATCTGAGCGGCCATTTTCTTAATCCTGCTTCATGGTTCACAATGAGTGATTATTCAGCGGTCGCTCCGCCACAGAATTTCAGTCAAAGTTCTGCTTTTGCTGCTGCTCTTCAACGTGCAAAACAGGTAAAATCTTGAATAGTATTTGTCTTTATAAGCTTATATCAGCATATTCAACATTCCTTTTTTCTAGCTTCCTATCAGCAGCGGTATAGCTTTTATTGTTTTAGGTGGCCTTCATGTGAATAATTAATTTTAACCATTGGGTAATATATTATTGCAGTTAAGCTCAACACATTTAGTTTATGCTTATGGGTTTCTATCCAATGACAAAATATGCTTAGGCCAGATACTATTGAAAGGCCTAGGCCTATCCATCAAGAATAAGCCAAGCCTACAAAGATTGCCAGCCCTGGGATTGCCTCAAATGTTAGATTGTTGAAGTGGCAGTAATTTTGTTTATTTTTTATTTTTTAACATTTACAGTGAGCTAACGAGATGGTAGGTGACCATCCCCTAAACACAAACCAGTCTGGCCTTACGCAAATATAGTATATATTTGTAATGCAAATATAACTTACATTCGTAAAGCAAATGTATATATTTAACTTATATAAGGCCCTCTGCGGGAAAGAAAGCAAGACTCTTAACCCTAGGACTGCCCTTAGCCGAATATTAGTTTATTGCATGTGTGAGATTCATGGACTATAGCCGAAATTTGGCTAACTGGGTAATTTTGTTTTTAACACATTGAAAATTATACAGATACGTATTAATATTGATACCATTTAAAAGAGGAGATTCTAAACTTTAATTTTCATAATATAAATTAACCTTGTAGCAGTAACAGATCAATATAGGCCCTAATTAATTGCGGGAGCGCAGAATTGGAACAGTCAGACCTTGCACGTTAAAATGTTTGGCAGGGAACTGGCGCTGTCCCCCCACCCCGCAGCCGCAAGTACTACACCAGGGAGCCACGCCCTTGTTCCCACTCCATATATAACAACAGCAGTTCTGCCAACTGACGTAAACATCAGAATTGTGTATACTCCCATAATACGACAATTTCAAACCACGAATCCTGTCTTTCCAGAATCTTACATATTAAAACGTTTAGGCTATTTTTGTTAGGAGAACTCCGTTATTTGTGAATAGATTTTAATGATTGAGGTACCTAAGATATAACTTATTCCAATTGTCTTCTAAAATATAATAAAAAGTGAAGAATAATCTGTATTCATCAAAAATCACAATAATTTAAACTAGCAGTTGTCCTGTTCTCCGCACGGGGATTTAGCAGGTATAGAGCCAGACATTTGTGTTATCATTTGTTTATTTGTCTGTCTATTAATAAGCCAGATTTGTTCCGCGTTTCACTAAAGAAAATACTGTATACTTATTGAATGAAATAATTTAAAACATTTTCGTGTGGGAGAGTTAATGTTTAGGCTAAAAACTCGAACGGTGCGCTGCGGCGGTTAGGTTAGGTTACTATAATTTCCGTACACAACACGATTGTTTCTGAGGGTCCCATAATTTTATGCTGGATGCTGGAAGTTTGTAGAACTGCTGTTATGTATGGAGTGGGAACAAGGGCGTGGCTCCCTGGTGTAGTACTCGTGGCAGCGGGGTGGGGGGACAGGGCCAGTTCCCCACCGAACATTTTTACTGCGGGTGGTCTTGACTGTTCCAGTTCTATAATCTCATATTATATTTATATTCTCATATCTCATTTCCATATTCTCATATCTCATATTATATTATTCCTATTATAATTTGAACTAAATTTAACGCGCGTAACATTTTCGACCCCTGGGCGGCGAAATCTTGTAAATCATGTGTTCTTTAAAAAAATTGTGTCTTTATTTTGGCCTAAACAGGAAGTGGTTGGTACCATTGGAAACAGTATTAGTCGTTCTTTCTTTTCGTTAAGAGAAATTTGTCATAGGCCCTATGACTTTAGAAAGTCTGATAAATAATTTTTGAAATCAGTTATTATGTCAGGCTGTCATTTGTCCCTTTAGACGAAAATTTGGATAATTATAAATCACTAATAAATAAGTTAGATCGATGAATGATTTAGCGTGACGTAAATCATACCATTTTGTAGCGAGGAATAACTTATTCCGCGTTGTAGCGCTGCCTTCCTCTATGGAGTGTCACGTTACTCGTGAAAGTAATCGGAAATATTCGTTTTGGTGATTATTCATTATCCATTTTTTTGGGACTCGCCGAGGCCCTACCCACTAAATCCATCTCCCATGACAGGCTTTTCTACCCCCAGAATTGTTAATCACATTACTTTGGGGAGAGTGTTGCTAAACCAGCGTTCTGAGGTCCACAGGTCTGGAAGAAAGGAACTGCTTCCTTTTCTTCGATGGCGCTCTATTTGGCAGACGCCTTTCTTCAGGTTTAGCCTTTTCTAGGTCAAGCCTAAAAACGCGGCATGCCCCGGACCCAGCTATGTGGTCGGCCTTTTTCCCTGGTTGGAGCTGACTGCAGAGGAAGCAGTGTGAACTATTGCTGCAGGCATTGTGTTTATGGTCTGCTTCTCCGCATTTATAGCAGAGAGTGGACCGATCCACCCCAGTGCACTCGCTGCGTCGGTGCCCGTAGCCCAGGCACTTGAAGCACCGTAGAGGTACTACGGTCCTCTTATCGCAGTGCAGCTGACAAAACCCACCCGAAGATGGCCGAGCTTGAGAAGCTTGGTGGCCTCTCCCTTAGAAAGGTCCAGGACCGCTATCTTCAACTTCTGCTTGTTTGGTGGGCTTACCAATAACTTACCTTTCGGGGATCACTGGTTCCACCAAAAACCTTTTCTAAGGCCTCCATGACCTCGGACGTCTCAGTAAGGGAATCGAGGTCCCTCACCTCAACAGAAATCTGTTTGTTGGGGGCGACGACACATCCTGTTAGCCCTACTGCGGCTAATCCGAGCTGGTATTGTCTAAACTACAGGTAATAGGGCTACACATTGCTAGAGGGCATTAGTTGGTTAGTAGAAGTAGAAACACAATGTAGCGTCACTGATTGGAGCCACACAATCATGTGACCTATCGGAGCCATGCGCAGTGGCATTACGAACATCTCGAATCCTGATTCTTTTTAAATATTCTACTGCCGTAGTTTCAGGCTTGTGTAGTGTACTGTATTCCTAACATTGCACTGTTTTTTACATATTGTGTCGTTCACATATTACAGCCCTTATATAATTGTCTTGATTCCAAAATTAGCACTCTAAAACATAAGATTTATCTTTTTTATGTGCCGATGCAATATATATCGAAATGGACGATATATATCGCAATAGATTAAGCATACTCCTTAGTAGATCACCCATCTTAATGGGACAAAAACATTGCTTGTACGTCCAAGGCGACTGCGGAGCTAGTTCGGAACGTCTACCTCGCCGCGCTGCCGTCGCTATCCTTCCTCTCCCCCCCTTCGACCGCTCGCCCATCCCATCAGCCCCTCCGCTGCACCCTCTTCATCTCCCAGCTCCCAACACACACACTGCGCTGGCTGACGGGCTGACTTGCTGGCTGAGGGCACCGAAGCCCACAACACAATGTTTTGTCATTGCCACCGGCCGCGGCGCCTTGCCGAGCTGGTCTACGACCTGAAGCTGACAGACGCATGCGTCTTTCGATCATTACATTTCTATAGGAAATACAATATTATGTTCATAATTAACAGGTGAAGACTAAGAAAAATATGTTAGAAAATGCAATATAAATAAGATTTATGTTTAATTATTTAGTTTTCCCATAAATTTAGGTTAATGACTTCTATTTAGTTTTGTTTTTATTTTTCCGAACCATAAATTTATAAATAATTATTTATAAATAATTTTACTGTTCTTTTTTTTGTCCGTATAGTTCATGCAGGTAAAAATGCAGGGTGTCTAGCAGTCGGGAAAGTCGGGGAAGTCGGGAATTTGTATAGAAATTAATAAAAGGTCGGGAAAGGCGGAATTAATATATAAAATTGTTATTAAGACGGGAAAATGGATAAAACTTATAAACAGTGATATCAAGGTACTAGTATTTATAATCAATGGCAATTGAAACAAGATGTACGTTGTGGAACAACCGAAGCAAATGCTTGGCCCATAGTTTTTCGGAGAAATTAAGAAAGCCAGTCAAGTACATGCCGTTACTATGGCAACGCGAACAGGAAGATGAGTCACGAGGGGGAGGGGTGGAGAGCGATGACCTTGAAGGTACCTCTACACTCTCGCCCGCGTCGTTCGCCATCCCTTGGCTAGTGGACTCTGATAGAGATACTTCCGACCCGAGTAGGTATCGAAACTTTGTTTTCGGAACTCTGGGCATCGGTTAACCGATATTATCGTGGTATCGAAAGAAAAGTTGAGTATCGGTATCGGAAAAATAGTACATTTTTACGTTGTTAAAATATAGATTATTTTTTGTTTAATATACTTTTTAGCAAAATAAACACAAATAATAACTTCAAATATAGTTCTTGTAACTTATGATAGAGAGAATCGACTTCAAGTTATCTCCCGCGTTCCTCTTAGAGTAATGGGTATCAATACTTTAGTTTCGATTCGTAGTGATACCAAATATCGGGTCCAAGCCAGTAGCCAGTAGTGAGTAGTATCGTATCGTATCGGAACGTCCCTAGACTCCGACTCTGATTCTCACACGCACACGTCGCGTCGTCGTAGTACCTGCGCAGTTGCGCGCATTGACGGACGCATAGTGAAGCATTTAAACCTGTAGGTTAAAGATTACATTGACGAGTGAAGTGAGTTAAAACCGGGATTTGTCCGTAAATATTGAATAATGCCTGCAAATTATTGGCGGTACAGGTTAACAACTTAACTATGATCTATTCTTATTTCCCTTTGCATTCCAACAATGCTTCAACTTTTGTTCAACGGTGAGCGTGAGCAATACACACTTAAGTTAATATTTTACGTGTTAAAACTTTTAAGTTTACGTTGCAATTTACTTCGAACACGGCCGAATTTCGTCGTCTGCACCGCTTGCACTGTGGCCTGGTTTCCACGGAACGGGGCGAAGTAACTCGCCCGACAGTTGTTCAGTAGTATTAAGTTATACAATTTTATAGTTTTAATTACAGTTGTCAACTATTTCTCAGATCACCAGAAGACCATTAAACAGTGGCTTAGTGACATTTGAACAATGTCGTAAATAATGTGTGAGTAGGCTCTCACTAAACTAATGAAGTTACTTTACTTTTACCCTTGGAAATATTAAACTGTGGTCTGAACATGTTTACTAATTAACTGTTTATAACATTTAATAAAGTGGTTCTCTATACACATAGGCTGTATAGGCCTAAATATCAAATAAGCCTAGTCACTGTAATGTTTTAACTTACCTTTGAACACATTTTAACTAGGCCAAAGCTTACTATCGTCTGCGTAATTTTAAACTTTGATTTAATCGCCAAATTATGTCAACATGGGAGAGATTGGAAAAATTTAAGTTAGGCCTAGTTTTTAAAACTGAACTAGATTAAAATTAATTTAGGTACTGATATAAAAAAATATATAAGTTAGATGACTTCTTAAATATTTTTTGGCCAGTGATGAGATCGACAGGCCTAGATTTATGCCTAAATATGTTTTCAAAGTTATGAGTAAAAATTAGTTATACTTTAGCCTTTTATTTTCATATGCCAACCTATTCGAAATTTTGTATTTGTTGCTGTAAATGAACAGGCTACTAACTTACCGGTACTGTATTTTATTTTAATCCTCATTGCTTTCCAATGTATAAAGAGGGTACACTTTCATAAGCGGAACGATGTAAAAAACCAAAAGTAATTGTTCATACGGATTATCTAGGTTACAGTTACGTTCGGTCTAAAGAGTTGGAAGATACTTATCGTCTTGAAATTTGTCCAGATAGCAAACTTTGTTAGGAATACGTTCCGAGCACATCACCAACCATCTCTATGTGAATGCTTATTTAGAATTAGGGTGAACAACTCTGGAAAATATCCTTTTATGTTCTTTTAACATGCTGATATTTTATGCCCTTTTAAATTTGTTGACGTTTTTAGTTTTGTTTCTTTAATTAAATTATTTTGTATATAGCTAACCGGTAACGTTTATTTCATTTGTATTTTAAGTTAAATTGAAAAAAATATATATTTATATATAAATATTTATGTTCATATATTATGCAGTATTTGAGTTTTTAATAAAAAATATTATATTGAGTTTTGGTTTTGTTAGTGATTTTTCTTCCAAGTGTCATTCTTTTTCACTATTTAAATTTGTTTACCATAGTTTAAATAAACGGTATCAGAAAACTGACACATACTTTCTCCCTTTTAGCCCATCTTTAATGAATAAATTACTTTTTCTTTACTAAATATAAAATACAAAGCACGGTTGAATGTACAGAAAATAATGTAAACAAGTTGTTTTCAAAAATATCCACCGAAATCCCTGTTGAGGAGGCACTACAGAATCCATCGCTAGACACGTTGTTTTTAGAGGGGGAATGCCCCCTATTATCCCCCCTCAGAGTTATTAAGGGGCAACATATTTCGAATTTCTTCTGTTGGTCAATGCTAACTTGACAAGCATATCAAGTTTGAACGAAATTGATCGACAAATAAGAGATAAACAGTAATTTTTGTATTCCCCATAAGAATAACATTGGACATCGTACTGTGTTTATGAAAAATGGAAATTTAAATTTTCTCCGCAACCAGTAATCGTAGAATAGTAATTCAAGATACCAAATTATTTAGTTTTTTGAGCTATTTGAGCTCCTTATGTGTAAGGGGGAGAAAGTAAAAATCCAAAAAGTGGTAAAAACATGATATTTTTACTCTTATGACGTTTTTAGTATATTTGTACTATCTTGCGAAAGTCTGGAAAATTTTGGAAAAAGTCTTAAAAAGTCTGGAAAAAGTCTTGAATTTTGAGATCAAATATTACTAGACACCCTGAAATGGATTGTAACCGTCTCTCTATGACATTAAGGATATTAAAACTAAAGTACGATTATTGATTTCAAATTTAAAAAATATAAAATTAAAACTAATTTTAGTAACATAACAATTGATATGTACTAACGTACTCACATATGTAAGGGTTTATCTTTATTAGCTCTTTTAAGCGAAGCCCTACTGGTAATCCTGAGATAAAAATGATAAACTTTAAAATTACATCAACTTTATGGGCTGATTTTAATAAATGAAGTGTAGTTGGATTTGTATTTGCAAAAGTTGTCTATCAACGAACTGTTGAGATAAACCAGGGGTTTTCTACCTTGGTTTTTTAGGTCCTCTGGTTTGCTGGTAATCATATACCAATGTTGGTATCTATCTGGAACCTACATTTAACTGACATTTTTTTTTAAGTTGAAGTTGTGTTGTTCTTCAGGGTGTCGCAAATGATGAAAATGTTCAGGTGGGGAAACGGAACGATTTTTTTAACTTGCTATAAAAACTTTTACAGGCGTTTGTGGTCCGCTTAAGGTCCGACGAGTTTAGAACCCAAATGATCATAAGAATCCGTAGAGCGTTTATTATTTGTTAACATTCCAACTTGCGCCCGATTACCCAGGCTACATGGCTATTTGGAGTAGTGTTGACGCTTTCCCGGTATATCCACAAAATCAATATGGTGTCTATAGGAGTACGAATTTGTTACGATACAAACCTTGCTTTGAAATATATTGATGAGTAAATTCCGTTCCAATACAGTAGACTCCCTGTAGTCCGGCCACCTTGGGACTGGGCCCTCGGCCGGATTACAAAATTGGCCAAACCAGCCGGCGTTTTTAATAAAATGTAAAATCCCGATCTATAATATAAACATACCAGCTCATAAAAACTTTACTTTTAAGATCGTTTAAACAATTGAAAAATACCAGCGTCGCAGCAGGCGCGGATCCATGGGGGGGAGTGAGGGAAATCCTCCCCCCTCAAGGCAAAAGGTTGGAGTTGCACGCGAACCCTCACACCAGTTCTACGTCTGACCAGCAAAGTCATCAGGACTTGTCGTCTGATTGATGCGTTGTCAGTCCTACTTAAATGCCTGTAAAACTATATAGGGTGTCTCCAGATTTGAGATTTCCAGGAAAATCTGATAAATATTTTTTGCTAGGAAAATGTGAGGAATATATGGGAATTTCGGCGAAAATCGTCAGCCTTTCTCGTTAATGCGGCTTGGTTGTCATTTCCAGCCAATAAAACACGTTTTGGTTGTTATTTTCAGCCTATAAGAAACATTGCTGATCGTCATTTTCGGGCCATTAAATGCAACTAATTTCTGTTTTTGACCCAACTGACGCGACGCGGAAAAATAGGCATTCATTAGCGATAGAACGGGGTTGAATCGCCAGTTGTATTCGTACGAGTGTGTTCCGGTTGTCGTTCGGGCCTTTAAAACGCGATCCGGCTTTATATTTTGCTGAGAAAATGTGCTCCGATTGCCAATTTTGTATGATTACTCCAATCACGGTTAGATTGCGATTTTAGACATGGCCATATTGAGGGTCAGTCGTCATTTTTGGCTGATAAAACACGTTGCGGCCGTAAATTTCGGACTTTTAAATGCGAGGAACGGTTGTTTTCGGCGAATAGAAAGCTGTGCAGTTGCCTATTTTGTTTTATGAAATTTATGTTTTAGTTAGTAAATCTTTTCTGTAAAACGCAGTCTGGCAGTCTTTTTTGCCGGTAAAATGCGGCCTTAAATTGTATTTGATTTATAGTCAATGTTTTTGTTCTACAAATCGCAGTATGGGTTTTTAGGTCAATTGCCTTTTACGGACGCTAAAACGAGGTTATATTGCTATTTACATGAAAATATGCGGCTTGCTTGCCGCTTCAGGCCAGTAAAACGCAGTCCAGTCCATTACACCTAAGAATTCAGTCATTTCGGTGTTTTTGAACACAAAGTCGAGGCAAAATTTACGTTTTTACCGATAAAACGCCCAAATCTATAATTTTGCCAGAAAAACGCGTTTCGGACGTCGTTTTAGCGAATTTCCCCTTTAGGGAAAAAGCTATTACCGTAGTCGGCATGGTAAGACCTAGGCCCGGGACCATGACAACTTTTAGTTTTGAGGTCCCCAGACCCCAAAAACACCATTCGTTCAAAACTGTGTGTGTGTGTTTGTGTGTGTGTTTGTGTGTGTGTGTGTGTGTGTGTGTGTGTGCGTGTGCGTGTGTGCGAGCACGATAAGTCTCGTAAAAATGGTCCGATTTTGATGAAATTTGGTAGGTACAAATATGTAAAGCAATATTTATGACTTAAGTTCGAAAACCAGCCAGATCGCTCCATCCGAAGGGGTATTTTGGGGGGTTTTGTACCCCAAAAATCAGTTTTTTTAACTTTTTAAATATAATTTTTGAAAAAGTCAAATTTTAGAATTTACCATTGGATTCAGCTTAAAAAAACACAATTTGGTATTTTGATCATTCCTCTACGTTAATTGGTTACCGAGATATTCAAAGTGCTCAACACAGTACGTTTTCTAATGTTATTATTATGGAGGAAAAGAACAATTTTATATCTCGCTTATTTATGAACGTATAATGGCGAAACTTGGTATACGGCTTAATCTGGTTGTGGTCTATTGATATTTGCTCTATAAAACAATTTTTTGCCAAAGGCTCCCGTAGCAGCGAACCTGCGTACTCAGCCCCCATGTTATTCTTATGGAGAATAATTAAATGCTATGTCTCCTTAATTATGAACATAAATGAATAAAAACTGGTATACGACTTCACCTAGTTGAGTTATATTGATATCAGCATAAAAACCCATTTTTTGTGTTCCTTGTTGCAGGAAACCTGCGTACTCAGCCCCAATGTTATTCTTATGGAGAATAATTAAAATTGTATATATATCTCTTATTTGTGAATATATTTTTATGAAACTTGGTAAATGGCTTTATGCAGTATTAAGAAATTTATATCTCTATTGGAAATTCGCTGAGTATGCAGGTTTGCTGCGACGGGGGTATTTGGTATAGTAAAAAACACGACCCGGCTTCATTTATTGCCGAGAAAATGCGGTCCGATTGACGTTTTTGAGCGATTAAGCACATTTCCGGCATAAAATACGGTTGTACTCAATTTTTGGCCGATAAAAAATTTTGCGGTCATAGTTTTGGCTAGTAAAATGCTGTATAATTGTCGGTAAAAATTACCGATTTTGGCTGAACTCATGTCCAATCGGTAAATTTGCCTAAAACACAGTTTGTCTGTTTTTAGGCTAAAAATATGGCTCGATTGACGTTTAAGACGGCAAAATGAGAATATATTGCTATTTTAGGCCGATATATGTATCTCGGGTTACCTCGGATAAAATCAGTTTCGATTTTAGTTTCGGTAAAATCTTTGTTTTCGACGATAACATACTTTGACACCTCCCAATGCTGGCGTGTTGGCCTTTAAATTCGGGTTGGGTATAAACTATTGCGGGTTTTTTTTGCCAATAAACTGCGTTTACTTGTTGTGTTTGGTCTAAAAATTATGGCGACCATGAATTGCGGTCAAATTGCCTTTTTTAATCCGAAAAAAAAACCTGCTGATTTTGGCCAATGAATTCAATACAGTCATAGTCCGATTCTATTCTCCGATTTTTGAGTGTCCATGAGGATTTCATCTTCGACCGATGTACTCAAAAGGAACAAAAAATAAATTGTGAAAAAGTATTAATGGGATTTTAATATGGAAATAGTGGTTGTGATTATCTGAATCATGGGTAATGAAATATTGGCTTAACGTATTTACACTTTTTACACTAAGTTTTAATTAAAACAGTAAACATTAATCAAGGGAGAAGCTGTTATCATTTGACGAAAGGAAGGCACTGTGGCTGGCGGCTGGCGGACACCCTGCGAGCAATCCACGGTGTGACCAAGGCAAGGCACTACGGCAGTGTCGTCGGCGGCACCGCTCTCTCTCACTCCCTCTCTATCTCTCTCTCTCGCCGTCTCCCCTTCAAGCCCGCGACTCGTTGGTTCCTCACATGGCCACAAGCTGCGTCACTGATTCTATGCTAGTACTAGAAAATCCTACAAGAGCGCGTCACTGTTCACCCTTATTCATCTGGTAGCATGTCGATGAAAAATCTACCAAGGAGTATGCTTAATCTAAGATATCGTTTCCCAAGTACACCATCAAAATGTTGTATCGCACCTTGTCATATCGCAACATTGCGAAACGATACGATAGTTATCGGACATCGCTCACTACCAGCCATTAAGAGCTCATTCACTCCACGAGTAATTGTCTACACTCGCGGATCATATTTCTGCCTCTAAAAATAGACTGCACAACTTTGGGGTTGGGTCAGTCCATTTCAGATCATCCAAGTGTAGTTGCTGATGGATTTGAATTGTTTGCAATATTTTAGGAATAAGTTTTATGACACTTGTAGACTCGCCACTATTAGGGGTTATTTAATTTTTGGAAAATTTAAAACCCCCATAAACCCCCCTTCCCATGGTCCGATTTTTCTGGTTTTCGAACTTAAAGTCATGAATGTCATTTTACACATTTGAGCCAAATTTCATCGAAATCGGACGTTTTTTACTCAAGTTATCGCATTCACGGACACATATGTATATATACATTTAAGAAATTAACACTATTTTGTTGCAATATTTCGAGGTATTCTCTTTATCAAGTACAAAAAATGAATGACAAACAAAAACAACAGATCATATGTTATTTACACATTTGGTTAAGATCAGATGATGTGGAATAAAACTATTTTGATACTGTAGAAAGAATAAATACACATATATACAAATTTGAACGAATTATGTTTTTGGCATCTGGGGACCTCAAAACAAAAAGTTATCATGGTCTCGGGCTTAAGTCTTACCATGAGACCTACGGTAATAGCTATTAGCGTAGGTAATAGGAATTTCCTATAGGGGAAATTCGCTAAAACTAAGACTCACTTTAGAGCTTTTGTGTGCCTGTAGGCTTCATACTAGAGTGCATGTAGAAAAAGTTTTAAGTCTGAGAGATTCTCTATTTTTTAATATCCTCCAAAAATGGTGATTTTTTTCGAAATCGGCTGGATTTGAACTGCCATATCTCAAAAGGGACCTATCATAAAAATTAAAAATTTTCACAAAACTATTTATATGTATTGCAACAAAGTATTAAAATTTGATCACTGAGACTTTGTTTATATAGGAGCGTTATTTACCTAAATGCCCCCGTAGCAGCAAACCTGTGTACTCAGTGAATTTCCAATTCATATATATGTATCTTAATACCATATAAAGCCACATAGCAAATTTCATTAATATACATTCATAAATAAATGATTAATGACATTTTAATTATTCTTCATTAGAATAACATGGCGGCTGAGTATGCAGGGTTGCTGAAGCAAGGAACACAAAAAATGGGGTTTTATACAAAATGTCAATATAACTCAAGAATGTAAAGCCACATACCAAATTTTATTAATTTATGTTCATAATCAAGGGAGATCACACGTTACTTATTCTTCATAAGAATAACATGGGAGCTGAGTACGCAGGTTTCATAACCAGTTACTATTGTATGAAAATATTTTATTATTTTGTAATGGTAAAAACTTATGGGGGCCTATACATTTTTCTCGTTTAAGTTACTTACAATAGAATTCTTTTTAGTCATAAGAACGAATCGTTACTAGGCTATTTTTATTACAGGCCTACAAGGCCTATTATTATTATTTAAACATTAATATAAACTACAAAATATTTTTAGGTAATTCAAAACTACTAAATTCCACACACGGCTAATATGGTATAATTTATTAAGAGTTTTTTTGCAACAGTATCGATCATAGTTCCTCATTCGCAGTCGCAAATTCGTGGGTAAATCATTATGGCTCCGACGAGGCGGCCTGTGGCGAAAGGTAAATGTGTGTTCCATTCGCCCTCGTTTCATCGTCGCTATCATTGCAACTGAACTGTCTCGGGGGAACTACCACGGTCACGACGTTCTATTGCAAGGCATCGCAGGCTTTTAACTGCCTAGCATATCTCTCCGGTACCTATTAGTACACCAAATTTTGATTAAGGAAAAAATGAAGATATAACTTAAGCTATAAAATAGACAATTTAGTTTGATTCAAACGTGGAAATATATAACAGTAATAAAATATTTATAAGACCTTAGGTCAAATTATTACTAAAAAACTGCGGTGTCAGTTTACAACTAGGCCTATCCCTATATATGGGGCAAAAAAATGTAGGAACTCACTCAAACCCAAAGGAGTTAGAAGGCCTACTGAAATTTAGAAACCATATTTTATCGAAGAATACATAAGTAGGCCTATACCGGGTGATTCCAAATTAATTTTGCTAACTTTAGGATATCGTTCCTTATGTCAAAATGAACGTAAATCATCATATAACTGGGCGTCTATTTCTTTTTGTTTACCGTCCATCTGTCTGTATGTGATTTTTACTAGAACATTATATTTTTAAAACGGCTTGACCAAATTCAACCAAATTTTTGTTAAATACTCTTCTTGGTTCTTTTTTATAAAAACAAATTTTTCATAAAATCTTTCTGTTTTAAAATGGTGGCCATTAAAATCCTTTAACCTCAAATATCTAAAAAACTAGAAATTTTATAAAAATCATTCTAGAATATTAAAAGTTAGAAGATGTAATTACAAATCCATATCTGCTTTAACCCTAGCAGTGGCCAGTGGTGTAAGTGGGAAATGGACAAGCAGATTTGGCCAATTTGCAGACCTTTTTTTGAAAATTCATATAAATTCAACCGTAGATGTAAACCTAGCCAACCTCATATTCATTTTGATCAGAATGAACAGGAAAATCTAGAAATACTAAAATGAAAAATATTTACAAGAAATTTTTTTTGGTAAAGTGAAAAGAATAAAAAAATTGATATATTTTTTGAAATTTCAAAAGCAGCCTTGGTGACGTTTTTTCTACAGATTTTTTATGGAAAATTCATTATATACAGTTGTAGACAATCTAATACCCTACATAGACATATATAACATGGGGAAACCATTTTTGTTGTAAATTTTAGGGGCGTAATATAATAATAAACGGAAAACCGAAAAACTTGTAAACTGTCCAGTGTTAGTTTTTGTTGTGAATAAGTAATAATATATGTATAAAATAATAATGTTACATACATATTTGTAAAGCTGATGAAGTAAGGAATCTAAAAAAGTCATAAAGTTGATGGTAAAAATTTATTACCACTTATAAATAATTCTAAATAAAATAATTTTTTGAAATGCTTGTGTATTTAGAAAATCAAATTTCACAGTATTTACTATATAACTCTTTCACAAAAGTTTTTCCTCCAGAACAATAGAAATATGTTGTAGTAAGTTCAATTCCGTACGTAAAAATATATAACACCTAGGGTAAATTATTATTTTTATATGAATTATGCAAAAATATATAAAGTTGTCACATACTTGGTAATTTTTTTAAAATTATTATTTTTGTCATTGAGAGCTATTTATAAACACTATTTCTCAATATTTATCCATAGTGTAATGCTTAAAGATTACTGTTATATACACAAAAACACTTCACTAAAACTCCAAAATAATAAAGGACATAGTAATAATTCACGGAAAAGAAATAGCGCGCACACACTAGCGCACACTCACTGAGTTCTTCACGCAATGGCTAACACAGAGCGACATAGACAAGTGAAAGATCAGGTATGCTGTCTTCATGAGTAAATGCAGATGTTACTCTGCAAGCAGTGCTGCCAACGGCAAAACTAAATTCCTCTACATTTCTTCCTCTACAAAATGATATATTATTTGACTAGTAACTACAACTTTACCCTGCATGTAAATACGATTTTCCTAATATTCCGATTTGGACAGTTGGCCATTCGTCACAGAGACCAAAAAACACCTGTTTTCAAAAAATCACATTATCGTTCCAATGAATATTTCGTTCAAAAAATCAATACTAAAATGAAGTACAGTAGAACCTCACTAGGACGACCCTCGATAAGACAAAAACCTCGATAGTGAGTCTGATTTTCTAATCCCCGTGAATCTCCCATAACGCTCAATGTTATAAATACCTCTATAACACGACTCATTTTAAAATAAATACCTCGATAGCACGTCTTTTTGCAATTTCATATTACTAATAAATAAACCTCTATAGCGCGTCTTTTCAAATAACTGAACCTCTATAGCACGACACCCACCTCAATAACACGCTTCTTTGGGCAAGTGAACCTTTATTACACGACTCTAACCTCAATAGCGCGCCGTTTTGCGTTATGGAACCTTTATAGCACGACTAAACCTTTCTCACGTATAGTTCCCACGGTTATAACGGATGTTTTGAAGTAAACAACAACGTCTTGGGCTCAGGTCTCAACAAGAAAACCTCTTCCCCACCCCCTTGCCATTCCGGCCTTTCCTTGTCTATCACGGGTCAGAAGATGTCTTTCACGGGAAAAACTAAAATGTTTTCTATAATGTAACTTTGATTAAATTGTTACTGTACCTACTGTACATTTATTGACTAGTTGAGTTATAGAAGACCTGACTTGAATTGATGACTTTTCATTATAGTTTTTAACTTTGTTATTGACTTTTTAGTAACATTTTACTGTTTTAGTTTATGAGAAAAACTTGATTTTGTGTTGTATTTCTAGTTGAAACAATATGTAGATTTTCACTTTCTAACATTAGGGGCCTACAGTATTTTATTGCGTATTTCACAATAGGTTAAGGTTTACTGTATTTCGAGCTTATTAACTCTATTCAGTACTTTAGTGAACTGAGTCATCTGTTGATTTTTTTCTTACTGTCGCAATAATAAAGAAGTTTGTTTTACTTGTACGTTTGTTCTTTTATTTATGACTGATTTATACAGTAATTTTCGACTTAAAACACAACTTATTAGAAATGTTTCATAACAAATGTGCTTGGTATTGCAAAAAGTCTGTGACCTCGATAACACGTCTTGTTGTGAAAACCACCTTGATAGCACGACCCTCAATTACAAGTGCACCTCGATAAGAAGACTATTTTAGAGATTCCCTTGAGAGTCGTGTTATCGAGGTTCTACTGTACAACTGTTTAGCAGTGCATTGGTACCAACCGCAACTTCCCACGACAAGAATTACCCAAGCTGGGTAATTTTAAAAAAATTGTGTTTTTCCATTGTCTGAGTGTCGACTGCAGGAATCGTGTTGCGTCAAAAATTTGTTCGATTTCTAATCGTTGTACATTGTTATTCAGCTGCTACTGGGTTCATTTATGTAATAAAATGAAAGTTCTGAATATGATCTTTTGAATGATATACAGTATATATATTGTTCACTTTATAGTTGATTATTTGTGGTTTTTTAACGTTACCAAATTTTTGGTCCCAAACCATCGGATTCGGACGGTGGCCCCTCTGAGGCGACAAAGCAAACAGTCCTAATGGGAAGGTTGGCCACGGCTAGGGTTTACATTGAAAATCGGATTTAAATTAACTGAACTATGACTGAAATTATGGCTAAACTTTGCTGTCATTTTGATTAGTTAGATGGCAAAATTTAGCCGTGCATTTCCTTTCTCAGTCATATCGGATTTTCTAACAGTTTATATAATCCAGTGTTGGGGAAGCTACTTTTTTTAAGTAGCTAGCTACAGCTACTTTTATAAAAAAGCAGCTTCGCTACTGCTAAAGGTATATTTTTTGTATATTAGCTAGCTACAGCTAAAGCTACCAGTAAAAAGTAGTTAGCTACAATTTTAGCTACTCTCACAGTCTGGTCCTTACTTTCTTTAATAATTTAAATAAATGTTACTGCCCCACACACTCATATCTAATAGTGTTTTAGTCATGAATTTTCACAAATACAAGTTGCCTTATTTTGTTGTTTTTTAGTCCTAGTTTTCTATGTAATCAAATTTATTTTTAAATCTATGGTTGGTGTCAACAGATTAGTAACATGACAAAATAACGTCTTAAAATTAATTCAAATACCTACATCAAAGAACAGCTGAGGAATCAAGCAATTTTCAAGCATAATATATTCAATAATCCATGACAAATAACATAGGCATACTTAAGTTACATCAGACTGGTTTTAAAATTTACATATACTAGGCCCACAGGTATACTTTGCATAATGTATGTGTTATTGAAAAAAAGTTGGTCTTTTCAATAATTTATTTGTAAAGTAACTCATAGCATTAATAGACTTGGCCTACATACAAATTTTAAAATAACTAAGCTTAAAATTTAGCTTCATACTAAGTTTTGAATTTCTAAAAACAGTTAGGCCACAATTCTACTATAACTTACATGTTACTACAAAATTACTTTTTTTTACAAGTTTGAAAAAATGTTCTACTCCTGTCATGGTCCAGTCATGGTAGGGCTTTTTGTAAGTCTACCACCCTATAGAAGTACCAGCTTCTTTATTTATAAAATTAATGTCATTGTCAATTTTGCTTTTGTTGGCATGATATAAAGTAGTTAGCAAAATCAAAATATAATACAATGTATCATATGGTATGATGTACATCTACATGTTATTTTATTGCAAGGTTTTACTTTGCAAAACATCAAAGTCAGAGATTGAGGTTATGTTATGATTAATTAATTGAAGTCAAGTATGTAAACGTAATTACATCAAAACTATAAAAGTAGTGTAAAAAGCAGCTACATAATCCGCTACATCTACTCTAAAAATGTAGCGCGCTACAGCTACAGCTACTTTTTCCTAAAGTAGCGGAGCTACAGCTGTGCTACTTAAAAAGTAGTGTGCTACTCCCCAACACTGAAACAATCATGTAGGTTAATGGAGATACATTGCCCATCTGTATATCTGATTGAGGTTTACTTCAGTTGATACATCATGTCTTGGAAACCACTTTGAGATACTGACTTGTTATTAGTAAAATCAAGTCAATTCTGTGTGTCTTAACTTGTTAGAAAATTACCACCCACTAATTTTGAATAAAATGTAATTAAACTTCACTATGGGTTCAGCGAACTTAAACATTTTTTAACTATCTTCTTTCGTGTTTTTTTAATTGCCGTTTGCAAGATATTAGTTATGAAACTGAACTTAATAATCCGTCGATTTGAAATGGTAAAAGGTAGAAAGATCCATTTTAATATTCCACACATCTACATGCAACATTGTTAGCTAAATAGCAATGCAAAAACAAGCATAACATACAAATTTATTTTTTAATAGGTACTAGACTAATGCATATCTTAAGTCAAGAAATACTGAAATTCATAAATCTCCAGGCAATCTAGCAAAGATTTAAACAGATCAATGTATGTATTGATGAATTGATTAAAAAAAGACTAACTGACATACAGATGGGGATAGGCTTTATGTTTATCTAGCACATTTTGTTTGTTTTGGCCCAAGGAACAAGGTCCTGAAGTTACAGTGGAGTGTTTGGAAGCACCCTGTATATATTACTCATGACAAATCCACTGAGAAGTTGTGCAGAGGTTTGCTGCGACGGAAGAGTATTGATTAGCTTTTATATTAGCCTATATGGGTCATTGTAGCTAATAAAGTTAAATTTTTATATTATTTTCAGATTGCAGCTAAAATCAATCCTAGTCTCGCCAACGAAACCGGAAGCAAGAGGCCTTTAGAAGATAACTCTGGTGAGAGTACTTAATAATTTGTCAAACCTTTAGGCCAATGAAAATTACTTCAATAGGCTAAACAATACAAAATGAAAGCAGAAATATAATATTTGTAGTAAGGTGTTGTGGTTCAATTGCAAAGTTTTCTTCTTTGGAGTAGGAGGATTTTTGCCGGGAAATTAGGAAATGGCAGACATGATGTCAAATTTCTTTGATTTCTATAAAGGTTTGTTTTTATTTTATAATTTTTAAAAGTGTCAAGAGATTTTAATCAGAACCCCCCCCCGCCCTCTTTTTGTGTGGTGGTGTGGGGTTCACCCTACTAATAAACTTAAGGAATATGTAGGATGGTCTTTTTTTTAATTTCCAAAATTCTATAGTTAGCCTACATGAATGTTTCTTTTAACTGATGAGAGGATAATAAATTTTTTTACAAATTGTTTTAAATTTTATAAAAGATAGATGACATTGGAATCATTAATAACTGCGATAGGGGCCTAACATGATGATTTTTAAAATTTATACAAACAATAAAGTGAAAACCAAGATATTGGTAGCTGACAAAGCTCTCCACCAAATGTAGAAAACTTATTGTTGAATACAACATAAGGTACATTTAAAAAATAAATAAATATTCTATTTCTGTTTTCAATTATTTGATTTATGTTCGCTTATTGCCTTAATTTTCCTAGCCTATTTGTGTTTAAGCAAACCAAGTTATTTTTGCTTTAAGAATTGTATTTATACTTCGTGAAGTTTGGTTAAGTTTTGTTTTAAGGTTATTTTATCATGGTAATTTTAGCTTTTAAAATGTAAAAAATATGAAAACCTAAAGGTTTAAAAGTGGTCCCTTTAATAATTTGTGAGTGGTCTTAATTTATATATGTTTGTTTTTTCTACCACTTCAGCTTTAGTTTTTTCTACCACTTCAGCTTTAATGTACCTGTAGGCATAGGTTTAGGTTTCGGGTTTAAGTGTTGGTGGGGAACAATAATAATAGAGTAAAATAGATCTATTGATTTATGAAAATAGTCCAGAGGCTTTAACCAAAACAAAGACTTGCACAGACTCCACTGTTCACAGAAAATGTTGGGGCCAAGCCGAAGCATATAACTGAGGTTTACTAAAAAGATTATTAAAATATAGGTACTATAAATTGATATTCTTTTTAACAAGATTATAGTATTCCCCAAACCTGCTCTTTTATATATCATCAATACTCCTACTGTTTCTTTGTCCTTAAAGTAGCCTACATATTTTTAGTAGTTACTTTCATTTATATAAATCTACCGATTGATCATTAGAAGTATACTTAAACGATGGAACAAACAAATCCCCATAATTCTGCTGCTTCTACTGAAGCCACAGGGTACCACTCAAAGTGCAGCTTGGCTCTCGACGCTCACTGTTCATATTATAATCGAATCACTTAGGCTTGTCAAGCGATTTTACTTCTTCATGTATTGTATTACTTAAGGCACGTTTCCTTAGCAGTTGCTAATAAATAATGTCGATTGGCAACAAAAAACTTGAATGGGGTAAACCAAATCTTGTAATCAAATTATTATCATCCTTAAGAATGTTGGCAAATACAGTGTAAAAATGCCTTTAAGAGTGAAATTGCAGTTTAAGTTAGTGTGAAATCATTGCTAAAATAATTACAACTTTAAAAATACACCACATGCGAGATTTTGTGGGCCAGAAGATTGAGTTAAGGCCTAACTTGTGGGTTTTTTGCTACCTTATCACTATTTATACGTTGTAACATTGACTAGATATTGAAGTAGATGTTCCGTCGCTGTTACAAAATATGAGTCACCAGTAATTTTTTAAAGTGCCAATGGATTTTACACTGTACTAACAAAGCCTGCATTCATAAAAATAGTCTTCTAGTGGTAACGATTGTAAGCTGATTGCCCTTCGCGTACAGTGGTGCGTTGAATAGATGAACATACGTGCAACGGCTCTCACTGACCTGGATCCTTACCGCCAGTCTTCTGTAGCTCTCCCACCAACCTGACTGGTATTCACAGCATTGCTGTTTGCACACCGCACAATGTACGGGTTTGCTGTACAGTACATCAAACAGCCAAACAAACCATCAAGGATAGGATCTTAAATTGAAGACGAGGAGATAATCTAACTTTGGTTCTTTTACTTTTTATAAATTTTAAACCAATTTATTTCAAACTCTCTGATGTGTAGAAACAATAGTTTTGTGAAACAACAGTTAGTTAAGACAATAAATGTTCTAGGATTTTTGAAAACTGCAAGAGAAGCATTGACATTAATTTTTTTCTAATTCCGTTTGGTGTGTGTTTCTCACTGGTCATAGTGTCCATGAATAGTAATTCTGCAGATCTCTGTGACACCTACCCCCTCCCCTTTTAATCATATATTTTCAATATAAAAAATACTTCCTTAATACCATTATTCCAACAACAGACAAGTATTAACTTAACCCTTATTATTCATTTATAAGGGGTGGGACCTAGTGTATTAATAGTTGTTAAACTATTAATACACTAGGTCCCAGGCACTACTATAGGCTACCTCAAAACCAAATGTGTGTGCACCAAAGAAATCAACCTAAGTACTGGTATGTGTCTTTTTTTTAAAAAAAACATTTCAACATAGTTCTTATTAAGTATTGATAACCCCCTTTAATGAAATTTCATGGCTTAATTAATATGAGCCGTAGTCTGTAACCCCTTTAAACAACGCCTGTAAGCAGTTTTGTAGATTTTTATTGCAAAACTGTACCTTCATCCCACCATTTTGGTAAAAACAAAAAATAATAGTATGTAAAAAATAATTTAGTTTAAAATCAAACCGCAAATCCATAACAAGTTGAGTTTCTGGTTGTTAGGGGCCATACACAAATTACGAAAAGCACTTAAGGTTGTGAGGGGGTATGTCGTACGTATCGTTATGCCGCGTTATTTGGTGGAGGGGGGAACTTTGTGGTATGACGATGATGTTAAAAGATTTGTTTATGACACTTATGAATTTGATACTTACACATATTAACCCTAAGAGCTGGGGCACTCGCGTATCTATTGATACTGTTATAAATAAATCTTTCAAAATTAAAAAATAATCAAATTGATATCCAAATCAAAGTTACAGTTAAGGCGGTCCCACACTTCTCGCGAACACGCCCGAACATTCGGCCGAACTCTGAATGTTCGGAGTATTGGCGAGAAGTGTGGGAGCTGCATGAACTTTTGAATATATTCAGTGAACATTCGGGGGAATGATTGGCCGAATGTTCAGGCCTGTTCGCGAGAATTGTGGGATCGCCTTTAGTTATATAGAAAATAATTCTGTCATACTGCTTTAATAAACAGTAAAACTAAAAATAAATATATTACATGTTTTGAGTAAGTTCTGTAAAATCATGAGTGAGAGTGTAAAATCTTGAATGATACAGTATTGCATAGTCCCTCCCACATCTTCAGTTTTTTAAGTTTTGTATTTGAGTTAGTTATAAATTAAATTTATTCATTTTAGCTGAAATTTTGCTTTGATAAAAGTTATTAAAAAAGTTGTTAAAAGAAAGTAATTTAAAGTTTAATGACTCATTGAAAACCATATTCCAAATTGCTAATAAAACGATGTTTCAAAGTTTAAGCTGTTATAAAGCCTATTACGATTGAGTTACGTAACACATTGTGGGGGGAGGGAAGGGTATGTTCAAGTGTTATGGTGTATTACATGGTGGAGGGGGGTGTCTGAAATGACAAAAAACTGTGTTATGTAATATGTGTGTATGGCCCCTTATAGCTATAATTAATACGAAAAATTAAAACTGAATTAAAATATCACTAAAACCATTCATAATTTGTTCAGTTTTAAAGGAAAACGAGTTCGCACACAGCACGCTGACGTGAGGGAAGTGAATTTCCACATAAAAACTTTTAAAACTCAAAATCAGCAAAAAAAACTTTTATTCCAATTTTTATTGTAATCTGAAAACAGTGATTTTCTGGCTGTTCTGATGCTTCTGGTTTCATTTACCTGCGAAGCTGGGAATACAATTTTGCACATTATAATGTTAGGAGAAGGTCCAGACAGGCTTGAAAGTAGGCGTGAGGTTGCTGGGGATGATACAAGTACTCTAACAAAGGAATAACAGGCTTTTCTGGTGTAAAACCCCAATAAGACAACGTACTGTGTTTAATCGATATACATTTTCTTTAATAACTCGGTAAATATTTATGCTAGAATTACGAGAGAGGGCTTAAAACTTTCGCCTCTCTAATTCCCGTGTCTTTACAAGCATTAATTTTACATTCGGGGCTTTTCTGATCGTTTTTGGACACAAAAACTCAAAATTTGAAAGATTAATCTTCAAAAAAGGGGTTTAGTGTTTTCCGATTGTTTTGCCCAACGAACTTGTCCAACTGATTACAGAAAGGAACATCCCTACCAAATTTGAAGTAAATCGGACAAAAAATGTAACCGCTGGAGTGCAAACACACACACACACAAAATCAAATTTTGAATGACCCCCTAAAACGTGTTCAGGGGGTCACGTTCGGAACTTCTATGGTGGTCCCGGGCTTAAGTTTCACCACTTAAGTTATTAGCGGGTCATGCTAATAGTTCACTTTCCAAAGGAAATTCACTAATAAAACATTCATATTTTTATAAAACATATTTTGTAAAACTACTCAGAAAAAATCCCTCGAGGATTATCTCACTTTTCATGAAGGGTGATCAAATGAAGACATTTTCTGGGAACCAAGACTAGGTCAGGTGTGTCCACTGACCACCACTGTAACTTATGTTGCCAAGTTGATGCAGGCAGTTGCATCTTTAATCAAGTGGAATGTAAGTGTGGGAGTTGGTGTGGTTGGCGTCGTGGAGTGAACGGCGCACTGGAACAGAGAAAGAGATTGAAACACGGCAACACACTCTCGGCGGCTTAATCAAGTTGCACGCTCATCAAATCCTGGCTCTCGACCGCGTCATGTGGATGGAACGTCTACTTCAATATCTGTAGTAATCAATCAATTCAACCTCAGTAATCTTGGATTGATAGGAAACACTGGTCCTGGTAGCTGCGGTAAGAGTAAGTCACTTTGGACTCTTCACTTAACACCAGAGAATTAATTCTGTTCAGTTGTTAAGAGAGAGTTGTAGAGCAACTATGTTGTATTTATTCCTCCGTACAAGTAATGTGTAGTCAGTGTACATATCACATGCTTTCACTAAAAAAACGTACTTTTATTACTGTTTACCAATTATTTCAGTTACTAATTTTTGTCACAGCCTTGATGGAAAAGAACAGAGAATAATCGAATAATCATATTTAACAATATGTACAGTATTAATTTTAGTTGACAGAATATTTGTAATTAAAATAATTTATTATTAGAAAAGAAACAAATTTGAGCTTTTAAATAACACTAGCAACAATAAAATTAATATATCGTATAGGTATAAATAAACACAATGAAGCTCTTGGCTGGCAAGGCAATAAATTTAATAATAACTCAACTTTACCTGGATATAAAGTATGCAAAAGTATCTCATTTACACATATAAAAACGGCTTATTTAAAACAACTAAACAAATAATGTGGAGGCTGTAATGTTAAATCTAGCCTATATTTAAACTGAAAATTTAAAATAATTACAAACAGCTAGGTAAAAGTTTGCTTTTACGATCAATGGAGTTGGGCCTAAATAACAAATCTTTTATAAGTTATTGGACAAGTCCCTCATCTGTTCCTGTGTGTTTTATATTGATTCATCCTCACAAAAAATACAAAACGTCGACGTTTTATTCAAAATTAGTGGTTTTTAATAATGTAATAATAAGATTTCAGCATGATTCACCCGGATAACATGCAGTCCGTTCATTCCAGCAGGAATATAACATCTTTTTGGCTTTATCGTTTGAAGGTATTACCGATTCTCCTGATATTACCACGCTACACACTGTTATTCGTCTTGTTCTGCCCGGAATTTAATTTTTTGTGTTTTTCTTTTGACGGTGTTGACAGTTTTCTCGCTGTTACTGTGCTACACAGTCACAATTTGTTATTCATTCCTTTGCGCCCCGAATGTGTCGCACTTCTGGCGTTTTAATTTGGCAGTGTTACCAATTCTTGCTGTACTGCACTATATAAAGTTATTCTTTTGTTGCGGCTAGGAAATAACCATTTCTCATGTTATTGTTTGACTGGTGTGATAGAATATTTCTGTTATCGTGCTACCTAATATGTGAAGTACTGTTAATGCTTCCATTTCAGCCGAGTACTTTATGTTATTAAAATAACAGGGTGTAAGTTAATGCAGTAACCTGTTTTCTAGTTAGGTTACAAGCTATTAATCAAGTTGTTTATTGTGTTAGGTTAAATAATACCCACCTCCAATGATAACAGAAAAGCCTCTGGTGTGGGGGAATATTTGATTTACAACAATGTTTTAACAAACGGCAAAAATGTATTCTTAAATAAAAAGAATAAAATTAACAGATCAATTAAATTTCAAAATGTTTAATAGTTTATTTGGTAATAAGAGATGTTATCCTATCAGCTTATAACAAGAGCAATGGTGTTTCCCTGCTGCTGCAGTCCTCCCTCGACCAGTAGGCCTACGATAACCGGCCGGGGACGTTTTGCGTGACACTGTGATCATGTTTCGACATCGGTGTCTAATATTAAAATTGGTTTTTGTGTTACGTTTTAAAGTCATTGTGACAGTGTTTTGTGTGCGCGACAACCACAGAAATGTGGGCTCTGTTTTAAATACTGGATGTTGCCGCTGAAGATGAGGGGCAATCCCCTCGAAACATGTTCGGCAGACTTCAGTTAAAATTGACACCTAAAGGCATATTAAGTGAGTAAAACATTAAAATAAAATATGAATTTTGTTTTAACTAACTTTGGTAAACTTTAAGATTTTATTTGCATAGTATTTATTGTCAGGCCTGTTAAATGTTTAAGGAAAAAACATTGAAACATTATAAATTATGAGTATGATGAATACAAAGGAAAATCGATAATATATTTGTATGTATGCCTTTGCAGTACATTTTTCTGATTACTAGTTTGACTTTTTTTATAATTAAATTTTAGATTATTCATCATACAATTTCAGGTTTTGGATTTTAAATTGTTTATCAGAATTGAAAACAAACTTTGAAACATTAGCAAAATTAAATATTTGGATTCCTTTTATTGTTGTAATCATTTAAGAAACTTAATTTGGGACATTATTTATAATTTATGACAGTAAATAAATGATAATTTCAAGTTTGACATTGATCTCAGGAATAAATTCAACATGACTGCTCTCCAACAAGTTTTTCTTCCTTAGTTTTCAGATATGTCCAGTGGAGCATTATACATCACATTATCTATGATAAATATCCAATAGTAGGCAAAAGTAGTTTAGTTGACCTACAAACAAATGAATATAGGTAATGAGGGCTTCATGCCAAAAAGACGTATCCACCAAAACAAAACTTTTCAGGACAGGTTTTTAAGTTTCTAACAAGACTTTTAATATGTTTTTTTATTTTTATTTAGAGGTATATTACTGAAGTTTTATTTGATTATTATCTAATTGTTATTTATTTATGAGTTATGGTTCAAAAGCAGCAAATTCATCGATACACCCGTTTGGCATGAAGCCCTCAAATGTAAATAGTATTTGAAAAGTAATATAATAAAAACAAAAATAATATAAATGTGAAAACAACCTTTGAGAAGTAAAGATACATAATTATTTGTTCACATAACGATTTCAACCAGCTACAGAATCATGGTGTTTAAATCTCATGGTTGTTTTTTGTTGTGACTGTAAATGGCAGTATGTTTTAAACGCAACATTTGGTGTCACAGACGGACCAGACGCCAAAAAAGTGGCCAGTGAGAGTGGTGCGGGGCGGGGAAGCAGTGCAGCAGCAGCAGCGGCGGCTCAGGCGGCTGCGGTAGCAGCTAGAGTGGCGGCCGCGGCGGCTGCTGGTATCCAGGGGCTGGGCGTGCCCGGCCTTGCTCTGGGACCTGTCACCAATGAGGATATCCGGGTGCCCGACAAGATGGTCGGCCTCAGTGAGTTCTAGTTGCTAACAATTGTGGAACTGATGAAAACTTTTTTTGCCTTATAAATAACTACCGGCAAGACTCGGTTAGGACCTAAACTGCTCTCTGTAGAAATAAATGGATGTAGTTCATGTTCAAATGAAAATAATCCCAGACACTAGGTGGCTCGAGAGAGGTCCGGTAGAGAGGCTGAGACAAGATGTGAACAATATGCTCCACGCATAGTTGCCAACTTCATTTATTGTCGTGTCGGATCTGTGCTGCGTGAGTCAAATAACGTTTTATTTCAAAATTTTACAAAATAATATTTTTCCGCGATTTACCCAGGTATTGTTGTGATTAGGTCTATGTGGTACTTCAGATCAATTTTGTTTCTAATAAACAAATATCATTGGGCTAATTTATGGGTAGTTTAATTTCATGTAGCATAAAAAAATGGACTACCAAATGAGTTTTACAATATAGGGAAAAATAAAAAAAATTACTATAATAGTTGACAATTAAATTTACAAATGAAGCTTCAGCAGATAGGCAAAATGAATGAAAAGTAAGAATTTATTCATTACCTTAATGGATTTACTGTGGGTACAATAAAAACTGCGAGGACAAGCGCAAGTAAATCTTAAAGAGGACATTAAAACAAAGACGTCAAAGTTTACCGTCATGGCTATTACACTTCCCTGTCAAATAGAAACCTGTATTACGTTATTACTCTTTTTTTAATCTAGGCTTTTCACTTTAATAATTCAAAGTTAAATAGTCTGAAAATAGAATAGAACTCATCTACAATACATTTTTTCCTTTGAAATAAATAAACAACAAAAATAAGGTGAGCACCAGAGACCAGATAGACTATCGCACTGTTACAAATTACTTGGCCTTTAAGGGGGTTATTTAATTTATAGGGATGTTCTGACACTACCAATCACTAATTATCAGTACAGTAAATAAAATTACAATTTGTTATCTCCTGTTTTAGTTTTATAACAAAAGATGATAAGGACTGCTCATCTTGTTGATAGGTTGACAAAAACTGGTGTTGAGATACAAGATAGTTCTTCTTAGGCGATAAGTGATCCTCTATTAATTTCATTAAGGAATCGTACTCTAATTCTGTAGGCTTGCTAGGGGATGCAAGAGTGCAGATTATGTCAAAAGTTCTTTGCACCTATGGAATTAAGTAAAAGTCTAGTACAGTGTGGCTTATTGTTTGATAGATTCTTTATCTCTAGATAATTTTCAAAACGTAGTTTATAATTAGAAAATGATTCTTGATTTGGATCAAAAGGTTCAAAGTTGGTCAAAAATTTAGGAATACCTTCATTTGAAGATGTGGTTGCCCCATTGGTTTGGGAAGTTTCCTTGATTTTATCGATAAGGTTTCCCATCATTTCTTTTTGAAATTCCATAAACTTATTGAACTGTCTGGAATCCATCACGTCTTCTTGGTTCACCGAGTCGCCAAAACTATGGTGGCCTTTTTATGACACGCGCAATTAATTAATAAAACTGTTAACCTTATTTGCATTTGTATTTAGAACATTGATTATATAAAGAGTGTATTTACTTTTCAATAAGTAAACAATAACATATGTAAATAACTAACACATGATATAAATCATTTTGGACATTATACTACTTTCTTTTGGATATCCGTAGCATCGTCATTGATTAACTGGATAGTATTCTGATATCAAAAGAAAAGTTGAGAGTATTGATACATAAAAACATAGTTTTAGCGAATTTCCCCTATAAGGGAAGAAGCTATTACCGTAGTCGGCATGGTAAGACCTAGACCCGGGACCATGATAACTTTTCGTTTCGAGGTCCCCAGACCCTAAAACACCATTCGTTCAAAACTGTATTTTATATATGTGTGTGTGCGCGCGCGCGTTACCGCGATAACTTTTGAAAGAAGCGCCCGATTTTGATGAAATTTGGCACAAATGTGGAGAGTAACATTTATGACTTAAGTTCGAAAACCAGATCGATCGGTCTATGGGAAGGAGGTTTTATGGGGGTTTAAAATTTTCCAAAAATCAGTTTTTTGAACTTTTTACCCTAAAATTTTAAAAACTAGATTTTGGTTATAGCCATTTTATAGAGCTTAAAAAAACAAACAATTTAGTATTTTGAATCATTAAGCTAGGTTTAGCGGTTGTGGAGAAAAGTAAAAAAATGTGTCCATAAAATTTCCTATGTTAATCTTATGGGAATACGGTTTTTAGATTTTCCTCAGATAATTTCACTAAAAACTCCACATTTCGTTCTACCAATCACTTTAGCTCTTCAAAACAATCATTTTGGCGTTTTAATTTTTGTCTTACGTCCAACCGTTGCTGTGATATTAAAAGTGCTAAACACAGTACGTTGTCCAATGTTATCCTTATGGAGAAAGAATAAAATGTTATATTTTGATTATTTATATATGTATATTGATGAAACTTGGTATGTGGATTCAACTAGTTGTGGTATATTAATATTAGTACAAAAAAATGGTTTTTGTTGATTTTTCCGGTAGCAGCAAACCTGCATACTCGGCCCCATATTATTCATATGGAGAATAAGTTAAAATATCTCCCTTAGTTATGAACCTAAATTAATAAAACTTGGTATGTAGCTTCACCTGGTTGAGTTATATTGATAATTGCAAAAAACACATATCTTGCTATGTATCACTTATTAATGAATGTATTTTTGTGAAACTTGGTAAGTGGCTCTAGGTAGTAGTGATACTCATATATATGCATTGGAAATTCGCTGAGTATGCAAGGTTGCTGCGACGGGGGTATTATGGTTCTATGTCATCGTAATTGGAATGTTGGAAAGTTTTAACTAGTTTTTGACCGCTGCGCTGCGTCTGCGTTGTTGTTTTGCGACCGGTATAGGTTATGTTTTTTAATATTTCTATCTTGAAATTTACAATTTTTAAACCTTGAAAACCGTGAAAAACCTGCGAATTTGATCATTAAGTTTGAGTGGGAACCCTGTTATTACTTAACACATTTTAAGCACAGTACCCTGTTTGAAATTATTTTATTTTAAGACCGACATGTTTCAGACCTTAAGGCCTTAGTCATGGTCATAAACAAAACAACCCTTAAACAAAATTAATATCTTACAGGGTTAAGTTTTGTTTACGACCATGACTATGGCTTTAAGGTCTAAAACGTGTCGGTCTTAAAATAAAATAATTTAAAACAAGGTACTGTGTTTAAAATGTTTAAAGTAGGTAATAAATATATATATATATATATATATATATATGTGTCCTTGAGCACAATAACTCATAAAAATGGTCCGATATTGATGAAATTTAATGCAAACGTTTAAAGCAACATTTATGACTTCAAGTTCGAAAACCAGATACATCGACCCATCCAAAGGGGTATTTTTTTTGGGGGGTGGGTTTGTAGCCCATAAATAGGTTTTTTGAAATTGTTACATATAATTTTTGAAATGGTCAAATTTTTGTTTTCACCATTGGATTCAGCTTTTAAAAACACACAATCTGGTGTTTTGATCAATGCTCTATGCCAATTGGTTCCAGAGATATTGAAAATGTTATACACAGTACATTGTCCAATGTTAATGGAGATTAAGAACAATTTTATATCTCGCTTATTTTTGAACGTATACCGACGAAACTTGGTATTTGACTTCATCCGGTTGTGGTCTATTGATATTAGCACATAAAAAAAAACAATTTTTTACTGATAGTTCCTGTAGCAGCAGCCCCCATGTAATTGGAGAGAAAGTAAAATATTATGTCTCCCTTAATTATGAATAGAGGTGTGCAGATATCCGAAAAGCCGGTTATGTTTCTGATCGGATCGGATATCCGAATCCGATCCGAAGGCTTTATCGATATCCGATAAAGGTCTAGTACAAATTTGACTTATTCGGATAGACTGTTTACCTGGGGATAAAAAGCTAGAAACGAAACAATAAATATGTTTGGATCATTAATAAACGTTTTGATTCTTGACGTCGTTCTAGGTAACATGACGCAATCCTATCGCTTTGAATGTTTTCGGTACGTTGTAACTTGTTACAATTCATCGATACACGGCCAGATCGTACATCATTCGAGCAAACAGAATGAAACAGTTTATAAAGAGAAATGTTTGATAGCGAAGTTTTTGATAGTAAATAACCGCAAGTTTATACAATATTGCAACATTTAAACTCTATGTCGATTCACGGGATAATCGCAGACAACGAGACAACAGTAGCGGATTGATTACTGGCGAATAAGTAGATAATTTTTCGTCGATAGTCGATTTCCGAGAGCAAGCTCTCAGAGAGTAAGCTGTACTTCAAAAGTTGCATAATGCAAACGCAATTGTTAGTGTATGAAATTTAAAATTGCTGCTACTGATATTTTCCTTTCATTCAATACAATTAAAAAACACTGAGTAGAATATTGCTGACTTGCGCAAAACGAGTTGCATAGCTTTCTCTATGGCGAAGTTTCCCGTTATGATCAACGAGCTTAATCTAGCTAGAGCTCTTATATTCCAAAATACCCCCGTAGCAGCAAACCTGCATACTCAGCGAATTTCCAATGCATATAATATTATCTTAATACCACATAAAGCCACATACCAAGTTTCATCTATATACATTCATAAATAAACGATTTATGACATTTTAATTATTCTCTATAAGAAGAACATGGCGGCTGAGTATGCAGGTTTGCTGAAATAAAGAACACTAAAAATAGGTTTTCATACAAATATCAATATAACTCAACTAGGTGAAGCCACATACCAAGTTCTATTAATTTATGTTCATAATTAAAGGAGATAACAGTTACTTATTCTCTATAAGAATAACATGGGGCTGAGTACGCAGGTTTGCTGCTACGGGAACTATCGGCCAAAAAATGGGTTTTTGTGCAAATATCAATAGACCACAATGAAATGAAGCAATATACCAAGTTTCGTCAGGATAAGTTAATAAATAAGCGAGATATGCAATTTTTCTTATCCTCCATAAGAATAGCATTCGACAACGTACTGTGTTTAGCACTTTCAATATCTCAGTAACCAATTGATGTAGAGCAATGATTAAAACACCAAATTGTGCGTATTTTAAAGCTGATTCCAATGGAAAAAAATTAAATTTCACTTTTTAAAAAAATATGTGTAAAAGACTCAAAAACCCATTTTTGGGGTACTAAACCCCCCCCCCAAAATACCCCTTCGGATGGGTCGATCTGTCTGGTTTTTGAACTTATAATTTTCAGTAAAAAGGGCTACTAATATAATTATTTGAAATAAAATAATTGAAACCAGGGTACTGTGTTTAAAATAATATATATATATATATATATATATATATATATATATATATATATATACACAGTTTCAAACGAATGGTGTTTTTGGGGTCTGGGGACCTCAAAACGAAAAGTTATCATGGTCCCGGGCCTAGGTCTTACGATGCCGACTACGGTAATAGCTTCTTCCCTATAGGGGAAATTCGCTAAAAAAGACTTTACTTGTTTATCCCCAGACGGGTCCTCTAGATATATTAAGCTCGTCGAGTATCTTTACGACGACGTTTAAAGCAGTGACGACCTGACGACGGATTCAAGAAGGCATCGCTTAGTTATCTCTATTATTTATTTATACAGATTTCATCGTTCGGATGTTATTTGATTTTGTTAAATTTATATGTTTTTAAAATCGAACCGAAAAGGAAGGAAAGCATGAGATATAAATTCTTAAAAAAAACGAAGCCGATTGTGAAGTTGCCGATTGTTTGAAATGCAAGCTGACACTTTGTAGTCTGTTTGCATTCCGGTGTCAAACTAGGTTAAACAAAGTTTCTAATTTGCAGTAAACAAAATAAATTCAAACTAGGCCTAGTTAGTAAATTTATAAAACAAAGGAATTCTGTGGTTATGGAAGTTTTTGGTTAACTCAAACAGAGCTGAAGCCCTATACTGAGTCATTCTTTCAGTAGGGTCTGATTGCCTATGTTGTGCTAGGCCTCTAGTATGTTGTGATGCCTGCTTGCTATCAACATCGGTGATTCCGGTCTTTTAAACAGGCTGTAATCATATTAAAATGTTTCCTTGTTGTTTCTTTTGCCTGACCATATGTTTATGTTTGTTTTTTTACCAGGCCTACACCCTGATAGGATAAGGTGTGGTAGCATAATAACAAGGATTAATGATAGTCAAGGTGACATTACATGATTTGAGTAGCCTAACGTAGGCCTACTGTTATTAAATTGCCCATAATTTTATCTTATACCTATAAACCCAGAATGCATATTTCTTGTATTTTTCACTGCATAGATGATAATATTCTCGAAAGTTCCAACTTGAAAATATGGTAGTTTTAGAGATCGGGGTAAAGTAGGCTAAATATCCGAATCCGAAAATTATCCGATCCGAAACCCTTACTATCCGATCCAAACTTAAGCTATCCGAACCGAAACCGATCCAAACTAAAAATTCACTATTCACACACCTCTAATTAAGAACATAAATTAATAAAACTTATATTTTATATTTTGTGCTCTTTGTTGCAGCAAACCTATGTATTCAGCCCCCTTGTTATTCTTATAATTAAAAATATAATAATTATAATAATTAAAATGTGAAATATTGCTTATTTATAAATGTATATCAAAGAAACTTGGTAAGTGGCTTTATGCGGCTATTAAGACATATATATGCATTGGAAATTCGCTGAGTACGCAGGTTTCAATTTAAACTATGGCACCAATACTCAACTTTTCTTTTTATACATATGTTATAAAAATGTGCAATGTTATACATTTCTTAGAGTTGAATTTATGTTGTTATTTATTATAGGCCTACGTACAAATAATAAATGTTAGTACATGTTAGAGAGTTAACTTTGAGTTAAAAGTTATTTTTTCGAGTGTCACCAACAGGCGACCCACATAGTTCACCCTCTCTTGTTACTGTTGTATTTTTATAATAATATTTTTTAGAAACTGAGAATGAATATAGTCACATATTTGTTAACTGATTATTTAACTAGATTTTGTTTGGAAGATAATCTTTCGTCCTTTCGTCTTGTCAATCTCATCATTCCTAAAGATAGTTTTCGTTATGGCCTATTTGTATAAAAAACGCATCCATCTGTCTATGAAAATAGCTTATATTGATGTTGTATGTATATGAATTTTGTTGGTATCTGTTGTTGAGTGACATTTGTGTTCTTTTTAACTTTTGAAAATTACTTGACTGTCATAATATCATTAATATACACCTATTTCTAAACCGAAAAGTAAAAAATAAATTCCAGAGCCAGAATTTAAATGGATCCAGTTTTGTTTCCACATCTGATCGAATTTAAGTTCACGGTCTCAAGATGAGCAGATTGATGGGCAGTTTTTAAGGCTGACTGCTGAGCGCCAAAAGGGATTTTAAAAATAGGAATAGGCCCGCATTATTTGTTTTGGGTGTTGGCTATATTCATACAAAATTTCTGCCTAATGGGGTTTTGAAATATTATGTGTGATTTAGCACAATAAAACTGCAGATTTATTATTAGGGCACTAGGATTAGGTTATTGAAAATTAATATTTTAGTCAAACATGAATTTGCTATTGGAGGCAAATTTGTTAAGCTTCAAGGAAGATATATATTTAGTAGTGATGTGTCAAAACCAAAACTCGAATCTCAAAACCACCAAAACTTTGAAAAAGTTTCGGTTTCGGTTTGTGGATTATTGATTTTTTATTTGTGAAAGAACAACTCTAACCAAAGTTTATAATTAAGCTACAAATAATTGGTTCACTAGTAGTTCTGAAACTAATATTTTTCTAGGATACTTCGAGAATTGCATTAAGTTAACTGGTTTATTTGGAGTAACTGGATTTATTTTTCATAACCATACCCAGGCAAGTAAATAGGGTTTCGCGATTTGAGTTTCGAGATTCGATTTTGTAAGTTTCGGTTTCGAGATTCGAAATTTCTGGTTTTGACCATCACTAATATTTAGTCTAATAACTATTACTGTATAATGTTCAAACATTACATTAGTTTTATTACCCTCTTCCTCGATAGTTTTTTAAGTCATTAACGTTTTCCCCAGTTATAGGCCGAGGCGGGGAGCAAATAAGCAGGCTTCAATCGGAATCAGGATGTAAAATTCAAATGGCCCCTGACTCAGGTGGTCAGCCAGAGAGGGTCTGCACACTCACCGGAAACGCACAGGCCATCAGGTAAGCAACCACCTAGTTTTATTTGCTGTTCAAAGTTATAGCTAAAATGTTTTCAATATACTATGAGTGTGTGAGTACTAGAAAACTCCCAACTTTTTAATAGGCTACTCAAACTTGACTTAAGGATAAATCTCACAAAACAGTATAATTTTAAGTCCTGCACAATATATGAACAAATAAATCAATCATTTTTCTGTAAAATTGTGTTTATTTATTTACCTGAACACCTTTCCCTCTGTCCATAATTGTTTAAGACCATAATTTTTATTATTTATTTATTTACGCAAGCTTTTTCAAATAAAAACGGTTGAGTAACGGTTTCTGAATCGTCGGCTATTAATACATTCTAAAATGATTGAAATACAACAATATTGTTGATATAACAACAACTGAAGACATTAGCAAAGGCCTACAAAAGAAATATATTCGTTTTGAATGTCCTACTATATATGTTTTTGATTGTCTCCAAACTACTGTATGTCAATGACTGCCAAGTTGCAAACCCTACCTGGGTACATTTTGATCTTAATCGGGTCAATCTTGGTTATCTTCTCAACTGAATAATGGAATATCGGTTGTAGTTGATGATAGGATACCCTGGCTGCTATGATGACCAGACTACTTAATATACATAGTGCTAGTCCTTAATACTTGACTTAACAGATCGTATCACTGGCTGTAATTGACAATACACTTACCGGTGATAAAAACAAATCCACATAAATGACTGTTAATTGTGGCAGACCACCTGCATCTGCATATTGTCCATAGACAGGGTGCTATGGGAAATTGGAAATTAATTTTACTGAGAAAATATGGATTTATACAAGAAGGGAATTTTAGCAGTAATCCAGGAAATTATGTATAAAATGTCCTAATTTGCCATTTTTGGTTGATTAAATTATTTGCATTTTTTGCTTATACAATTCGATTGACTCTACGATTTTGGCCTATAAACACAGCCCAAATCGTTGTTTGGCTTTAAATCGCTGTTTTTGGATGTTAAACAGATCAAATGGCCGATTTTAGCTGATTATCGCCCTGGTCTATGTTTTTGGGCTGAGAGTTGTGATTTGGCTTTATTTATTGCCAAGAAAATGTGGTCCGATTGCTGTTCTTCTGAGTGTTCTTTCAGATCTATTAATCTCGGTTAGCTCGCCACGTTTGGAATATAATTCTGCTCGGTCATCATTTCTAGCTGAATAACAAACATCTTTTATTAGCTCGAAACAATTTTATACAGCTAGTTTGAAAACATGAATTCTCTTGGGGGCCTGACAAGTAAAAAAAAAATAATAAATCTGATGAAAAAATGGGGTCTCTCAAGGCAATACCTGTTATTAGAATCCCATCCCTTAAATTGAAACCATGTAAGCAAAAAACAACAAATCTAAAATGTAATAAGTACAATCTCAATTAAATATTGAATACAAGTGATAACAAGTCAAATAAATAAAAATAGCATATATGCTATACTCATCGAAAGAGGCTGCTAGGTTACTTTATACTGCCCGAAAATACGTAACGATTATAAAAACTCACTTGGAAATAATCTAACTTGAAAATAACTGAAAAATACATATCGTTCTCTAAATCATTGCTATTGTTGTTTTAGTAAAATTCTAAATAAAGAAATAACTTAATGCTTGGAAAACAGAATTTCTAACTCAATTTTTTATAAAATGCCTAACTGTTTCCTAAAATCATAAATTTTTAAATACTTAGATTTTCAAATAATCAAATGTTTTGTCCTTTTAATAATGAATTTCCACTAACCTGTGTACTTATGTTTTTGTTTTAGCCGAGCCAAGGAATTAATAAATGCAATAGTACAACAGAGAAGTAGAACAGAGGGAACAGGAGGTGCCAGACTGGACGACATGAACATGGGAGGAGGGCCACCGAGCTCACATGTAAGTCAAACAATCCTCTCACTGCCATCCATCCATCCATCAACCCCAGTTGTTGTCCAATGATGCAAAAGTTCATCCTTGCTCGCATATTCCTTTAACAGGAAAGTGACGAAAACTTACATGGCCATAATCAGCTCTGAGGACAAATATTGAATCCAAAGTTTTTATTGGTGATAAAACTGGGGCAGGCTTACATTTTCATTCATGTTCCAAAGTACTTTCCTATAGTTATCAAAAACCTAAGTTCCTATAGTTACTATAAAAATCAATCTTAACTATCCTTTTACTTGATTCATTCACTGCTTTATGAATGGAATCAAGGGGTTTGTTATTGTAAATCAATTCAATTCCATGTTAATATTTACTTATTTATTAGTGTACAAAATTAACATCACCAAAAAAAACCCCTCCATTCTTTGTTCAAACTTATTTTTTATGGTCTAAAAGTAGGGGTGTGCGAGTAGTGATTTTATGGATCGAGTCGAGTAGTGCCAATTATTTTTGAGTTTTGAGTATTTTCGAGCGAGTATTTGCCATAAGGTGGAAGTTTAAAATATGGTAATGGGATTTGAATACCACACTAGATTTGATAATCTAAACATGGTTTATAACTAATACATGAGAAGCAATACAAAGTTTTAGCCAGTACAATCAAACTGGATTACGTATTGACAAGCAAAATGCGGTTTGACATTAGTTTCCGGACGATGAAACACGGTCCGGTTGTCATTTGGCCAATATCACCTGGTCCATACATCTCCTATAATCAATATTAGATAACGAAATTGTTAGTTGCGGGGTTGCGGCCGATATTAAGTGGTCGCCACTTTTGCCGATATTATGTTTACCGTTGTCATTTACGGCCGAAATTACACGGTCCGATCGTCATTTTCGATTGCCTTTTGCGGCCGTTACTACGCGTTTTGGCCGGTCGCAATCGTTAGCGATCGTCCAGAAATCGGCTATAAATACTCGCTCGAACTTTCGAGTATTTTTCAAAACTTCGAGTCGAGTTTGAGTATTAAAATACTCGGCTGAAAACTCAGAATTTTTGAGTACTCGCACACCCCTAACTAAAAGTAGCCTACCCTTAAAGTACTGGAAGCTTAACAGTTACCACCAGCTCATCAAGATATAATGTTGTATCTTTGAAAAGTGGATTTCCTTCCAGTATAAAAGTGGGCCTATCTGTGTTTATTAGTCTGGAAATAATTTAATTGGTTGGTTGATGATTAATGATTAATATTTGTATTTTAATACCTTATACCAAATACCCTATTTATTGCCACAGTATTTAAGATACTGAGATTTACATCATCCAGCTCATCATTTAAAATTACGTTCATCATTCTAAAATAAGCACTTTTTTCGATATTTATTTAGTTTTAATTTGTGTGTGTATTAATTTGTGTAGCAATGAAACAAACACCCATCAGTTTATTAAAAGGTGGACTAAAAGTTACTTGAAGTAAATTTTGCTATGTATAATTTTATACTTTCAATATTGGTCATCTTTCATTCACTTCTATATTCACTAGCCCTACTTTAATAGGCCTAAATAAATTTCTACAGTGCAAAAATAACAAAATAAGTACTGAAAAGGAACATTTATTGCGACCAATTGTTGCTAGTAATTAACTGTTTTCTTTTAATAAAGGCCTAAAGTAGAAATATAAGAAAAAATAACATAAAGGAAGAGAACTACAAATTTTAAACTAGACCGATAAGCCCGAATGTAGTTATTACCGTTTTTATAACAGCCATAATAAACAGAGTGTATTTCAAGATGTACCCTCCATGTAACCAAATATTTAGGCCCTATTCCATGAAGTTACCAAAAATACAGTAAGCCTATCTATTCAACTGATGGTAAATAGTAAATTTAAGGTTATCCTTTTAATATAAGTTAGTTAAATCAGGACACTCAGCAGCTAACCATATTGTAAATATAATCACTGTAAACTATCATTTTATCTTATTGAAGTCACAGAAATAAATTATCCAATAATCGTAGGCCTGGCTTACGTTGTATCTAACTTCTATCACCTAATAGACTTGACCTATTATATCTGCTTCTGAAACAGAAGGTTTCAGAAGCAGAAGTTCCTGGTGGAAGAGGGTCGTCAATGCAGTCTTCTTCCATCAATGATTTAACATCTTGATAGCCTATAATTTAAAAATGAAATGATTTCAACTGACGTTTATTCACAGATTCAAATAATCCTGCGGCGTTAACAATATATGATTTTAATCACACAGCTGTAGCTAAACAAAACACTGCGCCAATTTAATTGTGTCTTACTCTTGGTTAGGCGAACATAGAGTATAATAAAGTAGAACCTTATAAATAATATGACCACCGATAGTATAACGTTTGTGACACAACCATTTAGAATTTTGATAAAATCCATTGATCTTGTGAATCTCGCCATTAGTGATTTTGATTTGTAAATTATTTCAACAGCGATGTGACAATATTTGTTAACTTTAATAACTACAGTATAATTACTGTTGTATTTCTATTCGCTTTATTTCTTAAGAACTTTAGATTCTACATCAATTGACGATTTTTTAACAATACAATTTTTGGAGAGTACTATTTCGGTTGCACACATAAACGCCGTAATGATTAGTCGTTCATCACCTACAACCTTGTCCCTGGTCATTGGTTACGCTAATTCATTATTACATAATTACATTATAACCATCTTCCCTCTTAAGACAGTTTTACAATCAACAGTGTTGCCAGACGTGATTTCAGACGCCAGGAAATTATTATTGTCTAATGTGCGAAATTGTAAGTTGCAGTAAAGACTGTACCGCTGCAACAGTTAGAAAATGTGTTTTAATGGATTTTAGTTTTTTGCTAGGGTACTTTTTCTGGAGCAGTAGGGTGGTTGTATTAATTATTATTAACCGTGAAATATTGCACAACTCAACTGGGCAACGGCAACTTTGTACTGCAAGCAGAATTGTGTAGATGTCCACTTAATATGATTTTTGAGCGTAGAGAAAGTAGATCCATTGCATTGGTTGATCAGATCAACAGTTTAAAACATTTATACTTTTATATTTCATTATTTTTTTTAAACGAAAGACCGAAAGCACAGCATTGCTGGATTATATCTTCTGTTATGGAGCTCTACCAATGCAAATTACGAGAATTCTAACATTGATTATTGAAATTTTTGCTTCAAATTTGCTTTTGTAAAACAACTCTTTTCACTAGTTGGCGATTTAAATTTTTGGCTCAAACTTTCAAGCTTTATTGCAAATCTCGAGCTGAGCCAAATACTGTAATATTTGGCTCGAAAAAGCTCGAAGCTCGAATACTCGCACACCCCCATAATAAATAAACGTATCAGTAACTAATTAATAAATAATAAAACAGATTTATTATCACTAAGATACAAATGGCAAATAGGGAAATAAAGTTCTTTAAACTTTAGGGACAGCATTTTCCCTGAAAAGAGATTTCCCTCTAATGTATTCACACCAATCACCATCTTTATTCTTATATTTTTCTATTAAAATAAAGTCATCGTCACGAAAGTGTTTAATGCAGACACAATAACGGTTTGTCAGTGTCTAGTCTGATCTTTGTATTACGCGAAGCCACAACTCGCGATGTGTCCGGTCTATTGGAAATAAAAAACATTGAATATATCCCTAGTTTTAAATTAACATTTGTAATTATTTTTACATCCAAGAACCACAAATGTATCAGAAATAATGCCAAACAAAATTAAACCTCAAGATTTGACATTAACACCACAAAACTAAATAAACAGTCAGAGCGTGCCGAGTTCGCCATTCAATGCAATGCTACAAGCCGGAGGGAGGCAGTGGCCCTATTGTGTGACGTTGCCAGTTTTCGCTCGCCGCAGCCTTGTACTAGAGACAACTACGATAAAACACATCTTGGTCTTAGTTTTTGGCTTATATGATGGACAAACGAGTGATTAAAAAATCAAAGTTTTGATAAAAAATACTTTCTGGTCACTATTTGGCCTTTCAAAGAAGGTAGGCCTATGTGTGTATTTTCCGCTAGTAAAATATGGTCAACTTTCTGAAATATGATTAACTACGGCTATATTGCTGTATAATCGGAGACCAAATTAACTTTTTGCCGATAAAACAGTTAAATTAGCTATTTTTGGCGATGTAAGACATTCCAAACAATAATTTTGGGCAATAACTCATTTTGCAGTCAATGTTTTAGTTCTTTAAAATGCAGTCTGCCTGTCTTTTTCTTCCAATTTGATGTGGTCCATTTTCCGTTTTTGGATAGTAAAAAGAGATAAGTTGGCCATTTTTGCTGGATAATACATCTCGGTTGTCATTTCGGTCCGATAAAACATATTCCAGTCTTCTTTTTCAACTCACAAAATGCAGTCAGATCATTGCTATTTGCCAAAATATATTATTGCAGTAAACTGGTTTACATACCCTAGTGAAAGTTTTGATCTTTAAGAATCAATGAAGAGATCATCTCAAAATCATGGTACAATTTTGTTTAAGCTGTGACTCCAATTTGAATAACTATATAAATAACTTTAAATCTGTAACACTGACCATTTATAAACTTAGGTACACCTTAGTGTTGCCCCTTTTAGTTAATTGAGTACCTCTCCTTTAAATATATAATGAAAATCGTTAAATTAAATTAAGTTTGTAATTGTAACATTGGATTTGCATCTAAATGTCACGTCTGTGTCAAAAGAATGGATGTTTTGATTGTTAGGTTTAATATTATGTGTTTAATGTGAGGTAACATAAAACATTATGTTAATTCACATTAAACACAATTAGTTTTGAAAAAATAAGTTAGTACTCATTTTAAGTTGAAAATTCTGTCTGATTCCTTTATAATAACGTCATTGCAGTTTGAATTTTCACAGGATGAAGATGATGGCCCCTCTAATATACCGCCTTTTCCATTTGGCAACAGAAATACAGTAAGTGTTATTTGTTTATTTTTTAATATTTAAAAGTGTAACACTCAAGTGTTAAGTTTAGTAATAGTGTAGTGAAGTGTAACTTGAAGAAATATGTGTACTGTAGTTGGTTCGCTGAATAATCAACCTTAGAGACCTTATAGATCTTTTTCAAGATATATGCAACACACGGTGTGTGTTATAACAGATATTTACTAGCCCCGCTGTCATTTGGTGTTGGCTGCTTTAGTCTAAGTTATTAGGAACAGTTTTACTAATAATTTTGATAGGTAATCTTGTACAATGTTATATGAAGGTCACTTATTTAGTAGCCTAACTTTAAAAGACCATAAAAGAGCCATAGGGCTATGACATCGTACTGTGTTTGGTAAATACACATTTTCTTTAATAACTCGGTAAATATTTATGCTAGAATGACGAGAGAGGGCTTAAAACTTTCGCCTCGCTAATTCTCATCTTTTTACATGCTTTGATTTTACATCTGGGGCTTTTCTGACCCTTTTATGGCCCAAAAACTTGAAATTTGAAAGATTAATCCCCCAAAAAAGGGGTTTAAAGTTTTCCGATTGTTTTGCCCAACAAACTTGTCCAACTGATAACAGAAAGGAACGTCCCTACCAAATTTGAAGTAAATCGGATAAAAAATGCGACCGCTAGAGTGCAAACCCATATATATATAAAAAATTTTGAACGACCCCCCAAAACATGTTCAGGGGGTCATGCTAGGAACTTCTGTGGTGGTCCCGGGCTTAAGTTTCACCGTGCGGGTCATGCTAATAGTTCACTTTCCAAAGGAAATTCACTAATAATCTATATAGCAGAACTCCACTAATCTGACCTCGGATGGTCCGACTCCTCTCTTAGTCCGACCGTGCTGTTACCGGTATTTGTTATTGTTTATGTATCCGGTACGCTGTTCTGTTTAGGTCTTCTGTCGATGACTCATCATTGACGATGTAATTTAGTAGCCCATTGACAGTTGATACTGTATTTATGATTTACATTAATATCAATCTTAACTTCTTTTAGCGAATTTCCTCTATAGGGAAGAAGCTATTACCGTAGTCGGCCTGGTAAGACCTAGGCCCGGGACAGTGCTAACTTTTCATTTTGAGGTCCGCAGACCCCAAAAACACCAATCTTTCAAAACTGTATATATATGTCCGTGGGTGCGATAACTCTCATAAAAAATGTCCGATTTTGATGAAATTTTCTATAAACGTGTAAAGCAACATTTATGACGTGAAGTTTGAAAACCAGACAGATCGACCCATCCGAAGTGGTATTTTAGGGGGGGTTTTGTAACCCAAAAATGGGTCTTTTGAAGTTTTTACATGTAATATTTAAAAAGTCAAATGTTTTGTTTTCACCATTGATTCAGCTTAAAAAAACACAATTTGGTATTTTGATCATTCCTCTACGTCAATTGGTTACAGAGATATTGAAAGTGCTAAACATAGTACATTGTCCAATGTTATTCTTATGGAGGATAAGACAAATTTTATATCTTGCTTATTTATGAACATATACTAACAAAACTTAGTATACAGCTTCATCTGGTTGTGTTCGATTGTTATTTGCACAATAAAAAAGCAATTTTTACTGATGATTCCCTTAGCAGCAAACCAGCGTCCTCAGCCCCCATATTGTTCTTATGGTAAGTAAGTAAAATGTAACGTCTCCCTTAATTATGAACATAAATTAGTAAAACTTGGTATGTTATATTGATATAACACCTTGTTGAGTTATATTGATATTTGCATAAAAACCCATATTTTTGCGTACCTTGGTGCATAAAACCACCACCTCCACCTAGTTGAGTTATATTTATATTTGCATAAAAACCCATATTTTTGCATACCTTGGTGCATAAAACCTGCTTATTTTGTTATATTTCCCCAAGGTATTCTTATGGAAAATTTTTAAAATGTTATATATCACGTATTTACGAATGAATATTGATGTGGTATGTGGCTTCACCTTGTTGAATTCTATTTATATTTGCATTACCACCAATTGTTGGTGTTCCTTGTTTCAGCAAACCTACTTACTCATCCCCATTGTTATTCTTACGGAGAATGAAGTTATATATATCGCTTATTTGTGAATATATTTTTATGAAACCTGGTATGTGGCTTTATGTGGTATTAAGACGTATATTATGCATTGGAAATTCGCTGAGTACGCAGGTTCGCTGCAATGGGGGTATTAATTAATATATATGTTCTTTTATTAATATTAATTTATGATAATCTGTAAAACTGTGTATACATTTCAATATTTTCAGTTTAAACTAATGTTTTATCATGTTTTCCTGTAGCCTAAACAAATTTATTTTTTGATAATCTGATAATCTTTTAGTGTTCCGACCATCCTCTCAGTCCCGTTGAACGAACTAGTAGGGTTCTACTATATAACTTTTCTGTCCACTACTTATTTACAGGAATTTATATTGTAATAAATATGTCTGAGTAGGCCTATGTCCTTTATTAACGTTGTATATATTACTCTGTATATTCTTGTATAAACATTTAAGTTTCTGTTCTGAAACTGGAATAAACCATTATAGTTATTAAAATAACAATGATTTTAGGGAATGTTAGGCTCATTTTAATTTGTACTATCCGTAACACTTCGATAACACTTTGATAAACAGAAACCTATGTTCATTGATACATATACAGCAGTGGTAAGAGTCCTCTTCTTTCCACTATTTAAATGCAGTAGTTTAATTTTTTTTCACTTTTCTAAATAAACCATAAAAACAAACAAGTAGTACAAGAAAAATATGTACCAATTAAGTTACAATGCAATTTCAATCAAAGTTTTTTTAAATCAGTTTCTGAAAGGTATTGTGAAAAAATACTGTATTCTACTAATACCCCAAACTGTACATTAGTTGCTTTTAAGTAGGCATTTTCTGTATATTTGTTTGAATTTTTTTATGATAAATCAAAGCTTTTCATAACATAAAGAGAGGCTTATTGATCAAATGTTAATTCATGTTTTTGATAGCAAATGTAAATATTACTTTAATTTTATTTAACCCTTCATCATCTTTTATTATATACATTTCTTTCTCAGTCGATTTAATATCGGGATGTCTCAAAACTATCTCCGGGGGTTTATATTAGTTTTAATCTGAATTTCTGTGCGGGGCTACTTATTTTGGAAGAATTAAATTATTATATGATGGGAAAAGCTTAACAAAAATCTAAATGAGATTTGTTTAAAGAGTTTCTACTACATACTAATTAAATGGCTATAGGTCAACAAGTTGAAATAATAATCAACAGTCACAGAGCACTTAAACTTTACTCTCTGGGGAACCAACATTGTACATCTCATCGTATTTAATTAGTATAATTAGTGAACTCTTTTGGCCAGTTGTGTAAACTGGGTGTGTTGTGTTTTTTTATGAAGATATAATATTGAAACTGAAATTGAGTGGAAACATTAAATGAGAATTAATGTTAGTTATTTTTCTGTTAAACATGATTAGTTGTTGTATTGTTCCTTTTCTATTAGTTGACATTTATGGTAAACATTTCCATCAGTATTATGAGTTTTCAAAACATTGAAATGTAATTTTCACAGAAGGACGATCGATCAAATGATGATGGCCCTTCCAATAAACTGCCTTTCCAATTTGGCAACAAAACTACAGTAAGTGTATTCAAGTTGTAACACATACAAAATATGGTTCAAAAGTAACAATAGATTCCAGATTTTGAATCAGATTGCTAGATGATTTGGAAGGGATATTTTACCTAAAATCAAAAACAACTCTCTAATCTCAAAGTTAGCAAAAACAAATCTCAACAAACTTTCAATTTAACTCTCTACAAATTGTTCTTACACAAAACCCCGATAACCTTCTACGAAATAGATATGATGATTTTAATAACTGTTTTTAATGGAATCTAAATGTCAACTATTTCTGCTTGAATTATTTCTAGTAAGGAATGTGTAGGAAGCAGACTAAAGTAGAAGTATGTGAGAAAGTAGTATGTAATCTATTGTTACTGTGTCTTGCTCCATGACATTAGGTTTTATATTTAGTGTCTTGTATCATCATCTTAGGTATAACATGTAAGAAATTTACGTAATAAGAGGAGTAAAGTTCACAAGATTTAGTATTTTGTTATATTAAAAAAATAATCTGGATTGGACTGGGTAATTTTTTAAATACTCCCAAATTGTAAGTTTTGCCTGCTGAGCACCAATGATTATGAACTACCTAATCGGTCTCGGAGGCAGAAAGACCTAAACTGAACATGTAACACTGGCCAAAAATTAAGACTGAAAACATAAATTGGGCATGAGGTATGACGCATACATTGGTTGCAAATAATGGTAACCGGACCCAAACAATAGTCAAACCCTCTTTTATTAGTTGACAGCTTTACAACTAAAGTCGGCGTCAATAGAACTGGCGGGTAAAGGTCAACCATTGTAATAGACCAGCTGATATTTCCCAATTTGTTGTATGGAGAAATGATCAGCTGGTCTAGTTCAACATTTGTCCTAGACCCGTGCCAGTTCTATTAACGCCGACTTTAAGACTGGCCAAAAATTGGTAATTACTTACAGTTTTGATAGTAAACTGTAGTTAGACTACGATGTATTGTGCGGTTATATTTAGAGATTTTAACATGTGAAAATGTTGAATGAGACGCCAAATAAAAGAACAATCACTTAATATTTTGCTTTGAACTTTTGTATTTGTTAACAATTTTTTTCTTTTTGATTTCAGGTTGAGATTATGGTACCTGGTCCAAAAGTAGGGTTAATTATTGGAAAAGGAGGAGAGACAATAAAACAATTGCAAGAAAAATCTGGAGCCAAAATGGTGGTTATACAAGATGGACCTTCCCAGGAAAATGAAAAACCTCTACGAATAACTGGAGAACCCCAGAAAGTTGAGGTAGGGCTTCAGAAAGACTAGATATATTAAGCGTTTGAGTTTATTGCAAAACTCGCTTCCTACTTGTTTATGATACCAGCTTAAATTTCCGTTTTCATCCATTGAAGTCTAACCTTTTTTACATTTGCTCATATGTTACCCAATAATATTAGTCTTTGTAACTTCATAACATATTGGGATTTGGAATCTGACCCGTCTTCAGGTGAGAAGAATACATAACAAAGATGATTGTTATTACAGTGGCTTTGGCTTTGCCTGGGTTGAGCCATCAGTTTAGTATTCTAGCATTGACTATATAAACTGAAGGAGACATCCCATCTATATGGCCCAGCTTTCCCACTTTTAGTGTTAGCCAGAATTTAAAGTGGGCGTAGTTTGATGAGGTCAACGACAGATTGTGCTGCTGTCAACTATTTATTTTAGATATTTACATTAGGGATGTGCGAGTACTCAAAACTTGGAGTTTTCAGCCAAGTATTTTAATACTTGGAACTCGACTCGAAGTTGTGAAAAATACTCAAAAGTTTGAGTGACTATTTCCTACCGATTTCCGGACGATCACTAATGATTGCAACCAGCCAGATTGGCATTGTATCGGCCAAAAATGTGTCAAACTGTGTTTTGTTTGTCAATATGTAATCCAGTTTGATCGTACTGGCTAAAACTTTGCATTGCTACTCATATATTAGTTAGAAACCACATGTTTAGATTATCAAATCTGGAATGGTATCCAAATCCCATTACACTATTTGAAACTACCAACTGATGGCAAATACTCGCTCCAAAATACTTGAAACCCAAAAATAATTGGCACTACTTGACTTGATTAAAAATATCACTACTCGCACACCCCTAATTTACGTTAACTTGTAAAGTATCTCTGTCCCAGAAAGCAAACGATAAGGAACTTATGTTTGCTTCCTGACACAACAACTGTTGTGGTATCCCCTCCTTGAGAGGATAAGTAATAGTTGACAGAAGTATACTTTGTTGGTGATTAGTGTAACTACGTCCTCTTTGAATCCTGACACAGAAAACTAGGGAGAATTCTTACAATGGCAATGAGAAGTCTACTTTAGCATTTATAATCAATGATTCTAGGTATTTTGCTCACTTGAAAACAGTTTCAGATCAGGGGCGGATCCAAAGGTCAGGTTTAGGAGAGGGGCAGTCACCAAAAATGCTCCTCCCCTCAGGCCGTCACTGACACCCCCTCCATTATTTATTTTAAAACTATATTAAATTATACACGAATGAAAGTAAAGTTAACATAATAATAGTTCAATAACCTTGTAACTTGCTCAAGAAAAAAATCACTCATTTTCTAAACAAAAAATAACTTCATTTCTGCTGCGCCTGACTGTTAATAAAAATAACAAATATTTAGGCATTCAACTTTTATCTTTGTCATCTGTAGGCATTTAAGAACAAGTAAAATGCCTAAATATCCATTTTAGTAGTTACACACGCGAAAAACTATTTACAAGACTCATTTGAAATCTGAACTATGCAACGAGAGGAGACACTGAAGAATGAGGCTGACTGCCAAGGTCAATAAAAAATAAAATGTTTTACCACATTTGCAAAATGAAATATATACGAGACTGTTTCTAATAGTGTCAATCATATGGTTATATTTATTTTACATATATTTTGTTGTAAAAAATAATGTTATGAAATGGTTCCACAAACTTATGCATTTGTAAATGTTCATTATTTTACAAATAGATACAATAGTTTTGATTTAATGTAACGAAGATGGGAGCGGCAAAATTGGACTCTCGCAACCAAAAAACGGGTTTTCGTGTGGCGACCGTCCCTACCGCCTCTCTCCTTAGATTCACACCTTGTTCAAATATTTTTGGTCTATTCAGTTATGGAAAATGTCTGCAATAATTTCTTAAATAACAGCAATATTAGCCTTTCATTACTAATATTATATACAGGTATTGACAGTTATATTGATAATAAAGAATTTCAATTTACGTTTATATAAATAATTTCAATAGATTTATTGACAATTTCATAAGTTATTTAACGAGCAATAACGTAAAACATTCCCCATAAGAAAAGCTGGGAGATTTTAAAACGTCTGTTTTGGTTTTTATTAAAATATCTGATTACATTTGGTTACTCTGATATGTGTTCCTGCTTTTATGGTTTTAGTTTCCTCAACACATAAAGAGTAAAAGAAAATCAGTTGAGGCAGAGTATTGGAGCAAGGTTAGGGGCAATGGCCCCTTCAAGCCACTAGTTTATATTATTTAGATATCTTAGTTTCATATTTGTGAAATTTACACTCTGCAGTGTGCATAGTCCTATTTATTTTGAAACTGAACTATATGGATTCAAGTGACTTAACACTGTTTTGTTCTATAAGCATTTTCAAATAAATCTTGTTCATTTAGAAAACAATTGGTAAGGATCTAAAGTTTTGGGAAATTGTAAGGGGGAGTAATTTTTTTTCAGACAGGATTTAATTTAACAGGGAGGCTCTCAACTGGGATACCCGGAAATAAGCTGGGAATTAGGTGAACTGGGAATTATGTCATGGGACCGGGGATCTTTTCTCTTGTCACTTGGCGAAATTGCAGCAGTGTTGCAGTACATTTTGTTGCTTTCATTATTTAATAATCAACAGAGACCAAATAAGAGTACTTATTACACTGAACAAACGTTTGTGGAAATTGCTTCAATGCTCTGCTGGCAATACACAGAGATTGAAAAGCTAAAGCTAGTTATTTCAAACATTTTAGTAGTGATGTGTGAATATGATACAAAACAGTAATGTGTTCATGGTACGATATTCGTAACATTGTAGCTCCAATTTAGATATTTCAGTTTGTATCGGCACCTAAAGGCAATATCTTTTGCCAGGAAGTCTATAATTGATTGCCTTTTTTGGAAGAAAATATTTTCAAATGCAGGCACCTCGTTTGTTAATGCTCGTTTTTGAAACAAGCATTATATTAAAAGTGGAAGCTACTGAATTTAACTTTAATTTACTTTAATGTCAATAAAGCAGATATTTTACAACCCCACACTTTTCTTCTAGGGACCATTAATTTGCTCTTATATTTTAGTAGGGATGAGTTGATTATCGATATCGATTCTCGATACCACCGATTCTTGGACTTTGGTATCGGTATCGAGATTCATTCATTCAATGTCGATACCGATACCATCGATACCCCCACCGTTTACCCGCGCTACGAAGTGCATGGGAAGAGATACTCCCGGCGTTTACCCGCGCTACAAAAGGCCTGGGGAGTTTTTGGGTGGGCGGAAACAAATCTTACCTTGGAGAAAGGAAGAGGGATGGGAGGGTAGGGGTCCGGTTGAAAGCAATAAATCAGTCGGCTGACCAACATTATTTATTTGAGTCATTATCTTACAACCAAGTTTTTCCCATTATGAATTTATAATGATTAGTTTTTGTTTTCTATATGGCTATAGCATATTAGTGAAATTAACATTGAATTATGTACAAATTTGCATTCTAAAATTTTGTTGATCATTAACTACAAAATACTACAAAATAATTTTAATTGTACCTAACATAAATTTCTACTGGTAACTGTTTTTAACAATAGTTTTAACAACTATAGGTACTGAAAAATTGTAGGTATCGATAGTATCGGTATCGAGAATCGATAAATTTTGGTATCAACTCATCCCTATATTTTAGCAATAAAAACAAATTGCTTTGATTTCCTTGCATGAAACAGCAATTTACCTAATCTTAATAACTTTTGATTACAGCTTTTTTTAGGCATGTAACCCTAACATTTTCTTGCCAAACCTCTGATGGGAAAGTTGAAAATGTTTGAATTATTGTAAAATAACGTACCAGTTTCAGTGAGTTTTACTCTCTTTCTTAACCAAAACTAAAAGTCAAACACAATTTTCTGAGAAAATGGGTTTGCTGTAAAAGGGGCATTTTCATTTTTTACTGAACTTGAGTGTTTTAATTTGATTTAACTTGGTGTTTTCTTCTTTTTCAGCATGCAAAAGCCTTAGTTTATGAACTCATTGCAGAAAAAGAAATGCAGGTAATAAGAGTCTCTCTGTTAACAGTATAAAGGAAGATTACAATTTGAGATTGTGTTATTGATAAAGTGTTATTAAGGTGCTTTGGTTTAGTATAGTTAGGTAACTCTGCTCATTGCTGAAAACTAACTAAGCATGCCTGTAATTTTTTTATTGTTTATTCTTATTTACTGTAGTAAGTATTACCTTAGAAGTAGGACAACCAGATGAGAACTGAGCAGGCTTGATAAGTAGTTAGTTGTTGATTATTGCACCATTTACATTAAAACCGTCGCCAATGGAAGTCAAAACCTCGAAGACATCTGACATCGCTTGGAGCTCTAATAAAACAACACCTAATATTAAAAGGTGAGCTTTAAGAATTCTCTAGATAAATCAGTATTTGTAAGACAACTTAGGGTTGAGTATGTCGTTAGGCCGGAGATACACAAGCAGATAATCCTCGGCGTTTTGTGGGCTACAAAACCGGGTCTGAATCTGAACCAAGTAGAGTGAATAGAAGTGGGTACACGGGCAGATTTGACGAGGAACAAAGCAGTTGGGCGGACGGCCCGCCAGAAGAGACGGAAAATCAACGTGCCGATCCGCTGCCCGCATGGATACACTGGCTGTCGCAAGCAGTTTCTCGGTCACGGTCCTGTTTGCATGAGTCAGTTAGTACTGACTCACAGTTAGTAGTAGTGGGCACGATCACGTTCTCTAGTGCAGTAAATATGTTTGTGTCTACACTGAAAAATTTGTGTGTGAAATTGAGGCCCCTCTTTATGATATTTGAAACTCAAGCTTGTGGAAATACATGACAATTTAGGCCTATTCATTGGCTTTGCATATAAATTTGTTAGTAAAAAGTTCCACTGTTTTTATATGTTTATTTTTATAAAACTACCGACATGTTTTTTCCCATTTTTGAAATGCAAAAAAAATGTTGACACACCAAACATTTGTTAGTTGCATTTGATAAACAATAATTACAATAACCAGACCAATGGTATTTTTTAGGCAACTGTAAGGACTAAGAGGACTTTTTTATAGCTTTCCAATGTTGTACCCTGTTTGGGGGGAATATAATATTAGGTCCCAATTACCCTGTTGTGGGAAAATGGGTGCTAATCTAAAATACTTTTTAAAATTATTTTTACCGTTTTACCTTTAAAGTCAGTTACTAAGAGTGGCTACACTAATTTTAATCTGTAGTTTTGATTATTTGCCTCCGTGAACAAACCCAAGATTTTTTGTATCCAAGCAACATTTCAGGCCCGGTCGGGCTGACAAACCACGGCGTTTCTTCAGCTCGTGTATCTCCGGCCTTACATTTTGTCTTTGGTTTAAACAATAATTTTATTTTATATACTGACATTGAGTATTTATGTTAATTTATTATTATATAGCTGTTTGGAAAGAATCTCATCTTTTTAGGATTTAAGGTAGGTACAAACACACTACAAGTTACCACTCCAGTCTTACAATGCGCTTTACCTTTATGCAATTTAGTGCAGCTTCAGCTGTAGAAAGTATATTTTCTTCTTTCTGATTCCTATACATCCTCGTGAATACCCTACCTAGCTACCAGTAGCCTATTTGAATTTCACTCATTTAAAACTACAGATTAAACTGTTATTTAAACTGCTTTTCATTGCTGATTTACCCTATCGCATACCAGAGTCTGAACCCCTAAAAATAGTGTAATGTTATTTAGTATTTTGCTTAAGCTTTTTGTTATTACAATATTAAGAGCTTTTATAGACCCCTGATTAAAATTGACCACATTAAGCTAGAAGAATTGAACTTACCAAGGACATAAAATCATCAGAATTGCAAAAAGTCCCCCAGATATAATGTTTGTTAACCCTCCGAGTGGCTGGTCAGATTTTAGCAGTGTTTTTTGTAGTGGCAGGGTCGGTTTAGTGAATTTGTAAACTATTTTTTTTACTTTCTCCCCTTATACATAGTATATGAAAAAAGTATTGTTTTCGTCACAATTTTAGAATTTTAGTTGTTAGTGGAAATATTCGATTTGGTGCTCCCTGAACCCAAAAAAGTGTTTTTTACGTGATGTCTGTGTGTCTGTCTGTCTGTGTGTATCGATGTGTACAGAGCTAGAGCCCTAACCAATGGTCCGATTTTTATAAAATTTGGTATGTAGGTACTAATCCACGATATCTCCAGGCGTTTTTTTTTTTTTTTCATTTTTTATTTTTTTATTTTAAAGGGTAATTATCCCCCAAAAACCGACAAAATGCTTGAAAAATCAAGATTCGTCAAAAACGGCTCTAACGATTTTGATTAAACTTTAGTCGTTTGTAGAACTTTAGTTGTCCAATAAAATGACACCACCTGCATTTCTGTAAAAATTCGGGTTCAGAAATTACAAAACTAAAAATATCAAAAATTCAGTTTTTTGGATTTTTCTTAAAAAAATTAAAAAGAGCTCAAAAACTAAATAATTTAGTATCTTGAATTACTATTCTACGATTACTGGTTGTAGAAAAAATTTAGATTTTCATTTTGCGGTAAACACAGTACGTTGTCCAAGGTTATTTTTATGGGTTATATATAAATTACTACTATTTCTCTCTTATTTACTGATCAATTTAGTTCAAACTTGATATGCTTGTCAAGTTAGCATTGACCAACAGAGGAAATTTGAAATATGTTGCCCCTTACTAACCCTGAGGGGGGGAGTAGGGGGCATTTCCCCTCTTGAATCACGTGTGTAGTAGGGGCGCGCGAGTACTCGAAACTTCGAGTGTTCGGCCGAGTATTTTAATACTTGGAACTCGACTTGAAGTTTTGAAAACTACTCAAAAGTTCGAGCGTGTATTTCCTGCCGATTTCCGGACGATCACAAACAATTGCGATCGGCCAAAACGCGTAGTAACGGTCGCAAAAGGCAATTGCATCACGTAAAATCGGCCGAAAATGACGACCGCGAACTATTGCGACCGGCCAAAACGCGTAGTTACGGCCGCAAAAGGCAATTTTACCACGTAAATTCGGCCGAAAATGACGACCGCAAACGATTGCGACTGGCCAAAACGCGTATTAACGGCTGCAAAAGGCGATCGCATCACGTAAAATCGGCTGAAAATGACGATCGGACCGCGTAATTCACCGTGACTAACGATTTTGTTATTTAATATTGTTTATAAGCAATGTCTGGACCAGGTGATTTTGGCCAAATGACAACCGGGCCCTGTTTCATCGGCCGGAAACGAATGTCAAACCGTGTTTTGTTTGTCAATACGTTATCCAGTTTGATTCTACTGGCCAAAACTTTGTATTGCTACTCATTAGTTAGAAACCATGTTTAGATTATCAAATCTAGGGTGGTATCCAAATTCCATTATTTTAAACTACCAACTGATGGCAAATACTCGCTCGAAAATACTCAAACGTAGTTATTTCAAGTAACCATAGTTTCAAACTGGGTTGAAATAAAAAAATATATTATAAAACTTATTTTATTGCTGAAATACAATATTATATTTCAAACATCAGAAAGAAAACACCGTATCACTCGGTGCAAAGTCCGGGTCATCGTCCGTGTCGTCGCATTCCATCACATCACTATCACCGGCGCCGTTGCTACCCCAACCACCGTCGCTCCATAAATCCGGCTCACTTAACATGGGAATATGCAAAACCCTGTCTATCTCACTCTCATCTAGTTCTCTACTCATTATTACTTCATGTAAAAATGAAACGCTAACTCACAAACTAAATCGCAAACTCGCTAAAAAACATGTAGACGCGTTGTCGTGCAAACGTGGTTACGAGTACTGGGTTAGGTTTGAGAAGGGTGGTAGTAGGAGTAACGCGGGAGCGTGGAAAGGGCGCGAACATTACAGCTGTAGCCACTTTCCACGCGAAAATGTAGTGTTGCCAACTGAGCAAAGTAAAATAGTTGAAATACACTCTCGTTTATATGACGGTCCGATTGGGTCGGCACCAATTATTTGAAGCAAAATATTGCTTAAAATGTTTACTGCCGACCCGATCGGTCCTAAATTTCCCCCACCCCTAATTTTAATTTTTTTTTCAAAATCATTACTAATCTAAACAAGTGTAAAAAAAACAATATAACTCAAATACAAAGTAACATAAGGTTTGGCGATACAGCAATCACGCTAGAAATGAGCGTGGCATTTGAAAAAACTCAGAAAATTTTAAAAAAGTTTTCTAAATTTCAATAGCAAAACTTAACTATAAGCGAACTAATTCCTTTAGGTGATAATGATAAATGTAAAATTGGTTTCTAATTTGTTTCCCTGTATAGAAATATATATAATTTATAGGAAACTAAATTTGATATATGAATTTTATTAAATAACTTAGTCAAAAACGGCCATCTGGACTTGTATCAGTTTCAAATGCATAAAAAATACCCATAACAATAAATAAATCTTAATAGAACCTGATTTTATTTGAAGGTTATAAAATTACAAATAAAATGATAGTAATGTACAGACTAAATATTTAGTTTCATAATATAAATATGCAAGAAATTGTAGAATTTGGTTTTGGAAAGCCAACTTTTTTTATCAAAGTGAAATAAATTAGTTTTTTATACCTAATTCTGTCTAATGAACTATAGAATATGATTCCTTGGCTATTACCCTACAAGAAAATATATAGTTACGCATAAGAACACACAAAAATGTATAATAAAAGCAGTCGCCAAACAAACGTACTGATGCTCGTCAGTAGTACAGTTGCAGTGCAACACAACTCTGCGAGAGATGCTCTTTCCTTTGTCTGCAAATACTTCAATGTTCTTTCCTCTTTCATATGATATAACAAACAACCTTACATGACTGTAAAATACATGTAAATCGCGTTATTCAATTTGAGAATTTATTGTCGATTGCCAATTCCAGCTAACGTAAATCTTGACCGATTTGTAAACTATCAGTAGTTTGGAATGTTTATATTTCGACATTCTATCGAATCCCACTAAATACCCCCGTAGCAGCAAACCTGCGTACTCAGCGAAGTTCCAATGCATATATATGTATCTTAATACCACATAAAGCCACAGACCAAGTTTCATAAAAAAAGATAATTAAACGATTTATGACATTTTAATTATTCTCCAAAAGAATAACATGGCGGCTGAGTATGCGGGTTTGCTGAAACAAGGATCACAAAAAATAGGTTTTTATACAATTATCAATAAAAATCAACTAGGTAAAGCCACATACCAAGGTTTATTAATTTGTCATAGTTAACAGAGATAAGATTTTACTTATTCTCCATAAGAATAGCATGGGGCCTGAGTACGCAGGTTTGCTGCCACGGGAACTAGGGTAAAAAATATTTGTTTTTCGTAAATATCAATAGGCCACAACAATATGAAGCAATATACCAAGTTTCGACAGGATTAGTTGATATGATAATTAAGCGAGATAATTTCTCGTATTCTCCATAAGAATAACATTGGACAACGTACTGTGTTTAGCACTTTCAATATCTCTCTAATCAATTGACGTAGAGCAATGATCAAAACACCAAATTTTTTTTAAGCTGAATTTAATGGTGAAAAATAAAATTTTATTTTCTAAAATAAGCCGAATTTATTGGTAAAAAATAAAATATGATTTACTAAAATATTAGATGTAAAAAACTCAAAAAACCCATTTTAGGGGTACGAAACCCCCCCCCCCCCAAATACCCCATTGGATGGAGCGAACTGGCTGGTTTTTGAACTTGTTGCTTTACATGTTTGTACCAAATTTTATCAAAATCGGACCATTTTTTACGAGAGTTATCGCACCCACGGACACATCGCTGTTACCTGCAGCTTCGCTCGCGACAAATTAAAACACATTAAAAATATTAACCTGACCAGAAAGAACTATCAAATCGTTGTTTAGTTTTACCATATGACTTCTTTTGTCGTAACCGACACACAACTATAGCTGGTAATAAATTATATCCTCCCATTTGATTTGTATTAGAACTTACAGGACCCGTGGGGAGGAGCCCTAAGGTTGGATGTGGTCATTATCAGGTCGATATGTTAATGTGATATGTAAGCTATGTTCATACAAAATTTTAGCTTAATCGGTCCAGTAGTTTATCCATGATCGAACTCCAAATATCCTACATCCAAACTTTCACATTTATAATATTAGTAGGATATGTATATATATATATAAATACACAGTTTTGAACAGATGGTGTTTTTGGCATATGGGGACCTCAAAACGCAAAGTTATTATAGTCCCGGGCCTAGGTCTTACCATTCCGACTACGGTAATAGCTTCTTTATAGGGGAAATTCGCTAAAAGGAATATTCATCCCAATTCCAGTGGTACCACTCATTTCTGGATACGAGCAAGATATACCGAGCTATGATTTTTCAAGATGCATCACGATCAGGTGTTGTGCAACACAATGATGGCAAAGTTGACTTTGCGCGGGAATTTCATTCAACTAATTGATCCACTGCTGCTATAAGGTTCACTTATGTAATAAAATGAAAGTTTAGAAACCTCATCTTTCGATAGGTAGAAATTATACCAATTAAAGCGCTTTCACAATGCTTTTTAGGCAGTTACAAAACAAGTGACCGAATTCGACAAGCAATTGTCGATGTCATTTTAACAAAGCACGTGAATTATACAGTTTATTATCGAATGCCATTTGGAGAGTTAACAGTCTGAAATCTACCCAAGTTTTTTTTTATGGATCACGTTTATTTTGTATCGTTTCAAAATTAGATAGATCAGAAGGAGTATTTACTATCCATAAATAAAGTATTCCTATGTTAATGCCTACATTAACAATCTTATCAACCTAATATTATATTTAAAAGTAATTTAATAAATATTAAATCAGCAATAAGTAATAAGTAATACTAGCTGTAATATTGAATTGCTAAATTGTTTTATGTGAATAAAAACTAAAATTATCTAATGAAGGCTGAAGAAAATTGGACTTCATTTTTTTAACCATATAAAATCAAATACTATTACATTTTCCTATTAGTTAAAAAATACTATTAATATTAAAATATGTTTAATTTATTTTGACCCTTGCACACAATACTACGAGAAAGTTGTTAATAAAGTCTGAGATTGTTAATAACTTATCAGAGCCTATATGAAAAACTGTCATATGTCCATATGTCGTCAACAGTAATTTACTGGCAGCAACAAATGAAAAAAAAGCTTCAATTCATTGTTGCAGAAAGTTTACTACTTCAGCAAGATAATATTTGCATTTGTTGGGTCAAAATGAATATAGAGACTGGATTTTAATTTTTCTAGGAACCAAACTAAAGAATTTTAATGCCACACTGTGACTTCTGTGGTATGGAAGTGATGAAAAATCTAATTTAATTTTGAGGAAGGAGTTGTTTGAATTTTTGTCTTACATTAGCAGGACTGCTCATGTTCAGTGCTCATGCAACCATAAAGAAGCATGGTCTGTGCAAATTGATAGGCCTAACATATAAGCCTCCGTTACCATTCTTTTCATGTTTTAAGTTGTACTTGGAAAGGTAACAATTGAAAATACTTAAACAAATTTTGTTTATATTTTAGAATGCTTTTAACCGTGGCGGTGGAAATGGAGGAGGTAATCGAGGAAATTTCGGCAATGACTTCAATGGAGGAGGCGGCGGCGGCGGCCCCGGTGGAGACTCAGTTGAAGTAAGTAACAGATTACTCATTTTATCCTTCAATTAACTCGTTAAATCATATTTAATAACTTTGCCCAGCACAAAACAACGAAAGAAAAGTCTACTCCATCCGACATGCTAAGTCTACTCCATCCAGGCTTTCTTTCAATGGGCTTTCAACTAGGGGAGTGCGAGTAGTGATTTTTTGAGTCGAGTAGTGCCAGTGTTTTTTTAGTTTTGAGTATTTGCCATCAGTTGTTTAAAATAGTGTAATGAGATTTGGATACTACCCGAAATTTGATAATCTAATCGTGGTTTCTTACTAGGGATGAGTCGATTCTCGATCCCACCGGTTCTTAGACATTGGTATTGGTATCGAGATTCATTCGTTCAATGTCGATACCGATACCATCATACCCCCGCTGTTTTCCCGTGCTACGAAGTGGCACTCCTGGCATTTACCCATGCTACAAAAGGTCCGGGGAGTGTTTGGGCGGAAAAAATCTTACCTTGGAGATAAGAAAGGAAGAGCGATGTGAGGGGAGGGGTTGGGTCCGGTTGAAAGCATTGAATCAGTCGGCTGACCGGCATTATTTCTTTGAGTCGTATCTTACAACCCAGTTTTTCCCATTATGAATTTATAATAAATAGTTTTTGTTTTATATATTGCTATAGCATATTAGTGAAATTAACATTATGTACAAAATTGCATTTTAAAATTTTGTTGATAATTAACTACAAAATACTACTAAATAATTTTAATTGTACCTAACATAAATTTGTAGCGATAACTGTTTTTAACAATAGGTTTATCAACTATAGGTACTGAAAAAACGTAGGTATCGATGGTATCGGTATCGAGAATCGATAAATTTTGGTATCGACTCATCCCTATTTTCTTACTAATACATGAGTAGCAATACAAAGTTTTGGCCAGTAAAATCAAACTTGATTACATATTGACCAACACAAAACAGTTTGACATTCGTTTCCGGCCAATAAAACGACCGGTTGTCATTTGGCCAATATCTGGTCCAGATATCGTTTATAATCAATATTAGATGACAAAATCGTTAACTAAGGCCCGATATTAAGTGGCCCGGTCGCCACTTTTGTTGATATGTATACCGTCAACATTAATGGCCGAAATTACGCGGTCCGAGCCGATTTTACGTGATGCGATCGCCTTTTGCGGCCGTTACTACGAGTTTTGACTGGTCACGATCGTTAGCGTCGCGTCATTTTCGGCCAATTTTAAGTGATGCTGTCGCCTCCCTTGGCCATTACTACGCAATTTGGCTGGTCGCAATCGTTAGCGATCGTCTGGAAATCGGCGGGAAATACTCGCTCGAACTTTCGAGTATTTTTCAAAACCTCGAGTTGAGTTTTAGTATTAAAATACTCGGCTGAAATCTCGAAGTTTCAATTACTCGCACACCCCTACTTTCATCATACACATTTACACAAGGAAACTTACTTAACATACCTAAATCGTTATTTAAGAAATTATTGCGGCAAATGCCATCACTGCTTAGAGGAAAAAGAGTTTCACAACGTTTCATGAGCTTTTATGTTCTGACATCTAATTTTGTTATGTTTTAGGTATTCTTCTCCTGAAACCGATCTTATTACAGATCCCAAAACAAACCTAATCCATGAAACTTGTTTTTCTCGAATCAGTGATGGCATATTTTTGTATAATTCATCCATTCTTGTAGTTTTCAGCCAAGTTCCATTTGTAAGTTTTTGCTAGTAAAAATTTTGGTCGTTCTTTCAGTCCACAAATTGTAGTAAAATTTGCTTTTTAGCAGAAATTGCTGATTTTGGCTAATAAAAAACTTGTTCCGGTTGAGATTGGATTGTTAATTTTTAGGGATGGGAAAATTAGGGTCTCCATTGCTTCTAGTTTCTATGTTTTCTGTTATTTATATTCATAATTGTTGAGTAAAGTTTTGTATATAATTTAATATTTGGTTTAATTCCTTAATATACTGTATTTAAAAACAAAACATTTTTAATTCATAATCAAGAGATTGTTCCTTTTCTGACCCAATATGTTGAACAGATGATTTAGACCTGTTCCAAGGCTACAATATCATCTCTCCTCACTCCCATCACCCACCTTTCTTTTACATCTAGGTTTTTGTCTTCCCTCCTTTTCTTCATTTATGGATAGCCATAGGATTTTTATTTTATCACTTATTTTGTTCACATTGATTAGCTTATCTTTGCTTGTTTGTTTATGCAGTTAACTTTTCCATCCATTTTGAGGTCGAGTTCTTTCCCGAACTTATGGTGTTTATTGGTTTAAACTGCACCCGATACCGATTTTACCGAATTTCCCCTATAGGGAAGAAGCTATTACCGTAGTCGGCATGGTAAGACCTAGGCCCGGGACCATGATAACTTTTCGTTTTGAGATCCCCAGATACCAAAAACACCATTCGTTCAATACTGTATATATATATATATATATATATATATACACACACACACACACACACACACGTGTCCGTAGGCACGATAACTTTTGTAAAATTTGTCTGATTTTGATTAAATTTGGTACAAACGTGTAAAGCAACATTTATGACTAAGTTCGAAAACTAGACGGATCGATTTATCCGAAGGGGTATCTTAGAGGGGTTTTGTACCCTAAAAGTGGTTTGTTTTGAGTTTTACACAATACACATAATATTTTAAGAAATCTAATTTTAGTTTACACCATTGGATTTGGCTTAAAAAAACAAACAATTCGGTGTTTTAGCGAATTTCCCCTATAGGGAAGAATCTATTCCGTAGTCGGCATGGTAAGATCTAGGCTCGGGACCATGATAACTTTTTGTTTTGAGGTCCCTAGAGCCCAAAAACACCATTCGTTCGAAACTGTGTATATACAGGGTGATCAACTCAAGGAGGCCACCATTGGGATCTCAGAAAGTATTAATTTTACAGCAAACTTTTAATTGGGAACTTTACCTTATTTTTTATGCTCATTAGAATTACGTAGTTAAAATTTTAAAATTTGGTCGCCATTTTCCAATATGGCGGCCAACTTTGAAATTTCTTATGAAAACACCTATTTGTTATGACTGATATGGGTTTTAAATTCAATTTTAAGACCTTTTTATTCTTGTTGTTATTTTAATAAACGTGACCGTTTAGCCGCTAGAAGCGCTGAAAGTTTCAGAAACTCTTATTTCAACACTTATTAAATAGGCATGTTTTACTATTTGCAAACAATAAAATTTAACTCAGAGTGCAATATTATTGTACAATGGAATGTAAAAAGCTGTTGCAATTTCACAAATACTTTATTATGTACAAAAACATACTTAAATTACTGTTACAAGTAATTATCTATGATGACTTAAAGCGGGTGTTCAATGTGTCCTCCATCTTCATAAATGCATGCGTGAGCCCTTCTGTGCAAGTCATTTACGGCTCGTGATAATGTGTTATGGTTAATGTTATGAAAAATGTCCATCACTTTGTTGCGCATTTCTTCCACCGAAGCATACCTATCGGTGTACGGTTCATCCTTCAAGTGTCACCATAGGAAGAAATCTAGTGGGGTTAGAACCACAGAATCTAGTGGGGTTAGTTAGTGGGGTTATGAACTACATTGAAACAAAAGTAATATTTGTTCTATTCAAAATTACAACAGACGCTGGTTAACAGTAATAATACCAGCAACAAAACAATTACTAGGTTAGACGAGCTAAAAGCAACTGTGAAAATTTGCAACAATGAAACAGCTGATTATTGCCTAGCAACACAATCATGTGTTACTGTTGTTCAATTGTAGCGAGCTGTACTTGGACTTACCCAATACACAGAGGTTGCGTTAGTGATGTTTTTAAATAATTTAAGTACTTTTTTTGTATAAAATAAAGTATTTGTGAAATTTCAACAGCTTTTTACATTCCATTGTACAATAATATTGCACTCTGGGTTAAATTTTATTGTTTGCAAATAGTAAAACATGCCTATTTAATAAGTGTTGAAATAAGAGTTTCTGAAACTTACAGCGCTCTTAGCAGCTAAACGGTCAAGTTTATCAAAATAACAACAAGAATAAAAAGGTCTTAAAATTGAATTTAAAACCCACATGAGTCATAAAAAATAGGTGTTTTCATAAGAAATTTCAAAGTTAGCCGCCATATTGGAAAATGGCGACCAAATTTTAAAATGTTAACTACGTAATTCTAATGAGCATAAAAAATAAGGTAAAGTTCCCAATTAAAAGTTTGCTGTAAAATTAATACTTTCTGAGATCCCAATGGTGGCCTCCTTGAGTTGATCACCCTGTATATATATATATATATATATATATATTAGGGGTGTGCGAGTAGTGATTTTTTTAATCGAGTCGAGTAGTACCAATTATTTTCGAGTTTCGAGTATTTTCGAGCGAGTATTTGCCATCAGTTGGTAGTTTAAAATAGTGTAATGGGATTTGGATACCACCTTAGATTTGATAATCTAACCATGGTTTGTAACTAATACATGAGTAGCTATACGAAGTTTTGGCCAGTACAATCAGTACTAGTTTAGAATCCATTGAACAATCTTCGAATGACACTTTAAATTTTATCAACAGCTTTTTTAACACACGAAATTTATTACTCAATCCAACTAAAACAAATTTAATTTCATTTAAGACCAAACAATCCAAATCAAAAATTGTGCCAAATATTAGTATTAATGAGCACAAACTTAATCTATCTAGCCACTCTAAATTTCTTGGTTTAATAATTGATGAAAATTTAAGTTGGGACCTACATGTATATTCGGTACTCAGTAAAATGGCATCTGGTCTGTATGCGATGAGGAAAAATGTCTAAAAGTTGTAGTATCGAAACTTTGAAACAAATATATTTTGCTCTGATCCACTCACATATCTCATATGGAATTAGTATTTACGGATCGACAAAGAAAAACAATTTGGACAAAATTCTAAAACTACAAAAAAAAGCTATTAGAATAATGTTAAATCTAAAAGGGAAAGACTCAGTAAAGGCCATATTTGCTGAGCTTAAAATTCTGACTGTTTATAATCTTTACATTTTTGAAACAATTATTTTAACCCTGCGGTTGGGTTTAAGAAATGTAGTAAGTCATAACTACAACACGAGACATCGTCTCAAAATTGAGAAACACAACCTAGAATTTTTTAAGAAAAAAACTTCGCATATGGGTTCTAAACTCTTAAAATATATTCCAGTAGAAATAAGAAACATAACAAATGATACAAAATTTAAGAAAGCACTAAAGGCATACCTCACAAGTCATCCTGTTTACTCAATTGAGGAGTTCTATTGTCTAGACGCAGCAGGGTAGTATTGCTTACATAAATAATTTTTTCTATTTTCTCTCAGGTTTTATTTTTGTTTGTACTTTTCTTTAGTAAAACTGTCTGTAGATTCAACTGTTAAGTTGTAGCTTAGATTAGTTTCTTAGTTTTAGTTGCAGTACAGTGATAGTACCTGCATGACACTATTCAATCTGTAAACTTGTACAGTTAATGAATAAAGATGTTTGAATTGAATTGAATTGAATCAAACTGGATTACGTATCGACATACAAAACACGGTTTGACATTCGTTTCCGGCCGATGAAACAGGGCTTGGTTGTCATTTGGCCAATTTCACCTGGTTCAGACGTCGTTTTTAATCAATATTAAATGACGAAATCGTTGGTCACGGCCGAAATCACACGGTCCGATCTTTATTTTCGGCCGATTTTACGTGATGCGATCGCCTTTTGCGGCCGTTACTACGCGTTTTGGCCGGTCGCACTCGTTCACAGTCGTCATTTTCGGCCGATTTTACGTAATACGATCACCTTTTGCGTCCATTACTACGTGTTTTGGCCGGTCGCAATCGTTAGCGATCGTCGGAAAATACTCGCTCGAACTTTCGAGTAGTTTTCAAAACTTCGAGTCGAGTTCGAGTATTAAAATACTCGGCCGAAAACTCGAAGTTTCGAGTACTCGCACACCCCTAATATATATATATGTGTGTGTGTGTGTGTGCGTGCGTGCGTGCGTGCGTGTGTGTGTGTGTGTGTGTGTGTGTGTGTGTGTGTGTGTGTGTGTGTGTCTCCGTGAGCACGATAACTCTCGTAAAAATAATTCGATTTTGACGAAATTTGGTATAAATGAGTAAAGCAGCATTTATGACTTTTAGTTCGAAAACCAGACAGATCGACCTATCCGAAGGGGTATTTTGGGGGGTTTTGTACCCCAAAAATTGGTTTTTTAGTTTTTTACATATAATTTTTGTATAAGCCAAACTTCAGTTTTTTTCCATTTGAATCAGCTTAAAAAGATGCACAATTTGGTGTTTTGATCATTGCTCTACGTCAAATGGTTACAGAGATATTGAAAGTACTAAACATAGTACGTTGTCCAATGTTATTCTTATGGAGAATAAGAAAAATTGTATATCTCGCTTATTTATAACCTTATCCTAATGAAACTTGGTATATTGCTTCATATCGTTGTGGTCTATTGATATTTGCACCAAAAACATTTTTCGGCCGATAGTTCCTGTAGCAGCAAACCTGTGTACTCAGCCCCATGTTATTCTTATAGAGAATAAGTAACGTGTTATCTCCCTTTAATTATGAACATAAATTAATAAAATTTTGTATGTGGCTTTACCTACTTGAGCTATATTAATATTTGTATAAATCCCCATTTTTTGTGTTCCTTGCTTCAGCAAACCTGCATACTCAGCCGCCATGTTATTCTTATGGAGAATAATTAAAATGTCCTAAATTGTTTATTTATCAATGTATATTAATGAAACTTGGTATGTGTTTTTTTATTTATGAATGTATATTGATAAAACTTGGTATGTGGTTTTAAGATATATGTATATGCATTGAAAATTCGCTGAGTACGCAGGTTTGCTGCTACGGGGGTATTTATCATTTTTCTACGTCAATTGGTTACCGAGATATTGAAAGTGCTAAACACAGTACGTTGTCCAATGTTATTCTTATGGAGAATAAGAAAAATTGTATATCTCGCTTATTTATAAACGTATCTGGACGAAACTTGGTATATGGCTTAATTTCGTTGTAGTATATTGATAATTTAAAAATATATGCATTGAAAATTCGCTGAGTACGCAGGTTTGCTGCTACAGAGGTATTTATCATTTTTCTATGTCAATTGGTTACCGAGATATTGAAAGTGCTAAACACAGTACGTTGTCCAATGTTATTCTTATGGAGAATAAGAAAAATTATATCTCGCTTATTTATAAATGTATCCGGACGAAACTTGGTATATGGCTTAATTTCGTTGTAGTATATTATTAAAAAAATTTGCCAATGGTTCCAGCAGCAGCAAACCTGCGTACTCAGCACCCATGTAATTCTTATGGAGAATAAGACAAATTATGCCTCATTTAGTTATGAACATAAATTAATATAACTTGGTATGTAGCTTTACCTAGTTGAGTAATATTGATATTTGTATAAAAAAACCATAATTTGTGTTCCTTGTTGCAGCAAACCTGAGTACTCAATCCCCACGTTATTCTTATGGAGAAAATTAAAATTTAATATATGGCTCATTTTTTTAATATGTATCTATGCATCTTGGTAAGTGGCTGTATATAGTGTATATATATATATACACTATATATTAGGGATGAGTCGATACCGAAATTTATCGATTCTCGATACCGATTCCGATACCAGGAAAATCGATTCTCGATTCCCGATACCGATTCCATCGATACCTACGATTTTTCAGTACCTATAGTTGTTAAAACTATAATTAAAAACAGTTACAAATTTATGTTACCATTTAAAATTATTTAGTAGAATTTTGTAGTTAATTATAAAACAAATTTTTTAATGCAATTTGTTACATAATTTAAGATTAATTTCACTAGTTTGCTATAGTAATGTATACAAACAAAAACTATATTTATTATAAATTCATAATGGGGAAAAACTTGGTTGTAAGATAATGACTCAAAGAAATAATTTTAGTCAGCCGACTGATTTATTGCTTTCAACCGGACCCCACCCCTCTTTCTTCCTTATCTCCAAGGTAAAATTGTTTGCCGCCGACCCAAACACTCCCCGTGCCTTTTGTAGCGGGTAAACGGCAGGAGTATCGATGGTATCGGTATCGACATTGAACGAATGAATCTCTATACCGATACCAATGTCCAAGAATCGGTGGTATCGAGAATCGACTCATCCCTACTATATATATATGTATATGCATTGGAAATTCGCTGAGTATGCAGGTTTGCTGCAAGGGGGGTATTTTCGAGTACCATAGTCCACTAGTATTTTATCTCATTTTAGTATTATTCCTATCTGCAAAGATTCAAAGAGAGATCAAGTGATAGCTAAAAAATAAAATAAAGGTAGACATTTTTTAAATATGAATTGTGATTTTTAAAAATCATACTAGTTATTTTTTATTGTTGTAGCGATTGAATAACTAGAATGTGCCTCAAAATTAGTACAAACACATGCATAACAAATCTACTCCTGGTCTTACATAACTACATATAAAGCATGATTTTTAAAGCAACAATTTTTAGATTGTTGAAAAGATACCTTAGTAAATTCTGGGATTTTTAGAAAAATTATTGTATTAGGTTTAATTATTATATCGGCGGCGGAGGAAACGCTGGTTTCAGGTGAAATGCGTGCGAGTGAGTAGTCATCTGAACTGATATATCTCACTCGGTCTTACTAGAGACCAATGCTGTGTTGTGACTATTAAACATAACATCCTTCATCTTGGTTCCAACAGATATAACCATTATTTATAGTCAATATATAACTTTTAACTATTTTGTTTATTATACTTGTAAACCTACTTTTTTGAACTCTGTGTGCTTTTTCACTACCATATTAGTTTAAACACGTATTTTACTATAGTGAGAGTTTTGTGATAACTCGATAGTGTTTTTGTTTTCTTCTATGTGTACCACCTGAAACACCTTTTTAACCTATGTGAAACCTCACCAAAACTTCCCTTCCAACTATAACTCCTTCCTGTTGAGAATCTGTATGAATCTCCTACACCCATCCTCCTACACCTGACTTGCAGACCGGTTGTGTAGTACGTTGACAATTTGCAGGTGGCAGTGCCACGAGCGGCCGTGGGGGTGGTGATTGGTAAGGGGGGTGACATGATCAAGAAGATCCAGGGGGAGACGGGCGCCAGAGTGCAGTTCCAGCAGGGCCGAGACGACGGGCCGGGCGACCGCCGATGTCTGCTCACGGGCAAGCCGGAGCAGGTGGAGGAGGCCCGCATCAGAATAGAGGAGCTCATAGACAGTGTGCTTGTGAGTTGCGTGTTTATCTGATGCATGAAGCCTCCACTAACTTTGGAGCTCCGTGTAACACCCTGCGATGGACCGTTGTTGAATGCTTATTGGATATTTATATTCCGTTTTATGCCGAACGTTATCAAGCCTGCTCTATTCTTTTCTGGTTGATTTTGTATTCTTCTCTGACTCGCTTTTTGATTTGGTACTCGATGAGAGATTAGTGATGGATTGTGTTTTAGCGGCTAATGCGATTACTACCTTTTCATTTATGATTTTATGAGGATAACTACCTGGCTGTTATCGGTTACTAGTTGGTGTTGGTTTGTGTATATAACTGTAGAAATACTGTAGACCTGATAGTGGACGATGAATATAATTTTGTATGCTACATATTATAAATTACTACTTGTATTTATAAGAGACTAGAAATGGATTTAATATTATGTTTAGATGTGATATTTAGCCCTGCATTTGAAATAATATCCTTCTTCTTACTTATTATAACTTGTATTTCACTGTCTTTTTTATGCCCATTAAATAACTCGCTTGTTCTTTAAACTCACACTTTTCATACCATTTAACCATTTAAGTCCCGTGGCATCGTACACAGCAACAATTTGGGTTTTAATGTTTTTTACTTCCCATTTACGTATGAAACCAAATTGAGTGGCAGAATAGATGTAAACAACTTAAATATGAACTACAGATTAAAGGTTTTTGTACGATTTTTTAATTACGTACATAAACTACAACTAATCGATGGTTACCACATTTCCTAGGTTTTTAGTTGTTTGTGATGATTTTAACCCTTGGAACTTAAAAAAATATATTTTATAAACCTTGTTTGACAGAAGAAGAGTTGTATTTTGGTACAACTAGATTTTTCAAATTTCGGGATATTTTCGAGATTTTGTGGTGGTATTTTATTTTGTATCATGTTAATATAATTGAAGAAGGCCTAATTTTGGGCACGAAGTATGTCTATAAAATATGTCTTAGTAAATAACAGCAGTAATTTGACCAGTCGGGATTACTTAAACCTGTAGGAAAATCAAAAACTCTAAATATCTTTAGATTTGACCATTTTCTTCGTATAAGAAGTAATGCTATGATGATTCTATGCCAATTGAGGTTAATTGACATGCACGTGACACCATTTATACTTGAGCTATGAACTTGATATTTAGCATGGTGGTGTTTTTCACCTATTAACCCCAGAGAAAATGTCCAAATTTTACTTTAGTCAGTTTAAATTCCCTAAATAAAAATTAATAATGGCAAATCAAAAAATTAAATAAAAAAGTGTCGTTTTATTTGAGTTCTCGCGGCCAAACAGATTGCCCTATCAAAAAACGGAGACTACCACGTTCCACGGATTTTAGGCGATCTACAATTTTCTTCCTATGACTTTTTGCCGTATCTCGATCCCTTAACCCTTAGATAGCGCTATATTTGTTAAATTTCAAGATTTTTACGTGGGTTTCAATGGTTTGCCGTTCTAATACAGAATTTAGAGGCCTAGTATTTGGCACATAGTATTCCTATATTACAGTTAATTAGTATTTATAACCAGTCATACGCTCAGATTATATCACTTAAACACCCGAAAGAAAAAAAAGACTTTGAACTCTTGTAAATTTATTTGTGTTTTTTTGTATGTTTTTATGTAGCGCTCCAGCAAGGGTAAAAACCCTTATAAATAATGTTATATTTGTTGCGGAATGCTTATTGTTGACCAAATACATAGCAATTTAGGTTGTTAACTTTGTTTTTCCCCCTTATAAGGTTTAGGCGACGTCCTATAAAGGCTATATCACAAAATCCAGTGTAGGGTTTCAATTTTCTCTCCAACAACTTAGGTAATAAATGGAAACTTAATATTTAACATACAATACTTCTCCATGCCAAGTAGTATTCACCAACTGGCATATGACCAGATTTGATAGGTTAAATCCCTAAAAATAATAAAAACCTTGGAATATTTGTAGAGTTCATAGGTCTTAAAGAGAACTAGTAAACCTGTCGCGGCTTCGCTCGCGATCATCATTTATAAATTAAGTTTCCTGCACAACTTCACATTAAGCTCTTTCCAATGACACCAAAAACATGAAAATCGGTTGTGTAGTTTAGGAGGAGTGATTGTCACAAAAAACCTGCTCTCCTATTAAATAAGTATAGATTTGGACCAATTTACATTAAATTTTGGCCAAAGAGCGACCTGGGGGTGAAGCCCCCCACAGGGGTCTGGGGGCGGAGCCCCCAGCGAGCGAAGCGAGTTTAATTTATATACTCGACTCGAACTTGAGATTCAAATCTTTTGCTATTTACTCGACTCGACTTAAAAAACCTGTACTCGCACATCTCTAGTATGGATGGAACAAATATATGACTATAAATATAATTTATAAGGTTTTAGTAAATAATAATAATCAACGCCATGTAAAAACCTGACATTAAACATTTATACCTTACACAGGTCAATTTTCACATTATGATCGGTGATATTGGTATCTTAATATTAACATTTTTATCCTGCGTCCCGTTTTAAAACCGGTGAGGGTTCGAAAATCCCGGAAACGGGATAAAAATCCCGCAAATTGAAACTTTGGTTGCCAGCGCCTTCTCTTGAGATAATGTAGCACTAGTTTCATGGTGTATTTTTCGAGTTAGAGATCGGCCATAAGCTCGGTTCATCTATTCTGGTATTCAAAATCAATGGTGAAACATACCAATTGTCCAGGTAAAGCTTATGACCTAAATCGAGCAATGGATCCATCAAAGTCATGACAATCTGCCCACTCATTCCTATTCTTCCATGCAACTCATCAAAGGAAATTTCAGTACCTGCTCCAATATAGGGCAATATGTGGGACACAAATCCTGTTGTGCAATCAGACGAAACAAACATTTTGATCCCGAATCCAGCCCGTTTCTTAAGGATGTACTGCCTAAAAGCAAGCCTTCCTTAATACAAAAAAAGGGTTTCTTCGATGGCAACATTTACATAATGTGTAAACTTGTCACTAAATGCCTTATTTAGTGTACATAAATAGGACTAATTTTGTGCAGCCTACTAGTACTTTCCATGGGGGCATTGAAGAGCAGCATCGACAAAAGCATTTTAAATGTATTCCGACTCATCACCTGTGAGAACATTTTGGTCTCAGTCAGTTTATCAGTGCTCCAATAATCATTTATTTTGTTTTTCCTAACATGAGACATAAGGACACATAGGCCCAAAAAACATAGCATTTCATTTGCATTAGTGTCATGCCAAGTACTGTTTTCAGCCTGAGAAATATTTGGTAGCACTGAAATAACTTCTTTATAGTACACGTTTGTTTGCAATCTGATTCACAAGGTCCATAAGAAACATTTCCGAAAAGAAGTCTAATGGGGTACTCTCATTGTCTAATTCACAATCAGTTTTTACAACAGAACCTTTATCTTCAAAGTTAAATATTGTGGGAGTAAAATCTTTGTTGTTTACTGTGACACATAGCGGCACGCCCTTTTTATAGTGCAGCAAACTAAATCGCGCTGCTCCGCCGGGCCTCGTTCATCTTTCGATCTGCCCGCCTTCTGGCTACAGATGTGTCGTTTGTCGTACGATTTGTCAAGCCGCGGCTACCTTCGTCCTCCCCCGTCTACTAGCTTCCCGGTTTCCAGAATCATCATCATCTTCTACCGTCGCAGGAATTATAGCTGTATCATGGATAAGTGCTAGTTTTTAAGTAGATTAGTTCACAAACTATGTTAGGCTACCGAAGGGGAAAGCCGTTAGGCTTTCGCCCAACTCAGGAAATTAAGGAAACAGAAATTTCTCGACATGATTTAGAAGCCACGTTTTCACTAACTAACAGATTCTCCCAGAAAATGTTTTAGAGTCATTTGTAGTTTGAAGGCACAGTTATTAGTACCTCGGAAACCAATTTTAGTAATATCATGTCATTTTGGGTTAAGCACAATTACAGTAGTCAGTTTGGAAGGTTTAGTTTAGTCAGTGTTTCTCAAGTAATTAAGTAAAATCAAAGCTGGCTTGGCGTCGCTTTCTGGTCTGGGTAAAGATCTCCGTCTCTGGTTCCCAGCAAAGTTTCCAACTTAGCAAATCAGTTTAGTACTGGTAGCATGAAGTATAGACAGGCTAATAGACAGATATGTATAGGTAGATAGGCAGATAGGTATAGACAGACTATTAACTATCACAAGCTAAATAATCATTTATTTCACTATCAGCTAGACCTTTGATATCATTTAAAATAAATTTCACTAGCATACTTAAAAAACAATAATAATAATACACATATAAAATCAGTTAAATTTTAATTAATAATGGAAAATTCCTTTTCTCCTTCAGTCAGATGTTGGATAAACAATTGATGTATTGCTAATGACCGGACCCCTCCCCCCTCACCCATCACGCTTTCCTAGTCTAAACCTTTCTTATCTCAAGGTCAGGTTTTTTACCCGCTGACCCAACCCCTCCCCACTCCCCCTGCCCACCTTTCTTATCTTCATTCTCGTATAGCTATAAATAACACCTGTCAACGTCTCTTTTCATATTAGTTGAGAAGAGTTTTGAGGCTTATTTTTCCTTAAAGGAAATGACTAGTTATCAACAGGAGTCTCATTTCAACCACTTATTTTGTTTAACATTGTTCAATTTATCTCTGTTTATTGTTTGACGCAGTAAACTGTACTGTACCGAATCTGTACCGGGGTTATGTTCTGTACCGAACCGATGACGGTATTTAGATGTGTACCGTACCGGTACCATTTCTTCGGTGCACCGCAGACCCCTAATTTATATGTGTTCACACTCTAGCGGTCGCAATTTTTTCCGATTTAATTGAAATTTGGTAGGAACCTGCCCTTCTGTAAACAGTTGGACAAGTTTGTTGGGCAAAACAATCAGACAACTCTAACCCCCTTTTTGGGATTTTAATTTTTAAAATTTGTAGTGTTTAGGCCCAAAAACGGTCAGAAAAGCCCTGAAATGTAAAATTATTGCATATTAAATTATTGTACGTAAAAATCCAAAAATGTTAAGCCCTCCCTCATCACTCTAGCAAAAGTATTTACCGAGTTATTAAATAAAATTTTAATTGTCTAAAAACAGTAGTCCGTTGCCTTATGGGGATTTTACACTGGAAAAGGCTGTTTTTCATATCTTGATGTATTTTTATCACCCTCAATACCCCTATACCAACTTGTTATCCTGACTATACCTCCTCCTAAACTTATAATGTACAGAATTGCCATCCTAATAGTGAATTTAAATATAACCAGGAGCATCAGAACAACCAAAATAAACAGTTTTCAATTAAAAAAGTCACCAGCGTTGGTTTAAACCCTTTATTTGATTTTTTTTAAAGGTTTTAATGTGGAAATTCACTTTCCTCACGTCAGCGTACTGCATGCGAACTCGTGTTTCTTTGGCTTCTAGAGTCCGGTTTCTGGTTTGTGTAGCATCCAAAGTATTCTAAATATGCAGTCATTATAATACCTTACATTCTTAAACAGAATATGCCTAATTAAATATTATTAACATAACCATATATTTACTTTTGATTTCCTTTTGCACTGTAGACCTTTGTTATTATTGATAAAACCGTCAATTCCACTTGATCTCAATCACCTCACAGAAATAACTACACCAATCAGAACCTGACCAAATACGCACCTGTTGTATTTGTTGACTTATTCCTCTATCGCATAAAAGATTAGCCACTATACAAAACAAAATTAATAATGCAAATACATTAATTTTTGTTAATGCCTCCCAGAAAGTGTCTCAATCTATTGGTAACACATGAGACACCAGAGATGGTGATAGACAGAACAGTTTTTGCGATGCTGTAAATTCTGCAACCATAAGAATCTACTAGTATTGAGTCTGGATAGAAATGCTCTGTCAAAGGTTACTGCTTACTGCTATAACCAAACAATGGTTTGAAAAAAATATTGTAATAGGGAAGTTGTGGTATTTTGTTTATAGTACATTTTTTATTGTTGAACTAGAAAGTTGACACATTGTTTTTAACCAAAAATATTGCGAATACAATTTTTTTATTTAAAGATTATTTACTTTTTTCTCGAATTGATTGCATTATATTATTCTATTTATATCATATCTATTTTTTGTAAAGAGCTTTTTTAGAAAATAAGCAGAATATTGTGTAATTTTTATGTGGAAATCAAATACTTATGTTAAAAATTACTTTTACTTTTGTGGAAATTAATTAATATTTTGTTAAACTTATTTTATTGTCCAGCTGATACATATAATTTGATTTATAGGCTAAACAAAATTACCTTCTTCTAATGAGGTAGGCCTACAAGTTGGTTTATGGGTCTTTATTATGTTTAACTCACTGTATATTATTTGTAACTAAAAATTTGATGTACATTAATGAAATCAATGTACAGTTACTGTAAGGTGATTATTGCAGGTTGTGGTATTAATTGTTAATAGAGTTTTACAGGGAATAGGTTTTTAGCTACGGTAAGTAGATTTTGAAGGTGGTAGCCCCACAGTGGTATAACCGATTCATGTAGATAGTAACCCGAGGATAGGTACTTTGCTTCCACTAATTGTTACCCGGCTGCTTGTGCTCAGTGAAGGTTGTGTTGCAGCGGAGGGACAGCGAGTCTGGACGCGGAGGGCGAGGAGGAGGTCGCGGCAGCGGCGGCCCAGGTGGCTTCGACCGCATGGGCGGCGGGGGGCCGAGGGAGTTCAGTGACCGAGGGCCAGGCGGTGGCCGGGGCTGGGACAACAACGGCCGCATGGGCGGGCCCGGCGGGGACAAGACCGAGTCCACGTTCACTGTTCCTGCTGCCAAGTGTGGCGTCATCATCGGTAGAGGTAATGTAATATTGGCATTTGATAAAATATAAACAAAAAAATCATTTAATGACACTAGTGTCCCATTAACCCGATCTCTGCTAATCTGTAAACCATCTCATTCTCAATCCGAACATGATTTTCGGAAATTTGTAATCCTTTTTTGAGTTTATGGAAAAGGGAACAAAATATAAGCTATGTTCTATAATAAACTAAATATGGATCAGCTTTTATATTTTACTTGCAATGTAACTTATAGTGGCTTAAATTTAAATTTTGCATACAATTTTTTTCTTTTATGACCACTAGCCCCACGGTTAACTAACGTCTTCACTAAAAAGAGTAAAAATTATCTTATGTTGCCAGATCAGGGAACGTGGTGGGCAGTTTTTTTGTTGAATTTACTTAAAAGGGGCGATGCAGCGATTCACTCTGTGTGTCGAATTGCTCTAAAGATATGGTACAGTCAAAGGCTATTAAAAAAGTGCTGTTGCATACAGTTATTTATTGATGATTTGTGAAATAGTCAATGTGTAAGTTAATATAATAATCGTGTGTACAAATATTTGCTAATATTTTTTGCTGTAGTTAGGTGCTTGTAAAGCTTCTCAGATAAATATCACTTTTTCATCTCACAAATGTCATAGTCTATATTCAGAACATTTGTTATGCTTTATCAGCATACTCACAAAATTGTAAAAAACCTTTTTTTTGTTCTTGTAGGTTCAAGATTTTTTTTTTTATGTGGGCTACATTAAGTTTTAAAAGTTACTAACACACAAAATTTGTTTCTTATAAACTTAGCCTGTTGAATAACTTAGTAATCACTTTCAGATTGATAAGAATCAGCTATTTACATAGTAATTTGCCTTGGACATATGTAGGGATGTGTAAGTTATTGAAAAGTCAAATTTAGGGATGGGTCGATTCCAGAATTTCTCGATTCCGATTCTAAAATTTGGGCTGCGATTCTCAATTCTGTGTTCGATACCTATTCCAAGGCAGATTTATGTACAGAAAGAAAATAACAGCACATAAAATTAACAATGAATTTTTAATGTGTAGCCTTTCCTGGAAATAGATATATAGCCCACCAAGCAAAACTCATAGCCTACAAACATATTTGATAGAAAAATATGAAACAATTATTAGTTTATATTTCCACTTAGGCCTTATAATACAGGGTTTTTACGGTCAGGGAATGTCAGTTAACCGAGAGATAAAGCTTATTTTGTTACGTCTCAAACCCCCCAAGTACTAAAAATATGAAAATAAATTGTTAGCTTATAGACAGACAATATTAATTACTATTCCACCTTAAAGCTACTTCACAAAATTAATTTGTTTAATCTTTGTTAAGTATTGAAATAGTTAATAGTAAAACTATAGTATTGAACATTACTTTTAAATAAAATGGTTTTAATTGATATTTAAATCAGAAAATCGGTATTTATTTATAAATTGTACTGATATTTTAAGAGTATTACGGATAAATTTATGATTTTGACTTCCTTTTATTTAAGTATCAGTATCGAACACGAAGTATCGAGTATCGACGATTCTTCGATACCACCGGTATCAGGAATCGGCTCATCCCTAGTCAAATTTGTAAGGTATATTTTTAGTATACTCGGAACTAGAAGGCTAGAAGGCATACTCGATTTGGAAGTCTTAAAATACTCAATAATGAGCGAGTATTTCCTGCCGATATGTAGAATCGCTAACGATTGCAAATAGCTTTGGCCAGATATTATGGTTGGGCCGCATATTATCGGCTGTAAATTACAAAAAGAAACAACATTGGCCTTAAATGACAACTGGTATTAACCAAATAGAACTTAGACCTGATTTTATCTGCCGAAAATGATAGCTAAATGATGTTTTATTGGTCAAAAACATAAACTAGTTTGATTTCACTGGCTAAAAATGTGTACAATTGTTATTCATAATGTTGGTATAACTTTGGCATAATATTCAAATTGCGAGGATAATTGGCAAAACTCGACTGTACTCCAAAAATCCCTACTTGCATACCTCTACAAATATGTAATAGTTTATAGTAGGAGTTCTTTTTATCTGTTACCATCCAATAATTTAATCTTTTCAAAACATCGTTTAGGTGGTGAAACGATAAAGCAGATTAACCAACAAACCGGAGCACACTGCGAACTAGACAGGAGGCCTCCAGCAAACCCTGCGGAGAAGACATTTGTCATCAGAGGCACACCTGATCAGATAGAAAGTGCCAAGCGCTTGATAGCTGAGAAACTAGGAATGGTAAGATTACTAAGGATTGCAATTACCAAGTTTCAGAAAACCCTCATCTAAACTCTCTAATATCAGAAACCTTTGATTACTTCCAACTTCATTTTAATGTATACTTGATATTCTTGAAATGAAGGAAAAGGTTTAGGCCTACCAAGTTGGTTCTTGAGATTTGAAAGTGTATAAACACTTGTTTTAAGCCTTTAAAATATATAATTTTCATCACAAAAATAATGTAATGATTCCAGTTATTGCATATGGAAATGTAATAGCTATGATAATCTACACAATTCCTGTGTTTTATTATATTAATATATTTCCAGTGAAGCTTTTTGTAGGTTTGAAAGTGTTTTTAAAATACCTTAAATAATATTAAGCAGGAATATATGGATAAGACAAGTAGGCTTAACTTGGAAAGTACAGGCATCCTACAGTAGACGCTCTTTTATCCGGCATTCTATGAACCGGCACATTCTATTAACCGGCACCAGGTGACCCGGGTTTTTCCAGGTATTTTCGGTCGTTTCCGTTTCGTACTGCGACTGCGCTGGACTGTTCCCGCCTTTTTCTTAGTCACCTGTTGTTTGTTTACGTCTCAAGCAGTAACGTTCAGTGATGTTGGTAACCTTTGCTCAGTACACTACTGTATTCAACCTATTTTTAAACGCCAACTTCCGCCCGTCTGTCTGTCTGTCTATCCGTCCACAAATGCAGGTGTTCCGGAGCAGTGCCAAGGTCAACCAACGCACGCGACCACAGCTCATTACTGTAGCGAGATAACAGACTCTCAGATTACTGTATTCTCATTAATAACTAAACAGTTCTATTATCCGGAAAAATCGATTTACCGGCATGGGCGTGGTCCCGAACATGCCGGATAAAAGAGCGTCTACTGTACTGATAGAACACTTCTCCAAGTTGGCAAAGAAGCCAGTGAGTGGCCTTGAGAAACATTATTTTGTGTAGTGTTTATTACTGTGCTATCAGTGAGATGCCTACACTTCCCAAACAAAGCTTGCTTGTTATATCCATATATTCTTGCTAACCAGGCAAAAAGCTCTAACCTAACCTAACGTAAATAAATACCTACAATTTAAATAGTTTGATGTTGCAAATTAATATTTTATATAATCACTTGAACCATGGCTAATTGTGATTGTGTGTAGCCGGGACCACCAGGCAATGCGGGGCCCCCGCAGCAGTATGGCATGGGAGGCCCCGGCGGGCCCCAGCAGCACTTTGGAGGCCAGAACTGGCAGGCCCCCGGAGGCTTCCAGCAGCCTTGGCAGAACCAGCCCCACCCCCAGGACCCCAGTAAGTTACTTCAAAAACTCGCCTGATTTCAACCTGATCAAGTGAGGTTATGCCATTAGCTAAAATATGACACTCCAATAAGTTATGGGATTAAACAAGTTTGCTTGGTTTCAAGAAACGGGCCCAATAGTCAAATTATTAGTGAATTTTACAGATGTGCGAGTACTCTAAATTTCAAGTTTGGCACTGAAACTCGAAAGTTCCGAGCGAGTTTTGTGTAAAAGTTGCAAAAACTCAAATAGTTTTAAATTGTTGTAGGCCTACTTGTATTTTAATTTGCTTTATAAACTCAAATGTACTGCGTTAAACTGGTAGTGTTGCACTAATATGAAGAAGGATATTGTCCTAACTATTTAACAGTCTCTAAATCGTCCTCAGAGTAACAATAAATGACTCCGTGACTCGTTATGACAGACGACAATGATGACTTGGCATCCAAGAAGAAGTCCAGTTCATCATAGAGTAAAATATTTGACAAAAATCATGTTTTATTAATGAATCCCTTCTCCAAGTCATTGTTATTGCCTAGTAAATTCATGTATTTATTGTAAAACTTACTGTTAAGTAAGTTTTGAATTTTCATGATTAATGATTCTGGATAGAGCAGATGATTGAAATGCTGTTTTAAGTGTTTATCCGAATAGAGAATAACAAAATAATTGGGGATTTTCAAAACCTAGCTTGGGGATTTTCAAAACCTAGCTTATTTGATAAGGCCAAGTCAAGTAAGTTACCCCCGTCGCAGCAAACCTGAATACTCAGCGAATTTCTAATGAATATATAACATAACACATTAAAACACTTAACAGGATTCATAATAAATATATTCACAAACAAGCGATATTTAAAATATTAATTATTCTCCATAAGAATAACATTGGAGATGAGTACATAGGTTTGCATTGGAGATGAGTACATAGGTTTGCTGCAACAAGGAACACAAATTTATACAAATATCAATAGAACTCATCTTAGTGAAGTCACATACCAACTTTCATCAATATACATTCATAAATAAGCGATATATAACATTTTAATTATTTTCTATAAGAATAACATGGGGACCAAGTACCTAGGTTTGCTGCTACGGGAACCATAGGAGAAAAATTGTTTTTTGTGTAAACAACAATGAACCACAACCAGATGAAGCCATATACCAAATTTCGTTAGTTTATGTTCATAAATAAGCGAGATATACAAGTTTTCTTTTTCTCCATAAGAATAACATTAGACAACGTACTGTGTTTAGCACTTTCAATATCTCAGTAACCAATTGACGTAGAGCAATGATCAAAATACCAAATTGTTTGTTTTTTATGCTGAATTCAATGGTAAAAATTAAAATTTGATTTAAATACAAATTACATGTGGAAACCCCAAAAAAATTTTGGGGTACAAAACCCCCCTTCGGATGGTGCGATTCGTGTGGTTTTCGAACTCGTTCAAATAAATGGTCCAAGCGTGCTGAGCGCAAACTCGTTTTAAACTGAGTTTGGACTTATGATCAAACTTTAGACGTGCTTTGTTTGTTACTTAGCAAATTTGATTTTGTTGTTAAGCAGGATAAATAAAATACGTCTTGCAATACTATAAAGTATATTTACACTTACATACAAGACGGTAAAATATACACAAAAGATGGTACAAGGCGATCGATTGCAACCAGTTACACCGGTCAAAATCGATCGCCTTGTATCATCTTTTTTGTATATTTTACCGTCTTGTATGTAAGTACAGTATAAGTATAAATATACTTAATAGGGTTATAAGACGTATTTTATTTATCCTGCTTAGTTGTAACAACACGTATCATGCTGATAAAGAAATTATTTGTTTAACAAACAATTTTGTCTAATATTATCTGGGGAGCCTTTTTAAAGCAACTCAATAATTTTACGACTAGAGGGGGTTGTAGTAATAATAATCTCTTCAGTTCAATTACATTTCTAAAAATAAATGTCCTAATCCTAATAGCAACATTACCCAGACTTGGATATTTTTATGAATTAATATTTGGTGGGTAGGATCTCATCTAAATTTGGTCATGGTTTCTTCATATATAAGGTAAAACCAGGCCCACTGTTTTAATCTTGCAAAGAATATGTCAAGTGGTATAGGCTAATTATGGTTGAGTGGAATAGAAATATGTGTTCAACTCTTGAATTTTGTTTTATAGATTTTTGCTCTGTAAAGTTTCTGTTAGTAGATGATGGCGATGAACCAGTGTAATGTCTATTTTCAGACCAGGGAGCAGGTCAGGTGCAAGTGAACCCCCAGACAGGCCAGCCAGACTACAGTGCACAGTGGGTCGAGTATTACAGGTCTTTGGGCATGCACAGAGAGGCTGAACTTATTGAGCAACAAGCTAAGGCCAACAAGGTTTGTTTTAATGTATGTGAAATATATCTTGTAAAACTTTGATATATATTCTATTTCATTCTATAAGGTATTTTTAAACTATCCATTTTCTTTTGAGAAGAAAGAGATGCCAAAGAACTTGCCCACTGGGAAGAAGTGTACACTTCTTAATTATTCTTAATGTACACTTCTACTTCTTCCCAATTGGTAAGTTCTTTGGCATCTCTTTCCTTTCATAGTGTTTTTTTCTGTATCATAGCCTAGAGCCATCCTACTCTAAAACCCTATATTCTGTCGAGATGGTTGCTATTTTTGTAATCGATTTTGCAATTGAGCTTATAACTAGGGAGGGGTCTGTGGTGCTCCGAAAAATCGGTACCGGTACAGTACAAAACGAATTACCGTATTCGGTTCGGTACCACTAACGGTGCCAGTACTAAGTCGGTACGGTACAGCCTACAACTATAAAAAATTAGTATTCACTGTTTATCATCCACATTTCTCCTTCAGTTTTTATTCATATATTTTTCGTCAATTGACATTCTATTTACACAACGTGACGTTCCTTTCATTGACGCTCACTGCAGCAACTTTCAACTTCGACTGGCATTCGCGAGTATGGGTTCACGATTACAAATGATGACGAAATGCCTTTACAGCATTGATAAAGCCGCCTCCACACACTGGCCGAATGTTCGTCGAGTTGCGTACTACTCGGCGAGTAATTTTGTAATGTACATAAAGATCGAGAATAACAGAGGTTAATAACAAACTGCTACGCATTTACACTGCCACGCTCGTCTTTCCTCGCCTAGACTTGGCCAGTATATGGAGATGGTATAAACGTAAACAAAAACCTGCAACCGAATATGTATGACATTTAATCATTTTTATATCAAACTGAGGGATCATATAAATCTCTGTTTTTTTATTTCAACGAAATTATAACACTGTTTGGTGTTGTACATTGCTGATTGTTTAATGGCCCCCTAACCTCAAATGAGTACTTGATACTTAAAATCGCCAAACATTTGGCAAATACATAATGATGTACGATTGTGTGTTACAGAGAGTAATAACATGTAGAAGGTCTAAGTTGACACTTATTTCGATAAGCAAACGTTATAACATGTACATCAATTGAAAAACACAAATCGGGCTTATAGTAACATTTAATAGGCATTATGACGCTTCCTACGTTTTATGGGTGAAAATTATAACAACCGAAAGAAAATGTTTGAATGAAATATTAAATATGCCGTGAACGGTTTAGAAGAGTGTTTAGATTAAATATTAGTTTGATTGTTAAAACGTTGATTAATAATAATACCCCTGCAGCAGCAAACCTGCATACTCAGCGAATTTCCAATGCATATTAATTTGTCTCGATACCACATAAAGCCACAAAGCCACATATCAAGTTTCATCAATGTACATTCATAAATATTCGATTTATGACATTTTAATTATTCTCCATAAGAATAACATGGCGGCTGAGTATGCAGGTTTGCTGAAATAAGGAACACTAAAAATGGGTTTTTATACAAATATCAATATAACTCAACTAGATAAAGCCACATACCAAGTTCTATTAATTTATGTTCATAATTAAACAAGATAACACGCTACTTATTCTCCATAAGAATAACATGGGACTGAGTATGCAGGTTTGCTGCTACGGGACCTATCGGCCAAAAAATGGGTTTTTGTGCAAATATCAATAGACCACAATGAAATGAAGCAATATACGAAGTTTTGTCTGGGTAAGTTGATAAATAAGCGAGATATATAATTTTTCTTAACCTCCATAAGAATAACATTGGACAACGGACTGTGTTTAGCACTTTCAATATCTCAGTAACCAATTGACCGACGTAGAGCAATGATTAAAACACCAAATTGTGCGTCTTTTTAAGCTGAATCCAATGAAAAAAATGAAATTTAACTTTTTCAAAAATTATATGTAAAAAACTCATTTTTGGGGTACAAAACCCCCCCCAAAATACCCCTTCGGATAAGTCGATCTGTCTGGTTTTCGAACGGCAGGAGTCAGATAGAATTCCGCCTTTTGATTTGGGGTTTGGCCACTAGAGCGCTAGTAGTTTTTCAAATAATTCTTCCTTACCGACCGGCAGCGTGCGTAGGCTCGGCCTTCAGTCACCGGATCGGTATTGTCTAGTGTGATTTACAGCACCTAGAATGACGGGTTCACTGTCACTGGCGCGGCTTCTCGAACGTCCCACACACACGGGACTAAACCCAAAATTCTTGTCAAGATTGTTTGGTGTAAAGGCTGATCAAATATGTTGCAAATTCGTCTAAATCTTATGTCTGGTAATATTTATGTACTAGCAAAAATATTATGTTATAAGAAATACATTAGACATTTATTAATTTCTCCGGTCAACATTTATCTTTGCATTATCAGTTTTGTAGCTGCCGCCTTATATCGATTTAATGAAAATTTCATAAGCTTTAAGAATTATCACTTTTCACTATTATAGTCGAGTTTAGCCATTAACATAATATGTGATATATTTTATATAGAAAATACAGTTCAGTTCAGTATTTTTACAGTTTAGGCATTGACTATAAAATGGTTTAGGTCACAGTGCTTGGCATCTAGTTAGCGTATGCTCTGGAATAAATTTTCGCCTCTATTTGGCTTAGTATGGTTATTAGTGTTACAGTCTAATTTTGTCAACAGAAAGCAAAAATCACTTATTTAATTTTAAAACATTTGTTTTGGTTGTTTTTGTTAATATCTACTTTTATTCATGAGAAATGTTAGTAGTTTCTCGCCTTTCCCAAGTGCCAAGCACCGTGAACCGAACTGTTCAACGGACTTTGTTGCTAGTTAGGATATAAAACACTAGTGGCTTGTAGAGGATAACTTCTAACCTTCTGTTTAGCCTGCATTTTATCGACGGTTTACTGGGAAAGTAATTAAATAATGACTCCTTTTGCTACAAACTGAGTTAAGTTATTGCTCATAAGCTCTACGATTATCGAAAGAAAGCGGCTGCGCGGCAACCGAACATGTTATTTCTAGTGATGGTCAAAACCAGAAATTTCGAATCTCGAAACCGAAACCGAAACTTACAAAATCAAATCTCGAATCTCGAAACTCAAATCCCGAAACCCTATTTACTTGCCTGGGTATGGTTATGAAAAATAAATCCAGAAAAATCAATTAAGACTAATTATATATTTTGGTTAGAGTTGTTCTTTCAGAAATAAAAATCAGTAATCCAAAAAAGGTGAAGGTAGACGACCGATGACAGTAGGCTTTTGACCTTTGCATTATTGATCGAAACACGGGCGTGATTTCTGTTAAAAAAACAACAATAAAGACACAAAAAATCTCAGCAGTTTTGAGTTTTGATTCTCGAAACTCACCGATCGAATCTCGAAACCGAAACTTTTCCAAAGTTTTGGTGGTTTTGAGATTCAAGTTTTGGTTTTGACACATCACTAGTTATTTCATAACCTCTTGGAAACATAACCTTCCAATAAACGTTATTTAACATGTCAGTTAAATTTTGTCTTTGACTGTTCATTAGATCTTTAAAATACACTACGCTAAGCCGATTTTAGTTAAGAAAATTCCTCTGTTATTTCTGATCCAATTTTTATGCCTGAGGTATCAAAATATTTGTCCTGGTTAGTTAGTAGCTGTGCATAAAGGTTTTTTTGACATTTTCATTCAAAATACATAGTCCACCCTCAAATTGTTTTGCGTGTATGATTTAACATGTCAAATAATTTTGTTCCAATTGCAGCTGTTAAACACTATGGACAGGTAATTAGCGATAACAGATGTCACAAGCAATTAATTTATCTATCTACTAGCAGTTACCCGGCGCGCGTTGCTGCGCCCAAAAGTTAAAATAAAAAAGTTAATATAAATTCAAGTAACACAATTCATTCAAGTAACACAATTCAAAAGATAATAAACCAGCCAGTGTTTACATTTCTTTGTTTACATTGTGTTGTTTACATTTAAACAAATGCCAGTTTAAAGCAACTTTGAATTTTTTTAATTACAGCTGTTAATTTTGTAAACACTAAATTTCTAAAACCTGACACTGCACCCTTGTATGCCCTCTGGGTCGGAGCTCTTTGGACAGATTTGCACCAAACTTCACACAAACCATCCTTGAATAATGCTTAATAATGCCTGAAAGTTTCATTACAATCTGTCGAGCGGTTTTGGAGTCTATAGGCTACATATATATATACATACATACATACTTCCTCTTTTATAGATATAGATATAAATCAGTAATATAAGTTTTGTTTCTACATCGCTTTAAGCGTTGAAATATGCTATGCATCGGACGCAGCGAAGACATTGAAGTTGATGTTACAATTTGTTAAGAAACTAAAGAAATACTCTTTAATAAGGAGCCGTAATATTGGTTATAAACTAAATTTTTAACTAAAACCATCATTAATATTTTTAAAATTTGTAATATTTCATGAGGCCTTTCGCCAGCAACGCTGGCATCGTCAAACGAACTCGCAAACTGAAATAAGATATATTTAGAATAATAATTTAAATATAAACAACATAAACGTATGATTTGAAGAACATCAAAGTGTTATCAGTTTTAAGTAGACTTATATAAAAAAATACTTATGAAATCAAATGTATAATATAGTAAAATTTTAAAATATATTCTACACAAACTTCTTATACTCTTGTATACTCAATTTAATAACGGAGAATTTGGTATTAGTCCATAGTCATTATTTACTAAAAAACCCCAACATACTACATATTCAAATATTCACTAAAACATGACAAAATTATTTGAGTTATTATATTGAAGCTCTAGCTATTTTTACTGCCATGATGTACGTAGAAACGCTGCCGCCAAGTAAAATAATAATTATACTAATTCCCTAAGGAATTTCTTGTGTACAGCAAAACTCTTTTATTTATGAACCGATTTTAATGAATGAGGTGTCAAGTTAAAGGGATTCATGGAATAACTTTTGTCTCCCTCAGTTCAATTTGCTTTGCCCCATTTGACTTTAAAGTTTCCGTGTTATTCGTATGAGCAATATGTTTAATAGGTCAGAAACAGATGTAGTTGCAGCAACAATTTTAGTCAGCTGTTCATTCCTGAATTCTTTGTGCGAAGCACGGGTAATCAGCTAGTTTTAATCATGACAAATCTGCATAAATTGGGTATGAAATCAGACTACAGTTTACAAAATTATTAAATTTGAGGTATGAAGTAATTTTGTTCAGGATACCTTCCCGCATTGGCATATAAGGGAACGAGTTACCGGATTCTTTTGATAAGAATACTTTAAATTTAAACAATATTAATAATTCGTTCCTACCTTGTTTCAATTACACTAATTCGTTCGTCACAAGAAAGCTAATGTACAATGGCAAGAGGATTGGGAGCCAGCATCAGGTTAGGCCTATGCAGAGTTTTTGGACTGAAGCCTCAAATTACGACTTCGACTTGGTTTTCAAAATTCAAGACGTCAAGATAAAAATCCAAATCATTTCACGTCTTTGAATCGGTCAATGCATTGTTCCGGAACATCTACACAGACTCAAAATTATAAATTACCCTCTTTGTGAAGGTGTCGGGAAAAAAGCGATAAGCGACAATTGCGAATCTGCATCTGTGAGGTCAACACTTCAGTGAAGTTAGTAAAGCGACTAGTGATGTGTCAAAACCAAAACTTGAATCTCAAAACCACCAAAACTTTGGAAAAGTTTCAGTTTCGAGATTCGATCGGTGAGTTTCGAGAATCAAAACTCAAAACTGCTGAGATTTTTTGTGTCTTTTTTGTTGTTTTTTTAACAGAAATCACGCCCGTGTTTCGATCAATAATGCAAAGGTCAAAAGCCTACTGTCATCGGTCGTCTACCTTCACCTTTTTTGGATTATTGATTTTTTATTTCTGAAAGAACAACTCTAACCAAAATATATAATTAGTTTTAATTAATTTTTCTGGATTTATTTTTCATAACCATACCCAGGCAAGTAAATATGGTATCGTGATTTGAGTTTCGAGATTCGATTTTGTAAGTTTCGGTTTCGGTTTCGAGATTCGAAATTTCTGGTTTTGACCATCACTAAAAGCGACCATCACGGAATTTTACCTGCGCCAAAGAGGGCAAAACTTCCTCAAACATACTGGTTTCCATCACACTTTATCCATGTTTAGACTGGCTTAATGATTGACAGACATTTATGATTGAAATTTGTTTATATTTTATGAACAATAGCAGGAGTTTCCGGTGTTGCTCAGTGAGCTGTATACAATCTGGAGAGACTACTGCCTTGCAGTTTATGACAAAAAACCGTGCCGTGTTTGAAAAGCAGCTGGAAGCACAATATCTCCCCTCTACAATACCAACATAGCAAAACGAACACCATGTACAAGGTGCCATTATCGTTTTGTAAACAAAAACAGCATAGCAGCAAGGACAGATGTTACAGACATTAAATGATTAATGACAACAAATTGCCATGTTGGGCCATGTAAATTCAAAAATATGAGGAGAAAATTTACTCGATTTCGAGCGGTAGTTACTACTAGTGATAATGGTTTCAAAAGGAGAATCAAATCTGCCACGCGAAATCGGTTGCGGAAGCGGGATCTTTGGTCGGTAAGCGACGTTGCTGCCATCTATCGGGGCGACAGCGAACCAGTTGCAGTTTGTGGGCATACTCGTTTTGTAAGACTTCAAAAAAAGGCTTATTTTGGAACAATTTCACATTTTAAAACAAAAAACACTCAGGCCAAACATTAACAATAACATAACTGTTATTATGACGTTTTAAAATTTATTTTATTTAAAACGTATCATTTTATAAATTGTTTCAAAAGTACACAACTTCTTATGGGAAAAAAAGGAAGTTGACTTTCATATTTTAGGTGTTATTTTGAAAAATACTACATTTTGATTATAAGATCATACGGCTAACAACTATAAGATTGTTTGGCCTGCGATCATTTTTGCATTTAAAGGCGGGCAGACAGTAAAATAAAACATTAATAGTAGCGCCCCATGTTAAAAGACGACTGGAGCCGGCTGGTGGAGCTAGGTCTGGCCCCCTCTTAAAGTCATAAATGCTGCTTTGCACGTTTTTACCAAATTTCAACAAAATCGGACCTTTTTAAAGAGAGTTATCTCACCCACGGGCACACACACACACACATATATATATATATATATATATATACACACACACATACAGTTTCAAACGAATGGTGTTTTTGGGGTCTTTGGACTTCAAAACAAAAGGTTATCATAGTCCTGGGCCTAGGTCTTACCATGCCGACTACGGTAATAGCTTCTTCCCTATAGGGGAAATTCGCTGAAACAAATGTTTTACACAAACTACTGTTGTCACAAATAAAAAAGTTAGTTTACATTGATTTATAATTTTATGTCGTATTTCATAATTTTGGAAACTGTGTATTTATTTCTCTCTGGAATTCACTTTCTAAGTGTACTCTTTGTGTGACGATGACGTTTGGACATAATCACCACTTACACTTCAAGTGATGCTGATCAAGCGTCGTCTTTGTTGATGAAATCTTTTGAACAAGTTTTGTGATAGCCTTTATAGTTTTAACGATTTAAAACAAACAGTGAGTGATTGTGATGAACCGCCATCACCGTCAACTTCTGTTGTGACAAGTAGGCTCCAATTTCATCGTCTGCTGAGGATGTGTCATCTGATAGCAATCAAAATTCTTATTCTGTTTTGTTACTTGGTTACAATTTTTAAAAGTTACTGTTGGCTATAATTTACAACTCATACAATCTGTATTTAATTATAATCAAAAGCTTACCTAAATACAATTTGTTTTTCTGCCAGTATGTTTTTCTTTTCAAACTTTCTTCTGTATTTGTTCTGTTTGGTTAATCCCGAATACACTTATGATAAATTGCGGCTAATTTATTACCGCAAAGCGATTTTGTACCGAGAACCAAGGTAGAAAAATATTTACCGTACTGACCTTAAATTTCTGGTACCGCAGACTTATAACTAATACATAACAAATTTTTCGGAACAGCCTGCTTGCTCAGTGAATTTCCAAAATGTCCTTTATTGTGATGGGAAAGCAATCGGATATATTAGCCTCTGTTAAAAGAACAGTATTTGTTTGTGAAACTTCTGATTAAACCTCATTGTTGTTATTATTGCAGGCTTTTTCAGAGTTGCCATTAATTCCAGAGAGAAATAAATGCAGCATCTCTTTATTTTGTTATTTTGGGTGGAAGAAAAGTTTATCACTTTGCTTCATAGTCGTCATATCAGGCTACCATTATTCAATTTATTCGTTTGGAACTAACTGGCCCACTATTGGGTTCTAAGAAACCTCAAGACTTGTAGATAACTTTCAAACGATGAACCTCCCCATATTTTGAGTGTACATTAGAAATATAAATCCAAAATCTATAAACATTCAGCCACCATTCCCAATGTAGCGGCTAAATTGAAAATTTTAAATCCGAGCACTCATTTTTTCTGGTATTTTAGATTTGAGACTTAATTATAAGGCATTTTCATTGTGGGAAAATCTTCTGGATGGAAAAAATACTGTAAACAATTTTAGTTTTCAACAAAAGTGTCAATTGTGTGGATGTTGCAGGGTGGCATGCCAGGAGCGGCGCCGCAGGGGACACCGGGAGTGGCGGGACAGCCTCAGGCGCAGGCCCAGCCCGTGGCCGCCGCAGCCGCACAGAACGGCCAACCTGACTACAGCGCCCAGTGGGCCGAGTACTACCGCTCCATCGGCAAACTCAAGGAGGCCGAGGCCATCGAGGCTAGTATGAAGAATAAGGTAGGAAAACCCTCGCTACTCGATACCGCATTTAAAATTTTTTTTAGGGGTCTGTGGTACCAACAATTTCAGATCGGTACGGTTCGGTAGGGTAAACCATTTTCTACCTTGGTTCTCGGTACAAATTCGGTACGGCACAATGTACTGTTATATATATTAATTTGTACTTATCACATCAAATTATTGAGTACTAACTAAGGCCACATATAATGTTTATTATTTATTTGATTAACCCTTTGAGGTCGATTAAATTAAATCACCCAGACACCCTGAGACGGAATTAATTTTGGCTATTTTGTATAGATTTCACTATTATTACATTTAATTACCCAAATTAATTTTAAAATGCATTTATGAGGGTTTATTTTTAAGGCACTTTGATTACATACTGTATATTGATGAAATAAAAATAAAAACGTATACCTGTTTTATTTTTTCTTTCATATATTTTTAGTACATATGTACTATATATGACAGATTACGAGAGTAAAAACCCATTTATATTTATTTGTAAGTCAAATGAACACACAAAAAACATTCAAAAATATCGTCATCACTAATTTTATTAGTCATAATTTTAACTAAACAAAAAAGTAAACATAACCTAAACACCACAGACAACAATCAGAGCTGGAACTATCAGACGCTTGCAGATGACACAAGACACCGCGAATTGTGAAGTATAGTTCATGGAGTAATAACATTTATTTCAGAACAAAATAATCCATGGAGTAGATAAAATAAACGTTAAAAGTAATAAGGAATATATAAGAAGCAAATAAACATAAAATCATTACATTATATTTAGTTTTAGCGCACTTCATACGGGCTAAACGTCACGGCGAGTATAGGTCGCCATTCGAGCGTTCGGGAAAATGGCGCGCGGCGACCTATACTCGCCATTCGACCGCAAAGGGTTAACACGTTCAGTCCGATAGAAAAAGATAGTCAGTTTTTGAACTTCCCAAAAATCCCACGTGCGCACGGCAAACTTTCTACAACTCCAATGTGTACAACTCTGAGTGGTGCACTGTTTCCATTTGATTTGATGCCTTTTACTTTCTCCCCTTATACATAGTATATGGAGAAAGTATTGTTTTCATCAAAATTTTCGAATTTGAGTTGTTAGTGGAAATATTTGTTTTGGTGCTCCCTGAACCCAAAAAAGTGATTTTTACATGATGTCTGTCCGTCTGTCTGTATGGATGTGTACAGAGCTAGAGCCCTAACCAATGGTCCGATTTTTATGAAATTTGGTATGTAGAGGTACTAATCCACGATATCTCCAGGTGTTTTTTCATTTTTTGGAATTTTAGCGAATCTCCCCTATAGGGAAGAAGCTATTACCGTAGGTGGCATGGTAAGACTTAAGCCCGAGACCATGATAACTTTTCGTTTTGAGGTCCCCAGATGCCATAAACACATTGTTCAAATTTATATATATGTGTATATATATATATATCTATTATTTATATATTATTATCTATATATATCGCGGTGTCTGTTACCGCGATAACTTTTGAAAGAAACACCCGATTTTGATGAAATTTGGCACAAATGTGGAGAGTAGCATTTATGATTTCGAAAACCAGATCGATCGCACTATGGGGGTTTACAATTTTCCAAAAATCGGTTTTTTGTAAATTTGACCCCAAAATATTAAAAACACTCAATTTTGGTTATAGCCATTTTATAGAGCTTAAAAAACAAATAATTTAGTATTTTGAATCATTAACCTAGGTTAAGTGGTTGCGGAGAAAATCCAAAAAAACGTGTCCCATGTTAACCTTAAGGGAAAAAGGTTTTTAGATTTTTCTCAGATAGTTTTACTAAAAACTTCACATTTCTGTTTATTAATGTGTATAGCTCAACAAAACAAACATTTTGGTGTTTTAATCGTTCTGCGTCCAACCGTTGCAGAGATATTCAAAGTGCTAAACACAGTACGTTGTCCAATGTTATCCTTATGGAGAATAAATAAAATTCTATATCTCGATTATTTATGAATGTATATTGATGAAACTTGGTATGTGGCTTCAACTAGTTGTGGTATTGATATTAGCACAAAAAACAAGTTTTTTGTTGATAGTCCCCGTAGCAGCAAACCTGCATACTCAGCCCCCATGTTATTCATATGGAGAATAAGTAAAGTTGTATATCTCCCGTAATTATGAACCTAAATTAATAAAACTATATATAGCTTCACCTGGTTCACTTATATTGATAATTGCAAAAAAACATATTACTTATCATTACTTATCTTCCTCGTTGAAGCAAACCTGCGCCCTCAACCCTAATGTTATTCTTATGGAGAATAAATAAAATGCTATATATCACTTATTTATGGATGTAATTTTGTGAAACTTGGTAAGTAGCTCTATGTAGTAGTGAGTCACATATACATGCATTGGAAATTCGCTGAGTACGCAGGTTTGCTGCGACGGGGTTGTTTTATTTTTAAGGGTAATTATCCGCCATAAAACATGAAAAATCAAGATTTCTCAAAAACGGCTTAACGATTTTGATTAAACTTTAGTCGTTTGTAGAACTTTAGTTTTCCAACAAAATGACACCACCCGCATTTCTGTAAAAACTCGGATTCAGAAATTACAAGACTTAAAAATATCAAAAATTCAGTTCTTTTGGATTTTCCATAAAAATAACATAAATATAAAAATATTACTATTCACCATTAAAAAGAGCTCAAAAATCTAAATAATTTAGTATCTTGAATTACTATTCTACGATTACTGGTTGCGAGAAAATTTAAATTTTCATTTTGCGGTAAAGGCAGTATCTTATGGGGAGTTCAAAAATTACTATTTCTCTCTTACTTATTGATCAATTTCGTTCAAACTTTACATGCTTTTCAAGTTATTATTGACCAACAGAGAAAATTCAAAGTAAGTTGCCCCTTACTAACCCTGAGGGGGGAATAGGGGGCATTTCCCCTCTTAAAACCACATGTGTAGCGATGGATTCTGAAGTGCCTCCTAAACAGGGATTTGGGTGGATATTTTTTAAAACAACTTGTTTACAATATTTTCTGTACATTCGACCGTGCTTTCTATTCTATATTTAGTGAATAAAAAGTAACTAATTCATTAAAGTTGGGCTAAAAGGGAGAAAGTATGTGTCAGTTTCCTGATACCGTTTATTTTAATTGCATCTGTAGCTTTACTGAGTTAATTAAACAATGTATTCGTGGTTTAGATTCATATTGACAAACCGTGGCCACCGGTGGCGCACGTGTAATTTTGTTGTCAGAATTATGTTCTTGAAAAATAATGCTCCGTCTTTTTCTTCAGATTACTGTTTGCTGTATCGTATTTTTAATAATTTCAAAAATTCTGATGTGTACCACCAGTGGTACACATCGGACTGAACGTGTTGAAAGAAAAAAATAACTACACTATGGATGAAAATATTTTAAAAAACCTTCAACTTGCGAGTATTGCATTTTAATGTTGTTGTTTTTTTTTTAAATATTATTAATACAAGTTCTTGAAACATCCATGATAAATAAATTAAAAAACTAATTGAAAATCAATTAATTGCATACGTTGCTTAACTGATTAATTACATTGCTTTAAATATAAATTAAACTATTAATTTATAACATACAAGAACAGCAAAAAATGTAATTTTATAAATAGCCTTTTAGTGTATTGAAAAATTATTGTAACAATAATAATACCCCCGTCGCAGCAAACCTGCATACTCAGCGAATTTCCAATGGAGATATAAATGTCTTAATACTACATAAAGCCACTTGCCAAGTTTCATAAAAATATATTCATAAATAAGCAATATATACAATTTTAATTATTCCCCATAAGAATAACATTGGGGCTGAGTACGCAGGTTTGCTGCATCAAAAAACACAAAACATTGATTTTTATGCTAATATCAATATAACTCAACTAGGTGAAGTCATATACCAGTTTTCATTCATTCATGTTCATAATTAAGGGAGACAGCATTTAATTATAATCCATAAGAATAACATGGAGCTGAGTACGCAGGTTTGCTGCTACGGGAGCCTGACAAAAATTTTTTTTAGCAAATATCAATGCACCACAACCAGATGAAGCCGAATAACAAGTTTCGTTAGTTAACATTCATAAATAAGCGAGATATAAAATTTTTCTTTCCCTCCATAAGAATAACATTGGACAACGTACTGTGTTTAGCACTTTCAATATCTCGGTAATCAATTGACATAGAGGAATGATCAAAATACCAAATTTTTGGTTTTTTAAGCTAAATCCAATGGTCAGAACTAAAATTTGACTATTTCCAAAATAATATGTAAAAAATTTGAAAACCCCATTTTTGGGGTACAAAACCCCCCAAAAATACCCCTTCAGATACGATCTGGCTGGTTTTCGTACTTAGTCATAAATGTTGCTTTACACGTTTATACCAAATTTCATCAAAATCGGATAATATTTACGAGAGTTATGGTGCTCACGGACACACACACATAACTGTATATATATTGTTTGATATATTGTTTGATATTTTAATGCAAAACGAATCTTAATTTTGTTCATGGTTAATATACAAAACCATGAACCATGTAAAATAATATATCTATAATTATATAATATATATTATATATATAATATATATATATATAAAGTTTCGAACGAATGGTGATTTTGGGGTCTGGGGACCTCACGACGAAAAGTTATCATGGTCCCGGGCCTAGGTCTTACCATGCCGACTACGGTAATAGCTTCTTCCCGACAGGGGAAATCCGCTAAAAAGTAAAATAAGATAACTTAAAAAAACTACCTATATATGATGTGAAACTAAAGAAAATTATAAATTAAATTAAACCTTTAAATACTGGTGATTAAAATTAAAGTAGTTTTAAATTTCATAATTGTAATCCATAAAAAAATGTCAGTACATTTATTTAAACGGACCATAAAAAAAAGAAGATAAGAAAGAAAGCATGGTGCAAGTGCCATTGGAAGATAAAGAAAGAAAGGTAATTAAATTAGAGATACCCTGTTCATTTGGCTTACTCACCTTCCAAACAATTAACAATTGACCTTACCAAAAAATAAATTTAGTTTGTTATTAATTTTAAGATGAATTTTCCAAAACCTCACTAGATAATCTAATATGCAAAGGATAACTGTATGTTACAAGACAATAAAACCATAACAAATTTATGTTATCATTTAAAAAAAAATTCATGAAGTTAGTGGTTATAAAAGATATTATTCCTTTTCTCACTCAAGGAATGATGTTGGACAAACAACTGAAGTATTGCTTATGGCCGGGCCCCTCTCCCTTCATCCCTCAAGCTTTCCTAACTTAAGTTTCCTAATTTCAAGTTCAAATGTTTGCCTGACTGACCCAGCCCCTCCATGCTCCCTCGCCCACCTTTCTTAAGCTCCATTCTCATATAGCTAATAAATAACACCTGTCAACGTCTCTTTTCATAGAGTAGTTTTGGGGTTTATTTTTTCCTTGGAGGAAATTACTAGTTATCAACAGGAGTCTCATTTCAACCACTTATTTTGTTAAACATTGTTTAGATTATCTCTGTTTATTGTTTCATGTAGTAGATTGTACCCTACCGAATCTGTACCGGAGTTATGTTCTATACCGAGCCGATGACGGTAATTAGTTTTGTACCGTTTTTTTGGTGCACCGCAGACCCCTAGTTTTATTGCGCCACTTTCTCGTAGATCAGCTGTTTTGGGTTTGTACAAATTTTAACTAAGGTGTCGGGTATTACTATTCTTGGAAGTCTGGCAATGTTCCTATCTCGGATGATAATTGGAAAAATCAGAGTTTTACATGACTGTAATTGATTGAAGTTAGATAATATCTAATTAGTCTAAATAAAACATTGGTTGTGGTTCCCAGGATCGCACAGTTGTGAATGATTGTGTACATAAGTAGAGTATTAGCTCCATGGCCTCAGTTTTAAATTATTAGGGCTTTTATGTCATTTGTTCGGGCTCAATCCATGGGGCTTTTATGTCAATTGTTCGGGCTCAATCCATGAAATTAATCGTCATGAATATATTGAATTATGCCCTTATTTGAATAAAGCTCCTTAGCTTTATTTTGTGCAAATATTCATGATACCCTCGTTTTACTGTATTTATTTGATTTGTAACATACAGCTGTTGTTTACTATTGAATAGCATTCGTAACTTCTTATTAAACATTTGTACGACTGAGTCGAGGAATTGTTACTTACTAACGCATTGAATAAAAATAGGAATTGTTATTAACACTTTGACTGCGCGTGGGATGCGGGGCGTGTTCCCGCCACACGGCAGCAGTTCCGATAGGCGCGGTCACATTTTCAATTCCCAGCTAACAAATGACAAAATCACTGTACGGAGCTGTACTGCGTTACAACACAACTCGACGTAGTTCTACAAAGCGCCAATAGGTCGCAGCACAATCCAGATAACAGTAGTCAACTAGGGTCGACATCTAGAAGGACTAAGTGGGACGAAAACGAATGCAGGGAAGTCCCGTGACGGCCGGGATATTAGGAGAAATTTACTACCAACCTACACCAAAATAAAGCTCTCATCATATCGTCTTCCTCCGGCCTAGCCTGAGCTCATGCTGAGTTATTGTTTCTAAGCGGACTTAGTGGGAAGCCGGTGTTCCACGCGCAGTCAATGTTAAATACCAAAATTTTGGTGTTTCAGTCTTAAATATCATGATTTTATAACCTGTCTACCTCATTCATGCCAGACCTATACAGTTGTTTGTTTCTTCAGATTATTACAAGTAATACCGTTAAATAAGAAGAGTATTTAATCATTGAGTGAATAATAACAACTGTAAGGTCTGAGTAGCTCAATATTTGGGCTACTGGAGGGACCTGCCTTGTATAAACTGAGATGATGTTATTGAATTAAAACTAGCTTCAATGTTCTTATCAATATAAATTTGTCGGGACAGCAAGTGACGGTGGCTACAGGGGCAGGACCCCAGCCGGGCCCCACCCCCACCCCGGGAGCCAACCCCTACCCCCAGGCAGGCTATGGCTACCCCCAGGCGACGGGGGCCTTCTACGGCGGTGCTCCGGGGGCCCCTCAGCCCGGGGCTCCTCAGGCCGCTGCCCCGCAGTATGCCCAGTACCCCAACTATGCTGCCTACGCCCAACAGCCCGACAACTAAACACCTCTTACTATCACCTGTAAGTATATCCGCATACAATCCTTATAAATAGAAGCTCTATTTTAAGTCGTTATCTTATATTTATTATGATATACATTGTGGTATTCTGTTCTTGCTGTGCAAAATTTATTTGTATAATGTTAAGTTGTAGCTTCATTCTTGGTTTCAGGATGAAGCGGCGGTTATCAATTTTTTCTGTCTGGTTATTTGTGTGAAATGATCTAATGGTTTTGTTGAGATAATTGTTATGCGTATTCGATTTTCACGGTTTTACTGTGTTTGTATTGAAAAATGATTTTCTATGTGCTGATTCGTCTATTTTGATAACATGTTTAATTTGTTTATGTTCAAATGTGTAACGGCTTGTAAATATAAAATGTTGTTAAATATTGCCTCAAAGTTTTAATATGCTAATATGTTTGTTTTATTTTATGTAATTTTAAGCTTTAAAATATAAGATTTATGATTTTATATCTAACAATATAATATTATGCAACTGTCGTCAATTAAAATGCAGGGTATTCTGTTGTTTTCTAAATGCAACCATTGTCCCAAAATTATCTTTGACATGTTGAATTTTATTATCTGTTGTGATTAAGATGTTAGATTTTATTAACCACCACCGTCCTGTTAAACAAAATAATAAGTAAAAAAACTTAATTATATTTGTTTATGTATCGTTTAACTTGTTTGAATGTGATCATATTAGGGGCCTGCAGTGCACCGAAAAATCGGTACCGGTTCGGTACAAAACGAATTACCGAATTTGGTTTGGTACCGCTAACGGTACCGGTACTAATTCAGTACGGTACAGCCTAGAACTACAAAAAATCAGTATTCACTGTTTATCAACTACATTTTTCCTTCAGTTTTATTCATAGCATTTTTTTCGTCCGTTGACATTCTATTGACACGCCTTTGCTCACGACATCAACTTTCCACTTTGACCGGCATTCGCGAGTTTATAGGTTCACAATCGGAACACGAATGATGACGAGATGTCTTTACAGCATTGATAAAGCCGTCTCCACAGACTGGCCGAATGTTTCATCGAGTTGCTTACGACTCGGCGAGTAATGAAATAATGTACATAAACATCGAGAGTAACAGAGGTTAATAACAATCTACTACGCATTTACACTTTCACACTCGTCTTTGCTCGCCTAGACTTGGCCATTGTTTGGAGGCGGTATAAACGTAAACAAAAACCTACAACTGAATTTGTATGACATTTAATCATTTTTAAATCAAACTGAGGGATAAACACATAAATATCTGTTTGTTTTTTAAATCAACGAAATTATAACACTGTTTTGTGTTGTACATTGCCGATTGTATAAGCCCCCTAACTTAAATGAGTACTTGATAATACTTAAAATCGCCAAACATCTGGAAAACGCATTCGGATTTACGATCGTGTGTTACAGAGAGTAATAAAATGCAGATGGTTGACACTTATTTTGATATGCAAACATAATAAAATGCTCATCAATTCAAAAACCCAAATCGGGCTTGTCATAACATTTTCCTAATAAGCATTATGACTCTTCCTAAACCAACCGAAGGAAACTGTTTTAATTCAATATTAAATATGCCATGAACGGTTTAGAAGACTGTTTAGGTTAAATATTAGTTTCATTGCTAAAACGTCGGATTAATAAAAAAATGATGTATACACACTACTGTTGTAACAAATAAAAAAGATTAGTCTACATTGGTTCATAATTTTATGGCGTATATCATAATTTTGGAAACTGCGTATTTCTTTCTCTCCGATATTCACTTTCTAGGTATACTCTTTGTGTGACGATGACATTTGGTAATCATCACTTCCACTGATCGCGCGTCGTCTTTGTTGATAAAATGTTTTGAACAAGCCTTGATAACAAGTTTCACCTTTGTAGTTAGACTATTTAAAACAAACAATGAGTGATTGTGATGGATTCTTGATTCTTAATGAACCGCCATCGCTGTCGACTTCTGTTACAACGAGTAGGCTACAACCTTGATGTCTGCTGAGGATGTGTCATCTGATTGCAATACAAATTCTTATTCTGTTGCGTTACTTGGTTATAGGATTTAAAATTTGTTGGAGGCTATAATTTTTAATTCATACAACCTGTATTTAATTTGAAAACACACACACATATCTTCCTTTCTCTTATTTTTATTTTATCGTCTTACTTGTGAATAAAAGTTTATAAAGAAATTATTTGTCTTATTTGTGTTTTATGTGACTGTTATTTGTATTATCTTATATGAGGTCAATTTTGATTATCTATATACTTGAAATGTATTTGAGATAGCTTTACAATTTAAATTAACTAGGAAATTACCTATTACAACTAGTGAATATGGGGAAAATTGAATAAATGGTATCTATATGAAATTATTACAAATACAAACAACAAAATCCTATAGATGAAATAAGCCCACATAACTATATTAACATCATTATTTAACATGAAGGGAATTATTACTGTTGGGGTTTTATATATATATATATATATATATATATATATATATATATATATATATATATATATATATATTGGGCTTTCTTTCTTTATTTACGTGATTTAACACATTATTATTGTTATTAGGCCTATATAAATATTTGTGAACTATTACAAATTATAACCAAAAGCTTACCTAAATAATTTTTTATGTCTGCTAGTATGTTTTTCTTTAACAATATTTTTTCTGTATTTGGTCTGTTTGGTTTCCGAATACACTTAGGCTATGATAAATTATGGCTATTTTATTACCGCGTACCGTACCGATTTTGTACCGAGAACCGAGGTACAACAAAATTTACCGTACCGACCTTAAATTTCTGGTACCGCAGACCCCTAGATCATATATACCATAATGATTTTCGTATGATTAATACTAGGGGTGTGCGAATAGTGATTTCTGACTCGAGCCGAGCTTTTTTCTAAGTTCTCGAGCTTCAAGCTTTCTCGAGCCGAGCTTTTTTTAATGGGAATTTTCTCTAGGGATGTGCAATGTACCGGTAGTGATTTTATGACCCGAGGCGAATTTTTTTATCAATAATTTTATACTTTCAATATTGGTCACCTTTTATTCACTTCTTCTATATTCACTAGCCCTAAAGTCCTACAGTGCAAAACTAACGAAATGAGTACTGAAAAGGAACATTAATTGAAACCAATTGTTGATAGTAATGAACAGTTTTAATAAAAAGTAGGAACATAGGAAAAAATAACATAAAGGAAGAGAACTACAAATTTTAAAATAGACTGATAAGCCTTAATGTAGTTATTACCGTTTTTGTAACAGCCATAATAAACAGACTATATGTCAGAGAAAGTAGATCCATTGCATCGGTTGGTCAGGTCGACAGTTTAAAATATTTGTACTTTTATATTTCAATATTTTTTTAGCGAAGGGCCGAAAGCATTAGCATTGCTGAATTTATTATGTCTGTTGTGGAGCAAACCGATGCAAACTACAAGAGTTCTAACATTGATTCTGGAAAGTTTTTGCTTTAAATTTACTTTTGTAAATGACTCTTTTCTCTAGTCGGCGTTTTAAATATTCGGCCCGAACTTCGAGCTTTTTAGCAAATCTCGAGCCGAGCCGAATACTGCAATATTCGGCTTGAAAATGCTTGAAGCTCGAATACTCGCACACCCCTAATTAATACAAAATATAGTATTCAATGCAATTTTTTGTTGAAGGTGTTTATCAAGCTCAATTTTCCTCCAAACAAGTTTAAAGGAAAACCATTTATTTCAGAAATATGTTCCATTTCTGATAGCCTATATCAGTAAATTATTATATTCTTACTTTTTTTATTTTACTTCTCATCTTCCTCTTTGTGAAGAATCGTTTTGATTATAGTGTCTGTTGTCTTATAACTTTAAAAAAGTATTATGCAGTTATACTACCTTGTTGTCATTGAAAATTCATCAAATAAACTCCCTTAGTAAAATTGAATAAACAATAATTTGTATAACAATTAATTTAAACTATCCATCATCATAATCATTTTGTAAAATATTTGAGGTGAAGAGGTGTGTAGGCCTAGCTATTTCATGTGAGCTGAGCTTAATTCAAATTTCTTTCAAAAGGCTTGAACCTTGGGCTTTATTTGAGTAGAGCTTCATGAAACAAAATTATATCATTGTAAATTGCTAGGGGTGTGCAACTACTCCAGAATTAAGGTTTTTGTCGAGTTTTTTTCTGCCATCTGTGGAGGAACTCAATGTTGAATTGTATAGGGCCTAAAATCAACTGTACAAAATAACTGAAAACATGAATTCTTCATATAAGCCCACAAAAACGTGTAATATACCACGTCATATACTGCATTTCATATAACATCAGCTGTTTATTTCAGCAGACTACACAACAAAATGACAATTAGACCACTATTGTCCGTAAATTATGCTTAAACCTCATTATATCGGCTGTAATTGATAACCGGACCATGCAAAAGAAGTCGTAAATGCCAATTTAATTGCGTAATATGGAGGGGAAATAACTAGCGGTTATATTTCTTACTATAGCAACCATACTGCATTTTATCGGCCAAAAATAACAATCAAACATTGTTTTGTTGATTTGTAATGTTAAGTAGTCCAACACATTAGGGCTATGGAATTTTATCTGGAGTGGATGCTAAATTCCTTTACGTTTTTTGAAACTGCTTAGGTACTAACAATAATTAACACTCAAGGGCAAAACTCGATTCGTTCTGAAAAATCACCAATTACCTATCACCCCTATTAAATTACCTATGTTTTAAATTTAATTTGAGAATTACAAGTAATAAATATATATAGAAAGTTGATATTTAAACACAGTCAAAGGCATTATCCAAAACTTTCTTAAAAGTATCAGAAAGAGAGTGGGAATAATTTATTTTACACAGATATTTCAGGATGATAACTTGTATAAATTTTATATTAAACTTGACAGTTTGATACAAAACCATTATCATCAACTTCAGTGATACCACAATGTGTTATTGTAACATTTAAGCTTGTTAATTTAGTCAGTTTCCTTATGTTAGTTTTTTATTAGTAGTGAAATAGCGTATCTAATTTTCAAAGGATAATTAAAGTAGTAAAAACAGTTTCCAAAAGATGAGGAAAGGAAATCAGCAGCCTATCCGTGTGGTGAAACTACAATAATTGGTTTGCAAAACCTCCTTTCCTCATTCTTAGAAATTAGTTGGCTAATAATATGTCCATACAATAAATTATATTACATTTTCTTGTGTCGTTACTGCAAGTGTCATTGATTTAACACAAGTTTAATTTTAGTCTTTTATGTAAAATTTTATATGATAATTAGACACAACCAAAAAAGTCTAGTAATCTGTTGAACTGTGTACTGCAATAAAGAAACACCCCTAAAGGCCTTTTCACACCGAGACTGTCACATAATGTCTGGTAACGTAACGTAACACGTGGTCAATTCACACCACAAGAGACGTCTGCGAGCTACTCATCTGAGTATTTTCCAGTTATTCTCTCCCAATTAGTTCGTCAGTTGCTGGTAAACTTTTTATGTTGACTAAAATTGTGTTATTTTTAAATTGTAGTACATGTTTTACCACATATACAACCAGTTTAAAAATGTATTTTGATATTTGGAAGTTAAACTAAATATTACGTTAATAGACTGTCAATTCGATCCATTGAAATAACGTGACTATCAAAAAGAAATAATGTTGCCGCAGTATACTGCAAAGTAAGCTGCAAAATACAGATCCATTTGTAAGAGAGTTTATTTTTTATTTTTAACCAACTGACCAAAGTTAATTAATGTTATCAAAGACAATGTGTATACAAAATTATTGTTAACAATTTAGTTCACCAAAGAAATTTGACGTTGTATAAGAATACTTATGCCTGATATTCTTTTAAATTAAAATATGTTGCCCTACTTTAAAAAGTGCTTTATTCTTATTCTTTATAATATCATATACTGTACTTCATTTCAGAAAATGAACAGAGAAGTAAACATTTTTTCTAAAAGCTGTTAAGTAAAACAATAATGAATTGTAAACTAACTGTCTTCTCCCAGTTCACCATAAATATCTTCCCAGTCCAAATCTTTACATTGGTCTACAGCTCTGCAAATCCCACAACTCGAGAAGGGAACATACCTCATCAATAAATTGATCTGTGTTTAGAATAAACCAAACTAACTCCACAATAGCAACCCTTCGGCAGCAACCTGACAGCTTGGAGCACGTAGAGCAGGAGGACAAAGTGGCTCAGTGCGCATTCACCGACGCTGTGTACGTTTCTAAAAGATCGCTCCCCGAGCGATCCTCTGGTTTAGTTCACAGACTAAGTGTTGCGTTTTTTCGGTGGTGTGAATTGCCCTATTTGAAACAACGGTGAAGTTTTGTCACGTCCCGTCACATAACGTAACGTTACACCGGTGTGAAATAGCCTTAAAATGGGATGTGTGTGTGCTTGAGCACACTCTGATGATAAAAGAAAAAATTGCTGCAACTACAAGCTATGACTGCAATTCAAATTCTGTTAAAAGGGGGGAAACAGGCAAAATTGTAACAAATAACTGGGTATTTGAGGCCAACAAGACTAGGATTTTAGAGGAAAGTCCTGGTTAATATATTATAGTTCTCCAAGAGGAAAATGATATTGCCTTGAAGTAGACCAAAGCCACTTTTTCCCCCTAAACAAACTTCCATTACAGATTCACAAACTGTGGCAGTATGCAATAATATGAAGTTGACAGCAGAACTTTACATTGCCTTCTTTTGTCATCAGAACTATTGTAGAACACACAGTTCACTAGATTGAGGAAAGCTTAGACAATTGTTTCAGTTGGTTAGTTGTCTCAGCTAACATTCATCTATACCAATTAAAACAAAATTTTATTTATTTTACTGGGTTGCAATTATTTTTTCAAACAAACATTTTTTAGTTTGTGGAAATGATTATTCATAATAACTTTTGTAAATGATTTTTTTTTTAATTACAACTGCATGCTGCTAATTATAAGTTATGAAAATTAAACAAAAAATATATAAGAGGTAAGTATTTATAATACATTTATTATGAGACTTAAAGAAAATTTATATTAACTTGAAATGTTATGACACAGGTTAGTAATATTGTATTTTAACAGGTTTTCAGGTGTTTTATACAGTATATAATATATCACGGTGGTTTGTGTGTTTTGTGTGCATTCACAGGTCTTGCTGTTCTGTATAGTAGCTGCTGGCACGCTGAGAAGTCAACTGTCACGTTGTCGACGTTCCATTTTAAATATCTTTATTATTGCAATTTTCTCCCTAATATACCTAACGTATAGCAGTTTTCTCACCTCTATATACACTATATATAGGTTAATAATCTGTCATAATGTTTATGTTTGTTTTTTTTATGATATGCATTTAGGTTTTGTTATTACTTTTTAAACAATATGCGTGCTTAGTAACATCAGTTGCGTTTACTCAATTAGCTGTAAAGACTGGTGAAACAAATTATAAGACACTCTACTTCCTCTATGTAAGATTTAAGAAATATTTCAATTAAGGTTCATAAAGATTTTTGTTGATGTTCAGATGTCAAATAATGTGTTAGTTTATAGATATAGGTAAACCAATTGAGTGTATCTGTATTTTGTGTTATTACATACTGTACGGAATATACTTGTTTCTCGAATTTCTTTAAAATCATCTCCCGAGATCCTCTGCAAATTATTTGAGTATAGGTCTTAAAACCAAGAGCTCGGCTGAAATTTGCGCATAGACGTCAGATATGAAGTCAGCTGTTGAACAAAGGATTGATCTGAAGGCCAGATCTTTATTTTATGCAATTTCAAAGTAAGTATAAAACTATTATTGTAACTATTTTTTTATATTATTTATAGAAATGTTTTTTGTTTCTTTAAAATTGCTTGTTGTCATTCCACTTGAAATAGGTAAAATGTATTTGACTTGTTAGCTTTATTTTTTACTATCAGTCTTGATTTCATGATAAAGTTTACTGTCATGGTGTGTACTCCATTCGTTATTGTATAGTAATAAATATGGAAAATATAGGTTTTTACGGAACATAGGCCAAGTATGTAACGAATAAACTTTGTTAACCGTTAGCTGCCACGCATGCTATGTATGTTATGCCATGTTTTGCTGCGGTGGGACACCACGAAAATTCCTAACCTGAACATGTTTTGGCAAGTGCCTTCTTTTCTATTTATAGTTAAAAAGTTTGTGAGCAAAACAGTCAACAGATCTTCCCCTATTTATAGTTAAAAAGTTTGTGAGCAAAACAGTCAACAGATCTTCCCCCCAAATCAATCAAAATAATTTTTTTATTGAGTTTTTTGGCCCAAAAAGGGTTCAATTTTTGTTTAAGGTTTTAGTGTTAGTTGAAAAACGATGGAACATAGAAAGCTCACAGCATGGAAATATGTTTTCACTCTCACAGCATTAATTCTAGCATAAATGTGGCGAAGATATTACAGAAAATGTACACTTACTTAAGTCATTATTATTTGTTGCCTTCTGAAGAGCAACCCAAACCTACTTTACACTAGACCGAACCTTCTAAGTAATCATAACTCTATAATTTTAGATAAATTGAACGAAATTCATCAAAACAGCCAAGAAAAGATATTTTTAGTTTTCACTAAAATTGCTGCGTAGCAAACTCATTATTTTACCTATACAGACAGACAATATTCAATATTGATATATTCAAACAAAACAATGAATTCAAGAGTAAGAAGAAGTTGTACTACAAGTATTATGCAAGCAAGAAGTTCAGCAATATAGCATACAATCCAAAATTGTGAGGGGGCAGCTAACGTTTAAAAAATAAAGTATTATATCAGCTAGTGTATCCTTGAAAATGTATTTGATAAATAACGTCAATGAAACAAGCTTAAAAATGATATAATTTTCAACTCTATGCTCCTTTCCAAACCAAGAAAAATGTTATTGGTCTAGACCACGTTTTTAGCGAATTTTCCCTATAGGGAAGAAACTATTAACGTAGTCGGCATAGTAAGACCTAGGCCCGGGACCATGATAATTTTACGTTTTTAGGCCCCCAGATGCCAAAAACAACCTTTTGTTCAAATTCATATATATATATAAACTTTGACTTTTCGGCCAAGTATTTTAATACTCCAACTCGACTAGAAGTTTTGAAAACTACTCCAAAGTTTGAGCGAGTATTTCCCGCCGATTTCCGGACGATCGCTAACGATTGCGACTGGCCAAAACGCGTAGTAACGGCCGCAAAAGGCAATCGCATCACGTAAAATCGCCCGAAAATGAAGACCGCGAAAGACTGCACCCGGCCAAACCGTGTAGAAACGGCAGCAAAAGGCGATTGCATCACGTAAACTCAGCCAAAAATGACGACCGCGAACGATTGCGACTGGCCAAAACTCGTAACGGCCGCAAAAGGCAATCGTATAACGTAAAATCGGCCGAAAATGACGATCGCGAACGGGTTTGTGACCGAACGGGATTGCGACCAGCCAAATTGCGTAGTAACGGCCGCAAAAAGCGATCGCTTCACGTAAGATCGGCCGAAAATGACGATCAGACCGCGTAATTTCGGCCGTGACTAACAATTTCGTCATTTTATATTGATTATAAGCGATGTCTGGACCAGGTGAAATTGGCCAAACGACAACCGGGCCCTGTTCCATCGGCCGGAAACGAATGTCAAACCGTGTTTTGTTTGTCAATACGTAATCCAGTTTGATTGTACTGGCCAAAACTTTGTATTGCTACTCATGTATTAGTTAGAAACCATGTTTAGATTATCACATCTAGGGTGGTATACAAATCCTATTACATTATATTTTAAACTACCAACTGATGGCAAATACTCGCTCGAAAGTACTCGAAACTCAAAAATAATTGGCACTACTCGACTCGATTAAAAAAATCACTACTCGCACACCCTTAATATATATTATATAAGTGTGTCCATAGGCACGATAACTTTCTTAAAAATGGTCCGATCTTGATGAAATTTGTATAAATGTATAAGGCAGCATCTATTTTAATTAGTTCGAGAACCAGACAGGTTGTTCTATCTTAAGGGGGTTTCGTACCTCAAAGATGGGGTTTTTGCACTTTTTTCCATATAATTATTGTTAAACCTAAATTTTTATTTCCACCATTATATTAAGCTTAAGAAAACAAACAATCTGGTATTTTGATTTATGATATGTAAAAAACTCAAAAAACCCATTTTTGGGGTACAAAACCGCCCCAAAATACCCCTTTGGACGGAGCTATCTGGCTGGTTTTCTAACTTAAAGTCATTAACCCTTTCCACTCGAATTATTTTGCCCAGCTGTTCCCTCACACTTGCATTTAATTTAAAGGAAAATAGCATGTTTTTAGTTTTTAGTATATTTCTTATCTAATATTAGTTATTTATTAAGGTTGAGCTATTGATTCTTGTTCAGCATAAAATATTACACAATATAAACATAAAAATAAAATTTTAGTTTTTAATTTGTATTTTTGGTATGGTCATAAAGAAACTAAAACAAAATAAATTTTTACATAATCAATATATTTAGGCAATAAAAAAATACAAAACATTTTTTTTTAATCTTGAAAAAATATTATTTACATTCCCCATGTAAAAACAAACAAAAACTATGAATTACATAAACATTTATATGTATTTATGACTAAAATATGTACACTTCTAAATTTTGAGTTTTTGGAATTTTTGGCTTCCATGGCAACTTCTGCATTTTCTATTTTTTCTTCAGCCTGTAATTTTTAAACTGAGTTAGTAAAGTGTGATAAACAATATTTATATGTACCGTCTTTATTCATACAAAAAGAAAATATAAAAACTGTGAAATTGTTATACTAAACCAAAAATATATTTTTTATTAGCGACATATAATAAAAAACAAAAAACGCTGAATTATAAAAGATATCTAGTTATTTCTGATTTGGAACCTTGAGGTTATTCTAGATTATTAATATTTAGATAGGCCTAGTTAAATTATTGACCTACCTAGAGTTTGTAGTCCTTGAGGGTATGGTACCGCTTGAAGCATTGGCCAGGGTGAAGGCCAGGTTTGCGTTCACACGTCTCACAGAAGAAGTGAGTTTCGCGCCTTTGACCAGGAACTTTCCTATTGCTGCATACAGCACAGTCCTTTTTCTGATTTACCCCAGGAAAACTTTCAATGAAGTGGGGCTTTTGATTTAACCTCTCTTCTTTATCGCTTGAGGAAGGCCTACCACGTCTTTTACCACTAGGATTGCGGAAGTCCCCAACAAGTTCCAATAACAACATTTCTCTGTACTTCTTTGAATCACAACACCTGTTTCCAATGTTTTGTTGATGCATGTTGTATAGTAAAAAACTATTCACAACACTTACTTCCATTAACCAGAAGAACATTTTTCTCCACCATTTTTTGGACTTGCGGACGAACATGTATGAAGATATATAGTGATCAGCTGCATCAACCCCACCCATTCGCTCATTGTAGTCCATAATGACTGTGGGTTTCAAAACTTTCTCTTTTTCTGTGCTTCCTTTTTTATTCCTTACTATCTCTACTACAGAAGGGTTATGCACAGTACTAAGCATGGTAACGTCCCTCTGGTCCCTCCATGCCAATACTAAAACGTTATCTTTGTGTCGAAAGGCGCGCACTTCATGTAACTGCATTTTGTTTGCCTTCATATTTTTCTTTTGAAAACAAGATGGGTTTCCTTGTCGATTCCCAAGGACTGTACCAGTAAGGTGCATTCTTATTTTGGTGAGTTGCTGAGCTAAGGCCAAGCTGGTGTATAGTCTGTCTGTGTAAATGTGGAACCCGCACTCAAACCCACACTGATTTCTGACTCGTTCCGCCAAAAGCATCACAATCCGCATAGTGAACTGATGTTCAGGGAAAGGCAAAATAGCTGTAGTTGCAGCACTATAGTATGGCTCAAAAGTATAAACATAACCTGATCGGGAATCAGATATCACAAACACTTTCATGCCCCACTTTATCGGCTTTTTGGGGTTATACTGTTTGAAATGAATTTTTCCTTTGAATGAAACAGTACTTTCATCCATAGAAAGCTCGTAAGGTGGAACAAAGTACTTACAAAATTTAGCCTGTAAATATGTCACTAAATGGCTAATCTTAGATCCTCTCGATGGGCGAACGCCAGCTGGATTGTTACTAGACACGTGGAGACACCAAAATATTTGAAAAAACCGATCACGGGAGAAGACATCCGTAAAAAAGGATTGTTTCTTATGCCATTCTTGAGAGAAATAATCCTGTAAATTGGGTTTAGGATTGAGACCCATATTAATCACAATGCCTAGAAAAGCTTTGAACTCTTCTGCAGTTAAATCTTTCCAGGTCGACCAAATAGATCTTTTCTGCAAGGGGGTAGCCTTTGAAATGTGCTCATATGCATATGTATTCGTTTCACTGACAATATGATCTATCACTTCATCTGTAAAAAATAACTGTAAAAATTGCAAAGGGGTTTGAGGTTGTTGTGGCCCCGACGGGGCCTTGTACCCTGAAAACAGAGTATAGGGAAATGTTTCAAAATCTGGGTCACAATCTAAGTAAGGTTTATAGTTTTTGTCTTCACTTGGAGGCTGTTTCTTCGGTTGCTTAGGCTGTGAGCTTCTTGGACTCTTTTTAGTAGGCGTAGGCCTCTTTCTTGAACAGATTGGAGTTTTGGAATTGCATATTTTTTTAGGCCTACCTCGGTTACGCTTGGGTGGTACCGGTACCGGTACTTCAGGAAGTAATTCATCAATAACTGGACTGACAAATAAATCCCTACTAGGACTAGTTGAGGGTTCGATTTCTTTATGATGAACATTAGGCTCATGTAGGCTACTTACAGTTTTAGCTGGGCTTTGTAATAGAGCACCAGAGGTAGGCAAGTCATCACCAACAAATAAATTACGACTGGTTGAAGGGTAATTGTCTTGATAAAAACTAGGATTATGTAGGCTAGGCCTACTTACAGTTTCAGCTTTTGCTGGGTGGGCTTTGTAATAAAACTCCAAAGTTAACATCATGGGCCAAATCACCAATTTCTTCTATGTCACTTTCATCACTTCGAAATAACAATATTTCCTCATCATCTAAGTCTGGAGGATAATCTAAATCTGATTCTTCATCAAGCCTCCTTCAAATAATTTACTTGCTACGGAGTCTGACAATGAAAGTTCGTCATCCATTTCAACGTGAAATTAACATAATGAACAGTTCACTTTACTAAATTATCGGCACTTAACCACAAAAAAATTTTTATAAAACAATAATTAACCAAAACAAGTAAAATATAATATAAAAATCACGATAGCAGTCGCTGCGAACAAAGAACATAGGACTAGCAGACGTTCAACAAACGCATAAGTAAACAAACACAAACCAAACTTATTTCAAAGCCAACTAAATCGTTCGTGATTGTTTTCTTTGGACCAAAGGCAGCTAAAATAATTTAAGAAACCATTGATCAGTCTTTCGTATCACTTAAAACATTTATGGACTACATTAAGTGAGTTTAGAGCCGTTTAAAACAATGTCGCGGCAGCCGCGACATTCGAGTGGAAGCGTCAAAGTTGAATGTCGCGGCAGCCGCGACATACGAGCGGAAAGGGTTAATGTTGCTTTACAGGTTTGTACCAAATTTCAACAAAATCAGACCATTTTTACGAGAGTTATCGCACCAACGGACACATGTATATATGTATATTTGTTCATTCATTTTTGTGCTTGATGAAGATATTATATCAAAATATTGCAATGAAATGGTTTTAATTTTCTTAAATGAATATATATATATATATATATACAGTTTTGAACGAATGGTGTTTTTGGCATCCGGGACCTCAAAACAAAAAGTTATCATGGTCCCGGGCCTAGTTCTTACCGTGCTGACTACGGTAATAGCTTCTTCCCTATAGGGGAAATTCGCTAAAACTCGATTTTTGTTGCCCTTGATGCAGCAAACTTGCATCCTCAGTCCTAATGTTTTTCTTATGGAAAATAAATAAAATGTCATATTTCGCTTATTTATGAATATGTTTTGATGAAAGTTGATAAGTGGCTTCATGATGTGGTAAAGTACCATTTAAAATTCGCTGAGTATGCAGGTTTGCTGCAACGGGGATATTTTAGTTGGTGAATGCCCCAAAATAAAATATTTTAACATGTGGATTATGTATGAATGAAAACAACTTGATAATTTCCTCCTACATTTGTTATCACTACTAATATTATTAATGACCTAAACCTAGACATAATTTAAGATTTAAATGCGTGATAGAAGAATTGTTTAAAGTTTATGGATTTGAGCCAGTTTTGATGTCTAGCTTTAGGTTTTGGACAGTTTGTGTGGCCCAAAAGCCAATTTCGGTAGCATTTCACATTTTGTAGACTGGTTATGGTGTATGAACGTTGTTGTACAGTAGAAATCCAATTATCCGAACCCCAATTATCCGAATCGATTTTGAGTGAAATAATAGAAATACGCGGGAGCGTGTGTAGCGATAATGTACCGTTCCGTTACTATGGCAACGTGAGCGCTAAAATTAAAGCCCGCGCTGTTACCTTTCGGCGCAATATCTTCGCAGGAAACAATGAGTCATACCCCCTTCCCGCCCTGCTCATCATCAGTCGCTACTGTTCTTTCACCATTCTTTAACCCTCCTGGTGTCATTCATTTTACCCTTTAGCGTCGCGGCATTTTTAAGGATTTTGCCAAACATTTTTTAAAAATTAACAAAAAATCATTTTTTCAACTAAACCATACCATGTTATATATTTTTGTAAAGCTAAATACATGAACAACAAAACTGTGTTATTTATTTCTTGTTTCATTTACATTTTATAGTTGATGGTTAGTTTGAAAATGTAAAATTATAAAATAAAAAATATATAAATTATATCCGTGTCCCCTAAAATGTATGTAAATATTACTGTATCCAAAGCCAAAGATAGCTGACGTATTCTAAATGTTATAACAATCAAGAAAATATCCACTTTTAGTAGGTTAAACACATTATTTAGATAGTTACAAGTCATATTCTTATGTAGGTACGTTCCAAAAATTGCTCAAGATTCGGTAATTTTTCGTAGGCTATGTAGAGAAATGGAAAAAGTTCATAAATTGTATTTACAAAGTTAACTTATTATTTTTGCATGTTTCCATGGATACAAATCGGCCTATTTTACATATCTAGAATAAATAAATCTAGAATAAAATAATATAGCCTGCTTGCATAAATATTTGCATCCAGTATCAACATTATTCGCTCACATGAAGAGAATACAGTTCACCACTTCCTGACGAAAAATCCAAAAGTGATTCATCAGATGGCCATAACGGTACTTCTATATCACTTAGATCACTAATTTCATCATTTAATTCACTAATATTATCATCTAATGCATTTTGAATGTCACTGCTATCCATTTCGATGATAAGTGCAGCAAACAACAACAACTCAAAACAAACAAACAGCAGATGACGCAATTACGTCATCTGCATTCTCGTTTTTCGCGAAATACTTCGACACAGTACAAGGAGTAAGGTTATAGCAACAGACCTCGGGAGAAAGCCTGTTCCGTCCCGATGACAGTGATACCAAACTCAACGCAGTTTGAAACAAAATTTACCGCATTATAGGTGATTGAAAAAGCTCTGCAGTACCGTCGATGCATCGACGCTTGACACTCGGCGGGCGGTAATTACCGTCGATTAATCGACGTTTGACACCGGGAGGGTTAATGTATGGTGATGTTTTTTGCTTAATTCCCGAGGTATACCTGATTATCCGAATTTCTGTATATCCGAATCGGCCTGATCCCCAATTAATTCGGATAATCGGGGTTCTACTGTAATGTAAAGATAACAGTACTTACACCAGTCTCCTTTTTTTTCTAGTGATTCTAATGGCTATCAATATGCTTTGGCTAAAATTTCTCAGATTTAGGTGTTATTTGGAATAATAGTTGTTATTGTCACAGTGGATGCCATACACCTCTGTCCCCAGCCTCAAACATTCGGTATCAGGGTCTGGGTCTAGTCAAGCTTTTCACATACAGGGAGGGCATCCTTGTAGAAATTTCTATTGGTAGGGTACGGTGTGGTCTGGTGTAGATGGCCTGGCTAGCAGGAGTTCAGTTGTATATTGCGTCTACTTAAAAACTCGTTTCAGAATAAATCATTCTATGGTTATACTAAGAAACAGCACGCATGTGTTTATCTCTCAACATACCATACTTAATTTTGTGAGTGAGCCAACACTCAACATACTGTACTTAATTTTGTGAGTGAGCCAACAACGAATGCACCCACCCAAAGGTGAAAAAATCTTGATGCCGATTTCAACCCATATATTTTTCTACCTACCTTTGCCCCATTGGTAGGTACCAATACCAGTAATTTTAGAAAACTATTTTAAATTTAAAACTATGATAGGTGACCACTTCTTAAAATTTATAATGACTTTTAACTATGCAAATAAAAGTTAAATCACTGATGATTATGTTAAATACAATTTGATATCAGAAATCTCCAATGTGTTAAGGAGTTTTATTTTTTGTATTTTTTTCCACATTTAAGTGTATCAGAGAGATGATTAATGATTGGAAAAACTCAACTCAGAAACCCATAAAATAATCACTATTTGTACACACTTAAGTTAGGGACCTGCCAGAAAGGCTTCTTAATGTTATTTTTTTATTGACTGTCAATGGTCTGTCTGCACAATTTTCTCAATGCAAAATTACTTAACCTGTGTGAAAAAGTCCAATTTACAAATGAAGTTAGTTGATTCCATGAAAACTGCTTGACAACGTCAGATAAGAGTTCAATTTTCAGACTGATAAAGAACAAGGGTTGTTGAACCAATCATCAGTCAAAGAAGACTTGTTTTAGAGGGGTTCTTCTGTAAATCTTTTTGGAAAAAAGATTTTATATTATTAATTTTGTGGGTATGTCACCGAAGTATTAGACAAACTGCTTGATATAAAATACCATACATTACCATAGTGCAATCCTATTATTTGTGTTAGAGTGTGTTCAGTTAATTATTCAGCACTCTTACTCTTTTTTAGCAAACTTAGTTTTCCCAGGAAGTAAAGGTGTGCGGATATCCGAAAAGCCGGTTCGGTCTCGGATCGGATATCCGAATCCAATCCGAAGGCTTTATCGATTTCATATAAGGTCTAATACATATCCGACTTATTCGGATGGACTGTATTTCTGGGGATAAAAAGGTAGAAACGAAACAATAGATATGTTTGGACCATTAATAAACGTTTTGACTCTTGATGTCGTTCAAGGTAACATGACGCAATTCCTGTCGCTTTGAATGTTTTTGGTACGTAACTCATAACAATTCATTGATACGATATTTGTGTAATCATGTATCGTATCGCGATACACGGCCAGATCGTACATCATTTTAGCAGATAGAATGAATACGGTTTATAAAGAGAAATTTGTGATAGCGAACGTTTTTGATAGTAAACAACCGCAAATTTATACAATATTGCAACTCGATGTCGATTCATGATTCACGGGATAAACGCTGAACACGAGACAACAGTAGTGGATTATTGGCGAATAAGTCGATAATTTTTCGTCGATAGTCGATTTCGGATAGTTTCACTTTCTTACGAGTGCAATGAGCAAGCTCTCATAGAGTATTCAAAAGTTGCATAATTCAAACGGAAATGTTAGTGTATGACATTTAAAATTGCTGCTACTGATATTTTCCTTCCATTCAATGCAATTAAAAAACGCTGAGTAAAGTATTGCTGACTTGCGCAAAACGAGTTGCATAGCTTTCTCTACGGTGAAGTTTCCCTCTATGATCAATGAGGTTAATCTAACTAGAGCTCTTATACTGCAGGAAAAGACTTCACTTGTTTACCCCCGGACGAGACCTTTAGATATATTAAGCTCGTCAAGTATCTTTACGACGACGCAACGTTTAAAGCAGCGACGACCTGAGGACAGATTCAAGAAGGCATCGCTTAGTTATCTCTATTATTTATTTATACAGATTTCATCGTTCGGATATTATTTGATTTTGTTAAATTCGTGTATTTAAAATGGAACCGAAAAGGAAGAAAAGCGTGATATGTAAATTATTAAAATAGAACGAAGCCGATAGTTTGAAATGCAAGCTGACGCTGACACTTGTAGTCTGTTTACATGCCGGTGGCAAAACTAGGTTTCTAATTTGTATTAAACAAAATAAATTTGAAACTAGGCCTAGTTAGTAAATTTATAATTATAAAGCAAAGGAAATTCTGTGGTTATGGATGTTTTTGGTTAACTCATACAGAGTTGAAGCCCTATACTGATTCATTGTTTCAGTAGGGTCTGATTGCCTATGTCGTGCTAGGCCTTTAGTATGTTGTGATGTTTGCTTGCTATCAACATCGGTTATTCCGGTCTTTTAAATAGGCTGTAATCATATTAAAATGTTTTCTTGTTGATTGTCTTGCCTGACCATATGTTTGTTTGTTTTTTTACCTAGCCTACACCCAGATAGGCTAAGATAGGCATAATGACAATGATTAATGATAGTCAAGGTGAAATTACATGATTTGAGTAGCCTATCCTAGGCCTACTGTTATTAAATTACCTATACTTTTTATCTTATACCTATACAACCAGGAAACATATTTCTTGTATTTTCCACTGCAGAGAAGATAATATTTTTGAGTATGTACAGAGGTTGATATATTGCTCCTTCAATTAGTCATGCTGTTTTCTGGTGGGGTTATGTGGAGCACAGTCTTCACAGAAAGGTACATTTGTAAAAATAATAACCACTTGTTGTGTTTTGAATAAAATTACTTAGCTTAGATATTGTATATTTATATCTTGCAAGAAAAATGAAAATGTTAAGTTCCAACCTGAAAATATGGTAGTTTTAGAGATCGGAGTAAATTAGGCTAAATATCCGAATCCGAAAATTATCCGATCCGAAACCCTAACTATCCGATCCGAACCGAAACCGATCCGAACTAAAAATTCACTATTCCGCACACCTCTACCAGAAAGTAAACCCATCATCTTACAGACGACTTAGCAAAGTCCTTAGGTACTGGCATTAAACCATCTGTATTTAAACCATACTGTATTTAAACTGAAGTTGCACTGTCTAATTTGCACAATGTAATTAAAAGTGGAAGTGATTGCTTTTAAAAGTAGACAAATCGTTAAGTGTCTTTAAATTTTTGTCAAAACATGACACATGTATACAAAATTAGGTTTTTTAAAGCTTTTTATCAAGTTTTGCTGTATATAATATTTAAGTAGTTTTTAATAATTATTACATGTTGATGATATTGTGTTTGGTAGCACCAATTTTCCTGAAAAATGCCGTGGTTTGTCTGCTCAGAGACTAAGAAGTAGCACACATTCACTGCTCATGCTAACTAATTTAGTCACATCTAAAAGCATTGTTAATTATAGGTAGTTTTTAATTTTTTCTAAGGTGAAAGAGAGTTGGCTATTAAAAACTGAACAAGTTTACTCTCAATCGGCCACATCAGGTGATAAAATTGACTGACCTGAAAAAGGAAACTTAAGGCAAATTGTGAGCAGCTGTGTGTTGGTAAAACCCCCTGTCCTATATGAATTCCAACTTCACAAAACCTCTTGACACAACGATCATCAAATTCAGAGACCAAGCGTCCCATATAGGCACCAGATAACTGCACATATGCATCGGATAGCCCCACAGACCTGTGCAAAACAAAATACTTTTACGATGTTGCTGGCAAGCTGGATACACCAGTGTATGAGTAGGACATCAGTCTACTGGAATGGCCGAGTAGCTCATATTATGGGACGCTGATCTCAGGCAAAATTTCCATTGGCACTTTGGTGGGAAATTTGGTCAAAATTATTGGATATTTTAAAAATCTTCAGTGAACATATTGGTGCAATGTTTTAAAGAAAATTTCAAATAACTGAGGAGGGAAATGCTAATAAAAGTAATTTGGGAAAACCAAGGTGACCTCAGTGTCAAAAAATGAAATCATGATATGTATCTTGGATTACATTTCTAATAAAAATTGAGCTTGAATCGCCCCTTTTTTAGTATGACTTAACACATCTGAGTGCATCCGTAAATTCTGTCGATAATTTATGGTGTGTGGCTCATCAAGAGGGTCAACTTTGTTTGGGAAATGTCAGTCTCTTTGGTAGGCATAGTTAATTTTTATTATGGGTTTTTTTATAATATCTACACCTCTTCTACATGTGGGAGTTAAAATTGCTTCACACATTCAGCTTTTTTTTAAGAGGGTAGGATCTGTCTTATAAAACCATTTTTAGGAATTCTTGTGTAATCCACAATTTGGCGACTAATGCCCATGACAAGTTTGTACTGCTCAAGCTTTTTAAAACGTTGATGATTTTGTTAATGGTAACTGTATGAATTTTACACTTCTTGGAGAATTGTTGAAACAGTTCGGGCAAATAGAAATTTGTTAGGCCTTTAAAATAATCACTGGAACTGCATATAATCTGCCTGATAACATTCTGTGGCGATAGTACTTTTTTAATTTTTGTGACAAAATTTATGAAATTGGTTATGCTTCCAAGCGCATCCCTATGTTCAAGCTGACATAGTGAAAGAGTATTGTAACGCTTGTTATTTAATGATGAAATAAATATTTGATTACAAAAATAACTACGCAGAATTATTTGAAACTAATGAGAACATTGTAGAGAGTACTGAATCACCAGAATCTAAGATGGCAATTAATTTATGAGAATCTCATATCTTTCTAGTTTTGGCCGAATCATAAGCAATACTTTACTTTTTACCAACAAATCTGTTAAAGTCTGGTGTGAAATCCATAAAAAGTTTTTAAATATTAAACCACACCATAGTTTGTTAATAATTTAACAGTCCTGCATCCTGATCAGATATGTCTTCATTATTGTTGGTTAAATTACCATCTTTGTCTTACTTTAGAGAAAATAAAATCCAAGATATAGTTCCTAGTTTTATATTTAGGTTTATCTAGTTTTCTTAGTTTTGTGTGGCAAAAATATTTCTGATTCTTTACACCTGCAATATCATGAAGATATTAAGAGACATTACCAATCACCTTCAACATGCAAGATGAATATAATGTTGAACATGAAATTAAACGGGAAATCGCACAAGTGTGGGGCAGGCCTATCGATACCTACTGTCGGCGAGAGGAAAGAAGACTCCTCAAAGGCATTACATATCTATAGTTCTATGGTTCTTATGTCTCAAAACGCAATGCAAGTAAGTTTTGTTACGTTGTGGTGGTGTTAGCAGGAACTTAGCTAATGCTAACAATGATTGCTGCATAAAGCGCTAGCGTAGTGAAAATATGGTAGCGCCTGCAATTTTTGTGTAGGTCAGATTCCAGGGATCTTCTTTACCCTCGCTGACTAGCATGTATTATTTTCACAATTCACTGAAACTTCCATTAATCCAGTTTTTAAATGTTGTAATTTTCAAACTACAAACATTTTTCATGCATCTAGTATCTTGCCAATATGTTTTAAAGGCATAAAACCTATTCCAAATTTGAATTCAAATCCATCTGCAAGATTCTAAGGCCCATTTTGTAAGCAAATGTGTGATTTCACGACCTCGCCCATACGATTGTCTCTTCTGAAATTCGATGTACAATCACGGAGTAAAGCTTACCAGTTTTACCTTAACAAAAGTGTGGGTTTCCTCATTAAATATGCATTGTAAGCTATCAAAAAGTATGATTTATTCCTAACATGAATAAAAAGACTACAGTAGACGCTCTTTTATCCGGCATGTTTGGGACCACGCCCATGCCGGTAAATCGATTTTTCCGGATAATAGAACTTTTTAGTTATTAATGGGAATACAGTAATCTGAGAGTCTGTCATCTCGCTACAGTAATGAGCTGTGGTCGCGTGCATTGGTTGACCTTGGCACTGCTCCGGAATACCTGCATTTGTGGACGGATAGACAGACAGACAGCCGGGCGGAAGTTGGCGTCTAAAAATAGGTTGAATACAGTAGTGTACTGAGCAAAGTTTACGAACATCACTGAACGTTACTGCTTGAGACGTAAACAAACAACAGGTGACTAAGAAAAAGGCGGGAACAGTCCAGCGCAGTCGCAGTACGAAACGGAAACGACCGAAAATACCTGGAAAAACCCGAGTCGCCTGGTGCCGGTTAATAGAATGTGCCGGTTCATAGAATGCCGGATAAAAGAGCGTCTACTGTACTGACAAATATTCTAAACTACTACTCTTTTTTGCGTATTATTCAAAACTGATGTTTAGCCTAAAAGAAACAGTCTGAAGATTTTTCACTTTTTATTAAAACTTATCTATTACACTTATCTGACTACAACAACCTTATTGGCACATATTATACAAACTAACTACACCTAACCCCCCATTACACTCACTCGTATTAGAGTGCGAGATGGTTATTAAAATATTTTTAAGAGGCTTTAACTCTTTTTTTTAATTTAGTACATACATAAGTGAAGTGGTATATTACAACATTTAAGTGAGTGACTGGTTTTTGCTCAATGTCCTTCTGCTGAATGAAAACAAAACAAATGTAATTCAGTTATTATTTTACTAAAAAGTAAAAAATACTTCTGATATGCTCACAACCAAAATCAGTTCAACTAAAGTGGGTAAGGACAGCAATCTCTAATGGAATTATTATACTATTTTTTAAGTAACAAGCTAAGCTCTTTTAGATATGCATTAAGTATATTGGTCAATGCTGTGTCACTTTATGCTTGATTAACTTTTGCTCAGTCTATTCTGAAATATGTAATTATTATTTGGGGCAAGGCTACTGGCACAGAAAATGTCTTTAAAGCTTAAAAATCAATCGTTAGAACTCTTTGCCACATTAAAAAAAAAAAAAATAAATAAAAAACTGTCCTTCCACTGCCATGCTTGTACATTTTATAAATTGTAACTGTTGTCCATTAGTATCCCCATATCCTTATATATAATTCTGTAAGCAAAATTTTTAAGTCAAAATTGTGGCGGGTTGGCAAATTGCAGGATGGTGGGAGATGGCTCAAATTAAAGCTCTTGATCCCAGGGACTCGGGAAAAATAGCAGTATTTCTTAAAAAATTACCAGCAAACGAGAAATAACGTTAAACATCCCCCTAAGAAAAGCATGGGAATTGCTTTGTTTATGAGCTGACGTGTGTTCGTAATTATATTGTTTTAGTTTCTTCAACATGTAGAAAGTAACAAATTCAGATAAGGCAGAGTACTGGAGCCAGTTTAGGGGCTTTAGCCCCTACAAGCCACTAGTTTTTACTAATTACACCTTCAAACATAATTACACACACCGGTTGACTAAATTTGAAAAAAGCCAAATGTACATGGGTCTTAAAATGTATAATAAAATCCCACAGTCCCTTAAAGGATTATCTGTTGAAAAGTCATCCAAACAAATTAAGTTTGTTTTACTCAAAAAGTTTTACTAGCACAGATGAATTTTTAAATGATAATCTTCAGTAATAATTTTGTATTTTTTTACATATGTATATGTATATATATATACACTTTTTAGTTGTTAGTATAGTTTATATTTCTCGTGATAATTGACCTGTTTGCTTTACAAATTGTGATATGAAACGTTATATGAAATAAAGGATTTAAATTGATAATTAATTATTATTCGAAAAAGGCCTTTTGATTACAAAATAATTGAACATCTAAATAATTTTTAAGGTTAACACATAAGTAAGTATGAACAGTTAATTAGGTAATATAAATACAAGCAAAATCAAGCAAGTACAGCTGATTAAGTTGTAAACTATTAATTTGAATAACAATTAAAAGTTTATTTATTGATGTATGTATTAAATTATAATTTAATAGTTTCACAACTTAATCTGCTATACTTAATTTTGCGTCTTTATTAGGGGTGTGTGAGTAGTGTTTTTTTTTTTAATCGAGTTGAGAAGTGCCAATTATTTTTGAGCAAGTATTTGCCATCAGTTGGTAGTTTAAAATAGTGTAATGGGATTTGGATACCACCCTAGATCTGATAATCTAAACATGGTTTCTAATACATGAGTAGCAATACAAAGTTTTGGCCAATACAATCAAACTGGATTACGTATTGACAAACAAAACACGGTTTAAAATTTGTTTTCGGCCGATGAAACAGGGCCCGGTTGTCATTTGGCCAATTTCACCCGGTCCAGACATCGCTTATAATCAATATTAAATGACGAAATTGTTAGTCACGGCCAAAATTACGCGGTCTGTTAGTCATTTTCGCCGATTTTACGTGATGAGATCGCCTTTTGCGGCCGTTATGCGTTTTGGCCAGTCGCAATCGTTTGCGTTAGTAATTTTCAGCCGATTTTACGTGATAGGATTGCCTTTTGCTCCTGTTACTACGCGTTTTGGCCGGTTGCAATGGTTAGTGGTCGTCATTTTCGGGCTATTTTACATGATGCGATAGCCTTTTGCGGCTGTTACTGCACGTTTTGTCCGGTCGCAATCGACGGGAAATACTCGCACAAACTTTCGAGTAGTTTTCAAAACTTCGAGTCGAGTTCGAGTATTAAACTACTCGGCCGACAACTCAAAAGTTTCGAGTACTCGCACACCCCTATTTATGTAACCTGATGTTTTTATTTACTTAAATCTGTAACCTTAAATTTATTCAGTTGTTCCTGAACCTGAAGATGATTACTTTGTAATTGAAAGGCCTTTGTTCAAATAAAAATTAAATTTATTGATTGATGTGTGTACGGTATTAATTAAAAATTTAGAATCAAAAAGAAGAGCTGTAACTATAGAAGAGCTATAAAGAAGATGAAGGTTTTAACTAGTTTTCTACTTTGTGCCACATACATACGTGTAGTCAGTTTATTTTTATGAGGCCAGGCGATGCAAATGTGAGGCGGCAGTCTGTGACTAGTAAACTAGTCACTGTATATTTGCGGTGCTAGTCTAATGTTAAATTTTGTTTAACAGTGGTAGTGAATGTTATAAATGGCACTTGATTATAGTCACTGCATAGTGTACTATACTAGTGGGTTACTATCAAGGTTCGTAGAGCTTTCAGCCCAGGTATGATCATTTCCATAAGAGTAATGTTTTCATCAAAGATATCTTGCTATGTTGCCCAGCTGATGCATAAATCAACAACATAGTATAAGTGTTGCCAACCTAACAGAGGCACAAATATAATGGTACAACTGTTTTTAAATTGTCACTGGACATGCAGACAGAAAGTAATCCATTAATCTAATAATACAAATAAATAAAAGCAATAATTAGTTTCATAAAATAACAGCTGATAAAATTATGTAATTAGTTAAAGAATGTTCATTTTAATTACAATGATGAAAAAAATATGGTTCGCTTATGATAAATATCATGTTTCCAGCAACACTGCAGATTGGATTGGTAATCGCCGTGATCTTACAGCTCTTTTAACGATGTCACTTACTAGAAAACCTTAAAAAAATTATACCGACTGCACAGACCTTACTAAGTATCTATGGACCTTGGGTTACTATATCATATTGTATAACTAATGCTTGGACATATTATAAAACAATAACTAACACTTCTTTCCAGTAGATATTCTTGCACCACATTGACCGTGCTGTTGTATACTGCTGTGCCCTCAAAACGTGTTACAGTTTGGCAATATAACATAAATATCTAGGTTAGGCAATATGTAATAATTTATTCTAATTAAATCAAAAATTGCATCCATCATTAAAGTTCTAACTTGCACCTGACATAAATATAGTGTTTTGTTCTAAATAGTAGTATATGGTGAGTTTTTTTAATATTTTATTACTGTCAGTACACTGCCCCATCAACCATCGCGAAAGTTCCTTGGCACCATGGATACCATGCGTTACAGCCTTAGTCGAGACGGCTAGTGAAAGTTGTTAGAAGTTTTACTAAGTATTGTGAAAACAGACATACAAGTTATTGATGTGCCATGGTGCAGTGGGAATAGCTGGCCCGTGTTCCAAGTAGCTGTCTGAAAAACCGTAGTCAAGTTAGAGTAGGGCACCATACTGTAACAAAACTTAATCGATAACCCGGCCTTCAGTGCGGCCGGAATTAATTATTTTAATTTTATCTTCACTTGTAAATTTTGTTTTTGTTTTTAAACTGAGGTTAAATGTGCTTTTTAAAAGAATGAACTTGCTCCTGTATCAAAACGCAGTGATCTTCACCAAGTGAGCGGTCAACACTTAGGTGATACAGATAATTCGAGGTAAGTTTCCCTTAGTTAGCCCTCTAGTCTTAACATGAGCAGTGAATGTGTTGACTATTTTAGCTTTTTGTAGGAATAGTATAGTAACAAATTTGATATGGACTCCTGAAACACTAAGTCCAGATAGCTCTGGCCTCTGAAATTATGAAGCTTTAAATACCACTCGAAGCCCATATTGTCTTGTATTTGTTATTATGCCTTTAGTATTTCTCTTAACCTTTTTTTTGTTGGGAAATTGTTTTTCTTTTTCTTGTCTTGGGCTGCAGTTTTTTCAGGTTCTTCTGTCCACTCTGCTGAGCTGACACTAAATCTCTTCTCTTATGCCAAATTAAAACTCAACTTGCGGAAAAAACTGGGGCATTCCAATTTGAAATCAGTTGTGTTTTATCATTTATGAACATGAATTTTTATGTTTGCTTATGATTTAGAATGACATTGTATTGTGCTGTTTATACTTAATAAATTGATTTTCAATTGTGATTATGGTTATCTTTCGTGTATATATTTTGTTTTCCGAATATTGCGTTTATATATTTGTCTATGTGCTGTTGCAACCGATCTTGCACAATTAATTACTGTCGATGCTTATTAAAGTAAAATTTGCCTAAATTGAAATTTGTCGGTGTTCTTTATTTTCAGATTTTTGGCGGTGAGCACTCGACGCAGGCGTTATTTCACTTTTGTCTTTCACTTTCTTGTTTAGTTTACATTCCACTGCTATGTATGTGTAGCTTAGTACACTTTTATTCACATTACTATTTGTATGACGTTTCCTTTTCTTTCAATGTGTTTTAAATCCAATCATGCTGAATTTGAATGACATATTTTCTTTAAGTTAAAACTAAGTATGCAAGTATAAAAAAGAATAATAGTTTTAAGTCATCTATCATATCATCTGCTGCTGAAATAAACTAAGAATTATGAAATTCTCTGCCAATAGTTTTTTTGTTTTAAAATATAGATTTGTGTTTTTATCATTGCAATTTGTTTACAAAGATTTTAAATAAAAAAATGGAAATATTGAGAACAAAATAATTTAAATGATGATAATAGTTTGGCTAATTTTTGGTTATTAAATAAAATAAATCATTTATGAGGCCACGAGAAACCCATAGAATTTGCTGACTGTTTCAGAATACTCATGATATAACATTATTGAGAAATTGTCTGCTTTTTGCATTATATATTATGATCTGTTTACATTTCTTATACAGATTGACATTCTTCACCAGATTGTATATGAAATTTATCGTTCCTACTATTTCCCAGCAGATAATCCTGGATTTCTTATTGTGATTTTACTGGTTAATACGTTATGGAATTTACATGCATGAGACTATTTTAGATCATCTTAGGGTTAAGGTATCTTTTACAACAAACTAAAGAGACTTTCTAAAATCAAATAACGTTTGGGGATAACAGCCCAGACTTGGCACTAAAACTGCTGAGTATGTTGTAATGCCGAACCATTCCGACCTGGTTTGGTCAAAGTTCTGCTTACTACTCTGACACTCTAACAGCCTTATCACACATGGCTTTATGCTGTTAGGTAATATTTTTTTATATTTGATTAGTTGACATTTTTAAATAGTTAAAAGTATTGTAATTTTTTCATTCTATAATTTGTTTAACTGTTAACCTAGAATATTGGCATTCTGCATCTTTTAAAGAACTTTGAAAAATAAACAAACCAAACTTAGCTAGTCAAAGTTTTATAAATTACTAGGTTAGATTAGGTTTTGGATTGGGAAATAATGTAAGAGTAACCCCTTGTGAAAAACAAAAATGTACTTCTTAATAAGAACAAGAGCACCACTTAATATAATTATTTGTTTATTTTGTCATCTTTCAGATATTCCATAGGGTACTTGTAAAATAGTTTCAGGCTAGCTGCATTGATTGATGTGCTCTTGTAGTAATCTTTCAAAATAAATTTAATCACAAAAATACATTAAATTCTGAAAGTAGATGGATAATTTCACAGTTTAATAGAGTATGGAAGCTAAGTCAAACACATTATTAAACAAATGTCCTCGAGAATTTAATTTGGAAAACAAAAATTACACAATTATTGGATAGTTTTATTTCTAAACTTCATAATCCATTAGGCATTTAGGATTATTGGGTTGGCCCTCAAAACTGCACACTTGTTACACAATGACTGCTGAATGCTGCGTCATACCACTATAGTTTTGTTTTGGTGTGCATTTACGTCATTGGCATTTTTGTTTATATTTAGAGGGGACCGGTCTAATCCCTGGTCTTGTTAACTGTTCTTAGAAATTATCTGTGATGAGCCAAATTACAAAAGGCAGCTGGGTCTAATATCAGACCTTTACCAAATCTTTTTTGAATTTGCTCAGGATCGATCTGGCGAACTTCAGATTAAGAAGCGAGTACACACTAAACACCATCCAGTTATTAATTGTGTGCATATTATAACTACCTAACGAATATATAGCTGCCAAAGGTTGTAGAAGGCATTGAAGTTGGTTTTTGGGCAGAGCTTTTTGCGGTGATAGTTTAATGACAAGGGAAATTACATTAATGGATATCTTAAATGTGTTTGTCGTCCTACGTTTTTTAAAGCAAAATTTGCCTTAGAAATCCTTTTGTAAGTTTGCAAAAACATAAGAATACTTTTCGAAAAGAAAAATGTGAATAATTTGGAAATTGTTCAGTGTGGAAACAGCTGCGAGTAGAGGTTTTCTATTATGAATTTTGGTGGATGATGGTTGTTCTTTACTAAGCAGCTACCTTTTTTACCTGACAGAGGGGTTTTTAACAGCTCTTAGATTAGTTTGTAATTAAATCACGCTAAGTAGCAGCCAAACAATGCTAGAGATCAGTGGTAGCTTGTCATTTCTCCTGCAACTGCCCATTTGTATACATAGTTGTCATGTTGCTGATGTGAGCAGTCGCAAATTTCGGTTTCTCATAGAATGAGGTATTTATTGGTTACACTTTCTATATGGTTATCTTAATTAAGAGATGCCTTGAATTCCGGAGGGTGTTTCATTCTTGTTTGGTAATTGGCCATCAGTTTGAATTTATTGGGCTATAATCTTTGTGTGTTTTTATCTAGTTTTGTGTTCTATCACACTGTAATACATTATCTTCAAATATTTTATTCACTGCCTTGTTCTCATCGAAACTGTTCTTACAGCGCAGTCTTTTTAATACCTATTTGCATTGTGTACAGTTTAGGGTGATGAGTTAGGTAGTTTAAAAAATGTATTACATTGTATGGATTTTCAAAATCATTAATAATCACAGAAAATGGGATGCTGCCGCTGTCGGTGTTGCGCTCAGTGGGAGGAAGCCGGATGTACAGTTGGTATGCCAGCGGTAAGTTGTAGAATAGTCCTACTTTCCATGCTTGTTCAAACTTAGTCCGAACTGAGGATGAACATAAGTGACTCACTCGGATTCAGTGACTATTGAGGAGATGAAGTGGATAAACTTCTGGATTGAAAAAGTCTCTTTAATTATAATCCGATTACAAGTTTCATGATGATAGTTTCTGAGACTGATACATTCAAGGTTGCTTACCTCGGCACTATTAGCGAATGAGTATGATGCAACATTATAGTGTGAAAATGAGTTGTATTGAATTTGATGGGATATTAAAGCTCCCAGCTTTACGATATACAGTGGAACCTCGATAAATCCAATCTCAGGGGAAACGGAAAAAGTTTATAGACCATTTTGAAATAACAGTACCGTTTCGACTTGTCTAGATGATTTTATAACATCCAGAATCAAACATTGCTTTAATTTACGTTTAAATGCATAGTAATTTTGTTATATTTTAATTTCATTTGGTAATTGTGTAAAGAACTTTTTCCCATTTAGGTTTTTTTATCTGTGTATAATTCTAAATTATGTTTATCAAAAACAACTTTATTTCGGGTTTTATATTTGTGGTTAGTTTGTGGTACTCCTTAACTTACTTTATGGAATCAAGGACAAAAACTCTAAACAGTGAGAATTTTAAAACGCACAAATACATTTTTAACAGTATCTGATCCTTTTAGGCCAGCCATGATTCTTATTGCTTTCTTTTGTCTAACAAGAATTTTATCTAAGTTTTGCTTTGACGTAGCTCCATAGATACATATTCCTTAGTATACGTGCGATTGAAGCGAAGAGTAGTAAAGGGATTTTTAAAATGACAAAGTCACATCTTTGACATTTTTTTAAAGCATAGATTGCTGAAGCCATTTTACTTACTACATTCTCAACATGTTTATGCCAAGATAGATTTGTAATGGGTATCCTATTTAACTCCTATAAAAACAATTTAATAATAAATCATGATTGGGGAGGTTGCAGTTAGAAATTGATTATCTAAAAAACTATTAACTCCTATATAAACCATATGAAATTGTTTAACTTGTATGAACAAAATCACAAAAATCGGATATAAAAAGTCGATTTTAAACGGTCAAAGGTTGTGCAATCGTTTTTTGTTAAGAAATCCTCCATTTTGCAGATGAGTCAAATCAGTAAAATTCTGTTTGAAAGGCAAGATTGAAGTGAGATATTAGCTCAGCCTAATAGAGACGCAAATAATGTAGTTGTAAGAGCCAATGAGATCGCAGAGCGGAATGGAGTGAGAATAAGACTCGTCTGAATCCGGGTTTAATCCAATCAGTATTTCTTTCTATAGGAGTACCATTATAATCTGTTATAAAAGACGGCAGCGGGTAGCGAGCCGGTCTTATTCTGTTGCATTCCATCTTCTGAGTCGGTTTCTTTCTTTCTCCAGTAACGATGTGAACGAGAAGTTTTGGGGTTTTTATAAAAAGTTGTGCGGGCCTGTGTTTGGTATAATGAAATAGTTGTTTTACTAAGTACCGGTATAATATGAAATTCAGTGATGATAAATAGGTGGAGTGATGGTGTTTTTATACCGTGACAAGTACGATTGGGACTAGGGCTTGCCTAGATACCGTCATGTTGGATAAGTACTAGTCTAGATATATCAACCATTCATAACCTACCACTTGTTAAATATTTTCTAAAATTAACTCTTCACTTAGTATCATTAATAAATTAGGCCTAGTCTACCCCAGTTTTACAATAGACAAGTAAAAATGCAACTTAACAACATAATTTGGCTTCTATGATGGCAGATTGAAAATTGTTAGGCCTAGCCTATATGAATTGACTTAAGAAACTTTATTTGGAAAGTCACTATAAACATTTGACTTGCAACGAAAAACATGGCCTAATAAAAAGCTAATAATTCTTCATTTGTTATACCTATTTCATTTAGCATATCTCCACATACACAGGTACAAGATATTTTCAGTTTCATATCAGTGATGTAAAGTAGGGCTTATAGTATAAGGACTATGGGGACTAATTCAAGTTTTGTATTTAGCAATAATCATGTCTAAATAATAAATTTATGCATTTTTCACAATTTCCAAGTATTTTTATTATTATTACCTGATTTTGCAAGTCTCACCCAAACCCACAAAACTTCCAACATTTTGATAAAATTCATAATGGGTTTTCCCGGATTTTAAGATGACATTTTCTGCTGGTTGAGTTAAAAAAAAGTAAAGAACCCCGAGATTGAACCCTGAGATTTTAATTATTGTGTAGTAACATTGTTATTCTTGGAAATGTAAAATGAAATTAGGTAAAATATAAAAAAGAAAAGAGTTTAAGGTATTAGATTTACATCTATTGCGAGTCCTAAGACAGTTGCCCCTTTTTTAAATAGGAGGAAAACCAAGCAGATTACTTTCCTCCTAAAACCAAGCAGATTACTTTCCTCCTACACCCAATTCGGGATCGGGATGGATCGAGAAAAATGCCTAAGACTGTTTTCTTACTATCAATGAATCAATTATGTTTCTTATGAACTCCAAGATATTTATAGTTTTAAATCCACCCCCGCTGTTATAGTTGACTTTCCTGGTCTAAAGCCGTGCTGCTTTTTATCTAATAAATCGTTGACTTATAGTATTTAAGTAATTGAATGTAGACTATTTTTTTAAATATTTTAGAAAATGTCTAAAGTAAGCCTGGAAATGTTTTTTTAAACAGCTTGTTTAGTATAGAATGAAAGACATTAACAATACAGACTGCTGTTAGTGATAATGACGCCATTCGATGTATACCATTGTATACTCTATGAATAAAGATATTTCAAATTCAGTTCAATCCTTTAGTGATCCTACTATAGAGTAAGGCAGGTAAACAAACAAGTGACTCGCAGATTGGCAGTATTATATTCATTTTGACCACTCCTAGTCTATTGAATATCAGGATTAACTCCTGCATCAGCCCCCTCCCCCCTTTAAAGCAACATAAGATTTGACCAATTACGCATTGGTTTTTATCAACACAACCTAAAAACTAATTTTCATATCACCCACGCACACGGAACCTTCAAATTCTGACCAACTAATGACACCAGACAGAAGTAGATGTAGAAGGGGAGTTTTCGGTTGTAAAAGGAACGATAGTTGTGCAATTACTGTGATTTAAACCGATAGAGGTATCCAGCCTGGAACTGCTAATGTTTAGTTTAGGTTTGAAGAGGTGTGAATTATCGAGATATTTCGCCCGCCAACCCTTCGACTTGTAGAGGTAAAACAATATAGTAGTAGGTAGTAGTGATGGTCAAAACCAGAAATTTCGAATCTCGAAACCGAAACCGAAACTTACAAAATCGAATCGCGAAACCCTATTTACTTGCCTGGGTATGGTTATGAAAAATAAATCCAGTTACTCCAAATAAACCAGTTAACTTACTGCCATTCTCGAAGTATCCTAGAAAAATATTAGTTTCAGAACTACCAGTGAACCAATTATTTGTAGCTTAATTATAAACATTGGTTAGAGTTGTTCTTTCACAAATAAAAAATCAATAATCCACAAAAGGTGAAGGTAGACGACCGATGACAGTAGGCTTTTGACCTTCACATTATTAATCAACAATCGGGCGTGATTTCTGTTAAAAAAACAACAGTGACACAAAAAATCTCGGCAGTTTTGAGTTTTGATTCTTGAAACTCGCCGATCGAATCTCGAAACCGAAACTTTTCCAAAGTTTTGGTGGTTTTGAGATTCGAGTTTTGGTTTTGACACATCACTAGTAGGTAGGCAAGTTCAAGGGAAATGACAAAACTTTGAGTGAAGGAATTTGATTGAGGTTCTGAGGTTTGAATTATCGAGGTTCCATTGTATTGGGTGCAACTGCTCCTCACTTAGCTTATGTGGGGTAGTTTTAGAGGCAACGCATATGGATGTTTTCATTTTGTAAATAGGATGACCCCTTAAGCTGTGGAAATAGCAAACCCTGCTAATACATGATTCAAATGAATGGAAGAAAAAGATTAATTTCTTACCTTGAAAGTTTGAGTTATCAAGCAGAAAGGTACAGTTTTTCTTGAGGATTCTTCAACAGAAACTGCCATACACGATGTTGCAGTTTTTTCTTGTAAGAACAATGTTAATTTGTGCCTCCATTACTCTTCGCCTGATCGTCGCAAAAAACTTTTTAAGTATACAATTGAAGTTGTGGTATTTCTCTAGTTGATTACAGTGACTGAATTGAGGCAACCAGATTTTCATAAGATATTTTTAAATTGCAATTTGGTTATTTAATTTTTTTTTATTTACAGGTCAGTTTAAATCCAAAAATGTAGTTGGAATTTGTATGGAGTTTATACCTAAACAAAGATTTTGTAAAGCTCAAACGAGGGGTAACGGAGGCACAAAGTTAACTCTGTTACTATAAGACAAACTCCAAGATGGCGACTGGCAGCTTCTTGTGATGAGGACTCTTAAATGAAAAGCTTTTAAATGCAGTTGATTATTTCCATCAGAAAACAACTGTCTGCTTGTAGTCAGGATAAACATTTGTTGTATAAATAACTTATTACTGTACCGAGTTGAATAATACCATTTCATTTCCAATGCCTATTTTTTCTTTAAAAAAACCTTAAGTAGGTAAGGTTTTATGACAGCAAAAGGCTTGAACGGTTCAGTAAAGGGAAGAGGATAATATACAGCACACTAACGTTTTATTGAAGAACTTAAGAAAGAACACACAAGGTACACATAAAAGATAGGTAATATTTTGTCTATTCTTTGTATCCTATTGTAAACCATAAGAAAATTGTATTTAAAGTTTTGAAATTTAGTCTCCCACTATCAAGGAGTAAATTTAAAAACTAACTGTAATTTTCGTTGTGTTTAATAAAGGCTGCAAAGTATAGCTTACATTTTGTGTGTATTCATTATGTGTTCTTGCACTCAAAAGTTGCTCAATTAAAGGTGTTTGCTTCTTCCCTTGTGATATACATGTATTAGGCAAGTATTATTTTGAGTGTTCTGAAGTCATACTTCTCTATTTATAAAAAATTGTCATACTTCATTTTTAAAGAGTTTATTAAATTGATAATTCTCAGTCTTTGTCAATACTGAATATTCCACTGACAAAACTGAAAAAATTCTGAACTCATGTAGTTTAGGCTGACTAAGAGAAATGTTAAGAGCATATATGCTATTAATATAGCGTATACAGCATGCATATAGATATATATATAAGAATTAACATTTCGATATATATATATATATATATATATAAATTCTGAATTTCATATTATCCTTGTTCCTGTGAGGTGTTTACTTTTTTAATATTTATAAATAATGCGTTGATATTACCTGTTTTAATGACCTAATTATGCTATCACTATGTTTCTCTTATTTAAGAGCATTGCTATCTTGATGAAGTTGGATTTATTCAACACTTCTTGACCCACCAATTTTATTATGAGGCTTGATTCTCTTCCAAGTATCAATACAATTATATTGTATTCCCATACACAACGGTAAATATATATTTGGCAAAAGGTAATGGATTTTGACCAGTCACACTGGTTATTATCATACCCATTGAGAGTATTTGATGTTAACCTATATAACTTGTCAAAATCGATAGCCATATACCTTTCATTTACCTTCGTGTATATAAGTACTACAGAAAAAAATAAATATTTTTAAGTGTTGCAATATGTTACTTCCCGTAGTTATCAATATATAAAATACTAATCAAAATTTTGTTTAGAATAACTTCTACCTTACAGTCTGACAATAAAAACCCCATCCATCAAAACTTTTCATATGAACTCATTACATTTTTCAAGTTATTAGGAGCAATTGTTGACATTATTGCATACCAGATGGACCAGAGAGCTGGTTCATCCAATTTCAGTCATAAAATCAAAGTGCATACCTAATTAACTTGCAATACTTTTTAAAGGTTTTAGTTTTAAATTTTCCTATTAGCGAATTTCCCCTATAGGGAAGAAGTTATTACCGTAGTCGGCATGGTAAGACCTAGGCCCGGGACCATGATAACTTTTCGTTTTGAGGTCCCCAGACCCCAAAAACACCATTCGTTCGAAACTGTATATATAGATATATATATATGTGTCCGTGAGCACGATAACTCTCGTAAAAATTATTCGATTTTGATGAAATTTGGTATGAACGTGTAAAGCAACATTTATGACTTTAAGTTCGAAAACCAGCCAGATCGCACTATCCGAAGGGGTATTTTGGGGGGGTTTGTACCCCAAAAATGAGTTTTTTGAATTTTGTATATGTATTTTTTGAAAAAATCAAATTTTAGTTTTTACCATTGGATTTGGCTTAAAAAAACACACAATTTGGTATTTTGATCATTTCTCTACGTCAATTGGTTACCGAGATTTTGAAAGTGCTAAACACAGTACGTTGTCTAATGTTATTCTTATGGAGGAAAATAAACATTTTATATCTCGCTTATTTATGAACGTATACTGACGAAACTTGGTATACGGCTTCATTTGGTTGTGGACCATTGATATTTGCTCAAAAAAAATTTTTACCCAAGGCTCCCGTGGCAGCAAACCTGCGTACTCAGCCCCATGTTATTCTTATGGAGAATAAGTAACGTGTTATCTGCCTTCATTATGAAGATAAATTAATGAAATTTGGTATGTGGCTTTACCTACATGAGTTATATTGATATTTGTATAAAACCCTATTTTTTGTGTTCCTTGCTTCAGCAAACCTGCATACTCAGCTGCCATTTTAATCTTATGGAGAATAATTAAAATGTCTTAAATCGTTTATTTATGAATGTATATTGATGAAACTTGGTATGTGGCTTTATGTGGTATTAAGATACATATATATGCATTGGAAATTCGCTGAGTATGCAGGTTTGCTGCTACGGGGGTATTATTTTGTTTGATAAAATATCAGGTTTTATCACAGACTGATATTTTTCCTCAGACACCAAAACCATCCGCATGGGTTGAATATAGATCATACAGACTTAATTAATTTATGATAATCCAGCAAAGATAATATCTTTAATCCTTTCTTGAGGATGGACAGTTCCTAAACGTCCACATTTGCTGTCTATTATTGAGTAATTCATCCTTAAGGTACTGAACTTGGTTCAGTGGAGTAAGAAAAATACTATAACAATTATACTTATAATTTTGGCATGTATTCAAAATACAATGAAATGACTCAGTGTGCGACTTAGAAGAGAAAAGATGGACGGGAGTAGTTTCTTAAATCACCACCAGAAAGCGCTGTCATATCGAAATATAAACAAAATAAGTGGGTTTCTATGAATTTAAGTGGCAAATATGCAACCAGAAAAGTCGTACTTAGGTATAATAACACAACCAAACCTATCCTAATTAAGGGTATGGGTTTGTGTAAAAATATCAAAGTAACATTTAAAAAATATTTTTCAAACTTAAAAAAGTAAATAATCACAATTTAGGTTCGAGCCCAGGGTCCTCATGATCAGAAGTTTAAAATTAACCACTGAGCTACCACGACACACCATATAACGGCTGAGAGTTAAGAGTACGTAAGCAATGAACAACTGAGAAACGCATTCTAGCTGTGATGTAAGAAAATATTCTCGTACATTGTTTCTCCCCAGAGGCGCAAGTCGCTCCGCCCAAAACATGAAAACAATAAATCACCAAAAGCGGTGAAGTGTATTTATAACACATTTTTCTTTCAAAATCGGTTATTTATTAAAAACCTCAAAACTGTATGGAAAGAGTCGGTTTGTTTTGCAATTCAATAAAATGGTCCAAAGTTTTTAAACCATTTTTTTTTCTGATCATCAACTATATAAATATAAATTATTGAAACCCTTACCTTAAAAATCAACTTTATTTTTGTTTTTAATTTCAGAATTTGTTCCTATCCACAAGGAAATAACTTCAAACCTCAAAATGCCAAAACATTAAATAATTTAGTAATTTATAAAATGTTTTATAATGATGTTTTTATTGATGAAAAAACTGGAGATTCTATCCCCAAAAAATCAAATCGTCGTAAAAACAAATTTGAATTAAAGCACTGTTTATTACTAGAAGCTACTTATTACAGGTTTGAATATTTATTGTTAATGGGCACTGAAATAACTGTTTATATCGTACTTATCAAATGTAAGCAAAATCATAAGAAATGTGTTTCAAGTAACAGCAACAGTATAATAAAACAAAAGACTCAAGGAAATAAAAAGGGAGTTGATGAATATTTGTTAAATATGACAATTTTAATAAGACATGTAATATAAATTAAATAGTATACTGAGCTCAAGCAAAAATTAGAACTTCCTACTCAAATCGCTCTATTTAAATAATTTATATCGTTAGTTTTAGTTTTTATTGATTCAAATTTACTAAAGTAATGAGTGAAATCTGTTTTTTACGGTCTGCTACTGAACTAAATTAGGAAGGAGTGGTCCGTACTAATCAAGATTCCACCCTAACATGAACAGTAGGTGCAACCTCTGGAAATCCAAGGGTAATCCTGTGATCGGGATGGCTGAATATCAGACTATGAATTATATAGTAAATCATTGTTATTTGCACCCTTTCTTGGGAAAGCAAGTTTGCAGGTCTCCAAAGTGTCAGTATAGTTCATAAATTGGCTGATGGAGTTGCACTTGGCTCCATAAATGGGAGATATTTTATGATTTTTTACCGATGGTTTTTTTCCATTGAAGCCACTAATTTTATTGGAGGGTAAATAATGTAAGTTGAGTCAGGTGGCTGCCTAAAGGTTCATACATTAAATAAAATAAAGTAATAGTTATTTAATGTAGAATAATACTTATCGTAAAAATTGTCATAACAAATTAAATTTCAATCACTATTGTATTTTTTTGAGTTTCTACCTATGTGGACTTCAGTATTAATTGAAATAAATGTATATACTGTATTCAAAACTTGTTGTTTTTTAGATGTTCTTCATTCCTCAACCCACTCTAGATGGATAAATCTGATTCTATGTCTAGAAAAATAGTAGCACAAAGGATCAAGTAAGTAGTGTTGCGTTACAAAGGGTTTCATACTTTTTCTTTGAAAACAAAATGATATTTCCTTGTCAGTAATTTTTCCTGAAGTTAACTTTATTTACTTTATCCTCTTGTATAAGGTACTAAACACATTGGACTTAACTTCCTTCTGCTACAAAGGTATCTCTATACCTACTGGGTTTATGGACTTACCTTTGTTTCCTTAAGTTGTGTTAGAAACAGAAGGATGTTAATCCCATAGTATTAATTTTCTTATACAAAAGAGGATAAAGTAAAATAAATAAATAAAACTAAATGCAAATCATTGCATGAAAACATATTTTGATTACAAAGAACCAGTACAGAACCAACTATAAAAGGAAAGGGATACCAGAGAACTTACTCATTGAGAAGAAGTGTGAATAATCACCAGGAAAATAAATCACTGGCAAAAAATACAAATATTCACAACAGTTTTATAAATTTCTGGACAACTTGTACCTTTCTCAATCAGTTGAAGTGTTCTCTAGTCCTGCTGGAGTTATTCCAGCATTCCCATTTATGAGTGCAACAAATCGGACTAATGACATTTTTAGAGAGACACCAAAGGAAGCAAAGGAAGTTTACTGTGAAAGTGCAAACTAGGAGAAAATAGTGCAGCAAGATTAATGAAGGAAGATTCCATGTGCTGAACAAGGATCGGAGTGGCAGGTTGTTGCAGATGGTTTGAAAGAAAGAATTAAAGGGAAATTGGGAAAACAGGCACTACAATGTTGGCACATTACACTAATTCTACCAAGAAATTCAAACTTGTTCACTGGATATACATTCATACATATACATTCTTTGGTGGTGATTGCTAAAAATGTCAATAGTCCGAACATATTTTATCAGAAACTGAGTCAACACTGCGGCTCTCACACTTACTGTCGGATTCAAAATTATGGATACTCGAGTTTGACTTGCCACCAAAAATTAACCGATTGAGCTACAACAACGGCGGTTACATCAAAATTGTCCTTGTCTTATTCTTCGTGTTTCGATGTAAGTACAAATTTTAAATTTTGATTCCAACTAATTTTTACTGCGGGTAGAATCAAAAAAGTACACGATTTTTGCCGTTTTTCTAGCAACTATGGACTCAAAAAATTCACATTTCCGAAACGGGTCAAGTTGTCGATTTCAAATTTTGATACGTCATAGATAGACATGTTTTTAGTTTATTTGTATAATTTTAGATTTTTAAACTTAATTTTATGAAAGCTGTTGTCCATTTCATAAAGTGATGTTTTCTCAGCACTCAAAAGAGCTAAAAACTTGTTTAATGGCTTGTTATGAAGCTCGTGATTTTTTTAGTATAATTTTGAAAGTACTTAATCCAAATCTTCTTTGAAACGGTTTATTCAGAGTGATTATTAAGTAATAAATCAGTGTGCGAACGAGGCTGGCTACCGCTGCGGCGTGTTGAAAAGAACGGAGTGCGACGTTGCCACGATAAGGGAGTTGGCGGGCGCTCCGCACTCTGAGGCTTTTGACCTCGGGTTGGACGGGAAGGATTATAAAATTAAAATTTGTTTATGAATTTATAATGGAATGTGTCGGAAGATCAATGTTCACTTTCTCCTAAGTCATTTGGTGAACGTTTTAACTTGTGTTCACATCGAGCCACGAGATGCCTCCCAGAGAACATTTTAGTAAGCAGGAAGTGTGAATGATTTTAAGTGCTATTTGTTTTTTCAAGAGTGAAGGGGAGAAGCTGGGTGACAACGGTGATAGGAAATGGTGAAATGTAAATCAAAAAAGATAACACTTTTTTGACAAACACTTTACAAACTGGTTGCAGATTGCGGAGCGCTCGCCAACTCGCTTATCGCGGCAACGTCGCACTCCGTTCTTTTCAACAGCCTCGTGCGCGCACTGATTTATTACTTAATAATCACTCTGAATAAACCATTTCGAAGTAGATTTGGTTTAAGTACTTTCAAAATTAGACTTAAAAATCACGAGCTTCATAACAAGCCATTAAACAAGTTTTTAGCTCTTTTGAGTGCTGAGAAAACATCACTTTACGAAATGGATAACAGCTTTCATAAAATTAAGTTTAAAAAACTAAAATTATACAAATAGACTAATACCCCCGTCGCAGCAAACCTGCGGACTCAGCGCATTTCCAATGCATAATATTTGTCTGAATTCCACATAAAGCCGCAAACCAAGTTTCATAAAAATATATTCACATATAAGCGATTTTAATTATTCTCCATAAGAATAACATTAGTAATGAGTATGTAGGTTTGCTGAAACAAGGAACAGAAACAATTGGTTTTTATGCAAATATAAATAGAATTTAACTAGGCGAAGCCACATACTAAGTTTCATCGATATTCAATCATAAACAAGCGATATATGACATTCTAGTTATTCTCCTTAAGAATAACATGGGGGCTGAGAACGCAGGTTTGCTGCAACAAGGAACAGAAAAATGGGTTTTTATATAATTATCAATATAACTCAACCAAGTGAAGCTACATACCAAGTTTTATTAATTTATGTTCATAATTAAGGGAGTCAGTACATTTTACTTATTCTCCATAAGAATAACATGGGGGCTGAGTACGCAGGTTTGCTGCTACGGGAATAATAAATACCCCCGTCGCAGCAAACCTGCGTACTCAGCGAATTTCCAATGAATATATATGTTTTTCACTACCACATAAAGGCACTTACCAAGTTTTATAAAAATAAATTAATAACTAAATGATCTATAGCATTTTATTTATTCTCCATAAGAATAACATAGGACTGAGTATGCAGGTTTGCTGCAACAAGGAGTACAAAATATGTGTTTTTATGCAATTATCAATTTAACTCAACCAGGTGAAGCTACATACTAAGTTTTATTAATTTATGTTAATAATTAAGGGAGATATAAAACTTTACTTATTCTCCATAAGAATAACATTAGGGCTGAGTATGCAGGTTAGCTGCTACGGGGACAACCAACAAAATATTTGTTTTTTGTTCAAATATCAATATACCAGTACAACATGAAGCCACATACCAAGTTTCATCAATATACATTCATAAATAATCAAGATATCAAATTTTATTTATTCTCCATAAGGATAACATTGGACAACGTACTGTGTTTAGTACTTTGAATATCTCTGCAACGGTTGGACGTAGAATCACAATTTAAACACCAAAATGATTGTTTTGTGGAGCTGAAGTGATTGGTAAAAGCAAATGTGAAGTTTAAAGTAAAACTAACTGAGGAAAAGCCAAAAACCTTTTTCCCATAAGATTAACATGGGAGATTTTATGAGCATGTTTTTTTGGATTTTTTCCGCAACCACTTAACCTAGGTTAATAATTCAAAATACCATATTATTTGTTTTTTTAAGCTCTATAACATGGTCAAAACCAAAATTAACTGTTTCAAAAATTTTAGGGTGAAAAATGCAAAAAACTGATTTTTGGAAAATTTAAAACCCCCATAAACCCCCCTTCCCATTGTCCAATTTTCTGGTTTTCGAACTTAAAGTCATAAATGTCACTTTACACATTTGAGCCAAATTTCATCAAAATCGGACGTTTTTTACTCAAGTTATCGCATTCACGGACACATATATAGATATATATATATATATATATATATATATACATATATATAAATTTGAACGAATAGTGTTTTAGTCATCTTGGGACCTTAAAAAAAAATTTGTCATGGTCTCAGGCTTAAGTCTTACCATGAGACCTACGGTAATAGCTTCTTCCCTATAGGGGAAATTCGCTAAAAAAATCAATTTTTTGTGCAAATATCAATATACCAGTACTACTTGAAGCCACATACCAAGTTTCATCAACATACATTCATAAATAATCGAGATATCAAATTTTATTTATTCTCCATAAGGATAACATTGGACAACGTACTGTGTTTAGCACTTTGAATATCTCTGCAACGGTTGGGCGTAGAATCACAATTTAAACACCAAAATGATTGTTTTGTGGAACTGAACAGATTGGTAAAAGCAAATGTGAAGTTTACATTAAAATAAACTGAGGAAAAGCCAAAAACCTTTTTCCCATAAGATTAACATGGGAGATTTTATGAGCAGGTTTTTTTGGATTTTCTCCGCAACCACTTAACCTAGGTTAATAATTCAAAATACTAAATTATTTGTTTTTTTAAGCTCTAACATGGGCAAAACCAAAATTAAGTTTTTTTTAAATTTTAGGGTGAAAAATGCAAAAAACTGATTTTTGGAAAATTTAAAACCCCCATAAACCCCCCTTCCCATGGTCCGATTTTTCTGGTTTTCAAACTTAAAGTCATGAATGTTATTTTACACATTTGAGCCAAATTTAATCAAAATCGGACGTTTTTTACTCAAGTTATCGTGTTAACGGACACATATATAGATATATATATACATATATATAAATTTGAACGAATAGTGTTTTTGGCATCTGGGGACCTCAAAACAAAAAGTTATCATGGTCTCGGGCTTAAGTCTTGCCATGAGACCTACGGTAATAGCTTCTTCCCTATAGGGGAAATTCGCTAAAAACATGTCTATCTATGACGTATCAAAATTTGAAATCGATAAGTTTTTCCGTTTCGGAAATATGAATTTTTTAAGTCCGTAGTTACTAGAAAAACGGCAAAAATCGTGTACTTTTTAGATTCTACCCGCGATAAAAATTAGTTAAATCAAAATTTTAAATTGTTTACACCGAAATACGAAGAATAAGACAAGGACAATTTTGATGTAACCGCCGTTGTTGTAGCTCAATCGGTTAATTTTTGGTGGCAAGTCAAACTCGAGTATCCATAATTTTGAATCCGACAGTAGTAGGATTTTCGATTGACGCTTCCGTTTTGTAGAAACAAGACTCAGCTCACACTTTTGCGGGGAGGTGAGTGGACTACCACACATGCAATAGCAGTGATGGGGCAAGATGAGTGGAGTAAGGAATGGGCCAGACTGAGCCGGGACGTGGCCGTGACGTCACCCGAGACCTCAGCCGCTTCGACCGCGGCGCATGGTGCTAGCGACATATACTGACATGTAGATTTTCAAGCTGATCATTGTAACTGCTTCAGTCAGTGTAAGTTACTGAGACGTGGCAGTTTAAATGTGTTTACCTTGAATATTTACCATGTGATACATTTTTATTTTCATCAATTCTAGTAAAGTTGTGAGTATATTTTTCATTTCACAGTGACAATTTGGTTTTATTACTATCAAATAGTGTAATATTTTTAGCACATCAGTATTTTGCTTCCCATTTGTGGTTATAGTGAAAGATATAGTTATGAGATTACTGTTACAAATAATTGTTTTGTACTATTTAAGTGTGCAAAACTCTACGCAGTTTAAAGTATTCGTTTTTAATGAATATTAGTTTTTCAATATGAAAATTGGTTCTCCCTTACGTTATAGTTGGAGGGTATTCAATAGGGACCATACACATTTTATGTAACACATTGTTCGTCATTTCAGACCCTACCCCTCCCCATGTAGCTTAAAACTCAGTAACGCTTGAGCATACCCCCCACCCCTCTCTCTTGTGTTGGGTGACAAAATCATTAAAACACAATTGTATACGTAATTTGCCAAAGGTCCACAGGAATTTAAATTTGCATTAATTTATTTTAAATTTATGCAGACAAAGAAGACTGTTTCTGATAGCTTAGCTAATTAAGATTATAACTAACACAAATGTTTTGACAGTAAAATATATCACTGCGTGATAAATTACTAAAGTTGAGATCATAAAACTGATAACAATAAGTTTATTTTCAATGAAACATCCAATTTAAAGTTTAACAAACTGATATGAATAATACATGGACAACAACCATTTGGTACCAAATACTAGAGTAGATTACATTAAATAAATATTAAATCATTCACAAATAGATATGTGTCGTCATAGTGATTTTACGACCCAAAACAAAGCAATAAACATTGTACGCAAAACCAGCTCTTAATTTATTTGTACTGTGCGGAGGAGAATCGTAATGAAGTTGAAGTTTTACGATAAGCAACAAGTTGAGAACAAAACGCTAATAATAAATAAAGCAAGTAAGTTACAACTAAGTTTAGATTGGTATAACAAAATTAACAAGACAAGAGTTAATGGTGTAATATAACTTCTAAAAAACTGTAACTGTAACTTCTAAAACAGAAATATGTAAGATTCAATATGTTGAGTTAAAGTGACAATATTGAATGTTAATTGACATGAATATAAATAATAATATTCAGAATATTAGTTATGGTTGGTGATATTTTATTACTTTATTAACATGTACACTAAAGATTAAGATTATTATTAAATAGGCCGATTAACCTTAAAATATGTCAGGAATGGATAAGCAAGTAAACATATTATATTGATAAGTAAAATATCGTTCTTATTACTAACATTTTTCTTTAGGAATTAAAATATATTTTCTTAGAGAAAAGTTTCTAATAAATGATAACACAGTCCTATTGTCATAAATGAACTATACATTTTGTTTTAAATATTTATGGACTTACCTTTGTTTCCTTAAGTTGTGTTAGAAACAGAAGGATGTTAATCTCATAGTATTAATTTTCTTATACAAAAGAGGATTTTGAGTGCTGAGAAAACATCACTTTACGAAATGGATAACAGCTTTCATAAAATTAAGTTTAAAAATCTAAAATAATACAAATAAACTAAAAACATGTCTATCTATGACGTATCAAAATTTGAAATCGATAACTTGAGTAGATAACATAGTTCATTTATGACAATAGGACTCTATATATGTAATCTTAACTCAAATCTTTTAATCTCTGCTCTTAGGAAACCACGTGTTAATAATCATAAACAACATGAGTATTACTTTGACAGTTCCCTGGTTGATTATGAACAGCTGTTGCAATTCTTTTGTATTGATTTTAAACTCCATAAGCCCAATGTTAATTTTGTTAACTTTTCATTTTAGTTTTTTTTACATTATTTGATTTTTCCTAGGGATGAGGCCTGTCTAGAACTTATTTTATCCCAGAAATTAGTTATTTTGAACATTTGAAGGAAATCGTTGGAGCCGGTTTTGAGATCCATGTCGCAAGCACGCAAGCAAGCAAACCTTACTCATATTAGAGTATAGGATAGGATACATTTTGTTTCTGTCATGAAAATTAATTCACTATTACAAATGTCGACAACTGGTTTACAGGAATATAAGGAATTCAAAACCTAGAATTTAAGTCTTACTTTGCAAAATATTTTAATGACTAGTTAGTTGTCAGAATCAGATACACTGAATAGAAACGATACACATTTAAAGAGTATTTCAGCGCTGCAGTAAGTTTTAAAAATAAATATCTAAGCCCTACGCATTGAAGCAGAGGCCGGCCAGGTCTCCGGGGTGACGTCATCCTGCTCGGCGATGGGCGCGGGGAGAGTGGAGTCTGGCCCATCTCCTTACTTCACTCTTCTTGGTGATGGGGGAGCTGTGCTCAGTGCAGCAGGCAAAAATTCTTTACTTTATGAATAACCCTTGTACATTGTCAAGTCTAGTTACTATAGCACGAGAGTAAACTGCAACTATTGCACATTTTAATATTTATTTTAATCTATCACTGGGTGCTTGGAAATAAATTGTCACTGAACTACAATAAAATTCCCAGAGTTCTCCATATTAAGGGGATAGACTACTGAAAATTTGTAAAATGTTTCAAATTATACAAAATTTTTGTTATTATATTTTTTTAATCCTTACTCTATTGTGAACATAAAAACACATTAGAGTATATTTATCATATGTTTATATGCATAAATACCCCCGTCACAGCAAACCTGCGTACTCAGTGAATTTCCAATGCATATATATGTGTGTCACTACTACATAGAACTACTTACCAAGTTTCACAAAAATCCATTTATAAATTAGTGATACTAGCAGCCAGCGTCACTTTGTGACTCCAAAATAAGTACAGTAATGATATTTTCTGTTTAATTTATGTTTTTCTTTGACTAAAGATGTTTGCACAATATTCGAAAGACTATAATTGACTTTAAAATTTGTTAATCAAACCCTCATTTTAGTTAACCATGATTCTATAACTCCCTATTTCCCTTTTTTTCATTAAAAAATGAACTTTGCATGAAAAAAGTCAGAAAAAGTGATAATTATATTTAATTAAAAAAAATCCATTGAAATATAAGTATGAAATTGCTTGATTTCTTTATTATAAGACATATAGTGTAAAAGATACAAATTTACATAACTTCTGCCCAGACAACATTGTCTGTTATAATTTCTTGGCTATAAGTAACATATTGTCCTTTTGAAGCTTTAATGAAAACCTTCACTCCATTAAATGATTGGGCACGGCTTAAAGCGACATAGACTTGCCCCGTGGGAAAAGACGTATACAGTGGAGTCTCACAAACTCGACACAATGTGGACTAAGACCCTGTCGAGTTTGTGGAATGTCGAGTTATCCAGAATTACATTGGGAGGGGAGGAAAACACATTATTTAGCTGTAAATTGTATACTGTTTTAGATTATACTTAAACACATTATTGTATAATGATACTGTATTACAAACTTAAGAAAAATATAGAAATTAGATAAATACTTAAAAATTGAGAATTAATAACTAATTGTCCTCGTTTCCAAAATATATAGTCTTGTAATACATGTACTGTATAGTAAATGAGGTGTCGAGTTTGTGAGACTCTACTGTATATTGCATCCCACTGCATATATTGTGCTAGTTACATAAGTGCATATATTGCGTAACCACTGGAGGTATAGTTTATCACTTAAGTGAATAATACTTGGGAGTTCCACGAATTGATATTCTATGTTGAACATGCTGAAGCATTGTCCACTCTAGGGAAGGATTCCATCCTTAATCCCCTTCAGGAAAAAGCAATGGATATGCTAATGGATCAAGATGAGGACTTAATATCGATACACAGATTGTCCATTTAAAGGATATACCACTAAGTCTCTTTCACGGGGGTGTGCCATCTGGTGAAGTGAAGATTGCAACTACATCTGTGGATATTGAAGCGTTATAACGGCGAAGGTCTGTGGTAGGATCGATGACTATAAGCATTTTTAAGTCTTTTGGATCACCAAACTGCCCTGACCGGACGATTTCACACATTTGGCGATAACTCTGAACATAAGGATTTACCTCAATGAAATGGTTTGAAAGCGTTCTCATCACAATATCTAAGCAGCTCACATTTTCTGGTCGGTTTAGTCTGAGTCTGTTTGCTTCTTCAGAGTCATTAAAATATAACTGTGCATACGTCGCTTCTTCATTTGAAGGTATTAGAGATCCATGTCCATGATAAAAAGAACCATGCATTTTAAAATGGTCCTTTACCTCCTCGCTGTTTATTAGTGGAGGCCTTAGCACTTACCATGTCCATGGCTGCGTTATAAGACCTTATGTTTGATCTGTAGTTTTTAGATATTTGGTCTTGTTCAGTCAACAGTGAGAGAACTGTATTGGACACTTCTGGAACCGTTATTAGTTTTGCCTTGTCATTATGGCAACATTTTGTAAATGTTCCTGTAGTTATTTTTTTCATATCGGAAGTAACGACCACGACAAAATCTACATACTTCATTCGTTGGTCCAATATCAAAACCAGTGGGATTTACCGAATTGAACATGACCAAGGGTAGTGGATAGGGGCGAAAACGATTAGCTCTGCTCTGTCTCTAGCCCTAGCATTTACATTACGGACGCGGTCTCTTCCAGGCATCTTAGAAAATAAATAAATACAAATGAAACACTATAAAAAAACAAAGCCTAAAGCAAGATATTATATTTTTTGAACTTTTGAGGAGCCATACTTGGTTAAACCTAAAAGTAGTAAATCAATCATGTGTCCCAAAAATTCCACGAAAACGCTCTGAATATAGTTCAATACGTATTAGATACAAAATGATTATTATATATTGATGTGAAACCAGAAAAACACTGATTTCGAAGTAGATAATTCATGATAAAATATTTGAAAAGTTAGAACACACAAATTGTTGAACACTTCACTCATTCACTTCACTTCATTGTCTTAGAAAGAATGTCTAAAATTCACAAAATAAACTGAAAAAAATATTGAAAATCACTGAAACACATTATATTTCAGTTTCAAATTTTAAAACATATTAACGTTTTCTAGATAAACTATGAACAAATAAAATTACAACTTTTTACTGTAAAATCTGTAACCTATGTATTTGGGGTAAAATCTTCAATCTGATTATAAAATAAGAGTTTTCAACATCTACCATATAAGAGTCAGTAAATTTGTTGAAATCAAATTAGCTATGTCCCAGATTTACATGAGTGGTACTTTTCTTCGTGGTCGAAATTGAATTATTTTGTCCTCCAAAAATCTATATTTCAAGAAATTAAATGAATTAGCCAATTTGAAAATCAACGTATTTATAAATTTAAAGAACACACCAGTTTCATAAAATAAATAAAACCAAGTGCTGTATTCTGTGATCAAACTTAATAACTAAATGAAATCATCACCATATGTTTTGTTATAAACAAATGTGAATTGGTAAACGTTCACAGGTTTAACAACAGATAGTAGCACATTCGCTGAAATTTCAAAAGCCTCATGGACGAAGGCTTTTCATGGGACATTTTTCAAACCCAAAAAAGGCACATCTAGAAAGAAATAGCTTTAATTTAATACCAAATATAGATAGGAAAATAAATTTCTAGGGGTAAATTTGCTGCGAAGAAAAATCGAGAAATTCTTTTAATAATATAGATATAGCATTTTATTTATTCTCCATAAGAATAACATTAGAGCTGAGTACGCAGGTTTGCTGCAATGAGGAAGATAAAAATGTGTATTTTTGCAATTATCAATATAACTCAACCAGGTGAAGCTACATACCAAGTTTTATTAATTTAGGTTTATAACTAAGGGAGATATAAAACTTGACTTATTCTCCATATGAATAATATGGGGGCCGAGTATGCAGGTTTGCTGCAATGGGGATAATCAACAAAAAATCCATTTAGTGTGCAAATATCAATATACCAGTACTACGCAAAGCCACATACCAAAAGTTTCATCAATATACATTCATAAATAATTGAGATATAAAATTTTATTTATTCTCCATAAGGATAACATTGGACAACGTACTGTGTTTAGCACTTTGAATATCACTGCAACAGTTGGACGTAGAACAACACTTAAAACACCAAAATGATTGTTTTGTAGAGCTGAACTTGACGTTTGCTGATACCAATCAGTTTGGTATCAGCAAATGTCAAGTTTTCAGTAGAATTATCTGTGGAAAATCCAAAAACCTTTTTCTCATAAGATTAACATGGACAATTTTATGGATGCATTTTTTTTGGATTGGACTTTTCTCTACAACCACTAAACCTAGGTTAATGATTCAAAATACTAAATTATTTGTTTTTTTAAGCTCTATAAAATGGCTATAACCAAAATTGATTGTTTTAAAATTTTAGGGGGAAACATTTAACCCTTTGCGGTCGAATGGCGAGTATAGGTCGCCGCGCGCCATTTTCCCGAACGCTCGAATGGCAACCTATACTCGCCGTGACGTTTAGCCCGTATGAAGTGCGCTAAAACTAAATATAATGTAATGATTTTATGTCTATTTGCTTCTTATATATTCCTTATTGCTTGTAACGTTTATTTTATCTACTCCATGGATTATTTTGTTCTGAAATAAATGTTATTACTCCATGAACTATACTGTCTTGTGTCATCTGCAAGGTCTGATTGTTTCAGCTCAGATTGTTGTCTGTGGTGTTTAGGTTATGTTTACTCTTTTGTTTAGTTATAATTATGACTAATAAAATTAGTGATGACGATATTTTTGTGTGTGTCATTTTACTTACAAATAAATATAAATGGGTTTTTACTCTCGTAATCTGTCACATATAGTACATATGTACTAAAAATATATTATTTTTATTTCATCAATATACAGTATGCAATCAAAGTGCCTTAAAAATAAACCCTCATAAATGCATTTTAAAATTAATTTGGGTAATTAAATGTAACAATAGTAAAATCTATACAAAATAGCCAAAATTAATTTCGTCTCAGGGGGTCTGGGTGATTTAATTTAATCGACCTCAAAGGGTTAAAAAACTGATTTCTGGAAAATTTAAAACCCCCTTCCCATAGTCCTATCAATCTGGTTTTTGAACTTAAGTCATAAATGTTACTCTACACATTTTTGCCAAATTTCATCAAAATCGGGCGTTTCTTTCAAAAGTTATCGCGGTAACGGACACACACACATATATATATATATATATAAATTTGAACGAATAGTGTTTTTGGCATCTGGGGACCTCAAAACAAAAAGTTATCATGGTCTTGGGCTTAAGTCTTACCATGCCACCTAAGGTAATAGCTTCTTCCCAATAGGGGAAATTCGCTAAAACACATATTATTTAAAAAAATCGCGAAACAGTGATTTTATATATATATATATATATATATCAGTACCTTTATGTATAAATATATGTGCATATATATAGTTACCATATATATCTATAAAAGGCAAAGCCCTGGCTGGCTGACTCACTGACTGACTGACTCACTCATCACTAATTCTCCACCTTCCCATGTAGGTAGAGAGCTGAAATTCTGTACACTGATTCTTTAGGCATAAAATAGGGAAACTAAATGGTTTTCATCCTGATCTGACCTTAGGGCTCCGCCAGAGGTCCTGACAAAGTTCCCATGTATTTCTTATGGACATTCATTTTGGTTTGAGCTAATGGAAATACAAACAGCTGATCTTGATTCGTAGTAGTTCCACGAGCTAACCACAGAATGCAGCACACACAACTGTCAAAGTTTTTATAAATTATTTGCGGGAACAGCTAGTATAATATATATTGTTATGTTTTTATAGGAAAATGTTAACCCTAATTCACTGCACTGGAAAAGAGCACCAACTTACTTGTTGCAGGTTTGGGAAGAAGTCCTCCTCTTGCCCTTTGTACTTCTGACCACCTGATTCTCTTAACCAATAATAGTGACATCCTGTCTTTCCCTTGGTGGCTCCAAATTCAAATATTATTGCTATTACTGTTAATATGTTTTAAACTTATTTGTGAATCTTTTCATTGAAATATACAACACTCTTTCCCCCTTTTAAAATAAAATAGAATATTCTTCTTTACTGATCAAAAACAATATGTAATATGTTCGCAGCATATAGGAATTTATTTGAAATGAAATGTCCTTGTAAAATTTAATCAAAGTAAAATTGTCTATGCTGCGAAACTACTTTCTTTCTTGATTATAAATTTAACCTCTGCGGAGCCTTGATGATCCTGCTAGATCTCCGCAGTATTTCTTGGTCGGTGGTTTTCCGAGGTGACTGAGACTTCTGCGTTGGCAGTGATGGCCTCCTAATTGGACTCTGGTTTGGGATTACCAATAACGGTGGTGTGCGGGCTTCAGCTGGTGTTCTAGCCGGTGGTGAGGTTGATGCAGTCTGTGGAGGGGTTACATTAAGATGTGGTTGTTGTCCAAGTGGATTAGGAAATTCAAATTTCTTCAGGTGGTTTGCATGAACAAACCGTTTTTGACCCATCACACTAACAACATAAGTTACTGGGCTGATAACATTTACGACCATTCCAGGCATCCACTTTACTTCTTCTTTACGAACGCTTCTGACAACTACCTCTTGACCAAGGGTAAAAGACCTCCCTGGGTCACGATGTTTGTCAGTAGAGTCTTTAATTTTCCGCTGCTTATCCTCCATACTGCGTTGAAAATCAGGCTTCAGTAACGATAATTGGGTTCTAGGCTGGAACCCTAAAAATAATTCTGATGGTGTTTTACCTGTGATCGAGTGCGGTGTGTTTCTACAAGGGAAAAGGAAGCAATCCAATTTGTGCTGCAAAGTCCTTGTTTGTCCCTTGATGTAGTCCTGTAGTAACTGTTTCAAAAGAGAGATTTTAAAAGTACCCACCATTGATTCAGCTTGACCATTACTAGCAGGATGGTATGGAGGTGAGAAAATATGAGTTATTCCATTGGATCGAGGAAACCTTTAATCTCTTCAGACCTAAATGGCGGTCCTCAGTCAGTAATGATGTGTTCTGGGAGCCTATAAGCCGCAAGGCATGATCAGAGTTTTTCAATTGTTTTAGAGGCATTTGTACCATTCATCTGATAAAATTCGACCCATTTGGAGAAACTTGTCAATAAAGTACCAAAACATAAACACCATCTTTTACTGCAAAATCTAAATGTATTCTCTGCCATTTCTTTGAAGGCCAAGTCCATGGCTGTAGCCATAACCGTGAGACATTCTGCGCCTTGGGGGCAGATTTATGGGTCATTTGACAAATGGAACAAGATTTAACAAGGGTTTCTATATTCTCACCAATTTTAGGCCACCATACAAAAACTTCTCGCCAAAGCTTTCATTTTACATACGCCTGGATGTTCTTCATGTAACGTGTCTGATATATATCTTTGAAATTTGTGAGGAATTTCTTAGAAGGCCAAGTCCATGGCTGTAGAGGCACCCTGGGGGCAGATTTACAGGTCATTTGACAAATGGAACAAGATTTAACAAGGGTTTCTATATTCTCATCAATTTTAGGCCACCATACAAAACTTCTCGCCAAAGCTTTCATTTTACATACGCCTGGATGTTCTTCATGTAACGTGTCTGATATATATCTTTGAAATTTGTGAGGAATTTCTTAGAAGGCCAAGTCCATGGCTGTAGAGGCACCTTGGGGGCAGATTTACAGGTCATTTGACAAATGGAACAAGATTTAACAAGGGTTTCTATATTCTCATCAATTTTAGGCCACCATACAAAAACTTCTCACCAAAGCTTTCATTTTACATATGCCTGGATGTTCTTCATATTGTTAAAAAATGTTGTGACTTCTCACCTACATCTAACTGCAGGTAGGTCAGATCAATCTTAGAAAATATTTTCCCTCCTGAAAGTTTGGTGAAAATATCATCTGGAGTGGGAAGAGGATAATGTTCAGAGTTTTTAAAAACCCGGTTCAAAGTGACCTTTAAATCACCACATAACCGAACTAATTTTCCATCCGGTTTTAAAACACAAACCAGAGGGGTGCTCCATTGGCTCTTTTTGAATGGATAAAACATCAGACTTGACAAGATTATCAAGTTCTTTCTCGACAGATTCTTTTAAAGCATAAGGAACGGGCCTCGCTTAGCAAAATATCGGAGTGGCGTCATCATCAACTGCAATCTCCGTTGTAATAACCTTAATTAGGCCCATTTGGCCTTCAAAAACATCCTTGAATTTGTTCTTCATTTCAATCTCAATATTAGAAGAAGGTATCGAGTTTGAAAAATTATGAACAGACTTGCCTATATTTCCGGGTCCAACCTGAAATATCTGGTTTGAGTTGAGCTTCAACTGGTGCAGCCAATTATGTCCCAGCAATGCTGGCTGTCGTAGGTCGTTAACTCCCACGACGACTATAGGTAGCTTGAAGTCCCGTCATTCATGGCATACGGCTTTAAGCTTTAACCTCTTCCACAACATCCAGAGGATACCCCTCAGGACTTAAGAATATGATTACTTACATAAAAACTAAGGAAAAAGTTCCTATTAACACATGTCCTAAAATGCTCGGTTTTCCGTATATCCGTCTGTATGTGTTTTTTACATGACCAATTATATCTCACGAACCACTAAACGTATAAGCTTCAAACTTGGTACGTGGATGACTATTAACAAGACCTATTTAGGTATGTAGTATCAAGTTTCTTCTTTGTACCATTTCAAAATGGCGGCCATTTTTAGATTTTAAAGCTTAATATCTTAAACACTGTAAATTTTACGAAAAAATTTACAAGACACAAAAACGTTTTCCAATTTTATCTTCTAAACAATGGTATGAAGATTATTAAGATCGGGCCATAAATAACTGATTTATTGCAATTTGTTTAATAGAATACATGCTTATTTGCTATAATTGCTACAAAATAAGCATGTATTCTATTAAACAAATTGCAATAAATCAGTTATTTATGACCCAATCTTAATAATCTTTATACCATTTTTTAGGAAATAAAATTGCACAACTTTTTGTGTCTTGTAAATTTTTTCGTAAACTTTACGGTTTTTAAGATATTAAGCTTTAAAATCTAAAGATGGGCGCCATTTTTATATGGTACAAAGTAGAAACTTGATACTACATACCTAAATAGGTCTGTCATCCACGTACCAAGTTTGAGGTTTATACGTTCAGTGGTTTGTGAGATATAATTGGTCATGTAAAAAACACATACAGGCGGATATACGGAAAACCGAGCATTTTAGGACATTTGTTAATAGGAACTTTTTTCTTAGTTTTTATCTAAGTGATCATATCCCGAAGTCCTGAAGGTTTTTTTTTTCAACACCCTGTATATAAAAAATACCTCCGTCGCAGCAAACCTGCATACACAGCGAATTTCCAATGGAGATATAAATGTTTTAATACTAAATAAAGCCACTTACCAAGTTTGATAAAAATATATTCACAAATAAGCGATATATGCAATTTTAATTATCCCCCATAAGAATAACATTGGGGCTGAGTACGCAGGTTTGCTGCAACAAGGAACACAATAAATGGGTTTTGACGCTAATATCAATAGAACTTAAGTAGGTGATGCCGTAGACCAGTTTTTATTCATTTATGTCCATAATTAAGAGAGACATAGCATTTAAGTATTCTCCATAAGAATAACATGGGGGGTTAGTACGCAGGTTTGCTGCTATGGGAGCCTTTGGCAAACAATTTTTTTTGAGCAACTATCAATAGACTACAACTAGATGAAGCTGTATAACAAGTTTCGTCAGTATACGTTCGTAAATAAGCAAGATATAAAATTAGTCTTTTCCTAAAATTTGTCTTTTCCTCCATAAGAATAACATTAAACAACGTACTGTGTTTAGCACTTTCAATATCTCGGTAACCAATTGACGTATCAAAATACCAAATTGTGTGTTTTTTTAAGCTGAATCCAATAGTAAAAACTAATATTTGACCATTTCAAAAATTATATGTAAAAAATTCAAAATACCCGTTTTTGGGGTACAAACCCCCCCCCCTAAAATACATATAAAAAACCCCCGAAGTAAGCTTTATATCATTACATATTATATCTAAATTGTTTTTGGCATCTAGGGACCTCAAAACAAAAAGTTATCATGGTCTCGGGCTTAAGTCTTACCATGCCACCTACGGTAATAGCTTCTTCCCTATAGGAGAAATTCGCTAAAAGAACTTATTTAAGTAAATGAAGCATTCAATCACACAGTAAATATCACGCCCTTCAGATAGAGCAATCTGGCTGGTTTTCGAAATTAGTCATAAATGTTGCTTTACACGTTTATACCAAATTTCATCAAAATCGGATCATTTTATAACGTGAGTTATCGTGCTCACGGACACATATATATATATATATATATATATGTTACCAATATATATATATATATATATATATATATATTTATTGATATTTTACTTGAGTTCACGAATAGGGCTACTAATAATGTTATTAGATTGAAAACAAAATTTCCAGATACCCTTTTTTAAACATTTTTATTACACAACGCGTTTCGGCTATAATGCCATTTTCAAAGTGTACTTTTTATACACTTTGAAAATGGCATTATAGCCGAAACGCTTTGTGTAATAAAAATGTTTAAAAAAGGGTACTCTGGAAATTTTGTTTTCAATCTAATAATATATATTTATATACTGTATATATATGTTTCGAAAGAATGGTGTTTTTGGGGTCTGGGGAACTCAAAGCGAAAAGTTATCATGGTCCCGGGCTTAGGTCTTACCATGCCGACTACAGTAATAGCTTCTTCCCTAAAGGGGAAATTCGCCAAAACATTATTACAACTAAACAAAAATAATACAATATTAAATACCCCCGTCGCAGCAAACCTGTGTACTCAGCGAATTTCCAATGCATATATATGGGTATCACTACTACCTAGAGCCACTTACCAAGTTTCATAAAAATACATAAATAAATAAGTGATATATAGCATTTTATTTATTATCCATAAGAATAACATTATAATTGAGTACGCAGGTTTGCTGCAACAAGGAAACCTGAAAATGTTTTTTCAGGTTTGCAATGAAATGTTTTTTTTTTGCAATGATCAATATAAGTCAACCAGGTGAAGCTACATACCAAGTTTTATTAATTTAGGTTCACAACTAAGGATATAAATAACATGGGGGCCGAGTATGCAGGTTTGCTGCTACCGGGAAAAATAAAAAAAAAACTTTTTGTGCTAATATCAATATACCACAACTAGATGAAGCCACATACCAAGTTTCATTTAAATACATACATCAATAATCGAAATATAACATTTTATTTATTCTCCATAAGGATAACCTTGGGCAACGTGGAGTGTTTAGTACTTTGAATATCACTGCAATGGTTGGACGTAAAACAACAATTAAAACGCCAAAATAATTGTTTTGTAGATTGTAGATAAACTGATTGGTAGAAAGAAATGTGGAGTTTTTAGTGAAATTACCTGAGGAAAATCTAAAAACCGTATTCCCATAAGATTTTTTTACTTTTCTCCACAATCACTAAACCTACCTTAATGATTCAAAATACTAAATTGTTTGTTTTTTAAGCTCTATAAAATGGCTATAACCAAAATCTAGTGTTTTTAAAATTTTAGGGTAAAAAGTTCAAAAAACAGATTTTTGGAAAATTTTAAACCCCCATAAAACCCCCTTCCCATAGACCGATCGATCTGGTTTTCAAACTAAAGTCATAAATGTTACTCTCCACATTTGTGCCAAATTTCATCAAAATCGGGCGCTTCTTTCAAAAGTTATCGCGGTAACAGACACACATATATAAATTTGAACGAATATTGTTTTTGGCATCTAGGGACCTCAAAACAAAAAGTTATCATGGTCTCGGGCTTAAGTCTTACCATGCCACCTACGGTAATAGCTTCTTCCCTATAGGGGAAATTCGCTAAAAGAACTTATTTAAGTAAATGAAGCATTCAATCACACAGTCAATATCACGCCTCAACCTCAAGGTGGTTATTGGTGACGCGTGCTCACTTAAATAAGGTTTACGGCGCCAGGAATGTTTTTATCGGAAAATTGCTTTTGAAATGGTGTTACTGAATAAATTCCTCATCTTTTGGTACTAAAGTTATATGTGTTAATATCTAATTAGGCCTATGTCGTAAAAATACGTGTAAATTTTAATCTTAATAAAAAATATTTTTGTTCATGTACTGAAACTGGATTTTCATCGAAATTAATTAATTTATGTCTTTAAACTCCTATAAGAAGGGCACAGGGAATTAAGGGGCAAAGTCCAAAAAAACTTCTTTAGTTATCAACGGTAACTTGTATTGTTTTTTATGCTGAATCTAATACAGTGCTCTTAACAATTAATACTGCTCCTAGAGAGGCTTAGTTTTGAGTTTTGATATAAAACAATTAGATTCTATAATATTTAATTTATATTTTTGGTAGAAAGGTTTCTTTACAACTAAGTATCCTTCCTATTTGAGTTCCTTGATATGTTCCTCAACTTAAATGCCAAAATATGTCTATATGTATGGTTATATTGCTGATATAGAGGTTTCGTTTTGAGTTGTGGCATGAATACATATATTTATACATTATTTTTTATTTTTATTAAATTTTTAGCTACACAAATTCATTTATGACTAAGAAGTATTTGAGTTCCCCGACATATTCTTTAATTATTTAGACGGATCAGATTATATACGAATAAATTGTATTATTAGAGAAATAATTTTTAATTTTCTATAAACAGATTTTGACTTCCTTCTATTTTAATTTTCACGATTAAAATCACAATATATTCTCCAGTAAACCAACTGAAAAATAAACTAAATATCAAATTTAAAAACACAATAAATACTAGAGGGAATAATGTTTGACTAATAGAAAGTTTAATAGGCCTAGTTACATCTCGATAGCTGATGTTTCTATTAAAATTGAAAGCTATGTTAATTAACAATAATCTCAACACAATATGAAGTAAAATGAAATGATCTTTTCTGATAGCCAGGCTGCTCTGAGGGCGCTGGACTCTGTGAGTTCAGGTCTAGGGTTGTCTGGGATTGTTATAAAACAGTGTCTTGCGCTGGTAGACACAACATGGTCACTCTGTGTTGGGTACCTGGCCGCTCGGGGATTGTGGGTAATGAGGTGGCGGACAGGTTGGCCAACTCGGCTGCCTCCTTGGCTCCCATGCCCCCCCCTTTTTGTGGGATATCTCGTTCTTGTGCTTCGCAGGTGATCGGCGCTTAGGCTCGACTGTCGTAGAAGGAGATGGGCAGAGCTCCCTCTCCTCAGGGTAAGCAAGCTCAACCTCCAGAGACCATCCCAGCAGGTCACCAGGAAGCTCCTGGGTCTCAGCAGGCTGGACATTAAGCGAATCACAGGTATGATTACGGGCCATGGTCACCTAAGGAAACACCTCTCTCGGATGGGCGTCTTCAATGGTGACCCTGCATGCAGGAAATGTGGGCAGTACGAGGAGACTGCAGATCATCTGCTCTTTGATTGCAGTGAGCTTAGGGAGGTAAAGGCTTCAACTCTGGGAACAATGGTCAGGGGAGAATACCTGCTTCCTGAGAAGCTCGTCGATAAGATGATGCAGTTTATGAGGCTCTTGAACCTGGAGGAGTTCTGAAACCTCTCTCATTTCTTTTTGGGGGTGCGCAATGTGGCTGATGTGCCTTGGGACCCATGTACGCCCCTTCTGATGATGATGAACTTGTTATATTTTTTTTATATCTTAAGTGAAGATCTATGTAAAAGGAGGAAAGTTTTTGTGATGTGGTAGAACAGCATATAGAGCCGTGGTCTGTGACGTCGACAGCGCCGCGCGTAGAACTGACCATAACGGTTATTAACATCGGATTATTGAACAAACTAGAAGTTCTATCGAAAATATGTTTGAATACATTTTGAAGACCAACTAATTATCTATAACTTTCTCGCTTGAACTTTGTTTCTACCACAAAAATAAAAAAGTTTCTCGCTAACTGACTTTTTCATATTCTGTTACAACGTTCTATATTTTTAATTATTAAAAAATACACATCATTTTAAATTAAAATGCATCATACCGTTGGATGCGGCAATTTATGGAGAAAAGTTGCCAGTTACTACATATAACTTTAAATGTAGTTTTATTATTCTTAACCCATTTGCATTGGATACCGTACCAGTACGTCAAGTCCATGATGTACAGTATCACGGCTGACGTACTGGTACGTCCGAGGCTTGCGAGACTTCCCCCGCGTCAACCACCTGTTTACTACTCTTTTACTGCTTAAAATCGTGTTGCGTAATGTTTTTGTCTTTTTTTTGTGTCATGTTTTTTTGTTTAGTCATGTCATTTATTTTGCGGATGTTTTACCCCAAAATGTAGAAATTGATCATTTCAAAGCGTATCACTTTGAAACTTTTAGTTTGAACAGTGTGTATTTGTTGTTTTATAATAATAGGCCTACCCTAAAATGTAGAACTAAAAATACATTATTTTAGTTTACTCTTTTCATTTTCCTGAAATGCATGCAAATTAACTGAAATATATTGGTATCTACAGCAAAGGATCAATCTAGACGTGAAATAAGTGTTGTGTTGTAAGTGGGACCTATACTATGGGCACGTGAGGCATGGGCGGGCGACCCGACGTTGCAACCACGGCCGCGCCGCTCTGCGCCATACTGACACCAGCGCGCTGAGGGCTTTAGTCCCGATATACCTCCAATTACCATATATACTATCTGAATATATTTTTACTTTCTCCCTCTATACATAGTATATGGAGAAAGTATTGTTTTCGTAAAAATTTTCGAATTTGAGTTGTTAGTGGAAATATTCGTTTTGGTGCTCCCTGAACCCAAAAAAGTGGTTTTTACGTGATGTCTGTCTGTGTGTGTGTGTGTCCGTGTGTGTGTGTGTCCGTGTGTGTGTGTGTGTGTCTGTGTGGATGTGTACAGAGCTAGAGCCCTAACCTATGGGCCGATTTTTATGAAATTTGGTATGTAGGTACTAATCCACGATATCTCCAGGCGTTTTTTTAATTTTTTTGAATTTTTGATTTTTAAGGGTAATTATCCCCCAAAAACCGCCAAAAAAACATGAAAAATCCGAATTTCTCAAAAACGGCTCTAACGATTTTGATTAAACTTTAGTGGTTTGTAGAACTTTAGGTTTCCAACAAAATGACACCACCCGCATTTCTGGAAAAATTCGGGTTCAGAAATTACAGGACTTAAAACATCCAAAATTCAGTTTTTTTGGATTTTTCATAAAAAATCATAAATGTTAAAAAAATTACTATTCGCCATTAAAAAGAGCTCAAAAAACTAAATAAATTAGTATTTTAAATTACTATTCTACGATTGCTAGTTGCGGAGAAAATAAAATTTTCATTTAGCGGTAAACGCAGTACGTTGTCCAATGTTATTCTTATGGGGAATACAAAAATAACTATTTCTCTCTTATTCACTGATCAGTTTCATTAAAATTTGATATGCAGGTCAAGTTAGCATTGACCAACAGAGGATGTTCGAAATGTGTTGCTATTTAACCTGGGGGGGGGCAAGGGGGCATTTCCCCTCTCAAAACCACTGTGTGTAGTAACGGACTCTATAGTGCCTCCCAAAAAGGTATTTGGGTGGATATTTCTGAAAACAACTATTTTAGACAATTTTCTGTACATTTATCTATACTTCATATTCTATATTTAGTAAATAATAAATATTTTTGTCATTAAAGTTTGGCTAAAAGGGAGAAAGTATGTGTCAGTTTCCTGATACCGTTTATTACAATTCTGTGGGTATTTTTATTGAAAGGTTATGCGTAGATTTCTTTACTGCAATTTTTTTAACAAAATTTGGAATTTACAAAAAATGTACCATTTATATGTATATTTTTGTACACACAATATATAATATTGAAATTTTTTCAACAAAATATTACATTCCTTGAAAGATTTGATAATTACGTAAGACAGGCAGGTATGTAACTACTTTTTTGAAAAAATAAAAATAATGTAAACATATCCTAAATACATATAAATATACATATAAAATACATAATTATATATACATATACAATTTTATTTTCATTTTCGGCAATGAAATACTATAATCATAAAACAATAGTCTAATATTTTGTTTATTTTTATATTGTTTCAGTGTTAATGGGATTTTTGGTAAATAAATAAGATGATGTAAATGGGTTAAGAGGTCCACGCTCAGGATTACTCCTTTTTGGAGTCCTTAACTTTAGGTCTAGCCTGAAAATACGTGGACCGTTTTCTGCTCATTTGGTGAGCTCTCTATGGTTTTTACCATGCTGAGCAAAACCCGTCAAAACAACCCCTAAGTTCAGTGACCGCTGGTGCCGGCACCGAAGCATGCAGTCTCTCGGTGCACCATGAGTCATGCACTGGATTTATCTTCTCTGTTTTTGATTATTCATCTCTTGTACACTGTTCCGGTTAACCCGGGTTTCAGTTTAGCGAGGTCCGGCTAAGCGGGGTTTTACTGTAACTCACAACTGATAATAACATACATGTAAACATAAACACATAAAACACAATTAGGAATAAGAATAACTTAATTCCTACAGTATTAATATAATGTAATAGACCACAATAAACAGTCACAAACGTTATTTAGCTTCAAGTAGCCACAGACGACAGACATAAAAACAAACTTTTTACCACAATGAGGCACGGGGATGGAGTGTGGCCGCCAAGCGACTGGAGGGATTTTTCATTATTAACAGTAATATACAATTTTAAACTAAAATATATTTATACCATTGGAATGCGGCAATTCATTCGAAAAGTAATATATAAGTTTCATTTTAGTTTTATTATTCTTAAGATGTCCAGAAGCATGTAAACGACAACGCGTTCACCGCTCGGGATTATGATTCTGACTTGAGGTCTAGCCTGATAAAGCGTGGACTGATTTCTGCTCTTTGGTAGAGCACTCCATGTGTTCTCCAGATAGTAGAGAATGCTTTTAGTTCTCTTAACGGCCACCGCTAGTGGCGCTACTATATTGTTGCAATGAAGGCACTGCAAATCAGCGATATTTGCAGTGACTCCTGCTGCCTCTTAAGAAACTTTCAAAATCACAAGAAGCTGCTAAATGTTTTATTTCAACAGCATCACCTAGCTAGAGTTTCCCCATCTTTTTGAAATCTTTTGTGAAATTTACATCTTTCAGAAATAATAGATTTTTCTGGTGCAAAATGACCCTTTAACCCTTTGAGTGCCAGAGTTTTTAACAGAGTATATCCAAAAAGTGCCAGGCACAAAATCAACATTTTGCAAGGGTTTGCAAACAAATTAATAACTTTTTTATTTGGTAAGATATTACTATGAAACTTTTTTTCTTTTAAGTTTAAAGTTTAGCTATAATATTATGCACATATATAATATTTAAAAAATAAAAAATTTGAATACATATATGCATGTTGGAAATTTCTTTTAATTTTTTTTATTTGTTTCAGGTAAATAAACATTGTTCAAATATAACATTTTCACCAAATAACTGCTAGATTTATAGAGGACATGTTTCCCAAAATATTTCCTGAAAGTTTCATCAAATTTGGGCTGTAGGCGGACAAGTTATTTCCATAAATGTAAAAATATATAAAAACGGTAAATTAGTACACAAGACAGTAGCCTAACTTTATTCAAGGGTTTAAGTTTTATTACAATATTATTTCATAAAGCAGACTAACTAGGCCTCGTATAGTTATGGAGTATATGTTTACCTGAACATATCCTGGAAATGTCCTGGAAGAAATAATAAAAAGTAATGACGTAAGAAAAATTTTCTATAACAACGATACACAAAATCAACATTTTGCAAGGGTTTATACATAAAATCAATAACTTTTTTATTTGGTAAGATATTATTATGAAACTTTTTTTGTTTTGTAAGTTTAAAGTTTAGCTATAATATCATGCACATATATAATATCTAAAACATAAAAAATAAAAAATTTGAATAGGTACATATTATACATGCGGGCAATTTTTTATATTTTTTTCAGATAAAATAAACATTGTTCAAATATAAGATTTTTACCAAATAACTACTAGATTTATAGAGCTAGAAAATATCCTGGAAATGACCTGAAAGAAATAATAAAAAGTAATGACGTAAGAAAAATTTTCCATAACGATATATCGTTGCAATGTATTTTTCGGTAAGACCACCGATGACGATATATCGTTGTGAAGTATTTTTCGGATGTTCCGTGCACAACGATATATCGTTGCGTGGAACTCAAAGGGTTCCTTTACTAAATTATCAAAGGACTCCTCTGCCGGTTTCTTAGGCATAAGCAGGTTCTTTAAAACTGCATAATTTTTAGGCCCAATAACAGAAAGGAACAAAGGTACTTTTTAAGTATCCTTGACTGAAATGGCTTTTATATATAACTCAAATCTTTCCAAATAATTGTTAAGATCTTCAACATCTTCATTAAATTCAGAAAACTGTCCTGTTACTGACATATTTACTAAATTAAACAACTTTTAATCATGCACTGTCTCTTTCTGGAATAGGCCTATTTAATAAGTCAAACATAGCCTACTCATTTACGACAAAAATCCAGTAAAATAATTGAGTCGTTTATTTTAACTTGTCAATTTAAATAAAGCATGTACAAACTATTTTATTAAACATGTGAACCAGCCTTGAACGAAAATTTCACTTGTGAATTCCAAGTTCTGGATGAAAGAGCTTTGTTTCAACAGGCTTGTATGCAACGTTCTGTACTTACATGAATGATGCAAAGGTAATAATTATTGTAATCCTCAGACCTTCAAATTATTATAAGGTCTATTCATCCAAAAATTATTTTCAATTTACAAAAAGAATGTGTGATCCAAAGATTCATTTGAAATTAACTTTTAACTTCAATTTAAGAGTTGTGCATCATGATGGTTTTTCCTCTTGATGTTAATTTTCATATAATCCATTAAATATAATCATATTATTAAAAGAAAACGCTTTTTAATGTTGAATAAACAAATATTTAAAATTATATGTTAATATGTTTTAAACTTATTTGTGAATCTTTTCATTAAAATATAGAACATGATGTATATGTATAATTATGATTATTCAAGTTTGTAATAATCTTTACAGTCCATTTCTCACAAATTGAGATTTTCTATGTCTTTAGGTATTAAAATTTATTTTTCAAAAGAACTATAGGAGAATGAAACTTTTTGAGAGTTATAGTAGAAGTATAAACTACAACTTCATGTCATTTGGTGTATATAGGCTAGTTTTCATATAAGTATGTATAAGTAGTTTTCATGTAAATAAAAAAATATATATTAAGAAACGAGTTCGCAAGCAGCACGCTGACGTGAGGGAAGTGAATTTCCATATAAAAAACTTATATAACTCAAAATCAGTGTAAAAACAAACATTTATTCCAATTTTTATTGAAATCTGAAAATATTGATTTTTTGGCTGTTCTGATGCTCCTGGTTTTATTTACCTGCAATGCTGGAAATACGATTTTGCACACTATAAGGTTAGGAGAGGGTCCAGACAGGCTTGAAAGTAGGCGTGAGGTTGCTGGGGATGATAAAAGTACTCTAACAAAGGAATAACTGGCTTTTCTAGTGTAAAACCTCCATAAGACATCGTACTGTGTTTAGTCAAAACACATTTTCTATAATAACTCGGTAAACACGTATGCTAGAATGACGGGAGAGGGCTTAAAACTTTCGCCTTACTAATTCCCATCTTTTTACATGCATTAATTTTACATATGGGGCTTTTCTGACCCTTTTAGAGCCCAAAAACTCAAAATTTGAAAGATTAATCCCCAAAAAAGGGGTTTAGGGTTTTCAAATTGTTTTTCCCAACGAACTTGTCCAACTGATTATGGAAAGGAACGTCCCTACCAAATTTGAAGTGAATAGGAAAAAAAATGTGACCGCTAGAGTGCAAACACATATATATATATAAAATTTTGAACGACCCCCCAAAACGTGTTCAGGGTGTCACGTTAGGAACTTCTTTGGTGGTCCCGGGCTTAAGTTTCACCGTGCGGTCATGCCAATAGTTCACTTTCCAAAGGAAATTCACTAATATAAAAAAAGTTGTTTATATAGTTTCCTTTATAGTAATAACTAAGAAATGACATGAGTTTTAAGTGGTTACCAAAAATTTGAGATAAAAAAACAAGAGCAGGAGACTTTATGTTCCAGATTATATAAAATTGTTAAAAAGGTTAAAATTGTCATATAGTACATATATGTATGGTAGGCCTTTATACAATTTTTTTAATAAAAAATAGCTCATTTCAACACTAGCTGGACCTATTAACATATAAACATGTTTTATAATCAATTCATCAACAAATACAATGTTTTTGCATTTCACTAGTATATCCCTTTAACACGTTCGCTGCGGCGAGCGCCATGTGGCGCTCGGCAGAACAACATCGCGCTCTGAGAGCGCCACAAGGCGCTCTGTCTACATGCAAGTTCCATTTGGTCTCGTGCTGGCAGCACTTTGGTGAGGACGGGTATTTTATGTCAGCGTTTTAGCTAGGAATGCGAGCTTTATTTTGGTGTAGGTTGGTAGTAAATTTCCCCGTAAAATTCCCGTTCATAAGGGACAAAAAACCAGTTTTTGCCCCATATTTCTGGGATATTCTCCCTGTAATTGACATTAGAAGGGAAATGGCTAGTACCCAGGCAGTGCTGCTACCTGTGGGTGTTTCAGCGAACTACGTCCAGTCTCGTGGAAATGCAGCACATCACCGCACCGCTGTTTTGTGATTCATCAGACCGAAATAATTGAATTCGTCTGTGCCAATCTAGTTCGCTGCCGTGCTCGGCGTACGCCCGCCATTGGTGGGCCGCAGCGAACGTGTTAAAGCCATTCCCTGTTATTTCCAGGTTTCCCCGTTCCATAGTCTACTAGCTAAGTACTGTGAATGGGTGGAAAAAACTTTATCAAGTTTTTAAAGAATTCTGCACCACTGACAATTTGCTAGCTCAAATTTCCCTAGGCAGCTTAGATTCCCCAGCTTACCTTGCTGGATCAGACATATTTTACACCCCTAATTTTATAACATTGGCCTAGAAATGTGTGAGACTTGAGGGTGGAAGCATATGATGGGTCATCATGATGTGAAATGGCGAACAATGCCACGTAGAGTAGAGAAGGGTTTAGTGGTTATGTAACACATTTTAAATTCTGGTGAACTGGAATGGTTCAAAGTACGAACCTCACACAAATACACACCTTGGGGTAAAAAATGTCAAATAAAATCAATTAAAAATATTTATTGGATATGCTTTCCACAATGCATAAGAATTATACAAAGAAGTATATCAGTTTAAACTCAACTAATTTCAACAAAAGCTATTTCAAACATTTCTGAATTGTGAGAAACTCAATTTGATTGTTCGTGAGATGTAATGCGATTCCCAGGATGGATTAAGTTTCAGAGAAGAAGAGACAGACAAGTGTAACGAAACATACAACAAAAACAAGTTACGGTGTGTAGGAAAAATATTATCTTAAGGCAAACTTAAATTTATAAATATACACATAACCAGTCATCTCGGATCACAAAAATACCTAAGAAATAATGATAATACTAAATAAATATGTTACAAAGCAATGAGAAAAAAGTATCAAAATATACATGACTATAATTTATATTCATAACTCGTAAGCTTTAAATAAAGCAATTCAAGTAAGCGGCTCCTTGAAAAATACCAAAGATATAAAAAAGGACTATCTGATCTTAAACCTTATGAACAGATTAAGCCTTTCTAACCGACAGTGCTTAATCCATGAAAACTTTAACCCAATAAAGGGTCAGTTGTCAAAGATAAAATTAAGTCTTATTAACTAAAATTATAGTAATAAAGTTTTATGGTGAGATCGATATTATGTGTTGCATTGAAGCTTGACAATTTTATCTCCAAGCGACTTTCGTTGTTGGAAAACTTACTTTTTTCCACTTTGCAAATAGTGTTTTCGCCTAAGTATATCAAGTGATTTCTGAATAATTTTAGGTTTTTATTCATGATGTATGCCTTCTGAATTGAGATGATTAACCATAACAGGTTACTAACTACCAGCCAATTTACCAGCAATTTAGTAGCGCTTGAGTAAAAAATAGAATCCTGATTCAGCTGGTGGTTTTTATGTCCAACTTACAAGAGGGTTTACCTGTCTGTGGTTTACCTGGTCTGGTTTTTTTTTGTAATCTATAAAATATTATGGATTATCCGTGGTCGATTCTTTGTTCACACGATGGCGACTCGAGTCTCGCCCTTAAAAGGCCAAGGTGTTATTTAAAAATATGACGACCTTGATCATGAAGTAAAGTTTAACATCAAGGGTTTGATAATGGCCTTTTAAGGTCGAAACTCGAGTCACCATCGTGTGAACAAAGAATTGACGACGGATTTAGGTTAGTAACCTGTTATATTTAGGTTTTTTATAAATTGTTGCACAAAACTATGATTAACATATAATAATCATATATTGATTTATTAAATTCCATTTGTCAATTTCTTAAGACTGCAATAGGAAACCATGCATGTTATCAGGTTGGTGTGATGATGTTTAGCCTCAGAATAACAAAATGGGGTCATTGTCCTTGCTCACTATGACCTAATGAAAATGATCAATCTATGAAATCAAATCAGTTATGCTAAAAAATAAACATACTCATACACAATAAATGTGATGATGTGTTCTAGTTTTAAACCAAGAGTGAGTGATTTCTTGTTCATTCAATCTGTATCTCCACAAATAAATATCTTAAAACAGAGAAAAAATTAAAGAAGAAAGAATATAGTCCTGATGGTAGACCTTTTCATATAGGGAGCAAGACAAAAAAAAGTCCAATTCTACCAAGTTATTAACTGTCAGCCCCGAAGCAAACACTGCCGGTAGCCTGGGCCTAACAAAACAACCTGGCCTGCCTCAAAAAATACAAAAAGATTAATCGATGCAGGCAGATCAATTAATGAATTATTAATATAAATCTCTTTTACGTAAAGGCTTATTCATATTAGTATTAAGAAGATCGGAGCGCCAACTAGGGCGGGCGGTGTTGGGATGTTAACATTTATTTATTATTTACCATAGATATGGAAACATAAAATATATTTTGAACTTTATACCAACAGCTAACCCATAAATAATTAACTACAAAAACCATACTTAGAAAGTAAAACATTAAACAATTAAACAGTAAAATACAATTTATGTAACTCATGCCTCATCTCACTGACACATAATGGGAGTGATTCATGATTTTGTCAGGCCTAAGTAGGCTACTTTAAAATTGAAAAATTAAGATTTTTCATAGACAATTTTTATGTACTTTTGTTGAGGAGAACTTATATGGAGGGGGAGACGGCAATTCATTAAATTTTGCTTGGGGCGGTAAACAGCAATAGCAAACCAACTTGTACATCTCCTAAAATTGGCTAGTAGACACAGTGTGTGATTAGGCTAAAACTTTTTTTGATGATTAAAAGCTGCCACTTACATTGACCTATTACTTAATTAATTAAGCATTTTAAGAACAGGTCGACTTTAGTAGCGCTTGAGTAAAAAATAGAATCCTGATTCAGCTAGTGGTTTTTATGTCCAACTTACAAGAGGGTTTACCTGTCTGTGGTTAAGTCAGAGGGAAACACTAACCTTGATCAAAAAAAGGTAACCAGTTTTTGTTTCATATTATGTTAATAATATCAAGGTGCTTGCAAAATTAATCTAAATAGTTTTAAAACAGGTATTGACAAATATTTTGGAATACACTTTTTTTTAGTTCAGCTTTTACTTCAGTTAAGAGGTGTAAACGACAGATCGTTATAAAGAACTTTAAAAAACCTGCTTTTACTATGCCCTGGAGTTACGATAATAAAACACCTTATTGGAAAAGTATACTTTTAAAAGATTATGGATTAAATTCTTAGTTTTTATTTATTTATTAAAATATGTAATATAGCCTTTTGGATTAATTTGAAATATGGTATCTTCAAAAACACATGGGGAAACAAAACAATTATTATAGCACTTGCAATCGTTTCACCTTTTTCCCATTTTTTACAATATAAAAAAACTTATTATAGCGTAGACAAACTATTTTAGGCTAATTTAAATAAAATTGCACTCATAATAAACACCTGAAAAAATAGAAATACAATGCAATGTACTCTAAGGTGTAACTCTATCTTGGTTGAGGCTTAATACTTCATTTTTTATACTATTTTAAATTAGCGACATTTCGCTATTAAATCAGTACAGTTTTCAGGTACTTTGTGTTGCATATATTATGTTTAGACTTCTACGAGATTAATATAGTTAATTCCAAGCAATACAAATTATTTGGTGACTTATGAATAAATTCACTGAGAAAGTGAAAATACTGTATCAAAATATTATGGATTTAAGCAAATTATGGTGAAGTTGTAAACTAACATATTTATATCCAAGTGGTCTAGCAATTTTTTTCAGTTGATAACTTGACGTATTAGGGAAAATAACCTGTGTTATTGGACACAACAATTTTGTTCACAGACGAGGAATTTTTACACTGCATTTTATACAACTGAGAGCTGAAACTTTTAAACTGTTTTTTTATGTAAGAAATCCCATACAATAAACAAGTACACATGAAAAGGAGGGTTTAAAAAAATGTTGATATTAAAGTAACTAATAATTTATCTACTCCAATTGTTTAAAAAACCAAACTCCTACATCCAAATGATTTTTTCTTTACTTTTACATCAGTAACATCGGAGTATGCATTGAGTAAAGATAAACAAAGTTTAATTCATAAGACAATCCCAAGTTTTAAAAGTTTTCCAATTCTTATTTACATAATATGAAATAAAATCACATGGATAAAAAATATTTATGTAGTTTAGAGCGATGTCCAGCGCATAAGTCATAAATATAAAAATGTCCTAATATTATGCTTATTTTTGTGATAACTCAGGTTTCAAATTAAAAAAGGAATTTTCAGTGAACTTTACAAAAATTAACTCGGACAAAAAAGTTATATTGAGTTAAATATTCACACTAGAGGGTCACATAAAACTGTTTAACCGCGGTTTAAAACTCAAAACTATAAAATATTATAACAATTGTTACCATTTTTAAACTATACTGTGAAAATTCACTATAAAATCTCCTCAGAATCACAACTTTCACTATCCTTCCCCGATTGTTTCACTGTATTCTTTGGTGATTGTTTATTTTTCTAGGAACCGCAAGACAGTTGCACTCGCAGAGTGTTCTCTTATCACTTTGTACCGCTCAGGATCGCCAGTTATCACTCGGCTCGCTCCACCTTCGCGACGCGACCTCGCTTGGGCTGGGGCTCGCCGTCGTCTTGCTCGTCCGACTGGAACCAAAAGCAAAATCACTTTATAGTCGTAAAAGGTTTGGGTCTAGCACAGCTAGAAATAACAGACGACATTGTCAATTAAGAGAACTTGCATTTAAGATTGTTTCTATGTGTGTACAATGGCATGATATTAAAAGCAATATAAATTATATGAAACATTAAATTAACTCACAAAATTTCGTTCAAAAACCTGTCTAGAGAATAACATGTTTTGCGCCAAAGGAATTTTTGAAACTGCCCTTGATGAATTACATTTAGATAATTGGGAGCTTGTTAGCGAATTTCCCCTATAGGGAAGAAGCTATTACCGTAGTCCGCATGCGGGACCATGATAACTTTTCGTTTTGAGGTCCCCAGACCCCAAAAACCCCATTTGTTCGAAACTGTATATACACGATAACTCGATAACTCTCGTAAAAATGATCCGATTTTGATAACATTTGGTATAAACGTGTAAAGCAACATTTATGACTTTCAGTTCGAAAACCAGCCAGATCGCTCCATCCGAAGAGGTATTTTGGGGGGGGGGGGTTTGTACACCAAAAATGTTTTTTTTTTTAATTTTTTACATATAATTTTTGAAACAGTCAAATATTAGTTTTTACCTTTGGATTCAGCTTAAAAAAACACACAATTTGGTATTTTGATCATTCCTCTACGTCAATTGGTTACCGAGATATTGAAAGTGCTAAACACAGTACGTTATCTAATGTTATTCTTATGGAGGAAAAGACAAATTTTATATCTCTCTTATTTATGAACGTACACTGACGAAACTTGGTATATGGCTTCATTTGGTTGTGGTCTATTGATATTTGCTCAACAAAAATTTTTGCAAAAGGATCCCGTCGCAGCAAACCTGCGTACTCACCCCCCATGTTATTCTTATGGAGAATAATTAAATGCTATGTCTCTCTTGATTATGAAAATAAATGAATAAAAACTGGTATACGACCACCTAGTTAGGTTTTATTGAAATTAGCGTAAAAACCCACTTATTGTGTTCTTTTTTGCAGCAAACCTGCATACTCAGCCCCAATGTTATTCTTATGGAGAATAATTAAAATTGCATATATCGCTTATTTGTGAATATATTTTTATGAAACTTGGTAAGTGGCTTTATCTAGTATTAAGACATTGCATCTCCATTGGAAATTCGCTTAGTATGCAGGTTTGCTGCGACAGGGGTATTTTGTAGATTATGACCCACTTATTGTGGTGTTTTCTCTAACACACTCGGGCAATGTTTTGGATATTGGATATTAGTTTTGTGTCTTGTGTTGTAATAATGAACATAAAAATCAGTTCCAGTAAAGTTATATCGAAATACATTTTTAAATATAAATATATGGAACAGTCAATATTTTACAACTTTGGAACAGATGTTTACATACCTACGTTTCTTTGGCACTTAAGTCATAATTCGTAAATAATTTCTCTAAATTTTGAAAATTTTACATAATCAAAAACTGCCTGCACTCAACTTAATATGCTCAATATCAACAAGTTAAATTTAATTACAACTTAAAACAAGAACAAATTTATGGTCAATGGACTTTTTAAATAGTCATTGTTAAAATTAATTCCTATAGTAATTTTGGGATGTATTTAGGCAGATATTTGTTATACACCTAGAGACCCAAAATATCCATGGAGAATATTGAATAACTTCCATACAGATTAGAACACATTTAACAAAAAGTAAGCCTGTAAACCCACAAAAACACCTTAAAAGAAAAACTTATGTGCAATTATGTTCAGGAACACATTTACCACTACTAGGCCCGGTGTAACGATCTCAGTTACACACGGAAAATTCGAGAGCGAGAAACATTTCTCTGTGCTGCATTCTGTGAAGGAACTCCTAAGTCTTTATGACTAACATGTTTATATAATATTATCACCAGAAAAAATTAAACCATTTAATTAGATAAATACTGAAAAATGGGCGAAGCCTTGATGGCATCTTTTATAATTTTCTGAATGCTGACACATAATGAACATTTTAATGAAGCCTTGATGGCATCTTTTATAATTTTCTGAGTGCTGACACATAATGAACATTTTAATATGCTATAAGAGAGGTTTAGTCACAATATAACCTTCAAATTTGGCGCGGCAGCATCTCCCATTCAATTACATGCATTCCAAAATTAGGGTTTTAAATATAGATTCACAGATTTTCCAAACCTTTGCTGTTCCTTCTGACAGTTATGTTAGGATTCCTTAACTAATTATTTTTTGTAGTTATACGAGTTAGTTAGTATAAAAACATAATATTTTTCATGTTTTACCACTCTAGTTTGAAGTATATAACATAAATTAAATCACTGAAGAGTATCAGGAAGGTATTCTAACACAATATTTAAAAGACATCTAAAAGTATTCAGCGATGATCAACTAATGCAAAATAAAAAATAACAAAATTTTGTACCTAATATACTTACATCAACTTCCATACCAGGCAAATGTATTTTTGAATCAGATGCGGAGGCAGGCTGAAACAATATTCAATCTCTTACAATAACTGCTTATGAAAAATCAAACTGTCCACTTAGGCCTGATTTCACCAAACTTAAAAACCCCTGTTAAAGCTTGTTTGGGTAAATTTTAACATTAGTTCAGTTTTAGTTTTATATTGACATTTCATTGGGTAAAAATAATAGCGTACCCAATTATGCTACAGTAACTATTTTTACAATTGTATATCAGTGTAAAATGTTGTCTTGAACCACGTAAAACATCTAAAAGATAAATTAGCTTACTAGGCTACTTCATAAAACAATTTTGATGAATTGTTTTAATAATTGTTTTGATTAATTGTTAATTGAAGAATTTTCTACCTCGCTTGAATAGTTTTATGTTCAAGTAATTATTTTATAAGACGCTGTTTTTTGTACCATTTATGTACTTACGAATGAATAAAGATATATAAACTTTTCTGGATATAAACTAGAAAAGGAAAAACAAGCACATTACAATTCATTTCACACTATGAAGTCCGCAGTACTCAATAGTGCCTGTTTAGAAGGGTCAATTGGCAAACCGGGCAGTTAGGTCTGAAATAGTATTACTTATATAAGGTGACCAGACGTCCCGATTTCAGCGGGACAGTCCCGCTTTAGCGAGGTACGTCCCGGCGTCCCCACGATTTCTGTGGGGACAGCTAATGTCCCGCTTTAGCAGTTTGACATGACAATACTCATTGATTGATAAAAACCAATATAATTATTTTAATATGTCAAATACAAGACTCCGGTCGACCAGCATTCTGTTGAATACTTTGAAGCAAACAATTACCGGGTCCTAACTTTTAACTGAGCTAATGCAATCTCTATGCCTGGTACCTGTACATCAGTGGAAAGAGTTTTCAATGCCATGAACAATTTATGGAATGAGAATAAGTCATACTAGTTAAAACTAGAAACAAAGAAATGCATGTTGTTGCTAAAAAGTAACGTGAATTTAAGCTGAGTTCAGTTTTAATTAAGATTAAAGTTAATGAAAGCTATTCACTTTTCTGACAATTATCAGTAATTTTGGTTGTTATTTTCTTTTATTAGTTACGTTTTGCATATTATAGTGATGGTTCTGTATTGTATAATGATTTTATGAATATTACTACAAAACCTGTTGTTACAATACTAAGTAATACTTTGGGGAAAAAGTACACAAAACGTACAATTTCGCTATCGGTATAAAATTTTCTCAAACCTTCCAGAGAGGGCCACTGACCCCCCATTTCTGTGGAGAGGGGGGTATTCCAGTTAATGTCCTATGTCCCATTTTATGCTTCAACAGATCTGGTCACCTTATATTTATGTCACGTTAGATCATTTTGGTGAAATCTGATTTTGTCAGTTGACAAAAAACTCAAAACTGGCTTTAAAAATGAGATTGGAGAAAATCAATTCATTTACTGAGCGTTACGTTTTAACTGTAAATTGAACTAATGTTAAAGTAAGTTTGGTGAAATCACGGTTTCAAAATGTCAATGAAACCATAAAGATTCAAAGCTGGAATATATATGATATTTCTCTGCAAAGCTTCGTTCAGTAGTGATTGTGCGTTGTTGAGCAACAGACACCAAAACTTATAAACCAACAAAATTTTACGTTTTTTTTATTCTTTCCCTGAAATGAAACTTAGATCATTTATAGTTTTAACTCCTTTTAGTTTTACAACTGACTGCTTAAATTGCTAAATTAATCATACCTCAGGAACCTCTTGAACTTCAAACTCAGCACCAGTATTACTCATATAACATTTTTGATATGAGTTTGAAGTTACCTGGTAACCTACCACAGATCTCATACAATTAACTAGCAGCTAAAAAAAGCTGCTTCACTGGAAGTGGAGACGTTTCCTATGTGAGCGCTGCCAGTGTAAAATTTTGAAATCACACTGAACGTTACCCGTGGCAAATTTTAATGTCACAGCGCCGTCTACTGCTTCATGAGTTGTAACATTTACTTAGTTCGATACGCTATAGCAGTCTAATGGCACTGGATTCACGATCACGCGGTCCCAGGTTCAATTCTATCTTTTCATGTTTACTTTTTGAGGTACCATTTTTTGTTATATTTTACACAAACCCATTTTTGTAATATGTTACAAAGAAAAGAGCCGCCATACAGTGCTCTGCGGGGTTAGGTTAGGTTAGTTTACTATAATTTTTTCGTAAATGTAACGTAATTTTTTAGAATATAAGTAGGTTTCTTCTGTTTACATTTGAAAATACTACATTTCACTGATAATTTAAGATAAACATTGTTTTTTTCATGATAAAGCATCTGTTGCAGATAGTTTGTTCGTCATCGGACGAGTTCGGCTTCCTTCGGGAGGCAAAGTCTCCACTTCCAGTGGAGCAGTCTTTTTTAGCTGCTAGCTACAATTACTGTGGTATAATATGATGTTCAAAGCTATTAATTTTAAAACCTGAAAGTTTTACATGATTCACAAGATCTACAAAAAATCTGTAAAATTCTGTCTAGAAAAAACAGTATTAAAATGTTAAGACTAAACTCCTATTAACTGATTAATACATTTTTCAAAACTCATACATACTTATTTTGTGTAAGTCTAATTAATGTGTTACACCTACCAAAGCATCAATAGGTTGGCTTAAGGTAGCAACAACTTCGTCCTCTTCTTTAAGCAGCTTGTAAAACAAACAAATCATCTTAATTTTTCATCTGTACACTCTTTATAGAATTATCGTACTGGTTTGTTTATTTTTTACTTGTACCTACGCTTAATTTGAGTCAAACCAATATACCAACAAAAAGGAAAGAATGTCTATAGGTTTTAAAATACATATTTTTAATTTACCAAATTAGTCATTATTTTTTCATAAAAGTACAAAGTGTTTAAAAATACAGATTTTATTACTAAGAAGAAGGTAAAACAAGCTAAATATAAGTTTAGTGAATTAACTATTAAAATATATATTACAATTACAACTCGGATTGAGTTACTAATAATTACTACTAAATGCATTTAAATAAATTGTTGTTATACAGTTAAATTCCTAGATTTGGTCAGAGAATCAGTCACACCTCCTGATTTGCAGGGGGCTTGTTAACTGGGTTTCGGATTAACCAGATTAAAGTTAATAATTTAGATTTTTAGTTTTCTCTGTTCAATCATGCATACAGACTAGTAGAGTGATATTTTTATACCTTTAGCAGCATGAAATAACAATTTCTTGAGTGGTATGTCATCATCATAAAATATACTGTTATACTTAGTACAGTAATATTTGTTTGTCATAAAAACTAATGCACATTGTATGTAGTCAAGTTCAATATGATGATTCATCACCGCCTCCCTAATACGAATTTCAGTTCAGTACTGCATCAGTTTCTATGACAGTAGAAACTCTCAAACTCGACATCCTATAAAACTCGACAGGGCTAATGACCTGATATATTTATTTAAAAATGCCGCCTGTGACGTACCGTTCGACGGTTCCGAACCGCCGTAGAGAGCCAGAGACTTTAGACTGGATTACTGGGTTTTCCAACGTCGTTCACCGCATTGTTTTCGCTGCTATTATTTACACATCTAAGGGTTGCTTCTGGAATTTATGTCACCTCTTTCCTTATCACAAGGCTTTAGATTGGGATTCCCAAGTAAGCCATTCTTACTGTCACTACTTTGTTTTCGCTGCGCTGAGGCCTGCCATTGGTTACACAGGTAAGGGTTGCTTCCACTGTTATTTTCCTAACTTTAAATGTAATAAATAAATAAAAATAATATAATAAATGTAAAATGTAAGCACAGTAGTATTTAACACCCGTTCCTTAAAACTCGACAACCTTTGTCCACATTGCGTTGAGTTTGGAGAGTTTCCCCCAAGACACTGAAGAAACAGAATATTCCATATATTTGTGAAGCATGGATGCGATAAAAACGAATGTGTACAATAATTCTGTGCCAGCAAGGCATAGACAAATTGCCTGACTTGCAATTGAATTTATTTACAAGAGTCGGCGGATATTCCAAATATGATTGGCTAATGTCAAAATGAAGCCAGTTTTCCATTTTTAACATTTGCAGCGGAGAGCACATTTTAACTGTTGAAAAATGTTTGTTACAGTAGGCGCTTGCTAATATGGTACGTTCGGGACTTTGGCAGTGCCGGATTACCGAAAATGTTGGATTACTAAGCACCGTCTCAAAATAGCCATTATTACGAGTGTAGCGGATACTGCTAAAAATAGAGAGTCAAAAGGAAATCATTGGTTAGCGGGCCATTATTCCGTTTTTTATTGTGTTTTCTCTGATTTCAGCAGTGATGGAACATGTTAAAAACAAAACGTTTTAACCAGAAAATAGATTTACAGTATCATATTTTAACACGTTAGCTGCCACAGCTATTTTTTAGTATGTTTTGCTCAGTTGCTATTCACACATTCATGTAATATTTTAGTTATATAATGTTATTTAAACTTATTTAGGTTAGTTGTAATGTTATCTGTCCAAATAAGTACAAAAAAAAGGCGGAAAATGTGTCATTCAGATCGGGTTGACAGTAACATTTTTTAGCTAAATTTTGCTGAAAAAAATCGCTGTCACCCTGTTTTGAGCGACACCGAAATTTGACTTTCGGATATATTTAATTTTCTTTGGTTGGCAGTAGCGGCATTTTCAGGTGACATCACCTGATCATAACGATGCAGTCCTTTGTTTACTTGTTGTGGCGTACTTTTTCGCTATTTTTAGCCTAGTTTTTGTGGAGTTTTTATTTCCTTATTCATTTTCTCCCTTCAGGGCTCCGCCCCACTGGCTTCTTCTATCACTTCCTGATGCCCAATTCGGGCATGTGATGGTTCTTTCAATTTATTTGATAAAGCTGCATCTCTTGCGTGATATTAGCCAATTGTCATTGATTCGTAACATTTAGATAGGTTTTTAATAACTCCGATCTTAAGGCTGACTACAACATTGTTATTTTTATTTTCATACCTGTTTTTTATTATAAAAATGATATAATTGTCTTCATAATTTAGAAATAATTTCAGTCATATATTAAAAAAAAAACACATAAAATGAAAATGCTAAATAAGGTAAATTGTATTAATTTTACATTTTATGATGGCATTACAAAATATATTACGTAAAGTTGGTGAAAAGAACTAAACAAATTTTTGATTATGAAAAGAATTAGCGTCATTCGGATCGGGGTGACAAAATGTCAGTACTTTGTGACGTAAATTTGACCTTGTTATAAACCTCACCATGTCTTCAAACATCGATATCTTGTAAGCTTAGAATATGTGTTACAGAAGTACAATGTTGGATTGCCGCTGAACGTCAAAGACAGTCAAATAGCGGCAAAAAACAATAACCTTACAAATTATGACTGTCACCCCAATCGAGCCAACTGGTGTCACCCCGATCGGGGTGACATGGCAGCTAACGTGTTAATATATATTGTACAGTTACTCCTGCCAACTGCCCGCAAATTCTGCCGATCGTGCCCGAACTTTGCCGAATGCGCCTGAAAGGCTTATTCAGTGTACAACCATTTTTTTTAGAACCCTTAGACCAATGCCGAATTATTGAAAGTGCCGGACCGACGGATGCCGGATTAGCAGGATTTTACTGTATGTCGGATTCTATTGTAATACCGAGTCTTGCCGTCTAATACGTCAGAAAAGAGTTTTTTTTTCTAAGACACTTGGCGTCTTATTATCCCCTAACTGTGTATGTTTTCCCACGCTACTAGAGCATGCCAGTCACATGAATAAGAGACAAGTCGAGAAAAAATCATCCTGAACATTCTAGCTGTGTTCTAATGTAATCAAGAAGGTGTCAGGAGATAAAGAAACTTTTACAGATTATTTTTGAAGTGTTAAATAACAGTTGTTTCCCTGTAATTTTATACCCAATAGTTCTACTAAGGGCTGAACATAGGTTATATGAGTTTTATTTATTTCCAGCACTATTATTATATCAAATTTTTGTAGTTTCCAACAATGTATTACATTTTTGAGCCATTTTTTCAAACATTTTTTATGTTGGTGCCCGTCTATCTCTATTGTTTACTTCAACCTTTTTAAATAAACAGTAGGGATGGACAAGCACTACAATTTTCAAAAATGTTTTGAAAAAATATTTTTTAGGGTAAGATTTCATTTACTTAAGAGATTTTTTGGGTCGGGAATTCAAAACTATCTGCGGTGTAATCATTACGCGGACCGACATTACGCAGTGCATCAAGTAATAAAAAATGCAGTTAAATTTCAATAAAAAACACTGGGTCAAACCAAATGTGTAGTCAAAACACAGGATCAGATCAGCAGTGTGTTTATTTGACGTTTGAACACTGACAAGTTTTTCCTTAAGCATTTAAAATCAGTAACGAAAGAAAAGCAATTAAAAATCTTACCCTAGATAAATATTGTCAATTAACTGTAAAATAAGAGACTGGATTTTGACATTCAAGATTACAGGATATGATATGATAGGATATAGTCATGAGGAAATATATTCCCACTATGGCTATGACTAACTATACTTAGTTTGAAAAATTCCATTCCATAATACCAGTGTGACTGTCCGCCACTTACCTTGACATCGGTCTGGTTGGCGTCCGAAGGTTCTGGAGGCGGCTTGCGGCTGCGGGTCCGTCGCACTGGTCGTTCCGCGGGAACCGTGTGAATGGTCGTGTTGGTCAAGCCCTTCCTGCCATTGCCGCTCAACTGAAACAGAGCCAGGAGTAGTACTTAGTTACCATACTAATCATTGAAAACTTGGGATTTACGCCTATGTTGTAAATTTGTGCCAATTCGTTAACTTACGTTTGAGAAGCAAATCCCGTAAACAAATATTTTAATACGGAGAGCAGGGATACACCAAACGACAAAATCACAAGGCAAGGGGGGTAGACGGGAGTGGAAAAGTACTTGGCGTCGAAGCTCCCAATGATGTGATGCTGCTGACTTTAGTTTATTTAGTACAAAATACTAAAACAGAAACAAATTGTCGGTAAATTGACAAATGACAGCTTATTTTTTTGTCTGATTACCACAAATTAAATAAAAATCAATCAAAGTTGTGTGACTTTTCGTTTAAGAGATACGGATAACACAATCACTGTTTATTAGTTTTATTATTTTCCCCGACTATTCAAACTTTTCTATGTTGATTTCCCTATTTCCCGACATCTTATTTCTTTCTATTCAAATTCCCCACTTCCCCAACTTTTTTGACCGCTAGACATCCTAAAATTAATAGTATAGTTCTTGGACCAATAAATATTTATGCCCAAAAACCATCGATAGGAGTCTTGAATATAGATTATGACACTTATTCCCGACTTTTGAACGTAAAAAGAAAGATTTTATGAATTAAAAATTTTTAGCAACGTGTGTCGTCTTAATATACAATTTTCCGCAGCGAATGTGTTAATTTTATTGTGCTGTTCATTTCTGAGCAATTCTCCAAACGGGCATTTACCAAGAATGTGGTCCAAGGACTCAAAGGTATATTGCTCAGTGTTCATGCAGGCTGGTTCTTACTAGGGATGAGTCGATTCCAATTTTTTTTATTACGATTCCGGTTCTTATTCTTACAAATCGATTCTCGATTCTGATTCCATCGATTCCTAATAACAGGTGAAATAGCAAAGTAATGTTTTAAAAATGATTTAAGGACCATAAGTTAGTCAGTAATTGATTTTAATTTAATAAATTGAGACAGTCAGTTTGTTAGTGATTATTTTTCATTATTCAATCAAATAAACTTAAAAAATTAATAAATAAAAAAATTAAGTTGCATGTTTATTTGTCATATAATTGTTATAATTTAAGTTACATAAATCTCCCATGATATTTTTTGAAATTGGTTTGTTGTTTTATAAAACAATCGCTTTGGATGTTAACTATTCTTGACCGATAAAAATACATTTGTAATGTTAATGTTAAATATAGGGTTTACAATTTTGTATAACAATCAGCAAGCACAATTTGTTTTTAAAATGATTAGTTTTTAATGATTTTAGATCAACATTTTTAACTCTATGTTATTAATACGTTACATGCAAACTTTGTAAAAAATAAGGTCTTTTTTGTTTTAAGATTTACCACCCCATATATACACTGAAATGTGTGTGTGTCAGTATGCAGATGTGCAAACTGGCTTTAGATTTTTGATTTAGGCCTCAGGACTCTGCCCCACGGGACTTCAAAGTCCCCATGTTATTTATGTGGAGGAGAGTTTTATTTGGTTTATGTGTTTTTTTTCTTAATTCAATCAAATTAAATAAACAGCTGCTGTAAGGACTACATCTAACTTTAGACTGTCATTGTTTTGTTTACTATTTAACTATTTATAAGCTGCGCATAGGAAATTCTAGTATACTGTAATGTTAAATTTCTCCTTAAATTTCATTAATGATTTTTTAAATAATTTGTAATAGTTGAAAACTCTATTCAAGACATGGCTTCAATTTCATCAATTGATTTGCCAGGCTTTTTCAAACATATCTTCATGTTGTTACTGATTGTTCTTTATAGAACTATTAGTGTTAAAATTAATGCTAAGATATAGTAAATCCATTTTGTGTGGTAAGTAAGTAGACTAATGTTTTACCATGTAATAGGCCTTTTGAATATTAAAATAAATTTTATTTTAACTTATAGACCTAAGCGTAATTTTATTTTCTCCATTCGTAGAAAGATGTAGCTTAGGCCTAAACATAATATACAAAACATAGGATACATAAATACCCCCGTCGCAGCAAACCTGTGTACTCAGCGAATTTCAAATGCATATATACAGGGTGAGTCAGACCACCCGTCCAGCATGTATAACGAGAGAACGGTTTGGTCTAAAGTGTCAAACAAAAATCTTCCCAACTAAAACGCATATGGGCTATCTATTAAAAATAGTTACGTCAAAATCTATGTACAGAATGTTCCAAAACTGAAGATCACGGGTTCGAATCTCAAAATTTTCTAATGTAAACATAGGGAATATTATACAAATTTTAAAGATCTCGTTAAAATAAACATTTTGGCGAAAACAGAATTCACTTATCTTTGTTCGTTTCAAAATGGCGACCATTTTGATGTAAAATATTGACATTTACGGAATACCCCGTATTTTCTAACGGGGTATTCCTACGCTTACCTTTTTTCCGACTTAAATTTCTTACTCGTAATAAACTTAGCTTTACTCTGGTATGCTACATGACAGGCTTTTTTGAGAAATTCTATATTTAAAAAAAATATTTATTTTGAAAATACCCATTTGCCCATAGTTAAAAAAAGTCAAATGGTAGCGTATGACAAAAAGCATACCATTGAAAAGGTCTTGTAAATCCTAGCAACTTTCTAATTTACACCAACCTTGTATCTCTTTTCGTTTTTCTGCAATCAGCAAAAAACATTATTTTCCCATATGAAATGCATGTTAATTTGCATAACACTTGCATGTACTCTGTCCACATTCGTTTTATGTGTTACGTACAATTTTATCTTCAATACAATCTTTCTACGAATGGAGAAAATAAAATTACATTTAGGCCTATAAGTTAAAATAAAATTCATTTTAATATTCAAAAAGCCTATTACATGGTAAAACATTAGTCTACTTACTTACCACACAAAATGGATTTACTAACATACCTTAGTATTAATTTTAACACTAATAGTTCTAATAAGAACAATCAGTAACAACATGAAGATATGTTTGAAAAAGCCTGGCAAATCAATTGATAAAATTGAAGCCATGTCTTAAATAGAGTTTTCAAATATTACAAATTATTTAAAAAATCATCAATGAAACATAAACAAGGCTAAAACAAATCACTTGTCTTTAAAAACAGCTCAATGCCAAAGGACAGTTGAGCCTAAAATTAATGGATTGATTCAATTTCAATCATTATGAAATACACAAACTTCTTATGCTTACCTATTAGATTATATTACAGATATGTTTTTGATATTTTACTCTAAAAATGACAAGGTTAGGTTAACCTTAAAAGTGGAGTATACAGTGTTCATGAAACTCAATCTGAAGGTTCTGGTAAATCCTCCATTTTGGTGTGAAGAGTAACACAAATTTATAAGCCACAACTTACTTATTTGTTAATAAAACACTAAAATCCACATCACAACTCTTTAACACCTGAAATGCGTTCACACTCAATTTGAATTTACAGACGACGCGCGCCCGCGGATGACCCTTAGTAGCGTGGTTAACGGCGGGGGTAACTGTCCCCGTGCCCTTGGTATGGTGGGTAAACGGCAGGAGTAAACTCGCTCGAAACTTTAGAGTTTCAGTAAAACCTCGAGTTTCAGTGCCAAACTCGGCTCGGACTCGAAATTTTGAGTACTCACACATTTCTATTTTCTTTATACAAGTGTTTAACTGATTACAAAACACCCATCACATCCTTTTACAACACTGTCAAACTTACAAAACATTTAATTAGTAACATTAAAACTTCACACTTGCGAGCCATAAACTGATTGAGGCCTAATCTGGAAGACGGGTAAATTGGCCACTTTAGGGAAAAAAGGGTGTTAAGATTTTGCTGTAATCAAAACAGCTGCAAAGGCTTACAAAAATAATTGCTAGCTGCCAAGAGTAAATATACTGAGATTAAATTTTCAGAGCGCCCACACAGTATAACATAGCAGTTAATTTAAAACTTTTCCAGAAAAGAGCATAGGCCAAGGCTGAAACACACACATTTTGATCATCAGAGTGAAACTCAAGTAAATCCTATATTAGATTTATATTCATGTCACCATGATCATGATATTACTAAATTGTGTAATTAATGCAGTTATTAGGTATCTAATCTCGATTGTAGTACAATTTAAAATTTCAAGATAGCCTACAAATTTGTATACAAAGATGACAAATTTGCAAAAGACCTTATTACACAGCTCAAAATGTCCAATTCATCTCAGCCCCTGGATAGTTTCAATTAATATTTTACTGCCTTACCTTAACAATGCTACTGCAAACCCCAAAATGATTAAATTTTGTATGGTTCTTAAAATTTATACTTTTTATCGTGATAAGTTTTCCTTAGTGTGATATTATTTTTGCGATGTAATCGCAAAAATCAGTTTCGTACTCAGATTTTCTCCTATGAACTGATTTGACTGAAGGCGAAGTGTAAGAGTAAAATAACTGACGTAGTATCTCTGTCTCTGGCTCACATAAAATATGTGTTCTATTGTTTCAATATTTAATATAGAAGTATCAGCACAACTTGTCAAAATAACTTTCGAGGGTTATGTTTCATCAATTCAGAAAAAAAGCTAAAGCCACTTGCAAAGGGAACACCATTATCATGCAGGTAACAGTTAGCTAAATGTAAGAGTGACTGAGTTAGGTAATATTACCTGAAGCTCGGGAGGGATGTAGAGTTTGTTGTTTACGAAGTTTGGATCTTCATTCCTCTTGAAATACATTGGAGATATCCTTGCTTCTGCAGGGAAATCCTTGAACTCAAAGTTCACAGTTTTCTGATGCAGAATGTCAATAGCCAGATCACACAAGGCCCAAAGTTTCTGAAACCAACACATTAGTTCACATCATTCGTTCAAAAAAGGTTAAATTTTGGTTGGAACAAAATTTGTGAAAAGAATTGTATTTGATTGAGTTGATAGTATTCTGCAAACTCATACAATTAGTCCAATATATATATACATACCAGCTTACATTAAATCCAGTAAAAACTATTTCTTTATCGGATTGTTTGGTATAGAATGGGGGCTGTAAAACCAAGTTTGCGACCTCGAAAGCCATGGGGCGAAACTTTTGGTAGGCGAAAAATCTCATATTTTTGGACTTTTTCTATATTTCTTCTTGTAGGCCCTAAACAACACCACGTACAGAAATTTGTATACTTGCTGAATTTAAAGTAGACAAGATTTCCTATAAAATACACTGGTCACAGTTGTTGTTACTAAATGTGGTTCATATTCCAAAGAACTTTGAAATTTGCTGATGAACCTCAAAATGTTGGCACTTCTGTAATTTCTTTCCCGTAACTTGTAAACAAGACCTCTTACATAAAATATTATACTTATTGAAATCAAAGTAGACATAATTTATAGTAAAATGCACTGGTTGAATATAGTATTACTATGTTTGGTTCATATCCGAAGAACTTTTAAAGTGGATGACATTTTCTGATCAAACTAATATTTGTTGTACATCTTTCAGTTTGTTGTCCTGTACCTTGTAAACGAGATCTCGTACAGAAAATATTATAGTTACTCTATTCAGAGGAGACAATATTCAATGTAAAACGCACTGGTCAAAGTTAATATTACTTTGAGACAGAAAACTCTGGGGTGCATTTTTTGAACTAAGACACTGTTGCCAACCTACAGCCTGCTCAGTTTTTGAGAATAGCGTATTAGTGCGAGTTCCCGAGGTCTCGTATCGCACATAATTAATGATATTGTGATCACCATTGTATTTTACTACAAACTAAAATATTTTTGTGTTTTATTAGTTTTAATTTGGAATATATGAGTTATTATTATTTATTTTTATCAAAGGAGGAAATACACACTAATTTGAAGTTATTTTTATATGTTGTTGCTTTACTTATCCTTTTTGTTATGAATAAGAAAGATTTGCGTTTCTGAATTATATAGCTGCAACATTTCAATAATGACGAATTACCAGGTAAAAATCAATTAGAAGAAAATATGTTTACAACTGTTTATTTTGTAAAAGAATAAATAAACAAATACATCGGAATGAAAATATGTGGACTAAAACCAAATTACAAAGTAATAATTGTTGGGGACGTTTCAAAACGTCCAAGTTGGTTATTTTAATTTAATAATAAATAGCCGTTTCAAAACGTCCAGGTTTCAGAACGTTCAGGTTAATTATATTAAATTATTATAAATAGCTGTTTCAAAACGTCCAGGTTTCATATCGTCCAGGTCGCAAACTCGTTCCACTCCAGTCCAGATATGTAAAACAACGTTTGGCACGTTCTGTAAACAACACTAACTCCTAGCGCTCGTAGCGGCCCTAAAAACAACTACATTTTGATACGAGACCCCGGGGACTCGTTTCGTATATAATTAAACATTTATTACTTCAGTGCGTTACGAGATCTATGGATCTCGTAGTTTATTTGATTACTAAAATTATTCAGCAATATTAGAGCTTTATATACCTCTTTGTTTCATTTCTCTATGTTGATTCTACGTCAAATTATCAAAAACGGAATTTAAGGCATAATGTCATATGGCGCTACCGCATCAGATTGAGGTTACGTTACGAGACCTCGGGATCTCAGTGTTAACAGTTATAATTTATACTAGGGGTGTGCGAGTACTCGAAACTTTGAGTTTTCGGCCGAGTATTTTAATACTCGAACTCGACTCGAAGTTTTGAAAACTAGTCGAAAGTTTGAGTGAGTATTTCCCGCCGATTTCCGTACGATCGCTAACAATTGCGACGGCCAAAACGCGTAGTAACGGCCACAAAAGGCAATCGCATCACGTAAAATCGGCCGAAAATGACGACCGCTAACAACTGTGACCGGCCAAAACGTGTGGTAACGGCTGCAAAAGGCGATCGCATCACGTAAAATCGGCCGAAAATGACGACCGCGAACGATTGCGACCAGCCAAAACGCGTATTAACGACGGCAAAAGGCGATCGCATCACGTAAAATTGCCCGAAAATGATGATAGGACCGCTTAATTTCGGCCGTGACTAACGATTTTGTCATTTAATATTGATTATCTAGACATCAAAGGTAATGTTGCGGGTCTATTTATGGACCTAAGTAAGGCCTTTGATTCAATATCACATGATTTATTACTTTCCAGACTGAATCAATTAGGAATTAGAAATAATGCATTAAACTGGATCAAATCTTATCTTTATGACAGAAAGCAGTTTGTCGAAATTGTTCATCACAATAACAAAAACTATAAAATTCCTTACCGTTCTTCCATTACAGCAGTTAAATATGGGGTGCCACAGGGATCCATCTTAGGCCCCCTTTTATTTGTTTGCTATTTAAGAGACTTCCCCCAGCTTAGTGATTCGAGTAAACTGTGCCTATATGCTGATGATACCAATTTGAAAATCACAGCTTCAACTATTGATGAATTAGAAATTAAAATTAATTCTGACCTAACAATTTTAAATAGGTTTTTTAATTCTAATAATTTGCTTTTAAATCTTGAAAAAACCAACATTATTAATTTCCAAACTCGATCAGCTCAAAATATAATTCAACCTAATATTACCGTCCTTAACAAGAAAATTGAAGTCATGGACAATTTTTACGATTAGAAATAGTAAACACACTCAACTGGAACCGTCATGTTGAAAAATTACTAACGAAAATTTCTTCTGACCTCTACGCATTGATTAGGTTAAAAAATTATTGTGAAAAAGAAACCCTGAAAGTAATTTATTTTTCTTACATCCATTCAGTGATATCTTTTGGGATATCACTGTATGGTGCAACAACCAAAAATAATTTAAATGCCATTTTGATAATGCAAAAAAATCTATAAGAATAATTTGTAACTTAAAACCCAGAACTTCAAAATTTAAAATCAGAAAACATCATGACAGTTTATGGAATGTATGTTTTTGAAACAGTGTTATCCGTAAGAAATAGATTTCAGGAAATGGAGCTGGTTGGTAATAATCATGAACATAACACCAGAAATCGGGGACGCCTCGCAATAAGCTCTCACACTCTGCAACTTTTCAAAAAAAACCTATATATGCTGGTTCAAAATTTTACAATAAAATCCCAAAAGATATCACAGATGAGGTCTCAAATAAAAGATTCAAAATTAAGTTAAAGCAGTATCTCATCAACAAAGCCATGTATTCTTTCGAAGAGCTGTAGTTTTCATTCCTATATTAAATTCTAAGACCTACGCACTTGTTTAAAATTATTCATTACTGAAATAAGAAAACTGTTGATTCTGTTGTTTGATTCTGTTGATTATTCATGTATGTATGTATTACTACAAACGAATAAAGATATTTTGAATTGAATTGAATTATAAGCGATGTCTGGACCAGGTGAAATTGGCCAAATGACAACCGGGCCCTGTTTCATCGGCCGGAAACGAATGTCAAACTGTGTTTTGTTTGTCAATACAAAATCCAGTTTGATTGTACTGGCCAAAACCTTGTATTGCTACTCATATATTAGTTTAGAAACCATGTTTAGATTATCAAATCTAGGGTGGTATCCAAATTCTATTACACTATTTGAAACTACCAACTGATGGCAAATACTCGCTCGAAAATACTCAAAACTCGAAAATAATTGGCACTACTCGACTCGATTCGATTAAAAATATCACTACTCGCACACCCCTAATTTATACATAATTCAGAGTGTATATAAACTCCCTGGACACACTTTGTGCATTTGTTCCTTAGGTCGAGACAATTATAAAACACCATAATATAAACATGGATCTAAAATTCCTAGTTTTCTGTCTGTCGGTCTGTTTGTAATTTTTTTTAAGTTGACATATATCTCAGCTTCTATTTGAGATGGAAAGTTTAAATTCGGCTCCAATGTGCATGCATCTTAAGACTCACAACAAGTGTTAAAATGTTATTAATTTAACTGCATCAGTTTCAAGATGGCGGTCATTTCAAGTTTTTTATGTAAAGTTTCATGAAATCCGTTAGTTTGATCAAACATTGTTTCATGTAATAAAAAATGTAGGATTGAAAGACAAACAAAATTACACCCCAATCAAAGTAGTACTTTGATTTGTTTGCTACTGTTTGGTACTTAAAGCAGTTACGCTATTTTATTTTGCGATGCTACTGGTACTATCGCCCACCAACATCATGAAGGAAGCCCCCTCCCCTCTCCACGGCACTCACGCACTGACCGACGTCGCGTCCAGATGTCCGCGACCGCTCCGCTACATTATGAACAATCAAAGTTTATGTATTTTCTCTAATATGGTGTTTATATTAGTTGTTTTAAATGTATCAATACAGTTTCTTTAACTTCATTGGACTATGAATGAGTCATTGTTTTCCCGCTTTGTCTACCGCTCCTGTCTGATGGCTACTACTACCTTCCACTGACGCCCGCCTTCGGCCCTGGATCTCGGACCATCCTGGACACCCGCAAGACCTCAAGACAACTAATATGGGTATTAGTGGCACCGCAAACCTCTCTTAAAGTTAACTTATTTTCAACCGCATTTATTATTTATTGTTTCAACCGCTAGATTCGAACATTGGTCCTAGCGAGCGGGATAAAGGTTAAGTTTACACCTTTAGCCTAATTAATACAGTCCATTTTAAATGCTAATAAATATTGAATACAATTACATTATGCAATGTCTGCATAAATAAACAATTGTATGTAAAAATCAAAACATTTGAAAGTATTTTATGCAGGAATAAAACTAGCTTTCAGTTGCTTATCGGCTCTCTTTATCTAGTCGCACAGCGATAACGGTACCGGTCTATTATACCCCGAGCTCAGCTGACGCTATTGATTATTTTCGGACTTTCCGTTCCTTCATTGATCAGCTGTTTCGCTTAACAATCAATCTACTTGATATTGTTGTTCAAACGTCAGCTGTAGTTTCTCTGTTTACAATTTAATATTTTGAGTTTACAATTTAATATTTGGATTCTTGTTGTGATCTATATATTACTGTTTAGTTTTATATTCTCTTCATTGATATTACAAGTAGCCTAGTTTTATGTATTTTATCTAAATATGGCTGACACAAAGAAAAAACTTAATAGATGTGTTAAAAAGCGTGAAAGAGTATTTGTACGATTACAATTATGTTTTGATCTCATTAAAGAGTTACCGGGTAAGAAAAATGTGTTTACAGCTAGGTGTTCAGAGCTTTCTCAATTGTACAATGAGTTTGAAGAGGTTTCTCAAGAAATTGACGACTTAAATGAAAAGGTAGATGATACTAGTGATGTAATTGATACCGCAGCCCCTAGCAAGCAGTTTGATATAATGTATTACGAAATTAAATCAGCCTATGAATTGATTCTTGTTGAGCAAAACTTAGTGTCTAAATCTCAAGCAACATCTGAAACTGTAGTAAAGCCTAAATTACCTCAAATCGACATAAGTAAGTTTGATGGTCAGTTAGATCAATTCACATCTTTCAAGTCTTTATTTGATAACTTAATATATAGTTCTTCCATAGCTCCTATTGAAAAGTTTAGCTATTTAAGAAGCTTACTCGAAGGTCCCGCTTTATCTGTAATTGAAGGGATACCATTTGATCCAGAACATTATAAGTTAGCCTATGACACGTTGGTTGAACGTTATACGAATCCTAGGATTTTAGCGTCTCATTACTTGAATAAAATTCTCGATCAGCAGCCTATTAAGCACCCTAGCTTAAGTAGCTTAAGGCATATAACAGATGTATTCAATATCAATGTACAAGCTTTAAAAGCTTTAAAGATCGATGATATGCCAGGTTTTGTATTTTTACAGTTAGCATTACGACTATTGGATAGTAACACTAGGAAGGCCTTTGAGTTGGAAAATAAATCTGTAAAGTTTCCAACAATTGATAATCTATTGAATTTTCTCCGTGCTCAGTGTTCAGTATATGAACTAACTAAAGACTCAGCAAAACCTGCTACCACCGCAAAACATTTTACGCCCACTCCTCACAAAGTATTGATGTCAACACAGCCAAAGTCAGATGGCACACAATCAACCACTTTGCAAGCGCTATCTTCTCTTAGTTGTCCTATGTGTAAGGATAATCACCAACTTTTCCGTTGTGAACAGTTCATAGCTTTAAAGCCTGGTGACAGATTTAACATGGTTCGCTCCTTTAAAAGATGCTTCGCTTGCCTTGGTACTCACATGCTCTCTGTGTGTTCTTCTACTTCAAGCTGTAGACATTGCAAAAGTAAAAAACACCATTCCCTACTTCATGAAGATAGAACGGCAAAGCCCATCTATAACAGCACCTCAGCCACCCCAAAAGTGAACGGCAATACTTCGGCCGCTAATCCAGTAACTCCCGCAATCTCAGAAAAACCCGCTCAGAGTCTGTCATGTAGTTTGAACCGCAAAACCAACCACAATATGGTCATGTTAAGCACCGCTCAAGTTTTAATTAAGGACTCTTTTGGAAACTGGCAAACCTGTAGGCTGGTTATTGACGGTGGTAGTGAAGTCAACTTTATCACCAGATCCTTGGCACAAAGTTTGAATTTACCTCTCGAAAAATGCTCAGTTGATATCATAGGAATTGGCCACTCCTCAAACATTACTGCTAAGAATATTGTTTCATGCAACATTGCTTCCCGCTATCAGCAGAATGATTCTCTTCAACTTGATGCCGTTGTTATACCCCAAATCGCTTCTGATCTTCCCGCAACACCGATTCCAGATTCCATAAAGAAGAAATTTTCTCATTTTCTTTTGGCTGATCCAGACTTTAACTGTCCCGCAAAAGTTGATATGCTTCTTGGTGCTCAAGCCTTTACAGACATCATGACTGACAAATTCCCCCTGATTAAAGGCCAACCGTCTGCTCTACACACTATTTTTGGTTGGATTCTAATGGGAAATGTTTCCTCAGAAGTGCCAGTGAAACAAACAAACTCACTTTTTGTCTCAATGAAAACTGACCAACTTCTACAACGATTTTGGGAATTAGAAGAAATTAACTTGCCCAAACCTCTAAGTTTGGAAGACCAGGCTTGTGAAGACCACTTTAGATCCACGATTCGTAGAGATGAAACTGGACGTTACGTAGCTTCATTGCCCTTCAAGGACGGCAAACCTCCTGATTTAGGTTCTACTCGAGAAGTAGCTCTGCGCAAATACCACTCACTTGAGAACAGGTTCACTCGCAATCCCGAACTCGATAAACAATACAAACATTGTTTACAGGACTATGTTGACCAAGAACACATGTCTTAGCTTCTGAGACAACCCCTTATGTACTAACGCATCATGGTGTAGTAAAGAAATCTTCTACTTCTTCCCCGCTAAGAATAGTTTTCAATGCTTCTGAGTTAAGTAAAACAAACCAGTCTCTTAATAAATCCCTTATGGTCGGTCCTAAGCTCCAAGCAGATATTGCAAATGTCATAACTAATTTTCGTCTACACCACATCGCATTGACTTGTGACATAAAGCAAATGTATAGAGAAATCCGCTTATCTGACGAAGACTGTAAATATCAGCATATATTCTGGCGATCTGATCCCTCTGGTCCTATTCAGGAATGGGAACTACGAAGATTGACATTTGGAATTTCATGCAGTCCTTTCATCGCACAAAGAACCTTAAAGCAGTTAGTAATAGATAAAGGTTCCAAGTTCCCTAAAGCAGCTGAGGCCCTGAATAATGCTATCTACATCGATGATATTGTATGTGGAACCGCATCTGTTAGCGAATCCCTCGATCTTCATAAAGAGCTAACGCAAATGTTAAAATCTGGAGGGTTTGAACTCCACAAGTGGGCTAGTTCTAATGACGAAGTACTGCAAGCCATACCAGAAAGTCATAGAGAAACCCCACACTCTCTAGGGTCAACAAAATCCATAAAGGTCCTTGGAATAGAATGGGATCCTTCGACTGATTGTTTTCGCTATGCCATCTCCCCCATAGATCGAACTCCTACCAAACGTAATGTACTTTCCCAAGTAGCTAGAATTTATGATGTGAATGGCTACATCAGCCCAGTAGTTTTTACTCTAAAACATTTACTACAAGATATTTGGGTTAACAAACTTGATTGGGACGATGTTCTTCCATCAGAGCTAGAGGATAAATGGAATAAGTTCACACAAGAAATCCCTCTACTCTCAGAACTGTCTATTCCACGAAACATATTAAGTACTTACAAATACACTCAAATCATTGGGTTTTCTGATGCTTCAAAAATTGGTATGTGTGCTACGCTTTATATAAGGGTTAAATGCAATGAGTACAAATTTGAATGTAATCTCATACAGTCTAAAACAAAAGTTGCTCCACTGAAGGCGCTAACCATCCCACGCCTAGAGCTATGTGCAGCTTTGCTCCTTGCATGCTTAGTTAAAGCTAATGAACAGCTCATAACTAACCTCAAAATCACGAAATTATATCTCTTCTCTGATTCCATGAACGTGTTGAGTTGGATAAAAACGTCTCCACACCTCCTAGAAACTTTCATTTCAAACCGAGTATGTAAAATACTTGAAACTACATCTGCTGACTCTTGGTATCATATCCCTGGAGATCTAAATCCTGCTGACTGTGGGACAAGAGACATCATGCCTTCAAAACTGATCAACCTCACTTTATGGTGGCATGGACCTCCCTTTTTGTTAGAAGATGAATCTACTTGGCCAATCAACTGTAACACATTTCCTCAAAATCTGCCTGAATTGAAATGTGAGACGTCCCAAAATGTATTGGTATCTCACACTGTTCCACAAAATGATTTATATGATTGTATGAGCCACTATTCCACCTTAACTAGGTTACAAAATGTTATGGCATATGTCTTACGATTTATCAATAATATTCGCCGCAAGAAAGACCACCGCTGTGGTCCACTATCTGTCGCTGAAAGGAATGAATCCCTGAAATTATGCATACAGATTGTGCAACGCCATCACTACTCTAAAGATATTAGATTGATTAATCAAGGAAAAGAATGCTCACCCGCACTAAGAACACTTTCTCCCTTTCTCTCTCAGGATACCCTCATGGTGGGGGGTAGATTAGGATATGCTCCTTTGCCAGAATCTGCCAAACATCCTTATCTTATTCCTCCAAAAAGTCATCTGGCAGCGCTTTTATGTGATCATTATCACATTCAGTCATTACATGGTGGTCCTAAATTAGTACAGTCATTGATTCAGCGTCGTTACTGGATCCCTGGTGCTCGAAATCTAATAAGGAAACGCATATTCAAGTGCTTACCCTGCTATAAATTGAAAGCTAAACCACTACAACCATACATGGCAGACATTCCAGCATCCCGTTTTATGCAAGGTAGAACATTTGTAAATGTTGGATTAGATTTTGCTGGGCCATTTCTTGTTAAAGAGAGCACTAGAAGAAATGCCAGACTGTCAAAATGTTACGTTGCTCTATTTGTCTGCATGTCAGTGAAAGCAGTTCATTTAGAACTTGTCCATTCTTTGACTACAGAATCCTGTTTAGCTGCTATTGATAGATTTATCGCCAGAAGAGGCCTACCTCAAAATATCTATTCAGATCAAGGCCGAAATTTTATTGGTGCTGCTCGCCAACTCCATGAAGTCTATGATCTACTCAAGAACTCAAATAATAAATTTTCAGACCATTTAGCAAAAATGGAAATAACTTGGAATTTCAACCCACCCTACGCAGCCAACTTTGGTGGACTTTGGGAAGCCGGTGTAAAGTCTACGAAGCACCACTTAAACAGAATTCTTGAGACACACCACTTCACCGCTGAAGAATTTTACACATTTCTTTGCCGAATCGAAGCTGTATTGAACTCCAGACCGTTGTGCCCTCTCTCAACATCCCCTGATGACGGATTTGACTACCTCACTCCTGGTCACTTCATCGTCGGTGGACAACTTTTAGCTCGACCTGAAGAAGATGTTACCAACGAACCTCCTCACATTATTACACGTTGGAAGCTAATCAATAAAGCTTCTCAAATTTTTTGGAAAAGCTGGTCAAAGGATTACATCCATTCGCAAATACAACGACCGAAATGGACTACTAAAAAATCAAATGTTAAAGAAGGAGATCTTTGCCTCATGTATCATCCCAACATGCCTCCCTTATTTTGGCCCCTAGGTAGGATAGTTAGTATTTTGCCAGGGACAGATGATGTAGTAAGAGTAGTTCAGGTTAAAACTTCTCAAGGTATTTTTACACGCCCTGTAAATAAGTTAGTTGCTTTACCAACAAATTGAACTGTGCTGATTTAGTTATGAGTTTTATGTGTTTATAAGATCACAGACATGTTTCATAAAGTTTTTCGGATACTTTACTCTGTTTTTTTCATGTATTTTATTATTTTCTCAAAATGTATATTTTGGGTGGGGGAATGTTTGGTACTTGAAGCAGTTACGCTATTTTATTTTGCGATGCTACTGGTACTATCGCCCACCAACATCATGAAGGAAGCCCCCTCCCCTCTCCACGGCACTCACGCACTGACTGGCGTCGCGTCCAGATGTCCACGACCGCTCCACTACATTATGAACAATCAAAGTTTATGTATTTTCTCTAATATGGTGTTTATATTAGTTGTTTTAAATGTATCAATACAGTTTCTTTAACTTCATTGGACTATGAATGAGTCATTGTTTTCCCGCTTTGTCTACCGCTCCTGTCTGATGGCTACTACTACCTTCCACTGACGCCCGCCTTCGGCCCTGGATCTCGGACCATCCTGGACACCCGCAAGACCTCAAGACAACTAATATGGGTATTAGTGGCACCGCAAACCTCTCTTAAAGTTAACTTATTTTCAACCGCATTTATTATTTATTGTTTCAACCGCTAGATTCGAACAGCTACAATCAGATAAGAAACAACTGAGTTATTAGCTATTTACCTAATTATTTGATGACTTCATACGGCAAAATGTCAAATAACAATGAATAAATTGTAAATACAATTCAAAATGTGACATTTATTTTAGTAAATATCTAATAACTCAATTATTTGTTATCCGATTCCAGCAAACAAGGTGTCACTTTATTTGTCTTACAATATTACATATTACATATTACGTTAATCAAATTGTATACACGTGTTGTGAGTCTTACGATACACATTGTAGCCGAATTTAAACTTTATCTCAAATAAAAGCTAAGTTAGGCTATATCATAACTTTTAAAAACTACAAACAGGCGGTTAGGCATGTTTACATGGTATTTCATGATTGTCTCGACCTACGGAACTAATACACAAAGTGTGCCCAGGGAGTTTGTATACACCCTGTATGACTTCATTTAATACAATATTAAAAATGTTAGCTGTGCTATAATTTAAGAGAACAAATTCACACATACTCCACTAGGAATAGAAAAAAAGTTGAAGTACCATATTGTAGGCTTACAAAAACTCAGTCTAGTCATTTTGTTGTAGGTGTGAAACTGAACAACAAACTTCCACAAACTGTGATTTCCTTATCTTGTAATGTTTTTTAAAGTGATTATATAATTGGCTAATGGAAAAGTGTTGACATTGTCCATAACCTGTATTTTGTGTTGATCGACTTAACACTTACACAATTGACGTTGTTGTCGTCCGGCTTCACTCCGTCGTTGTGGTTCTTCATCTTCTCGATGAGCTCCTTGTAGAAGCCATAGCAGTAGGAGTCGTTCTTGAGTATGAGCGGCTCCAGGATGAACCACAGACAGCTGCGTAGCCTGGTCAGCTCCTCCACGTCCTCGTGAGACGTGTACAGCGGACAGTGGACCAGGATGGGCAGTGCGAACACCAACATGTAGTCCGGCAGGATGTGTGGCAGCTGGCTCATCGCTTTGTCTATGCTACCTGAAACGACATCGTCTCGGGCAAAGTCAGACTCTACTATATGTATTTTTTGGTTAGGATATAAAAATTATATTCAAAATCATTTGATTTTTCTTTTTTAATCTCATTCCATACCATCATACAGCTGACGTTGTCCAGAACTTCTGGATAGGCTTTGTAATTTTAAAATAAATATTTACAGAACTAAAACTAATATTTACAGATACTCATTGTATAACAGCTGGTTTAATTCCACCACATCTAATAGGTTACCCTCCAAAAATGCATCAAGTGAGTAGAACATCATTAGGTCCGAAAGTGACGCTTTTCGATATTTGCTCAAGTAAACAGCTAAGGCCGAGCCAAGATAACAATATAACCTATATTTAAATAAAGATTTCACAAAATCTTAATTTGGTTTACTTGGTTATATTTGTAAGTTTCCTTTCATCTTGATCTTACTACTCAAACAAACAGCTGATACACAAGTTACCATTGTTTACACGTTGAATAATTCGTTCAATTCTTATTTAATAGCTGATGACCTCGACCGAGAAGTGTCATCAAATGATGTTTTTATCCTAGGAGTAAAAATAACAACTTAAGCTGCTCATTGCATGTGTTTACTTCAGCTGTTTTTGAAGCAGTGTGACGAAATAGTATATTTTATTACAAGTACCGAGAGTGGCATTTTCCGGTGCGCGCTCAAGTTTCATGGGTGAGGCGGAGCCTCACACAGGAACACCAAATTTCACGTGCGAGGCGAAGCCGAGCATGTGAAAGTGAGTTTCACGAACGAGGCTTCACCTCGTACGGGAATAATTGGAACAAGTGCCGGAAAATCTCTTTCGGTACAAGTTATGAACGATATTTTTCATCACGACGCAAAACACACACATACAGTAAGCAGGAAAAACAGCTGATTTAAATTGGTATTAAAAATAAATGTTAAAGAAACATTAGTGTGCAGTGGAAAAATAGAAAACTAATTGAGAGCAAGGGAAAGTAAATTTAGGGAAAGGGAAAATCAGCTGATCATTTTTCCCTTGCTCTAAATTAGAGCTTGGGAAACGATCATTTTCTTTGACAACAGCTGTCATCAAAAATAGCTACTTTCTGAATGGAGTGATGAAAACTCTTTTTTTATCAGCCACCCAATGTTTCTCATTTACAGAAAAATTCACGCCGTGTACCATATTTGGATTTTTTGAATTAATTTCCCAATCATTTATTAAATATTAAAGTAAGAAGTCTAGAAAAACCACGAATAGCCATTAAATAATTTGATGAGGCAACAAGATAGTTGAAACCAGTAGGAACAAGTAGCAAGATAAGCAAAGTTAAGCAAATAAAATCAGGAAATACAAGATGGTAGAATTAAGTAGCAAGTTGGGGGTTAACCCTTCCACTGCCGGTGTACATGTGGCAGTTCCAAGGACCCCTGGTCGTGTCTTCTGGATCATCCCACGTCTCCTGGTTATAGATCACTCCCTTCACCTGAAGGTACCGTCAACTCCATATTGTAAAATTTGTCATTTCAGGAAATTAGTGAATAAGTCTTGTCTACAGTTTAGCGAAGGTTTATTTATTGTACATTTCAGCAAAGCAGATTAAGAACTAGAACATGGCATTCGTTGCTCTTTAAATATTGTAAGAAAGTACTAAAATCATTTTAGCTGGGGAAAATTAAAGTTTTTAGGTTTATGTAAAATCAAATTTTAAATATAACTCTACAGCAAAGACAGTGTTATTTTGTTAATAGGGCTAACGAGATACTGTTGAGATTCTGACGAAAATGTGAACCAACGGACTACGGAATCCTTTTAAAATCCTAATTCCTAAATAAATAAAAATATTAGAATCATGGAGAAATTTAAATTGCAAAAAGCTCAGTCTAAGTCATGTTTTGTATATTAGTTTTTAAAGGTGTGAAGAATATTAAAGAGAAGTTATGATTTTAGTTTTAATTTACTTTAATAAACCACAATTTGTATCAAAAAGTACAGGTATATTTATTGTAAGCTAAATCCCAAACGATCAGTTTGTACTGTGCTAGTGTAGTAAAATTCTAATTAATGTGGTCAAAGGTATCAGAGCACTGGATTTGGAGGAGTTGTTTCCTAATTTGGAGCAAGGTATTTTAAATTCAGTTAAATAATAATCAGGGAACAACGACGGTACGGCAGTGCGATCATCATTTATGTTTGATATTACGTATTACGTGGTTCAGTCACCTTTAACAGCGGATTGCAGCTTATTCATCATTAATTTACAATGCAGTGCTGTGCAATCATAAGTTACAGCCAAAATTAAGCTTAGAAACTGCCAAAATTAAGCTTAAAGAATATCATTTATGTTATCTTGTATTTCGGTCGTCTATAACAGTGATGAAGTGTGGTCTGGTTGTCTTTTATAGCAAATTACAATGTTATCATCATTCCCAGCTGATATCAATCGGAGTGAGGTCATTTATGACCGATGTTGTGCGATGCGGCGGTCGTCAATTAGGGCTGATGATACATATCCGGTCATCGGATAAATTGAAACCGAACCTGAGAATTATCAATCTGTTAATTATCTTTTTGATTATTTTGACTAAAACCGATAAAAGCAAGCACTGGAACTGACATTTCCCTAAAAGCAATACTTTTTAAGTTTTCAATTCTTTTAATGTATAAAGGTTAATTTTCTTTTCATAAAAAGAAAATCTATCAAATAAATTTATAAATCTGTTGAATCATATTGAATAAATTTATAAATGTACTATGTCTTTTTAAAGTGATTAAAGTACAAATGTAATATGGTTGTGAAGTTTTTCAAGGACTAATAGGTCAAATTATTAATTTTTGTTTACATATTTTTAAACATCAAAATAAAAATCCTGATAAAAAATATCCCAAAATTTGGGAGTAGTAAAAGATGCCATCGCGTTCCATCCTGACCACAAAACCGATCCTGTCCATTCCCTAGTTGATGTTTAAAAAGTTTGGGATGTTAAGTTTTTCAAGATTCAATTTGGAGTTTGTTTAAATTACTACCAGCACTTTCCAGCAGTGACTCAATTAACTGCATCAGGAAATTCTTTCCGAATTTGGCTAATTGACTTGTCAGTGTTACTCGGCAATTTTACTATTTCACACATTCCCCTAATAAACAGATTCCTGACCAGCGCATACGAAATAGGAGCTACTATCGAAAGTAGGGATTGTAAATACACTCTAAAATATTTTTTTTATCTCTCTATCTATAATGTTTCTTTAAGACTTAAACTAATAAACAATAAATAAATAAATCTCTGTCTTTCTATTATTTGCTCCGGCAACTGTCTGCTCAATATGGATACCTAACTGCTGATTGACTACAGTATGTTACAAACTCGTATCGTCTTTCCCTATGAATAAATCAAACACAATGTACAAAGATAGACCTAACTTTATTGTTGTGAAATACAAAATGATAAACTTTAAATGTGAACAAGGGACTTACAATAAATGATTACAATGAAGGAGTTATGTTTTATTACTTAAGAGTTATTTTATTATTTCTAATGATAGTCTTTAAGCTCTAATGATGGTCTTTAAGCTCAGGGTCACAAGGTTCCTTCTCAGGCAAGGGGTGATCGTGCTAACAGCGAATATATTCTTACGTTTGGAATCATCAATTATACTCATATGCTACTAATATACTGTGAGATCAATTTGTTAAAGTCCCTGAAATGTGGTACAATATTAAAGGTTTCCTCAATAACAGTTGGCATGTAAGTAATGTTCACTTCGAAATGCTATGCAGTCCTCCAACAATGCTGCTTGACAACATGATTTTTAGGCTACTGTTGATTGATTTTAAAACTGTTCAAATTAATTTAAATCTTGAAAATAGTCCTTGAATATGTAATTTAGAAGATTGAAAAGGTTATCTTTATTAATTTATTGATTGTTCAAAGTTTGGTAGATTGATATTTTAATACAATTAGGTGATTAATGAAAGTTCACATCTGGCTACACAATGGAGAATATGGGTTGGTCTCACCAGACTATTTTATCTTCACCACAGGCTTATAATTCTTCACAGCCGTAACAAAAGGGTATAAATAATGCCTGTAGCTCTTCTTCTAACAAAAATTTGGGTTTTTGGTACCCAAAATACTAATTTATGGGGTTAAATAATCACATTTTAAAAATAGATCAATTTTAGGGGAAGCTATCACTAGGCCGGCTATTTTCAGAGAGAGAGACTGGAGCATTGTTACAATAATTCACATCTGGCATGGCATACTTAATCATTCTTCAGCTCTTGTAGCTCACTTCACTGCACTATATTAACTGTTATGGAGCTGAATTTGGATTTTAAAGAAAACTTAATAGTTTGGAATAAATTAATATATGGTTTTGAAGCAATTTTGTTATATTGTAAATTATCTTAAAATTATTTACTAGGCTAATTAACATTTTTTTATGATGATTTACATAATATGATGCCTATCTAAACTGTTTCTAGTGGGTAAATATGATGTAATTTTCCGCCCTAAACTTCATTTTAACTTGTAACACAGAAAAATATATTTTAAATGAAAAAAGGGATGTTAACATAGGAAATTATCAGGGTAAATAAAATGAGATGTTGCAGGATTAGTCGATTCCAATCGTCGATTCTCGATTCCACCGATCCTCAGGCTTAGAATCGGAATCGAGAATCGATGGCTCAAAGTCGATTCTGATTCTATCGATTCCAGGCCGTTGATATTCCCGCCGTTTACCCAGATTAACGCCGCAACCCATTGAAAATTCGACTCAAGTAGTTGACAAGTGTACAGCTACTCCCGCCGTTTACTCAGATTTACTGTACTAACCATCGAAAAATCGATGTGCCCTTAATTAAAAACCATTTCAGTCAAAAACTACCCCACAAACACACGCCAGTTCCTTGTGTTCCAGTTGCTCCCGCGTCTAGAGTCCATCCAATGCGGCTACGACACATGCATCCGTGATCACCCTTGGAGCAAACACGGCCACCTGATTGCATGACTAGTTCCCAATGCTCACCTTAGAGGCATGCGGTAAACTCTGAGGATATCGTCCGGGTGCCTGTTGGCATTCTAGGAGGAATCATGCAATTATTTGGTTTCCGTGTCATGTTCCCGTGGACAAAGATGGGTCGGTAGCCTACAGCTATGTCGTTACATGCCCTTGGCGGTAGGAGGGAGTAACGGCTCTACCCCTCCACTACCGCTAGCCGCTAGTCGAGTGTGGTGTGCGGTAGTGAGAGGACGCAAGAGTACAGTTTTCATATTTTGTGGTCACCTTGGTGGCAACGATGCAGAACAGGTAATGTATTGACAGTTTTTCATTTGTTTGTGTATATACATGTTGTGTTAGTGTATTGTATTTGTTTTGTTTTTTATCTGTATTTGTTAGTTTTGTGTTTGTGTAAATAAAATGTAAGTTAGTTAGGTGTAAGAACTTGATATTAGATGTAAGCAGGGTTCACTTGATAACGGGAGGAGTTTCCTTACCTCCCGAAACGTAGTGTAGTTTTAATGGGTTTGTAATGCCAAACACTGGTTTGATACATGTGGTGGACGTGGCTACAAAAGAAGATTGCAACACTATGGTTATACTTGGTGGCACAAACAACACTCTGAATAACTCAGCAGAAGAAATTTATCTTAATCTGGAACTTAAATTGAAGAAATTGAGTCAAAACAAACACGTTTTTATTTGCACTGTTCCTCAGAGACATGACGCTGCAGATGATGACATAATACATGCTGAAGTCCAAATGTTAAATAATTATATTGTAGAACTGGTTGCCCGTCTAAATAACGTATTCCTTATTGATACAAACATACTAAATAGATCTCACCACACTAAACATGGGCTACATTTAAACTATAAAGGAAAAAAGGAACTTGCCCGCTTAATTGTTAATAAGGTTAAAAAATCTGAAAAAACACTTGAGGAACTGTAGCTGTAACCTTTCATCTGTAACGAAAACCAATGTCTCATTATCACCACACGAGTTGATGGATGCTAAACTTTGATTAAAGTTGATTTGATTTGATTAAATACTAGAAGTGATAGGTCAAGTCCAAATAAATCAAGAATAAATTCAAATCCATCGCTACTATGAGTCTATATTACTGGTGAAATTAACAGTAAAATTAAGTAAAAATTGCATTAAAAATTAGTTTGATAGTTAACTAGAAGAAGCTGCTAAATAACACTCCCGTATATTTAGAAAAGTCGATCTACAATCAATGAAATTAATTATAAAAAAATTGCTTTCTAACTTTTGTACAAAAATTAAAACCCTAAATTTAACATTAACTTTACAAATGTATTTTTATCGGTTAAGAAAAGTTGACATCCAAAGTGACTGGTTTATAACACAAGAAAACCAATTTCAAAAAATATCATGGGAGATTTATGTAACTTAAAGCATAACAAAATTATATTAAAAATAAACATGCAATTCAACTTAATTTTTTAAAATTATGTATTTTTAAGTTTATTTAATTAATGAAAAATAATCATCAACCAACTGATTGTCTCAATTTATTAAATAAAAATCAATTACCAACTAACTCATTGTCTCAAATCATTTTTAAAACATTACATTGCTATTTCACCTAATAATAGGAATCGATGGAATTGGAATCGAGAATCGATTTGTAAGAATCGACTCAACCCTAATCGATAGTGATCATTTAGTGTAACATCAAGTAACTTAACATATGCATTTACCACATACCCTACTTTATTTATTATAAGCCCAAATTAAAATAGTAGACGTTTCAACTTACAAGCAGACGAGCCCATTGTTAAAGTCTTGGCGTACTCTCTCCTCTTGTTTATGTCGAGGATCATAAAACTTCTTGCAACTGATTTGAGCCGTTTGTCTTGTTCGAAACCAGACAAAACATAGAAGCCCATGAAATCCAGAGGTAGGCACTTGTTGGGCAAGCCTCTTCCCAAGCCTTTGTGCAACTTGGTCAGTAACGCTTCCCTTACTTGTAAAACTTCATCCTGCAAGATAAGTCTGTCATATTACATTTTAAGTGGGGATTTCCCTTTATCTACTTACAGTTTGAATTATGCTTGCACCAACAGTCAAATGTAATACCCCCATCGCAGCAAACCTGCATACTCAGCGAATTTTCAATGAATATATAAAATAACACATTAAAACACTGAACAGGATTCATAAGAAATATATTCACAAACAAGTGATATTTAAAATATTAACTATTCTCCATAAGAATAACATTGGGGATGAGTACGCAGGTTTGCAGCAACAAGGAACACAAAATAATAGGTTTTTATGCAAATATCAATAGAACTCATCTTAGTGAAGACACATACCAAGTTTCATCCATATACATTCATAAATAAGCGATATATAACATTTTAATTATTTTCCATAAGAATAACATGGGGACCAAGTACCTAGGTTTGCTGCTACGGGAACCATAGGCGAAAAATCGTTTTTTTGTGCAGAAAACAATGAACTACAACCAGATGAAGCCATATACCAAATTTCGTCAGTTTATGTTCATAAATAAGCGAGATATACAATTTTTCTTTTTCTCCATAAGAATAACATTAGACAACGTACTGTGTTTAGCAATTTCAATATCTCAGTAACCAATTGACGTAGAGCAATGATCAAAATACCAAACTGTGTGTTTTTTAAGCTGAATTCAATGGTGAAAATAAAAATTTGATTTAAATAAAAACTACACGTGGAAACCCCATAAAACCCATTTTTTGGGTACAAAACCCCCCAAAAACCCCCTTTCGGATGGTGCGATTCGTCTGGTTTTCGAACTCGTTCAAATAAATGGTGCTTTACACATTTGTACAAAATTTCATTAAGATCGGACCTTTTTTACGAGAGTTCTCGTGCTTACGGACACACACACACACACACACACACACACATATATATATAAATATATATACATATATAAATAAATGGTATCAGGAAACTGACACATACTTTCTCCCTTTTAGCCCAACTTTAATGAATAAATTACTTTTTATTTACTAAATATAGAATACAAAGCACGGTCGAATATACAGAAAATCTTGTAAACAAGTTGTTTAAAAAAACATCCACCCAAATCCCTGCTTTGGAGGCACTACAGAATCCATTGCTACACTCGTGGTTTTAAGAGGGGAAATGCCCCCTATTCCCCCCCAGGGTTATTAAGGGCAACATATTTCGAATTTCCTCTGTTGGTCAATGCTAACTTGACAAGCATATCAAGTTTGAATGAAATTCACCAGTAAATAAGAGAGAAATTGTATTTTTTTTATTCCCCATAAGAATAACATTGGACAACGTACTGCGTTTACCGCAAAATGAAAATTTCAATTTTCTCCCAAACCAGCTATCATAGAATAGTAATTCAAAATACTTAATTATTTAGTTTTTTGAGCTCTTTTTAATGGTGAATAGTAATATTTGTTTACATTTGTCTTTTTATGAAAAATCCAAAAAACTGAATCTTGGGTGTTTTAAGTCCTGTAATTTCTGAACCCGAATGTTTACAGGAATGCGGGTGGTGCCATTTTGTTGGAAAACTAAAGTTCTACAAATGACTAAAGTTTAATGAAAATCGTTAGAGCCGTTTTTGAGAAATTTGGATTTTTCATGTTTTTTGGCGGTTTTGGGAGGATAATCACCCTTAAAAATCAAAAATTCAAAAAAATGAAAAAAACGCCTGGATATATCGTGGATTAGTACCTACATACCAAATTTCATAAAAATCGGCCCATTGGTTAAGGCTCTAGCTCTGTACACACACACACACACACACACACACACACACACACACACACACACACACACCACACACGCACGCACGCACGCACGCACGCACGCACGCACGCGCACACACACACACACACACACACACACACACACACACACACACATCACGTAAAAACCACTTTTTTGGGTTCAGGGAGCACCAAAACGAATATTTCCACTAACAACTCAAATTCGAAAATTTTGACGAAAACAATACTTTCTCCATATACTATGTATAAGGGGAGAAAGTAAAATTGGAACAAATGGTGTTTTTGGCACCTGGGGACCTCTAAATGAAAAGTTATCATGGTCTCGGGCTTAAGTCTTACCATGAGACCTACGGTAATAGCTTATTCCCTACAAGGGAAATTCCCTAAAAGGTTGGAAGCTGAAACAATCCTAATAATGCTCCTGCTGTTCGCTTTCTATCCTCATTTTTTAATTTATCCAATACATTACTATGCATTACATTAGTACACATTACTATTCTTCATAATTAGGGGTCTGCGGTACCAACAATTTCAGATCGGTACGGTTCGGTACGGTAAAAGATTTTGTACCTCGGTTCTCGGTACAAATTTGGTACGGTACAATGTACCGTCATATATACTAATTTAGTTATTAATTTGAATGTATCATAAACAAATTATTGAGTAATAATTAAGGTCATATACAATTATTATTATTAATTTGATTAAACAAATAAATAACTATACTATAGATAAAAATATTTGTAAAACCTGCATCTTCGGAGTATTACATTTTAACATTGTTATTATTAGGTATTAATGCAAGTTCTTGAAATAATCATGAGAAATAAATTCAAAAATTACTTGAAAATCAATCAATTGCATAAGTTGCTAACTGATTAATTATATTGATTTCAATATAAATAAAAACTATTGGTTTAATTCATACAAACAACAAAAACCAAAGTTTTATAAATACTATTCTTGTTGCATTGGGAGATTATTGTATCATTAATACAAAGTAAAATCAGATAACTTAAATAAAACTATGTATGATGTGAAACTAAAAGAAATTATAAATTAGAAAATTAGACCAATAAATACTGAAGATTAAAATCAAAATAATTCTAAAATTACTTAATTACATTACCAAATTCAAAATTGAAGTCCATAACAAATATTACAGTACATTTATTTAAACGTAAGTACCATGTAAAACTGAAAAATAAATAAATAAAGTAATAAAAGTAAGACAGTTTTATATAATGTTAATTTGGCTATATCATATTTGAAATAATTAGCTATTAACCTTATCAAAAAATAAATTTAGGTTATTGTTAATAATAAATTTTAGTTGAATTTTCCAAAACCACACAAGATAATCTAACATATAACAGATATATGTATGTACAAATTTCACAGCACAGTAAAAAATAACAAATTTATGCTACCATTTGAAATTTATCAAGTTAGTGGCTATTTTTGAATTAGTTTTCAACCATTTTTTAAACCTTTTTTAATATAATTTAAAAATTTAACTAGTATACTTCAATGACAATAATACATAAATAAAAGCAGTTTAATTTGAAATCATAATGGAGAACGAAAGCGATTTAAAAGATAGTATTCCTTTTCTCACTCTAGGAACGATGTTGACAAACAACTGATTTACAGCCACTCACCCTAGGAATATTGTTGACAAACAACTGATTTACAGCTAATTACCGGATCCCCCCCCTTACCCCTCACGCTTTCCTAGTCTAAACCTTTCTTGTCTTCAAGGACATTTTTTGCGACCCTACCCAGTTACTCCCCACTCCCCTTGCCCACCTTTCTTATCTCCATTCTCGTTCAGCTATAAATAACACCTGTCAACGTCTCTTTTCCTACGAGTTTTGGGGCTTGTTTTCCTTAACCCTTTCAGTGCTATGGACCGATATATCGTCTTTTGAATCTGTTATCAATAAACACTGTTACTGCTTCATAAGCGATTGTACCATTAGGCGCTCAGTCTGCAGTCTGAGTCTGACATGTGGTGAAACCTGGTAGACACGAATTGAACTACCTCGTCCAGCGCCTAGTCACTAATACCAACTGGTCCACTGCAGCTGCTAGCCTGACCAGTGGCTGTGCGGTCTAAGGCGTTACCTTCCCGGCCGGGGGTAACACTTGGATCGAGGGTTCGAATCCCGTCACAGTTGGTGGTTTTTATGTGCAACTCATGGAGAGTTCACCTGTCTGTGGCAGAGTTGAAGGGGAGGGCGGACCTTAAGCAAACGGTGGACGGCTCGGGTCCAAGCTGACGGGATGGGTGGATTCTTTGTGAGTTGCACATCTGATCAGGTGTTTTGCTACTTTTTACCTATCCTTTACTGTGTGTGTCCAGCGGAAGCACGTTTTTATTAATTTTAACTGTTCAGGCGTTCAATATATTTAAAAAATCAACAAAACATCACGGATTCAACCACTCCTTTCAGAAGCTTAGCACTCAAAGGGTTAAAGGAAATGACTAGTTATAAATAGGAGTCTGTCTTATTTAAACCACTTATTTTGTTAAACATTGTTTAGCTTATCTCTGTTTATTGTTTGAAGCAGTAAACTGTACCGTACCGAATCTGTACCGGGGTTATGTTCTGTACCGAACCGATGACGGTAATTAGTTGTGTACCGTACCGGTACTGTTTTTTCGGTGCACCGCAGACCCCTATTCATAATACTGGTCAGAGGTAACAAACAGATAAACTTATACAGTAGTAAATATAAAACGAGTTTGCACGCAGAACGCTGACGTGAGGGAAGTGAATTTCTACATAACAACTTTTAAAACTCAAAATCAGTGTAATAACATACATTTATTCCAATTTTTATTGAAATCTGAAAACAGTGATTTTTTGGCTGTTCTGATGCTCCTGGTTTCATTTACCTGCAAAGCTGGTAATACAATTTTGTGCATTATAATGTTAGGAGAAGGTCCAGACAGGCTTGAAAGTAGGCGTGAGGTTGCTGGGGATGATAAAAGTACTCTAACAAAGGAATAACAGGCTTTTCTAGTGTAAAATCCCCATAAGACAACGTACTGTGTTTAGTCGATACACATTTTCTTTAATAACTCAGTAATTATGTATGCTATAATGATGAGAGAGGGCTTAAAACTTTTGCCTCACTAATTCCCATCTTTTTACATGCATTAATTTTACATACGGGGCATTTCTGACCCTTTTTGGGCCCGAAAACTCAAAATTTGAAAGATTAATCCCCAAAAAAGAGGTTTAGAGTTTTCCGATTGTTTTGCCCAACGAACTTGTCCAACTGATTACAGAAAGGAATGTCCCTACCAAATTTTTTTAAGTAAATCGGACAAAATATGTGACCGCTAGAGTGCAAACATATATATATATATATATTTATATATATATATGTCTATATATATATATATATATATATATATATATATATATATATAATTTTGAATGACCCCCCAAAACGTGTTCAGGGGGTCACGTTAGGAACTTCTATGGTGGTCCCGGGCTTAAGTTTCACCGTGCGAGTCATGCTAATAGTTCACTTTCCAAAGGAAATTCACTAAAAATAACTGCACCATTTGATATGCTACACACGTTATCAATCGAAAACCACCTCTCAAGTGTGGCTTGCAACTAACAAGATTGAGAAATAACAATGTTAACGAAACAAGAAGACCACTTACAATCATGAGGTGGGACAAGACGTAGAACTGTTCTGGGGAGAACTGGTCGCCGACACCTTTCTGCTCGCAGATCTTCAACATTGCGCAGCCCGCGGCCAGCCTCAACCATGACATCTCTGCTTTACTGCAGTCCATCAGATACACTTAGTATGGGTAACTGGCACAATCAATATATCACTATCGCTATTCACTGAGCTGTTTGTTGTTCTATGACGTTAGCTTATGAAGAAGTTCCTTTTAACTATTAATTATTATTATTATCAATACAGTCAAATCCCGATTATCCGGGGTAATGACCAGTTGGAGAGTTACGGATAACTCAAAACCACGGTTAAAACTGAGGGGTTCAATAAACTGAGTACCTATAACGAATATAATAAATGTTTATCCACATTTTTCAACAATAACATTGTGTTTTAATATAATTTAAGACATTTATTTAAATTAAATACTTTTGAAAATCTTAAAAATGGGATGAAATCTTCAACAAACCAAGATAATAATACTTAATACTAGCAATGGCTGATAGCCGTAAAAACTCTGAAATGCCGAATGGTATTTATTAGGTAAAAGTTTGCTAAACACGTTTGAAATACTCTGTGAGAGTTTGTTCTCTTTTTCATTGGAGAGATTGATTTACATTTTTAGATATCCACCTGTCACTCCAAACAGCGCAAGTGGCTGGAACAGTGTCAAGGTCATCGCTCCCTAGCCCACCACGGCTCATTAGCAAGATGACAGACTCTCCGATTACGTTGTATTTACTAAATTGTTTGTATCGTATTTATTCTGATAAATAAAGTTAATTTTACTTATTTCTGGAGATTCTAGAGATAATTTTAACCAAATCTTTTTTTTATTATTGATTTATTTATTTTTAGAAGGGGATAAATCAAAATAAACCTTTCGTTACCCCGGTTATACCACAACCCGATTAACCCACCCCCGGATAATTGGGTGTTGACTGTTTTAAAAAAATCGTGTAATATGGCAAGGTATTACACTATTTTTAATATTCCACAGGTCAATCCCGCGTTGTTAGTTAAGGTTCACACGCATCGACTTAACGCCGTGCGTCATGGTCGGCGTGGCGCCGTGCATTCCTGAACTGCGGCGTTGACCATACGACTTGCGCCGTGCGTCGGATGACTTTTTTTAACAATCCCCACGGTACATTCTGCCCATATGGATATTACCATTTATACTATAAGTTTCCTTTTACTTTTCAATCCCGCAACCATATATTTGTTGTAAACTTTGTATATGATTGATGGAATAAACTCATTTATTCATTTTGTATAATGTAATAAGTAAAGGATGTATATATTTCATTTTATTATCTGTCAGGCAATAAAGGACCAATTGACAAAACATCTGAAAATTGGAGTTTTGTTAATCCCCTACTCAGATCAAATAATTTTTGTCATAGATTCAAATTTACTTTTAGTACAACTGCAGCTTTAATATGCGTTTATTGATATTGTTTTAGTTTGATTATAATGGATCACTATCAACCCAGTTGTAAATATCTAGGTTTTGGACATTGTTTCTTGTTATTATTCTGTAAGTTGTGTTTGAATGCCATTTAACCATAAATGTCAATGTTTGTTTATTGGTTTTGATTGTAGAAATAAATAAAATAATTATGTAAGTACGGTATAAGTGTTAACATATTTTGTAGTGTTTTGAGATGTAGTTTATTTTATCCTGTTTGATAATTATTTTGTAATATATAAAAATAAATGAAGTTTTTTTTTTCACCCTAACTAAAACATTAATACAATGTACTAAAAGGTTAATTGTTGGAAATTTCTAAGTAAGGGCATATTTAAGTGATTAAAACTGACATAGTCACCAAACAATTTGTGCTATACCTTAACAAATCCAGGAAAACACTGAACTAAAACAGCCAATGCGCATGCGCTGGACTGAGTCGGGACGACCCTGCATCGACGTGTGTGAACTCACCCATATGAGACCGTAGTGTTCAAAAGGTTGTGTACGGCACGACGTCGCGTCGTCGCTTGAAGAAGGGCGTGATGTCCACGACCGCCGTGGATGGCGAGATGCCGTGGTCGATTCGTGTGAACAGATTCATTTACAACAATGCTATTGAATAAACAAGACGTCGTGCCTTATACGGTGCACGGCGAAAAGTCGATACGTGTGAACCTAGCCTTAGTGGTTAACGTAATGACAATTGCCGAGATATAATCGCATCCTACCGCGCTGTATAAAGGTCCTAATTTTGCCAATAAATTGTGTTATTAATGATCATTTGTTAGTTTTAATTTGAGCAACCAAATCATAATATGTGAAGTAAATGACTTCTGTTAAAATGTAAAGAGATATTTTGTAATTGATATTAGTCAAGGAAGCCCCTTTTAAACTCTACTTAATATATTTCTCCCCCACTTTAGAAGGGTTCAAGAAATGTGTCTTTTAATTTTCCAAAGTAAAATCACGATCCAAGAGTACAAATTTCACTTTGTAATTCGCTGTGAGATGCGTAACCTAATACACATCTTAGTTATTATTTGGATGCTAAAGATATTATTGAAGATGTGACGTTTAACATCACGACTAGGCTTTTTGTTTCAAACCGGGACGGGCGAGCTCCATAATCGTAGTTTGGTGCTTGCCTCTCATGTCCGAATCGGCTGTTTCGTCACGCGAACAGCTGTGTCGCTTTGCGCCGAGAAGCTTCTAGATCTTCTTCCCGTCTTAGCCCGACCTTCCCACCGTCGAGACGATAACCGATTTCTTCATCAGGATTTCTTCCATGTTAAGTAGTAGTTTTAAGTTGTAGCATTCTTTTTAAATGGAAGGCTAAACTCCTTCTTAAGAGGGGGCAAACCTTATTGGTTTGCGCCCCAACGCCAGGAAATGTAGGACTAATTATTTATTGCCAGGGACTCCTGTCCTGGCATTCATTTTCATGTCCAATTTCACCACGTTGCCTTAAGCATCAATTATCCTGAAGGTGCATTAGAATCATCAATAGTAGACTTAGTAACATTCCCAGTTTTAGGTAAATCATTTTAATAGTTCACCAGGTTTTTAGTCTAGTCTAAACTCGAATCAATGTTTGGAAGGTTTAGTTTATTCTCATGTTAGTTCTAAAAATCAAAGCTGGCTTGGCATGGCTCATTCTGGTTCTGGGTAAAGATCTCCGCCCTTTGGTAGTCCATCAACGTTTCCAATCAATCATTCAATTAGTTTGTAATACAGGTTTGGGATTAGACTGCAGCAGCTTTTCCCAGTAACCTACCAACAAGTAAATCAATCAACCGATCATAGTTAGTAGCAGAGCTAGCACGCTTAAATAGTCATTCACCTGTTTAGTTAACTTCAATAATAACCCAGCAATAACCCCCAAATTAATACCCATTTAGTTTTCCCCCCGCTACAAGCACCAGCCCCTTAAAACAAACAACAGGTTTCCCCTCCCCCCCGCTGCAAAGACGATTATTCTGAGTTTTCATATTTTAATTATTTGTTCCACAAAGTGCACAAGCGTGTTGTTTACAGTACAATGGTGTCCAGTTCCAAACTATACCCACCTCAGTTTCCCAGACTGCAGGAGGTCGCCTTTATTCGTCATGAACGCTGTCAGCATCCTGAACGTCTTCTGAGCGGACATCTTGTCGTTCTTTAAGCCCAGTAACCATCTGGCCATAGTTTTTAGTCCTTCAATCTGAAACCAATGTGTTAAAGCTAATTGTATTTTTTTTAAGGGAAGCGTTCAAATAAATTATAATTAATAAGTACATCTACCGTGCCTATGGCAAATCAGAGGCAGCACGCAGGCTTTTCTTGAGGAAGATCTACTTTCAGATGGCTATAGTACAAAGCCATTAAAAAATGTGTAAAGTTAACAACATATGTGTTCAATTAAAAAACACATTTACAGTGGCAGGCCCCCCCAGATGATAGGTTTAAATGGCCTGGTACACTATGGTGACTTATACTCTGCTAAAACTACTTACGTGAAAACAATCAATACACTTCTTCAATTTATAATGTTTATGTTACTTAATAACACATTCTGAAAGCACTGAATGACCAAATGTCCTTTTCCCCCACCTACTATGTAAAGTCAAATCGTACTCCTTGTAATGAACGAGTTAAGTGCTTCTTTGTCTCCCATGTGAGATAAAGCTTAGCTGATTGATACTTCGCGCTGCAGCTGCAATTAACGTTCCGAGTTCCGAGATTAGTTAGGCTATTACGCATTAAGCAACCAAAATGGACAGCGATTGTAAATACTTATGGATATTTGTGAATTTTGGGGTGTGGGAAAAATGTTGTGTGTATTACGAAAGTAAAGTACATTGTCTCCCTCGGGAAAATTGTCGCCCTCGCCTATGGCGTCGGGCGCCAACAATTTCCTTCAGAAAGACAAAATTCCACTTTACTCCCTTAATACACAAATAACTGTTATAGAGCTTATTTTTAATTAATAATACCAACTAAGGTCCTTAAGATAAACTTCATTTAGCGACCTTTATCAAGGGCGATTTACTCTGTTCTGCACTCTCAAAATTGCTGACCATGGTTCCAACCAGCCTCTCTGTTCTTTGGCATCCTGGCAGAGTGGATGCTCTTTTAACGGCACATTTGGGACCATGGCCCAGACGGATAACTTGATCTTGCCAGATAATCCAACATATAGTTTTTTATTATGATACTGGAGATAATTAACTCCATACAAAACCCAACTGAACAAACCACATATTTTATATAAAAAAACTACAAAGTACAAAATACTGATGCAGACAAACACTGGATGAGAAAGAAAATGGCGCACACTGGCGGCAACATAACCATGGTCTGTGAGCGTCTGAACATGACCGGAAAAAGTTTATCATGAGTAGCTCGGTTGTTGCTGGATAAAAGAGCATCTACTGTATCTGGCCAGTTCAGCTAAAACTCTTGTTGTATTAATTATATAGGGAAAGGCCGAATTCAGGATATGCTCCTGCAGGTAATGTCTCACTCGAACGTAACCCTTTCCAAGCAGCAACAGCGAGACAAAGCCCTACTCAGTACATATTTTTGGTTGGAGTTAAAAAAATACTTTTTGAAATATTTATTTTGTTCACTTCTGTCTGATGGTTAAAGAAAATTATTTTAAATTTCATGATAAAAATAATTTGTTTTCAATTTTTGACCAAAATTAGTATTAGTCAATTATTTACTCTGAACATCATCTAAAAAAAACACAACACAGAAAACATTATGCAAAACATCATTAGCTTGTACTTCACACAACAGTACGTAAACAAACTGTCTGCACACAAGAGATAACAAAGGATTGCATCAGCCGGCCAGTCTACAACAGCTGTTGCGAGAATAGTGTTGCCAACTCACCGAATGTAAATGTACCACTAAAATAAACTAAAAAGTAAAGTAACAGATAAAAGTATCTACAACCTAAATTAAATTGATTTATGTTTGGTGTATATATTCGTCATACAACTGTAAGTTTCAAAGTGAATTACATAAATATAATGCTCGTAAATGAATACTATTGTTAGCGTATATAAACGTTAACACTTGGGAAGGGTTACGGCAGCCACAGTGGATATACCTTGCATCTCGTCTCCTCCGGCAGTTCGTCCTCACTGCACCAGTCGCCCTCGATGTGTTGGCCGCCGCCATCACTCTCCTTCACCAGCAGCTCCTTGACGATCTAAACACAACACCACACGTGTTGTGAGCCATTAAACAGGACTTAGTGAGCCGTTGGGAGCCAGGGCTCTTTATCTTTTTAGAATAAAAACAACATATTGAGCTTTAAAGGTTACGTTCACCGTTAAACGCAAAAAATAAACAAAACAATTCAAAACTATTAAAATTGTAATTTAATGGGTTCTTGCTTATTTATCTGTCAACGTGCTGGTGGCACTATCTTACAGCAACAAGTCACTAGGGGTGGGCGAGTAGTGTCCAAACTCCGAGTCGAGTCGAGCATTGAACCAAACTACTCGAGTATCAAGTGGAGTAGTTCTTTAAAAAGTAAAAAAAAAAACTCATTTTATTTGTTTATGGAAAACAATGCTTTTTACATATTAAACTTTAATTATAAACATAAAATGTTATTGAATTATTAATGTTTTTATTTATTTTAACTTTTATTTTGCCATGAATGAATACTGATTTAAATGAAAAATAATAAATATATACTGTTTTCAACAACAATAACAAACAAGATACAAGTGTTACAAATATATATCCATACAAAGATTTTGGGTTAGGTAGTTTATCAAAACCAGAACATTTGAACAAGAAAGTGATTTTTTGCCCTCGACCCAAACACTCCCTGTGCCCCTCTTTTACTTATCTTAACTCACAGGTATCCAAAAATAACCCACCTGTTGTCTCCTTTGGGAGCGTCTCAAAACTCCCGAGATTTCATAATTCCGAGGTCTGTAAAAATGAACTAAATGTTTAAAATATCATAACTCCGAGGTTTCATAATTCCGAGGTCTCTAGAAATCAACTAAGGATTAAAATTATCATAGTTCCGAGGTTTCAAAACTCCGAGGTTTCGTAAAATCAGTTAAGTATTAAAAACATCACAACTCCAAGGTTTCATAATTCCAAGGTCTGTAAAAATCAGCTAAATATGAAATTTATCATAACTCCGAGGTTTCATAATTCCGAGGTATGTTTAGTTAAATATAATATTGCACTTTATCACAATTCCGAGGTTTCAAAACTCCGAGGTCTCTAAAAATCAACTAAATGTCTAGAATATCATAACTCCCGAGGTTTTACAATTCCGAGGTACAGACTGCACTACAAGTAAGCATGCCACGCAAGCTGTCGCGCTGTGGTCGTACGGCGCTGGAGCCTGCAGCTTCGTTGTTGTGCAAACATTTACTTATCAATTGTAGTATAAATTTAAAGCAATAAAAATAAACCATTTTATCCTATACTTGTATCCGATAAATGCCTTATTCGCCAGTCTGCAAACTGTAATTGTTCAGCCATAGTTGATGTTTATACCTTTAGATTAGGCATTTGTGTACTTGGCGAAATCCTAAAACCTATAAAAACTCAAATGTAGCTAAAAATCTACATGAAAATTTTAATTTAGCTTAACACATAAATTTATTGGTTGATAAAAAAAAGACGTATGTGGTTAAATAGTCAGTGTATTGTTTAAGGAGCAACACTCAAAAACGTTTTGAATATCAGCAAGTGATTTTACCCAAAACAAGACCTAGAACGTTTGATGGAATTTCATACATGGTAATGCACTGTCGTGTAAACCTAGCAGTGAACTATGCCTCTATGCTGATGATTCCAACTTAATGATATCATCCCCAACATTAGAACAAACAGAAGTGACCGCTTTTGTGGAACTCGGAAATTTGGGTAGCTACTTGCTAAACCAAAATTTAATATTAAATCATAAAAAAATTTTATTAAATTTAAAACAGCACAAAATAAAGTTCACCCTGAACCAATAATAATGTATGACTCACAACTAATTGAACAAAAAACTAGTACAAATATTCTGGGTCTAACAATAGATCAACATTTAGATTGGAATGAGCATGTCAGCAGAATATTAACAAAAATTAATTCTGGAATTTATGCCCTTACAAAAATGTCCTTTTATTGTAATGTTACAACACTAAGGGATATTTATTTTGCTTATATCCATTCTTTCATTTCATTCGGTATTTGTCTATTTGGAGCAACCAAAAAAGTTAATTTGGATAACATATTAAAACAGCAGAAGAGAGTAGTAAGAATAATGCTTAAACTAAACCATGATGATTCAGCCAAAGAACACTTTAAACAGTTAAAAATACTTACTGTATATGGGCAATACATTTTCGATTCTATTTTATTGGTCAAAAATAAAATGGCAAATGAAGTTTCTAACCAACCTGTGCATCATTATAATACAAGAAAAAAGAATGCGGTTATGCAGAATCATCATAGATTAAAATTGTATGAGAAAAGGCCCTCATACGCTGGGGAAAAATTTCTAAAAAGTATCCCAGAACAAATAAGAAATGAAAAAAATCACATTAAATTTAGAAAACAACTAAAAGAATATTTAATTGAAGCGGTCATTTACTCGTTAGAGGAATTCTTCCATCTCCCTCTAAAGGGATTTAGTCTACATTAAGTCACGTATAAAATACAATTGTTAAAAGTGGAAGTTGAAATCCTTGATTAGCTCCTGCTGTACTTAATTAAGATGGTGATGCAATTGTTTGTTTATTAATTGTACCATTTTCGACGCTGTTCAAATGTTGTACTCTGTACTTCTTCATGAATAAAGATGATTGACTATTGACTATTGACTATACATTTAGTGGACATATACAAATTGGATAAAAATAACTTATATTAGGGGTGTGAGAGTACTCGAAACTTTCGGCAGAGTATTTTAATACTCGAACTCAACTCGAAGTTTTGAAAACTACTCGAAAGTTCGAGCAAGTATTTCCCGCCGATTTACGGACGATCGCTAACGATTGCGACCGACCAAAACGTGTAGTAACGGCCGCAAAAGGCAAACGCATCATGTAAAATCGGTCGAAAATGACGACCGCGAACGACTGCGACCGGCAAAAACGCGTAGTAACGGCCGAAAATGACGACCGCGAACAATTGCGACCGGCCAAAACGCATAATAACGGCCACAAAAGGCAATCGCATCACGTAAAATCAGCCGAAAATTACGACCGTGAACGATTGCAGCCGGCCAAAACGCGTAGGAACAGCCGCAAAAGGTGATCGCATAACGTAAAATCGGCCGAAAATGAGATTGGACCGCGTAATTTCGGCCGTGACTAACGATTACGTCATTTATATTGATTATAAGAGATGTCTGGACCAGGTGAAATTGGCCAAATGACAACCGGACCCTTGTTTCATCGGCCGGAAACGAATATCAAACCGTGTTTTGTTTGTCAATATCCAGTTTGATTGTACTGGCCAAAACTTTGTATTGCTACTCATGTATTAGTTAGAAACCATGTTTAGATTATCAAATCTAGGATGGTATCCAAATCCCAATACACTATTTTAAACTACCAACTGATGGCAATTACTCGCTCGAAAATACTCGAAACTCGAAAATAATTGGCACTACTCGACTCGACTCAATTAAAAAAAATCACTACTCGCACACCCCTAACTTATATACGGAATGATAGCTTATATATAATGTTACTGAACGAGTCGTGTTGGGGAAAAATGAATATGTCACCGTATGAGTTTTATTTGGAATATATTTGGCATATACTTTTATAACTACATTTTAGAAATTATTAGGATTGGGGAAGGTTTTGTTAAGTTTTTGGTACTTTATATTTGAAAACTTTGATAAAACATATATTTTAAAGTACTTTAAAATATTAAGTGTAATGTACTGTTTAGTTAGGTATGGTTGTGTTTTGTTTTGGTTCATTGTAAATAAGAAATAACTTGAAGAATGTAAGAATGCAACTATAGTGACTACCAAGGGCTATTTTGAGTTTTACATTGTGTGTGTCAACAATTTTTATTGTGTGTTTTACATTTCACAACTAGTAAACACAATTGAAAGGATAGTTGAATTGTTTGTGATCTGCTATCTACTACGGGCCCGCACAAGTCGGCAAGCTGTTGGCGCGGACTGTACCTCGGAATTGTGAAACCTCGGAGTTATGATATTCTCAATATTTAGTTCATATTAAGAGACCTCAGAGTTATGAAACCTCGGAACTATGATAAACTGCATTTTTTATTTAAATAAACGGAACTTGGGAGTTATGAAACCTCGGAACTATGATCATTTTAATTCTTAGTTGACTTTTAGAGACCTCGGAATTATGATAAACTGCATTTTTAAATTTAAATAAATGGAACTTGGGAGTTTTGAAACCTTGGAACTATGATAATTTTAATTCTTAGCTGACTTTTAGATACCTCGGGGTTATGATATTTTAAACATTTAGTTTTATAGACCTCGGAATTATGAAATCTCGGAGTTTTGAAACCCACCCTCTCCTTTCATATGAGCTAAAAATAGATTTTAAGCTTATTTTTCTTTATTTCAGTCACTTATTTGTTAGCGGCGTAAACATGGGTAAACGGCAGGAGTATATTAAATTTTCAACTATTCGGGATAAACGGCGGGAGTGGTCAACTACTCGACTTCAAAACAAATCAAAAATATCTTTATTCGTCTCTTGCACAAAGGTATAATAAATAGTGTCAAAACATAAATAATGATTAGTCTAAATAATACTTAATTACTATTTCTTTACAAAATTGTCCATGCAAAATTCATCTAGTGAGTTTTCTGCATCAGGAACTCCTTTAATGACTTCTTGAATTTACCATTGTCTTTAATATCTTTTATTTCCTTTGGGACATATTTTAAAAAAATTATTCCAGCATAGGAGGTTTTTTTGGTGAAACATTCTAGTCTATGTTGTGGTAATATTTTATCATGTTTGTTTCTTGTATTATATGAATGAAAATCATTGTTACTCTTGAATTGGCTTGAATTGGTGTGTGTCTTGCAATGCATAATACACTCAAGTATGTAGAGACTATGAACGGTTAAAATATTTAGCTCAACAAAGTGATGTTTCACGGATACATCAGTTTCAAGATTTAACATTGTTCTTATAGCTTTCTGTTGCAGGACAAGAATTTTTTTCAAATTTTGGCTCGAAGTCCCTCCATATATACTTATTCCATATGCAATATGGGACTGTATGTGAGCATAAAAAATAGTTTTTAAAACAGATAAATTACAAAGAAAGGACATTTTCTTTGAAGCAAAAATACCAGAATCGATCCTTTTAATGATTCTTTCAACATGCATATCCCAACTGAGATTTGTATCTACTGTTAACCCAAGGAATTTAGTATGATTCACTTTATCCAACTCTTTAGCGTCAGCCAAAATAAGAGTATTTGGGTGGTTTCTGTTTTGTTTAGTATGAAAAAACATAACATTTGTTTTTTCTGTATTCAGGATCAATTTATTTTCAACAAAAAAGTGTTTAATTTTGAAAGTTGAATGAAAGCTGCAACTTCTAAATCAGTTTCACTTTTAGCTGATACAATTAAATTTGAATCATCTGCATATAAATAAAGCTGGGTTTTTATGTTTTGAAGGTCACTTAAACATTTAGGCATCTCTTTTATGTAACAAATAAACAACAGTGTGCCTAAAATGGAACCTTGGGGTAGTCCATTTCTTATTACTTGAGTATTTGATTGATATTTATGGATTTTATTGTTTTTTATCTGAGAAATCTCAACATATTGCTTCCTTTCAGAAAGATAAGAGGCAAACCATTTTAAATTAAAATTGTGGATCCCCAAATTTTGCAATTTTTGAAGAAGTTATTCATGAGATATGCTGTAAAAAGCCTTTGATAAATCCATACAAATTCCAACTGTTTTGTTTTTTTTGTCAATTGATTCTAATAGCAGTTCTGTGAAGTCAACTAAAGCAGTGGTGGTAGATTTATTTTCCCGAAAGCCATGTTGTTCATTATCAAAAAGGTTGTTTATTTCCAGATGTGTATAAAGTCTGTTGTACATTGCTTTTTCAAAAATTTTTGAGATTGATGGTAAAACTGAAACTGGGCGGTAATTTTGAACTTCAGTCCTGCTTCCCTTTTTATAAATGGGGATCACTTTGGTTACCTTCAACTTTCCTGGAAATACACCACAGTGATAAAAGAGGAATTTATAAGATGTAACAATGGTTTTACATGCTGATATTTTATAATTGTTATGATTCGAATCGGTACTTCATCATAACCACTTGACCATTTATTTTTTAGTGAATCAATAATTTGGACTATTTCAATTTCATTTACAGGTGGACATTTAAATGTAAAGCGAATTTCCCCTATAGGGAAGAAGCTATTACCGTAGTCGGCATGGTAAGACCTAGGCCCGGGACCATGACAATTTTTCGTTTTGAGGTCCCCAGACGCCAAAAACACCATTCGTTCGAAACTGTATATATATATTTGTTTGTGTGTGTGTGTGTGTGTGTGTCCGTGAGCACGATAACTCTCGTAAAAATTATCAGATTTTCACGAAATTTGGAATAAACTTGTAAAGCAGCATTTATGACTTTAAGTTCGAAAACCAGACAGATCGACCTATCCGAAGGGGTATTTTGGGGGGGTTTTGTACCCCAAAAATGAGTTTTTTGAATTTGTTACATATAATTTTTGAAAAAGTCAAATTTTATTTTTGACCATTCGATTCAGCATAAAAAAACACACAATTTGTTATTTCGATCATTCCTCTACGTCAATTGGTTACCGAGATATTGAAAGTGCTAAACACAGTACGTTGTGTCTAATGTTATTCTTATGGAGGAAAAGAAAATTTTTGTTATCTCGCTTATTTATGAACGTATACTGACGAAACTTGGTATACAGCTTCATCTCGTTGAGGTCTATTGATATTTGCTCCAAAAAATTGTTTTGCATAATTCTCCCATAGCAGCAAACCTGCGTACTCAGCCCCCATGTTATTCTTATGGATAATAATTAAATGCTCTCTCTCCCTTAATTATGAACATAAATGGATAAAAACTGGTATACGACTTCACCTAGTTGAGTTATATTGATCTTAGCATAAAAACCCATTTTTGTATTCCTTGTTGCAGCAAACCTGCGTACTCAGCCCCAATGTTATTCTTATAGAGAATAATTAAAATTGCATATATTGCTTATTTGTGAATATATTTTTATGAAACTTGGTAAGTGGCTTTATGTAGTATTAAGACATTTATATCTCCATTGGAAATTTGCTGAGTATGCAGGTTTGCTGCGACGGGGGTATTTGTATGGTTTGATGGTCATGAGTGTTTTTACATTTTGGCTGTATCTGAGGAAGCTGTTTAATCTATTGATTGATCTAACTTGATAGTTTCGAGTATTTTTCGAGAAGTCTTTATTACTCGAACAAATACTCGCCCACCCCTCTACAAGTCACTAGCTCAAAACAGGTGACAATAAATTTATGAATGAGATTTCAAAGAATAAATTTGGTAGAGGTTTTTCAATGTGCAAGGTGATCATGGTCCCTCAAGTTTTTTCTTAAGAGGAAGCATTTTTTTTGGAAGGTCGAAATCTATGGAATTACTGAATTGATTTGTATGCTCAATGTGTAAATTCAAATATGTTAGGGAATATATTTTCCCATAAGAACAGGGCCGTACTCAAAGGGGGCAGGGGGGGACTACTGCTCCAGGGCCCGAGCTAGGGTCTTATTGAAAAAAATTAAGGTAAAAACACCAAACTTCAAAAATAATTCCATTCATTCATCTTTAGAGGTGTGCGGATATCCGAAAAGCCGGTTCGGTTTCGGATTGGATCGGATCGGATATCCGAATCCGATCCGAAGGCTTCATCGATATCCAACAAGGTCTATGACAAATCCGAGTTACGGATAGACTGTATATCTGGGGATAAAAAGGTAGAAACAAAACAATAAATATGGTTGGACCATTAAATAAACATTTTGACTCTTGACGTCGTTCACAGTAACATGACGCAAGACGCAATTATTCCTGTCGCTTTGAATGTTTTTGGTTTTCGGTACGTAACTCGTGTCAATTCATCGACGTGATATTTGTGTAATCATGTATCGTATCGCAATACACGGCCGGATCGTACATCATTTTAGCAAACAGAATGAATATGATTTATAAAGAGAAATGTGCGATAGCGAACTTTTTTGATAGTTTACAACCGCAAATTTATACAATATTACAATATTGCAACTCGATTTCTATTCACGATTCACGGGATAAATGCAGACAATGAGACAACAGTATTGGATTACTAGTGAATAAGTCGATACATTTTCGTCAATAGTCGATTTCCGATAGTATCAACTTCTCACGAATGCAATGATGTAATTACATGCTGTAATTAAAAAGTTGCATAATGCAAATGGAAATGTTAGTGTATGATATAATATTGCTGCTAATGATATTTTTCTTCCATTCAATACAATTAAAAAACACTAAGTAGAATATTGCTGACTTGCGCAAAACGAGTTACATAGCTTTCTCTACGGCGAAGTTTCCCGCTACGATCAACGAGCTTAATTTAGCAAGAGCTTTTAAACTCCAAGAAAATACTTCACTTGTTTACCCCCGGACGAGACCTCTACATATATTAAGCTCGTCGAGTATCTTTACGACGACGTTTAAGCAGCGACGATCTGACGACGGATTCAAGAAGGCATCGCTTAGTTTTCTCTATTATTTATTTATACAGATTTCATCGTTCGGGTTCAGATATTATTTGATTTCGTTGAATTCATACACTTAAAATGGAACCGAAAAGGAAGAAAAGCATGTGTAAATTCTTTAAAAAGAACGAAGCCGATAGTGAAGTTGCCGATAGTTTGAAATGCAAGTTGACACTTTGTATCTGTTTACATTCTGGTGACAAACTAGGTTTAAAAAACAAAGTTTCTAATTTGTAGTAAAAAAAATAAATTCAAACTAGGCCTAGTTAGTAAATTTATAAAACAAAGGAAATTCTTTGGTTATGGAAGTTTTTGGTTAACTCAAACAGAGCTGAAGCCCTATACTGATTCATTGTTTCAGTAGGGTCTGATTGCCTATGTTGTGCTAGGCCTCTAGTATGTTGTGATATCTGCTTAGCTATCAACATTGGTGATTCCGGTCTTTTAAATAGGCTGTAATAATATTAAAATGTTTCCTTGTTGTTTCTCTTGCCTGACCATATGTTTATGATTTTTTTTACTAGGCCTACACCCAGATAGGCTAAGGTGTTATAGCATAATGACAAGTATTAATGATTGTCTAGGTGACATTACATGATTTGAGTAGTCTAACCTAGGCCTACTGTTAAGTTATTAAATTACCTATACTTTTACCTTATACCTATAAACTAGGGGTGAGCGAGTACTCGAAACTTCCGAGTTTTCAGCCGAGTATTTTAATACTCGAACTCGACTCGAAGTTTTGAAAACTACTCGAAGGTTCGAGTGAGTATTTCTTGCCGGATTTCCGGACATGATTGCGACCGGCCAAAATGCGTAGTAATGGCCGCAAAAGGCAATCGTATCACGTAAAATCGTCCGAAAATTACAACCGCAAACGATTGCGACCGGCCAAAACGCGTAGTAACGGCCGCAAAAGGCAATCGTATCACGTAAAATCGTCCGAAAATTACAACCGCAAACGATTGCGACCGGCAAAAACGAAGTAACGGCCGCAAAAGGCGATCGCATCACGTAAAATCGGCCGAAAATTACAACCGCAAAAACGTAGTAACGGCTGCAAAAGGCGATCGCATCACGTAAAATCGGCCGAAAATGACGATTGAACCATGTAATTTCGGCCGTGACTAACGATTTTGTCATTTAATATTGATTATAAGCGATGTCTGGACCAGGTGAAATTGGCCAAATGACAACCGGACCCTGTTTCATCGGCCAGAAACGAATGTCACACCGTGTTTTGTTTGTCAATACGTAATCCAGTTTGATTGTCATATCTAAAAAACAGACAACAATGTGTACAAATTCAACATAAACTTAGTTATCCCAACAATAAATATGAGTATATTCAAAATTTTTACTCAAATCTGCAAATAGTTAAACGAGGTGTCCCCCAGGGATCTATACTGGGTCCCTTACTTTTTCTTTGTTATATGAAGGGGTTCCCTGGTGTGGTACAAGCAGGAGGCTCAGTGTGTCTCTACGCCGATGATGCTAATATTACTATTTCAGGCAAAAATCAAGACGATATTGAATTTAAAGCTTTTCTGAGTCCTTTGAGTGTTAAAGAGTTTTCAAACAGCAAAAATCTTTCATTAAATTTTAATAAATCAAATTTTATATCATTTTGTACTAAACAAACAAGATCTAAATTAGAACCAGATGTCTATTCAAAATTGAATCAAGTTGAAAACACAAAATTCCTTGGACTTGTACTAGACCAACATTTATGTTGGGATAAACATGTAGATCATGTGGTTAAAAAAATGTCATCAGGTTTATATGCTTTACGACAAATGTCAAGGGTTTGTAACCTTAACACCTTGAAAACAATTTATTTTTCATTAATAAACTCACATGTCTTATGGTATAGCCATATATGGAGCTACAACAAAGAAAAATTTAGACCGAATTCTTCTTCAACAAAAAAAAGCATTAAGAATAATTTTTAATATTAAGAAAAAACAGTCTGTAAGACCATATTTTTCTCAGATGGGTATTTTAACAGTATACGATTTGTACATTTTTGAATCTATATTGTATGTAACAAAATTAAATATTGCAACTAAGAATCCAAATGTTCATGACCATAACACCAGAAATAATAGGTATGTGGAACAACATCGATTAAAATTCTTTGAAAAGAAGACTAGTTTCATAGGCACAAAGTTTTTATTTAATTTACCTAATAACATTTTAAAAGAACAAAATTTTAAAACTTTCAAAAATTTACTTAAAAATTATTTATTAACCTTAACTTTATATTCACTTGATGATTTTTGGAACTTAAATATTACCACATAATAAAATGTGTTTCTATTGTGGCTGGGATGGCTTTTATTTTCTACTTGATTGAAAGTGTAATAATATTATCTTTATTGTTCTTCATAGGAGAAATTAAATTTTGTAATTTTATACTTAATTTTAAGTTTTTCGCAATTATTATTTGTTTATGTACATATGTGACGCTATTCTTGTAACAAACTTGCATGAATGAATAAAGAGAATTTGAATTTGAATTTGTACTGGCCAAAACTTTGTATTGCTACTCATGTATTAGTTAGAAACCATGTTTAGATTATCAAATCTAGGGTGGTATCCAAATCCCATTACACTGTTTTAAACTACCAACTGATGGCAAATTCTCGCTAGAAAATACTCGAAACTCGAAAATAATTGGCACTACTCGACTCGACTCGATTAAAAAAATCACTACTCGCACACCCCTACTATAAACCCAGTAAACATATGTCTTGTATTTTTCATTGCAAAGAGAATAATATTCTCGAGTATGTACAGAGGTTGGTATATTGCTCCTCTAATTAGACATGCTGTTTTCTGGTGAGGTTATGTGTAGTACAGTCTTAAATTACTCAGAAATATACATTTGTAAAAATAATAACCACTTGTGTTTTGAATAAAATGACTTGACTTAAATATATTGTATATTTATAGCTTGCAAGAAAAATTAAAATTTTAAGTTCCAACTTAAAAATATGGTAGTTTTGGAGATCGGGGTAAAGTAGGCTAAATATCCGAATCCGAAAATTATCCAATACGACACCCTTACTATCCGATCCGAATATAAGCTATCCGAACCGAAACCGATCCGAACTAAAAATTCACTATTCGCACACCTCTATTCATCTTTCACTTAAAATAATTTCTGCATTAATCTATAATTTCGGTCATAAAATGGCAGAAACATCACTTTCATTTTACATGGTTCGTCCACAACAAATTACAGAACAGTAACAGTTTCTAAGAACTCCCCAACTTATTGGCACAGGTGCATGTCCATTATCTGTCATTTGTTCATGCAGTAAGATTTGGCTGAGCATTATTTTCTGAGAACAAGTTTTCTTTTCTTTTTATATGCTTTTAAATAATAGTATATGCTAAAAAAATTAAAACGTATGGACTTGCAAATTCAGGTCTTAATTATTTGCTTATAAACTTAATTATATTATTATTAATTGTCACCGAATAATTTTTTTGAAACTTTCACTTTTATAAATATAAAAAAATACACAATGTTATTTTTTACTACAGGTATTTTATTTATGATTCATCAGATGTCCCAACAATAATTCTGTGCCTAAAATAGGGTTATGATTGTGAGTACGTAGATCTATCTTTTCACGAGGGGGGGATGGGTGCTGGCTGGGGAGGGGTGTAAAGGGGGCCGTAAGTACAGCCTTGCATAGGAATACAGGGTTTTGTCCACAGGTCTTCAAAGATTAAATGTAAATATTATGGAAGTATAAGAATAAATTAAACTATATTTAATATCTACTGATACACAGCAAGAAATAAAACTAAGTTACAAGCATAATATAAATAATAACTCTGGAATGGCAATGCAATATATAATATATTGTGATATTTTAACTTAAACTGATGATGAGCCTATTTAGTGAGAGGTAAAATTGGTGAGGTTGAGGAAGTAATCACTTTCAAAGAGTTTGGAGAGATTATTAAAATATTTAGTAGAACCATACCTTTCTTGAAACCAAGTTTTTGATGTGAACTGGATAGTGATCAGGTAGATTGTAGGCGATATGACCAAGAGCCACAATTGCTGTTCTATAGTTTTGCGAGCTTGGTGTCAGGTTTTCTTTCACTTTCTGAAAAATAAAGTCTTAATATTCAGGTTTAGAGCATTTTGAGAAAAATCATAATTCCACTTATGCAATCAATATTTCTAGAGAAAAGATGTGCAGAAAAATATTTTAAAACATTTAATACCAATTCCAAAGACTTGTTAAAATCCAACAAAAGTATGCAGAGCAAATCATACAAATTTTAAAAAAATTGTTACCGCTACCAATTGTAGTGTTGAGAAAAATAAGATTTACACAGCAACTGTTAAAAAAGGTAAACAACTACTGACAAGTAAAATTAACTCAGTGTACTTGCAAAATTATATCTGAAGAAGGAGGCCTAGTCGTAATTGTTATAATTGAGTCATATAATTGAATGCATATAATCAGTTTCAATACAAATAACAATATGGGATATATTGAACAGATTTGTGGAACATTTTAAAAACGCAGTGTAGTTCACCATATTATTAGTGAATTTCCTATGGAAAGTGAACTATTAGGCATGACCCGCACGGTGAAACTTAAGCCTGGGACCATCATAGAAGTTCCTAACGTATCCCCCTGAACACTTTTGGGGGGGGTCGTTCAAAATTATATATGTAAACCAAAACATATATGTTTAGTGTATATGTATGTATATATGTTATTATTATATTATATATATGTGAGAGTGTGTGTGTGTGTGTGTGTGTGTGTGTGTGTGTGTGTGTGTGTGTGTGTGTGTGTGTGTGTGTGTGTGTGTATGCACTCTAGCAGTCGCGTTGTTTGTCCAATATACTTCAAATTTGGTAGGGACGTTCCTATCTATAATCAGTTGAACAAGTTCGTTGGGCAAAACAATCGGAAAACTCTAAACCCCTTTTTTAGGGACTAATCCTTTAAATTTCGAGTTTTTGTGCCCCAAAAGGGTCAGAAAAACCCCGGATGTAACATTAATGCATATAAAAAGAATGGAGTTAGTTTTGCAAAACTTTTCAGCCATCTCTCGTCATTCTGGCATAAACATTAACCGAGTTATTAAAGAATATGTGTATCAACTAAACGCAGTACGTTGTCTTAAGGGGGTTTTACATTAGAAAAGCCTGTTATTTATTTGTTGGAGTACTTTTATCATTCCCAGCAACCTCACGCCTACTTTCAAGCCTGACTGGACCTTCTCCTAACCTTATAATACGCAAAATTGTATTCCATGCATTGCAGGTAAAAGAAACTAGGAGCATCAGAGCAGCCAAAAAATCAATGTTTTCAGATTTCAATAAAATTGGAATAAATTTATGTTTTTACACTGGTTTTGAGTTTTACAAGTTTTGTATGTGGAAATTCACTCCCCTCACGTCAGCGTGCTACGTGCAAACTCGTTTCAACAATTCAGTCATAGGGTATTTGGTAAAACAGCTTTACTCACGAAACCAGGCAATTGTCCTCCTCCTACAAGTATTACAGTAAAAAATTGGTTATCCTACTTATATAAGACCAGGAATAATTGGAACAACAAATTAGATTAGAATTTTAACTATCTGATTTTTGATGCCGATGATAATCAAACACAAAACCTAATATCTTCTGCTCTAAATCCTATAGCAACCTCGAACCACCGGCTCAGCACGGCTACATTTTATACAAAAACCGTTCTTCCAAGCAGTGTCAATTCAGACAGCAGTTAAGCTTGTTGAATGACAATTCAAATTTAATCATTAATGAGGTTCAGCACATTTAGTTGACAGTTCACAGGTTTATGTCAAGCTGAACTGAGCAGTTTCAGACAGTTTGATTAGCTAATGTTCCAGGAATTTTATGTTTAGACAATCGACACTCAACTGTAATTTTATCGTTTATGATAAAAAAGGCACACAATTAGATTTACAATATCAACATAATTGTAATAATAGGCTTTAGAAAGATTTTCAATGCCCTAGTGGTTTTTTTTTAATTTATTTAATTCTATTATTTTTATTTACACTATCTCAAAAGAAATAACATATGATGGGGAACAAAAATATGAGAAATCTTGATATTATACAAAATTAAAGACATAATATCATGAAATCTGCATATGGCAGACAACTGCTGCATGTTAATTATTTAAAAGTAAAAAACAAATTAAAATTATGATTAATTTATCTTATAGAGAGAATTATATTATTAAAAACTATTCAGAATAATTTTGTTAGCACCTTACCTCTAAAATTTCTGAAAACAGTCCTTCGACGTTGGCTGCAAGGTTTTTAAACAAACATCTTATCGCTTGTTTGGCTTGCTTTGGAGTTCCACATTCTACAAACTTTTTACAAATAGGAATTAGTTCATTCATCTCGTTCGGGAGCTGTTCTTCTGAAAACACAAAACAAAGACGGTTTAAATTCAAAATTGGAAAGCAATTAAGTATCCTACATTAAAAGAATAGTAACAATGCTGAATCAAATTACATAACAAAACAGTTTACAGACATTAATTTGACAAGAAAGCTTTTAACAAGTTAAATATTTTAGTTATCCTAAACAAAAAAAGGAATATAATTTTGAAATACAGTACTCTTAGAAATCCGGACTAATGTAAAAATAAATTAAGAATCGGTACACTTAGGTATATTGGACTTACTTTTGCTTTACTTACGTACCTAAACATACCGGCTACTGAATGGAAAAAAACATCACTGATATCACAGTTATATTTTTAAATGAGCAGCAAAGTCACAAGTACAAGTAGTTTTTAAAGTATACGTGGGAGTTTGACACATTACAGGATTATGGGAGACGGCTCAAATTAAAGGTCTTGATCCCAGGGACTTGGGAAAAATAGCATTATTTCTAAAAAGTTACCAGCAAACAAGCAATAAAGTAAAACATCCCCCATAAGAAAAGCATGAGGATTTTTGTTTAAATTAAAACATGTGATTAAGAGACTACTAAAATATATTTTACGAGCTGACATGTGTTCCTAATTATATTGTTTGATTTTCCTCAGCATGTAAAAGACAGAGTATTGGAGCAAGGTTAGGGGCAATGGCTCCTTTAAGCTACTAGTTTTGTAATATATATGAATGTAATGTGATAATAAATATTTTTAATCTTGTCTAAAAATTTTGTCAGTGTTGCTGAAAAGCACCAACCGTGGGTGTCTGTGAGTTTATTAAATTCAACGGAGGACCATGGTTTAAAATAATGAACTGTATTAAAAAATTGCTGACTCAAAGAAAAATAGTTCCAAAATTAGAAAATGCGGAAGGCAAAATATGTGTTACCTTTTATTTTTAACTGCTCAAGAATATCAAGATGAAGCCGTGTCCAAGAACTTGTTCTTTTTTTTAAACGTTGAGTTTAGTTGAGACGATGACGATGACTACGATGAACCAGGCCTGGTATAACTTGCTGATTTATGATGCGGTGCGGTGAACAATTTATTATAAAAAGCCGGTAGTGGATGCAAAGTAATAACAATCTTGAGGTTTGACTTTAAACACTGTGTAACGTTACATTATTAAATAATTTTGATATTAACTGAAAATTTGGAAGTTGTGGTCGAATTAGAAAAAACTACTGTGACATGATAAAAACTTAGTTGAGTTCACTTCTACAGCTGGGAGAAGACTGGTTCCTTCCAGAAATCGGAAATCCTGTGTATTCTTGGTTGTGACGTAGGTCTTTTGACAAATCAGACGGACGGTCAAAGTCTATTGATATGAATTGTGTCTCTATACAGATGTTCAACTGTTCATTGTATGAAATAAAAACGTTTCTTCCTTATATAGCCTTCTTCGTAGGCTAGGCCTAGTAGATAATTTAAATCAAATAAAACCTTATGATTTATTATTATTTTCTTTTTAAGCCTAATTAAAACACATTTTAAGCCCATGTGATTATGACGAAACAAAATTAATCCATCTTCTGACACAGAAAAAATCAAATAAAACTGCACTGTTTTTAGGTCCATAGTTTTGGCCTATTTTAATATGAAATATTAAACATTCCGCCCCCTTTGAACCGACTTGGTTCAACAATTATTTTATGGGTAAATCATGAGACACTTTAGGCCAATATATTTGAAAGGCCTAATTAAAAAAAACAAATGAAATAAAAATGGAGGCTATTTAACAAAGTCTTTAGTCCATTAATGGAAGCGGGAAGACCTTGATGGCAGGTCTAGTATAAGTTCCATTTGAAGTTTTCACTGTCACTACCCTGACCACATCGTCTTTGCCGGGGGAAGTAGATATGATTCGCCCAAGGGGCCAACACAATGGAGCGGTCCTTGAATCCTGTAAAACAACTAAATCTCCGATTTTGAGGTTTTCTCTGTTATAAATCCATTTGGTTCGTTGCTGGAGTGTATTGAGGTATTCCTGGCTCCAACGACGCCATAGATTCTGAGTAAAGAGTTGAATCCGCTGCCAACGTTTAAGACGGTTACTCGTAATGTCGGTGACATCTGGTTCAGGAACCGAAACTAATGGTGATCCAACCAAGAAGTGTCCTGGAGTCAGAGCTGACAGGTCTGATGGGTCAGTAGACAATGGGGTCAATGGCCTAGAATTTAAGATGGCTTCAATTTTGGAGGTCAGGGTAAAAAACTCTTCCACTGTAAGTATTTCTTGATTGATCACACGAATAAGATGAAATTTCATACTCTTCACAGCGCTTTCCCATAAACCTCCTTGGTGAGGGGCAGCTGGTGGGTTAAAGTGAAATGCAATAGATTGAAGGTTGCAAAATTCAAAAATTTTCTTCTGGACATCCGCTTCTTTAAAAAGTGACTTGAAATGAGAATCTGCTCCTTTAAAATTAGTACCACAGTCAGAGTAAATCTTGGCTGGTAGGCTGCGGCGAGAAACAAAGCGGTCCAGAGCAGCTAGAAATGATGTGGTAGACAGATCAGTGACAGGTTCAAGATGAATGGCTTTTGTAACAAAGCAAATAAAGACACATATATATATTTTGAAGACCTTCGAGGAACGTAGATTATCAGATTTAGCGCTAAACGGTCCACAGAAATCAAGACCCACAATTGAAAAGGGTCGAGAGCAGTTCACTCTTGATGAAGGCAAGTCACCCATGAGTGGAGGGGAATTTTTTGGCTTACACCTAAAACATTTCACACATTGGAAAACCCGTGTTTTAATAACGCTTCGAGCTGATAATATCCAGTATCTCTGACGAATCAAGGCCTGAAGCAGATTTGGTCCAGCGTGCATATGCTTAGAGTGGTAAAAGTCTATCAGTAAGTTAACGACATGATGTGATTTTGGCAGCAGTACAGGATGCTTGCTGTCGTGACTAAGTCCAGAACATTTTAAACGTCCACCCACTCTTAGGATACCCTGGTCATCGATAAAGGCTGCTAGCCTCTGAATTCGGGTGCTACATTGTTTATTCATTTTCAAAAGTTTCATGTCTTCAGAAAAAGATTCTTTCTGCACCAATTTAATAATGCAGGATTCACTATGTTTTATTTCCAAAATATTAGGCACAGAACTTTTGAGTTTCTCTTCAACATTCTTCATACGACAGTTATTAATAAATCGTTTAATATAGACGAGTATATTCAATAATTTGTTCCATTTGGAAAACTTATATAAAAGATTAAACTCCTCAGAATTTGAAGATGTAAGAACAGTGAGTGGGTCTGATTTTAATTCAGGAATATCTTCGGAGGTACGAGAACCAAGATTCGGGTTAGGCCATTCAGAAGGGGGGTCAACCAGCCATTTTGGTCCTGACCACCAAAGAGGATGATCTTTCAACTCTGATGGAGATATACCTCGAGAGGCACAGTCTGCTGGGTTTTCAGTACCCATTACATGATGCCACGAATGTGATGGCGTCAATTCTTGGATTTCAGCGACTCGATTTGAGACAAAAGTTTTTAAACGATAAGGCTGAGTGCCAATCCAAGCAAGGACTATGGTTGAATCACACCAGTTTCTAATTATTTCCACGGTGTAATCAAGAGAGAAAATTTTCAAACAGTAATTCATAAGTTTTGCCAGGAGGTGACTGCCACATAATTCTAGGCGAGGCAAAGAGACAGTTCTGAGTGGAGCAAGACGAGTCTTTGAGATCAGTTGTCGAATAACAACGTGTCCATCACTATTCACTGTGCGAAGAAAAACTACACCAGCATAACCCCACAGGGAGGCGTCAGCAAAGCCATGAAGTTGAATAGTACAACCTTTAGTCAAGGATAAATTTCTTGGCACAATAATATCCGAAATGTGAGACAACTCCTTTAAAAAATTAGTCCAAACATCAGCCAGATGAGTAGGCAATAGGTCATCCCAATTCAAGTTTTCGGCCCATAATTGTTGCATAAAAAGTTTAGCTTTCATTGTTACTGGTGCTAAAAAACCTACTGGGTCAAAAATTTGAGCAATGACACTTAGTACTTTTCGTTTTGTAGGCTGTGATGTGGTACATGAGTCTAAAACATTGAATTGATATGAAAAATTATCAGTAAGAGCCGACCAGCGGAGGCCTAAGATACTAAAATGAGTTTGTTGTACTGCACTATGAAAAAACATAGGCACTTCATGATGTTCTTTTGGAATGTCATCCAGCAACTTCTGGGAATTAGAGGTCCACTTTCTCAGTTCGAAACCACCCTTCTTAAGGAGATCAATCAACTGATTACGTAATTCTAGAGCCTGAGCATCTGAGTCATGTCCTCCAATGCAGTCATCCATGTATGTCTGATTTAAAAGAATATTTTTGGCAGCAGGATAGATGTCCCCTTCATCTGCAGCGAGCTGATTCAACGTTCTAATTGCTAGGAAAGGTGAGCTGTTCATACCATAAGTAACTGTGGTTAGCTTAAAAACAGAGATTGGGTCTTGACTATTTTTTCTCCAAAGAATTAATTGGTAGTTCTGATCATCAGGATGTACCTTAATCTGTCGGTACATCTGCTTTATGTCACAAGAAAAAACTATTTTATACTTTCTAAAATTAATCAAAATCTCACAAACATCAGTCTGCAGTTTAGGACCAGGCAAAAGTACATCATTTAGTGAGAGCTGATTACTAGTACGAGACGATGCATCAAATACAACACGAAGTTTAGTAGTTGAAGAAGTCTCTTTGACAATACCATGATGTGGTAAGAAGTAGTGCGGTTCAGAAGGGACTGTTCCTGCATCATTGCTAACCATGTGGCCCGATGAATGATAATCATTGATAAATTCAACATACTTATCCTTGAATGGAGGTTGAGAGGAAAATTTCTTTTCTAAACACAGTAATCTAGACTTAGCAGTTTCATAAGAACTACCTAGCTTTTCATGACTAGGCTTAAATGGTAATCTTACCATATATCGTCCTTGGGCATCCCGTGAATGAGTTTTGTCAAAGTGCTTGATGCAAAATAATTCATCCTCTGAAAGTGTAGAGCATTGCGGAGGTTCCTCCTGAAGCCAAAAGCGTTGCAAGGAATTATGCAGATCCATGTCATTGACAGATAAAAGGGTTATCACGTGACTACTTGAGGGTGTGTCACTTCCAATACAAGGTGCTTTACCCATGACAGTAAAACCAAATACAGTGCCAACAACTTTTGGTAAATTTTCACCAAGTGCATGAAGTTCGCCAGTGAAAATATTAGCAAAGAGATCACAACCTATTAATACATCAATAGGCCCACTTACACCAAATGAGGGATCGGCTAAACTGTACTTCTTAGCTTCTGAAATAACATTAGGATGAACTGAAGTTCGAGGCATGGATGAGGTTATTTTTTCCAAAATAATAACCGGATGGTTAGTAGCTACATTCTGACCACTAAGAGATTCAAATGTGACTCGGGTAAGTCCCTTAGGTTTTGCGCTAAGGCCAGAAATACCATCAATAGACATAGGTGATTTTGAACGTGACACGTTCAACACTTGAGCCGCATATTCAGTAATAAACGAACATTGTGATGCCGAGTCTAGAAGTCCTCGGAACACATGTGACATTCCTGAGGGATTCTTCACTTTAACTAATGTAGTGGCTAAAAGCACTGTTGAGTTAGACTGTGACAATTCATCATTTTTGCAAACTAACGAGGCCTTAAACCCAGCATTGTTCTCAACAGGCGAGGATTCCGAGTGCTCAGTAGCACAAGGTGAGTCTTGAGTAGGATTTCTTTCATCAAATATTTTTTTTATTTTATAAAAATGTAACAGAGAATGATGAGGTTTGGAGCAAGTTTTACATGCATGCTTGGATTTACAATTTTTCACTGTATGATTGCCAAAACAATTTATACATCGATTTGCCTCACGTACTATTTTAAATCTGTCATGAGGTGTTTTGTTCTTAAAAGTAGAGCAGGTATACACATTATGAGTTTGATCCTGACAACAAAAGCATTTTGAACTATCGGTACTCATCAAAGCGACAGGATGACGCTGCTGCCCCATTTTGAAATTTCCTGTGCTACGACTTGACTGTAGTAGGCCTACTCCAGAATTAGGTTTGCTTAAAGACTGACTACAGCTAAGACTGGCATCTTCATTGTGAACACAAATTTCTTTGAGAAACTTGATAATAGCGCCAACATTAGGAAGATCAGTAGCATCTCCTCGTTTGGATTCAAACTGCTTACATAAATTTGTATCCATCTTACGCAAGATTAACATGCTAAGTAAAGGGTTATCATCCACAATATTGCATTCAAGCGCCTGCAATGCCTGTTCATTTTCATTGAAATCATTTAAAAAAGACCTAAGTAGCTTTACTGACTTATCTGTGATATTTGGCAAATCAATTATTTTATTGAGATGAAAAGAAACAAGTCTACGTGTAGAGTGATATCTTTCACGAAGTGTATTATAGGCTACTTTGTAGTTTCCAGGCGAGATAGGTAAAGACTTAATTAAATGCAGTGCCTCACCTTCCAGAGAACTTAAGAGATATTGATGCTTTTGCACAAGTGACAAGCTTTTATTTGAATGAATGGTTGTATCATAAAGGTTAATGTAAGAAATCCAGTCTTTAATATCACCATCAAAACTCTTTAATTCAAGCTTTGGTAGCCTAACCAAACTGGAACTTGGTTGTGTTTGTTCAGTACTTGGATCATTGAATGATACATTAAATTTACTAGCTTCAATTTGGGTTTGAAGTAATAAAGTCACTTTAGTTTCAATATTAACACAAAGTTCTAAAATATCATCCTGAAACTTCAAGACTGCTGATTCATTGCCATCATATTCAGAGGTGTCACTACTTATGAACTTGTTAAGATTTTTCTCAAATGCTGAGAAAGTTGATTTAGATTCTGTTAAAAACAATTTAAGTTTTGTTGCTTGAGCAGTTGTAACTTCAATTTCTAGTGGATAAGCTTCTACTTGTTCATAAATTTTATTTAACCTACTCACTTGTGCTGAACAAGAATTTTTAAATGTTGAAAACCTCATTCTCGTAATATTTAATACAAAATCTCAATATATTTCTATAAAAATAATAAAATAGTAATTAACACTTACTTATAGTTCCATCACATAGGCCTAGTACGGCAGCAATCCCCAAACTAACCAACCATGTTTGATGTTTGGTGACAAGAGAAGCAGCATAATCGACTTGCAGGTTATGTTTATGTTTGAGTTTGTTATGACAAACATCATCGTCAATCTTCGTGAGCATTCGGTTTCAATCGGGAGTCGGAACAACAGAACAATCGTGGAGTGGACTGAGTGGAGGGAGGAACAAGAACAAAACAGGCTTGGCTCCACAATAAGAAAACAAAATGGCGACAATGGCGTCTCCTTGACGATTGAAACACACCCTTAAGATTTCACTCACTCAAAAGTTCACTTTAATAAAAAGGTAACACATTCCGCAAACAATATCACTTTTGCAACTAAAACTATCGGCCCGGTGGGACCAAATAATGTCTGTGAGTTTATTAAATTCAACGGAGGACCATGGTTTAAAATAATGAACTGTATTAAAAAATTGCTGACTCAAAGAAAAATAGTTCCAAAATTAGAAAATGCGGAAGGCAAAATATGTGTTACCTTTTATTTTTAACTGCTCAAGAATATCAAGATGAAGCCGTGTCCAAGAACTTGTTCTTTTTTTTAAACGTTGAGTTTAGTTGAGACGATGACGATGACTACGATGAACCAGGCCTGGTATAACTTGCTGATTTATGATGCGGTGCGGTGAACAATTTATTATAAAAAGCCGGTAGTGGATGCAAAGTAATAACAATCTTGAGGTTTGACTTTAAACACTGTGTAACGTTACATTATTAAATAATTTTGATATTAACTGAAAATTTGGAAGTTGTGGTCGAATTAGAAAAAACTACTGTGACATGATAAAAACTTAGTTGAGTTCACTTCTACAGCTGGGAGAAGACTGGTTCCTTCCAGAAATCGGAAATCCTGTGTATTCTTGGTTGTGACGTAGGTCTTTTGACAAATCAGACGGACGGTCAAAGTCTATTGATATGAATTGTGTCTCTATACAGATGTTCAACTGTTCATTGTATGAAATAAAAACGTTTCTTCCTTATATAGCCTTCTTCGTAGGCTAGGCCTAGTAGATAATTTAAATCAAATAAAACCTTATGATTTATTATTATTTTCTTTTTAAGCCTAATTAAAACACATTTTAAGCCCATGTGATTATGACGAAACAAAATTAATCCATCTTCTGACACAGAAAAAATCAAATAAAACTGCACTGTTTTTAGGTCCATAGTTTTGGCCTATTTTAATATGAAATATTAAACAGTGGGCATCTCCCCTAGTCTAACAGTTAGCGTCTTGGACTTCGGTTCAAGGGGTCACGGGTTTAAATCCCGGGATGTCTTCAAAAATTTGAGGGGTTTGGACCGCTTTCCCTAAAAGGGTTTGTGTGATTTCTTAACAAAAATGCCATTGGCGTTGAAATAAAAAAATAAATAAAAAAAGACTAGACAAAACCATATATAATCAAACAAGTTAGGTCTGCCCAAATCAGTTTATCAATTTAGAAAATTTAGTGATAACATGATTTAGGTACTCCTGAAAAAACTAGTAACCAATTTAAGAAATTAAATAAAGCATTATTCAAATGAACAAACTCATGTGATAAACACAAAATGTGTGGGGATGTCAGCACTTACCTAGCCGTTTGTATTTTCCCAGGAAGGTGAACACAGACAGAACTAAGGGGGCGATGTAGTCGTCTTCCATGCTCAACAGTCTTATTAAATGCTGGATGATATCTTCATTTAGAAAATGGTGAGGAAAAACATAGGAAAGCATCTGGAACAAACACATATTTGTTTGAACTCAATTGCCATGTAGAAAGAAACAAGAGGGGAAATATTTTAAGTCATCTGTAATAAAAATAAATACTGTTGATTTTTTTTAGTTATTACAATAATAAAATTATAACCAGTCCCTTGTTTTATAACAAAATTTCAACTAATGTCTTGGACTTTGGTTTAAGGGGTGAATTCCCTGGGACTGAATTCCCACGGACTAATTCCCACGGACTGAATTCCCTGGGTGTCCACTAAAGGATTTGAGGGGTTAGGGCTGCTTTCCTTTTAAATCGTTTATGTGTGCTTTCTAACAAAAGTGTCGTTGAATATTCTGTATGTAAGAAAAATTAATTTATAAATTTAAAAGTTTGGAAGATTTTTTTTGTAGTCAACTCTGTATGTACAACCAAAAAAATAGTTAATTAATTAAATTCACCACAAAATATATTTATTACAAGTTGAAACATAGAAACATAAAAGAATTCTCGTTATTTTAATAAGAATTCCAGGGGTTTTAGGATGAGAAAAGTTGTTAGAATTAATGAGTATAAATTAGATGTGTGATGTTTAAGGGTGAGAGAATTAATAAACCAATAGTACGCTATAAAATACCAATCTCTAAGTTTGTAAGACAATCTTAATTTTACCTTTCTAAATCAGTATTTGTTAGGATAAAAACTTTGGGCCTTTTACGTAAATACAAATTATTTGAGTAAAATTTACCAGGTTACTCACTGTCCCCAAGATTATCCCCCTACAATTTAAATATTTCGTGATAATACTTTTATCAGACATATAATTGCCCTGTTAAAATAAGGCCATTATTTTATCAGGACAATAGCCATTGTGTTATTCACTGTTATAATTATATCACATAAATTATGTATCAAGTTAGTATGTAGCCAAAATGTTTTAAATTTGTTGTTTATTTTGAATAAAATCTGGTGTCCCTGAATTTCACGCACAAAAAGGCACACATTTAAGCTGTTTTTTGTGTTTATTTATTTTTTAATCAAAAGAATAACTTGATAACAATTTGTTTACAAAGTATAAAGACTTTTAACATTCCCACAAAAGGTTCCTTTAGTTTATTGAGCTAAAATACTTTTTATTATTTAAAAAGTGTAACAGCATGGACAACTATTAATTTAAGGTAATAAATACATGCAAATATAGAAAATATCACTAAATAATACAAATTTACCTTTGATGTCCTTCAAATTGAACCCCTCATGACATAAGATATTTATTAAATGCCAGGAAGGTATTTATTTACAATTTCATTTAAAAATGATTTACCACTTTGTGAAAACCACCCACAAGTGTAGAGTATGACTGTTTGGTGTTACTGCACACAACTTACCACAAGAAGTTTAAGGCCCCTTTCACCGGCAGTGTTTGGATGAAGTCCAATCTCTTCAATAAGATTCCCACCTTTTAAGCAGTCTTCCACAAAACCAACCAAAACCTGGAAATTACGGTTTTGTAAGCTGTGAATTATAAACTTGAAACACAAAGATACAGAATGACTGCTAAAATAACTGGCTCATGAAAGTATGTCTTGTATCAAAACTGCTTGACTAATTGTTGATTTCTTGTTACTACAGTTCTAATATTAATCACCATCGATCTATATATACCAAAAGTCCAAACTAATTATTTTCAACATTTTTTTATTATTAAAAAAGTTAAATGTAGAAGATTGATAAAGGTATAAAAGGGGCCAGCTTTTAAATATAATACTTTGGAGTAAGCATCTCCCAATTTTTATAAGTAGAGGTTCGCTTAAAGATTTTTTACAGTTAATTACAGTTCGGTAACAGTTTATTTAAATGGTCTATGCAAGGTGAATACGATATCATCAAATTTATTTGTGGACCAGTCTAGTTAAAATAGCTTCTATAGTAAAAAATTGTAACCCAGAGTCCTTGTTAGTAATTGTTAATGTTTTCGTTATTTAAATTCGAATACAGCACATTGTTGGTATGAAAGGCATAGATTTTACTTATAGTCTCCATCGGTTTGCCATTGACATACTTATGTGGTGCGGGCCAGTCTTAACCCATTAAATTTTATTCTTCTCGTGATAACCTACCATGGGCTCCGATTTGGTGCTACAATGTAGTAGCAACATTTGTAAGTAATTACCGAACGATGAAACCTGTGTAAGTAAGTAATAGATAACTAAGCGATGCTTTCGTGAATCCGTCGTCACTGCTTCGCGTCGTTGTACTCGTAATACACAACGAGCTTAATATATCTAGAGGTCTCATCCGGGGGTAAAAGAGTAAAGTCTTTTCTTGGAGTATGAGAGCTCTAGATGGATTAAGGGGCCGTGCATATATAATGTCACGCCTCCCCGAGGGGGAGGGGATGCGGACACCGTGACAGACCATGACACGGGGGGCCGGGGAGGGGGTTATGGGCTGCATGATGTGTCACGATTAATGGAGTTAAAGCCTGCAAAATCGTCAGTTACAGTGACAAAATACCGTACGCCACAATCCAATACTTAAAAATTAATAAGTATGACTTGACAGGGGGGAGGGGGGAGTAATGAGCAGCGTAACAGAGTGTGACAAAGGGGAAAGAGGGGGTCAAAAAGGGCTGAATATAGAGTGACGTGATTTATGCATGGCCCTTAAGCTCGTTGATCATGCCGGGAAACTTCCCCGTAGAGAAAGCTATGTATCTCGTTTTGTGCAAGCAATATTTTACTCAGTATTTATAAAGGTATTGAATGGGGAAAACAAATATCAGTAGCAGCAATTTTAAATTTCATACACTAACATTTCTGTTTGCATAATGCAACTTTGGAATTACGACTTACTCTATGGGAGCTTGCTCATTGAATCGTAAGATGTTGATACAATCGTATATTGACTATCGACTGAAAATTATCGACTTATTCGCCAGTAATCCACTACTATTGTCTCATTGTCTGCGTCTATCCCATGAACCTTGAATCGACAATGAGTTGCAATGTTGTATAAATTTGTGATTTTTTACATCAAAAATGTTCGCTATCGCACATTTCTCTTTATAGACCGTATTCATTCTTTGTTTGCTACACAACGAGGTATATTTACACCTCGTTGTGGCTACAATGATGTAAGATTCGGCCGTGTATGGCGGATCAAAACAAATATTGTATCGATGTATTGATACGTACCGAAACCGAAAAACAAAGCGACAGGCATTGCGTCACGTTATCTTGAACAACGTCGTCAGAGTCAAAGCGTTTAGTAATGAGTAATGTTCCAAACGTATTTATTGTTTTGTTTCTGGCTTTTTGTCCCCAGATAAACAGTCTATCCAAATAAGTCGGATTTATACTTGACCTTATCAAATATCGAAAAAACCTTCAGATCGGATTCGGATATCCGATCCGAACCGAAACCGAACCAGCTTTTCAGATATCCGCACACCTCTGTAATTGTCTAAAATGAAATATTCATACACATTTTTATGAAAAATCGTGTGCCCTCAATCTTTTGTTTGTTTTGCAATCTAAACGTGTTATGGCAATGAAACGTGTATCGAAGGATCTTACTCGGATGGCGATGCTGTCGACCATGACGGAGGATATCCTCTCCAGCAGCATCTTGACAGTGTTGTAGTACAGATTGGTCTGGATGGGCTGGCCGAGCTTCTTCAGTATCAGACTCGTCGTCGTAGTGCAGTCCTTGCACGTCATGTCTGGACGGACCAGAGCCTCCATTCCTGCAATTTAAACCTTTACATATATCGATAAAACAATAACTCATATTATAGCATTCAATCTCCTTTATTATTAATACGCTACTTGCAAACTATGTAAACAATAAGGCTTTTTAGCAAATTTCCCCTATAATGAAGAAGCTATTACTGTAGGTGGCATGGTAAGACTTAAGCCCGAGACCATGATAACTTTTTGTTTTGAGGTCTCCAGATGCCAAAAACACTATTTGTTCAAATTTATATATATGTATGTATGTATATATATATATATATGTATATATATATATATATGTGTGTGTGTCCGTTACCGCGATAACTTTTGAAAGAAGCGCCCGATTTTGATGAAATTTGACACAAATGTGGAGGGTAACATTTATGACAAGTTCGAGAACCAGATCAATCGATCTATGAGAAGGGGGTTTTATGGGGGTTTAAAATTTTCCAAAAATAAGTTTTTTGAACTTTTTACCCTAAAACTTTAAAAACACTTTTAGTTATAGCCATTTTATAGAGCTTAAAAAAAAATTAGTATTTTGAATCATTAAGCTAGGTTTAGTGGTTGTGGATTAAAGTCAAAAATGCGTCCATAAAATTTCCTATGTTAATCTTTTGGGAATACGGTTTTTAGATTTTCCTCAGATAACGTCCAACCGTTGCAGTTATATTCAAAGTGCTAACACAGTACGTTGTCCAATGTTATACTTAGCCTATGGAGAATAAATATCAAATGTTATATTGTGATTATTTATGTATGTATATTGATGAAACTTGGTATGTGGCTTCAACTAGTTGTGGTATATTTATATTAGCTCAAAAAATGGTTTTTGTTGATTTTTCCCGGTAGCAGCAAACCTGCATACTCGGCCCCCACGTTATTCATATGGAGAATAAGTAAAGTTTTATAACTCCCTTAGTTATGAACCTAAATTAATGAAACTTGGTATGTAGCTTCACCTGGTTGAGTTATATTGATAATTGCAAAAAACACATTTCTTATCTTCCTTGTTGCAGCAAACCTGCGTACTCAATTATAATTTTATTCTTATGAGAATAAATAAAATGCTAAATATCACTTATTAATGAATGTATTTTTGTGAAACTTAGTGGCTCCAGGTAGCAGTGATACCCATATATATGCATTGGAAATTCGCTGAGTACGCAGGTTTGCTGTGACGGGGGTATTTGTACTTAAATTTACCCCCACATATTATACACTGAAACAGGCGTCTAGGTGTGCGTGCAGATGTGCAAACTGGCTTTAGATTGTCACCTTAGGCTATAGAACTATAGAACTTGAAAAAACGCTATAAACTGAAAGGGTGAAAAATTTTAAATTAAAAAAACCCAGATTTTTTTGTATTTCCACCAAAAATAAAACCCAGCCATTAAACATTAAATATATATAATATGGTAATATTTTTGTTAATAGAACTTCTCCGTTATTTGTGAACCGATTTTATGGATTGAGGTACCAAAATATTCGTCCTGATTCGTAGTTGGGTATAAAGGTTTCCCTGAAGATTTGTTTTTTGCCCATGAGATTAACATGGGGAACAATTTTATTGAATTACAGCTATTAATACATCATGGACAGGTAATCAGAAAAAATACATCTATCTAAATAAATAAAATCATCACGCGCCCCTCGCCCTGCTTCCTTTTCTGTTGTCTTCATTCACATCTTTATATATAATTCTGTAAGCAAAATTTTTAATTCAAAATTGTGAGAATTCGGCAAAACACAGGATGATGGGAAAGAGCTCAAATTAAAGGTCTTGATCCCAAGGACTCGGGAAAAATAGCAGTATTTCTAAAAAGTTATCAGCAAACTAGAAATAACGTAAAACGTCCCCGATAAGAAAAGCATGGGGATTTAAAATCTTCTGATTTGTTTACATTAAAACATGTGATTAAGTTTCTACTTTGTTTTTGACAAGAGTAATAAACGGTATCAGGAAACTGACACATACTTTCTCCCTTTTAGCCTAACTTTAACACCAAACTGAATATTTCCACTATCAACTCAAATTCGAAAATTTTGACGAAAACAATACTTTCTCCATAAAGCCTACTATGTATAAGGGGGAGAAAGTAAAAAATCAGATGAGGCAAAGTATTGGGGAAAGGTTAGGGGCTATGGCCTCTTCAAGCCACTAGTACATCCATAAATAGAACTCCTGTCAATTATTCTTTTGTGTTAGTTGAGAGTAATTTGGGACTGGAAAAGAAATTGACAGGAGGAGTCCTAGGGGCCATGCATAAATTACGTCATGCTATATTCAGCCCTTTTTGACCCCCTCCCCCCCTGTTACGTCACACTTATTAATTATTAAGTATTGGATTGTGGCATATGGTATTTTGTCACTCTGACGATTTCACAGGCTTTAACTCCATTAAATTGTGACGTGTCATGCAGCCCTTAACCCCCCCATACCCCGTCCGTGTCAAGGTCTGTCACGATTTGCTGTACCCCCTCACCCCCAGGGAGGCGTGACGTAATAAATGCACGGCCCCTTATTACAACCACTTATTTTGTTAAACGTTGTTTAGCTTATCTCTGATTGTTTTTCCACGTTAAGTTGTTTTTTGTTACTGACGGCCTGGAATCGATAGAATCGGAATTATCTTAGGGCCATCAATTCTCGATTCCGATTCTAAGCCTGAGAATCGGTGGAATCGAGGATCGACATTCGGAATCGACTCATCCCTACAATGAATAGAAAGATCTGTCAATGAGTTTTTTTTTAATTTTCTTTAAATTGGTTTGTCTCCATATTTTAAGAAGAGACAGGCAATCTGTTGCACAACCTCAAACGAGCATACAAAGGACTTTTTTTAACTGTTAGCGCTGCTTAGGCAGTCTAAAAATGGGTTATTCAGGTTTTAGACTTGTGTTTAAACTTACCCAAGAGTAAACTTTGATCTTTCAACATATTCTTGGAGAACCTGGCGAGAAACTCCTGGGCTTTGAGAGGGTCTGGCAGGAACCTGGAGATTGTGATAATGCGGGCGGAGATTTCCTTGTCCCGCTCCAGACTCACGGGCCGCCTGTGTAGCTCCAGCCACTCGCCCACACTCTTGCGCACCCTGCACAGTCACATAACCTGGCTGACAACACTAGTGCCACCTACGAGACATCTCAACAGATACTGAAAGAAGCTAGATGGACAAATATTATAATTAAATAAGACATAAATCATCTTTATTGTTCCAAAACGTTTTACAATGCCAAACAAAACAAAACAGATGACAATATCGTGTGCAATAATTCAACTTAAATAAAACTAAACTTGGTTACGAGACGATGGAAGATAAACAGTCAGGAGCTGTCGCAGCGACGACTACATGCAGTATGAATGTTTGGCGGGGGAATTGTCGCAGCCCCCCACCCCGCAGCCGCGAGTACTACCTCAGCAAGCTACGCCCTCGTTCCCACTCCGTACATAACAACTGCAGTTCTGCCAAGGTCCAGCATCCAACATAAAATTATGGGACCCTCGGAAACTATCCTGTTGTGTACGGAAATTGTAGTAACCTAACCTAACCGCTGCAGCACGCTGTGTAAGTTTTTAGTCCTGAATAAAACTGTAATTGTTTACATTGCATGTATATTTCAATATGTTATTTGCACATTCTGTTAACGGGAGAAATTGAACAAAGCGACAACTTTATTTAATCAAGTTTTACAGTTTAAAAGTTTATGAAAACAATTTAAATGTTCTCTTTCAAGGACATAATTTAGTACTGGTATTACATTGTGTTCAAAGCGTACAAGGAACGACAAGATTCTTGGTTTGAAATAATTGCTGTATTTTAGCAGTGTACGACAAATCTGCTGTTTATGTCTGTTGGCATCACTGACGCGGAGGGTGCAACCTTGGTCAGAGGGAGTGGTATAATGGTGGCGGCAGGGGGCGAGAATTCCTTGGATACCCCGACCAAACCTTTAGGATTGCTTAGTCACCACTGCGACACTTCCCGACTTGTCCAATTCTGCGCTCCCTTGGTTACACATTAAGTTGGCCTCACATTTAAAAATGCATAAACACTGTGTGATAATTTTGACTCATTAAACATCCAGCTATTTTTATTTAAGATTTCAGTTAGTAAGATACGGTAATGATCTTCTAATAACCCTAGTTCAATAATTATAAACCGTTAGGTTAGATTGGTTAGGTTTTCTTATTTTATCGACAGATGCTGGGTAGCAATTTGGTGATGGATGAATGTATCGATCGTAGTTCTCAACCCATGGACTGTTAAGCTTAATGTTTACTGTATCAAATAATCTATATTAATTTAGATGATTGTATGACTGCATTGTTTTGTTTTCTCTTTATAAAATAAATGTGTCTGTTATTTTAGTTTATGCCATTCTGTACACATTGTATTAACAGAAAGAGATTTTCATTGATTGATTACAAAATATATCTTTCACTTAATCTGTGAACAAGACCTGTTTCAAATTTAAATAACAAGATGGGTCCTAGAACAGAACCTCACAAATCAAATGTAGTCAGTTATTTATTGTATCCAGCAATTTAAATAGCTTTTCAATTCATTAAAGGTTCAATTCATTACCAGCTACATAATAAAATTGTACTTGCTTAGAAGCAGATCGTGAGGAACCATAATGAAGGCTTTGCTTAAATAGTATAATATGAATCAGCATAAGACTTTTCCCCATCAAAACTAGATCAATAACTTCAAAACAAACTTTGAAGGTGAAATGTGCTCTTGGAAATGGAAATATCAGAACTGAAAATCACTTTGCAAACTATGTAAAGTAATAAATGTTTCTATGATACTCACTGAAGTTGACTTTTTTCCAGTTCGATGAATGCCTTAGTTGCATGATCGTCAATTGTACCAACCAAATGATACAGCTTTTTCATCCTTTCTTCGGGTGATAACGTGTAAGGTACTAAAGAAGTATTTAACAGTCTTTCAACTAACAACCTAAAACAAATCATTAAAATCCTCAATCATAAAGATAAATTACTGATTTACAAACATTTTTACAATAATGCAAACAAAAACAGCTCCTGGCCACAGCCTATAAGGCAGATGATTCAGTCACTTGCACTGATTTGATTCATGGTGGAATAATTCTCTCTGCAACCCCTGGAGAGTTCAGTACCTGTCTGTAGCAGAGTGTAAGGGGAGGGCAGACAAACGGTAAGCGGATTAAGCAAACATTGGACAGCACGGGTCCAATCTGACGATATGGGTGAATTCTTAGTGATCTGATCAGGTATTTGACTAATTTTGTACATATCCCTACTGTGTGTGTATCCACCGGAAGCACATTTTTTATGATTTTAGAACACTGAACTTATGAAGGGAGAGATATGCCAGAGAACCTACCCACTAGAAAGAAGTATAGATAGAGTAACTGGGAAGATCACTGGCACAATAGTCACATACATAATGCATATCAACGAAAAACTTGATAATCACTTCCTCTCTCAACTGATTGATAATTTTATTTCATTCCATTTCATTTATTGATACAAAAATGCTACAAAACAGGTTCTTAACCCACTTACAAAGTAACATTATTACTAACATTCATTTTTTAGGGATAATGGGACAAGTTGTCCCGAAAATGATCAAGTTTTCACATACAGGTATTTTATGTATGTGAGTGCAAATGTTCGTCATTATAGTCAGTGAGAATCATCCCTGTTGATCTGCACTTCTTCCCAATGGATAGGTTCTCTAGCATATATTTCCTTCATAAATTTGTCTGGAATAGGGTCTTGAACCACCTTAACCTAACACTTTTTTATAACATGATGTATTATGTATGTTATTTAAGATGTCCACTATATTTATAATAACCAACAAAACAAAACGGATGCAACTACTCCCTTGGTAGGCTTGATGGTCAACAAAGGATTAATATATAATCCTTGTTCAAAGTAGTTTACAAACCGTTAACCACCGAATGCATCACACACAACTGTGTACATTCTATGGGTGAAGCCAGGAACTGCAGCTAATTCTTGATATAATTAATTAATAGGTGGGCTATAATAATGGTAACAATAATGAATATTAATTAACAAAAGAAAGAAATTTATAAGATTACGGATAGTCATTTTGCATTTTCAAGCATTAAGTTTACAATTTGGCACACAGAAAAAATATGTTGGTAATAAATCAATAAATGCACTTTCTGCAATTTTATAGACAAATCTATTGCTATTTAGAAAATTATTGCGGACATTTGCTATAACCTAACCTACTGATTGGCAAAAGACAATGAAATTTGCAATGGAAGTTACTCAGTGATGGAAAATTTCCACAACACTTTCTTAAATCTCATCATCACATGAATACATTTTAAACAAATTATAAAAAGACTAGTAACTACTCCATTGCTACTAGACAAACAACTTTAAAAAGTCTAGATGTTTTTGATACATAAATGATTATCATATCTAAAGATCTTGTATGAAAACAAAAGAGGCACTTAAATACTTTCCCTAGCAACCTTTTCTTTCCATAGTTTGTAACATGGCCTGGAGTGAACCAAATCTAATCCTCATATGAGATATTTTATTCTATGAACACCATACCTGTCCTCCATTCCCTGCATGTAATATCCATGTAGGATCTTATCCTTGATCCAAGTCACAGCCTTCTTAGTAGCTTGCGGTACGTCGCTGTCTGCCAAGTGTTTCCTGTATATCATGGCAAGACCAGTCATCGCTTCTTTTCTGATTTTGAACTGAAAAGATTAACACTTGTGATCATTTACATTCCTGCCTCATAATAGTAAACGGTTAACAATGGGTTGTGTTTATAAGAGTACATACATAGCCTACATGTTTTTAGAAATACTTGTAATTAGACTACAAAAATTGAAACAACTTTAAGCTATATAAAATCTATGTACAAACCTGCTTCTAAACTTAGGCCCTAACTTAAATTGTACCAACCTTAAGTTATTCTTTTCATAATGTTAAAAAGTTTAGGGGAGCTAACCTTAGAAAGTATGTAAATTTACTTTTTTTAAAGAAACATTAAGCCTACATATCATTAAGTATTTCATAACAAGCTAGAACTACCCATCTAATTGATCCGTCAGAACCAAATTTAGCCTTTGTTTTATACTAGCCAAATAATATTTCCAACAAACTAAAAAGACAGTGTAGTATAAAGGCAGTTTCTAATATGTAGGGAAGAAGTTAATAACCAAAATGGTACAGATTGGCCTATTTATTTAAAGCTTGAAATGAAATAAAAATGCTAAAATATTAGATAGGGTATGTATTAAATGAAATGTTTTCTCAAACTGACAACCACGGCAGCCAGCCAATCAGAAGGCAGTAGAGTGAGGATAGGTTGTACAAAGAGGCCATAGAGGTATGTTATTGTTATATTTTAGTACATTTTAGCGAATTTCCCCTATAGGGGAAGAAGCTATTACCGTAGTCGGCATGGTAAGACCTAGGCCCGGGACCATGATAACTTTTCGTTTTGAGGTCCCCAGACCCCAAAAACACCATTCGTTTGAAACTGTATATATATATGTCCGTGGGTGCGATAACTCTCGTAAAAATGGGCCCATTTTAATAAAATTTGGTACAAACGTGTAAAGCATTATTTATGGACTTTAAGTTCGAAAACCAGACAGATCGACCCATCCGAAGTGGTATTTTGGGGGGATTTTGTACCCCAAAAATGGGTTTTTTGAAGTTTTTACATGTAATATTTTAAAAAGTCAAATTTTAGTTTCCACCATTGGATTCAGCTTAAAAAAACACACAATTTGGTGTTTTGATCATTTCTCTACGTCAACTGGTTACAGAGATATTGAAAGTGCTAAAAACAATACGTTGTCCAATGCTATTCTTATGGAGAATAAGAACAAAATATAGCTCGCTTATTTATGAACGTAAACTAATGAAACTTGGTATACGGCTTCATCTGGTTGTGGTCTATTGATATTTGCACAAAAACGGAATTTTTACTGATAATTACCGTAGCAGCAAACCTGCGTCCTCAGCCCCCATGTTATTCTTATGGAGAATAAGTAAAATGTAATGTATCCCGTAATTCTGAATATAAATTAATAAAACTTGGTATGTTGGTTCACCTAGTTGAGTTCTATTGATATTTGCATAAAACCTCATGTTTTTGTTCCTTGTTGCAGCAAACCTACGTACTCATCCCCCATGTTATTCTTATGGAGAATAATCAAAATGGTATGTATCGTTTATTTATGAATTTATATTGATGCAACTTTGTATGTGGCTTCACCTAGTTGAGTAATATTGATATTTACATGAAACCCCATATTTGTTGTTCCTTGTTGTAGCAAACCTGCATACTCATCCCCAATGTTATTCTTATGGAGAATAATTCAAATTTGATATATCACTGTCAATATATACCGGGTGTCCCACGTAAGGTGTCTCAAATTGATTACGGGAAAACGGCTTAACGTACAAGGATGAAATAAAATTATTTCCTGCTAAATCGACCCTAAGGAATAACGTAAAAATATTTTTAACTTTTTTTCCATACAGGGTGTGCCAAAAACTGAGGGTCACTAGTTCGAATCTCGTAATTTTCAAATGTAAACATATGTCATGTTATACATCATTTTAAATGTATTTAATAGACAAACATTTTGGCGAAAACAGAAATTAATTATCTTTTTCCGTTTCAAAATGGCGGCAGTTTTTTGGGGAAAAATCAATATGTTTTTAATACTCTGTGTTTCCTATACCAATGCACATAGCCCTTCTCCGGTTGAATTTTCTTACTCGTTATGAAATTAGCTTTACTGTGATATGCTACAAGTAACGGTTTTTTGAAATAATAAAAATTCCAAAAAAATTGATTTTTGAAAATTTGCAAGTGCCCATTGTTCAAAATTTCTAAATAGCAACATATGTCAAGTGGCACATCATTTTATAGGTTTTTTAATTCTTAACAACTTTCTAATTTACACTTACTTCGTATCTCTTTTAGTTTTTGTGTAAATAACAAAATACCTAATTTTCCTATATCAAATGCATGTTATTTGGGTTTAACACTAAACCTGATCATGGCCCCATTTCATTTAGTGTTAAACCCAAGTAACATGCATTTGATATAGGAAAATTAGGTTTTTTGTTATTTACACAAAAACTAAAAGAGATAAGAAGTAAGTGTAAATTAGAAAGTTGTTAAGAATTAAAAAACCTATAAAATGATGTGCCACTTGACATATGTTGCTATTTGGAAATTTTGAACAATGGGCATTTGCAAATTTTCAAAAATCAATTTTTTTGGAATTTTTATTATTAAAAAAAACCGTTACTTGTAGCATATCACAGTAAAGCTAATTTCATAACGAGTAAGAAAATTCAACCGGAGAAGGGCTATGTGCATTGGTATAGGAAACACAGAGTATTAAAAACATATTGATTTTTCCCCAAAAAACTGCCGCCATTTTGAAACGGAAAAAGATAATTAATTTCTGTTTTCGCCAAAATGTTTGTCTATTAAATACCTTTAAAATGATGTATAACATGACATATGTTTACATTTGAAAATTACGAGATTCGAACTAGTGACCCTCAGTTTTTGGCACACCCTGTATGGAAAAAAAGTTAAAAATATTTTTACGTTATTCCTTAGGGTCGATTTAGCAGGAAATAATTTTATTTCATCCTTGTACGTTAAGCCGTTTTCCCGTAATCAATTTGAGACACCTTACGTGGGACACCCGGTATATATTTGTCAATATATTTTAATGAAACTTGGTATGTGGCTTTATGTGGTATATATTTTGCATTTGAAATTCGCTGAGTACGCAGGTTTGCTGCGACGGGGGTATTTGTTACTTCTCAGAGTATTTTTATAATGTATATGATTTGTATAATACTTCTGAATCTTAAATAATAGTATGAAAGAAATCATAATTTTGATGTTACTTAATGTAAAGGCTAGAAAATAACAATTGTAATTATATTAGGCATTTAAACTCTGTTAGTGAATATTTTCTCTCATAACTTGATAATTTTGATATATGAAATGTAAAATTTATTTTAATGTTAAATAGTGTTTTAAATTGATTTATTTTACTATTAACGTGATATTAACATCTACCAAATGGTTTACATATAGTATGACATGTATGGAAAAAGTGATAGCAGTGAATAAGATCAATAGTGCAGTGGTAATTCTTGTGTGAAAAGGAAGTGAGAGAAATTCAAATAAAAAATGGTGAAATGGGAAGCTGAAGAAGAGAGACAGATATTGAACCAAATAATCTAAATTATTTGCAAACTATCTTTAATTTAATTGTATTTAACTAAATTTTCCAAATTAAACCAAAGAACTTTTAAAACAAGGACAGACTTTTGAAAATTAGGTAATCAAACAACCACATGGAGCATCTTTGGTAAGAAATTTATTTATTGAACTTTTAAGTAAACTCATATCCAGAAGAAGAATATTATCAAGAATTTTAAATTGTACTATCAAGAATAATAATTACAAACTAAGTTAATATGTACTTTCAGATTCCAACATGAGAAAATACTAAACCCATTTCAGCAAAGCTCTTCGTTTGGTAGCTGCCGTTGCTAAAAAGAAAGCTAAATTTTATTTATTTAGGTATTTTATTTTAAAGTTATTTGAATTTTTGGTAATAATAATTTTTTTGTATGTGCCATGGCAAAGAACCACCCTTGAAATAAAGAGTCACCATAGCCTACATTTGAGAGCCAGAGCATATATTTGTAAAATCATTTTGTAACTATAATTCAATAGGCCCTAACTATAATTTTGATCACTATTTTCAATTGTTTTCTTAAATAAATTTAACTATGATGTAATTGTATTTTGGACTAATCATTGAGTATCCAGGCTACAGTTATGTAAAGAAAGGTAGGTAATTTAAATATAGGCTAGGCAGGTTTGTTATATGTTAAACCAGGACAAATTGAGCTTTTACAAACTGTCTAATAATATGTGAAGAGGGTAGGGGAGGAGGGGGACAGAAGTGCTGTCATGTTGGGTAATTTGTCAATAAAAACTTAAAACTAACCCATAAGGTTGTTAATAAACACAAGTGAAAAGATATCTATAATTCCAAAATATAAAATAAACTCTTTATTACATAGTTTAAATCAAATAAAAACAAAAATCCATTTAAAAGTTGAGTTTCATGATCTGTAGCAAGAAAATAGTTTTCAGAAATTAAAATTCTAAAAAATTCCGGTGTGAGAATTTTTCTAAGGTTATTAAGAATGGTCATTATTTTAAATTTGTGGTTAGAGTTAAATTGGCATTGATTCTTAAAAGTTGTTATTACCAGAATAACAATTTATATTCATTGTATAGTCAGGCCTATTATTAAATTTCTTTCTTACTAATGTTGAGTATTTTGTATTCAAAAATAAGTGTGGAAAAATGCACACACATAAAATGTAAAATAAGGAATTAAGAAAAATTATCAGCAAGACAATATATTAACTACCCTTACCCATGGTTCTTACTGTAGTTTTTTTTTACCAAATAAATTATGACTGTTGGAAGAATTCCTCAATATTATTTTGTATTTAAACTAGATGTACCATTTATCTTGTTAAGACCTAATAAATGTTAACAAAACTTATTGAAACAAATATTTATATTCCTGATAATTAATACAAGTGAGGTAAAAGACAAAAAAAGTCAAAAAGAACTAGGCCTATAGGTCAAAATGATTTTTTACACAGTACACACAGATAACAAATTTCATAAAATCTAGTTTACATTTGGTACGCTAAAAACAGGTTTTTAGTTAAACTGAAAACCAAAATATAAGACCTAATACTAACCTTTTTATCCAAAGTGCGTTCCTTTACAAATTCCAACAAATCTTCACTGTCTGACACAATCTCAAAATCTTTCTTGGCCGTTGACACAATGGACGTCACGACTTCGTACCGCACGTTTTCATCTGAATCGTGTTGTCTCAATTTCAGTGTTTCTACAATGTCTTTTCTCAGTTCAGGATGGTTTATCAAAAAGTGCATCGAGTACTGGACACATTTAATTCTGATGGAAACGCTGATGTCATTGAACCTGAAACAATAGTATTTTCATTTCTAATATGTGAGTAAAAAGATGGATTCTCCTTAACAGACTAAAATTAAATCGTTATCAGTACTAAATAGTATTTTCATAAAAACCAAAATAAACAAATAACTTGTTAGTCCAGTCAAATTAGACATTAACACGTTCGCTGCGGCGAGCGCCATATGGCGCTCGACAGAACAACGCCACGATCTGAGAGCGCCACATGGCGCTCTGTCTACATGCTAAGTTCAATTTGGTCTCGTGCTGGCAGCACTGTGGTGAGGACGGGCATTTTATGTCAGAGTTTTAGCTAGGAATGCGAGCTTTATTTTGGTGTAGGTTGGTAGTAAATTTCCCCGTAAAATTCCCGTTCATAAGGGACAAAAAACCAGTTTTTGCCCCATATTTCTGGGATATTCTCCCTGTTATTGACATTACAAGGGAAATGGCTAGTACCCAGGCAGTGCTGCTACCTGTGGGTGTTTCAGCGAACTACGTCCAGTCTCGTGGAAATGCAGCACATCACCGAACCGCTGTTTTGTGATTCGTCAGACCGAAATAATTGAATTCGTCTGTGCCAATCTGGTTCGCTGCCGTGCTCGGCGCACGCCCGCCATTGGTGGGCCGCAGCGAACGTGTTAAAAAGGTCCTTGCATGCTAAAGGACATGTAGTTCTACTTTGTTAGTATGTTGTCAGGACCTATACCACAAGTAAGAAACCAAGTTAGCAGCTTCGAAAGACCTGTGCTACTGGCGTAGTAGTAAAAAAGAGTCAAATTTTTGCACTTTTTCAGTTTTTGCTAAATATCTCCGAAAGTATGCCTCTGACAATCATGTTTTATATTCATGTTGTCCAACCCTTTCTTAAAACTGGATCAAATTCACTGTAGTTTGGGACCACAACAACTTCAGTATGTCCATTTATTAATTTGAGTGTTTTTTGGCTATTATGCCAGTAGCACAGGTCTTTCGAAGCTGCAAACTTGGTTTCTTACTTGTGATATAGGTCCTGACAACATACTAAAAAAGTAGAACTACATGACCTTTTGCACGCACGGGTGTTTTATTTGACTGGACTATGTATGACGTAATAGAAAAAAAAACAAAGTCAACATGAATAAATGCATTAATATAAGGCAAATCATTCATTAAAAGCTGAAGCGACTGTAAAACATGTTTTAATAGACATATTCTTTTAAACGGAATACCCATGGAAAAAAAGAACACAGTTAAAAATTTGCAATCCAATATTTTATCAAAGGCTTGTCCGAGTTTGAACTTTTACTTTGTGTTTGAAATAAGCTTGTTACAATGCAATCTTTACATTGAAAATACTACAAACTTCAAATTATCAAAAAAGCCCAAAGAAAAAAATTATTTAATGAATGGGATAAGGTCTCTCTAATAACTATTCCTTAAATAGTTAATTTACTCTAAAAATTGTTTCACATTTTTCTAAAAATTAGCAATTGTATAAAAATGTTGTCTTTGTTTAATCTTTTGTAAGATTAATAATTTAATTATCGGTTGAGAAACCTGCACTGTCTTAAGGAAAACGTAACTTTTAATTTTAATTTGACCCACCAAAAGTGTTATCTAAACAAGCCAAACCCCCTATCTTGAGCTCTGATTTTGAGATTGAATTTGTATGATAAAACTAGGCGTGGGTGTGAGTACTCGAGTTTTCAAGTACCTGTCGAGTATTTTCTAATACTCGAAGGCCGAGCGAGTATTAGAGACTACTCAAAAATTCTAGTAGAGTAGTTTAAAATTATATCAATACTCCCGTCGTTTACCCAAATTCACGCCGCTAACCAATGTTTTAACAAAATAAGTGACTGAAATAAAGGAAAATAAGCCTAAAATCTATTTTTAGTCATATGGAAGGAGGCAATGACAGAGAGTTATCTATGGATACCTGTGAAGTAAGATAATTAAGAGAGGGGTTTGGGGATTGTTCAATTATTTTAAATTTGAGTTAGCCTAACAAGACATTTCTGTACTTTAATTAATCTCTTTATTTATATTTTTGTTTTATATGGAATACTTAAATACCCCCGTCGCAGCAAACCTGCGTACTCAGCGAATTTCCAATGCATTTATATGTTTCTCACTAGTACATAAAGCCACTCACCAAGTTTGACAAAAATACATTCATAAATAAGTGATTTATAACATTTTTATTTATTCCCCATAAGAATAACATTAGGACTCAGTACGCAGGTTTGCTGCAACGAGGAAGATAAGAAATGAGTTTTTATGCAATTATCAATATAACTGAACCAGGTGAAGCTACTTACCATGTTTTATTAATTTATGTTCATAATTAAGGGAGATATAAAACTTTACTTATTCTCCATAAGAATAACATTAGGGCTGAGTATGTAGGTTAGCTGCTACAGGGACAACCAACAAAACATTTATTTTTTGTGCAAATATCAATATACCAGTACAACATGAAGCCTCATACCAAATTTCATCAATATACATTCATAAATAATCAAGATATCAAATTTTATTTATTCTCCATAAGGATAACATTGGACAACGTACTGTGTTTAGCACTTTGAATATCTCTGCAACGGTTTGACGTAGAATCATAATTTAAACACCAAAATGATTGTTTTGTGGAGCTGAAGTGATTGGTAAAAGAAAATGTGAAGTTTAAAGTAAAATTAACTGAGGAAAAGCCAAAAACCTTTTTCCCATAAGATTAACATGGGAGTTTTTATGAGCATGTTTTTTGGATTTTTTCCGCAACCACTTAACCTAGGTTAATAATTAAAAATACCATATTATTTGTTTTTTTAAGCTCTATAACATGGTCAAAACAAAAATTAAGTGTTTTAAAAATTTTAGGGTGAAAAATGCAAAAAACTGATTTTTGGAAAATTAAAAATCCCCATAAACCCCCCTTCCCATGGTCCGATTTTTCTGGTTTTCGAACTTAAAGTCATAAATGTCAGTTTACACATTTAAGCCAAATTTCATCGAAATCGGACGATTTTTACTCAAGTTATCGCATTCACGGACACATATATAGATATATATATATATAGATATATATATATATATATAGATATATATATATATATATATATATAGATATATATATACATATATATAAATTTGAACGAATAGTGTTTTGGACATCTGGGGACCTCAAAACAAAAAGTTATCATGGTCTCGGGCTTAAGTCTTACCATGAGACCTACGGTAATAGCTTCTTCCCTATAGGGGAAATTCGCTAAAAAAGGAACTGTTTTATTTTGGATGGATTAACTTCATCTTACTGTCTGTTACTTCAACAGACAGAAGAATGTGTGTTTGTGTATTTATGGATTATGGTTGTAATCCATAGTATTTAAAGGCTGCATTTTTAATTTCCTTTATCTTCATGTGTTTATAATTACATTTGAATACGTAAAAAACGTTTGTTTGCAATACAAAAATAAAAATTGTTTTTTAACTTTTTTAAGAACTAATTGACTCGACTCGACTAGATTTTTTAAAATACTACTCGCCCAACCCTAGAGATCCAACTAAGAAATTCAAGTTTGTTATGATATTTTTTTTTTTAATGGTTGAGAAAGAGGAATGAGAAGTCTTCTGGAGAAAACTTTTAATACTAAAAGAGGTTTGCAATTTCAAATTATCCTACTTATTAGTAACAAATTTTACATTCGTCACCTTTTTAATGATTGAGCCTTTTAAAATGTCTCCACTAATCTTCTTCAGTTTTGGTTAAGCTACTTTGAAATTAATTAACAACAGCAGTTATAATCTAAATCTTCATCTATGAAAAAAGGTGGGATACACAGCCAACTCACCTGAACCAACTTGTTTAAATGAGCACAGCATCAAAAAGAAGATATTTACACACATACATTAAATAATATTTCTACCTACTCTTCATTGAGACAAAATATCATTTAATGTGTGTGTAAATATCTTCTTCCTTTGCTGTGCTCATCTCAACCAAATGGTTCAGGTGAGTTAGCAGTATATCCCACCTTCAATGAAGCTCCTAAGCCAAGTGCTTTTCTTTTGCAAACCTATCAATATAAATAAATACCCCTGTCGCAGCAAACCTGCGTACTCAGCAAATTTCCAATGCAAAATATATGACTGAATACCACATAAAGCCGCATACCAAGTTTCATTAAAATATATTCACAAATAAGCGATATATACAATTTTAATTATTCTCCATAAGAATAACATTGGGGATGAGTACGCAGGTTTGCTGCAACAATGAACACAAAATAATGGGTTTGTATGTAAATATCAATAGAACTCTTCAAAGTGAAGTCACAAACCAAGTTTCATCCATATACATTCATAAATAAGAGATACATAACATTTTAATTATTCTCCATAAGAATAACATGGGGATCGAGTACCTTGGTTTGCTGCCATGGGAACCATATGAGAAAATTTTTTTGTGCAAACAACAACAAACCACAACCAGATGAAGCCATATACCAAATTTCGTCAGTGTATGTTAATAAATAAGTGAGATATAAAATTTTGATTTTTCTCCATAAGAATAGCATTAGACAACGTACTGTGTTTAGCACTTTCAATATCTCAGTAACCAATTGACGTAGCATAATGATCAAAATACCAAATTATTGTTTTTTTACGCTGAATTCAATTCAATGATATAAATTAAAATTTGATTTAAATAAAAATTACATGTGAAAACCCCAAAAAAACATTTTTGGGGTACAAAACCCCCCTTTGGATGGTGCGATTCGTCTGGTTTTCGAACTCGTTCAAATAAATGGTGCTATACACATTTCTACCAAATTTTATTAAGATCGGACCTTTTTTTGCGAGAGTTATCGTGCTTACGGACACACACACATATATATATATATATATATATATATATATAAATTTGAACGAATGGTGTTTTTGGCATCTGGGGACCTCAAAACAAAAAGTTATCATGGTCTCGGGCTTAAGTCTTACCATGAGACCTATGGTAATAGCTTCTTCCCTACAGGGGAAATTCGCTAAAACATGGTGAGCCTGTTCTCAAAATGATCCGAATCTGTAAAAAAAAATTCCTTTATCCTTTTTAATAATTGAGTACCTGAGCTTGGCTTGGAAAAGGTCAGTCAGTTTGTTTAAATGGCTTAAAGTAATTTTTCACCATGTCCTACTACTGTCAAGCAGATTTACTTAGTTTATCTGCCTACTTTCAGAATGTTTAAGCTGTTGTTCCCAGCTGTTATTATAGTTTAATGTCCATTTGATTCATTTTGGGCATGACATGACCACACTGTATGTAATCTTCATTCAATGGTATTAGTCACTGATCTCAGAAAACCACATGTTATACTTAAACTACATTACTTTGATGGTTCACTGATTATAAACAGCTGCTATGATTCTTTAGTTTTGATTTGAAACTCCATAAGCCAAAAGTTAATTGTTTAACTTTCCACAAATTTGTTTTTTTACATTTCTAGACCTGTCTAGAACTTATTATTAACCCAGAAATTAGTTAAATACAACTTTATAAAGAAATCGTTGGAGCCATTTTTGAGATCAGAGTTGCAATCAAGCAAGCAAATAAACAAACCTTATTAGGGTAGCTTCATAACAAACTAAAGCTCGTTAACTTTTCTCAATCTCACTCTTCGCCTTGTAACTACCGACCTGCCCAGGAATGCGCGCCACAGCTGCATGTGGTGTTTGGCGAGCGTCGAGTCCTTCTCACTGAACATGCGGGCCAGCAACGCGACGGCCCCGAGCCGCTCCTGCTCCTGGTTAGACTTAAGCTTGCACTCGAGCTGCGGCAGAACTGCCAGCAGCACCGACGGACAGATCTTGTTGAGCTCGTAGATCAGGTCGTACACCTTGCCGCTGATCGACAGGCCTTTCTCTTCTTTGCCCAGGATGAGGACGTGGTTGAAAAACTGTGTGCAAAAAGGGCAACTGTAGCAGTCAGATGATGAAAGGGAAAAATTGTGTGAACCTGAGAAACTGTAAAACTCAATGAGCCTTACAAACTGAATAATGACAAATAATATAATATACAAATCCATTCATCATCAGAGAGAAAAAAAAACTATAAAAAGCTGTTGTGTTTGCAGTTCCCGATTAAATATCTAGTTCAATTACTAAATCAATTAATTAAATCCAAACTAAATCAATTCGTTGTTGTTGGTGAAAACTTGTCACTGAATAAATATATGTATAACATTACAAGTTAATATGCTTATGAAGGCCTATAGTAAATGTAATTTATATAGTTTTAGTGTCTGTGTAGTGTGTGTAAGCAGTTTTAAAAAATCACAACAAAATCCTTCAGATGAATATTTAGTTATATTTGAGCTTGGTTGACCCACACAGTCCTAACTGATGATGGTCCTACGGGAACCGAATTACATTTTAAGGACTAATTGAACTGCCTAGATTACTAAGATAAATTTTTCATAGCGTATAAAGCAATCTGAGGCATAAAATGAATAAATTTATATACACTTAAAAAAGTGTCATTCAGAAATTATTTCCTCTTCTTCATAAAAAATAACATATGGTACACCAGCTAACACTTTTAGACAGGACCTAGATACATCAAGGGTGATTCAAATAATTATGAATTAAAAATAGTGAGACTTAAATATTTTATTTTTTACATTATTCTCTATAACAAATCTTCTTAAGCAGGGTTTCTACAGAATTTCAATTTTCTATTTCCCTGACCCTTCTATAAAACTCCCCAGACCAACTTTTGAAAAAAAACTTTGTTTATAAAGCATTTTTGCTTTATAAACAAGCATGTGTGCACAATTATTATATATTAAAAATGTAAAACATTATTTTATATATCATTTATGTCATAAATATTAGTAAAACAAAATTAAATAAATTTATCTCAATAAAAACTCAATAATTGAGGATTGCAAGATGTTAAGAATAAACTACTTAGGAATCATTAGATCATCAGCCAACCATTGGGACTCCTCCTGAAAATACTGCTAGAACAGACTGTAAACAACCTGGAGCAAAGCATCCCCTCAGTTTTTTCATCATCGGGGATCAGATAGAATAATAAAAGCACCGAATTGCCATGTAAGTTTTATATGATGCCTCACAGGAAGTTATTCTTGTTGTGATCATGTCACCCATAACCTAGTTTGAGACTTAAAAAAGATTACGAAATGAATTTTGTGAAGTAGCGTTAAGGTGGAATAGTTATCAATACTGTCAATAAGCTACAAATTTATTTTAATTTCTTTGGTATATGGGGTCGAGACGTAACAAAATAAGCTTCATCTCTGGGTTCCCTGACCCAATTTCCATTCCCTGACTTTCCCTAACCTCCTCTGACCATGGAAACCCTGTTATGATTAGTAAATCAATAGGCCCACCATACATTATGTTATCAATAATTTTAACCTATTGAATACTGGTGTAACCAAAGGTGTCAACTAAATTTATATACTGTGGTACCGGTTTTGGATCAAATTACAATCCATCTTCTGCCACTATTCTCACTACGACATTATCAGTTCTAACACAACTTTTTATAAGCCTACCGGTAATTAATTCATTAAATTAACAACTGGCTATAAGTTAACAGATGTCAAGTCTTAAGAAATAATTGTAATTTGTTTTACGACTAGTTTAGCCAAAAGAAATACTATGGTCCTATTTTCACTGTCCAAGGTCTATGTAAACAGAGTTTTTATTAGGTACTTACTGCCTGTATATACGGTTCCAGGGTGTCACTGCATTTGATGATAAGATCTTTGGCTAACTGATAGGAATTTTTCCGTGATGTTTTGTTCGGCTCGACAATATTCATCAGAATGATGTCCAACAACTCGTTGCTGACAATATCCGACTCTGTGATCAACGGGCACAACACGTCCAGCATGAAACTTTTCACTTTTCCAGAGTGTTCATCGCTGAAAAATCATTATTTTTTTATAAAACAATATATATTTCTTCTTCAGGTAATCTATGCTAAGTAAAGCCCAACAATGTAAAATCTTGCTGAAAGAATTGAATAAAAAGGATTTTTTGGAATTTTATATAGAGCTAATTAAGTATCCTGTTTTTTTTTTTTTCGAAAATGATGATTATCGAGGAAATATTAATGCTCTTAATACAACAAATACATTTTACCATTGAATTTTAGCTGTCTAAAAAAACTGTATAGAAAGATAATGGGAGTTTCTGAGCAATGCACCAGAAACCTAAGAACTAAGTACAGTATACAATTTTCTCTTTTGTCAGAAATGTTTAAAAACTAAATAATTTTGGGGCAGATGATTGGAGGGGGGGGGGAATTGAAAATGTTAAATGCTATATGAATGTTGTTTCAGATATCTTAACCTTATTTGATACCTATTCAATTTTTTAACTGTTATAAACTTTCTCTTATTATTGTACAATCCATAATTATTTTTCTTCTGTTGTGCTAATGGTTTTGATTCACATTCAATTTTTTAATTTTAGTAACTTAGTTAATTTTGATTAAATTATACTTAGATTATATTGTTAAAAGTATATCAGTAAAAAGGACTATGATAATGGTCATGCAGGAAAGTTTGTCCATTTGGTTCTCAAATAAAAACATTTTATGACTAGAAGACTATCTATATAATAGACAATTTAACATAATTGCAGATATAGTTAACATGTAAAAATAGTGTCGTTTTAACAAATTTCGCCTATAGGGAAGAAGCTATTACTGTAGTCAGCAAAGTAAGACCAAGGCCCGGGACCATGATAAGGGGACACCATGATAACTTTTGGTTTTGAGGTCCCCAGACCCCAAAAACACCATTCGTTTGAAACTGTATAATATATATATAAATGTCCGTGGGTGCGATAACTCTGATTTTGATTAAATTTGGTACAAACGTGTAAAGCAACATTTATTTATGACTTTAAGTTTGAAAACCAGACAGATGGACCCATCTGAATTGTTTCTTTTTTGTTTTTTTTGGGTGGGGTTTGTATCCCAAAAATGGGTTTTTTGAAGTTTTTACATGTAATACCTTTAAAAGTCAAATTTTAGTTTCACAATTGGATTCAGCTTTAAAAACACATAATTTGGTGTTTTAATCATTTCTCTACGTCAATTGGTTACACGTAATTTGGTTATGATATTGAAAGTGTTAAACACAGTACGTTGTCTAATGCTATTCTTATGTATAATACAAAAATGTTATTCTCGCTTATTTATGAATGTACACTAAAAAAACTTGGTATGCGACTTTATCTGGTTTTAGTCTATTGTTATTTGCCAAAAGAACAATTTTTACCAATAATTACTGTAGCAGCATGCAGCAAACCTACGCACTCAGCCCCCATGTTAATGTAAAATATAATGTCTCCCTTAATTACGAACATAAATTAATAAAACTTGGTATGTGGCTTCAACCTTATTGAGTTAAATTGATATTTTCATAAAAACCCATTTTTTGTGTTCCTTGTTGCAGCAAACCTGCTTACTCAGCCCCATGTTATTCTTATAGAGAATAATTCAAGTGTTATATATCGCTTAGTTATGAATGAATATTGATGAGACTTGGTATGTGGCTTCACCTAGCTGAATTCTGTTTGTATTTGCATAAAATCAAAATTGTTTGTTCCTTGTTTCAGCAAACGAACGTACTTATCCCCAATTTTATTCTTACAGAGAATAATTAAAATTGTATACATAACTTATTTGTGAATATATTTATATGAATAAATGTGCTTTATGTGATATTAAGACATATTATACATTGGAAATTTGCTGAATACGCAGGTTTGTTGCAACGGGGGTATTATTTGATCTGAAATGGGCAACAGGATGGTAAAATCCAAAGACAAACACCACCATGTGTTACAAATATGAGACGATCTACAACTTTGGACTATGGCTTTTTACCTTATCTCGCCTCCAGGCCACCCCACAAATGCCAAGAGGTGGAGGGGGGTCTCGCCTCCCTTACGCAATTCAAGGTTTAAGATATTTATTTACAAGTAAAGTATAGATTTTTGATACATACATCTAACACATAAATAAATAGAAATATTCCTCACAAGACCATTGGTAGCCAGATTTCTCAATTTTCAGCAATGCTTATTTAGTGTTTTTTTATCTTTGGCCATACTAATATACTGCTTAGAGACCTAATACTTGGCGCACAATATGTCTACATCACAGATAATATATAGTAAAGCAATCATAGTTATTCAATGTAATTTGGGCAGTTTTTACACAAAAAAATACAACAAATAGAAAACAAACCTTTTAAATATAAGGTTTAAAACTCTTAAAAAACAAAAAACTCGAAATTGTTATAGATTTGTTTGTGTTTTGAAATGTTGGCATCGCATAGTAGGTTAAACCCTTCGTCACATTAGATGAAGGCGAGTTAAGCTCTTTACATTCAGAATTGAGACACATTCCATACCTCGATACAACTTCTCCATTTGCAGTGGTGTTTTACGATTTGTATTTATAAATAAACCTATTTTATGACAAAACCAAACCCTAGCCACCTACAAGTAATAATATGGCATCGTGTTAAGTAATATTTAGTCACTTACTAATAAACTGATTAGGCACATTTAATGATATCCTAACAAGACAACAAGCAAAACAAAATATCAAATGAGATTAAATATACTTACTTAACAATCTTGAACATCAGTGAAAACAGATTACAAAAAATATCTTGACAATCTTCTAAGTCAAAGCACATATTAAAAGACTTTACATACGCTAGATTTTCCAATAAATAAAAATATCTTTTGAAGGCTGGATCCTTTGGATCCTTAAGTCCTGACAACTGCCTGATCAGGAACATGAATATTGACTGCAACATAATAAACAGAATCAGCATTAAACTAAGTTTATGAAAATAGTCAGCTTGAACCTGATCATCAGTCAATAGAAAATAGACACAGGGATGAAATGGAGTAGTAGTAGTAGTGAATCAATTACACCACCTACACCATCAGAAACTATATACACAAATAGGGGAGGGGGAGGGGAGAGAGGAGGGGGAGAGGGAGAGAGGGGGAGGGGGAGAGGGGGAATTTAACTTTTCATTTTCGCTTCTTTTACATTATTAGATTTTTCCTGGAGATGAGACCTGTCTAGAACTTATTTTTATCCCAGAAAATTGTTAGGCCTATTTCCAATATTTGAAGTAAATTGTTGGTGCCGTTTTTGAGATCAGAGTTACAAGCAAGCAAGCACGGACGGACGCAAGCATGTAAGCAAGCAAGCAAGCAAACCTTACTCATATTTGAGTATAGGATTGTTAACGTATGGTTTCCTGAGAGCAGTGACTAAAACTGTTGAGTAAAGATTGATTATATAAAGTGGTAATATTTGAAATAGTTCGAAGGTACATTGAGCTATAAATGACAACTGGAGTAACCATAAAAATGAAGAAAAGAGGCAAATGATCTATACAAATCTAATAATCAGTTGGGGGAAGTGGTGAAATATTACTCTATGTCATCTAAACAAACTGAGCCTTCCCTAAGCAAAGTTCGGCCCCCCAGGTACTAAAGTTTATATATGATAAATACATTATATTTCCCCACCACAAACAATGTATATAGGACTATCATATTATCTAAACCACCATATAGAAATACCAACTAGCGTAGTAAATTAGATTAAAATAATTCATAATGTAACAAAATTGCTTTTCAAAACCTTATATTAATTGATTTCAAATCATTATATTTCTCCAAAATTCAAATTTAGCTCTTTATCAGTTAATATAGTGTAAATAGTGAAGTGGCACCAAGAGCTGAAGAATAAGTCTCTCTCTCTCCCCCCTCCCCCTCCCCCCTCAAGATTGGTGAGGTCAGCCCTTTATCCATTGTAGAAGCACATGTGAAATTTTAACAGTTAGCTATGAATTTAATAAAGTATAATTAAATAACTTTAATTCCTCCCTGAGAAAGAATCTTTGAAACCTTGACCTAAAGGACTATATCTAGCAATAGTTTAAGTATATAAGGATATAAAATTACTCCCCATTAGTTTATCATTTATTGTCAGTAATTTTTCATATGTATTGAAAGTATCTAATCATTGTAGTTTTCAGTTAATATAAGTCTAGGTTTTATCTCTGTACTTTAGTGCATTTCATTTAGCGGCAAAGACGCTACGGTATGTTAGTTTATAAAATTTTTATAGTAAATTGGCTGTTACACTAGGTTACCATATTGAATGGACAGTTGCCGGCGCAATAATAAATAAAGACAATTTAATTAGTTAAAATATAAATATTTATTTATTCATTTAACAAAATAAAGAAGTTTATACATGTCCACAATCAAATATTTCATTGACACAACAATGCAATATAGATTTAAATGCATTATTATAGCCCCGGAATCAAAGTGAATGTCACACTTCATTCGTGTTTTTCACGTTTTTTGTCTTTTTGTGTATGTACTAATGACAACGACTTCACTTCGAGTCATAACAAAGGCGAGTGCTGCCCAATAAACACGATATTGCATCATACTCCTCACCACAATCCAGACGTTATTTAGAAATGTAATTACCTAGTTAAATTCCCCTGTACATAATGCTGGAGTGGGATATGCTGGCCCATTCACCACTATCTCTATCTCTTTCCCATTTCAAAAAAAGAAAAAAGAACAGGTCCAGAAAATTCATCAATTAACTAACTTTAATCACATAAATAGATAATAGAAACACGAATACCTTGACTTGTTCAGGATCCTTGTAAGGAGCTTCAGGAGCATATACCCTGAGAACATCAGCAATGCAGCAGGCGATGAGCAGTTGCACGTCCCTGCTGGGGTGCATCAAGAAGTGCTCTTCGGCCAGGTGAAGGGCCAGGGGAATATACTGCTGGTACATCCCCTCATCCTGACCCATAGCTTGAAGCGTATGGGCGAGGGTCTGGAAATATCAAACAAACCCACTCCAACTATAATCAATCGCATATATTTGCAGAAACTTTTATAGTTTGTAATGAAGAATAAACGAGAAGGCTATTTTATTTTTTCTACACCTAAAATAAACCTAATTGATTTGAAACTAGTAAAAAGTCAAACAATTATAAACTTGCAGTAAAATTTAATTAAACGTGAGAGCAGGAGGCTGAGGCACAAACTCACTATTTCATGCCATCTTTGTAGAAGGAATCTTGCTTCTCATTGGTCCAGGTAGCCTAGATTGACTTCTTATTCTTCTCTCTTCCTGTGGTGGGAAATTCAAATGGTGTTTCCTCAGGCGAGAATTTTGAATTTACAATGTTGATTTAAGGTTGTATATATGAATAATATGTGAGGTTACCAGACAAATAAGTGTGAAGTATGGATAAACAAATGAAATCATTCTGCTGTCAAAAAATATGCCACGACTTCATACATACTGTACAAACAAAATTACTTAATACCAGGTAAATTAAATTCATTGATACATAAAATTTCTCCATTCTTTTTATTTCTTTTTTATTTTCAAGTATATAATGGAAAATAGACAAATTCTATAATAATCCGTGTACTCTTTTAGAAGCCTCTAAAAAAATTATTACAAAGTTATATAATACCACATTAGGTTATATATATATGTAAAAAATTAGGTAAAAACTGTTTTCTACGGGATATCAGCTGTTCCAGGCGCTACTCAGCCACTTACTACAGTCAGGACTGTAGGTGTATAACATAAGGCCTGGCCACACTACACAGAGGTATGAATGTTGTCGCTACTTGGCCACCCAATTGCGATGGGACAAACTATATTCCAACTGACCCCAAATGGTTAAAAACCAAATGGGAAGAATTAGTAAATGAATTGAGATTACCTTGAGACGCCGTATGAGTTCATCGGAGCCGAGCTCCTCATTGATTGGGCGGCAGCCCTGAGGGTACACTATTTCATGGGGCATTGTGATAATCTGAAAAACAACAAATAGACTGTAAAAAGCTAACAATCAATTTTTATATATAAATAAATAAAATGTTACAAAATAATTAAAGTAACTTTTCAGTGTGATTACCATTCTCTCCCAAAAATACTTTCCATGCTTGCCCAACTTGTGATAAGAAGGGACAGTGTGCTCCTATTGGTTGTCTTTATTAGGCAGTTCATTAAGTTTTTTTTTAATTGTATTTATTTATAACAAATAAAACTACATAATCCTTTGCCAGGCATATTTACGGAACTAGTTAGCCTACCTTTCGCTCTGAATTTGGCAACAAAAGGTAATAATTGGTATAAATTAAATTACTCCCTTGTTTTTTGAAGCATTGTAAATTAGTTAAAAATCGCCTAACTTGACTGTTTTCTTCCAATTTATTGCTTTCAAAAATTATTTACTTTAATCTCCATTCAAATTTGATAATGAGAAAGTTTTAAGTTACCGGTAGGCCTTATGCTAAGAACAGATTAGTAGGCGGTGCTATTTATTCCAGAACCTATAAAGAACAAATATTTCCAAAATGTCCTGGATAACATCTTGATTTCCCAAACATAGAAAAAAGGAAGTTTAAATACTCCTAAATAAGCAGAATTAGTAGGTAGGCTTTCTCAAAGTGCACGGTAGTTTAAGCTAAGCTAAACCCGTTTTGAGAGAAAATTGATAATAAATCTAAAAAGAGTTTGAAAATTCAGGTTGGGCACAGTTGGTTGATAAGGTCAGGATAATTGACTGTTAGGTTAGGTTGAGTTTTAAAAATCTTAAACAAATAAAAACTAGCCAATCACTAAACTTCGCTAATGCAGAACATTACTACAAAATTTAATTGCATTTTATAGATTTATTGAATTGTTCAAAATCACGGCAGAACGAATTGCAGTTGTGTCATAGTCTACAGTATAGTCTATGGTTGTATAAACGTGTAAGTGACCAGGTGTACAGCGGCAGCGGGATCGCCTTCAGTTGTGACGTCATACCAGTAGCAGCACGGCCTGCATTTTGTCGAGTGCGGCCTTGGTAGAACACATCTACAACCTTTAACCCCGTTTAAAGATTTGTGAAAGTGTGAAACACAAAAACTTAAACCTTTCAGAACTACGAGAAAAGTACAACTAAGCTGTCATAAAGTACAGTCTGTATAATATAACAAAAGTGTAACTCCTTTTACCTTTATGTTATGGGAGAAAGTATGCATAAACTTTGAGAACGAAACGAAAAAGTAAAAAACACTTTGGTACATTGTTGTTTATAATATATTTTTTTTTTTGCTCAATTATTAATTTTGCATCATCATAATTTGATTTTATTAAACGTATTAAATAAAAACTAGGACTACACACTGATTTCTAAACAAATTGGCTATAGTTGTGGTTGGTAGATGTAAACTGATGAAAACATGTTGTACGAATAGTAATTGTTTATTATATTTATCATGGCTAGTAATACATTGGATGAAAAAACCCAAAACTGATTTTGTAGCTACTAAGTTAACATGAGGCAAAGTCATAAAACACTATCAGATTACAGAGGTAGGTATATGAACACTTTTCTGGCCTTTTTCGGCAAATGTTCTAATTATTTGCCTATCAGCTGTAGGTAGGCTGGCCGCGGGGCCCGCGCGATGTGGTGTGAGTTCTCTAGGTCTTCCGACTCCACAAAGCTTAGCTTTTATATTTTGACTCATCCGCCAATCAGAATAACTTCCTCTGTTTCACAATATTAACATTTTTTGTCACTGTGAATGAATAATAATAACTCTTAATCTAACTTAAGCCTACAAAAAACAATCTGAAATTTTAATTCTTCGTTCTATTATTATACGACTAGCAGTGAGTACTCTCTAAGGCTGCCAGACCCTCCCTAGGCCCGGGCCCCGGGGATTTTCCCCCCTGCCCCCCCCTCTCATCGGGCCTGAACCCCAACAAATCCCAACTTATAAGTGTCTTGACTGCTGTACCTAAAAGTGTTTAATTAACGCTCATAACAAAAATTGTCTGACATGCTATATAAATATATTATATAAATAGGCCTATAATTATAATATAATATATTATATGACCTAACAAAAACGGTCACATCATGATGGATCATTTCCTAATGCGGTTTTCGTGTCAGAACTTACAATTTAAAACTTTGGAACAGTAGCAGTATGGTAAATTCTTGTAAATCATTTTTTAAATTTTATTCTTTATTTACATTTTCATTGTCGAATTACCAATAGCTATAAATTGTCGCTCGCTAGCCGTACACTTTAAGGGACTATACTTTTTCCTTATAAAATAGGCTAGTATTATGATTATTCTTAACGTTTAAACTTTTATCGCCATAACAGTATTGTGTCTTACAGTTGTGGAAAACCTGCCGAAACTAACTAGGCTTATTGCACTGACGTTAATGGTCAAAGATGGGTTTGCTAGGCCTTATCCACAATCCCAAATCCACTATCCAACCACCAAAACATAAATGTCTTCATTTTTATGGGCTACTCCTAGTTAAATTAGGTTCGAAGAGTTTACCATAGCTTTAAGAATATATTTAAAATTGAATACCAACACTGAATAGGCCTAACTTATAGGCTAATTTGGTAAAATTATACTGTATTTCTAGGTTTTAAAATGGTATTTTTTCTTTGTCAATTTGGCTCTCCTGCACAAGAAGCCATAGAGGTGTTGTTCTTGTTCAGGAGAGCCAAATTGACAAAGGGAATAAAATGGTTTTGTCGGAAACATTGCTTTCATGGGCAGGCTTAAGACAACCATTAAAAACTATCTATATATATATATAAGTTAAGGTAGACGATTTTAATCTTTGCTGGCAACTAACAGAGGGCAAAAATGGAGTTGCAATAAAAGAGCTAACTTACAGTTTTAAAGCAAGTAATAATGTAATTGGCACGAGAGTTGAAATTTCCACTGGGTAAACAAACTCGTTTTTTCTACCTCACAAAGTTCATCACCTGTCAACTACTGATGTGTGATATGGTGATACAATTAATATCACAATTGCAACCACATAGCCGATCAAATTGCTTTGGCTCTGGCATATATCGTATTGTGGTATAATGCTGTCATATCGTGTTGTTGTTTTTGTCGTATTGTCTGTTGTATTGTACCCTATCTACCATATAGTTTTACAATATAGTTTTACCATATTTACAATATAGTTTTAGTTCAAAGAATGTAAAGTCCAAGAAGAAAATGTGACTTTGGGTAAATATCCTTTTTGAATGGTGCAGTTATCTTTCCACATGCTACCACAAGGTAATAATAATAATAAATGCGGAGCAGTTACTGCGCTGGGAGCCCCACCTCTGTGACACATTTTTCAGAGACTAAAATCTGAGAGGTTGGGAGACCAGGCCTTGCCGACAAGTCATATGCACATAAGTCGTTGGTAGGGAAACTATGCGATAGGCCCAATATACCAATTTATGATTAATCGCATAGCAATTGCATCGCCACATTGCTGATAAAATCGCACTAGCGTATGAATATTATATCAATCTTCCTGCATAATAGATTGATATGCATTTATGCATATCAATCTACCAAAATCAATAATAATAGTCTTGATTATCCGACCTTCGGTTATCCGACCTTCCAAGTTATCAAACCGTCCCTGTGCACAATCAAACGGTCAATTTCCGTGCTCCTAAGAAAAAAAATCAAAATTGTTTAACATTATTTTTATTATTTTCCGTGTTTTCTGACTGTCCCCGTGCACAATCAAACAATCGATTACCAATTAGGAAAAAAATTGTTAGGCCTATATTGTTTTTATTATTTTCTATGTTCTCCGACCTTCCCGCTTGTCCGACCTTGGTGCGGCCGGTTTAGGTCGGATAATCGAGACTACTGTATTAATACTCCAAATTATTAATCAAACATGCAAAGCACTTCTCATGGAGATAAGTTACAGAAAGACACTAATGCCACCGAACCAGTGGACTTCGGAATCACTTGTTTATCCTGTCCATTTTTATGAAAGGAGCCTTTCAAGAGAGATACAGGACAGATTGGATTCACCTAAATTATACATAAACAAGTAATGTTTTTGTTTTATCTTTCCACTACGTTAGCGTTGATTCCGACCAAAATAAATTGTGATTTTTGGAACTCAAGATCATTGAATGCAATAAGATCCACCTCCCACTTTAACTCTGCCACAGGCAGGGGAACTCTCAATAAAAGTTACACATTACAACAACCAACTGAGGTAGGATTCCAACCCTCGATTCGAGTGATACCACCCAGCGAGAACGATAGCACCATAGACTGCTCAGCCACTGATTAGGCTAGGCCCAGCAGCTTTATCGGACTGGTTGATAATACGGCATAAACGCTGGACAAGATACTTCTTTTTTTGTCAATCAGGTTGAACCACACATCAAATGCATATAGAGCCAATGGTACCTACTATTTATACAATAATAAACAATGTTTTAAGTGGAAGGACTAGATTCAAAACCCGATTCTGCCCTTGGTACCAAAAGGTTAAGGGGGCAGAAAAAGAAGGAAGGGTGAATAGGTTTTAGGCTTAGGCTTTACACATTCCCATGTTATACAACTTTTGAATTAAATAGGCTAAGAACTTAACTACCGTATATGCTTACTAATGAGAGTTAGGCATAACTTACTGCAAAAGGTACTTATTTTCATAAATTTAAACTTGAACATTAGATCAATTTACGTTTTAGTGACAATAAACATAAAGTGATTATAGATAGGATAATGTTAGTCTATGCTACACGGTATTTACCTATTTTCAACATAAAACTAGCAACTAGGGCATGCAGCCCCAACTTACGTCACTATTAAAATAAGTATAAAAGCAAAAACCACTTTAAATGGTTACACTTTTAAACATTTCCACTTCATTTATAATACATGAGGAAAATGGAATTTGAGGCAAAAATCAACAAAATACAGCGACTTTACTTTGTAAAATTGTGACAACGGAGACAACGCCGTCCACAAAAACCATTACAACATTGAGTAAAGATAACTTGGTGAACAAGGGATATAGGAAAATAGCTTAGGACAAATAAGGGCGCAAAAGTTAAGTTCAATGTGCCGAATGTACATGCAGCTTTATTGTGACATTTTGCAATGTACATTTTTTAAATTCCTGATATATAGTTTACAAAGGTTGATTTTTAAAGTTTTTAAATAGTGAACATTTTTAATTATATATAAATAAAATGTATTAAAAATAAATTTACACCTTCTTCATAATTGAAGCTGCTAAAACAAAGGATTATGAACAATACAAATTTGACTAAAACTACACAGGTAACACTGAATATGACAATATTATTTTGTTAACTATACATCAATTTCGTTGCACAAATGGTTCCTCAGAATAGGTAAGGTGAATTTCATTGTGGTTGGGGCTATTGTTTGGAGTTTTTCTTGATGTAAGTGAAACTTTTTCCACACATCCACGACAAAAATCCACACATCCACTCTTGCCCCTATCAGTAATCCAAACATTTCAATACTTTTTAGTTGATGTTTTCCTTTAAAATAGTTTTTGGTCTCGTCGTATATTAATTTTTTTTCATGATTGAATTATTTTGCTTGTTCTTTGTTTTTGTTTTTTCAAAGCGTATAGTTGGATCAAACATGTATCCTTTCTTAATTTTACCGTCCACAACTAAAATATCCGCTCTTCGGATTGATCCGTTATCAGACAAACTCACAATTTCTTCATTCACCTCATATTTTAGTAGTTGTAAATTAAAAGAGTCGGTGCTTCCAAACTGTCCAAAAGTTTTGTCAAGTGTTGATGGCCCACGTTATCATAAGATTTCTCGATATCTAGGAACATTATGCAGCTATCATCCTTTTTAGCGAATTTCCCCTATAGGGAAGAAGCTATTACCGTAGGTCTCATGGTAAGACTTAAGCCCGAGACCATGATAACTTTTTGTTTTGAGGTCCCCAGATGCCAAAAACACTTTTCGTTCAAATTTATATATATATATATATATATATATATATATGTGTGTGTGTGTGTGTGTGTGTGTGTGTGTGTGTGTGTGTGTGTCCGTAAGCACGATAACTCTTCTAAAAAATGTCCAATCTTAATGAAATTTGGTACAAATGTGTAAAAAACCATTTACTTGAACGAGTTCGAAAACCAGACGAATCGCACTATCCGAAAGGGGCTTTTGGGGGATTTTGTACCCCAAAAATGTTTTTTGGGGTTTCCACATGTAATTTGTATTTAATTAAAATTCTAATTTTCACCATTGTATTCAGCATAAAAAAAACAATTTGGTATTTTGATCATTGCTAGACGTCAATTGGTTACTGAGATATTGCAAGTGGTAAACACAGTACCATAGATTAAGCATACTCCTTAGTAGATTACCCATCTTAATGGAACAATCGTACACGGTCTTCTTGTACGTCCAAGGCGTTGGCGGAGCTAGTTCGGAACGTCTACATCACCATCGCCGCACTGCCTTCGCTATCCTTCCCCTACCCCCCTTCAACCGCTCGCCGATCCCATCAGCCCTTCCACTACCCCCTCTTGATCACCCATCTCCCAGCTCCCAACACACACTACGCTGGCTGACTGGCTGGCTGAGGGCACCAAAGCCCACAACACAACGTTTTATCACCGCCACCGGCTACGGCGCGGCGCCTCGCCGAGCTGGTCTACGGCCTGAAGCTGACAGACGCATGCGTCTTTCGATCATAACATTTCTATAGGAATTTCATGATTCATTCACATTGCAATATTATGTTCATAATTAACAGGTGAAGACTAAGAAAATATGTTTGGAAATGCAATATAAATAAGATTTATGTTTAATTATTTAGTTTCCCCAATAAATTTAGTTTAATGACTTTTAGTTAGTTTTATATTTATGTTTTGCGAACCATACATTTATAAATAATTTTACTGTTCTTTATTTTTGTCAGTATACTTGATCATGCAGTTAAAAGTAAAATTGGATTGAATAACCGACTCTATTTTATTAAGGATATTAAAACTATAGTACGATTATTGTTTTCAAATTTTAAATATACAAAAATTAAAACTAATTTTAGTTACATAACAATTCATATGTATTGAGTTATTCACATATGTAAGGGTTTATCTTTATTAGCACTTTTAAGCGTAGCCCTCCCGGTAATCCTGAGTTAAAATACCCCCGTTGCACAAACCTGCATATTCAGCGAATTTCCAATGAATATATATGTTTATGTTTATGTGTTGTTGAAGGGACGGATTCAGAGATCCAAAGATTCAAAGATCCTCACACGTCAACCGAAGCTTATTGTGTGTCCCTAGTACGTTAGTTTGGCAAACCAATGCCCGTACCCTTTACGAGATCCAGGAGTTTTTTTACCAATACTAGCGTCCCTTTCATCACCTGGTTGCTTACAACCAAACAGAGCCCTTCTCCTTGCCCCGAGTCTCTCGCAGTCCAGTATGATGTGCTTGGCAGTCTCTTCAGACTGATTGCAGAGCCTACACACCTTACTTTCATTTCTGAGTCCGAGAGTGTGGAGATGTTTCCTGAAATGGCCATGTCCAGTTATCAAAGCAATCAACTGCTTAACCTGACCTCTGCCCAACCTCACCAACCAGTTAGTGAAGTAAGAGCTAGAATCTGCTAGCAGCCTTTTGCCAAGTGCTTGACCAGTATAACCTTGCCATTGCTGGCGATGTAAGTCCCTGGCCCATTTGTTTATTGTGTGAAAAGCAGTTGTTTTGCTTATGCCACAGCTTGGCTCTGGACCAAAGAATGGCATACCGGAACCTCTTTTAGCAAGCTTATCTGCACACTCATTGCCACCTATGCCTACATGGCCAGGTACCCAACCAAGATGCACCGAGTTGCGTGTCGCGAGTTTGCTGAGTGTGTTGTAACATTCCCACACAAATTTTGACTTGATTTCGTTGGAGTCAAGAGCCTTGAGGGCAGCCTGACAATCTGACAAGATTACTATATGCTTGTCGCAATAGCGTCTGGCAATGCCTAGATTGGCACAACCCATGATGCCACAAATTTCTGCTTGAAAAATAGTACAGTGTTGTCCCAGACTTGCACAGAGTTCTGTTCTAGGTGATTCACTGTACACCCCGTAGCCAGATTTTCCTTCAATGAGAGAGCCGTCCGTGTACCAGACAAGGCTGCCCTTCCTGTAAGTCTTACCATGTCGTAAATACTATTTAATTAATGAATATATAACAAAACACACTTTAAAACAACAGGATTCATAAGAAATATATTCACTAATAAGCGATATTTAAAATATTCATTATTATCCATAAGAATAACATTGGGGATGAGTACGCAGGTTTACTGCAAAAAGGAACACAAAATAATGTTTTTTATGCAAATATCAATAGAACTCATCTGAAGTCACATACCTAGTTTCACCCATATACATTCATAAATAAGCGATATATAACATTTTAGCGAATTTCCCCTATAGGGAAGAAGCTATTACCGTAGTCGGCATAGTAAGACCTAGGCCCGGGACCATGATAACTTTTCGTTTTGAGGTCCCCAGACCCCAAAAACACCATTCGTTCGAAACTGTGTGTGTGTGTGTGTATATATATACATATATATATATACTATATGTATATATGTATGTATCCGTGAGCTCGATAACACTCGTAAAAAGATCCGATTTTTATGAAATTTGGTATAAACGTGTAAAGCAACATTTATGACTTTAAGTTCGAAAACCAGCCAAATCGCTCTATCCAAAAGGGTATTTTGGGGGGGGGGTTTGTACCCCAAATTTTTTTTAATTTTTTACGTATCATTTTGAAATTGTCGAATTTTTGTTTTTACCATGGGATTCAGCTAAAAAAACACAAAATTTGGTATTTTGATCATTCCTCTACGTCAATTGGTTCCCGATATATTGAAAGTGCTAAACACAGTACGTTGCCGAATGTACATCACGCCTTACAAACAAGAAAGACACCCACAAGTCTTCGCGTTGTCGAAAGAGGTGTTTTAGCGAATTTCCCCTATAGGGAAGAAGCTATTACCGTAGGTGGCATGGTAAGACTTAAGCCCGAGACCATGATAACTTTTTGTTTTGAGGTCCCCATATGCCAAAAACACTATTCGTTCAAATTTATATATATTTATATATATATATATATTATATATATATATATATATATATATTTATATATATATATATATATATATATTTATATATATATATATTTATATATATATATATATATGTGTGTGTGTGTGTGTGTGTGTGTGTGTGTGTGTGTGTGTGTGTGTGTGTGTGTCCGTTACCGCGATAACTTTAAAAAAAAGCGCTCTATTTTTATGAAATTTGGCAAAAATGTGGAGAGTAACATTTATGACTTTAAGTTCGAAAACCAGATCGATCGGTTTATGGAAAGGGGGTTTTATGGGGGTTTAAAATTTTCCAAAAATCAGTTTTTTGAACCTTTTACCCTAAAATTTTAAAAACCATATATTTTGGTTACAGGCATATTGTAGAGCATAAAAAAACAAACAATTTAGTATTTTGAATCATTAAGCTAGGTTTAGTGGTTGTGGAGAAAAGTCAAAAAATGTGTCAATAAAATTTCCCATGTTAATCTTATGGGAATACGGTTTTTAGGTTTTCCTCAGATAATTTCACTAAAAACTCCACATTTCTTTCTACCAATCAGTTAAGCTCTACAAAACAATCATTTTGGCGTTTTAATTGTTGTTTTACGTCCAACCGTTGCAGTGATATTCAAAGTGCTAAACACAGTACGTTGTCCAATGTTATCCTTATGGAGAATAAATAAAGTGTTATATTTTGATTATTTATGTATGTATATTGATGAAACTTGGTATGTGGCATTAACTAGTTGTGGTATATTGATAATTGAACAAAAAAGTTTTTTGTTGATTTTTCCTGGTAGCAGCAAACCTGCATACTCGGCCCCCATGTTATTCATATGGAGAAAAGTAAAGTTTTATATCTCCCTTAGTTATGAACCTAAATTAATAAAAATTTGTATGGAGCTTGACCTGGTTGAGTTATATTGATGATTGCAAAAAAAACACATATCTTATCTTCCTTGTTGCAGCAAACCTGCGTACTCATTTATAATGTTATTCTTATAGAGAATAAATAAAATGCTATATATCACTTATTAATGAATGTATTTTTGTGAAACTTGGTAAGTGGCTCTAGGTAGTAGTGATACCCATATATTTGCATTGGAAATTCGCTGAGTACGCAGGTTTGCTGCGACGGGGGTATTTAGCCTTATGGAGGAAAAGACAAATTTTATATCTCGCCTATTTATGAACGTATACTGACGAAACTTGGTATACGGCTTCATCTGGTTGTGGTCTGTTGATATTTGCTCAAAATAATAATTTTTTGCCAAAGGCTCCCGTAGCAGCAAACCTGCAGACTCAGCCCCATGTTATTCTTATAGAGAATAATTAAAATTGTATATATTGCTTAAGGCGGTCCCACACTACTCGCGAACACGCCCGAACATTCGGCCGAACTCAGAACGTTCGGAGTATTCACGAGAAGTGTGGGAGCTGCGCGAACTTTGAATACGGGACCGAATGTTCACTGAACATTCGGGCGAATGTTCAGCCGAACATTCCGACGAATATTCGGGAGGCTCCCAGACTGTTCGCGAACATGCATTATTGCATCACTGCATCATTGATAGTCAACGATCTTGTTCTACTGAGGCAGTACTATAAAACATGCGTATTTATTTGTATGCGTACCGTATTTATTTGTTGTGCTTTCAAGTAAGTATTGAATACCACTTAAGTGGTCAGTGGTAATGAATAATCATAATAATTAAATGTCAATCTCTATTTGTACTGACAAACTATGCGTATGCCAGTTATAATTATAGCTATAAATAAGTTATTTTACTGTTATTTGTGTAAATTGAAGTTTTGTTTTAAGGCACAGAGGGTTGATATTAATTAGTACACTGTTGACGGATTCTGCAGGATTCAGGGCTTGAGTCACTTCTTCAACTCAGCTGCACGATTTTTTCAGTGTGTTGAGGTAATGTTTTGTTTCAAATCATTCAGTTCATACAATCACTTGCGTTTTTGCGGCAGCAGATTGACGCCAACCTGCTAAAAACAGGCAGGCAGGCAGGCAGGCAGGCTATGGACATTTTAATTAATTATTTATAGAAGATACAAATAAATCCTTTAATACGGAACCCTTAATTATTGTCCCTACAAATCCGTTATTTAAATAGTAGTTGAATGTCTTCCACAGTCCATAATCAGTGCCGGTCACAGTGGTGAAGGGGGTACAACTACTCAAGGAGAAAAAACATTTGTTTGTGGTCACAGCACCTAAACAAATCTGTTTTTTTTTCAAATTAATATAAGTGTGTCATCTAAGTTGAGTAAACGGCAGTGGAATCGAATTAATTTACCTCAATTATTTAACAAGAGATAAGAAGCTTCCAAGAATTACATCAATCGCATCGGCGGCGTGGTACAGGTGCACACCAGTCTGTCTTTCCCACGTTGAAATTTTCCCCGAAAAGAATAGTTTTTTGAGTTATCTCTTTACTAATATTATTGTTCAGTATATTCCTTATTGTAAGAACTTGTAAAAGCTTGACTATTAATAAACTTAATATATAAATGTTGATGTCGAATAATAAAATAATGTCCAATATTTGTTAACCTTTTTTATAATGAATTAAGGTTTAATGAATCAGGTGAGTACTTAAACACATGTTTACAGTAGGATTTTAATCAGCTGTACGAAATACTGGTATCAGCTAGTACTTTATATATTCATATTTGATTTTTTCCTTCGTAAAAAAATAGGCTTCTCATATTTTCGTTGGTTTCTTCTACACGACTAAGTTCTACACCTTCTATAATTTATTACATCAGGAGAAGACATATTTACTCGATGTTAATTAATTGCCGAAAAATGAAAACATTGTTATTGATATGATTATCATGAATAAACAAGTCAAATACAAAGCGTTTCCTTGTGCACACTGAAGGTAGAGTGGTCAACAATGGACGATCGCCGCGTCAAGCCCAAACTAGCAGTTTTTACAGCTGATTTCCAACAATTGTTTATAATCAGCTGATTAACAAAATCAAACAGGCGTGTATCGGCTATTGCAGAAAAAATACGATTGTAGATACAACAACAGTGAAATTATCCGTAGAGTCGTCCATTTTTTCACGACAATACTCGTTGGACACGACGGACAATGCACAAACAGCTAATTGGAATTTATTTATGTTCGAGGGAATGTTCGCCCGAACATTCCCCCGAATGTTCGGTGGGTGTTCGCGAGAAGTGTGGGAGCTTTATCAGGGCGAACGTTCAGTGAACGTTCGGTAGAATGTTCGGCCGAATGTTCTGGAGAATGTTCGGCCGAATGTTCAGGCGTGTTCGCGAGTAGTGTGGGACCGCCTTTATTTGTGAATATAATTTTATGAAACTTGGGAAGTCGCTTTATGAAGTATTAAGACATTTATATCTCCATTGCAAATTCGCTGAGGATGCAGGTTTGCTGCGACGGGGGTATTTATTATTTCCCATAAGAATAACATGGGGACCGAGTACCTAGGTTTGCTGCTACGGTAACCATCGGCAAAAAATTGTTTGCTTTTTTGGCAAACAACAATAAACCACGAGCAGATGAAGACATTTATATCAAATTTCGTCAGTTTTTGTTCATAAAAAACCGGGATATAAAATTTTTATTTTTCACCATAAGAATAACATTGGACAACGTACTGTGTTTAGCACTTTCAATATCTCAGTAACCAATTGACGTAGAGTAATGATCTAAATACCAAATTGTTTGTTTTTTAAGCTGAATTCAATAGTATAAATTAAAATTTGATTTAAATAAAATTACATGTGAAAACTCCAAAAACCCATTTTTGGGGTACAAAACCTCCCAAAACCCCTCTTCGAATAGTGTGATATGTCTGGTTTTCGAACTCATTCAAATAAATGGTACTTTACATATTTGTACCAAATTTTATTGAGATCGGACCCTTTTTACGAGAGTTTTCGTGCTTACGGACACATATAAATAAATAAATAAATAAATAAATAAATATATATATATATATATATATTATAAATGAGTACCTGGGGGCCGAGCTTTAGTCGGGGGAAGGCCAGTCAGTTTGTTTAGATGACTCGGAGTAATATTTCACCACTTCCCCCTACTGATAATCAAATTTGTATGCCTCTTTTCTAAATTTTTAAGGGCCCTCCAGTTGTTATTTATAGCTCAATGTCCCTTTGATTTTTTTTACTACCCTATATATGTAATCTTCACTCAAATATTTTAATCTCTGCTGTCAGGAAACCACATGTTAATAAACAAACAGCGGATAGTTGAAACGATTGTAAAAGGATTTGAACGGAAGGAACACTCAGCTGCGATATTTCTTGACGTTTCACAGGCTTTTGATAAGGTGTGGCATGAGGGCCTTCTTCACAAAATTGAACTTCTTGGATTTCCACTTTACCTGAAAAAATAGTAAAATCCTTTCTATGTAACAGACACTTCTGTGTAAAAATAAATTCTTCTACTTCTATCGCCCAATTTCTGCTGGGGTACCACAAGGGTCAATTTTGGGACCTTTACTTTTCAATATTTTCATGTCTGACATTCCAATTCCGCAAGATTCCACTTTAGCGCTATATGCAGACGACACCACAATCATCACTCAAAGCACCGAAATTCTGCAAGCTTACCAACAACTTCAAAATGCGGCTGATGAAGTGGTGCAATGGTTCAACAAATGGAATTTATGCTTAAATCCAAATAAATCAGAAGCTAAGATATTCACCTTAAGAAGGCCGCAAATTCCCCCTGAAATCGTCATTAACAATTCAAATATCAATTGGAATCCACCAGATCAAGCAGTTAAGTATTTAGGTGTGTTATTAGACAAAAAGTTAAATTTCAATCTACATGTAAATTCAAAATTAAATCAAGCGTACTCTCGACTGTCCATCCTATTTCCTATTGTCAATAGAAAGTCGACTCTAAAGTCTTCATAAGTAGTGGGCATTTGGGGCTGCTAGACCGGAAGTGACGTCATCCGGTCACGTGACCGGATGCGCTGAGTCATGAAAGACGTCATCTGAGGCTGAGCCAGTGACGTAGGCGGTTTTGTGACGTAATGAGGGAAAGGTTAAAGTTCAAGGTCACGGGGAGGGTGTTTTAAAAAAGTACTACCTCGCACGCGTAAAATCCGATTGTGATTCGATAGTTTTAATTCGATACAAATATCGAATGAAAACAATCGAATGAAGCAATCGAATGATACGAGTGCGAGGTAGTACTATTTCATTTATTACTTTAATGTTTACATTTCTTTTTATTTACAATAAGTTATGTTTACAATAATTTATGTTTACAATAGTTCCCCGTTGTTTGTCGTCATCGATGTTGTTGATCCGGAGTCGCGACCATCACTTCGTTTTCTGATGAAAGGCGGTAGATACTTTGACCCCTGCGCAGAGTCTATGTTGTTTGTTGCGATCAGTTCTAAAGATAAACTGTAGCCATTCGCTAGGAGAAGTCTTAACTCCTCTTTAAAAACCTCCAGGTCCGTAGAAGTTGATAGATAAATAGAGTCATAATAAATACATCGAATCTTGAGTGACATGATAATGTTATTTTGTGAAGAGCGCGGAGAGAGGATGATGTTCACCAGTCGAGAGCTGGAGGTGTACTGACTATTCACAAGCTAGCGTTGCAATCGTACTAAATGGTGGGGGTAAAAGTGTGGTGGGGCGGAGCAGATGGCGGAGCAGATGGCGGACGGCAGATGGTAGGCGGCAGATGGCAGGCGACAGGTGACAGGCGACAAGTGCGCGGCAGATGGCAGCTGACGTGGGGAGGAAGACCTCGAATAAAATATCCATTAGTTACCCATCAAAATATTTGTGGTTCCATGTGCACCGCGCAAAAGTTGGTCTGCTCGTTGAAGTTCCTCCTCTAGTTTAGTAACCAGCCGAAAATCCGCTTCCATTTCATCCTCCTGCTCTGGACAATGCGGCTGCGCACACCACCTCTTGCAAGCATAATCATACGCGTTCTTATATTCCTCCAGGACTTGTTCATATGTCCTAGGCTGCTGGGATATAGTTTGCATCGCCGCTCCTTGCTTAACCTCGGTAGTCTCAAGAGTTGCCACCAACTCCTTCTCACTAATCGCACCTCCCCAAATAATGTTATTGCCACGGCTTATGACGTTGCTTGTTGGCTGCTGAGATGTAGTTTGCTCAACCTCGGTAGCGTCAAGAGTTGCTATCAACTCCTCCTCACAAACCGCATCTCCCCAAATATTGTCGTTGACGCTGTTCATGGTGTTGTCTGTTCCAATGATAGTATAGTAATGCAGCGTTTGAGTGTAGGTTAGGTACTTGTCCCTTCCCCCACCACATCACTTCCCCCACCACACCACTTCCCCCACCAAGTTTTTACATCGCGCACTAACTAGCGTACACGCATTAGTTAGGGTCTGACTCTTACACTGTCAAGACCGTAGCTCCTTAACTGAAAACTTCAATTAATTTGTCTCAACACTATATGTGTATAAATATTACAGTCACTATGATCTAAACTAGTGCATGTTTCCATGTGTTGCTTCTTGTGCAGCAGACAACTGGCTAAGAGTGTTTCAACCTTGGCTATTCTACGATGGAACCGCTCATTGTCCGCTAAAAGCGTAGACATTCTATCTTCATCGTCGGAGAAGTAGAAGGTGGTGGCAAGCGGGCTACTGAAGGACACCTTACTCATATTCCTGTAAAACTGTGACATGTTCAGACGTTAACACAAACTATATAGGTAGATGTTCATCCGACAAGAGCTGGAAGTATAATGATGTACCGCTAGCGAATAGGATAGACACCTATCCCCACCACAACGTTACCTTGTCCTTCAAACAGTTGTTTTTCGCTACAGTTGCTATACCCTTGGTCGGATCTGAAGTCTGTTTGCACTAACTTGTTCGTCTGATCAATCCGCGTAGTTTGAGTACCCACTTGATATATTTTAAACCGCAAATAAAGAAGTTATGTAGGTTTGACCTCTAAAATAGCTGTTTTTTAGCTATTACTGCTATGCCCTTGGTCGGATCTGAATTTTGTTTGCACCACCTTGTTTGTCTGATCAATCCGCGTAATTTGAATACCCACTTGATATATTTTAATCCGTAAATAAAGAAGTTATTTAGGTTTGACCTCCAAAATAGTTGTTTTTAGCTATTACTGCTATACCCTTGGTCGGATCTGAATTCCGTTTGCACCAACTTGTTCGTCTGATCAATCCGCGTAATTTGAGTACCCACTTGATATACTTTAATCCGTAAAAAAAGAAGTTATGTAGGTTTGACCTCCAAAATAGTTGTTTTTAGCTATTACTGCTATACCCTTGGTCGGATTTGAATTCTGTTTGCACCAACCTGTTCGTCTGATCATTTCGCGTAATTTGAGTACCCACATGACATACTTTACACAAACTTTGCACCCCCCCCCCCCCAAATGGGTCATGTTCAAGGTCAACCCCAAGGTCAAGGACCTTAGGACTTAGAAATTTTCACAAAGTGGGCTGCACACAAACATGAGACTAACAGTCTCCTGCCTATGTACAGGCCAAGTCCCTAACTTGAAATGCTTAAGGTGGTCCTGAAAAGGACCGTTTGTGTGTGATAGGACAGTGGTCAGGGAACGGTGGAACGGCGGTCAGTTTGGAGGTCAGTGGTTTATTCTTTTACCACCCACTTTACAAGCCCCTTCTGCTTAATTAGAAGCATTTCCTTCTCTGTCTTAGGAGGCGGTGGAATACACCGCGGCATATCCACCTCGATGTATCTTTCACTGAAGTGGTGTTGAAGAAGACAGGTGTTCTCGTTTTTACATACAAATATGTAACCCGTCTCCAACTTCAGTTTTCTGAACTTCGTCTTCACGACCTCGAATGGCGTCACTACACTGTCGATCTTCATCCGCTTCAGCACCTCATCGGCAGTTAGAGGCGGAGTCAATGGTCGAGTCGTTGCAGAAGATGATGGTTGAGGCGTAGTTGAAGGTCGAGGCAATGGTCGAGTCGTGGCAGAAGTAGATGGTTGAGGCGTAGTTGAAGGTCGAGTCTCAGGCTGTTGTTTAAAATATAGTGGGTGGTTCCGGAAATTCTTTTTGATACAAGACTTAAAAGAAGTTGGTCTTTTAAACCCGCTTCGTTTCTCTGAAGTCTTCTTCAAACTGTCCTTCACACGTTGCAGTTTCTCGATTGTCAGAGGAGAAGTCATAGCGATGTAGGTGGTTACAGTTCGCAAGGCAAAGCTGGAATGAGCTGACAGCCGGAGTAAAGCGGGTCATAAGTGAAACCATGTCCTATCCATATATGGGTAGAAAGTTGGGGACTGGTTTGACCTAGACCGGTTAACATCCGGGACCCCCTCCGCCAAGGTCAAGCCAAGGTCACGTCAAGGTCAAGTCAAGGTCAAGTCAAGGTCACTCCAAGGTCAAGCCAAGGTCACGCCAAGGTCAACTCAAGGTCAACTCAAGGTCAAGCCAAGGTCACGCCAAGGTCAACTCAAGGTCAAGCCAAGGTCACGTCAAGGTCAAGCCAAGGTCACGCCAAGGTCAACTCAAGGTCAACTCAAGGTCAACTCAAGGTCAACTCAAGGTCAAGCCAAGGTCACGCCAAGGTCACGCCAAGGTCAACTCAAGGTCAAGCCAAGGTCACGTCAAGGTCAAGCCAAGGTCACGCCAAGGTCACGCCAAGGTCAACTCAAGGTCAAGTCAAGGTCAAGTCAAAGTTGACCCCCTTGTGACGACACAGGCGTGGTTGCCCCCCACCACTGTCTGCCGCCTTTATAAGCGGGAGCAGCCCGCAGTCTCTTCGCAGTAGCTTGCCGCCCGTTGTTTGGATATACGTCCCAGTGGGTTGCACTCTGCTGCAGCGTAGGTCTGTTAAGTGTGCGTTGGGCCCGACGCACAATTAAGAGATCCGCGCCCTTGCATGTTTAGTTAGTTTGTTAAGCATGTTAGATAACGCTTGTAGTTTGCTGCTAGGTAATGTAGTTAGTCTAATATATGTTAGTGTTTGGTATCTGTTTGAAGTGTCTTATTTACTAATGAAATATGTACTCCCGGCCCTACAGGTCCCTCAACAACCTTGGTCAAAACTTGGGTTCGCAGCAGCCTGACGCCGGGTGTTTGGATCTAAGTCCCACCGGGTTTCAGTGATACTGTTGACCTTTGCAAAACCGACCTCGGCTGTTCTTGTAAAAGTAACGTTAACTGATTAATTTGTTTCTTTTACATAGTTGCTGGTAAAGTCTTTATTTTCAAAGTAATGTATCTTGTTTCTCATCCTTTTCCTAACCCCCTGACAATAAGGTTCGGCCCTGAAAACCGGCCTTGTCAATAAGATCAATACGGCCATGCAAACCGGTTGACACCACCTATCTCACCCATGAGAAACGTTTGTGAAATATAAAATCAGTCTCTTGTTTAAAATCAGTCTCTTGTTTAAAATCAGTCTCTTGTTTAAAATCAGTCTCTTGTTTGTTGTCTTTTGTCCCCTTCCCCAATACAGAGCGGGGAATAGAGCAGTATGTTATGCTCTATTCCCCGCTTTGGCATTATGTCAGATGACCTTGACCTACTGACGGGACTTAGAAAAACTTTCGTTTGATCAAATATTGGAAGAAATATACTTTTAAAATAACCTTTCTCAATCACCTTCACTCCCACCACTTACATCTCCCCACCATTTACATCTCCCACCACTTACATTGGGTATAAAAGAGGTTCCCCATCACTGGTAAAACATTCTGCTGTTTGTGTTTAACCATGGCGCATATCAGGAAGCAGACCAAGCCTAAGAAGATGGTCGTAGCAAAACCAGCTCTTGTGTCACCTACTACCTCTTCTACTGCTTCTTCATCATCTACACCAACTACTTCTGCACCGTCTCTACTCCGCCAGGTTTTATCTTCGCCAGCTTCTTCATCGCCTGCTTCTTCATCGCCTGCTTCTTCATCGCCTGCTTCTTCATCATCCGGTCCTGCGTCCATACTCCGCCAGGCATTACTGATGTCCTTGATAATCCCGGAAGAGTCGCAACCAAGGTCTCCATCTTCTCCACCACCAAGACCCAAGTCACCAACACAATCATCTTTATCTTCCCCATCACCAAGGTCAAGGACAAGGTCTTCTTCGTCATCTTCTTCTTCGTCATCTTCGAGCTCGAGGTCCTCTTCTTCTTCATCTTCGAGCTCGGGATCATCATCACCGAGTTCAAGATCTTCAACACCCACTATACCGCAGATCATTTCTCCAATCATCACTCCACCTTCCACAAGTTTTCGTCCGTCAGTAATCTGCATAAATGATCAAACTCCTTCTGAGAAATTTAATGAATTAAAATCCTTGAGAAGGAAGTGCTTACTTCCTGCACAACAATGTAAATACAGTTTTAAAAAAGGTGCAAGGAAAGGGGAACGTTGTGCTAAATCTTGTGTCTTAGATGAAGAATTATGCAGTTTTCATTTAAGACAAAAACACAAGGGTACCGTTTCTCTTTCCACACCACATCCAACAGTGAAACCAGCCAAAACTCGGATTAATAGGCTTTGTAAAAACAAACAATACTTCTTTGTCAAAATAATGGGTTTCTTAAAGGTCATGTTAAAATGTGGAGACCAACTCTACATTTTAAGATTACCTAAAGCCATGCGTCATCCCTACAAACCCACGAAAAAGCACTATCTAATCAGAGACAATTCAGGAACCACTGTGTGGAAAAAATTGTAATAACCTTTTTCCAAATTAAATCAAGTCTTTCTTTTTCCAAATTAAAAAAAAAAAAAGTGTGGACAACCTATTTACATTTTGTAGCATATGCTGCAGAGTGTAAATAGGTTGTCCACACTTTTTTTTTACAATGTTACAACGACCTTGACCTAGAAAACGGACTTAGAAACATTTCGCTCTGTTTAAATTCCTTTTCAAACCAAAACATTGACCTGTTCACCAACCTTTTAGGTGGGGGTAAGCGGGTATATAAGCGTGGCATCGTAGAACATATTCATTAGTCAGCTATGGAGACTCCAGCAGGTTCATCCAACTCATCAGCTACTGATATGGAAGTAATCTGGAAACGTAGAGCGAAACAAAATAGTGCACGTTCGCGAAGAAACGAAAATAAAGTAAGAGAAGGATTCAAAAGATTACAAGTCGCTGTACCATTTGCTAATCCTAGTGATTCTAGGATTTCAAAAATTCGACAGGCAGTACAATATATTAAGTTCCTTCAAACACAGCTTCAAGAACCTTGTATAAAAGCTGAACTGCCTGAGGAACCGCTGCCCCCCTCAATCTTACAAAAAGAATTAGGGAACGTTTTTGTCAAACCTCCGACCCTTAAAAAAGAAGATGACTAAACAATGAGAGGGGTTAAACAAAAAAACAAAAAAAAAAAAAAACAAAAAAAAAAACAAAGCGGGGAATAGATCAGTTTGTGGTCAAAGTGAGAATCACTTACTGCTCTATTCCCCGTTTTGGCAATATGTTCAGACGACCTTGACCCACTAAAAAGACTTAGAATATTCGTGTATAGTAGTGACTTACACTCCGTGTGGTAAAATAATGGAAGATATATTTATTTCTTAACACGATATACCCCTTCCCTAACCCTTGTACTCCCACCACTAACCCCCACCATTTAAACGTAGTATAAAAGGGGTTCCCTATCACTGGTAAAATCATTCTGCTGAAAATGAGTATACCCGCTCTCCCTATCGCTGCAGCAACACTAGTAGTAAGCAGAAAGGTTGAAAATCACGATCAGTTAATTGTCTTAAGAAGATTACTGCACAAGTTTCTCGATTGGGAGGTTGGTTGTGATTTGTATATGTGGAAGCCTACGGCTCCAGTGTATAATAGTGAACAGGAAGCATGGAAAACAAGCTATAAAAACAATGTAAAGTTACTTAAAATGATTGGTATAATGGAAAGGTTACTCCGGCAGAAATGGATCATCAATCCAACATTTTATATTAAACCAAACCATTGTTGAATCAATAAAAAGGAGAGAGATTAAAAACAGAGCGGGGAATAGATCAGTTTGAGGTCTAAGTGAGAACCACTTACTGCTCTATTCCCCGTTCTGGTGGTATGTTCAGACGACCTTGACCCACTTACAAGACTTGTCATTCTGCGACATCGTTGTTTGATATAAAATGTACTTCCTACAATAATATCCTTGACATTTACCCCCACCACGTAAACATGGTATTTAAGCGACCGCATGGGAATATCCCAGTAGTTAGCTATGGATTCCCAAGCAAGCACATCCAAAGAGTATAAAGATGAACTATCAGAGTTTTTGAAGTTCAACAATTGCTTGCGGAACCGAAGAGCCGAAAACACATTAAGAACAAAAACATATAAGCTGACAATGCAAAAAGCCTACCGGAGATTATCAAGTAAAGTCCCGGGCGTTAAATCTACTACTAAAACAAAGGACATGATATATCGGGCAATAGAATACATAAAACATCTGCAGGAAATAGTTGCAGAAGTTCCTTCTGAAGAACCGGTCTCTCTTGAACCGATAGAATGCGTGTTCCTGGTGGAAGATAGGTTGGCGAAACATCATTTTCTTGAGGAAGAACCGTCAGCCTACAAACAAATCTTCCTCATGGATGAAGACCAGGATGAATAACTGGGTTAACAAAATTAAAGACGTCTGGAATACAAAGCGGGGAATAGATCAGTTTGTGGTCCAAGTGAGAATCACTTACTGCTCTATTCCCCGTTTTGGTAACATGATCAAACGACCTTGACCCACTTCAGGACTTGGAAACAACTTTGTTTAGTACTAAATATATATTTAACAACAATATCCCCTCCCCAACGCCCCCCCCTCTAAATATTGTGGTATAAAAGGCGAGTTTGTATCAATGGTTGAATCAGTCTAGTCATGGCACCAAGAGACATCATCTTTCCTCATCCACGAGAGGTAATTCTAATGTTAAAAAACATTATGTTAGAAGATGAAGATGAAAATGAAGATGCGGTGTTGGAAGATGAAGAAGTTGATTCCGTAGAGATGGAAGCCGTGAGTTGGATGGAACAATTGGAGAGTGATGAGGATATCTCTAGTGTAGCGGATGACGTGGAGGAAAACTCGAATTCGGACGATGCGGAGTGTTACCAACAGTCACTCTGTTTGGAACACATGGAGGCAACTCCGAGTGGTAGTAGGACCCTTTTTGAGGGTACCTACGTCACTAGCTTTCTCCCCCGTCGCTTATTTCCGTTTGATGAGTCGGATGTGTCAGATGAGTCTGATTAGTTTTCTTCGTTAACCTTCCAACTACAAATACAGAGCGGGGAATAGATCAGTTTGTAGTCAAAGTGAGAACTAATTACTGCTCTATTCCCCGTTCTGGAAATATCTTCAGATGACCTTGACCTATATCTGGACTTGGAAACAACTTCTTTTGATACAATAATTATTACTAAATCAAACATATGCTCCAAGAGGGGGGTACTCTAATGGTGGGGGTAAGCAGGTATTTAACCATGCACTTTGGAATACACGTATTAGTCAGCTATGGATTCGCAAGCAAGCACATCCAACTCCAGATCTGGCTACAGTCAGAGAAACGCTGAACACTCAAAGAAATGGAGAGTGAATATTAACTCTGGATATGAGAGATTACAAAGTGTAATCCCATTCGCCAATCCTCGAGATGCAAAAATAACCGTTTTGTATAAGGCCATGGAATATATCAAAAGTTTACAGTTAAAACTCCAAGAACCGCTGTCAGCTCCCTCAATCGACCAAAAACTGTTGGAATCATGTCCTCTGACTGAATATGAAAAACTCCAAGAACCGCTGTCAGCTCCCTCAATCGATCAAAAACTGTTGGAATCATGTCCTTTGACTGAAGATGACTTGGCGGTTCAACATTTCTTTGCTGAAGAACCCTCATACAAACAACTTTTTGAAGATCAGGATAATTAAAAGAAAACTTAAAGATCTGTTAAATAATACAAAGCGGGGAATAGATCAGTTTGTGGTCCAAGTGAGAATCACTTACTGCTCTATTCCCCGTTTTGGCAACATGTTCAAACGACCTTGACCCACTTTGGGGACTTTAAAACATCTTGGTTTGATGCAAAATGTACTTCCTGCGTAAAATTTGGTATTTCTTCACTAACACATATACTCCGGCATGTATACCCCCCATCACTGTTCTTATTCGGGTATAAATAGAGGCGCATTTTGGAGTGTTATTAGTTGCTGGTTAGCCTTTGAGGAAGACACAGTTATAATATGTATCGGTGCGATATTTGTAAAGCCTCATTTAGAGATGATTGGCTTTTAGCCATTCATAAAGAACTAAAACATAATTCCAACACAAATACAAAAGAAGAACAAAATGAACAAGAATTAGATTCAATCGATCATCAATTAGCACAACATCAATTTGCAAACCTAAATCAAAAAGAACAAAATGAAGTTTTAAGACCGAGTGTCATTCATTATGCACAATCAACGTCATCAACATCGACTTCTACGCCTGCTATGTCTACACTTCACCGTCCTTCAATATCAACAGCTGCTATGTCTACACTTCACCGACCCTCAACATCAGCAGCAGTAGATGTGGAACTACACGCTCAAGCACTACCTGGTAAGGTAGTAACACATTTTAAAATTGACAACGTAAAATTACAACTTGAAAACTTTTTACATAACGCCAAAGAATTAGTAACCAAAACACTAAAGAATGAACAAAAAAGATTGAATTTTATCAAATTTGGACTGTTGCTAGATGCCATATTTACTAACATTCAAAACGAAACATCGCCAAGAGGTTTTATGACAAAAAACCGAACCATCATAGCTGCGTCAGATATTGAAAAGATCGTAACAGAATGTTTTGAGGAACTTTTGACGAAAATACAAGAGCATGAAGGAAGAGGATCTGGATGGACTTTATTAAGTATAACAAGTCTGGATGTTAGAGTTCATAAACACGGTTACGGAATGAGAGGAAGTAGTTACATTCCTCTTCCGAAAAAAGTAAGTGATACCAAATCCTGTATTAATGTGCAAAATGAAGATAATGAATGTTTTAAATATGCTATGTTGGCCAAATATGTAAAACATCATGTGTGTAGACCTAATAGAGAATATGAAGAAGTTCAACATAAGTATAATTTCCAAGGAATGACTTACCCTGTTGCAATTACTGATATATCTAAATTTGAAAAGCAAAATCCGTCAGCTTCAGTCAACATATTTGGTTTGGATTCATCAAATAATGTGTATCCCTTGCGCATAACATCGAAAGAGCGCAACAATCATACTGACTTGTTATTAATCAATAAAGGAGAGATATCACATTACGTGTATATAAAATATTTTGAAGGGCTCGTATGTAAACAGTTAACAAAACATAAAAGTAAAATCACAACATGTAAGAGATGCTTTTGCCACGTGAGCAAACCATTAAGAAGAGGAGGTACAGAATGGTTAGTAGAACATCAAAGGTTATGTAGTGGAAACTATGAGGTAAGAATTAAATTGCCACATCCCAGCAGAGCGCAGATAAAATTTGATAAAGTAAATCACCAATACCCTGTTCCATTTGTTGTGTACGCGGATTTCGAAGCATCCTTACTTCCAATTGAACAACAAGAAGAGGATATCACAAAAAGAAGCAAATATCAAAAACATGCACCAAACAGTTATTGTATACTAACAAAATCCACGTTGTCTGAAGAACATCTTCAAGAATATGGACTATCATCTGCTCCGAAGATATATCGTGGTGAACAAGCAGCGAAACACTTTGTAGATGAGTTGTATTACATTGCCTCCAAGGTGGAAGAAATCTACAAAATTAAAATACCGATGCAGCCTATGGATGAACACCAACTTCAACATCACAATTTGGCAACAACATGTTATCTGTGTAATAACCTATTTACACCAGATAACGTTAAAGTGCGTGATCACGACCATCTTACAGGAGCCTACAGAGGTGCAGCCTGTAACGCTTGCAACTTAAATTACAAAGTACCATCTTTTGTACCCGTTGTTCTACATAACCTTAGTGGATATGACTCTCATTTCATCATCCCGGAGTTAGGAAGAGATGATGGAGCAATAGATGTTTTGGCAACAACAATGGAAAAATTTATAAGCTTCTCTAAAAAGGTTGGCAAAATAAAACTTAGGTTTATTGATTCGTTTAGATTTATGCCTTCTAGCCTAATGAAATTAACTGAGAATTTAAAAAGAGAAGATCTGATAGAAACAAGCAAAATTGTAGCCAGTAGTAAAATGGATCTGGTTCTTAGAAAAGGAGTCTTCCCCTACGATTACATCGATGGACTGCATAGATTTAATGAAACATCACTTCCTCCACCAGAACAATTTAACAACAAACTCAATGAATCGGAAATTTCACTTGAAGACTATCAACATGCATGTCGAGTATGGAACGAGTTGGATATGAAGACTTTGGGAGAATACTCAGACTTTTATGTAAAACTTGACGTGACTCTTCTCTGCGATGTTATGGAAGAATTCCGAAGAACCTGTTTTGCAGCATACGGTTTGGACCCTCTACATTCGTATACATCTCCAGGACTAGCTTGGCAAGCAATGCTAAAAGAAACAAAATGTAAACTCCAGCTGTTAACAGATATAGATATGGTTTTAATGGTTGAGTCGGGTGTTAGAGGTGGATTAACTCAAAGCGTGACGAGACATGTTAAAGCCAACAACAAATATCTACCTGACCATGATCAAGAGAAACCTTCAACGTACTTGGGATATTTCGACGCAAATAATCTGTATGGATGGGCCATGTCGAACCCACTTCCATTTGACAACTTTAAATGGGTTGATCCCGACTGTATTGGCGATATTTCACAAATTCCAAAACATGGAGATACCGGATATATTTTGGATTGTGACTTTGAATATCCAGAACATTTACACGATCTTCATTATGACCTTCCACTCCTTGCAAGAACAGAAATTTCACCAACTGGAAAACACCCCAAATTAATGATGACCCTTAACAATAAACAACGATACGTAGCTCATTATTGGGTTGTTCAACAAGCTATCGAATTAGGTTTACGTCTTACTAAAATTAATAGAGCTGTGGAATTTTCCCAATCGTGCTGGTTGAAACCGTACATAGACTCGAATACTACCAGAAGAGCAGCTGCTACATCAGCCTTTCAAAAAGACTTTTTTAAATTAATGAACAATGCGATATTCGGTAAAACGTTAGAAAACAAAAGAAGACATAAAAACGTTAAACTTGTTACAGATCCGAACAAACTACAGAAACTCGTACAACAGCCGAACTTTAATACATCTATAATTATTAATGAAAATCTTGTAGCTGTATCGATGAAGAAAACAAGTGTGAAGATGGATCGTCCTTTGTATATAGGAATGTCAATCCTGGATATCTCCAAGACTCATATGTACGATTTTCATTACAAAAAGATGGTCACCTTTTATGGACGGGAAAACATCGGCATCTCCTACATGGATACAGACGCTTTTATATATTGGATAATTACTAACGATATGTATGAAGATCTTCGGACATTTGATTACAAAAACGACTTTGACTTTTCCGACTATCCAAAAGATCATCCAAACTACGACAATGACAGAAACAAAAAAGTGCTTGGCAAATTTAAAGATGAAGCCAATGGTGTTATACTTCAAGAAATTGTTGCACTAATGTCAAAATTATATTCTTTACAACTAAATGAAAACCAAGTCATTAAGAAAGCTAAAGGAGTAAAAAGTTTGTATTTAAAGAAGAATGTGCATTTTAATCACTATAAGAAATGTTTATTTGAAGATCAAGATATAACAGCAAAATTCAACACAATCAGAAGTTTCAACCATAAGCTGTACAGCGTGACGGAAGTAAAAAAAGCTCTCTCTTCAAATGATGATAAACGACACATCCTTGCAGACAACATCCACACTCTACCATTCGGCCACTATTCCCTCAACCCTATTGACGAGTAACCCTTTCATCGTCCTACATCCCTTTTCCTTTTCCTTTCCGTATAAAAGGGGGAACACAGCAGTATTTGCTGTGTTCCCCCTTTTATACATTAGTTTAGAATGACCTTGACCTATATAAGCAGATTTATACAAAAGAATATTTAATACCATATCAGCTGTCTTCGTGAAACCATCATGTCAGACCTGAAGGAGAAGATTATTAATGAACTACACAAACCTGCAAGAATAAGGTTTCCAAGAAGAAATACTGTTATAAAAGGGATAAATGATCTATATCAAGCGGATTTAATTGAAATGCGACCGCATAGCAGAATAAACAAAGGATTTAAATATATACTCACAATTATTAATTGTTTTACAAAAGTTGCAGACGCTTTGCCTCTAAAGGACAAGACTGGTAAAAGCGTAACAGAAGCCATGGAAATAGCCATAAAAAGAGATAAAAACAAAATTAAACATTTACAAACTGATGATGGAACAGAATACTTTAATACAAACTTTGCACAGTTAATGAATAAATATAAAATAAATCATTATTCTACAAATTCAGAGAAAAAAGCAGCTATTGTAGAAAGATTCAATAGAACCTTAAAAGGAGCACTGTATAAACAATTTTCAAAAAGAGGTTCTTACCTATGGTATGATGTTTTACCACAATTAATAAATGATTATAACAACAGGTTTCATAGAACTATTGGTATGAAACCTAACAAAGTAAATAGAAGAAATGCAAAGGATGTATTAAAACGCATAAAGAAAAATACAAAGCCTAAAGTAGAAAAAATGCAGCCAAGAAAATTTAATGTAAGTGATAAAGTACGGATTAGTAAATATAAGGGAGTGTTTACCAAGAAATACCTTCCCAATTGGACGAATGAAGTTTTTACAGTGTATAAAGTGCAACCGACTGTACCTGAAACGTATATCTTAAAAGATAACAAAGGAGATTTGTTGCAAGGTGCATTTTATGGACATGAAATGTTAAAGTCAACAGTAGGTGATGTATATCTTGTTGAAAAAGTGTTACAAAGAAAAAAGGACGCAGTTAAAGTGCGGTGGTTAGGGTTTAACAAAACTGAGGATTCATGGATACCTATAAAGGACTTGGTGTAATGCAAGCAGCTCATTTCATCGTTAACCTTTGAGCAGGATGGAGATTATTCACCATAAAGATCGATTCAATATTAATAACATAGATGATTTAACTGTGGATAACGTTAAAATCAACAATGGTAAACACGGTAGTTTACTTCCAAACACTGTTCGATGTATAGTAAGTGGCCCCTCAAACTGTGGAAAGACCAATGTCGTCTTTAATTTGATCACTAATCCACAGGGATTAAGGTTTAATAACCTATATATTTTTTCAAAGTCTCTACATCAACCAAAGTATAAATTGCTGGATAAAATCCTATCTGATGTGTCTGATGTTAATTTTTACAAATTTAACGCTAGTGATAGCATTATGCAACCAAACGAAGCGAAACCGTATTCTGTATTTATATTTGACGATGTATCTTGTGAAAATCAGGATACTATTAGAAACTACTTTGCCATGGGAAGACATAATAACATAGACAGCATATATATAGGACAAACTTATAGCAAAATCCCAAAACAACTTATCAGAGATAATGCAAATATTCTAATTGTATTCAAACAAGATGATACTAACCTAAAACATATATATAACGATCATGTGAATGCGGATATGTCATTTGAAAAGTTTAAAGAGCTTTGCGGAAAAGCATGGGCGGAAAAGTATGGATTTTTGGTTATTATGAAAGATCATGCTATAAAAGATGGTCGTTATAGAATAGGTTTTGATAAATTCGTTTTAATACACTGATTAGCGGTATTACTGTACAAGTCGTCAAGGTGTGAAGATGGTTAACCAGGAAAAGCTATTAAAGGAAATAAAATCACTTAGTGATTCTATTAGACAAAAAAACCTAGCTTTAAAATCAGGTATAAATGAAAGAGAGCAATTTTTAGAAACAACATTCAAACCTGTTACTGAACCTTTAAAGCGATTAGCACAAAATATGGAAAAACCTTCAATTCGCTTCGAAGGAGACAAAATGCTACCAATTTCCAAATATGAAGAAGAATTTCCCAATGATGAAAGTTTTGGCCAGTTACAAACATCTGAAGATAGCGACGAGTATGAAGAAAGCGGAGATATAGAGGATTTAAAGGAAAAGGACATCGCAGAAGATACAAGTACAGAAGATACAAGTGTAGAAGATACAAGAGCAGAAGAAGAGGATATTAACCCATCCAACTTAAGCAAATTAGGCACGGATATTATGTTTAAAGGAACACTTGGAAGAACATATACGTTAAAAATGTTACACGCCGCACATGCTAATCGAAATTATCATACCTATGGAGCTAGAATAGAGGATAAAGGATTAATGATTGGAGATAGCAAGTTAGATATAAACGAAAATGATGATATAGTTATTGGAGATAAGAAATATAAAGGTACAAAAGGTTTGTTTGAACTTATCTTTAAAAATAATCCTGGTAAATATACTAAAAGGGATTTACAATTGTTTAAACATATATTAGAGTATACAAATGCACATAGAAAAAAGTATTCCAAAGACCTAGCTATTCATAGAAATCGGTCAATAAAATATACAAGTATTATATCTAGTCTTTTCCCCTCAAAATCAAAAAAAGCTCAAATTAAAAGAAGAGCTTTATCTTCTGCTGAATTAAATGTTTTGCATAAAAAGAGAAAAACAACTGACCCTACCACATCTGGAAGGGGATTATTGAAAAACTTGTATAAAACTAATATAATATATTACAACGATATAAATAAGTTAGTTGATCGAATGAGGTTATTACATGAAGCTATGGAAGCCGGGCACACTGGTTTAGAAAACGAATGGGTAGCTTTGGTTGATGAACTGCGAAAACAAGGAATAATTGTTCAGTAGACGTACATATATAATAAGAACCTAAACGATAGCGATTCAGTTACATCATGAGTGTGGACAAGTTTGGACGGTATTCCGAGTTTGGATTAAAATCTGAATATAGTGAAAAAAGAACTGGGTTTCCGTTAACACCTGATGGCAACTATAATTTTGAAGGAAAAGTAATTCAAAATGTTGGTGATCCGCTTTTGTCTTCTGATGCGGTTACGGTAAAATACATGGATAAAAGAACCCCAACTGTACACGAAGATCATTGGGGGTTTTCCGGTAAAAGGTTAAGCAATATACAACATCCCGTTTATGATGGGGAAGCAGTAAATTTCGCTACTCTAAAATTGTTAACGATTTACAAAAGGAATGAAACTGACACAAGCTATGATGTAAAAAAATTAAAATTATCAAATGTAGGTGATTGTGAGCAGGATGGAGACGCTGTAAATAAGAAAATGTTTGATATTGTACACAAGAAATGGACTACGGAATATGAAAAACATTTGGAAAGGTTTGGTGCAGCTCTATTCCATTATATCCATCGGGCTTCAGGAAGAGATGCAGCTTCAGATGTTGACAGTCACAATTATTTAGACTGGAAAAATATACACAATCCAGAGAAACTTAATCAACGAGATAAACCGTCTGAGCCTTCTAAAGTCAAGACATTAGGAAAGGGGGATAAAGTGAATGTGATTAATGAACCAACAGAAAACAATGAAGATTACATAAGAGAAAAAAGAATTTAAAATACACCCCTGATAAGGGATAAAGCATCAGTTATATTCGAGAGACGATACAGAGAGGATGATGGAATCCAATATTACTGCGTGGAGTTTAATATCTCAAGAGCCGAGATTTCCCCAAGGAGTGTTGACAGATGGTTTTGTTCAACGGTTTGATAGATATATGGATTGGGAACAACTTTCCATACATTACCTCTTCACAATGACTATGTTAAGAATTTATTTTCACAGAGTTAACTGGATCCATATTTTACAAAGACAACAGTTTTCAGAAGACTTCCTCGTAGAGATGACATCAAATTTTAATAACTGTTGGGAAGTAATAAGTAAATATCAAAATCTCTCTGAGAAGTACATTGACAATTTTAAAGATAAACTAGACTGGGATGTGTTATTCAATTACCAACGATTTAGTGGCAAGTTTCTAAGGAAACATGACAACTATTTAAAGTTTATTCATTTTACCGAAGACAACAATACCATCACCAGCGGAGAAACATCTGGAACATCTTCAATCACACCTTATTTCAATTTTTACTACTTCTATTTAATATGTCTACATTTAATTAATAAATCCATTTCTATATAATAAATGGATTTTAAACAGTATATAATACAAGAAACCAAAACTGATATTACATTCATTGTAAAACATTTATAGAGTGCACCTACTGATTGTAGGTTTTGCTATAAATAGTCATGTCGAGGGTTAAACGCATCAGTCATAATCGAGAGAGATTACAGAGAGGAAGGGGAATAGCATCAACAGCATTTTCTCTATTAAGTAAACCGGTTGGAGCTATAGTTAACAAGGCGATTGATTTATTACCTGTGGAATTACATTTACCTGGAGGATATCAATATTGTGGTCCTGGAACCAAATTAGAGAAACGTCTTGCTAGAGGAGATCCTGGAATAAATAAGCTCGATCAGGCTTGTAAACAGCACGATATAGCTTATTCCAAATTTGGTGATACTAAAAATAGATCAATAGCAGATAGAGCACTTGCTGAGAAAGCTTGGCAAAGAGTAAAATCTAGTGACGCAAGTATTGGTGAAAAAGCAGCGTCTTTAGCAGTAACAGCAGCAATGAAAGCAAAAACTACGTTTGGAGGAGGAAAGAGAAGAAGGCGTGGGAAAAAACCCGCTAAGAAACAAGGAGGTAATATCAGAAGAAAACGTCGATCTACCAGTGGTAAAGCTAAAAATAAACCAACAATATGGTCAATGATAAAAAAGGGAGGAGGATTATACCTAAGACCGTATCGTGTGTATTAAATAAGAAAGAGCAATTAATAATTAAAAACAAAGAATTAACCAATGAAGAACTGATTACATATGCTTCTTGTTTGAAAATCCCATTTTTTAGAGGAGTATTTATGAAAGATGAATTACCGGTTAAAATGTGGAAAAATGAGACTGGTATTGTAAATTTGGATAATAGTGAAGGATTAGGCACTCATTGGGTGTGTTACAAGAAACTTGGTAAAACCATTTATTATTTCGACAGTTTTGGAGACCTTCCACCACCGAAAGAACTTCAACGATACTTTCGTGCGGCAAAAAATGTTTTTTACAATCATACAAGAAAACAACCTGATGATACATCCATTTGCGGTCATTTATGTTTAGACTTTTTAGCTAAAAGTGTTAGTCAACTTTAAGATGTCCTCGTATACAGTGTCATTAACCGGTAACTCATGTACTTTGCGCAGTATTCTGTTTCCAGCGCTACGTTTGCAAAAAGGAAGACTATGGGAAGCCGCATTATTGGATTTAACAACATATAACTCTATTCCAAACGTTAGTGAAGGAATTAATAACAAAATACATTATTACAAGACAAAAGATGATAAAGGAAAGTATTCAGCTTTGGAAGAATTCAGTTTACCAACAGGAGCTTATGAAATTGATAATATAAATGAAGTTATACAAAAACATATGGGAAAAGAAAATATAACGATAAAAGGCAATAACAATACAATGAAAGCCGAAATTACTTCTAAGTATTATATTGATTTTAGTCAAGAACATTCAATTGGTAGTTTATTGGGGTTTTCTAAGGAAACAAAAGTATTAGAACCTAATAAAACTCATTCTGGGAATAAAACTGTGACGATCATCAAAGTTAATAGCATAGACATTACATGTAACATTATACAAGGATCCTACAGAGATGGAGAAAATCGTCATATATTACACACATTCTACCCATCAGTTGCACCGGGTTTCAAGATAGTAGAAAAGCCTCAAAACCTTGTGTACCTACCGTTAAACACCAGTTTCATTTCAGACATCGTGCTGAACATAGTGGATCAAGACGGAAACCTTATTGACTTTAGAGGAGAAGCTATTACTGTAAGAATACATATAAAATCATCCGCTTAGACAATGGGGTTATCATTTAAAAAGAGAGAGCCTACCAGCAAAGAGGTCAGTAGCTTATCAGCTGTAGAAGGATTAACAAGTGACAACATTCGTTTTCTAGAAGAAATTGGATTAAAGGTCATTAACAATGGATATACTGGATATAGCGCAGGGTCCAACATTCGACGAGACCTTATGGGAAAAGGAATATCACACGCACAACCCTTACGCTTCGTCCAAATTAAACAATAACGATGAAATTAGGATTCCTATACAACAACAAGACATTTATACTCTTCCATGCGAAAGTTATTTATATATTGAAGGAAAAGTAACAAAAAATGATGGTACTGCTGGAACCACTGTTCCGTTCATAAATAATCCTATGGCATTTTTGTTTGACGAGATTAGATATGAAATTTCAGGAGTTACAGTCGATTCAACAAAAAAGGTTGGAATTTCCAGTACATTGAAAGGATTAGCGTCTTTAACACCAAATGAGAAGAATCTGTTAGCTGTTGCAGGATGGGTTGCACCAGACAAAAGTACAATCGCTCCTGACTCTTCGGGAAACTTTGATTTCTACGTACCTTTAAGATTACTCCTAGGATTTGCTGAAGACTACAGAAGAATAATAATAAATGTAAAACAAGAACTAGTTTTATTAAGATCATCAAACGATAAAGATATTATTAAAGCAGCTACTGGAACAACTGATGCCAATTTAGACTGGAAACTAACATTAGACAAGATTGTTTGGAGAGTACCACATGTGCGACTAAATGATGAACACAGGATTACATTATTAAGAAAGTTAAAATCAGATCGAGACATTGTAATGCCATTCAGAAGCTGGGAGTTTCATGAATACCCCGTTTTACCTACAACACAACGACATACATGGACTGTAAAAACTTCTACTCATTTGGAAAAAGCGAGATATGTAATATTTGGATTACAAACGAAGAAGAAAAGTATAATAACTGAAAATGCTGGTGAATTTGACCATTGTAAATTAACAAACTGTAAAGTGTTCCTGAATTCACAATTCTTTCCCTACGACAACTTTAATATTTCTTTTGATAAGAAAAGATACAGTGTTTTATACGACATGTACGCTAGGTTCCAAAATTCATATTACGGCAAAACAAATACACCTCTACTATCTCCCGTTCAGTTTGAATCGAAAGCTCCGATTGTTGTAATTGATTGTTCCAAACAAAATGAATCTGTAAAATCGTCTAGTGTTGATATAAAAATAGAAATGGAATTTCAAGAAAACGTACCTGCAAATACATCTGCGTATTGTTTAATTTTGCACGATAAAATTGTTACATACACACCGTTGACCGGTATTGTAAAGACAGTATTGTAAAACGTTGTACCACCACCGGCACCGCCACTGTCGCTAACCTATAAATAGCGGAGCAGCAATGCAGGTCTTCAGTTGATCGTCTATCGGCGCATGGGTAACATCTTCTACAAAATGAGTTCTCCATCTGTTGTACAAGGTGATGCAGAGGTAGCACCGTTATTGGAACGTGATAATACTAGTGAAGCAGAAATCATCAAGGAAATAACTGCATTTTTAAAGTTTGGTAAAAGAGATAGAGAGGAGGAAATTAATGCAGACCCATCAAAGGTAGTACCAAAGAGGAAGAAGAAAGTTGAAGAAAATATTCCTCCTCACATTTTAACTGAAGTTTTTCTGCGAATCTTTTACCCCATCTCAGCATGCATCAGTAAAAGTGTATCAGTTGGATTGATGAAATCATTGGATTATTCCCCTACAGTAATACTACACCATGGAACAAAAAAGGTTTTATTTTCGCAAAATGCTTGGGAGTCATTTTTTAAACATGTACATTTAATAGAATGTTATTTAACTAACAGTTTGTGTGGAAGGAAAACACATATTCGACTTTTGGATTGTGACAATGAAATCGATATTGTTAAACATCGCGGACAACTACAAGTGCGAATTAGAGACTTGACTCAACATGAAAATAAGATTCTACTGTCACGTGAAGAATTCTACGTTTTAAACTACGCAACAGAACCTATTACAAGGTACATGAGACAGTTGGTATTTGCAAGCGCTATTATTAAAGAATATTTGGTCGATACTTTGGAAAAACAACCTGATAGCACCATCGTGTACGGACCTGTGGATACATCTATTTTTAATAGAATACCTCATGAAGTTTGCATGTGGAGAAAGTTAAAGGATTTTGAACCACTTGTAGAAATCGCTACAGAAGCTACAGAAGAAACAACACAGGAAGAAGAAGAAACGGAGAAACAAGAAGAAGAAAACGAAACACAAGAAGAAGAAGTTAAAAAAGACTAAAGTTTGACTTAGTAAAGAAGAACACACGTGGGGTAGGCCTATTGGGGACGGTGCCCACGTTAAATATACACCAACGCGCCTGCAACTGTACGGCCTGGTATTTAACCTACCGTGGTGTGGAAAACAGTTTAGTTGATCGCTAGGTGCCATGATGAGCGGAGGGGATGAAGAAGTGAGTGTAAAGCCTTGTGTAATAGAATTTCAAGCATTTCGAAATAATGACGATAGGTTTATTATCAAGGAATTAGTAATTTTAGACTTGCTTACATTTGTAGCCTACCCATTCACGTTTGAAGCTCCTTTTTCTTTTAACAAACTTAACACCAAAGCGAAAAGTACAAACAAATGGATAACAAACTACTTTCATCACATACATTGGTATGAAGGATTTATAAGCTACAGTAATCTGCACAGTATTATGTTTAACTTTTGCAAACAATATTCACATATATACACAAGAGGATTAGAAAAAAAGAACTGGATACAAAAGTACACGCACGGTAATGTTTTCGATATAACTATCAGCAAGGACTTTAACATTAATCTCGGTAATATTTGTGTCGCTGCAAAAGATCTTAAACACGGACAAACAAACTGTGCATTATACAACGCATTTCGTTTGGCTGCTTACTTGAAACAAACGCAGGAATGTGGTGGGGGTAGCGGAGAACAGAAATGTGGTGGGGGTAGCGGGGCCTATAAATACGAGGAGACAACACCGCTCCAGCACGAGTATTATTCGAGACTCCGAAGAGGCAACATCACAGAAGACACCACCCCTGACGAAGATGGCATCACAACAATATCTACAAACATTGGTTGATCAATTCAACACTCACTCAAAATCGAACCTTCTGTTAACTAAAAAATGTTCAGAACTAAAAGAACAAAGACATTACATTATTCATAGCATCAAGAAAGTGGAAACCACACATGGAGAAGCAATTCTAGTATCATTGTGCGAAGGACCTATGACTCCAGGAGATGAGCCGAAGTTTCAAGTATTTCTTCCAAAACGATTTGTTCAACTGCTACAAAATGAAGACTTGCGAGATATTCAACCGGGGACGTTGTATTTGGTATCACACGGTGTAAGCGGCAACAACTCGACGGAACTCACTCTGCACATCATGCATCATTGTACATAATGTCTCTATTTGTATTTCTCTGTTTGTATTTCTAGTCATCAATGTTAGACTTAAGCTTATTGTATTGTAAAATGTTTGTTTAATTAAAAAAAAAAAAAAAAAAAAAAAAAAAAAAACAGCAACATAGCAGTATATTATTTTATATACTGCTGTGTTGCTTTTTTTTAAATTCAAATGGATGACCTTGAACTTTCATTCAGGGTTATGAAGGGGTATAAAAGAGAGGGAGCAGTGAAGTTAGTCTCAGTCTTGTCTAACACACGCTGCAGCTAACATGTCGGTGCCACCGATGAACAATTTATTTTTCGATAACAATTTGAAGACATATTGTTGCGAGTTGCAATGTTTTAAAATACCAGGCGATCAAGTTGACGGGAAAGCTTGTCGTAAGTGCAGGTGTTTCAGCTATTGCATATGTAGATGTAAAACATATCAAATGAACCGCCAAGATAAAATACAAGAATTACGGCGACGGCTTGCATTACTTTGGCGGCGAATGGAGTAGCAACCATCTGCCGCACACTTGCCACCTGCCGCCTACCATCTGCCGCCTGCCATCTGCCGCCTGCCATCTGCCGTCCGCCATCTGCTCCGCCCCACCACACTTTTACCCCCACCATTTAGTACGATTACAACGCTAGCTTGTGAATAGCCAGTACACCTCCGGCTCTCGACCGGAGAACATCGAGTTCTCCGAGACGCTCTTCACAAAATAACAATATCGCTCGTCCCGACTGTGTGTTCCCTGCGGTCACATAAATAGGCAAGGAACACACAGTCGGGATGGGCCGATTGGACAAACAAGCGCAACACTTGAAAACTGCTATTGTAAACATAAATTATTGTAAACATAACTTATTGTAAATAAAAAGAAAAGTAAAAATAAAGTTAAATGAAATAGTACTACCTCGCACTCGTATCATTCGATTGCTTCATTCGATTGTTTTCATTCGATATTTGTATCGAATTAAAACTATCGAATCACAATCGGATTTTACGCGTGCGAGGTAGTACTTTTTTAAAACACCCTCCCCGTGACCTTGAACTTTAACCTTTCCCTCATTACGTCACAAAACCGCCTACGTCACTGGCTCAGCCTCAGATGACGTCTTTCATGACTCAGCGCATCCGGTCACGTGACCGGATGACGTCACTTCCGGTCTAGCAGCCCCAAATGCCCACTACTAGCATACTTGCAACGTTGTGTTTTACTGTAGCTGTTAGTGGAAATTACGACTCAGTCATGACTGCGGGGACCTGTGTAACTGGGATGTTAGCTGATTAATTACATTCTGGCTAAACGCAGTTACTGTGCTACTAAGCAGCATACTTGCAACGTTGTGTTTTACTGT